>JALJVW010000175.1:35014037-37414037 GCA_024865655.1 Emberiza elegans | reverse complement strand
GGGAGGAATGTCCCCTGACCCAGGGCACCCTGCTGGCATTGGGCTCCCTCACCCCGTGGCTCACCCAATGCATGCTCCTAGGAACTTGGTTTTCCTTGGAACTGCTGGCTGTGCCAGCGCAACAACAGTGGGCTCACATTGCAAGACAATTTGTGCAAGTGACTTTAAAATGAATTAACTAAAATTGAGGGGAAACGAAGGAAAAGAAGAGCCTGAGCAGCAATTTTAGGGTCAGAATCTCATTGGGGTGCTTAATATAGCAAGAACTTGGGGCCAGTCCCTAAAAGACAGGACCATTTGAATGGCTTAGGTCTACATTTCTTGTCAGGTTTGGAGAATGAAGTGGGGCTCAGATCCAGCCTTTCAGGCAGGGTTGACTTATTGGATAGACTGAGTCTGAGATTCTTCTCCAGATTGTGTCGTGGGCCAAAAGACAAGACATGCTGCAGCTTAGGAGTTATTTTTCTTTCAGGTTATTTTTTTTTCCTTTTTAATGGAGAAAGCAGTTCAAACTGCACCTGGCAAAATGACTGACTTCAAAAGCATGTTTCTCCTTGTTATATAGACACTCACAAAACAGCATTGTGTGGCTAAAAAGGCACATTTGTGACAGTTTCTTTCTGAGTGCCAAAATATATAAGCAGTATTGTTTGAAGGGAAATAAAAATTTTTTTACTGTATTGTTATTACTGTTGAACAAATATATTGTTTTTAAATGTTAGATTTTGAAGACTTTTGTATTGTAAATTGTTTTGTGACACGGTGCTTTTTCATACTGGAATTACTGATTGCACCTAAATATTAATTATTGCTTTCTTATATAAATATGTGACCTTGAACAATCTTGATGAAAACCAATGTGTGGTGGATACCAACAGTTCAAACAAATTCACCTACTGAAATCCCCTAAATGTTCTTTCCTACTAATAAACATTCTGCTGCAGCTAGTGATGGTGTGCCGTGTGCTTTACTCCCTTCGTGATGGAGCCCTAAAGCCTCACATAGCTCCTTGGTCTGGGGAGAAAACCCCAGAGAAGCCTTTGCCTGCTGCCTTCACGGCCTTCCCATCCTGCTCACTGCTGTGGGCACGGAGTCAGAGCTGTGAGAGCCAGTCTGGAGAGCTCAGCCTGGGCTGGAGCTGTGCACGGGCGCTGGGCTGGCACACTGCAGCCCGCTGGGTGCTCCACTGCTAACACAGATTTTGTTCCAGCAGCTAAAGCCAGCAGCTGGGCAAGGAGTAGGACATCATGGAGTGGGTTATAAAAGCAAAGGAAGGACAGCACCAGGCTGAGAGCCCTGGTACTCTGAAGCTGGAAAGAGCATCTTAGCTGACTGACAGCAACTTTCCCTGCGAGAGATAAATCCCTCTCCGGGTTTAGGGGAGTTTTTTACCCCCCAATGACTATCACACCATCAAGAGAGCAGGATGTGCCAAGGGAGCGGGGGCATGTAGCTGTGGTTAGTTGCTCTGAGATGTGGCTGATGAGGCAGCAGCAGAGCTTGTCACAGCAGGGACTCCTGCCAGCCTCAGACAGGCTCTGGAGGGGACTGGCTGATGCTTCTGTGCATGCTCCTTAAGCTCCCCAAATTTTCACCTAGGTTAAATTTGGAGCTGGGACTAGCTGAGTGCAAAAAGTAGTTTAAAGCCTACTGGAAAGTAACAGAAACCAGTGCCTGTTTCCTTTTGAGATTAAACAAAAATGCCTATTTGTGGAACTGCTCATTAATCTGAGCTTGAGACAGGCTGGAGCCTGAATGAAGCATCAGTTGCAGTGATCAGGTCTCTCCTGTGTTCAGTGCAAACAAGCTTCATTACACAAGCTTCCAGTGTGCCAGGCTCCCTGTGATGTACATTCCCCCCACCCTCCCCTTAGGGCCATCATATGATTTAGCAGAAAAAGACTGGGTGTAAGGAGGTGCTTATTTGTACAGGGGGGCTAAAATCCTCCACTTACCACCCCTGCTGTCCCTCTTCTCGCCGTGCAAAGCCGTCTGCCCTGGGCACTGGAGCAGCTGCACTCCCACAATCCTGGAGTGGAGATCCCACCACCTCAGGGAGGAGGGTACTGTGATCCTGCAGCTCATGGCTCCATCTGGGAAGTGGTGTGCTCCAGAAGCTGTCAGTGTTTTCTGCAGCACAAATTGAGCCAAGAGACTGAGAAGGTGCTGGAAACGACAGCTGTGCTGTTCCAGTGAGTCCCCAGAAGTTTCACTCAGGAGCTTAGAGGTGGAGCGCTTTGCTTCCTGCTCCTAAAAAGGGGTCAGTTCTTCTCAGTGACCTTTAATCAAGGTGACCCGAGCCACCTTGCCCGAGCCTGGCTCAGCCATGCCAGACACAGCCCCAGCCCCGAGCACGCAGTGGGTGCAGGGGGTCCCATCAGCCCACACACTTCTCCTCATCCCTCCATGGCCCCGCAGATGGAGCTCTGCCAACCACGCAGCTTTAAAGAGAGAGCCATTCTAAGAGCCACTCAGTAAAACCGCTTCCTGTAAGACATAATTAAACATCTATCACAGGCAGTGCCCAGGAAATGTGATTACCTTAAAGGGCTCCTTGGGAGCTGATCCTGGCTCACCCTGCACTGCTCATCCAGAGCACTGAACTCCTCCACCCCACTGTAAGACAGGGCTGTCTGGCTACTGCTTGGGGAATCAACCTTTGCTGAGGAAAATGCTTTCCCAAGCAATTTCCCACCTAGGAAGATGTTCTCACCTCCTGAATCTTGTTTGAAAAGCCAGACTGAACAGGTGGAGAATAAAATGTTTGATGAAAATGTTTTACTGCAAGGTATGTGGCCAGGTATGCTTCAGTGCTTTTGGAGTAGGTGTGGGTAAGGATCTCAACTCAGGTGCCCAGGAGTCACCAAGATGTTACTGTCAGTGCTTCCAGCCAGGTTCCCAGGACACTCCAACACGTCACAGAATCACAGAATAACTAGGGCTGGAAGGGATTTCTGTAGTTCATCTGGTCCAATCCCCCTGCTCAAGTAGGGCAAACGAGAGTTAGTTGTCCAGGACCATGTCTAGGCAGCTTTTAAATATCTACAGGGATAGAGACTCCACAACCTCTCTGGACAACCCACTCCAGTGCTTAGTCACACAGTAAAAAACATTCCCTGATTTCAGAAGGAACCTCCTGTGTTTTAGTGTGCATCCACTTGCCTCTGGTCCTGTCACTGGGCACCATTTAGAAGAGCCTGACTCCACCCTCCCTGCAGCCCTTCAGGTACTGGTACATATTGATACCCTCTCTCCTGGAGAGATGTAGTAATACACACCACAGCAACAGAAATATTGTCTCATACATAGGAATATTTATTTTTTTCCTTCTTAAAAATGTACAAAAAATAAAATAACTGTATTTACAGCTTATCAAACCCCTCTCCCAGTTGCAACACTATTAAGTTACATGAGCTATATTCTTAATATAAAAGCACACTATTTATACATTAAGTTTCCTTGTTTGCCAGAAAGACGGCTTGTCACAATCTTTGGCACAAACATTCTTGTTTGTATCTTGTCTCAATTAATAGGAAATGGAAGAGCATATAAACATTTAATAAGCTTTACATTTTATAAGTCATAAGATATTCCTTTCCAGTTCCACTTCAATCAATATACAGCATCTCTGACAGCTAGAGAGTTTAGATTTTACTAATTGCTTGAATTAATTTACATTTAAACAATTCATAGAATGAAAGAGAAAAATATATAAGACATTTGATCTCTGAATTCCATTGACCAAAAACTTTGTGAGAGAGGACACACATGAAAAAACCCATTCTTTTCTTTGTAATTTACACTCAGTGTTAGAAATCCTCCTAAATATCTTGATGGGGTGATCATCGTACATCCACAAAGCTTCGCTCAAGGGATGCACTTTATTTTGGGAATATCAGCACCTGACTGTGAGAAAGAACTAGAATTTGAGCATTTGAATGGGATTTCATAATGAAACATCAAATGGATGGACAAAGTGCCAAATCTGCAGCAGGAACCAAAATTAGAAGACTGTTCTCCTTTTGTACATCTCTAGCTAGAGTGTTTCAAAACATAACATCTACAGACACTGCATTTTCTTCATAGGGAAAATGCACTGAGCAGCAAGCCACTCTTCAGGCTGCACTAATTAAGATTCAAGATTGCTGTCTTGAAGAAGAGAAGGAAATGAGAATTTTGTTCCTTTAAATAAACAACCACAGTAGTGCCACAGAGACAAACGGAGGCAAGACAGATATTCCTGTCCCCTGCTGAACAGTAGACAAATCTTACTTCCATTTAACTCATAATATTTGGAAGATCCAGCATTAATCAATATTTTTTTATCAAACAAAAGCAACATGCATATTTTAAACAATATACATGTAAGCACTGTGTACTCCTCAGGACATCTGAGTCAAGCAGGGCACAAGGCAGCCACTGCTTCAGAAGTTTGCATTACTCATATCACTCTTGCCCCTTTTCCACCACTCTGATGGGCTGATTTGGACCAAAAAGCCTGAGAGCTTGCAGCTTGCCACAACCAGCATCCAAGGTTCAGTGCTCCTCCAGCAGCTGATGCTATAATTACAACTGAAGGGGTGCAGCATGGATACTGAGTGCTTGTGGGGCACCTGCATCTGGAGCAGAGAAACAAAGCCCTCAAACCCTGGCAGATAAAGTAAAGGGTGACCATCCTTACCCAGCTCAAGCTGTTGTTTTAAAATAATCTTACCACCAATCTAGGCACCTTCCTGATAACTTCACTAAGACTGTAAGAGAAACTAAAGGCAGGAGTCAGCTTTCTACTATCAGGAATTTGCACACTTTAAGATGTATTTAAAATAGCTTTCAGTTAATCTTGGAAGTAACTTTCCTTTTCTGGACAGTGGCTGACTGAAAGCTCCTAAAATGACAATGGAAGGCTCCTTAAGCCCCAGTATTCCTGGAGCACTTCTCACTGATCCTACACTGCTCCTCATCACAGGATGCTGCAGCACCCAACAGATCTCAGCTCATCTAGACCCAAATGTAAGACAAAACCATCCCATTAATCTGAGTACTGGTGCTGCCAGGACTGCCTGTCCTTCTCTGTGATCCTTAAATTCTCACTGGCCTTTCTTAATGCAGCACATTCCAACCCAGGCCAGCCCCAAGTATTCCCTTGGACAGCAGGTTTGTTGGGGGCAGAACTAGGGCTCAACTCCTGCATACATTTACTCCTTTGCTTCACCTGCAGCTTCTGCCCAGACATCTTGACCAGCTGAGAGATCCCAGATGATATTCTGAGGATTCCAAACACCAACAGAGAAATACAAGAACTGACAGTATTGCTCACCAGTCCTGTGTGATGGTTCCAGTTCCTAATGCCGCCTCCTCTTTTTTTCTTTAAGAAAAACTTATCTGGGATAAGTCAGCATGGACTTTTATCTCAGTCTGAGCCAAGTAGAAACAAACAGAACCATCATAAATCTCTTGCATTCCCAGATTGTTTGCTCTTGAGCAGCACAGCAAGAGCATCTTTGCTGGAGTGTATTTTTATATAAAGTTAAGGAAATTACAACAGAACTCTGCATCAGAAGGGGAAAGAGTGCATAACAACAGAAAAGGGCAGAAGACAGAACATACACTTTGCTTTACAGGCATATGTGAATTCTGGGTATGTTAGCACTGGTGCTACCAGCCTGAACCTTTTATAGTTTCTAGTCCCACAGAAACCTTGACATGTACTTAACATTTCTATTAGAGGAAGAGATTTTAATGGGATGCTACAGCTAATGAAGTTAAGAAAGTGTTCGTGAACTTACAGGACAATTCATGCAGATATGGCCAAATTAGACTGGTCAGTTATCCCAGCTACTTTCCTTGAATATAAATAGCTCCACACATGAGCCCTGGTTAAACATGGCAGTGTTTCTTTCTGCCATTAACCACCAAATAATAAAGGTTGTGTGACTAAATGAGAAAAGGTTTTAGAAGGAAAAGAATAAACTCCAGAGGCTGCATGTAGGAAAGGATCCCACTTCTGTCTGTCACACAGGATCCATGTACAGTGGTAGAGAATAAAATGCAACTGAAACTCATGGAATTATATGCTAAGTGAGGAACTCTTCACAACAGCCAGAGGAGCTGGGGGGGAGAGATGCTGGGTTTGGGTATCATGGGGACATTCAGGCCTTGAACCCCTTTCCTGGTATGATATTAGCCTGCACAACTTTCTCTCTTCACAGAATTCATAAGGCAGGCGTGGAATCTGATGGAATAACCATGTAGTTCAACTTGGGTTCAGATGCAGCCCTTGAGAGAGAGACAAATCTCCACTCCTCAGTTGTGGGATACTCAGTCTCCAGTGGAAAAATTGATCCAGTTTTGATAAAATATTTACATCAAGCCCAGGCTTATACATCACCCAGGTGTCCTTGGAATCACAACTGAATCATTCAATGGAAATATAAGAGCAAATACACTTAAAAGGAAGAGTCTGAAGTCCTGTTTCTTACAGTCTAGAGGAATGCTTTGATGCACAGGCTGCTGCAGAAGGAACCTTCCCACCACAAGTTTGAGAAAAGACCATTTTAGGAGCCTCTGCTTCATCAAAGGAAGACAACCAGAAAGAAGTCCCTTCTGTACCTCTTGGCAAAGCAGGCAGCAGACACATGGTGTCTCTTGGATTTTGTTACAGCTGGATGGGAGACTCAGGTATCTACAGCTGGGACTTGGGCACCTAAAGTGGGCCCCATTATGCCAGAGCATCCAAGACCCAGTAGCAGAGTCTGCTCTAATATTTCAATATACAATTGTGTGAGCAAGGATGGAACATATGAGTACAGATTCAGTCATCAGCTTCTCAGTACACACTCTTTAACAGATTGCAGCAATTTAATCCTCTAGGAAAGATTCTATCAAACCCTAAACCAAAGACATACAAAAACATAGTGGCAGTAAACATGCCCACATACAGTAGTTAAAATATATTATTGCATATTATAAACATTATATACAAGGTTAAAATGGTTTCTTTACCATTTACTTACAAGTGACATTTGTAGATGAATGCCTTACTTACAAGTCCTCATTGCTACATTCTGAGAACTACCAGAGGTATTTGGCAAGACTATACAGTAGAGAGAGATATGGATCAGTCTGAGCAAGTGAACTGTCAGCCACTTTGCCCATCTTTAGCACTGCAACAGATTTTTAGCAATGACAGAGACAACTACTGGTAAAGTGATTTATACCAGATTTCTGAAATTAGACCAGCATAGTTACTGAATGTGTATTTTAGAATGAGCTTATCCACAGTGAAGTATGGATTAAAATGCTGCATTTCACATTTGCAGTGGGTCATCTGATTACAAATCTGGGGGCTGGTAACTGCTTGTACACTAGAGAGTGAGGAACAATAAATAAGGGACCAGGTTACTGTGAATGGCCTTGTTCTTGGCAAACCCAAGTCTATCTGCAGTGGCTGCAGATGTGCAGAATGGACAGTATTTTCAATGCAGTCTTGTAACAGTTTCTCTGATCAATGTCTGTCAAGTTTATGGGGAATCTGCTTTCCAAGAAGGATGAAATGCTGTGGTTCCTTACAAAATGGCTCTGCCTGAGGCTAGATCTCTGTCAGTGTGATCTTGAAGCCTTCAACCATGCTCTCCATGTTCAAGATGAATGTGTCCTCGTTGGAGTAGTGCTCAATAATGTTGTCATCCATGTTTACCAGGATGCTGGTGACAAAGGCAGAAATCAATCATGTTTTTATGTACCAGGACACTGAAAGGAAAAGCTATACACTCTGCCACACATACTTGCTTCTCTACAACACAAAACCAGACGCCAGCACATGCCAGTACAGGCTCTCTAGTAGGAATTACCAGCAAGATCTGCCCTGTAGTCCCTTGTAGTCTTTGGATTAGAGGCTGCTCCTTTCCAGAGCAGTTAAGGGACATGCCAGTGCTGGTGTGTTAACACACTTAGGCTACCTACAGATGACCTGCACTTCAGATCCCTGGCAGACACAGCTAGCTGGTGCTTCCCATGCCTGGTGGTGGGTCCCACAGGGACACATCTGTGCTACTCCTCAGACACACCATGGGAGCTGCTGCACCTCTGTGGTGTGAGGGAAGCACAGGGAAGCAGTGGAATTTGTGCTTTGCACACAGCTCACAGACTTAGAATTCAGCTTAGATGTGAGACTATCAACAATGACTACACAATTGTGTCATTGGGTAATGTGCAATTACAAGTGTATATGAGTGCTTTCCTCACTCTTTACCTCCAAGTGTTTCTTCTGTCACTTTGAAAGAAGCAAAACATGAGAAGTTTCACATGTCTTCTCAAAAGATAAAGAAATTCCAGACAACAATGCCCTAAGCTGGTTACAGCTGAAAATAAATTACTGGTTTAAAATTATATCCATGTTTACCAGGATGCTGGTGACAAAGGCAGAAATCAATCATGTTTTTATGTACCAGGACACTGAAAGGAAAAGCTATACACTCTGCCACACATACTTGCTTCTCTACAACACAAAACCAGACGCCAGCACATGCCAGTACAGGCTCTCTAGTAGGAATTACCAGCAAGATCTGCCCCGTAGTCCCTTGTAGTCTTTGGATTAGAGGCTGCTCCTTGCCAGAGCAGTTAAGGGACATGCCAGTGCTGGGGTGTTAACACACTTAGGCTACCTACAGATGACCTGCACTTCAGATCCCTGGCAGACACAGCTAGCTGGTGCTTCCCATGACTGGCGGTGGCTCCCACAGGGACACATCTGTGCTACTCCTCAGACACACCATGGGAGCTGCTGCACCTCTGTGGTGTGAGGGAAGCACAGGGAAGCAGTGGAATTTGTGCTTTGCACACAGCTCACAGACTGAGAATTCAGCTTAGATGTGAGACTATCAACAATGACTACACAATTGTGTCATTGGGTAATGTGCAATTACAAGTGTATATGAGTGCTTTCCTAACTCTTTACCTCCAAGTGTTTCTTCTGTCACTTTGAAAGAAGCAAAACATGAGAAGTTTCACATGTCTTCTCAAAGGATAAAGAAATTCCAGACAACAATGCCCTAAACTGGTTACAGCTGAAAATAAATTACTGGTTTAAAATTATATTGCCACAATATTGTGGTTAAATAGAACTTTAAAAAACAGTTGAAGCAGAGAGATTTAGTTTTATGGCAAGGAGCAGAAGCCTAGCTATTCTAAAAGTCCAGCTGTGATGTATGTTCATGTCTAAATTCATTCAGCTGAAACATCTGCAGCAAACATTGCCTGTCTTTCAGAGTAAAACAGTGGCCTACTCTCCCTAACACTGCAGGAAAACTCCATACTGCATTCACAGCAAAGGCAGCATCTCCCATGCTGGCCCTCCACGATGTTATTAAGCATATTGTCTACAAAACAGACTTTATCCACATATCTTATCCACAAACCCTTCCTTCACAGTAAGCTTCACTGGTCAGACACAGATTGGAGATCCATCTTTCCTCTTCTGCCATCCCCTACAGTCTCCATAGACACGAAGATTTCAAGCACATGGGTTTGTCTCCTGAAAGAGTTTGTGCTGCCCAGCATCATGAGGCCCCAGGTATAACTGGGATCTGTGACTTCTTCTAAAGGATCCTGCAATAGATCCTTAGTTAGAAAGGTAACTAACTTACCCCTTTTTACTCTTCTTATAAAGTTTTGCAATCTTTTCAACTGGCAGCCCATATTTCTCAGAGATCTGAAATAATAAAAATAAAAGAAATATCACTAAAGATGAATGAGAAATATAAAAATATCACCTCTTACCTTACATAAGACATTAAAACAAAATTTCTGCAAACTTTGAAAGGATAGTTATAGAGAAAAGTCTGTTACAACCATATTATGCTTTCATTTAAGGATTAATTGGAGAGCAATAATCCTGAACACCTTATCAAACCCACAATTGTCTCCATCCAGAAACCCAGATACTATAGTTTTCATAGGGTGTGAGCCATCAGAACTGCCCCAGCATCTCCTAGTGCTCTGCTCAAGGAGTCAATGCTCTTCCCAGCTTCAGATTTTACCAGGGAATTTCAGTCTGATCTTTCTGTTGTTTTTTAATCTGATTCTTTGGGCTCATGGAAGCAAAGGCTTCTCCCACCAGGCAGAAGGCAGACACATGGCAACGCAACAGGAGCTGATGGACTGATGGAACAGCAAAAACATACACATTTCTATTTCTCAAAGACATTTCAAGGTTTATTAAGCTAACAGGGCTCTCCATGGTGGTACTTCCCTCTGAAAAGTGTCTTCAAGGCACGTTTTATTGTGGGAGGGCTACCAACATCAAACACACAGATCTAAGAAGTTTCTGCATTGTTGGGAAGATGACTCCGTCTAGTTACTACAGTAACAAAGTGAAAACACTATTTGGCTCACAAAACATCATCTGAGTGTATAGATAACAAGATGAGATGTCACAGAGAAGTGTGTTATCAAGGTAAAGGACTTGTAAAATAAACTTTTTACTAAAGCAACTAAAACGATAAAGCAGAAAATACAGTAAAATTTTAGAAGGAAGAATTGCTTAGCTGACAAATTGCCAATGCCAACAAGTACTTCACTGGGATGCTTTGGCATTGCTTTGCAGCAGTGTACTTGTAACTTTTTGGGATGTCCATTCTGCAGTGAGTCTGTGGTGCACTTATGAGGATGGTGTCCCTGGGCCCTTCATCTAAGCCAGGTTTGCTTTCCAAATTATGGAAAATTTGAAGGAACAAATTGAAGTAACAGGTCTCACAGTTCACATTTTAGAAGAGGATTGTCCCAAAAGGAAAAATAGTTACAGAAAAATGACTTTTTTTCCCCCCCAGTGATTCTGTGGTGTTCTACTGCCAAGCAAAGTAAGTTTCCAGCTCTTCCCAAGTGAAATGAAGTTGCAGCTAAATAGCTGACTACTTATCTTCTGCATTACAAAACTGAAATGTATAATTAAAAACCCATTTAAAGACTGACAAACATCAGGCACTGTAAAATCCTTTCTTTGTGTTGGCATTCAGAGTTCTGTTGAGAAAAGGTGTTTTAGGAAAGAACATTAAAGCAATTATCACAAAAGAGAAAATGGAATGGATAAACTCAGCACTGAGGACAGATTCAAAGAGCCACAGGTTGAACACCAAGCATGGCTCCCATCCAGACAGCCAAGATTCTCTGAAAGAGAGAATTAATTAGCCTATACTTGTCTATAGCACCTATAATAGGATAATTGTCATCTTAGCCCAGATGTAATTTTGTACTTAAAAACTATCCCTAATAATGCACAAGGCTATCAGCTTGACTGGCATTCCATAGCAAAACTCCAAGATTCTGAAGAATCAATAAAACTTTTCATACACTGAAAACAGTGTCCTCTGACTATTAGCATACATCAGTGGCTAACAGAAAGGGGAATAACTGATGGGGTACAATACACCCATCCACTCCCTAAGTTTTCCACCTAGCAGGGAACAAAATGAATTTGGGTGATATTTGCTACTTCTGTTTCGCTTGCACCAGCATGTTTCACTGTTCATTTACTCTTTATTATCCTCTGGCTTTGCTTATCATGAACAGAATGACATCAGATAAACAATCTGGTGTTGAATTTTTGTATCTGTGCTTCTGTTGTACCCCTAACTTCAAGTTCTCATGTAAAGCAATAACAAAAATGGATCAATTTCATCAGACATTTGAAAAAAATCCTTTGTAACAGGCATTGGAGAAAAACTGGCAACCCAAAACTGCAGAAAGTGTCACAAGTGTGTGAACATGAGGAAACTATCTCCCTGTCTGGGTTGTTAACTCTGAAGCCCAGTGATATTGTAAAGACCAGCACTTGAAGACACTTTTCACTGACTCCATGCAAATAAACAAGCTGAACAAAACATTTCTTGCCAAGGAGGCTTAATAGCAGCTAATATACAGCATTCTGCACATTCCAGCACAAATCTTCCCTAGGATATTTGGCATACCTAACACTCATGCATTCCAAATGTTGCTCAAAGTAGTTTGAGACTCTGGGACACCACTTCCTACATAAACTATGAAAGGCTGGGCTGAGAAAGTCTTGCCTGTCACACTGCCTATGACAGGTGTAGGATTTATATAACATGCAGGGATTACTGAGCTTTGCAAAAGACTTCCAGCTGACTGAATAAGCACATTTCTCAGGAACCCCTGGGATTCAATCAATTATACCAAACAGCAAGCTGTGGAAGCAAGGCTTAAAGTGGGGGTATGGGAGAGCCTCCCCCTCAAAGTCTCCAGTACAAATGTGCTAAGTCCTGCTGCAGAACTGGAGAAAGCATAGGGCAAGCATCTGCTAGGGCATCTCACTTAACACCCTCTTCTCAGAGTGTTTGCTGCCAGCACAGGAGGATCACCACTTACTGCCAACTTCCGTACAAAACAACAGGATTTCTCACCTGAACCCAGGCAGGCTACATTAAATTTTAAAAAGGTGTCTTTATTTGGAGCAGTATTTTTCCTTATCTCGATTTTCCATTTGTCAATCTTCTGAGCAAATACTTATTTCTGTTAGGATGCCTGAAGCAGTGCAACAGACTTCTGAGTGGCACTGAAATAGCTGCCTGGGTGTCCCTTTGGGCTGCAGTCCCCTGGCACGGCAAGTTTGAATGATTGCACAAGCCACCAGCAGTGCTCTCTGCTGGAGTCAGGAAAGCAGAAAGGGCAATATCTGGGGGGGCAAGGCATGTAGGAAAACACCTTTGCCAGCTTATTTCTATTAAATAATCGAGTTTGTAGCCCTACACTGGCTGGAAGATCACGTATATATTGACAGGTATCTAATAGTCTAAGCTAGATCTATTGAACTCAGCTGTTAGCTTTTAATTATTGATAGATTTTGGGAGATGCTTGAATTTCCCAGTTTGAACTGCCTTCTGTAATTTAAATAAATACGCAATTTTGCACAATGTAAGACTAAGGTATGTACTGAGATCCACAGTTATCCTGACTTTGGATCAGGCTGAAATCAGGATGTCACACATATATGTGATGTGATCTCAGTCACACATATATGTGATGTTTTGCTATTTTCACTTGATCAAGACTGATTAGCAAAAACCAAACATCTGAGTCACTTCCTGAGACATACTGCATTTCTGAAACCCCAAACCTCTAGATATTTGCCAAAATAAAGATATCTGAAAAGGAATCTAATTGTTAATTTGGAATGGGGGTATATGTGAGAATAAAATAAACATAGGATCTGAGAAAACCACATCATTAATAACAGAAACTTAGGGAAAAAGTCAAAGATCAGGAATAATGATTAACAAAAAGAAAAAAAGAGTAAAATCCATAAACAGAGAAAGACGGTATGGCTGAGAATCACTGGAGCTCCCTTTCAGATCTTGGGCTCTGTAATACTCAGAGGCTCAGTTCCTAAATTCTTAATACTGAGAACAGAATGACGCACTTAGGATATGCACAATTACAAAATTACATGATTTGCTGCAATGACTGTAGAGACAATATTTAAGAATACGCAGTTTGACAGCTTTTTGGCATTGTTTTATCCACAATATCCTACCAAAGAGAATTCAAAATTTTCTGAATGTGTTCCTTCCAGTGAACTGGGACATTTTACAACAGATCGGATTTCTCTGGTGCCGAAAACATGCCAGTGAGTCAGCAGCTGCACTGACTGAAGTATGCAGAAACCCTTCCTGCTTCTGCACCAGCTTTGTTTTTGTTACATGGTGGCTGGAGAACAGGCATGGAGAGGCACAGACTGCAGGAGATAAAATATTCATTCTAGCTTGAACAGTTATAGAAGGATTATAACATACTTTAACTTCCATACAAAGACAAGATGAAATCGTGTTGCAGCTTACCATGAATCAGACTGCTGCCTCTTCAAGCAAAGCCTGGTTTTTGTTATCCATGTGCTCTGCCTGACAGCTGAGCTGCAGTCACAGCTAACACACAGCATCAGCACAAGCACAGTTAGGACATCCTTAGCGTGCCACTGACTCTCCTCAGAGATACCCCCATCTGAATAGGTGCTTTAAGCAACTTCACTAACCCTTCACTAAAACTTCACTAAATCTTTTTCTACCTTCTCCTACTGGCCAAATATTGACCAAATAACTCAATCTTTATTGCATTAAAAATGTTCAGTAAATGTAACAAGATACTGTGATGGTTTTACGAGAGTATAAATATAGACACTTCTAGCACTTGGCTGAGTTCTCATGGGGCACTTTCATCCATTTCCGTCTTCTCCCCTACAAGTAAACAAGACTGGAAATCAACTCAGCATCCCACATGTCAATCTCACATTCCTCCACTGAAGCAGTGAGACACATGATTATTTCTTAACTCTTCCCTTACCTAATTTCATGAGCCATCAGCTCATATAAACAAGATTAAACATGGAAATAGCAACTCCTATGATGACAGCTAATGGGTAACAAGTAAAAACTCAACTCAAAGAAGCAGCAAAGAGGCAAGTGGAAGCTAGGTCATGCTGTAAGTGAGGACTAGAGAAGGAATTTGAGACAACATATGAATGACAAGTCTGCACTGGCTCAGCACCTGCCTCTTACATGCTGAACAGCAATTGCACAAAGGCCACATGAAATTCCCACAGAAACACTGCATCCTTGGGCCTCTTCTTGGAAACCAGGCTGGGAATGTACTGACAAGCATTACAGGAAAAGATTGAACAGGCTCTGAACCATCAGTTCAGAAAGAAGCATTTCAGAAAATGAAGCTTGCACTTCTCTCCTTCCCTGACACTGGTAAAGTACTGCCATTCCTCAAAGCTCAGGTCCCCAAAAATCAGCTCTGTGATGCTGCTTAAACCCAGTGACCTGCTGATAACACTGAATTAGGAAAATGCCAGCATTTCAGGGTTCCAGAAAGCTTTAAGAAATGCTTTAAATGCACTTGAGAATAACTTCATCCTTATATGATGGTTTATCTCAATGATACATGGAAAGCCTCAAGATTTTCTTGCCAAGAAAGACAAACAATGTGAGGACATTGGATACTTACAGCTTCCATTAGCCCCTTCACTGTGGGTGATTTCAGCATCAAAGCATCAAACACCTCATCTGTCTCCTTCCTCACATACAAAAGCACTGAAACAGGGGAAAAAAAATCAAACTTAGAGCAGGTTCAGTCAATTGCACAGATTAAATACCCCACACTGAAAAGAAAAACAAATATTAATCCATGATAGATACAATGAAGCACTGAAGATGGTTTGCACTTAAAAAGATGTACCTTTAATATCATCAGTGATCTAGACACGGACAACATATCGTAGTTGCATTGAAAATACAGCATTGAAAATTTAATTTAATGTGAAGAATCTATCTTCCAGAATCTAAATCTCCATTTACAGAAAGAAGCTAAAAAGCACTGGGGCCTTGTTCCTTGGTAATAGGACAAAACACACAATCCAGGTATTTTTAAACCTCTGTCTTGGCTTGTACCTCTCCAGGTTTCAGATGAAAGGCTTGGAAAGGACATTCAAAAAAGGCAAGACTGGGTTGCCTTTAGCTGTGCCTTTGAGAGCAAAATCAAAGAAAAGGTAAAGAAATAGTTGTCTCTGACATTACCATGCAGATGACTGCAAATGGCCTGACCAGTATGAAAATAAACACTGGGAAAAATGAGTTCAAAGTGATTTGAGACTTTACAGGGGAGACATTCAGGAGCACAGCTGGCAGGCAGGCATTTACCAGTGTGCCCACCTGCTTAGGTACCCAAATGCCATTTCTGTTCCTCTTCCTCCCTCAGATGTTAGCTGCTAGCTGTCCAGAAGCACAGTGCCCTGCCCTCTTTAGCTTTTGTTTTCTTCACACTTGTTCAGGTAAATGGAGGAACCTTGCTATAACATGGCAGAAGCAAAGCAGACAGGTACAAGGCATATCAGCATAGACACTGGAAAAGAATTTTAGGCATCATCTCATATGACTGATAAGTAACAGGATTGAATAAGATGTTCTGCAATATATTTTGTTTCCTAAATGAACTGCCTTTTCAAACAGCACTGCTGCACATGGGGTACAAACACACATGCACTGTCAGGTCAGTGGGACAAATTACATTGGTAGCCCCTTATTTGGGGGGGCATAGACAGAAAAGGGCATCTTTCGAAACTACAAATTCTCATGGTCCAAGAGATATCTTCACCACATAACTCAATGGATGACACACAGATGAACCAAAAAGTATGATGGTATTTTTCACACAGAAGTAATTGTGTAGAAGTTAATTCTCAGGCCAAGACTCTAAGCAGGATGGACTCAGGCCCATTTGTGGAGAATGGTCGCTTCTTTGCCCAGGTTTTGAAATGACTGGGAAAAAATAATGGGTAGTTCAGTTCCCTCACTGGGCCCACAAACCAAACATGCAGGAAAATGTTGGGGTTTTTGCATCTTTAATTCAAAAATATGAGCCATGAAACTGCTACCACAGCATGCAGAGCCACATCCTTTTCACCTATATTTTGGCAACTCTTTGGGGCCTGGCCTGAGAACACTGTTTTAATGGAGTTAAAAGCAGAGACAACTTTGGGTCACAACTTAAACTGTCAAAACATAAAAGAAAAAAAAAATCCACACCAGGAGTTAAATTTTACCATGCCTGATACGTTTAATTGCATGAACAAGCTCTCATTCAATAGACTAATTTTACCGGTACTAGCACTTATATTAATTAAATAAACCTTTTCCTTGTGACTAGGGGTTGTCCTCTAACTCCTGGCTTTACAAACATCTGGAGCTCTGTCAGACTTAACAATTACAAATATATCTGAAAGGAGAAAAAAAAAATCACTTGGTCCAAGGTTAAACTTGGGTACAGGACACAATCCTGGTGCTGAGCTTTACATCTCTGTTGTGCTTGGTGTGCCAGGCAACATTATACACACAGAGAGGCAGGATTAGTAAGCACATGGGGGGTTGTTAGGCTTTTCTTTACCCTGACAGGTGAGAAACTCCTGGCTTTGATTCAGTAGAATATTGTTCCACGAATGACTTGTGGTGACAAGTGATGAAGTCCCTGTCTCATCCCTGCCCTTACACCCTCTTATTCTGGCTTGTCTCAAAAAATTTTCCTGGATGAAAAACTCTTTCAAACAGCAGATGTGAGTGAAAAACAACCCTTTGAGTTATTCTTCAGACAGATCAGATCCCTGCCTCAGTGCACAATGCAGCCCCACAAGCCTTCATGCTGGCAGAGCAGCAGAGAGAGCCACAGCGGGAGGCACAGCCAGAGGGGAGAGAAAAGGGCTGCAAAGGCTCCACTGGGCTCAGCAGCAGCATTGCCACTGAATGACTGTGAGCATGTAACACAACTCATGTCCTCTGATCCTACTGTCATCACATTCACAGCATCTAGATGGACTCACTCTAACAATACAAATTACAAGATTTGGAGGGGAACGGGGGGAAATCTTGTACAAGGTAATGAGTTATTTTTGCCTCAAAGTTACAAGATAAATTCAAATTTGTCTGATCTACTCCCTGGTCTTAGTCCTTAACCTTCTTGCCAGCACTGAAATCCACTGCAGACTTTAATATTCCTTAGATGTTAAAAATAATTGTAAAAGATGGGGGGAAATAAATTTGTCTTTAGTTACTTAAGAAATAGCCCGACACACCAAATTGCAGAGAGGCAAACAGCCTTTGCTCAAGGCAAAGGATGTTGTTGCACCAGTGAGACTTTTAGAAGCCAGGCCCCCAAATTGAGGATTTATGTGTGAATGCAGAAGAACAATGTTAGACACCTCTTGAAAAATTGTTAACAATAACACACATGAGGAAAAATGAAACTAAGGACACAATGAGTGCAGTAAGACCTGGGGCACTAGGAAGGTCTGAACCTGGGCACTACCAGTGCTGTGACTGGCACCCTATGAACAATGACTACAGTCTCTGTTAAGTAGTCTCTGGATAAAGATGTGGTACATTTAGTCAAGGAAAGAAGGGCTGGTAGCTGTAATTTAGCTTTCCTTTCTCACATTTGGAGTTTTCATTATTGCCCAGGCACAAATTCTCTTGGCTGGCTCTCAACATCCTGATTGCTATGAATCCAAAATGTTTCAGTATAGTTCAACATAACTTTCCTAAGAGGCAAAAGCTACCCAAAAAAAAAAATTACTTTCTTGAAACTGAGAACTACAGGACTGGAAATCCACCTGATCTATAATTCAGCTGCTGGATTTATAATTAACTGCAAACTCCCTATGAAATCTGAAAGGGAAAGTGAATTGAAAACTTACTGAGAACTCAAAACAGGAAAAAGCCAAGTCTAGCTAAGTAACTAGCTGTGATGCACATTTGGTACAGATTAACATACTTCACATTTCTGTGTTGGGCACTTGGACTTCCCTTAGAGGTCAAGGAGATGAAAGAATAATTCAAAAAGAGTCAGCTACCTGAGTGAGAATATAAACAGCATTTGCAAATCCCTTCAGACCTGTTTTCTTGAAGGCTGCCCCTTAATATTTTTGCTTCTACCAGACAGTGTTACAAGTAGGTCCAGAAGGCAGGGGTGAGGTCACACACTTCCACTTCAGTTCTTCAGTGGAGTTTGGACACCTCACTGGCTGCTATTCACCTGCACTGCTCTCCTAATAAGACACTTTGGGATTACATTGCTTTTAATGTATATTTTAATGTCTATTTTCACATATCAGACCTGCTCCCTCTCAAACATTACACCTGCACTCCATCTACACCTGCTCTCTAGGAGTCTTGATTCTGCTGTACCAAATACATCTTGAGAAAAGAAGCTTTTAATATGACAATGCTGGGCAAAAAACCCCAAACATTTTAATACCAGTGAATCTTCTGGCAAAGACAGAGTTATCAAATGGGTAGATTCAGCTGAGCTGCACACCACCAGCACGATCCCAGATGCAAGGTTCCGGATGGCAGGAAGTTCACCAGGGCAAAGGCCACACTGGAAAAGCCTTGGCCTCCAGCCAGCATAGTCCAAGATGAGAGAAACACTGAACAGGAAGGGGATGTGAAGAGAGCATCCTCCAGCTTCTCTGCTTCTGTGCCTCTCCTGGATTTAATCATTTTACGTAGCTTTGCCACCAACTAAATTTTCTTTCTTTCTAATCTTACCTTTGAAATACCTGCAAGTCCTGAATGATACCAAAACAACTAACCACAGCAAAGGACAGGAATAATCATATCTCCTTGCAGGCAATCAACCCATATCTCCTTGCAGGCAACTTCCTAGGCTTTCAGCTGGGAAATCCAGGTGAAATTGTAGGAAATGACAGTTCTTTATATAGCCCTCGTGACTGTCATCTTCTGCTTGATAGAGCCCTGATAATGTGAATTTGGCCAAGGTCTTGAGTCAACCAAATGCAAGTCCATGGTCAGTGCTAACCTCACATAACTAAAGATTTTATTAAAAGAATCATATGTTCACATTTATTTCAAGAAGGTATCAGTCTCCATCCTATAATCTTCTATGCTTCCCCCGGTTCAAGCAGACCACCCTAACCAACAGAGAAACTTGGCAAAAGCAGGCTTGTGGGAAGTCATTTCTATAAAGCTCTGCTGCAATTGTAATAATACCCACCCGCGCAGTAAAAACAGTTAAGGGAAACAAACCCTTAAACAATTCAGTTACATCTGCTGGAAGATGTCTCTCTATGTTTTATATTTCTAATAAGGTAGGCAATTTCTGATTTTATTCCACCCAATCTAAGTCTGCAGTCAGCAGGAGCTTGCCTGTTAAGGTCTCTGTATTTGACCCAATGCATCTTGCATATTTGCTTGTGATCCCAGACAGAACAGAAAAGATGAGCAAAAGTTAAAAATAGACCATCACAGATTTGCTACTAGAACTTTCATAAACTTTGTAGCTTGGCCAAGAACCAAGAAACTTTCTAAGGTTTTCTATACACTTGTGTCCTGATCCCTTCTTGAGAAAGCACAGTCCTTTTTTTTTCTGAAGTAATTTTTAGCATTTGTTAAAATGCCTCCTTATAGACTGCACATACAAAGATCTCCTCTCCTATCTACCCATATTTGCACTAGCATCCTACAACTGACTTTGTCCAAACCACACCTGCCCCTCCCAGTTTGAGGGTTTGAGTCCCACAGAATGATTTTTAACTGCTAAGAATTGATTGTTACCTCTTTTCAGACCTTCTTCTTTGATTTGTTTTAAAGGGGAAGGACCAAACTCTTCCTCCACAGGCCGGAACATCCTTTTGACCAGGACACTGCTACTAGAATACACAAAACAGGGACCATGTCACAGTAAAACTCTGCTCACAGCAGAAAAGGAGACAACAGCAACAGTCATGACTCACTTTGTACTCTGGCAAAAACACCCACTAGATACTCATGTAGCACCAAAAGCAGAAACTGCAAGGATTTAGCTTTTGATGCTTATCTGAACTATCCAGGCCTCTTAAATTGCCGAGAATGACTGGCTGGGACAGGTGACAGGAAAATATGTTCCGATGTTACACACTAATTTGAAAAACCCCAAAGGCCCTTAACTGTTTAAATATTGAGGGAAGGGGGGTGGTTATTGCTTGATGCAATAAACCCCTTTGTTTCTCAAATTCCACTGTAAGCCTTATGAAAAGCATTAGTTTCAAAAAGAAATACAAGGGGCCTCATGTTTTCAAGTCAGTGTTGACTGCAGGTGCTTGGCCAGTCCCTACCACAGGTCACTTTTTGCAGATTTATGGGAGTGGTTATGTTACTCCAGAATCTCGGACTTGAGGGTGTTCACTTGGGGATTCAAGCAACTTTAAAAACTATGGGGCTGGCACACAATGTGGGCTGAAGTTCAGCAGCCCTTATTAAAACCCTTATTTCATGGCACCTCTAACTATTAGAGGGACTTTCATCAATTCTTCCAGTCCCTCCAAAGTCAGATAGGGAGTGTTCCCATTTCCAACCTTTGTCCTTCCCAGGTTCTTTATTCTCTTTCTGCCTTTCTCTTCTGGCACTTGGCCATTCTCTTTGCAGTTCCTGTATTTGTTGCATACACGTGTGTGCACTGCTAAACAGCTTTCAGGAATGCAGTGAAGTTCAGTGCTTCAATAAAAAATTCCCAGTTTTTAAGTTATTTGAGAACCCTTATGCTTACATAGATGGCACTTCATTATCAAATATATTGTCCTCTCCCTGTATCAAACCTTAGGGCTCTTTTACTTGGAAATGTATTAAAATACAGACATAAAAAGCAAACAGTTTACATGGGAGAACATGAGGGAGGGGGAAGAAAGGGGTCAGTTTTATCTGATTTTGTATTTTGTATCAACTTTCTATGAGTTTAAACTGTTAACTGCAAAGCTGGTGAAACAATAAATGTCTTACCCTTCTCTCTCATCATCTGTATTATAGTAAACCTAGAAGGGTGGAAATAAAAATCAATTATTCCCAAAACTCAGATACTTGCTTAACAGAATAACTTCAAAAGGGAGAAAAGACAACAAGTGTTTTGCAGTTTGTCATATGTTAAAAATCCTTTTCCTCCTATAAAACACAAACACCTCTAGTTCTAACTGTTATCTGGAAGAAGTGTGGCTTAGAGAAACTGCTGTTGAATATCATCTACTGGAATCATATCAAAGTTTATTTGAGAGACATTATCCTTTTCCCTGCTTTATATCATTTTCCCAATTATTTTACAATCCTCTAAATCAGATTGCTACTCACCTAAATAACCCCTAATACAGTTTAAGCCACAACACTCAAAAGCTTTTGTATGTATTTAATACTGTCTGAAAATCTAATTAAACTATAAAGAATAAGATTAAACTACAGGCTTAATGGAAATACAATTACTAAAGGTAGAGCTGAACATTTTTTGCACAGGCTGTGGGCAGAAGCCCAAGTCCAGTTTTGTGTAAATCCACGTAGCTGAGAGTCACCGGGACCAAATTTACAACAGCAGCAAATGCAGCTGACAGTAGCAGGGGAGGTATAAAATCACAGTCTGTTGTCCAACACTCCACAGAACACTCAACCAAACTCTGACAATGTGCCCACACTGCAGGTCTGCACCAACAAGGGCAGCAGCCCCACAGCTGCTGAGCTGGGCAGGGCAGGGCAGGGCAGGGCAAGCCACCCCAGGCGGGTCTCCAGCATTGGCTCAGAGCACTCAGAGCACATTTGGCTCTCACTGGGAGCCTTCACTTCTGAAACTGTGCAATGAAAATAGCTCAGAGGTGTGTGTGTGTGTGTGCGCAAAGCTGAGGGCTGAAACTATGAGTTACAGCAATAAAAGACATGGCTGAACATTGCCTAAGAGCTAGGAAATGGGGATATCTTCCAGTTAGTTTAGAAAATTATTTACAGGATTAAATATACTAAGGAATGTTTCCACCATCTCCTGTTTTGAAACAAATCCCCATTTTGGTTTGAAAGCCATGAGGACAGAAGGTACCCAACACTGATATGTGAGTGGGCGTCTTTCCAACTTGGGAGAGTAAGCCTGTGACAGCTGTGATTACAACGTCTGTGCGCTTTGTGCTTTGCTCAACCACAATTCTCACTGCTTCAAAATTATTGACAATTCCAACACTCAGTTTCATTTAATCTTCATCATTTTAGTATTTTCCAGCAAGATGCATATTGCATTTCCTCATCAACTCTTTGTCTTTATAAACACATGCATTATTGCCTCATTCTGCTCCCTGAGATGTTAATAAATAACATGTTCATAGTAAAAAAGTTGTCAGAGCTGACCCTCCAGTTCAGGTTTTCAGCAGGTGATAAAATAGAAAAGAGCCAAGTCAGGAAAGGCTTCCTTATGTTTACTAATGATAATAACTGCCAATACTGAGTATTTAACATTGGTATGATGGAGTTTTACTTGGAAGAGTGAAAATATTTTTTCCAAGGAATTTCCAGATTTCTAGGTGATGCCAACAGAAAATGGGTAGTGGTGTTTAGTGACCCTGCTCTTGACCTTTCCACACGGGTATGAGTTTGGTCTTTGTTTTCAGCTGTGACAAGGAGGAGGACCTCTGCTACCACAAGGTGGCACTTAATTTCACCAAGCCAAAGAGTACACCCAAAACCAGATTGTGTTTCAGTCACAAATCAACCTTATACTTGAAAGCAAAAGAATGACAGAACTGTAACAAAACCAAACTAGTCAGTTGTCAAAGAACTATAGACTCCTCAGCACCCAGAACTCAGAAAGGTACTTGCCTCTTGTAAGGTCTTCTATAAGTGATGTGCCAAAACTGCATTTACCAAAATGAGAGCTGAAACAAGTGGGCCCCAGGAACAGTTATTTACTTCCCTAGAAGCTGCCCCAGAGCAGAGGCAGCCAGGTGGCAAATGGGCACCTGCTCATCTCATTATTTCCTACCTGTCCAGTTCTTTGTAGGTTTCCGAAATGAACATCCGGTATGAAGAGAACGGGCTGGGAATCCAGGTCAGCCATTGTTTTGAAGAAGGTGATATCACTCTTTTTCTGCAGAGGGAGTGCACTCAACTTCCCTTCAGCTGCTAGGTGGATCACAAAGCACAGAGTTGTGAAGGGAGGCATGTTAAGCGTGACTTAGCCCCAGACCAGAAAGGCCCACTTCACTCACCATTATTACATGAGGCTTGGGATGCCTGGCCTTTGCCTTTCTTCCTGTTCTGCTTTCTCTCTTCATCTCGGATTTTCCTTTCTGCTCCCTGATGCAAAAAAGACAACCCACAAATATTACCCAAAGAGGAACCATCATGAGCTTTGTACTCTGCAATGCCTGGAACTACAGCATCAGACACACAGAAGTGCTAAAAGAGAAACTGGTTCTTTCATTGAAGACAGATCTGTGCAGTCTGTTGGGAAGCTTCCAGGCTTTGCATGGATCACCTGTGCCTGAGACTCAGCTGGCACATCCAGTAGCTCCCAGGGCTGCAGACAGCAAGGGGAACATATCCACATGTTGGTTTGGAGGAGCTAGGACAGGCAGTGTGCAGTCTGTAGCAGGACTGATGCCAGCACAGTTTGTGCAAAGGGCATCCCAAGCCCAGTGTCTCTGCAATGGACAGAGTGCTCAGGCCAAATATTTTGTGTATGTAATGGCATAAAACACCTGCAGGATTGCTATCATTTTACATAATGTCTGTGCTGAGGTCTTCCCTAAACTCTCATCCACCCACTTTGTCTGGGGGTGGCATTGCTCCACTGTAACCAGCTGTGCAGAGCCTTTGAGAACTGACAGTCCAAAAAGGCTGTGCTGACAGCTTGCCAACATTGCAAGGGTTCTTACAGAAAAATACAGGCATTTCAAACTAGGAGAAGCTCTCCAGAAATAGGAAAGCAATGTAGCACTGCCCTATTAGGCACCAGGAACTCCTGGGAAGTTGCAGGCTTCTATTATGTAAATACACTCTCAACAAGTTTAAAAAATAAAACTTGTTATTGACATAAAAAGCAGCAACACCTCCTTTGAAGTTCTCCTAGTTTACTTTATAAATAATACCTCTCACATTGTAAAGGGTAATGAAGATCCATATGCTCCCAGACAGTTGGCATGCAAGATTACAGAATTTTTTTCCAAATTAAAATTAGAAGTTTCTTGAATAGAAAGGGAGAGGAGGGAGGTAAGGAAAGCAAAAAACACCCACTCAAGATGGCAAAATTCACACATGAGTCAATGAACCAAGTTTAGAAAGAGTGCAAGGAAAGATGTACTCCTGGCTGTGATCTATCAGTAGATTTCCAGAGGCTGAAAGAGCTGAGGAAGAAATAGCTCTTTAGGAAAACATGAATGTGTCAAACAGAAACACTGCCTCCAGACCAGGTCCCAGTCCAGTTGTCACTCACCAACCTCAACTGCAGAAGCCAAGGGATTCAGAGTTGTGTATTTATCAAAATTGTTTCTAGAGGTACATTTGTAACCTTTAAAGCCACCTGTTCTTTCTAAGAAAGGAGCAAAAATACACATCCCAGCCACTGTTCAGGAAAAAGCACATCCTGAGAAACCTGTGCTGCACAAAGGGCTCTGCCAGGTGGCCACAGCCCTATCACTCAACTCAGTGATCACTCTGCTGCTCGCAGGGAATGAACCACCAAAGTATTTCATACACAGCAGCAACTGTGAGTTTCCTCTCAGGAAAGCAGAAACTGAGGAGGACTTAGCCTTTTATACATAATAAAAAATATATTCTGTAATATTCTTTGTAACCATGAACTTGGTGATGCTTCACAGCTTTCTCTTCATTCATTCATTCAAGGCAACACACCCCAAGATTTCTGGGGGGCAGGCAATCCCTGAGCTGGGCAATCATTCCCATCCACCAATGTTTATTTGTGCCACAGCCACTTCACAAACGTGGCAAGTGCAATACACACAAAACAACCTCCAATACCCCCAAAACTACCTACCAGCCCTTTTGAGCTTGGAGCAGCCCACATGGCACATGGCAGGGGCCAGCCAAGCCTACAGGATGGATATCACAGTCACAGGGATGAGACCACAAAATGATTTTTGCACACTAGAGCATTTCTGCTGCATAGTTTTGACAGCTGAGCCATCTGACACACACCTAATAAACCACAGTTTGCACATCTCTTCAGGATAGAAGAAATTACCCTCCTACAGGGGACTATAAAGAATGCTGTGACCAGTGAAATAATGAAACAACTTCTTGATTTTTTCATTGATATCTAGGCTTTGTATAAATGCAAGGAGTACTTCTGCTCCTAATCATTAACAAAACGCAGCCTACAAATTTCAGCTGATTCAAAGTATTTTCTTCCTAATCCTTCAACTCATTTAAACTTAAGTCTTGCACCACTCTGATGCTCATGTGTACTCTTGCTTCTAGTTCCAGGCTAAAGCATTCCACATCTCAGGGCAGGCACACAGACATAGGCTGATGTCTATGAGATGTGGAATGCTTTAGCCTGGAACTAGAAGCTCTCTCCAAAGCCGAAGATTAATAGGCAATTAGAGTTGCTCATTATTCTATGACAGTTCATTTTCTCTATGATATTCCACATCAAAAACAAGGACACAAGAACCGCACATATTCTAAAGAACGTGTATTTTTTTCAGCTTAAACAAAACTGGATTATTTTATTTTGGATCAATGTTATGGTATTTGCCAAGTCAAGTTCTGCTTCTTTTCAGCAAAGATAATCACATATAGAAAATCAAGTAGCTCTGAAGTCCCAGTTCTTTCATACACAGTGGCTAAAGCATTGTGCAATATATAAATATAAACAGGCCTGGTAGCAAGTTTCCCTGACAACCTACTTAAGGAATAAAAATTAGATATTCTTATAATGCAGCATCAGTGATCTGTACTGATGACTGCAAGGCAGAGAATTCGCAATGACAAAACAAGATGTGGACTGTAGCAAATGCTTTGGAGATTGCTTACTGAAAAACAAACATGGACAGAAGATTGGATGGCAAATAGGGAGTATGGTAAAGTTAGATTTGTTAAGTAACACTTAGAGCCTTTGCAACATTTATCTCCATATATTTATGTCACAAAGCACATACTGGATGTGAGATGGTGTTGCTCTCTAGGTTATATGTAAGCTAATATTAAAATCAAGGAATTGCCAGAATAAATACATACATACATACATACATACATATATATATATAAAATATATATGTAATATGTACCACTTAGCTAAATGCAGATTTATTTCTTCAAGGATAACTCTTTCCACAACAGCTACGCTGTGTTACAGCTACAGGACATTAATTTGTCAGTGAATGTTCTTAAAAACTGGACACCTCCACCTGTGATTTATCTAAGTGAATATACAAATACACCCACTGGTTCTAAAGAGGCACCACCACTACAGAAAGAAACATTTTTAATAGCACCTCAGGCACAGAAACATTTTTTCTACCATGTTGCAGAACGAGAAATATTTCTTACTTCGGGAGGAGGAATTTACCGAGCAGTTCCACTAGGCCAGGTGATTGTAATAAATCAGATACTTTTGTCATCAGCTTCTCTTTGAGGCTGTCAGATTGGGGCATAACGGTGCAGTTCACATTTTCAGAATATATAGAGATCATTATATGATTGCTGAGTGGTTTTTTTATGTTCCTATAGTACCTCTTCAATTCATCGTGACAATGAGGTGGGCAATAAATAACAGTCACGGCTTCATGGCCTTTCCCAAGGAGGCAGCAAGCTTTGTCCATGTCACTGGGGGGAAGAGCCACAGGCTAGCAAGAGAAACTGAACCATTTAGCACCACCTTAACCAGAGCCAGGGGTTTATTTTGACATCTTGGAAAGATGGGGATGCCCAGCAATACCAGCTACCTTCCTCTGAGCATGTTGAATTCTCCCAGTGCCACCAGCAAGTGGGAATTCTCCAAACATTTATTTACTTACAAAAGCCCTGTGACAAATGGATGTTGGTAAAGATCTGGCAACATAAGTTTGGGGAGAAGCAAGAATTTGTCTCTTACCAAGTGCCAAGGAGCACAAACTGTCATGTGCATTGACCTCAATAATTTTAATTTGCTCAAGTCACTTTCACACCCACATTAACTTAAAAAACTCTACATGTGTGTATAGATTTATATTAAACACATATACAGCCTATTATCAATACCCTTGAGCCCTTCAGTTCCCACCTCCAATTTTTGATGTGTATAACACTTTAACTACCCCTGTGATCTCTCCTTCTACATTGAGATGGTTTTGATTAATAGGCTCAACATTCATTTCCTGCTTTTTTTTCTGGCTATTTGAAGTTCCAATTAAGCCAATAGATGCACTGAACATGTATTATTCAAAATCTCCACCAGTTGTATCTAGAGGTCACCCTTGATGAGTTTGTGCTCTGAATTTCCTTCCTTCCTTTTTCCAATAATTCAAATTTTTCTAATTGCGCTTCAGAAACAGGTAGATGAAAATGACTTGTTACTTTGATATTTACTGAGCTTTTAAGATCCAGCTGTAGCTTCAAATCTCTCAATATTTGACATTCAAAGTTTCAATTAAAAGCATAGCATTTTAGCTGCAAGAAGACCGCAGTGCATACATTTACATTCATTACTTCCAAAGATTTTCCTCCACTAACACAACAGACTGATTAGCCCTCAAGATGTCGTTTTCAAAACGACAACAGGGGAATGAACTGAAAAGGGGGAAGGAGCAGCAACACAGAGACCTGAAACAGTTGAACTCTTACCCTTTCCATTAAAAAGTTAATGTTATGTTTTGCCTGGGGCATGGCCTTTTGTCTTTCTATTCCCACCTGTAGGATGGCAAGACTAATTTGGATAAAATTCCAAGTCACTTAAATAGATGTAGGCCCCTGAATCCCTGAACCTTGACTGGAATCCAGGCATCAGCTCCCCTATGAAAGATGTTTCTCAGCATGGAGAAAGTCATCAGCTGACAGATGCTAAACCAAACTGAAAAGCGGTCACACTCTCTTTGAAGAATCATCACTGATATTTCTGAGCAACCGTTTCTACCTGGTGATGTACACTGCTGACCATGACACTGTCTAATTCATTCAGGCATGATCTATGTCTGGGTGCTGAAACATCTTACTAGTCTCCACAGTGGGGCAGTCATACCTACAGCAAAAAAACCAAAATTTTGCTTCAGAGGGTGTGAACACACACAAAAAATAGTTACTGAATTACAAAATGGGAATGGCTAATATATTTTTTGTATTTTACTTCTGATAAGAAAATCCTAGCAACACAAGAGTTTCTAAAATAACTAAGCAAAGCAGAGGGAAAACCCATCAGCTGTGTCACTAGAATTTGCTGATTTCCACTATATCATAAAAGGGAGCTTGGCAGACCCTCACTGAAAAGTGCATTTTTTCTGTCAGAGAAACTGACATGAAGTTTACCTGCTATCTATCCTGGCTGTGAGTGTTAGAAGGGAGGACATCAGCAGACTGCCACTTATGTGAGTGAGCCTGTGATCAGCACTGACCCTCCATATAGAGATACTTGCATTTGCATTTTCTATTACTTTTTTGATACTCCAGAATCATGACTGATAACATGCTGTCCTTAAACAGTCCAACTATTGCTCACAAGCTGAGGAGTCAGGGCCAAAAAGGCTGCAAAGCAGTAAAATAATGACATGATAATCAGTTAGATTTGTGATACAGCTGGACCAAATGCTATGATGAAATACAATTCTTTAAGGAAAGAAACAGCATTTAATTAGGTCTAAAATACAACAACAATAAACTGCCTAACAAGATTCCTCCTTCATCTGTGGTAACTGTGCTTTGCACTTACCTTGTCACAAAAAACCTTGATCTGGCAGTAGGCTCGGTGGATAGGTTTATTGCTGCGGTTGTTGTAGCTGTAAGTATCGATCTGAATCATCAAAGGAAGCCCTTTTACTCCTTTTTGTGAGGAGAAGTCTGTGCTCAAGCAATTCACTGTGATGAAAATCTGTGTGCCAGAGAGATTACTTTTTAAAATGTGGTGCAAACAGCAATTAAACTTCCAGAAATACATAACAAGAAATGAGAAAATAAAATAAAAAGGTTTTAATTCAGCTATGATGCACACTCTGGCAATTCACACATTTATCCTCCACTTCTGTCCAGCAAAGACACTCTATTGAATATCTTGGGAAGAACAAACTTGAAAGCCATATATTGCTGCTTCAGTTTGGATCAGAAGCTCACATTTGAGGTAAATCATTTGGTTCTCCCAACTTGTCGTGCTTTGGTTCACACCAGAGGCTCAGAATACACAAACTGGATTCTTTTTGGAAAAGCCAGACCAGCAAGATATGTTCCAGGAGCACTCAGATCCTCCAGCTGCTCACAGTTGCTTAGTTCATGGGAACTGACTAAAGATAACCTGAGATAAAACCTCCTAAAACGTGCCTTATGTGGATGTCAGGTCTTTAGCCCTTACTTGTCCCACTCCTCAACCCTGCTCTGTATGTTTGCACTATCTGTTGACACAGGTCATCTTGCTTCACCCTTTCCAGCTGCCTTAGGTATGGCTTGCTCTTCTGACAGCTCATTCAAATTCAGTGGGACAAAGATAAACTCTACTCTTTTTATTTTAAACATTTTCTTCACACTCTCATTGACACTGCTGCTTTCTCTATCCCATCAATAGATACTCCTGTTTCATTTTAAGGGCCCTTCACAGTCTTTCCTCAGTTTTAAAGATGCATCTCACCCTGTGTTTCGAACTGGAAGGAATTTTTCAAATATTCATAAAACTACTCCCTACCACTTCTGAGAAGTTCTCTTTGTTCCACAGCATCCACATAACTTGACACTGCATTCAGAGAGTCGCAGAGTCCTCTGAGCTGGAAGGGACTCTGAAGCATCATCAGACCCAGCTCTTAACGCCCCTTCCAGGGGTGGAACCCACAAGCCCAGCATTAACCAACTGAGCTAGCAAGTCCCCTGCTTGCCTGCTTCAGAAATCCATCTCTTGCTCTCCCCTTCTACAACAAAAACTTACAACTTGATAGCCACTAACCATCTCCTTCTCATTAACTCAATTGGCACCATGGGACAAGGTGCATGTCATCTGTACAGGACCTGGGAGAAGGGTCTCCCACCACCAAAGTCTTCCAAGGACTATTCTGAGGTAAAGCAAACATTATGAACTGAAATACCACCAATCGCTTTCAGTCAGATGGCATTCATAAAACTCAAGAGAAGAAACTAGACTAAAAATCTAATTTTCAGCCCAATGAGGAATACATGCATTGCATAATAATTTGGGGCAATTGTGTATTAACCTGATTCTACTTTCCACTTGCCATTAGTTTAGAAAGCAACAACTAAACACCAAACAAAACAAAACCCCAAAAGTGTGAACCAAGGAAAAGGACTGAGAAAACCAGCAGTACATACTCCTGAACCAGGAGGATGTGAAGCCTGCTCCAGAAGAATAAGGACACTCAGGAAAGACGAGATTTCAAACTGGTCTCTCAAACAGACCTGATTCATCCCCCACAGGGCAGAGGAGAGGGCAGCAGACCCCCAGGGTCTGGGAGGATTCCTGAAGGAAGAGCATGAAGGACAACTCCCCTCCTCCCCCTCCATTCCACAAACAGGGAAAATAAACCAACAGCATAAGCAACCAGAATGCAACATCCCTAAGAATGCAACATCCCTAAGAATGACAGCTGAAAATAAAGAAGGGCTCCAGCAGGGCTGGTGGGGGATACTTTAGCCTCCTGGCAGAAGTTAACATTACAGTCAGGGTCTTTATGATGCAGCCAGAGCAGCTTGTTTGCCTGACTGAGCTAATGGCCCCTCCTCTCTGCTTCTGATTGTATCACAGAGCTGCATTTACAAATGAAATAGTTGAACTTTAACTGCCGAGAGAAGAGGGAGGCAGGGAAAGGCCCTAGGTGAAACTCTGATTTTGAAGCTGATAGTGTTATTTCTGTTTCAAATTACAAGTCGATCTCCTCCAGCTCCAAAGATAAGTGTAGACACAGCGAATACCCTTTGAAATAGACAGCCTGAATTTTCATTTGCCTTCAGAATCATTTATAGTGTCAGGGCAATGGTTTAAAGTGTGTGTGAACACACAGTAGCGGAAGGAAGTCTAGCATAAAACAGAATCTGGTCTCCCTATATTTTAGCCCATACTTCTGCACAGGGATTTTCCAAAATGTACATTGAAATGTGAGAAGACATGCAGGCTTTGCATCTACCTAGCCGTTTGTACTACTTCCATCCTTGCTGCATACTCAGCTGAGAAGGAAAAAAAATCTTGTCCCACCTTAATCAACTACATACACTGTGTCATCTCTTTCACTGCCTCCACAATCAGAGAGCAGAGTAGGAACGGCTGGGGAAGACAGACTTTATGGTATCAAGAGTCCCCATACAGCAATAACAGATTATTCAGCATGAATAATAGATAGATGCTGTAAGACTCAATATCTTGTCCTGACACTGTAATACATCAGGATCTCTCTGAGGAGCAATGACTGTACATTCATGCACATGAAGTGTACTACACTTTCTGTCATATCATTTGCACCTCACAGACAGACAGATGGATTTGAATTAACACAGATCATTGATACTGAGGAAATTTTCTGTCTCCATGCAATGTTCTATTAGCTTTCCTGTAAAGCACCACACTGACTTTGGATTTGGAAAACACAGGGGATTATAGAGGGAAAGGGAAGAGGGCATAGCTCCTGTTATTTACTTTAGGAGGTTTCTTCTTTGCATGACTAAAGATTTGCACCAGTACAGCAGGCTGCTATGGTGAAGAGGACCTGAAGAAACATCTGGACAGTCCCCTTCTCTCTCCTCTGGTCTGACCAGAATCTTCCCAAAGTAGTGACTTGCTCTGAGCAGCACTGATTTCAACCATTTGTCCAAACACATCCTGCTGTGCCCTTTGCAGCTCTCATCTTCCCCCTCTTTCCAGCTCCTGTCCATAATGCATGTACTCACACTCTTGATGAGACAAGGGGCAAAACAACTCCATGGTCAGCCACAAAATGCAGGGCTATTCTACTTTTCTTAGAAGATACCCAGATTTAAGATCTCCTTTGCTGTGGTATTTTGCATAGTAGAATTAACATGATTAGAAAATGTAGAGTTAAGTAGAAATTACAGTAGCAGGAAGAGAAATCACTGTCTCCCTCCCAATCCCTGTCTACACTTGTCTTAGAACTATATTAATAAAAGTTAGTATGATTGTACCCGAATTCAGACACAACTTTTTTTTCCCGTGCAAACTGGATTTTAGCAATGTTTTGCTATCTGGAACACGTTGTATAATTGTCATTATAGTGATGTCTTTTTTTTTAATGTCAGCATATCTTAGATTAGAGCAATTAATGGCAGAGTTCCACCCATCTAGTCTCCAGCTCAGGCATGCCATTAGCAATTAAATACTAATTTAGAGAAACATTTGGTGCTGAGAAAGTTTCACAAGTGGCCTGAGATAACGACAGCTCTTCTATTTGTTATAGATCGTGTCTAGAAAAAGCACTCTGTCTTTTGGGGACTACTCCTCCACGGTGTAGCTGCTATTAGAGGAATTACTGTTTATAAATACTGCAGCACAATTAGGGATGTACAAGACACAAACAAGGTAAGCTGCCTTAAGGGAAAGCAAGGCTCAGAAGTGCATTTCCCTTTTTATCATTTAATTCAGCCAACATGACTCTTGCTGCGGTCTCTCAGCTTACACACTAAAGGTCTACAGCTACGAAACTTCTAATATAAGCCTTTTATTACTATTTACATTTCTGGCTCCCATTGTCTCAGAAACTGCCAAGGGCAGAAGGGAGGCACAAAATAAGAAACTTAAAGCAATTTCTCTACTGAATACTGGCAATACATAGAACTCCGGTGATGGGTCTGTTAAAAGTCTGCTTTAAAAGGTTCCTCCCTCCAGACCCTAACAACAAAGAGTTAACTGACTCGTCTCTCAAATGACTAACATCAATCCCATCATTCCTCATATACACAGAAAGTGTGGGTTTATAGTTTCTCCTACCAGCCGTTACCTTATAAATCCCACACAAAGGTAAGGCCTTTGTTTTATTTCAATACAAATGTCTCCAGCAAATGTTTACACTACTCTTTTGAAGCTTCCTCAACCCACACCACACCCCGGCAACTACATAAAAATGCCATTTGCTTTGAATCCCAGATGCATACTTACCAAGCCATTTGTATACACTGAATTTCAACATTATACGCTACCACAGGTTAAGTCTTCTCTAATATATACATGTGTGTGTGCATGTCTCGCATCTATATATACACTCATATATACATATGCACACTTGCACACACAGACATGGTTTATTAAAGTAGCTGCCAAGTCTAATCCTATATAATTTCTGCTACTAACTCCCCAAAATGAAGCATCTTTTCCTTCAACCTTTACATTTTTAGAGTAGACGTTAATGCCCTTCCTAATTAAATTGATGTAACTTGAGAAAGAAATTCAGGATTAAGAAAAAAAATCATATACTAGTCAAAGCCTAGCCTAAGTATCACTAACAATGTGTAAGAAATATGGATTGCCACAATACAAATTACTGCTAGAGACAGTGCTGTTCTATAAACTTGATTTTACCATTGTACCCACTGGAGTTGGAGCTCACTTTGGTCCACAATATCCAAGAAACTAATCCTGCAAATCAGTCACTCTTTGAAAACAGCTTACTCCTGTACGAGCCATGCCAAAACTCATTAAATAACTGGAAAGGTTCCCAGAGGCTTCAGCATACTTTGAATTAAAGATCTACATTTCAGTTAAATATAGCAGGGCAGTTATTGCATGCAAGTATACACAACAACTGCTCAGCATACAACTCCTGCACTCACTGAAATCATCTCACTCATCTGCCAGCACCTGCCTGAATAACACAGCCACAAACATGTCTGTTTATTGCATGTCCAAGTTGCAGTGCTTAGCAGAAATCTGTGATCTCTTGATATCTCTGAAAAGTGTTTGTCTCTTTAAGGTGACATTTTTTGTTAGCAACTGCTCACTGAAGTAATATCTTTGATTTTAAGGCTAAAAAATACTTTCCATAAAAATATACAATTGTTTCAAGAAGTAACACCATCACAGCCAAGTTAAATGTGCCAAGTACCTACCAGAGAGAAGTCATATCTCAAGGAGGTGGTATGGTTTAGGACAAATATATTATCCTTTGACCAAGACAATTCTGTCTCTTTAACCATCTTTCTTGCAAACTAACTTCTGTCAGTGCTAACACTGCAAGCAGACAGGTGAATGTCTATCAGAAACGAAGCTGAGTCTGTTCAAGAGCCTCCACTAGAACTCTGTCCACTTGCCAGATGCTGCAGCAAAATCAGCTACAGGGCAACAGCAAGGCAACTACATAGCTTCTAGCATATTATAAAGACACTTTCAAAAGACAGTTAAAATGTCAGCCAGTTGTTGTTAATTATTGTTTGTTTTTTCATCTTTTTTTAAAGAACTCCTTTAAAAATACCAAACATAGCATTTGGGTTCAACCAAAGGGAGACAACAAATCACCTTACCCATAAACATTACATATTTATAACAGAATTAAATATGGGAAGGGAACAAAGATGGATTGTACAAAACCGTTCTTCTCTTCCTACCCCTGCTCCCTTACAGCAATATTTTTGTTTTAGGAAAGCACTGAGTTTGACATGGCTGTAGAGCCTTCCCCTCATTTCCCTGGATTCCTGCTCTGAGCCACAAGCCCCACAGGGACCTCTAGATAACAGCCCCAGCAGAAAAGCATGCTGTTCTAGAGAAGGGTAAGGATGTGCCAGGACTAACCCTCCTCTGCCAGAGGCAAGGGAACTGCTGCTGTTAACCAAGCACAGCAGAGAGAACACTAGCAGAGTGGTGTTTCTGACTTTGGTGCTGTTTCCTTAGATCACAGAAAGCAACAGTGTGATGATTCCACCTCTTGACATGCACTGTACAAGATTCTGTTTCCACTGACTTATTCTGCCAAGCAGCAGTTGGAAGATGACACACCGAGCATGGTGAACTGGAGCCAACAGCCCAGTTCCACTGACATTACTGGGGCAACACAGAGAGGCCTCTGCCTGTACCCTCTGCATTCCTGCTTATTCCACTAAGACCCAGCACGAGGTGCTGCCTTACCAGCCCTTAGCAGGCTCACAGCAGATTCTGGCTGCCGCACCCATTCTCGGGTACCCTCATCTTGAAGGGCTGAGGGGAAGGCCTGCTCTGCGTGTGTGAGAGGAAAAGTCTGACTTCAAATGAGGAGAAACATGGCTTTAAATTAGCTGCCATCCAGGTGGAGTAGGAAAGTGAGAAACCTGGTGCTCAAGAGAGGTCTTCTAAATGTGGGATTTAGTTTCCCAGGAGAGAGAGTTGTATTGGGTTAGGTGATTTCTACTGCTTCTGTTTGATTTTCCACACCACTCCCCAGTGCGCTTCCAACAAGAAGTTTTTCTTTGCTTCTTCCAGGGCCAGTAGAGTGCTTCATCATGTCCCAACTCAGAGGCCCTGAAAAGAACTGTTGTGTGCCACTTTTATCTGACTTGAAAAAAAAAGGCTTTTGTGCCTCTGAGGGGGTTAAGTTTTAATCTTGAAATTGTGGTGAAAATGGAAAATAATACCGAACAGAAACAATGGAGGCAGTTGAAAGATCATCATTCAAAAAGCTTAGGAAAAGGGAGTCTGTAATTATTCTTCATCTCCCATGGATGAGGTAATTGCTGGAGAAAAAACAGCCTTCAGTGACGTGCCTCAGAACCCACAGCTTTCCAACACCGCAGGGGCATCCTTTGGGAATCCCCAGACCCAGCGCAAGCAGTTACTGTATCAAACTTCCCAACAGGAGCAAGCACGTACCCATAAGTGTGTGTGTGTGGGGAGGGAAACGCTGGAGTGCAGACAAGGTGATAAGCTTTCACGTACAATCTGATTTATGCTTGATACCCAAACACTAAAGCATGTTATAAATCCTCTTTTATCAATACATTTACAGTTCAAGCTCCTAAAAGATCAGATATTTAATACCCCAAAATAAATATGCATAAGCCAATTTGCATTTTAATCACTACTTCCTGCAGAAATACAAGCAGCTTAAATTTCACTCCTAGGACTTTGTTAATTCAGAAGGAGTCTTTACTTTAAAATCTCTTGTTTTGTTTCCAGTGATCCTTGCAAAAGTTGTGTTTATAATGTTCTGGCACCCAAGGCAAGAGCCAGGTGAATGGCGTGAGATTAGGAAAAAACGTCTGAGGTTAATACCTGACATTAATGGATGTGACTTCCTTGTTCCTAGATCAACATGGGTGTCTTGCTAAGTCTGGCTTGGAGCTGCAAATGCAAATGTCTTAGACAGCTGCCAGCCCTGGGACAAGACTGCCAGGTTCTAGCTCTGGTAGTGCTTCTGTAAAGGTCCTCGAGGAAGACTGCTGTGTTGGAGATCCCAAATCGGTATTTGCTTGCACAGAGATCACACACACACACCAGTCACCTGTTGTGACTGCAGAGGACAACCTACAGCTGTGTTTTGAAATGGAAACACATAATAGGGAAATATCTGGGCCGTTGAAAATGTAATCACTACATGAGTAAATACAGCACCATTAGCAACTGGGCCAAGCACAACTTTGTTTATCAAGGCCTGCTTTTGAAAGAGCTGGGTGATTTTCAGAACTATTGTCTTTCCTTTTAAGATGCACATCAGAGATTAAATCCCTGTTACTATAAACAGTCAGTACCTTCAGTCAGGAGTCAGGACAGTGAGAGTTAATGCTACCACTCAGTGTTCAGTACAAGTTCTCAGAGGACTCACTCTGAGGATGCAACCTCTCTAATGCTGCTGGAAATGTAATGGGCAATTGTGCATGAAGAGGTCTTTGTATTTGAAAGATTCATAGCTCTACTTAAACACTGGACATTTTGTGTTCAACATGAAAACACTATCAGGAGATTGCCGAGCTCAGTGTTTGCTGTTTATTAACTACATCCCCAAGAGTACTGCATTACCCTCACTCATTTTACACAGCCTATTTCCCTTGTTGTTTGCTTTCCGGGGGCCAACTTCTTCTTATAATTACCGGCAGTTTTTCATTTCTCCCACACTAGTCTATGCAGTTGAAGCTCTCTGACAGCCTTTGTACAACCTTATCTGTAAGAAACTAGTTAAGGTGTTCTGATGTCCTGGTTTATAGGTCCACTTAAGAGTCACATTCCTGAATGAAAACCCCATGCCTGACCATTAAAAAAAAGGGGGGGGGGGGGACGACGACGAAAAAACAAAAACGCTTCAGTCCTCAAAAATACATTCATTCCAAATTGCAAAGATGGTCTGCATAACAATATAAAATAAATGGCACCAACACAAGGGAAGGCATAGTCTAACTTACAGAATATGGATTATTGGAGATGCTGATAGTGTTGAAAGAAAGTTGACAATCTGGAGAAAGAAAAGACTCAGCTTCTGTCTTACACCTGGCTTTGCAAATAGGAAAAAAATCTTTTTACTGTTTCTCAGGCTGGGCACCTACCAACAAGCCCTCTTATTTCTCAGAAAGGAGAGAAGGGGAACAGTGCCTAACGATGGATGGTACTTATAAAAGGATGCCATCTGCATGGCTTTTCCTTACCTTTGCCTCTTCATTGACATCCCAAGTAAAGGACACAGCATTGAATGCAATTTCTTCAATATTCCCAATGGTATTAAAACTCTCCTTGTAATCAGCTGTAAGAAAAAACAAGAGTCATGAAAAAACTTGGACTGTTTTACAACTCCTAGTGCTTCTTTTCTTCTTAAGCTGGGTTGTCTAGTGCATCAAAACCACCTCTTGTATTGTTTATGATTAATTATTAATAATCTTTATTACAAAGAGGTAATATAACACAACCTGAGTCTTATGCATAGTATATCACTAGCTAATGTTCTTGCAAAATCTTGTTGGCTCTCAAAGAGGAGTGTGACTCTACTGGCAATGAGTCAGTGCATTCATTATCTTGGCCAAGGAACGGCCAAAACTGGAAAATTAACTGGAAACTACTGAAGCATTTTAAGGGACTGTTCAAACCTTGATATTAAGAAAAAAACATGCTAAATCCTAAAGAAGCTTTCTAAAAGACTAAGAGCTATGACTGGAGGAAATCATCAGTGTGCATCCCAACTTTTGCACTGGATGCTGGATTAATATTTATATATTATTAAAAACAAAATTAAAAACCCCACAAAAATCCAAACCATTACAAATCCCCCACAAAGAACCAAAACCACAAAGATCCTTTTTCCAAAGTATGTGCACCACTAAAATAGCAAATGAAGAAAAAAAATTTTAATTTGTCTGACTACAATATCTGCACCTTCTTCTCACTTCTACCCCACGTGCAGTTATCATTATCATCAATAAACTAGCATTTTGGAAGGAATGCAAAGCAAAAGGGAGGAAGATTTCAGAGTTTACTAACCCTCTCCCAAGACAGTGAGGCTGGAAAACTATGTAAAACAGACAACTCCCAAGTCCTCTTTATAATTGAAAAGAGGAACGAGCACTGCTTTTCTCTCACTTTGCTGGACAGTTTAACACCTTTTATTTTTTGAAGACAGATTAAGAGAGATAGCAGGTAACAGCTGCTTGATTTAGGGAACTCCCAGATAGTTCACACTAATTGAATAACTCTCTCTGGGACAAATATTTCCTAAGAATTCCTCGAGGGTTGTAATTGGACTCAGTGCCAGAGGGCTGAGATTACACTCCTGATCTACAGTTTGCCCAAATCCGTGCTTCAGAAGCATGCTGATTCTTAGCTTTGTAATCATTTAAAGAAAGATGTTTTTGTATTCTGTGCGACACATGAATTGTTCCAATATTCATTCCCTTTGCCTAAACTGTTGGTCTCCAAAAAATAATTTCTAGATAATAACTGTTTTAAAATAATTTATAACAAAAAACATTGCTACAAGAATAATTATTTCATGTTTGAGACTAGCAATCAGCATACTTTCCTCTCATTTGAAACACAAGAATGCTGGCATCTCACTGGGCAAATAAAATTGTGTTCCTGGGACCCATGAATGATTTTGGATACAGTAAAAAAAAATCACTTTAGACCATAAGAACAGCACGAGATATTTGATGATGTAGCAAATTAACAAAGTGTTTGAGAGGACAGGCAGGCTTTTCGTTCCCACCTTGAACTCAGATCTCCTTTTTAACTGAAGTCATTGGCTTCACTATCTAAATTCAGTGTGGAGATGCAAATGAGAAGAATTAGAAGACACATAAGTAGTTTAATATGCATGTGCACACCTCCACCCACCTCTTAAATTTATGGTTCACCAGAAAGTGCCTCGTGCAACTGACTGCTGCATATGGGCGTGCTGTTTAGGTTCACTTTGGAAAGACATGAACAAGATATCTCCTAAAGACACCTGTTTTCTTGTCTTAAAAGGCTGTCAGAACCTCACATCCCACCAACCCTTCCTTGCTCTCAACACATGCCTGTCCTTTAATTGCTATACACAAATCTCGTGGAGTGTTTATGTGACACTGTTAAAATGCAGAAGTGCATCCTATTCCCCTCAATTTACAGGCAATTAAAGAAGGATCCTCAGTTGATTAAGACACCATTTACACCTCAGAATATTTGAAAGCTGTTAGAGTGACTACAACTTTCCCTCTTCTCCTGCTGTGAGTTACCAGAAGGAGAAAATCAGCGTGTTCAATAAGCAAAAAATGTCTACACAGGAGTTATTTCCTCTTTTGTTACATAAATTGCATATAAAACAATGGCAAATTTTTAATGTTAAACATTAACCATGCATTACATGTCATTACATACTTTTGTATTGTGCACATAAATAATACAAACTATCCTGAAAAAAACAAGGGCAAGTTTCTATGGAGCACAACGCTTCCACTCCCACACTTCATATTTGAACTGTTCCAGTATGTCATATTATTGTACTTATTCAGAATAACCAATATCCATTGAAATTAAGTATTGTATTGTTTACATTACAATTATTTTAAAAGAAAAAGTTAGTGATCCAGTGTCACAGCACTGTGAAAATAATGCTCTTTTCCCCCTGCCCATCTTATTCCTCCTACAAAAAGCAAACATGCGCCTTACTCCTTCTTCAGAAAAATCCATTACAGTACATTGCCTGAATTTTGGAAAATACCTTACCTTCTTGCTTAATAAGTGTCAAGCCTCAGGTTTATTCCTCAAGCACTAAGGACTTGAATACATGTAAGTACATGTTTATCTTTATTAATATCAACACATCTTCAGACTTGTCACTCCACCTAATCCACTGAAGCATCCTTCCTCCCAGGAGGTGCACCAGCCAGTACACAAAACAAATTAAAGCAGTGACCCCTGTTTGTCTGGAGTGAAGGAGTAACCCACTATTTCCTCTGATGTCCAGAATATAACTGCAGGCCAGAAAGCAGACAGACAGATCCCTGCCACAAAGGAAAGCAGCACAAGCATAGTTCCCCTGTCCGTCTGAGATCTGAACAGCTGGAACTGGAGCATCCCAAATTAATTTGATCCTCTGCCTGCTAAGGACCACATCATGGTCTAGATTAAAAGTGCATTCATAAACAATTGGAAAGCATTCACCATGGTAAACATGCTACAAATATCAAATTAAATAAGAGTAACATCTATGGAACAGGTGATGCGAAGTTCTGGACACTTAATTTTCTTGTTATACAGGGCCTGGACATTAACTCCAAGTATTTAGAGGACCCCTTCAGGAATCGGAATTTTTAATGTAAAGGGAAATCTTCATAGAGTCATTCAAAATCATTTTGCATCGAAGGGACCTCTGGAGGTTATCTGGTTCAAGCAGGGCCAACTTCAAATTTGGATTAAGCTGCTCAGATCATTTGATGGTAAAACTAGAAGATTTTCCTAATGCAGTTTGATACTTGGGAGCCATTCTGGCCTAATAAGCCAGTTAGCCATGCCAAAGAAAATGAAATGTACTTCAGAAACACAGTAGTTGTAAGAGGTAAGGCTATATTTCAGTTGTCCTCAAGAAAAAACTACTGAGCAACATTTACATCTCTTTTTTGCTGAAAACTGAGGTGAACCATGCTCCTACAGCTCTTATATCTGACAAGAAGGGCTATATCAGTAAGTCTTACTACACTGTGCTTTGCTCATGTTTGCAGCACAAATAAAGAAAATGCACCTCAGTATTCAAAAGTGCCTCAAAAGTCAGAGCAGAGCTATTTCACCTCAAAGTAATGGAAAATTAAAAGACACTCACTTTAACACAGGTAAACACAACTCTCATGCACAGCACTTACTTTGCAAAGCACTATTTTTCAGAATATGTATCATAAGTTCACTTGCTGGGGTAAGGCAACTGAAGTGTGCCAGGACACCACAAGTGCAGTGGAGTCAGAGGGTGCTGGCACTACAGTGGAGCGAGCTGCTCAGCACGTACTTTTCAAAGGTATGAGCACTACTAGCACAAGCTTGTAGGGACTAAAAAAAAAAAAAAAAAACCCAGGCAGCCTTCAGAAAGAGCTGTGAAGTGGCCTATTTCTTCTTTTAAGGTGTCATGAATTTGTTCTGGGGTGGTGGTTTTACTGAGTTAGGTACCCCAATGGACAAGAAGAGAAAATGGGGGCAAGGGGGAAAAGAATGAAGTTCATGAAACAGTTCAGCCAGAAAAATGATAAGAGGCAGAGAGGACATTCTGGAAGACCTGATTGGAGAAAATACACTTGACCTTAAATAACACCAGGCCTCAGTGGAAACTACAGCATTCGAAAATCTTCAGGCAGCACAGTGATTAGGATCGCTTGGGGACAGATTCCCTGATCACCCAGTTCAATCCTCCCCTGAAGTGTCAGAATGTTCTCTACAAGTAACCCTGCTTTGGTTTAGCCCCCCTCTCTGCCCCCTCTCATTCCTGCCATTCAATGGTTTGGTTCCCTCAGGCGGTCAAAACAAGATAGACTTTGTCTGCTTTGGTCTTGCCGACTCCTTTGACTGGAATCCGTGCAGATGGGTGCATGTGTAAACTGCACGTGGGAGGGGAGAAACGCTTGATGTCTAGACACTGCCACTGACTTCAACTTCAGGCTCCTTGGCAGCAAGTACGTGTTCTTCCTCTGCTAAAATCTCCCGAGCATGCAGATAGGACAGCTGGGGCTGAAATGGGCCAGTAGATGGTTTCGATGGGATGAACGATAAACAATCTCTCAGGATAGCACACCAGAGCTGGCCTCTCCCTCACTGCTGACACTGACTCACTCTGGGGGGTAGGAATCCTGCACACTCCTTTGCAGTCACCACAATGATGACATCTGCACTCTCAGGCTGCAATTCCACATCAATTGGCTAACATAACTGTTGCTGGATCAAAGACTGGATCACCCTTTGAAAAAATAAAGGGAACAGATACTCTGCCACACCTGAGGAGGTGCAGACCTCGATTTCCCAGAAGGAGGTACACCACTAAATACACATGCAAGGGTCAGCTCTTCTGTGTAAATACTGAGAACCATTCTTTCTGCATGGTCCCTACCCAGACCCCACAGCCCTAGCAGGAATGAGCCATTGCTAAAAACTCTGATACAAGCCAAGAAGCCATTGCCAATATATTCCACCATATTCCTGCAAAAGGCACCAGAGCTTTCCATATGTGAAATCTTCCCTGAAACACCTGGAGATGTTCTTACACTCACCAATGTCAAGGACTCTCTGCTTAGCTGTGTGCTGCCGGGAATGCCAGTACTTCCAATATTTCAGCTGTTCATCTCTGTTTTTATCCTCACTGAAAACAACCATGACCACACTCTATGAAAAACAATATCAGAGCCACATTAGTTAAAATAATGAATAGTAAGGAACACAAAAATTAAAATTTCCATATGCCTCTAATTCTGATTTAGCCACTCTCACAGTACTTTGGTTGTAGAAGATGGGGTTTTAATCAGTCCAGTACTACAGTGTACTTAAAGACTCAGGACAAAAGAAATGTAGTTGTAAAATAATGCAAGTCCCGGGATTATGTTCTTGATAGTCCAAATAAAAATTAATAATATTCTTAGTTTTAAAAAGTCACCTTCACTGGCTAAAGGCAAGATATTTTCAATTTAGTATACATAAATACCCTTTTTGGGAGCAGGACTCTTGTATATATGTGTTTAATGACAAATTCAGTGTAACTGAATTTTGTTGAGGTTTTCAATTCACATTCTGAATTCACTTTGTTAAACTGTGAGTCAAAGGAAACAGATTGAATTTTTCTGCAAAATTTTACACAAGCAATATAGAGTTTTTTGAATAAGCCCTGCTGTAGGCAAGCAAAACAACACAAAACAATGGAAGAATGAACATACCAATTAAAATTAAGTGAAAATAAACCAGAGAAAAAAAAACTTCACTTTTAAATGTTCTGTTTTATTTTCACCCTGAGACAGGAGGCACAAAAAAATCACTATCAAGCTGCTTTATAAGCCAAGGAGGTAGATTACAATTGATTCATCATCGGTGTCCCTCCACAAACCACCACCAAAACCCTTCATGCACTCTGTGACCTTCTGCATTCCACCTATAAAAGGTGATCACCATCACCACATCTTCCTCTGCATGGCACGAGGCAGTACACACCGTGGAGGAGCCCTGGGTTATGCCTGTATATACTGGCTGGGCACCAGGTGTGTGTGGCGGGCCAGCTGAGGCACTAACCAGAACTGGCCGTGCCGACTGGCTCTTCCACCAAGGACAGCACTAATGTTTTTATGAATCACTTACAGGGAACTCGTAGAGGTTTAATACCTTCAAAACCTCTTGCCCCTCTGTTAGATTTGGATGGAATTGGCAATAAACTCAACAGTCACTTGAGCACAGGGCTGGCAAACAGAACATGATTGTGAAAGCTGCACACAGTTTCACAATCTTCTGTCAACTACATCCTCCAGAAGGATGCGATCTCACCTCTCCTTTATAATTTCCACGCTTCTGCTGCCACAGCTCCAAAACTCATGTGGCAGTGCACTGAACCAGGTATATGAGGACTGGTTTTCAGTCAGACCAGTGACCTCCTAACTCCTGTTTCAGCTCTACAAGCTAGAACCACAAAATGGGAAGGAATGGGTGTCAGGAAAAGAGATTATGCAGCAACAGAGAAGTCTCACATCAGATTCAGCCAACAGCCTCATGTCCTAAGGAAACCAGGCTAAAAATTAACTGCTAATTCAGGTTTCCACATCATTGCCTCTGTTTCGGAAGAGTCTCTCTAAACTTCACATATGATAAAAACATATAGGTTGTTGTCTGCTTCACTGCTCACATTGACTTTCATTGCTTCCTTTGACTAAAGTTGCAACACTTTTAGAGAACTTCATGTATTTGGATGGAAACAGTTTTTGCGGCCTCATACATATGCAGCCCTGACAGTTTCAGGGTAAAATTTATAGGGCTCATTGTTCATTCCAAAGTTACTGGGTTAGGATTTATCAACTCAAAAACATCACCAAGGAAATCAGGAGGCCCACTCACCAGGTAGATGTTGCTGAATACACAAGCTACAGTTCTATGCACAGAATCTAAGATGCAAATAATTCATTTTGTTACACTTCTGGGTGAATGTCAAGTGAAAGCTCACACTTAGACAATGAAAATTATTTAAAATTTATGTCACAAAGGATGGATTCAACTCTTCACGTTTTCTCTGAAATGCACTGGGAAGCAGCTGATGAAGTTTACCAGTGAGTAAAGATGGACTACACACAGCACATGTGGCAGATCTTGGACCTCTTTGCTTTGTTCATGGCAATAAGTTCACCAGCGTTAAGTGTAGTATCTGTGTAACCACCATTCTGCCAAACCATAAACTGAGGCTATCATTAACTCACAAGATCACACTCTGAGAAAACTGGACAGCAAAACATTTGTTACCATCAATAAGGTGTTATCCCACTTTTACATTAAGCATGAGAATAAGCTTGCTCTGTCCTTCCTCCTACTCAAAAAAATTAAATTAAAAGCCAATCAACCACAACCACATCTATCTGCAGAGTTACATTCCCACCTAGGAAAGAAACGGGACCGTACCCTGACTTTGCTGATGGGATGCCGGAAGCATTTGTTGTCACCCGTCTCGCTCAGGGTGATGGCGTAGAACTGTCCCTTGTTCAAGTAGGTCATGGGTCCTTCCCCTTGCTTCTGACGCAGAGACTTGGTAGCTTCTAGCGTGTACTGAAAAGTGCTGCTGAAAAGACAAGGAGAGAAACACCCACAAAATCCATATCACTTTCCCCTTTTTAATTATGTAATTATTGCATTGAATAAGGCATAAGAAGTTAATAACAAAATTCCAGGCAACTGTGACATAGCAATTTAAAATTACAATTTTCTTTTTTTGACTTCATCAGATCCTGCAATCAAGCGTAAAACTATCTGGACTGTAAGTTTCTTGGATCAAAGGCTAGATCTGTACTATCTCTGAAAGAAACCATTATGAATTATGAGACTGTGTACCTCACAATGAAAGTGTCAATTACCAAGGAGGGGATTCAGTATGATTTGCAGGAAATCATCAACTCCACAGACATTTAAACTTAGAAGAAATTTGCAGAAAGAGAAATAAATAAATAAATAAATAAATAAATAAATAGCTTTTTAAAAAACCCGACCAGAATAAAACATGTTGTGAAAGATGGACACAAAGAATGGAAAGTCCAACTGCTACTTTCAGCACAGTTCAAAGAAGGAATACAAAGAGAATGGACAGTAAGTTCATTTGTTTAAAGACAGCATGCAAATGAAGGTTCTTATAAGCTTTCTTTTCAAAATTAGTCACACTGAATGAAGTGCCTACATTTAGCTTTATCTTCAATCAAGTAACTTCCCTTTAGAAAAATGTCAGGCAAAACCAGCTCCTTGTGTTGAAATTTTAGATTTTTAAAAGACCCTCCTTCACAGAAGAACTTTCCAACTTCAAAGCACTTCTCAAACCATGGAAAGTTAAGGCTCCATTAACTAGTGAACTGTTAGCTGGAAACAATTCTCACAGAGCCTCTTCAGCCCCTGCCTCCAATGATGGGCTTGAACAATAATCCAATAAAAATGATGCCTCACATTCTCTTACATTAAAATAATGTTGATCTTGTAAAAAAAATTTTCAAACTGCATAGGAATCTTAATGCAAAGTCCTCATGAACTGGAGATACAGCGGAAGCATTTTCACAAAGGTTCTAATTCAGAAAAGTATTTAAGCAGTGCCAGAGCAGAACCAAAAGGAGGAATATGTTGGTCCAAAACAACAGTGTATCCCTAACTTTCTAATTCAATCAAATACTCTAGATCATCATCATAGTACTGCAATAGTAATATAGAAATAAAGGGAAAACAAAAGATATATTAACTATCCAATGGAAAAAAACCCACAACAAAACACGTAACTAATAATTACATTTAAATCCCCACTTGAAGAGAAGGTAGAAAAAACCCAACAGATCCAGTCTTTCCATCCAAAAGGAGCTTCAGACAGCTTAGTATCAATTATTCAGTTTAGTTGCAATCATTCAATCAGATGAAGACAACTTATAAGTCCTTCTTAGCTTATAAATTGAAGTCCAGTCATTTTTCTAGTTCCTTAAAAGTTACCAGTCAAAGCAAAACTAAGGAAATAAGCACCCGTCTATACCTATCCAACCCACCGATGGCAGACACTGGTGCTTCCCCACAGGGCAGCTGGGGCCACCACGAAGGCTCTGGCATGCAGCAGGAAGGCAGCACAAGGCACTGCTGTCCCCGCTGCTGCGGGGTGTGCTGGCACTGCCCCTGCCCTGTGTGCAAGGGGAACAGAGCCACTGCCAGCACTGGCAGGTGTGGACCCGTCTGAGTGGACTGGAAGAGCAGCACCAGCAGTGCTGCAGAGCCAGCCTCCATCCTGCTGCACCACTTGTCCTACAGATGGACCAGCCATTAGAGGCTGGAGCACAGCCCTGATTTAGCATCACACGTAAGGACTGCAGATTTTGTGCTCAAGACCACTTCATAACACACATCAAAGCACACTGAGTGTCCTGGGAGATGTGCCTCAAAACCTCACACTAGACAGAACTAATGGGGATGTGTGCTGAGAAGGGCTTAGAATGATCAAAGTCAGACAAACACAATGTCTTAACAGCACTGCCTGCAGTCTGCCACAGGCTGGTCTTCTGTTCCCTGGCATTCTGTATGTTTCAGTCAAAAAATGTAAATCCAGACACATTGCACTTGGCTAGTTTTGGAGCCTCTGTGTAGCGCCATTTCAGAGTTTTCTTCTTGTTTTCAGTTGGCAAACAAAGCATGCCCTATAGCAGGAGGATTACTCTCACTCTTAAAACTTATTGCAGTCACTCAATTATTATAATACTATTATGAACCTCACCGTGAGTCTCAACTAAACCCCAGTGCAGTCACTAAAAGATCTTCTAGCAAGCTTCCAATTACTTGCATATTCACCACTTCTTTTTTCAATCTGAAATTCTCATTTCTGAGCCTTCCACTTCCATGTAAACTAAATACATCTTTTTCCTGGGAGTTTTCTTAATGTGCATTCAGAGATTTCATCCTTAATGTAATCTGGGCTGTAGCATGAAAGACTTTTAAATGTGTGAGATTTGTTAACAATACCAATGCTTCAGGATTCAACTTCACAAATGCTCAGCGTAGTAAGTGAGCAGCCTTTGCTAAATATCAGTTTCATATCTTCTGTCTATATAATGATTCAATTCTGAGCTCATTGCAGTTAATGATTGTTTTAACATTCTTCATAAAAAATATCAAGCTGTAAGGAACCTTCACCACAGTCAGAGCCATATGCCTAATCCACAAAAACTATATAGGCATGTTCCTGACTCTAAAGTGAGAGTAATCTCTCAGATATAAACAGAACCATTCATAAGTATGAAATAAAGCATCAATTTAAAATCTTTAGTGATTGCAGTGTTTCCTAGATAAAGGGACTCTGCAGTGTTTGCCCATGCTACATGCACATTCTTCTGTGCTTAGGCAGAACAGTGTTCTTTTCAAACTTTAATTTTTGAAGGTTTTTCTTGAAGCTTTTCAATGGTCCTGGACATTTGACTTGTGCATTCTGCCATCCTGAAAAGATTTTTCATGACCCGGTTGTCAAAGTTATACTCTTACCTGAGGAACCTCTCAACAGTTTTCATCTTGTATATCTTGGGCAGGGGGGGCTTCAGAGGAATTACTAGTTTAAAGCAATGCTGAGGGAAGGCAACAGATGAAGATATAAACTGTGCAGATCTAAGAGCTAACATGAACAGGAGAATAAGGAGAGAATAATGCTTGGCAGCATCAAGGGAGCCCTGCAGGTACCCCAGGGGGAAGAAAGGAAGGGTGGGAAGTAGACACAGGCAGCTACCCCTCAATACATTCCTGCCTGATGCCAGTCAGCACACTGCAAAACTTATGCCATACCTTGTTTGTTCATAAATATATTCTTCAGCCCCCACTGACACACTCCGATACTTCTGAAAAATAAGACCAATTAAATACTCTTTGATAAAATCAAAATGCAAATATCAACAAAAGTGCAACTATGTTTATTTAAAGACAAACTCAGAAAAAACCATCAACCCTTTAAAACGCAAAATACCTAAAAACTAGACTGGATATTAATAAGCTAGTCACATTTTATATGAAAGTTAGAGGTTGACATTGTAAAAAACATACAATATACTTACCCAACCTCAAAGAATTTGTTTATACTATAGAGAACTAACAAACTAAGCATAGATTAATGAAAAAATGAAAGAGGTGAGAACAGCATATTTATAATTGTTAGAACTGTAACAAAGAGCACAGCAAGCGATTGACCAGTGTCCACTACCATAGCAATCTATAAAAACTCAGCACTCCTTTTGTACAACACAACTAAGTCACTTCATAAATGTTTTGAAACCATTTCTAAATATGTTTTTATGATGTGTTTGAAAATTGAGTAAGTATTAGACCAAATACAAACCCAGTAATTCTCACCAGTACTTAGCAAATACTTTGCAAGCACTTATAAAAACTAGTAAGAACAACTGCCTTCCTACTTCTAAACATGAGCTTTGCTTAAGTTTCTTTTGGTATGTTTTGACATTTCACTTTATGGCTTCCCCACCAACCTGCTCCATCCAGTTGTGCCTACACAAGAGTGGCTGGAGGAGCAGCCAGAGCACAGCCAGGCCAAGCACATCCCGGGGTTTGGGCAGTTGAGAAAAACAAAGGGACAGGCTGGGTGCTGAGTGAGGCTGCAGCAGGGTGGCAAAGCTCTGACTGCTCCCATGCCACAGGCACATGAACACTTGGGGCTAGAAGGCCCCAACAGTGGCACACACCTCCCCTAACAACTATGGCTGAGGCCTTAAAGTTAATTGTCCAGTGTGCCTTGTAGAATTAATAGGGGAGGTGAAGATGGAAAGGAGTGAGTGCACTTAAAAAACCACTCCACCCACTTCTAGCAAGCAGATTTGAACTGATTCTTTCTCCACAGAATGCACAGAAGTCCTAGATGGCAAGTACTGTGCCCTGTTATTAGCCAATTATTTAAAAAACATGCAACAATATATTACAAAGAAACATGTAACATAGTTACTATAACACAAAATTTGGGATGCAAAGCCAACATGTAGATGTAAAGTTTCTTTTTACATCCAAATTTAACAAGTCTGCATGGGCAGATGTTTGGGAACCTCTCAGCAGCATGTCCCAGAACAAACCAATGGAATGGGATCACACTGTTCCAGCACCCCAGAGAAAGCCTTGGATATGGTACCATAAGAACCATTTACCAGTAACACATAAAAACTGCCAAAATAATATTATTTGTTAATGCAGAACAGTGTTTCTAATCCAAGGTTTGATCCTACTGATTTTACAATGGGAAGCTAGATTTCTTCATTATTTATTAATTTAGTTGACCTACATGTGTTCTTTATCTGAAAACAAATTTCACCTCCAGACATCCTGGATCTGTGTCACTCATGGAGACAATGGACTTTTCAATAATACACAAACACACAGTAAATTTCTCATGTACTAAATCAGGACAGCTCAGCCTTAATGTAGCTTGCCTTGTACTTTTGTTATGTTTACAATTTTGTAAAGTTGGGACGATAAAAATCCTAGGGGAGTTTTAACATCTAATATTTCTAATTATTTGCAGAGGTTCTGTCAGCTTTAAATTGTCTTTACCTTTCTACAATTCCAGCTTGTTTGCCTTATTCTGCAGCAGGCAAAAGCAGCCAGAGGGTACTTACCATACTAAAGCTGACTGTAAAATTACTTTGACTGTAACATAACTGTAAAATAGTTAAAGGGAGCTCTCCTTGCCTTTTTTCTTCCTCATTCCTGTACATATACACACAGTTGTTCCTTGCCTGTTAAATTCTCTGTTCCCCTCTATTAGTCTAATTCTTCTACTTTTTCTCACTTGCTTGTGTTGCAGAATAGAGCTTAGTGCAACAGTTTCTGAATAAATTACTTGGGTTTTTATCCAGCAGCAGAGGCTGTTGCTACTCATTTGCATTTTCAAAAGAACATCTAGAATTTCCCTGTTACAAAGTGGCTATTTCTTACTATTCTGAAGGCAGATCTTGTTAATTGTAAATAAATCTTCTTTCAGAATAACAGCTATCTTCTACTTGACACAATATCCCCAAAGACCAAAAAAAAAAAAAAAACCAACCAAAACCAGTATTTATTACTCTCAGAATTTTCAATAAACATCTTTAAAATTGTGTTCTGAAATGCATCATGATGCTCCCCTCTAATCAGAGCACAGACTGATGGAAACACAGCAAGGAGTAAAAATTAATTTGTTGAAACAAGGATCACTATTCTTCTAATGGCTCTTGTGGACAGTTCAAATCTCCTTATCTTGTTTACAAGCTCAAATATCCTTATCTTGTTTACAGCTTTTTATTGCATTCTTAGATGCTAATTTGAGGTGAAAAACTTACTTCTGTTCCTCCATCTTTGAAGGTGTCACTGTAGGTACTGTCAGGAGTGCTGCGCTGATCATCTTTAAGATAATTTGTGTGGGGAGCAATGCTGGACACTTCGTATGGCTCAAAGATAACACCTCGGTGCTCCTCATTTTCTCCTCTTGCATAGTGTGTTTGTGGGGTCATAAAAACAGGGGTGAATTCCTCTGCTTTAACCACAGTCACTGCAGACCCTGTGATGGGTGTCGAGCTCCCAGACACATTTGTGTTGTATTCCCTTTTGGATGACTCCAAAGGATCTTGGTTCAAGGAAAGGTTAACTGGCACTGTCTTCAGGACTTGCACACGGTTCTCTCCCCCACTTAAGTTATTCTGAGCTTCCGTGGTATTAAGACAATTTCTGTGAGACAAAATCAAAAGATGTTATGAACTGTCCTGACAGAGGAAATCCCTCCTTAAATAGCTTAATTGTCTTAAATGTCAGGGAAGGACACTTTTCAATTCTGATAAGCCACTGCCATAAGAAGTAATACATTAACAAATACTAGGCAAAAGAAATTCTGAGGCAAGCAGAGGTCCAGAGCTCTTTAACAAATGGGGAAAGATAATACATTTGATTTGACTTGTTACAATAAATTCTGGGTATTTAGGATTGCTCTTGCCTTAGCTTATAATTTGGATGCAAAATCAATCCAGCAGTACAACAGCCTTTAGACACAAAATAAGAATGAAGAGTAAGGCAGGGCATGGATCACTCACAGTAGATATTTTGTACATGAAATAAGCAGAATATCAACAGCAAAATTCATATGCAGATGGCATGGTCTTTCAGGCTGTTGACAGGCCACTACTGTTTGCTTAACTCTGGCAGCAAGGCTGTTCTAAAAGAGCAAGCCCAGGAATTCCATTGTAGCAGAGTAGATCAGTAACTATAGTGGCTGCAAGGTAACCTCAGCAGCATTCCCACATCTACCCACAGTTGCTGTTGAAAGCAATCTGATTGCTGATAGTAGTTACACTGACATAAAACTGTTAACTCATAGAACTTCTAGTAGGTATAACATTGTTTTGTTTTCAACCCAGGAGAAATGCTCTTACACTACCCAGTGCCCAGTTCCTCTCTCTTGGCTTTCCACTGAAGGCCAGTTTTGTCAATCACACTCAGTTTAGGAGCTGAACATCAGGAATTTCTCTGTTTTGCACAAGAAAAACTGTCCAAAAAACATTTCATAGCCTATTTTGAAACAGTAAATTTATACTACTACCTATTGAAACAATCACCTTATGAACAGCTAGTGGAGACTACCTAAGGCTGTCACAAATCAGCTACATTGAAATAAACCTTGCATAGCTCATCTCTGTCATAATTTTATATGGAGATACTTCCACTATGTAAAAACTTCTTTGTTTCTAAAAAAAATATACACTCTTTCTTTTCTGCAAGTCTTAATAGTAGGAGGCAGCTGCCTTTGACTCAAGTCACTTTTAGCCTACAGAGAAAAGCTGAAATCTGATGAGTGAGAAAAACATTCTAAGCAAATGATTTTAAGAGTTAATTTATTTGCTGGGCAAATCCTAAATTATGTTAATTAAGACTCTATAAATGAGATTACTGAGGCCAAACTACTCACTTTTTACTCTATAACAAGAAAACAAAGAAAAACAGCCAATAGCCAACTGTCAAGATAATCTGATTTTACTAATCTCAGCAGAAGCAGCAAAACACCACCAAACACAAACAAGGAGTGAAACTCTCAGCTACCTTCCAAACTGCATGTTTGAGAATACCATCCTTTTTTTCTAATCAATTGAAAGTAAAAAGGAGTAAAATGTGCTTCCCAAAACAGCCTTCGTTCTTTTAACTCTTGAAAGAAAAACCATCAACGTCGGCTCTCACAGTTCCTTCAGTTAACAACTGATCCAACACTTTCAGTAGCTGGGTATATGATTTTGAATAATACTGTACCTTTTATCTTGGTCTTCTTGATTATCACTCACTTTGTTAACAGACAACAGCCTTTTATCTCTGGGAACCTGAGAACAACACCAGGCATGGGGTCAGGTAATTGCAACTGTCAGGCATTTGCAGCTTCAGACTGCTCTACTGCAACAACTAGAAAAAAATGTAATCTATCAGTGTTGTTGTTAATTAAGACTCTATAAATGAGATTACTGAGGCCAAACTACTCACTTTTTGCCCTACAACAAGAAAACAAAGAAAAACAGCCAATAGCCAACTGTCAAGATAATCTGATTTTACTAATCTCAGCAGAAGCAGCAAAACACCACCAAACACAAACAAGGAGTGAAACTCTCAGCTACCTTCCAAACTGCATGTTTGAGAATACTATCCTTTTTTTCTAATCAATTGAAAGTAAAAAGGAGTAAAATGTGCTTCCCAAAACAGCCTTCGTTCTTTTAACTCTTGAAAGAAAAACCATCAACGTCGGCTCTCACAGTTCCTTCAGTTAACAACTGATCCAACACTTTCAGTAGCTGGGTATATGATTTTGAATAATACTGTACCTTTTATCTTGGTCTTCTTGATTATCACTCACTTTGTTAACAGACAACAGCCTTTTATCTCTGGGAACCTGAGAACAACACCAGGCATGGGGTCAGGTAATTGCAACTGTCAGGCATTTGCAGCTTCAGACTGCTCTACTGCAACAACTAGAAAAATGTAATCTATCAGTGTTGTCTAGTTCACAGATGCCAGGAGCTGTTTTTCTTTGGGTGACTGACTGTGAACAGAAAGAAAATTTCCAAAGACAAAAAAAATAGGGATTGTTTTCTTTTCTAGTTCTTGGGCACACCAGTTAGCAGCAAAGCACTCTTCTTTATGTCCTATCTTTTGAATATCAAGCTAGGCCAAGCTATCTCAAAATCAAAGCTCATATTATTCCAAAAACACACACACACTTTTCACTGAATAAAACAAGATAAGGAAGATACGATGCTTTGATGAGCTCTGCACTGAGACCATTTCAGCTCAGACAAAAAAGGCTTTTCAATCAAACCAGGTAAGTCCTCCTGTTAGAGAGAAGCCTGGAGAGTGCAGGACTCACTCACACTTAGAGAAAGTTTGTGGATCTTTCCCCTTCTTAGTATGGGACAGGTCAGGGCATGCTGGTACGTCATCAGAAACACTGACTTCTGCTTTGCTGATTGCATAAATAGCTATGAGATGTAAAAACCCAGTCAAATCTGGCCCCTTGACAGACTCAGAATTGACATCAAGTGACTTTAAAGATTTGTATTCACACACACCAGTGTCCTGACACCAGAACAGATATGAAATCACCAAGGGAAAAGTTGCTGCCATGACCATATTTTTCTTTTCTTGCTGAGCCATTAATTTGGGACCTAAAACTTCTAATCTAGCTTTTGCACAAGACATATCCACTCCATTACAGCAATTAACTCAGGATTAAAGAGCAAGAAAAGACCTAAGAATGGGTTAAAGCCATGCTTTTAACTTTTAAATATTTTAAAGAAACATCATAAAAATACCTGACTTTAGAGGAAAAAAAGTATTACAATGCACTCCAGTAGCCAATGATAACATCAACAATAACTGCAAGACAGCAGCACAGTCACAGAGCTCTATCCAGAGCTGTTCTTTCTTTTAGAAACATCCCCTTTTCTTATTAAGCAACCTGCTGATTAAAAAACCACTTTCATTTATTTTTTGAACAGGGATAAAAGCCACAGTTTACATATGCTGATTCCCCTTTTAAGATTATGTATTTTACTCTGAATGGTGTTCTATGTTTAGGTAAATATCACTATAAGGAAAAGGAAAAGTTAAAGAAATCCAGACAGTTAAATTCAAATAATTCCTATTGACTGGACAAAGTAATTCAAAAATATCATCCATCATGTTAGAGCTAATGAGTCAGATTATAAATAAGGAGAATTCAAGAGTCTCATGCATTGGAAGTCCTCTACACTTCCCCATTACAGCACAGAGGTTAAGTTTTAAGTTTGTGTTTGGGAGTACCAACAAGAATTATCTTTTTTTCCCTATTTAAGACAAAAATAGATATGATTGAATGCTGGAAATGGTTTTGAGATGCTAATCCCACCTTATTCCATCTGAACTCCAAGTCTTTAGCAACTACCTGGAACAAGGAGCAGATATGTCTTTTAGAACATGGTTTTGAGAAGAAAAAGGGCTATTTTCTGGTTTTATTACAAAAATCCATCAGATTAATGAACTGCTACATACAAAGGTATACTAAGACAGAAGCCAATACTCCAGATGCTCACAGATATCCTGAATTTTATGAATCCATATTAATTTACAGACTGGCACTGTGGTAACTATGTTAAGCAGAGAAAAGGACCTTTTTTTTTTCTTCCTCTGGGAACAGTTTTCTCTACTAACAACAACACACAAAAGCAAGGAATATCATCAGCAAAGCAATATTTAACCATAAGGTTGGTATTCGACATCTTCCCTACAACCCCTTCTCCTGAACACTCAATGTCACAGCGATTAAAAAGAGGAGTCCATTCATTAAAGCATTTATACTAATAAATACTAAAAGAACAGGTTTTTAATGCCCATTCCTGTTACTTCTTCAGGAATTACAAGGGGACCTGGCATTGCTGTGCTGGCTTTCACAGAAGATTATCTGTCCAAGGCAGCCATAGCTGATTTCAGGGGTATGGAGATAGTTGCTGTGAAATGAACAATTTCACACTCTAGTGCTTGGGAGGCAACACTGATTCTGTTTGCAGAGTACCAAGGGGTCAGCATGGGCTTCAGAATTATATTTTTGCATTACACAGAGATGCATTCTTTAGGATTCTCCTCTGATTACAGCAAAAATCTCAAACATAGCTTTACTTAAACACTATGAAATAAATAAATAAATGAATATATTTATATATATAAAAGTTTCCAAAATTGTATGTAAAGCCCTGAGTTTAGAACATGACAAACTGAAACTACATCAGTGCTTTTCCTGTAAATTGGCTTAAGATCTCTGGCTCTGTGTCCAGCTTCATTTCTGTCCTGCAAACTGCCAGTGCAAGGGCTAGCCCTCACTGTATGTTTGTATACAGCCTACTGCAATCATTATACAAACAAAAATAACATGGGAAATTGTCAGATGAGAGATACCCCAGTTAAAGAGCAAACAAAAACATGTGTGGAATGAACCAGAAAAGCAGACAAATGTACAGATGGACAAGGCCTCCCCTTTTACATTTAAGTATTACAAGTACCATCCAATGTTCTTGCAAAGGAAGAACACCATGCTCAAAAAGAAAACATGGTATAAAATTTAATATGGGAATTCTGAGATTGTTTTTTTCTCTCAATACATCAAAACTGTTTCAGACAGGCTTCCTGTAACAGAATGAGGAATGGGTGCATGATGGGAACATGAGAGAGGAAAAAAGATGCAGTGACTTCTGTCTTTGAAAACTGGTTCTTTTGTTGCCTCTTAGAGTGGTCCCTGCTAGTGCAGCAGGGAGGGATAATGACAGAATTACCTACTTTATAATAGTCATACAATAGGCCAAGAGCAGCAGCACTGTCCTCATCACCATTTATGCTCATCATAGCCTTGGTAGCTGCTGTTAGGGGATTCTCCAAATATGACTTCCAGGCTTCATCTTCACTGGTGTAGGCTCGTCTGGTGTTGAATGAAGTGTCATTTGGCACTAAGGCCACAAGTCGCTTGTTACTGCATAGACAGGAAGAATAAAATTGTGATCCAGAAGGGATTACTTTATTCACAAGGCATGGTAAAGAACATCAAATAGCTCAATTAAAGTTATATGATTACATCAGGCAAGCATCTGTCTATTACACTTGGTCACGTAAATATTTATCAGTATTAGCTATCTTCAGTACTTAAAAAAAATTCAATTGTGTGCAGATCTTGCGATAATAATTCAAATTTATTTTTACTAATATACAAATAGAGTCACAAAAATATTTTAAAACTATTAAAAAAATGAAGCAACAATATAAGAACATTCTGCCCCAGTATTCTTGCTATGTGTACACTTGATTAGGGGAAAAAATGTGACATTTAACTGATTAACTGACATTTTCATAAGAAAACATGAATGAAAAATAAGAAAAAGCATCTAATACTAATCTAGGGTTCACCTAAATAGAGTATAGTTCAGTATTTATTAAGCGGGTACACCTTAAAACTAAGCTATTCTCTGCTTTTAGAATGCAACTTGTCAGAAATTTCAGAGAAATTACCATGACATGAGCAATAGGTCCAGTGGATGGAACAGATGTAAACATATTTGGTCTCAATGCACACTTTATCACTCACCGCATCTAATTACAAACCCGTGGTAACACACACAAGACCATTAGTGAGTGGCATTTGCAGCCAAAGCAGTTTCCTCCAGCCTGAAAGTGGTACAAACTGACCAGTGCCTGTGTATACTACATGAGAAGCTGCTGCACCACAGCTATGGCTGAAATCTCCAGTATAATGGAAATACAAATGAAGATAATAGCACCTGCTTTTGCAAACCGTTCAATAAACTTATTGATAAAATAACTGCATTAAAAAAAAGGTTGCAGGCCTATTACATAAGATAGTAGGCAAAGAGATTAGGCATGGGAAATAGTGGAGTGAGGAGTGTGCTGCTTCATGGGTGTTACAAGAGCACTGTCAAGTATTGTGGCTCAACTTAGAATTACGACAACAAAACTTTTAACACATTACACCTTACAAATGTGAAAGTTGCAGAGATGGTAGTATAACTAAATATACCAACTGATTAAACTAGTAAAACTAGTAGTTATTCCTGGTGACCTTCATAAAACACTTTTTGCCATCTTCCACATAAAAGCCAGTTTAGTAGTCAGCCTCCTCTTTCTGTTCTGCCTTACCTGCACCAGTGCCAGCTCCACAGATCTAACCCAGCCAACTGCTGCCGTTGCACAGAGAGTGGCATTTAAACTGTGCAAACAAGACTTGTATTTGTTTTCCGAAATAGGATTTGATAAAAGCACAACTGAACCCACAGAGTAAATGCTCTCAGATGCTGGGAGCATGCCTTGCCTGGCCCCCAAGCTGCAGTGACCAGCACCTTGGGGTAGCACTGGAACTCTGCTGTGGTGCAATCCAACCTGCAAAGTGCGTGCTCCAGTGCTTAAGGAAGAAGAGGGGGATGGTGGAGATTAAAATCTCTATGGTACAGAGCACTGCTTACAAGTTTCTTTATTTAATGAAAAACAAAATAATTCATCTGGTACACAGAGCACAATTTTATGAGCTCTGGGGGGAAGAGAACATTTCATAGCTTCATATCAGAAAATACAGCCAATTACAGTACCGGTTCTATTTTCCTTTCATATAAAGTATCTGGATTTTTGGAAACTGCCTTGTTTGATTGGTTTGTTGTTATGGACAACACTTCTGCCTGGCCTTCTGCTGAAGATTTTTGTCCCTCTTGTTTTCATGTATACATGTGTGTTGTTACAGGTTTGCTTCAGCAAGTGTAGCTGAGCATAAACTAGGAGTCTAAGGAAATACAGAGGCAACTGCTAGGTCTGCCTGCTTTTTCAATACCTTATTGTTAGCAACTCAAATCAGATTTGCAACAGCCCTGCTGTTTGTGCCAGAGGTAGCTGAGGGCCTGTTTCCACTCTGGAGTAGTCAATTCTCCCTGGCTCAGAGGCAATTATTCCAAGCAAGGATTCTCCTTTCCTCAACAAAGCTCCCCTTCAGCGAAATCTGGGCTGTTTCACCGCATGGGCAGCTGCCCATTGCAATGCACAACACCCTAATCACCCTTCCTCCTGTAGCAATCTTCCCTTAAAATCAATAACTGCCTTTTGTTCTCAGAGAACTCACAGTGGACAACAGCCATAACCGATTTATGAGCACTACAGTCAGACAGCAAGATCCCTTTAGAAACACACCTTTTATGACCTGGGCTGTGCTTGTCCGTAAAAATACTGGAGGGGAGGAGTCAATCTCTGTTGCTCTAACTTAGCCAAGATGATCTTAAAGCAATGACCAGAGTGCAGTCTCTCAGAGGTGCATACCTGATTGTTTTGGTGAGAAGCCAAAGCAAAGGGGATAAATGCTCTAGAAACAGCAACTCAGTAAGTAAGCAAGCATTTGTTATGGTTGGAAAGGCACAAGCACACAGACCTAGAGCCTTCCCAACATCTCTTCAGAGAATGTTTTTTTCTAAAACTCAGGTTTTCACATTTGAGAGCGAAGTATCCGTCTCCTCTGCTTTGAGAGATGGTCTACAGGATAATCAACTGCCACACTCATTGTGTTTACTCTGCAAACAGACTGAAACAATGGCACTAAGAAAAATAAAAAACTTCCTCATCACCCCTATCCCTGTAATCAGCTCTGTAGGAGGTTAATGGTCAGAGCTAATTATCATGACTTAACAGAGTCAATCATTTCAAAGATTATAGCCAAAGTAGTCAGCCAAAACAATTGAGCCCACTTAAAGAAAACCTCTGTATTAAATAAGGCCGTTGGGATGAGAGGGAGAGTTTCTCTGAAGAAATGAGACTTGTGCATGCACACACATTCCCTTTCCTTTTTCCACAACTGCTGAACCTCCTTGGACAATTTCAGCTAAATGTGACAGAGCAAAGTCCTCCATAACCAGAGGAGATAGATACACTGTATTTTAATATACACCAAGAAAACCCAGCATCCTAAGTGAGGCTCCACACAGATAAGCTCCCCGGTCTCGTCAGTCACAGGGCATGCCAGGGCAGCCCCAGCTGTTCCAGCTGTGCAACTGATGACAGCTGGCAGCTGCTTGGGAGGAAAGTGACTCTGGTGGTACCTGGACTGCGTGGAAGACAAAGGGTGGCACCTACAAGTAAGAGCAATCCCACTGTAGAGCTGCCCTGACCATCCCAGCTGAAAGAAAAGCCTAACTTGGAGCCTGCGATTGGCAGATCCATAGATCTATGAATCTTATCAAAAGCTGAAATTCCATCAGTCACCACATCCACCAAGAACCACACACTTAAGGAAAAAAGATAGCCAGGATTGCAAGACTCCCACTCGACCTACAAAGGAGCAGAGAGCAAGAGCAAGGCCTGCCGTGCCCATTCCTCACCCGGAATTCCTCAGCTCAGCCCACGGCCCCTCTGGCTGGGAGTCAGGATGTGCGCTAACCAGAACTCAGCTGAGCGGGACGCACTGGAACAAGCTGAAAGCGCATCCTCGTTTTAGCACGGAGGAAGAGATTAGGAAACTTTGAGAAAGAATTGGGATACTTTGTATCTAAAAAGTAAATGTTTCCTTTCAAGCTACCACTTGAGCTCCTCATGAATGCAAAATGTTTCCATTGTACTATGTCAAACAAGAATGAAAGGTATTTTCTGGGCAATGGTCTAGCTAGGAGCCAGATTGCTCTGACGGGAGCATTTATGTCAAAACTAAAACTTCAGACGGCCTTTATTTTGCAAAATCTTTTTTTTCTCTCCACTGCTTAGTAGAGATTTTCCTCTTCATACCATCCAAAGTGATTTGTGTGTTTTCGTAAGACACAGATAAATTTTCCAGACTAACAGCAGTTGCAGTGATTTTTAAAAAAATTTTTACAATTACAAAACCTATACGAGTGTGGCATATAAATACAAAGATAGCCAAAACTTTGTTTCATTTCAGTTACTGCAATGTAAATTGGAGAGGTATATTGTATTTAATATCAATAATGCTAAATGGAAAAGGCCAGCCTTTCAAGCTCTTCCTCTGGATTAAAGATAATGAACATACAAGAGCCAGCCCTTGGGGCTACAAAATCCTACTACAGGCAAATTCTCACCCAACTTGATGCAATTTGAGAATTAGCTCACAATGAATCAGAACTGCCCATTAACACACTCATGAACAGTCCTAAAAGGCTTGGTGATCAGAGCTTCCTTTTTATTCAGAATCGAGGTGTCCTGCCCGACAGTCTCTCAAAACCAATTTTGACGCTCAAGAGCTTTCTTCTGAATTTGCAAAGCTCAAGCAGCCCTCAACTTCTCAGCTGTATCTGCCACTGAACATAAAGCAGACTGAGGCAGCCATGCTGCATCGAGCACATCTGCATCCTGCTGCATCATATGCTCAGCATCCTGATCCCGTTGGAGCTAGTGGGAAAGAAAGCTTCTTCCTACCTGCCCCACATCTTTTGCCTTGCTCAGGAAATTCAACCCTGAAATCCAAAGCAGGTTGTTTAAACTGCCAAGGTGGGCACCCAGCCCAGGCATTTCCAATTTTTTAACTGTGGGGTGTTGTTTTGTTTATTTTTTTCGTTTTTTTTTTTTTTTTGACATTGCATTTGTTCTTAAAAAAAAAAAAAAAAAAAAGTTACAGTCAAGATGCTCCATGAATATACCTGCAGACTTCTTCACCCTGTGACAATGCAGGAAGATTTTCCCCCCCCTGCAGAGGCTAGGTGCACACACACAAGCAATGTGTGAGAGACAGGAGAATGGGAGAGGTTCCAATTCCCAGGTTTCAGCCCAGGCCTGAGCCTGCCCATTCTTACACAGGTGAGATAAAAGAGCACCAGGCACGACTGCACACATTATCTGCAAACTGTTCCTTCCAGAGAAGGGATACAAGGCTTTGGTCCATACAGGTTTATAAAACATCCAGAAATTTTAGCACTAGTCAAACAACTGGAAAAGGCAAGACAGACTCACATCACCCTTGTTCCCAGCCCAGCACATCAAGGTCATAGGATATTTATCATAAGCTACTTGTTGGTTGCATGATAAGAAGGTGACCAGGGCAACTGTCTCCAATCTGTAAATGCTGGGAGAAACAAATTCTAAAACAAGATTCTAGCAAAGGGACCACTTCTGTTGCACACAGACATGCATCACACACCACGGTGCATTCTGGTCTTTCCTCCAGTGCAAAGTCAAAGAAATGGTGAACTTGTAGAACACCCATGTTTCATTGGTGTGACAAAAGGCACAGGAGCATGCTCCAGACACATCCAAGAACCAGAAAATAGAGCAGAAGTTCCTACTCCCATTTTGACACAAGTAAGGAGGGCAGAGTATGATCATGTATAAATATTTCAGTAGCTCTCAAACCCCCTGTAAGTTTATTTTACATTTACACAAATCTTAGTTCAGCTGTAAGACAACTATAAAACAGATCTAGAACAGATGTTCATGCAATTTGTCTTAAAACTAATGCATATACATATGAATTCATGGGCACAAAATAAAGCACTATGACCATTTACAAGGCAGGACAGATCCTACAGAAGCTGCATAAGTTAAACTTCAGATTCCAGATCATAAATTTCTGCCTGTGCTCATTACACAGAGAAGTATAAATCAAAACTAGTTCTAGCAGTTTAAACCATTTGTTTCAAAGATTCTAATGTTAGTTTTGGCCCAAGTTTACTACCTTCAGAAAACTATTTTGCCTACTTGACATCAAGTTAAAAACAAAACAAAACCAAAAAAACAAAAACAAAACAAAATTTAAAAACCAACCAAACAAAATACCACCAAAAAAAACCCCACAACTTGTGTGGCTCATTGCAAGTTTTGATTTATTTGATTTAAAAAAAACCCAAAAAAACAAAAAAAAACCCAAAAAAACAAGCTTGAGACTCATCAGGATTTATTGCCAAAGGCAGAATTAAATAGTCTCCAATACTGTTGTTTCAATTACATAATAGGGTTCTGTTAAAACTACAAAGGAGCATAAATATTTAATGAACAGGAAAATTATGGCCCATGTTTCTCAGTATTTTGTCTTTCATAGCTGACAATCACATCATTCCCAGCACAACAGATCTCCAAAATGTACTTAACCTAATCCAGTGACTATATAAATACAAAAATAAATTGAGAGTGAAGGGAAAAAAAAAAACCAAACCAAAAACAAAAAAAAAAAAAAAAAAAAAACCCCACCAAATCATTTAGACCACCAGGAAACAAAAAGGTAAGATGCCCTCTGGCCCACAAGTCCATACCAAAGAAAAAATTCCCATTAAAGAGGCTGAGTCACTTTGCCTTCTAATGAATGCAAGTTTGGGACTCCTGCAATTTTGTGACAATTATACTTTTTGAGCACAAGAGGAATCTGAACAAGATTACACATGTGAAATGATTAAAAGAAATTATTTTACCATTACTAAACGGTCTGAGAGGAAGTAAAATAATATATTAAGAACAGCAACGATGAATGACAAAACAGACTAGTTCAACAATTAGATGCCTAGTAGAAGTTTTATTTGTTTTTACTCTGAACCAAAATAACTTGAGCATGCAGTAGTGATGGAGAGATTAGAACAAATAGGTGATTCATTAACATTGACAAAAAAATATTATTAACTACGTCAAAGTGGAAGTATGAAAAAGAAATCTGACAAAAGGATTAAATAAATAAAATAAATGCCTACTGAGGACCAGTTCAAGGAGGCAATTACTTACCCTGAGACAGACTTTTTATATCTATGATTTCAGAGGCTTTTTTTCATTTCACTTGTAATAAAATATTATTTCCATCAGATAATCTTGTGTGACTTGTATACTAAGGCTGTTGCTTTTTTTTTTTTTAATCAAGACTAAGATTCTCAAAAAAAAATGACAGGTTTCAGCACATTTGTAAAAAAATCAAAATGAGGAAAACCTGAAGCTCACAGCATTTCTGCAGGATCTGATAGAGTTGATCAGAATTAGCAATTATTTAGTGGGTTCATGGCAGGCCATGCTGTTCTCCTAAGAAGAGTACTTTGTGCATAAAACCTGAGGTTGTTTTAGCTCACTTGAAGCAGCCAGAAGCAGGACGTAAAAATTAAAAACAGGTCATGACAAGGCTGCCCAGACCTCCTACAATTTAACCTGACCCTTGGCCCCGTGGTCCTTGTTCATTCACTGCTTCCACAGAGTTAATGGAAATGGAATAGTTTCTTCACTGATAGCACTGATTGCTTTTTTTCAGGATATTAAACCTTTTATGTAGCTAGAAGGAAAACACGACTTCAACAAGCAAACTTGGGAGTCAAGATTTCCCACAAACATTTTTTAAAGGCATACAAACCTGAAAATATACTTTACAGAACTACTTAAACACATTATTAAGGAATATACCATTGCATCCCCAAATTAGGAAAATTAACAAATATATATATATAAATATATAGGTATAAACAGATAAATATATATATAAAAGAAACCTATATATGTAATCTGTGATATTTGAGACATGCTCTCAAGCTATAGATACATTGCAATATCTGACTTCACAGTTCAGATGTATTTAAGATGGTTTCCTTGGTTAAATATTGTGTAAGCAACTACTGTCTTTTTTATTATGTCAGCACTGTAGAAGAACAGAACAGTATCCCTGTATACTAAGATGTCTGAAGTAATTACTTCTTTTAACTAGATAGTACTGTCCTAATCACTGATCAAAAAGCTAATGAAGATGCACCCCAGGATTAATTAATTCCTAGATCAGCATTTAAAAGTGCTGTTTTGTGTATATACAAAGAACAGCAGCTTAATTTGCTGCTTCCTAATAAAAAAATACTTAAGGTAACCACTGCACTGGATTAATATTCGTGCAATGTTTGGCAACAAATGTCAACTGGTGTAATATAATTTCCCCTTCATATGTCCCAGCCAAAACAGGGACAATGATGTCCCTGCTGACCCTTCCACAGGGAAGAGGTTATGTGACCATTACAATCACCTTAAAGCGACCTGGGAAAATCCCCTCCCTCCTCTTCGGCTTTGATCTTCAGCCTGGTCTCAGACTCCAGCGCCAGAGAAACAGGAGTGTAAACAGCAAGTCCTAACCATCTGATACTCTTACTCCTCTTAGCTAAGCTTATGGTTGCAAGCTCCATGAGGTTCTGCACACTGATTTTTCACCTTCCTTACCCAGAAATGGTTTTCTAGGGAACATCTGTGACAGTATGTCTGGCATTCGAAAAGCGCAAGAACCAAACACATCCAATTCCTGTTTCTGCATTCATTCCCAGATGGGAACACTTTGGAAAATTAATCTCACTGGATGCCCTATCCAGACAATCGGTTGAGGGGAAAAAAATTAATTGATTTGTCACCTAATTGCTACTTAATATCTGCTGATGGAAAACGTGTTTGACCCTCAAAGAAAAAATTAAGAACAAAACACAGAATCACATTGTAAATGACAAACCCCCTTTCTGTTACAGCACTAGATGCTTAAGTTAAATATTTATAAATGCAGTAAATTTACACACTGAGGAGAAAACAGTAAATCAAAATCACCCTGTGAAGAGCCCAGTATCAACTTCTGCCACAGATCCTACCAAGCAGCAAGCTGGATGTGAACATGCCTCCACTGACACATGACACATGGGAACAGGTCTGAACCCATTCCCACCTACGGGTTCCTCTGCACTCAGTTATTTACCTACACGCACCCGCTGTGCTGCAGAGCCAGGCTGCCCCAAACCCTGCTTTACGTGGGCAGTCCGAGCATGCCCAGCTCCCTGGTGTCCCGAGCAGCTCTGCACGGCCGGGCCGTCGGGAGGCTGCGGGGGCAGCAGGCAGCTGGCCAGCCCGCAGAGAGCGCCAGGGCAGCCAGCGTGCCGGGGCCTGCCCCCAGCCCGCCCTTCCTGCAGCTGCTCTCCCAGCCCACCGGGGCCTTCACACAGCTCCAGGAGCAGCAGGGACACAGCTGTGCCACTTACGAGACAGATCCCAAACGGTTGTGCAATTGCTGCTCCTCATTCACACAAGTGCTGCCAATTTCTAAAACCCAGTTAAGTTTCACAGGTAGCAAGCTCACTGATTTGCTCCACTAATGCACTAGAGCAGTGACTCTGGAGTTTTGTGTTGGTCACATTTTTGTATACTGCTAAAGAACAAGTTTAGCCTATAAATGCAGACGTGTACCCTAGAATAATCTTTTCACCTTGCAAAAGGGATGCTTCCTCCTTCCCACCTTGTGTCCCTCAGCCTTCCCCTCAAAGGATCTGGGAACTGGATAATAACAGAAGCATCAGCACACACCTAGAAAACACTCAGAGTGGGAGGGGGACACATTTCCTTCTGCAGAGATTATAGTTTGAACAGTTATTTTCTTAACAGCTGTTATTTGCTTGCACCCCTGCTGCATATGAACCTAGACCAATGAAAATGGATGTCAAAAATAACATCAACTTTGAGCCAGTTCTCTAGCTGCACAACAGCTCTACTGACACAGCTGAGAGGTTGGAACAGAGGTTGGAACAAGTGGCCACAGCCTGCTTCAGTCGGTATTACCTCTGAAAAACGCATGTGCAATCATGCCTTATCTCTCCTGACCCCAGAGTTTGTGGAAACAAGCAGACAAGACCCAGTTTAGGCAGAAAGACTAAAGGGAAAGACAGGGAGATAGTACACCTATCTCAAGGATAATCTCCCCTTCGAAGCTCCTCAATTAGCATTAGAATCAAACACCTGGTTCTTTAGCATTTTCACCTGTCCACCTTCCTCCCTTAAAGCACTACAGAATCTGTCCCCACTGCTCCCTCCCGAGACAGACACCGCAGGCAGCTCTGCGTAGTACAGAAGGGTCAATCTCCTCTCCAGCAAGGTGAGTCCCGCAGAACGTATTTCTCCACACCTTCTATATCCCCACCCCTGACTAGTCCTCTACACCAGCACTTTAGTAGCACAAGCTCCACAAAAACACGTTCAATGACTCTGACAAATTAACTGACTTCAAAATAATGAGCTCTAGTCTCCAGTCTTGCCTGTAGGGAAGATCCAGTTTTAAGTAAAAGAAAGGCCATGTGGAGGAGAATAATGTACTCTCTGGATTAGGTTCTAATAGGATATAATTAGAACCTAAAAAAAAAAAAAAAAAAAAAAAAAACCACCACTGAAAACCCTCCCATGCGAACTCCTCACACCAGTCTATTATCTCATTCCATCTGGTCATCTCTTCTGGAAACAAATGTATTTGTCTTCTCATGTTACACTTGCCTATAGAGAGCACAGGGGATTTCTTTACTCTTCATTTCCTTTTCAAACCCTTACCTATCACCTATAAATTCTCTAAACACCTTAACCAGAAACAGATCACAGGCATACCTGCAATGGAACGAGTGCTGTTACTTGAGGTTGCGTGCTCTGCACTGCTCTAAAGTTCCTCTCAGTGGTAACAGCAGCAGCACTACACAGAGCAGGGGATGAAGGGCATTAATCTCCAGTCTCAGTGGTTTACACGTTTGCCACATTGTTGCTGTTGGAAAGGAAGGATAGTCCAGTATCTCAGTAGCATCCCAGACTCAGAGGGAAACCACTTTAGCCCTAGTTTCTTACATGAGTTAGGTTTCCTTTCCACTGTTTTTCTGATTCAAAGCCGACTGTGGTGCGAAGTTGCTCTTCCGACCCCCCCACCTTTGCATATTCCCCTCCCACTCCCATTAACTGCCCTTGATCTGCCGCAGCCTAGTTTCTGGCTGCTGGAACTACTGGCAGCTAGACTTAGCCAGGAAATAACTTACAGGCCCCTTTCACCTTCACGCCGTTCTGGAACTGCCCATTGCTTTGGGATGCCCTCTATCACTGCTTATCACCTCTTCTACAGTTAATTTGGTTCCACTTTCAACTGAACGACTGCTCTTTTCAGCTGCTCCTTCCTTCACCCGCACCCCTCAGGGCTCTCTCGTTATTCCCTTCCTTGCACTTTAACCATTTACTGCTCCAAATCTAAGGCATTAGGTCCCAACCCAACTCAAATGAACTAAATGCCACGCTCAACTCCTACCCAAATCGGTTCAATTTCATGTCAGTAGCTACCTTCCTACAATCCCACTGTCAGCTGACGTTTGAAAAGGCCAGGCCTAATATTTTTGTTTACTCTTTCCCCTCTGAACCGTCCTATCCTGACTCTTCCCTGTCGGGGGACCCAGCCCTGGTGTTTTCTTTTGCCGGGTAATCTCCTTCTTTCACTCTTTGACAGGCAGGTTGTCACCAAGCCTCTCTCCAACCTCAGGCTCCTCCTCTCCACCTCCTCTGGCACAAAGGCTCTGGGCAGCCCAACCAGGGCCAGCACCTGAGCAGCACCAAGCGTAGCCGAGATCACGCCCGTGTTTGGGGCACTCCTACCCGCACCAGGGCAGCGGTGAAACAACACAGCCTCCTCCCGCCCTCCATCTTCCTTACCCCGTAACTCTCGCCAGCCGCCTCCTGCAGAAACACTAATCACCCGAGCAGGGAAAATGGCCTTCCCGCCTGGCTGCCTCACGGCGCCTCCGGGCGCCACGCCGAGCCACCCGCCGCCGTGGCGGGAGCGCGGCATGGCCCGGGCGAGTTATTAGCCGAGGGTCGGTAACCCAGCCCCGGCCTGGGCCGCTCGGCACCGGGCGCTGCCGGAGCCGCGGTGGCGGGAGCGGCGCACGCCAAGGCCTCCGCGCCCACCGACGGCTCCCGGCGGCGCTCCCCGTCCCGGGGACACCGAGCCCGCCGCGGTCCTGCGGGCCCCGGGGGGGACACAGCACCACGGCCGGCGGCCCCGGGAGACAACGGGAGCACCACCGCCCTGCCGCTCTGTCCCGGCCTCACCACCGCCAGGCCGGGCGGGAGAGGAGCTGCGGCGGGGCCGGGGCCGGCAGGAGCGGGAGGCTTCCCTCTCTTCTTCATCCTTCTCCTTCGGCCCCGCCACTGGGAAAGTTACTTTTTAACCCCGCCGGTCTCCGGGCAGCCGCGGGCCCGCCCGGGCGTCCCGCCGGGAAAACAAGGTCAGGACGGCGAGGCAGAAGGCGCCGCATGGAGCGGCCGGGGAGCACCTGGGCCGAGGCAGGGCCTTCCTCCCGCCGCCCGGGCCCCCTGCCCCGCCGGCCCCGGCCGAGGGGGGGAAGATGGCCGTCCCCGGCCCTCTGGGGATAAAAGCCCTTTGTTGCGCCAACACAAAAGCCAAGAAGCTCTTTACGTCCGAGGCCTTCGGCGGGCGGAGGCCGCTCCGCTCTTCCAGGGCGAGGAGCTCTCTGTCACGAAAAGCGACCCTCGAGGTGAGGGGGGAAAAAACAAAACAACACAAACAAATAAAACAAAACAAAAAAAAAAACTAAGCTAAAAGGGGAGTTAAACAAATAATCGCGCAGCCCCACGGCCAGGCGGAGAGCGAGGTGCGGGGCAGCGAGCCGCAGCCTCGTCCTCGGGCTCTCCGGAGTGTCTGTGCGCCCGCTCCGGCGTCGCTGCAGGAGGGAGACGAGGGAGAAGCGCCGTCCCGGCGGGTCCGCGTCCGCCACCGACGAAGGGGAGCACGGCCAGCCCGGCGGGCCGGCCCGCGCAGCGGGCGCAGCGGCGTGCCTGCGATCACTTACTTGTCCGTCTCTTGTGACATGTTTGATCCAATGAACTCTCTCCCCTTTTCCCGGTGCCTCCGTCTGCCTGGCGGAACTGGACTTTCAGGTCTGTGCAGGTGAAGGTGTGCGTGTGAACGCCCGGGACGGCAGAACCAGAGCTACTGGTAATTCTGCTTTCCTTCCCCCCCTCTCCCGGCTCCGCAGCCAGCCGCCGAGGCAGGACAGGTAGAGCCCCCTCCCCCTGGCATGTGGGGAGCGGCGGGGCTGGGGCGCCGGCGGGGCTCGGCACGGGAGAGCGGCCGGGCCGGGCGCGCACAGGTAACTTTCCCGAGCGGCGCTGGATTCTTTCACTAAAGGAGCGGGGAGAGGGACGAGCCGCGCGCTGATTGGGCGGCGCGGCCGCCAGGTGCGCTGCCATTGGCAGAGGCGCGCACAGGTGAGGAAGGAGCCGCCGCCGAGCGCCAGGTAACGAACGCAGCGCGCGCCCGCGCCGGGAGGCACCGCGGGGCCGCCGCCGGCGGGAAAGGAACGGGAAGAAAAGGGGGGGAAAAAAGGAGAAGGGGAGCCGGCGGCGGGCGGCGGGCAGTTCCGCCGTCCAACAACGCCGCCTGCCCCGCCGCGGACGGAGCGGCCCGGCCGCCGCGCTGAGGAGGCGAGGAGCGGCGCAGGGCCGCGGGTGCCCGTGGGGCTGAGGCGGCCCCTGCCGCGGTCCGCCCGCCCCACCGGTCGGGCTGCTCCGCGCCCGAAAGGCCCGGCTCCGCTGGCCTGTGGCTGCCGTCGAATAATGCCCAGGGAGCTGTCGCCCTTCGCAGGACAGTTTGGAATATTGATTTTTTTTTTTTTTCCTTGGGACGGGGGACTTTTTGACCTTCCCCCTTTTTTTTTTCTTTCCTTTTTTTTCCCCCCTCGATCTTACTACGGTTGGGACCAGCCGAGTTTGACGTTGGTGAATGTCTTTCTGCAGAAGGCATCTCACGGCAGCAGGATGAGGTGGTGCCAGGTGATGACACCCACTGTGTAGATCTGAGAGCTGATACCTGAACCGGGGATGTTGATGACGGGTGTTGAGGGGTCTGTTTTGTCAGCAGGGGAAAGCTGGAAGAGAATGGAAAAGTTGGAATGGAGCGTTTATCGAGGCTCTGTCATGCGGGGATGAAGTGAATGGAGAGGACTGCAGATCCATCAGTCACCTTTCAGCCCAGTACAACCCACTGTGTACTTTGCCAGAGGACCAAAGTGGGTTTACAAGGGACAGCCAGACCGGGCTGTGGGGGCAGCAGCTTTGACCCTGATGGAGGAGGTGTGGGAGGGGACCTCCGTGGGTCAGTTTGAGAACAGGTAGTGCAAGGGTAGCAACGCGGCTCCCATCTGCCATCGCCCGTTCTCGGTCCCTGTTCCTCCATCAGAGACAGGCCAGGACTGCATTAATCCTTCCTGCTGCCACCTGCCCTCCTGGAAACAGCTTTGTGCACTGGGCATCCAGCTTGACTGCTGACAACCTCTGCTGTACAAATCGTGCTGAATGTGTGAAGAATGTACCATTATGTGGGGAAGACCATTATGTAACTTAGCCATCTTTGCAAAACAATTACCTAAATTATTACAAACCCATAAAATTTATAAGGTCTTAGATAAAGGGAATTTTCCATTTTCTACATTTGATTTCATAAAATCATAGAATACCCTGAAGGGATGGTCAAGGATCTTCAAGTCCAACTTCTGAACAGGGGAATTTCCCTTGACGGGGAATGTAGTAGGAGGGATATTAATGGAAATACATATTTTTATAACCAAATATACATGCATACACACAGACACACATACATCTATAGTAGGTATAAAACATGTTATGTTCTGGAGCCTCATCTTCATTTGCCTGCTGCTGCAGTTGAAATCAAGCTTGATTTCAAGCTCTGCTAAGTCTGTGGTATTATGGGATCACAATCAAGCACAAATATCTATTACTGGGTATCATTCCTTATCTGTGTTCATAGTAACTAATCAAATAAAAAATCAGTTTAAATCAGTTCTAAGTCAGCTTAAACATAGTCCCATTAAGATTTGTTTATCTAAACAGAAATAGAAAAATACTTTCCCTAGATCAATAATTCTGGTTGAACACGAGATATTAGTTAGCCAATCTCTTTGTCCATTTACCAGTTCATAGGAAAGAAACATACAGTCTGTGAATCCAGTCAAAAATTGTCAGTGTGGCCATTGTTCATGGCAATGCTTGTATGAATTGTTTTGTATAGCACATTTTGAGGAAGGTATAAGGCTTCATAAAACACAAGAAAAACAGGGTTACTTATTCATAGCAAATGATGCAGTCATTTTGAATACAGAATTCTATATAATCTTAAAATAAGTTGGACCTCTCAAATACATTACTATATACTGCTTTCAAGAAATAGTGGTAGAATGCTATAACGGTTTAAGTTACTGAAGCTCTCCCTGTTAACTGCAGAAGTTATAAGGTTTCTTCCCCAAATAGTTGTTATGCTGAAAGAAACTTTGAGACCTGAAAAGGTTACCTGTTTGAGCACCATCAATAGGATTAACACTAGTCAGGTATCCTCTTTCTCTTTTTTAATTTTTCAGTTTTAAGAAACATTTGGATGTTGTTGTGTTATTCCACACACGCCCCCCCCACCCCCCAATTTTTCCCATATGAAATGCATAGGAAGAAGGAGAGGAAGATCAGTGATGAGCACATTTGAAAATGCCACCTTCCCCAAGGTAGAAATGCTGCTGATATGTGATTTTACAAGAAAGAAACCTGCATTTGATGCCATCTGTAGTCCTGGACCAAACCCAAACTGTAACTCAAACTGAAATGGAGTTTGTTGTTCTAGTACTGGGTCAAATACAAAACTGCCTTTAGCAGCCTGCTCTCAGGAGAGATCCTCTTAGAATGAGGTAGTCAGGAGACTGAATTACTGCTCACTGTCTTAGGAGTAGTTCCAAGGTCAAAGTTAGGAATATAAGTGGAAAATGCAGTAATGAACTCTTAATTTGAGGTAGTTGGAGATGACAACTATTATTTAGTTAGGAGTTGCTTATACAGAAAAATATACCCTGAAAATTATTTTAACTAGGAAGGTAGGCATGGGGCTCAGTTTCCTGGATGAGCCTTTTGCTTCACACTGCAGGCTGGAATTAAATTGTCAGAGTCCACCTTTAGCTGAACAGGTCAAACAAGTCCTACTTAATCCAGCCTGATGCTCATTCTTCATGATCTACAAGATTATTATAAACTAATCTGTTAGTCATTGAAACATCAGATAATGTTATTTCTGGGCAGACCAGTCTCTCTACCTGTAGAATCCAAGGCTGTGTAGGGCAAAAATAGAATAGTCATGCCATACATTATTGAAAATCTAGGACTTGTCTTTGGAGTGTACAGGAAATATTTAAGATGGTAGGCTGCTCTGTTTCATACTGTGCTTGCTTCTTTGTTTGCACAGTAGCTGATAGTTTTTTGTGGCATTGTAAGGATTCAGTGTAGAATTCAACTGTCTAAAGCTTTACCTCATGTTTATGCTATTCACTCCATAGCAGTGAATGTCGTTTGGACTTGCCAGCACTGGGTGAAGGAAATCAAGTGTACAAATAAGGCTTAACTAGGCTTACTAATTGCACCAAGCACTTAAAATACACTTCAGAAAACTATTAAAAGAAGTCTATGAGATAAAAGATGTTGGAGAGATATTTATGTCAAAACAATGTTGTAAAGCAGTTCAGTGAGAGAGCAGATGTTTGAAAACAACTGTTTTCAGTAGGCAGCGATTACCGCATATTTTTATTTGTGTCTTTCTGTCACTGATGGCTGTTGATATAAAATGTATTCTCTCACAGTAAGTTCAAAGACAACCACCTACTTACTAGTTTTGTGATATGCAACGTTTACTGTTAATCTTCCCTACAGCCCTTCCTTTGTAGTCTTCTGTATGAAACTATATTGGAATTTGTGCAGACCTTGATCCTCAACTGACTTCAATGAAGCCATCGTGTACATCAAAATAAGCTTAAAAGATTGCAGTGCAACCTTCCTATACCCCCAAACAGGTCATTCTTCTGCTCTAAGAATGAATTGCTGTGCACTGTTAGCTTCAAGAAAGTGATCCTAAGTAACCATGATCCTGGTAACAGTTGAGTTTTAATGCTCCACAATTAACTACAAAATTCCTATTGGAATAGGAGATTTTGTGATTGATGGCAAGTACTCGTGGATTTCTGTAATGCTGCTGGAAACTGCAGTTTGTGCTCCCCAAACAGGCCTGCTGGGAGCCTTTTAACAACCACGAGCTCTCAAGTACCTCCACATCATGTGTGACAGCAGCAGCTCAGCCATGTGGAGGATCATGGAATATCAAGCATTTCCTGGCCACAGAGTAAGGTGTGAAGCTGAGTGTGGCACTTTCTATATGAAATGCTGATTTGCATTTCCTTTAGGTTCATCAAAGCAATATGTAAATATATAAGGGGGAAAAAGAGAAGACATTTATTTTTATTTTGCTCATTTTGAATGTAGACTTCACAGTTCTGAAACATGACAGGGTTATAACATGACTATCCTATATACCTGCAACTCTGCACTGAGACAGTGTGGCACACACAGTGTTGTTTCAGCTTAAAACAGAAGTAATTTTTAATGATGAAAATACCTCACAGTATGTCAGTTCTTTCAGGATTGACACTGAGACATTGATACAGGTGAGAAAGTGGCAAAGCCTGACAATCGATTGGAATAGCAGGTGCAAACTTGATTAGCAGACATTATGAAATAGATGGCTACTTTAAAGATTACTCATAGCTTTGGACCAAATTCAGTCAAATTTAATATAGAATGATGGCTTTTCTGCAGATGCTTTGATCTGCCTGGTAGAGTTTTTTAGTGATTCATACAAACATTTTTAAACACTGGGAAAATACAGTTAGGTGACCTAATGATGGTAATTTTGCTGTTAGTGTAAAACTGTAGTGTGAAAAAAAGATGAAGGAGACATCTCTGAAAAACAATTTCATGTGACGTGGGAGCCAAGAAATCCATTAATTATGCTGACATTGAAATTGTGCCCTGTATTTATGGGGCAGTACTAGAGAACATAAATAACCTGACCAGTGAGAAAAATGTTGAGGGCACATCTTCCTAAAGCTTTGTCTAGCTTCTTGTGTTAATTGACAAGGTCTTTGCATCATCATAGAACAAAATTGCAAATTCATAGACACATTTTGAGTCATCCTAATTCAAACTGGTTTGAGATAGGTAAAGTGCTGTTAGTTTGTTTTGGTCATAAACAGCTCCCAGGGAATGTAAGAAGATTGTCCTAATACCTATATTTATTTTTTTTCTTTAATTACTAGATCATTTTAAACTGCCAGTAATACTTTAAAGCCAACTTTTTACCAAAATTTTTACTTTTTTTCTTCTTTTAATTTTTTTCTCCTTCTCTTATAAAAATTTTAATTTTCTCATTTTTCTTTTTTCTATTTCTTATTTTTCCTCTTTTTCTCTTTTTTGCTTTGTCTCTCTCTTCTTTTTTTTCTTTTTTCTCTCTATCTTATCTTTCTCTTTTTCTCTTTATTTTATACTTTTTTTTCTTTTTTCTTTTTTTTTTCTCCCCTTCTCTTCTCACCTTCTTTTCCTCTTGACAAGGCAGAATTCCCTCAGTTGTACAAAATCAGCCCAGGGTTGTTCTTGGTACTGCAGTGGGTGTCTGGGGGAGGTGGGCTGCTGTTCTCCAAGTTCCATGGAGGCCCAGGCTGAAGGCTCTGACTGCAGAGTGGGAATGGCCAGGTCTGTGTTTGCCACCAGGAATGCTGCTCCCAGCTCACATCAGGCAGTCCTTGAACCATTATGACCAACAGGGCACCGTTTTAAAGGAACCTGAAATAGGGATGTGATCAACATGGGGCAAAACCAAGAACTTCAAATGTGTTTGCATTGGTTATAAGTATCTTGAGAGTTTAAAAAAATAGCGAGGCTCCACAGGTCTAAAATATTGCCCTGCAACAATAAGCTTTCTAAAAGCCATGATGAATGTGTCTTTTTACTCCAGCAGTCTGTCTTAAAATAGGCATAAGTGTTCCAGAATGCAGAAGGTGAAGGATGGCATATAAACAATTGCTTGTTTACTTTTCCCACACTCAAGAACTAGAGTAAATGCAGCCCATAGTATCCACAGAAATACTTTAGCATTGGGAGTTGGGAAACAGAGCCATGGACTCACCAATCTGTTTGCTTAAAATCAGTGTTGTTTTCCTTTAAAATGGGTCAATACTATAATCAAAGAGAAAAGTATTTTAAAAAATCACAGCAAGTAGAAAAAGCTGCTTTCAGAATTCATTGAATAAGAGGTGGAGTTGACAGTCACTAGGCTATTGCTCATTTTTCCTTGTGGAGGCCCTCAGAAGCAAGCAAATGTTATTTTATTTGAAGGGCAGAGGATAAAGAGGATTGTCTGGTGGCACAAAAGGAAGCAGTGTTGGAGCCAGGCCACCTCTGCAGTGCCTTGTCCTGTGGAAAGGTCACCAGACCCTGTGTCTCTGTGTTTCTGTTTAAGCTTGGTCAGCTCTGCCTTTAGTACCTTTACAGACAGATGCGGCAGTGTCACTTTCTACAACTTTTTGGTATTCTCTTTTGAAATACAGGAGTATTTCAGAAGAAAGCCTCCAACTGGTTTCATTTATAAACATAAAGGCAGTGTATAATATTACTCTATGGAGCATTTTTGGGCAATGCAGGTTCATAGCTTGTTGCCATAACCTTTGGCCTTTCTTACTGCCTAGGTTTGGTTCTTCAGTGCTCAGCAGCTTCAAGACCATTTAGTTCTTGGTTTGGGGAAGACCCCAGTTTTAGATCCCCTGCAGCTGCTTCGTCAGCCTGTCTTATCAGGTTTGCCATCTCAGTGATACCATGTTTATACAATGCACATGCCCTGCATGCACCTACAAGCCTGCTTTATCTCTACTCAGAGTGCTGCAAAAGTAGATTTTGCTATTCCTCTGCTGCTGGAAGGGCTTCCCTGACACCCAGGGAGATGTGATAATTATTCTATCTCGTTCTGCCCGTGTGTTGTGCCATAGCCAGACCCAGAAATCAGGCTCTCAGTGCCTCACTTTGATGGGTTGGTTCCAAGTTGCTTTACACCTCATTTTTTGTTTTCAGTAACTCTGTTCCCTGTGTGCGCTATTACACTGCCTATTTCACTATTGATTTTTTCATTGTCTTTTAATGCAGATTGAGGATACTGTGTAATTCCAACTTTTTGGAATGTTACATGCCTGTAAGGTATGCTGCTTTTGCCCTACCTTTGTTTCTCTTACTTTCTAGTTTAAGAAATTATCAGACAAAACATCCATGGGTTTTTTTCGATGCAGAAACTTCTTAATGTGTCAACCTTAGACACTGTGTGTAAACAGGAATTGCACTGCAAATTTTCCCTCCTTTGTTTCAGTAGAGGAATCAAATCTTTTAGAATAAACAAATTTATGATATCTATGCTTTTCCCTTACATTTTTATTTCTATTCCTTTTTCCCAAGTAAGAGGAAATTTTAGCTATAGAAAGAATCAAGGTGAAAGCATTCTGCACCGAGGAAGTTTTACCTGACTCCAGGACAGAGATGTTAAGTATTTGCTTGTCTCTATTTGACTTGAAAACAGTACCTGGAGATGGCTGTTTGTTTATATGGAGTGTCTGGGTGTGAGGGGAAAAGCATTTACATTTACATTTCTTCACTGCTTTTTTCTCTAGCTCCCACACATGACCAATAGCCCTGCAGGGAAGGGTGGGGCAAGTTGTGCATGTTTGCTCTTTATTTCACCACAAACTTTACTCTGAGTACTAGGACTTTTAAGGGGAAGGCAGACCCTGCTTTAACACCACTGGAAGTGTGAGTTACCCTCTGCATAATCAATACCATAGTTAATGTGCTGGGGAGAAAGGTAAGTAAAATCTGCATAATTCCAGAATGAACTAGGTGCAGGAAGACACTTTTAAAGGTTCAGGAAACCTTTGTGAGAGAGAGCCCAAACCGACACCACAGTCTCCCAGCCCCAAGACAGAAACATTTGGTATCAGAGAAAAGTTGTTTAAACTCTTTCAGCCCAGGCACCGTCTGCCAGAGACAGTTCTTGAGCTTTGCTGCTTTCAGGGAAGGTGTGCAAGGCAGACATGGGGAGGTAGCAGCACCTCTCCATTTTAAACGTGAGGTTTTTGAGCAACAGACTTGCCAAAGGTTATATGGGGAGCATGTGCAAAGCCAGGGATTTATTACCCCTTGCCCAAATCTCAGGCTGATGCCAAATACAGCTGGGGAGTTTGCTGAAAGCTTCAGCCTGACTCCTGGAAAGTACTCTTGCATTCCCAGTGAAACCAGTGAGTTCCCCAGTTTACAGTGCATTTATTTTTAAACTGCACAGACAGGGAATATGTTTTGACAAACACGAAACCTGTTTTGAAACATGTGCCAGAGGGTTGAGTGCTTTGTGGATTCTTAGCCCCTGAAACATCATCGTGCCTAACTTCTCATTAAACCTGCTGCCTGGCAGCACCCATCAGTCCTCCTGTGAGCTCCCAGGCAGAGCCTGAGAGAGTGTGAGGTGCCTTTCTCAATCTAGCCTTGCCATTTTTTTTTTTTGTTTAAATCACTAGCAAAGCTGAAAGTACAGCTTACAGAAGGAGAAAAATTCCAGGTGAGTTACACTCACAAAATTGACAAACTACATATGAAATGTGATTCTTTAAACCTCGTTTAAAATCTCATTTTATCAGGGCTAATTGGTTCATCCTATTGGTGAAGCAAAGGTTGAATTTTGAATGTTGCACTGATAACTCTAAACTGACACCAGTGTCCACACAGGACAGCTGATGATGCAGTATCAAATTTGGCTTCCAGTACACATCCTACCTGGGCAGAGTGGAGCCTTCTCTCACCACAGTTTTATAGCTCCTGATGAAATCTTTCTCAGTGTAATGCATGTATGAAGTGCAGGTGGTGGACACTGAGCTTGGTACCACTATGTGGAGCAAAGTAATCCCACAACAGTGATTCTATCTCTGAGGTCACGGTGATGAGCAGGCAGCAACTTTTGACACAAAAATATGTCAGAAGGTCCTGTAACCTTAGTTATCCTAGGATTTTATTTGCAAGGTGAGGGGGAATAGCTGCATGCTTCTACCCTCCTCCTTAGACTGGGGCTGACTAAAGCACATCTGTTTGAGATGCCCAAGAAATCAGTGTGCTGGGATCACCACTGGTTGGCTGAGCTGGGCAGAAGAGTGGGGGCTGCCCAAAGGGGCTTTTTCTCTCTTACCCAGGTCATGCATTTCTGCCCTCTGGTGTCCCAGCAGGAGCCTTGCTCTTTCATCTGCCTGAAGCCTCTTTTCATTTGGTTTGGTTTTTTTAATTGGGTTAGTTTTCAGGCAGGTACATAGGTTGGTTTGACCTCTTAAAATTCCATTGCCAACTGTGGGAATGCTGGACCCAACAAAAGGAAAGAGGCCCACCTCTTTTGGCAGCACCCCAATTTTAGCTTTGAGTTAAAGTGATTGTGAAAGTGCATGCAAAGCAGTCTCTTCTGTTCATGGTGAACTAAAGCCTTCCAAGTGTAAGCATAGGGAAATAATTACAGCATTTGCACAGCCCTTTTCTCCTAGAGTCTCACACATGGCTGGACCACATGATGTTTCTTGGCATTACCAGCAGATGAGCCATCACCAGCAGCTCTGGGAGCACCCATTTCTTGTATGTTTCAGCTCCTCCAGTGGCTGGAGTGGTGATGAATCTCTGCAAGTGCAAGACAGGATCAGCATCATGCAGTACCAGTGAAGCTTCTGAATTCACAGAAGTGTATGGATGTGCAGTTATCTGGGCAATAAGGTATTCCATTAGTCGCAGGTGAAATTGCCATCTTTTCATTGAAGGATGTACATATATAGAGGGTGTTTTAATAGATAGTATCATGAAGAATGCTACTCATTGAAGTTGTCCTTTGCACTACATGTCCATTCTTTGCTTTGGAAGTGACTCCATTGCTGGTTAGTGCTCCGATTTTGTAAGGCTTAGATGCCTGAAGTTAAATTTGATGCTATGGCCCTCCTAACACCCTTGCAACATGGGGGATGGGAAGCAGGGATTTCCTCTTGATCTGTGCTGCTCCCTTTGGGTTCCAGAGCTTCCATCAGGGCAGGGAGGGGAAGGAGACTAAGGATATCTGAAAATCTTCATTGTCCACAAGGCCAATTATACACATGCCAATTACCTCAGTTTAAACAACCAATCAAACTATAATGGGGAAAACCTTTAGAGCCTGAGGAAGGTGCTTTGAAATGCCTCTGCTCAGAGATTCCCTATTAATGCAGAGAATTGCCCCAGCAGCAGTTCTTGGCTCCAGTGACTGGAGTCTGGTAACAATGACAATGGAGCTGAGTGGACTGGGAGATGGATGGGAGTGGTATGACCATACAGGAGTTGAAATTTCAACAGCAATGAAGCAGTAGCCAGTAGCAACCTGGCTGCAGGATTTCTTTATTAGCCAACACAAATCCTTGATAGCAGTGTGAAGGAATTGGAATTTTTTGTTACTTGTATGTGTAGTCATTGTCTTTGTGTCCAGGAAATTGCTTAACCTGCACTTTACTGACCAGTAACTTTCCCAAGAATTCTGCAGCTTCCTCTGGATTTGGGTGTTTCTAAGCCTCAAGTATAATTTTCTCCTTTGAAGCACTATACTGCTTTTTTAGAGGCCTTATCCTGTCGTGGATGGAGTCCACTGAGAATCCTTCTAATTTTGTGAGCTACTGATCAGGCTGTTGAATTCAGTCTGTTTGCAGGTGAGTGCTGCTACTTGCTTCATAAGGCTCCTCACCCTGGTCTCTGGTTTTAGAAGAGGATTCTTCCCATGCCACATGGCTGCTCCTCTTCTAAACTTCCCAAACATTCACTGCATGTAGTCCCTGCTCAGTCTGGGACTGATGTGCTGGTTTTGTCCTCCTTTGCGCAGCAGAGCTGCATTATCCAGAGGTGACACATCAGTGCAATGAGGGCAGACATTTCTCCTGTACACGTAGAAGTGAATTCCAGTTTTAAAGCAGTACTTGTGTGATGTGTCACATTTTCTGTGAAAGAATACAAGTAAGTCACATCCAGGTAATATAAGAGTGCATCTAACTGTCAGCTGGCAGAGGGCTATGTCAGTTCAGGCTAATAGCTGCCAAATAATAGATACACAGAGCTCTAAAATTGGTTTAATTTATGTATGCTGGCCCTGACAATTGGAAGAAAAGATAAATATACACAAAGCCTTCAAAGCTTGGGGTGTTGTGATGCTAATTGAAAAGTCACCAAAGGAAGCCTGCATGGTGTGTGGGAATCCCAGTGCCTGAGATTAGTGGCTAATTAGTGGCTGGGAGCTGGAGGGCACTCCTCCCAGCTAGCTCACATTGAGAGCAGGCAGCTTGGCCCTGGCAGGCAATTCTTGCTCTGATCCTGGCAGTGAAGCAAGTGCTGTGGACAGCAGGTATTTGTGGAGATGGGAAGATACACGTAGTGTCAGTGCTGCAGCAGATTCTCCGTATGTGCACAGAATCAGTGCCAGAGATGCTGCTGTCTCGGTGGCTTGCTGTGTCCTGAGCCACAGCAAAGATCCAAGCATCTGAGAACTGAGCTCTTTTTTTCTTTTTAACAAATGCACAATCCCTGTTATCTTACTTTCTGCTTCTTTTGTGCTGTGTTTGCAGCAGATGACAACACACTCTGGAGGCCCTCAGCTTCAAGCCTTGCTTTAAAGTCTGAAGTGAATGCATACAGATGGTGGCACCCCCTTCTTTGCATCGTGCTTTAGAATCATGACATTTTAAAATAGAGGTTTCATCTGTCTGACAGTGTCTCGGTATTTCCCTCTAAAGCTTTTCCCTGAAGTACAAATGAAGTATGAGAATCAGAGGTTTAAAGAACACACTTCTGTGATATGACACTGTGTGAGGGTGGCCTTTAGAAAATTGTAGGAATTGGCATCGCTGATGCATCACTGACACCACTGAACTAACCAGGGCTGGCTTTGATTAGGCACACGTCTCTTTTTCTCAGTTGTTTTGCATCCATTTGAGAGAATCCCTTGTTTATTTCTGAAATTAAGAAAGGTTGTTTTGTAACTCTAAAGAGTTACACTTTTTCTTCTTTTTGTTACATTTGCTTTTCCAAATCTGAAATGTGTAAAAGACTGCTTTAAATTATTGCACAACCTCTCGATTAAACTAACTGGTACCAAACCTACACAGGCATCAAGTACCAATACCAGGATGGGTCACTTCTGAACATCACAGAAGCTAGAAAACTGTGTTGCCAGCTCTGTGAGTAACACTGTTTTGCTCAAACTGGAGTCACAAATGGGGTAATGCCATAAGCTTGTGGCCACCAGCAGTGGCTTGGGACCATGTGAGGTTGGTTGTAGTCAGATTTTCTGGTGGTCAGTGCATGAGAACATCTAGTCCAGTTTCCTTAACACTCAAGTCAATCAAGCCTCTTCAACAGCTGTTCAAAAAAAAAAAAGCTGAATCACCAGTAAGAGCTAATTACAAAGTGGACATCCTCTATATCGTAGCTATGATGTAAAATTGATGCTATGAGGAGAGATAAGGTTTGCTGGCAGGGTTAATACATTGTTGTGAGAAGGTAACAGGCTTTCAGACACAGAAGTTCTTCTATGAGTCTGAAGGAGAAAACCAAGTTATTCTGGCCCATTCTCAAAAATTCTACAGAAAGAAGAGGCATGACAGCCCTAGACATGGACAGTCAGCTCTGTCACAGATAACACCAGCTTGCAGGGCAGCCTGGAGAGCCCAGGTGCTCCAGGAATCTTAATAGCCTGTGTGAAGCAACAAATTCCTGAAACCTTGCTCTTCGTTCAGTAAATGTTTGTCAAACCGGGAATGAGAGATACAGGAAAAATCAGCACTTTCTGGCAAAATTATTTCCAGCTGGCTCTAGGTGGGTATTAGTAATGCAGCTATCAGTTTCCACATGATGGCTATTGAACAGACACCCTTTTATTAGTCATATTTTAGGGTATTTTCCCTTTTTATCTTAAGCAGTATGCCTAAGAGTACCATTATTGATGGTTCCAGATCCTAGTGGGCAGTAACATTAAGATGATACCCATGGATGCTGGTCAGTGCAGTGATTGATGCAGCATGGGAATCTGGTGACAGTGCTGCAAGCTGAAAGACACTTCATGCTGGAACCTGGCACGGAGCTGGGAGCAGATAAGGCATCTGAATAATCTCCCTGTAAGGTGAAAAGGGAGAAGAATCCCAAATCAAATATATTCAGCTGGATAGAGCTTGTGAAGGGACCACTGTTGGCTTGAATAGCTTTTGAGAGGAATCTTAAGAGGACAGACTGGCCTGGCAGGCAGGTTGCCTCTTCCAAGATGCTGCTTCCTTTTGGGAACCACAAGAGAAAACATTTCCCTTTTTCTTCTGGCCATATTGGAATAGCCCCTTCTCCTTCCCTCCTGCTCCCTGCCAGGCTTGGGATATCTCTTGCTACTGGGTGAGGAAAAGTAGGGCCAGACCAGCTACTTCTTCACAGCATCCATTTAAAGTCAAGGCTTGACAATGGTTGTGTGCCTATGGGTTCCTCTTTGCTTGGGAAAAGGCCCTGTCATGAGAGCATTCAGATGATGCAGGTGGGTGCCAGCTGAGCACAAACAGCCCAGCCTTCCCCCCAGAGTGCAGAAGAGGCTCTGGGAGAGGGACTCATCCATGACCTGATCTCCAGATGCTGTGTCTGAGCAGTTCCTGTATTGCTGAGGAGTTTTGTGGGATTCTGGCAGGCTATGTGTGTGTGAGAACAGGAGAATATTGTGAAGGAGCTAAAGAGAAGGAACTGCAGGGGAGTTTCCAATTCCTGAAGGACATGTGCATGCCCCTATGGGTGTGCAGGAGCCCAAAGCTGTTCTCAGCTCCATGAAACCTGTTAGCTCAGATGTAGGTACCAGGATTTCTTCTGGTTTATGAGTCATTTCCTCATCATTTAGAGAAGGTACTGGACTGAGCTGAAGTCCTGCAAGCATATCTGATTGCATGTCAGCTAAAAACTCCTCAAGATCAGCACAAAGTGCTAGCCTGCTCCAAAGAAAAGCACCAGACCTCATTCTGCAGCTTTTGTGGCAAAAATGCCATTAAGATGTTCAGAGGGCTGGAGCACTTCTTCTGTGAAGATGGGCTGAGAGATTTGGGGTTGTTCAGCCTGGAGAAGAGCAGGCTCCAGGGAGACCTTTTAGAATGGTCTTCCAGCACCTAAATCTGCAAGAGAACTGCAGAGGGACTTTTGAAAGGACATTTAGTGATAGGACAAAGAGGAATGGTTTAAACTGAAAACTGATTTTGATTAGGTATTAGGAAGAAATTTTTCCCTGTGAGGTGGTGAGGCACTGGAACAGGTCGCCCAGAGAAGCTGTGGATGCCCTATCTGTGGAAGCGTTCAAGGCCAGACTGGATGGGGCTGTGAGCCAACCTGGTTTAGTGGAAAGTGCCCCAAACTAGATAGTCTTTCACCCAGCCAAAACCATTCTGTAATTATATAAAATAAAAAAATTGAAATGCTTCTTCAAAGAAGGTATAGAAGCCAGCTTGCCTTGCAAAAGCTCTCTCTAACAACTGCTTTCTCCTGGTAACTTCCAAAATAAAACTCAGCTATTCCAAATTTAAAAATTATAAATTCATATATAAAAATGTTAAAAAATTATCTATTCCAAAATAAAATCCAGTGTTTAAGACAACATCTGAGAGATCTACATAAGTCTGGTTTAACTGGAGCAAAGCTAAGGTGAGAGACAGGTCAAAATCAAGTTTACCATTGAGGCTGTCTGCAACCTTTGCAGAGAAAGCTTACTGTCTTACTGGACAGATCATGTTTCTGTTATTACCAATAACAATCTGGTTTATACTGCTTACTCTCCCCTCTTTCCTTAGCTATTGCCTCTGACACAACACCTGGGGTGAAGCTCTGATGAGATTGAGTCATGTCACTGATTCAGAAGTGTTCCAGATCATATCACCCACTGTGAGAATGTGTATGTCCTCTCCCCAAGGTACTCATCCTCCAAGCCAGAGAGATTCTAAGGAGGGGGTCATTGTAGAGTAGGGATAGCTCTGCTATTTTGAATGTTGTGATTTATAGCAGTAGTTTTTCAATTAACCTTTTTTTTTTTAAATTGCATTTTGATGTTAAAGCAGCATATAAAATCCTACAGATATTTAGTGAAAACAGCCTGCCTTTCCATTTATGCTGTGAGAGAATGTCTTTTCTATGCAATTATCCAGGAAGATCAAACTTTATGATGGAGCAGTTTGGACTGAGGTGCTTTCTCTCACTGGCCTACTCAGAAAGCTCTGAGGGGGGCAAAGCCAGCCATCCTTCCAGCCTCAGTGGGTGACAGGAACAGGCTGCTGCCTCTGGCTGTGTGCAGAGACCCCCCTGCTCCACAGGACCTGATCCTGTTATGCTCTGTGGAACAAGTCCGAACAGGGTGAAATGAAGAGGAAATGCCAGTTCCAGGCCTCCCAGATGGCTCTGAGTTACTCTGTACACTAACTTTTTCACCCTCAGGAGGTTTTGCATATTAGTTCCTCACCATCCACAAACTGCCTTTGGATCAGCACTGGAAAGCCACCCCACTCAGGGGATTTGGGGGACGTGAGCTCTGTCGCGTTTGCTGGGCTGCCTCTCTGCTCTCCCGTGTTGGTAAATTCCCTGCTCTCCTGCAGGTATTGACACGTACAAGAAAGCCTCATCACAATAAATAATACCACAACTTGCCACTTTTTTCTGTCCCTCAAAGATACCATCATACTTTCAAATCAGCCCCAGTAAAAATCATCAGTGGGGCTGCAGAAAGGTCAAAGGTTTGCTGGTTTAGGATTTCGTGGGAATACACGCTTGTTTGGACTGGGCCCAAAAGCTTCGTTTACCTGTTTGACAGGTAACAATTAGCAGTAATAGCTCTGCCGGCTGGAATGCGGCTGCGAGGGCCAGCGGGCGCTGGGTTACCCGGTGGGCAGGTGTGGTGCAGCGCCCAGATAGGTATGTGCATGCACAGCATTCCTGGGAATCAGCTTTCCCTTAAAGATGCAGCGATGACTGCAGGGCACAAAAGGGCTGGGCTTAGCCCAGGCTCCAAGACACTGGAGCTGTTTGCAAGGTAAAGAAATAAAGTAAATAGTGGAACAGGAGAGGAGCTGAGGAAAGGGCTGCAAGCAGCAGCTGCCCTTTTATTTCCTTCCCTGAAGAGAGAAGAGTTTTGATTCTTCCCTGAGAATCCTGATAACAGATAATTTAGTGTGATAAGGTGTCATGGGAGATAAAAACAGAAAGAAGGGAAAACCCACACTCACTTGGCACAGGACGGATGTGAAGTGGGGAAACCATGTCTCAACTGGTTTAGAAACGGTTAAACAGCTTATGTGCAGTTACCTCAACTCTGCCATCAGCGAGAATCCAAACCTTATCGGTTTATTGAATAAAACCACTTTATCTGTGGCAAATGGCCCCATTTCCATCTCCTGCAGCAGTCAGGGAAGATTCCTACATCAGCCCCTCCCTCGAGGGAAGCTGGTATAAATTATGTAGACAGTCTGGGACTTTGCAGGTGGGTTGAAAATGTTTGATTTTTTTGTTTTTTTTCTAACCACTGCAGGTGACCTTCCTCTTTTAGCTCTTTTAGGAACAGAAAGGTTTGCTCATTCTTTTCATATTTTATTCCCATTTGTGAACAGACTTCTGTGTTTGTGTATTTCCACTTTGGTGTTTCATATTTGACAATTGAGCTATTGTGTGACTTTGGAGAAGCCACATCCTCTTTCCTGGTCTCTGTATTTTCACCTGCAGAGTTGGAGTAGCAAGTCCCGTGTTATTAACTACAAAAAATGCAGATTAGAAGTACTGCTAGTTATTAACATGTATGCCATTGCAGATACATATCATACAATAATTCCTTTGAATCTTATTTTACTGTGATTCCAAAGTATTCTATTTTTAATAAAAAACACATCTTTTTTTTACTTATTAACAGCTTCTCTGGCTGAAAGAACTTTGTCCTTGTAGTACTAGTTGATGTCGTTTGAGAAAGAAGAAATCCAAGTATAATTTGAGACCATTTTCCTTGATCTTAAAGGACCCAGCATAATTTTGAGTAATTAGGCATTATTTGTACACTGTTATTTAGCAGGACCTTCATTAAGAGGGAGTCTCTTTGCTCAACAGTGTGTGGGCCAGTAAAAGGTCATTAGGCCTGACTAGTGGCTGACACAATAGCAAGGTTTGTATTTATTCTCATGAACTCCACAGGAGCCACAAGAAAGCACTACAGAAGCACAGAGACACCGCTGTACTGGGGATCAAACCAAAGCAAACCACAACCCTTTCTCAGAAATGCTGAGAAATACATGACAAGTCCTGTCCCTCTGTCCACAGCCACTGCATGAGAACCTGCAATTACCTATCCTGGCTTGGACCAGAGGCTCATACACTGCACTGCCCCTCTGAGAGCCCCCACCCTTTGGGAAGAAGTGAGCAGCATTCTTCCCCTTCCAAGTATCCTTCATCCTGAGTCTCAGACTTCCTCAGCTGGAGCTTGGATCTGCATCTCTGCATTCCACATCTCTTAAGAAAGCACTCTGTTTTGTGGATTGGTCTGACTGCCATTGGAACCCCTGTGTAATTTTTACTTCCATAATGTTACGCAGCCATGAGCCCCACAAGCTGTGAGACACTTCAAATAATCATTTTATTATAGGCCACATTTTTGACTGCAGCATTTGGCATCCATGGTACTGTGTGAAACAGCAGGCAAAATAATCTTTTTGTCTCCCATTTATTGCTGGCCTATCCAGCCTGCAGAGTCCTGCATATTTTGGTGTGTGTTCCAACCGTGGTCATTTTGACCCCGTAACATTTTCAATCACCTGCCCTTTGGAAGGGGACTGCATGCAGTGCTCCAGACCTGGGATGCTCTACATCGCCTGGTGATGTAACAGTGATTTTTTACATTCCTGATGTTGTTTCAGCCCCATTGAGCATGGGAGCAACCAGAGTATGCCTAGCAATGCTTCCACCAGACTTCATGGTCATGATTTTGCTGCAGTTTTGCATGAGCACAAATGCCTTTTGAGTTAAGCAAAGAACTCTCCTCCCTCCTGCAACTTTCTGCCCACCTCTAGGTTTTGTGTCCCTGTGTGTTCTTGATCACCCCACCACTGGAAGTCAGTAGAAGAAGTTTCAGCAAGATTGGAAGTCCTGGTAGCATCCCTTGTTAAGGACAAGAGGAGCTGCACAGAGAACCTGAGCCATGATTAGTGCTGAGTGACATGCTCTTCTGCTCCTTAGGAATGGGAAATTTCATGCCCACAGATTTGTTAACATAGAAAAGAAATAAGGTGGCAGCCAGTGACAGCCTGGTGATTTCACTGGTTTCACCAGTAGCAGCCTGGTGAAAATGTTTTGCCTCACCTTTCACTGTGATAAATTCTTCTTGTGAAAACAAGTAATTCAGCTTTCAGTTTGGTGCTGCTTTTTGCTGTATCAGCACTTTAACCAGAACAGTTGGAAGCATTTAAAGAGTGGCATTAATTAAGGTGACTCAGAAGCAAATGGGATATGAAGAACTTGGAAAGAATGGAAGAGCAGCTATTGTACAAAATGCTTTTCTAAATGAACACCTGGAGGGATGAAGCTATGGAGAGCGTGGTTTGGGAAGCAACCTTCTCACTGCAGCAGTGCAGTCATGGTGATTAAACACACCTTTTGGAAGCACACACTGTTTGGAAAGGGCTTTCAACCATCACCAGGTAAAGCTTACAATGAGTGACTCGTTGCATGTTAAGAGGCAGGATGACTGCACTTGCTGTTTGGGTTCTGTACAAAAGGTTAGCAATACTTCAGGCTGAACAAGGGGACTCTGCAGAGTATAGCAAGGATTCTGTTGTTCACTGGTAACTACCAATAAAGAGCCCACTAGATAAAGGGGGTCATAAATGGCATCTTAAGTAGTGTTTCCTCCCAGCAGAAGATATTCCAGCAGAGACACATAGGAAAAGGATCAACACAAAGGAATTCACCACCACATCATCCTTTTTTTGTGTCCATAATGGTTTTGCTCTCTGAGATTGGGCAAAATATGTATGATTTAAAAATCTCTGAATTGCTATTGATACATTTTAATTTAATGTTTATAAACCACCTGGCATCATCATTACACTGCTTGGTATGACGGTTTGAATGAAGTCCATGTGCTTGTTTCCTTCCAAAAGGATCCTCATGTGTTTAATGCAGCTGGAAGACAAAGCATGCCTGACACATCAGTGGGGCTTATATATTCTGTGTGTCTCAATCAGAAGGCACTCTGCAAGGAAATGTGTGTTAAAGGGAAATATTTCAAATAAAATTGCTTGAATGGTCTGTTTGGAACTTGTCGTTTTAGGCTATCAAAACTGCTAGATGTTGCATTGTAAGATTTGTCTCTTCTACTCATATGTCCCTCTGAAATGCCTGCAGCAGTGATGACCAAGTAAAAGAATACTGCCCTAGGTAGACACACTCTCTGCCTTGTCAACTCTCTTCAGTATTTCTTCTTACACTAGATATTGTCTCTTCCATGACAGCTTATCTATGTACAGTTTTTCCTTTCATCAAATATCTGTCTGCTTTTTCCCCTCATTTTTTCCTAACATCTTTTACCACTAAATTTGCAAAGTTACAAGTTATTCCTAGGCAGCATCGCTGCCTAAGGAGGAGCAGAAAACAGGTGGCCTTATTCTCTGTGAGCCATCTGTGGAATTTTGGTCACCATGGCGCCGAGTCACCAAATACAGAAAGGTCCCTCCCATGATTCATAACTGAAGCCACAGTGGCCACTGCTGTTTCTAACCAACCTTCTGGCTCTGCCCAGTGTGCAATAGCTGAATGGAGCTTTGCTGGACACCTACAGGCTGCTCCATCCTCCCAGAATGCTGCAAACAGATTACTACACCCAGCAACTCATTTTATGAGCTTTTTCTGGGCAGGTTGAAAAGAGCAGGTATTTCTGTGGATTATTTTACACAACCATAGGTCTGAGAGGCATCACCTGCTATTACCAGGGTATGGATTCAGAAACATTGCATTATGAGACCTTGGGTTCAGGTCCCCATGTCCAGATCTATTTCAGAGGAAGTTTTCTGAAATAGTTATCAGTTTGAGGCTGATAATGTAATATTAAGAAATTTTAGCCAAATGGTTCTGCTGCAAGTGCTGTAAGAATAGAGAAAAAGACACTATTTTGTCCAGTTTTGTTGTTTTCACACATATGAACAGTTCTGCCATTCCCATGCTTCAGAGAAAGATGCTGAAAGTTAGCATGGCATCGGGAGAGGCTGACAGAAAAAAAGTACAGCTTCAGGAGTCTGCTTCAGAAAACCCCTTTGAAATTCACATTTGCTCAGCAGTAGTTGTTAATGTCAGCAGCTAAATGCACCTGGGCTTCCATCCACACTGAGCACACGCCAGGCTATGTGTGGCCTAAGAGCAGACACCTCTGCCTCTCCAGAGCTCTCCTGCTGGGATGACTGCCCTGGAGACAGAAGATCCCCATGAAGACAAACCCAGCAAAGGCTTTCTGGGGTGGGGACACAGGAACAGACCACAACAAGGAGCACAAGGGGAAAGTAGGGGGCTGAGATCTGAGAATGTGAGCAGATAGGCTGCAGCTGGGAACCAGAGCATGGGAAGCACTGGGCTGCTTGGATGAGGCTGGAGCAGGGGTGGGGACTTCTGGGTACAGCAGTAACAGAAGGTCTGAGTGAACACAAACATGTGGGCATGGGAGGACTAGGACTTTTGAACTGGAGAGAACTAATGAGGTAGAAGGAAAAGTGGTGCAGTTGGTTTTGAGGAGCAAGGGTTACTGACGGCTTTTTGGTGGGGACCCAGTCCAGACAAGACCAGTGACTGTGTGTGGCCTCCTGCTTCAGCCACTGTGTTTTCTGCCTTCCCCTGGTACTGGATGGGCCAGAGATCTCAACACTACTGACACTAATTACACTGCCAGGAGCTTCATCACTGCAGGAAAGTCACTTCTCATAGGCAAACTGGATCACAGATGGCAGCTTTTTTTAATGGTAGAATCACAAAATTCTAGAACAACCCAGATTGGAAGGAACCTTGAAAGATCATCTGGTCAAACCTTTCACACAGAAGGGAGCCTAGATGAGCTTGACCCCATCCAGTCACATATTGAACACCACTAGTGATGGGGTCTCACCATGTCCCTGGGAGGCTGTAGAATGAGACACTGTGGGAAGGACAACCAGAAACTGGAGAACTGGATTAACAGTGAGTGGATGTCTTAGTGCTGGATTGCTGCAGGACGTGGGAGGTTATCAGTCAGAGCGAGAGGCCAGGAAGCTTTCCCTGATAGCAGCACAACAACGGGCAGCACTGCTGTACTGCTGCAGGACAGATGGACGGACAGACAGGCAGCACTGCTGTACTGCTGCAGGATGGACGGATGGACGGGCAGCATTGCTGTACTGCTGCAGGACAGATGGACGGACAGACCGATGGGCAGCACTGCTGTACTGCTGCAGGACAGATGGACGGACAGACCGATGGGCAGCACTGCTGTACTGCTGCAGGACAGATGGACGGACAGACCGATGGGCAGCACTGCTGTACTGCTGCAGGACAGATGGACGGACAGACCGATGGGCAGCACTGCTGTACTGCTGCAGGACAGATGGACGGATGGACGGGCAGCATTGCTGTACTGCTGCAGGACAGATGGACGGACAGACGGGCAGCACTGCTGTACTGCTGTAGGACAGATGGACAGACAGATGGGCAGCACTGCTGTACTGCTGCAGGACAGATGGATGGACAGACGGGCAGCACTGCTGTACTGCTGCAGGATGGACGGATGGACGGGCAGCATTGCTGTACTGCTGCAGGACAGATGGACGGATGGACGGGCAGCATTGCTGTACTGCTGCAGGACAGATGGACGGATGGACGGGCAGCATTGCTGTACTGCTGCAGGACAGATGGACGGACAGACGGATGGGCAGCACTGCTGTACTGCTGCAGGACAGATGGACGGACAGCACTGCTGTACTGCTGCAGGACGGATGGATGGGCAGCACTGCTGTACTGCTGCAGGACAGATGGATGGACGGACAGCACTGCTGTACTGCTGCAGGACAGACGGATGGGGAGCACTGCTGTACTGCTGCAGGACAGATGGATGACGGGCAGCACTGCTGTACTGCTGCAGGACAGATGGACAGACAGACGGGCAGCACTGCTGTACTGCTGCAGGACAGCACCTCCAGCCAGCCCCTGCAGTGCTGAGGCCACTCTGGAAGGGAGCAGTGAGACCCCAGGGCATGATCTGCCTCATTTTCCCCCAGGGCGGTGTCCCAGACTGGTTCTGCACAGAAAAAGCCTGCAAGGAGGTGCTAATGCATCAGGAAGTAACTACCAAGGAAAGGAGGAAGGAAACAAACACGATTTAAATTAAAGGGCAGTGCCGTCACAAGGACAAAAGGGTACAGATGGACTTTGACATATTCCAGGTGGTTAAGAAAGGGTGGCATCTAACCAGGTGAGAAGTGAGTTGCCAGAAGAGATCTCACAGGAGGAGCAGTGAGAACAAGGGGCTCAGGGATGCAGTTGGGTTGGGACACACTACCAGAACCACTCACAGCCAGGATTTGGTGGGAAACTTGAGCCCTTCCAGACCACTTGCTCGAGCAACTTCCATTTTGGCATTTCCTAACTTTTGAGTTGGTTTTGATTTTCCAGACCTTTGGAAGAGCATCATATTCTGTCTTCTGCAGCTTTAACTAGAATGAGATCTCATATAGACCTAATTATGTACTACTAGTAGAAAAAAAAACCCCAAAAACCCCAGAAAATCAAATAATCTGTACTTAACAGCTGAGTTCTGACACAAAGAACTTGTCTTACCCAAGGCTGGTTGGGACAAAGCAAACAATGTGCTTTGTGACTGTAGTTCAGCTAATGCTGGAGCCTTTGTGGAAAATAAACTGCAGCCATGACAGCTCAGAGGACTCTTTCTCTGCTAGAGATAAGAGAAGTTATGAAGGATTAAGAAGAAATATCTCTTGGACTGTAATATATAGTTTCTCATTCAGACTGGGGAAAGATGAAGAGGTAGTGCCTTTATGTTCTGTGTTGCAAGAATTTAGATTGTAAAGGATTTGTTCCTTAAGTGATACATAATTTATTAAATCTTTTCATATCTGTGAAATAAAGAGCAAACAAATCCTCTCACCAAAGCAGGAACACAAATAAGTTCTTATGCAACTCCACCCTCTGGAGCTGCTCTTTGCCAGTTTCGTCAATGGCTTAATTTAAACAAAATCCCAGGACAGATGCACTCAGAATGCTTCAGCGTGACCTCAGCCTGAGCTTCCTTTTAAGGTGGCAGGTCCCAGGATTTCCTTCAAAAGCATGAGTGCTTATTGGCATCCTGTGTTGTCTAGGGGAAGGCTATGAGACCCATCTTATTTTCAGACTGGTGTACTCTATGATAATAGCTGTGCAGCTTGGACTGCTGTTGATGTTTTTTTCTTTGCAAGCAAAAAGGAAAAGTATTTAGAATTAGCATGTCATCACACCCACTTCCTCCCTCCTCCTCTCCCCACTGCAAGGCTTACACAAAGAACACAGCCAAACACAACCTGTGCATTGCCCATAAATAATATCCAGTCCAATATTTTATAAGTAATTGGTAACTGATAATTTTTATTACATAATTGTTAAACATAATAATAATGCCTTCCCTTCTATACGCAGTGTACGTGACACTGTATGAGAGTTTAAATCTGGATCACACATATCACAGATTAATGACTGCACCTTCCAGATCATCCAAATGGACAGGCAAGCTCAGATGTATTTCTAGTTTTAAGAACCGCCACAGTATGTTTTGCCTTTCCTTCCTATCACCTCTCCAAGGTCTTCCAAGCCTTCTGTGCTGTGTCTTCTCTAGTGGGTGTCATGATGTTTCTCAATCAACAAGTGCAGAGGTCCATGGGAGTCTTTCAATATTTATCAGCAAGATTTGGAGTCCTGCCTCTAAGAATGGTGGGGAGACTGCTCTTACCCATGCTCAGCATGGTTAAGGCCCATGCTGCTGAATGGATGTCACAGGAGAAATGCTTCCATCCATTAGGAAACATGGTGGTGTTCATAAAACAACAGGTACCAAAATTTTCCTCCTTTTGCTTCAGCTTTTGACTATAGAAAGGACACCTGCATGATCATTTAATGTGTACAAAGGCATGCAGGAAAATTTATTGGAGTTCTGTCTTTGAATGCAAATACTAGAGCCTGAGCCATACAGATTTTTTAGCAAAACGACTCCCTCTTTCCTTGTCATAAATTAAAAATAAATTATGTATTATTTTTAAAAGATCTAACCACTCCACACTTGGAATGGGATATTAAAATGAAACCTGAAATTATGTTTCAAATGTTAAACTCAAAATATTAACCTAAAAAGATGTAAAGGTGGAGGTGGTCCAAGAAGTCTGTCTCTGTCCCATCCTGTCCCACCCCATTCCATCCTTAATCCTGGGAGATGAGCAATGGAGAAGCTTGGTGTGCAGGAAGGGTTTTGGAACACAAAGGTGGGGGGGTTTTGTGCACCATTAGCAGCAGAACAGTGTTTCTGTCTGGAAGGGGGGTTGCTGTTGGAGGCAGCAGAAGAAAATAATCACCAAGCGCTTTGGGTAATATTCAGGGCTTCTGTCAACACCACCCAAATTACCAGAGCACTTACCAGAGAGGCAAACCTTGGGAAACCACGTCAAGTGTTTAGCAACCGGTGACTTCATAGTTTGTCTTATTTGAGCAGTGCAGGATGAAAGCCTCCTACAAAGCCTGAGCAGACAACTGACATGTCCCAGCCTGTTTCCTTCAGTGGTTGAAAGAAGTTATGGCAGCCATTTAAATAAAATCTCCCTTTGTCTGTGCAATTATCTCTGACAACAGCACAGGGTGTTATGGACAGCCTTCACAGGTAAGAGATATATCTGAGGTCCTGGTCCTATGCAGCACTTTAGGCTTGGGAAGCAGTTTAATATGGTCTTGGAATGTTTCATCATACTCACCCTGGATGTCCAACTTTTGAGGCAGGACAGGTGGTTTTGCACAGATTAGCCCATGCAGCAGATGATAGAAACTTTCATGAGGAAAATCTGAGCATTTTTCTTTATAGAACCTTTTCCTCCAAGCTCTTTTAAGCCTCCTTTTCTGTCAGCCAACAAGCCCCAGTGGCTATGCCAAGGCAGGGGTTGCAAAGAACAGTTATGTGACAAGATTTATTAGGAAATAAACCAGGTGCACCTGATGACACCAGGCACCCCACAAAACACACAATACAGGATTATCAGGTTCAATCTCCACTCCAAAGCCAATGATAATGCAAGGCTGGTGAATATCTCCACAGTCCACTCCTCCCCTTTCTCAGATGCTGATGTGTAAATCTAGCCTTAGGACCTATGAACTGGAGAACATTTCAATTCCATTTATCCTACTGTCTCATGAAAACTCTCATGATCTTTACAAATGCACTCTGTGAGAAGCTGAATGAGGCATGGAGTCAAAAGGAAATTCACCTTTCTACCCCTGAAAATGGTGTTGCTAAGAACTGAAAGAAGCTACAAAGGTTACTTTCAGAATTTCTTTCCCCACAAATTCACAGACTGGATGGGGTTTTTGAAAGAATGTCTTGATTTAAGTGTGAGAAATTATTTTACTCCATATTCTAGTAATTTAAAAATCCTTTGTGAAATGTAATGTATTTTCAGACGGGTTTTGCAAATAAATTGGAAATAAATATTTTAAAGCCTTTTTTCTCTCTCCCAGGAGCAGAGCCAGCACTGTGAGATGCCCTGGAAGAAAGGACTGCTGTGCAATAAGTTACAACTTTATGACTGTGTAAAAATAAAAAAACAACTCAAACAATTATTGTTATACCTGACACATGTATGAGTGCACAGAAGCAATTTGACACCTGTAAAACCACTTGCCAACCTTGTTTAAGCTCACCCTGTGAAAGAAATGGAAGTTAGTCACTTTTATTACTTGCAGTGCAGAGACTGAGTATTTTAGAACCTGTTAAGTTGGGCCAGACCCACGGATGATGTAAAATAACCTCCTGTAGTTACCCTGACATACCTGTGGTCACAGAGGGCTCTCTGCAGTCATTGCTCAACTGGAGCTGCCCCAGGGAGCTCTTACATCAGGCACAACCTCCATGAGCTGCAGACACAGCAGTCTCCTGCCTCCAAAACTGCAGCTTCCCACCCCATGTCCCTGGTGGAGGTGCAGGAAGAAGGGGCCAAAGTGCTGGGAGCTCTGTTGGCCAGCCAGGCTGGCATCTCAGCCTGGGGCCCAGCCCCATCATGCTCTCCTGAGGTTTCTTTTGGAGCCCCTGTGACCAACCCCATCCATGCCTGTTCCCTCACTGATGTAGGGCTGCATTCCTTAAAAATGGCATTTTTTAATAGATCCAGCCATGGTGGAGAAATGAGCATTTTTAGGGGAGTGTAAGGACCAGTGGCTGTAATGTGTTTCTCCCCCCTGGGAAAAGGGAGGAGGAGCTGCCTGCTGGCAGCAGGTTGTGTTAGCACAACACTTCAGGATGACTAAATCGCTCAAGGTAAAAGGGTGGTGAAATTTGATTTGAGCTGCTGTCAATTGTGAAAATGCACTTATCACAGACTTCTCCCCCTGCCATAGAAAGGGTCTGCATCCCAGCTTCTAGCAGAGCCCATACAGATCTCACTCTGTCCCATTCCCAAACTCCATGGGATGGGAGTGACAAAGATACCATGTCCCAGGCACCCTCTCCCCTGGCTGAGCTCAAACCAGAGGCAGCTGGATGCAGTCTGCAACTGGGTTCTTAACTTCCATGGAGCAATACAAGTTATGAAATCCACCTCATGAGGCATTAGGAAAAGCAGCTCTCAGCTCTTTCCCACAACTTCTAAGGTTTTATTCTCTTTTCATGGATAACTCTGCCCACATATCCTCACCCTCAAAAGTGGTGCCTGTCAGTGTCATATTTCCATCTGAGCAGCTCCCAGCACAGCTGAGATTTCCTAAAGATGCCACAAGGAATGTTTGGTGTGAAAGTGGAATTCCCCCAGCACATTAATGGGGAGGCCACTTCTTGCAGCCAAAAGAGAAGACCCGGAGGGTCTGCCTCTGCAAATCTGTAAATCCCAGTGACTGGAACTTCAGCCTGCAGCAAGCTGAGCAGGCTTGCTTTTAGTTCTCTCTTGAACAGAAGCATCAGAGGTTAACAGCTCTTGTGGTGCTGTTGCCATCTAGTCAAAAATTTAAATCAGAGTTTGACTCTGCATCTTCTTTCATGGATTTTATGTCTCAGGTCAGTCTTTCCCAGAAGTTGAGAAATGAGCAGTTACATGTCTGAACTTGCAGTCATAATTCTGTGGCCAGTTATCAGACATGATGCATCAAATAGCTGCATCTGATTAAAAATGACTGTGTACACATGTCTCCTCTTTAGCTGCAGTATTCCTCAGTCATGCTGAACATGTGAACTCATGAATGATGCTCATGTGAATAATCATCTAAAAGAACTAGAGGTTTTTTCCAGCTGGCTCACCCAGATCTGCCTCTACCTTTCTTCGAGAAGGCTCTTTTCCCCTTGTTCCCAGTGTTGGCTCTTTCTCTCAGCTTTGCCTGTATTTTAGGTATTTGCTGTAAATGTCAGTGCTTTCTCCAGTGCCACTTTATCTCAGAATCTTCAGTTCTGGCGTGACTTTCAAATATCCTTTTCCCCTTGTTTTCACACACTCGTATTTGGTCTTGATGGTCTAGGGCATGCTGAGTTTCTGGGTTTAATTGAGTTTGAAAAGCAGTTCTGGGTTTTGGTTCCCATCCATGTGTCCAGGGCACTGGAGGCTCCTGCACTCACCAGCTTCTTCCACATCTGAATTTCAAATAATGCATCAGTTGTTAGCAGCATCCTGGGAGGGCTGGTGTGCGTTTGCAAAGCTTCTCTTGGCAAGGGAATAGGGCATTTGCAGTTGCAGCCAAATAGCACAGGCCTCCTAGCAATAAAAATATGTTACTTTTTTCACTTCTGGACCGTGACAGAGTTGAGAAGGATGACTGTGGGTGCAGAACACTACAAAAAATTGGAGGAACATTGCCACCCAACAGCTGTGGGGCTCATCCCCACCCCTTCTCCTGTGAGCACAGCCTGATAGGCCATGGACCACGGCATGTTTTGTGCCAGATTAATAACTGGTATTTGCATGTAGAGGTGCACAAAGCCTGCCAGGATTTTAACTCTCCAGATATATTTTACACACCACTACTGAAACCACTCCTGGTAGCAAAGTGTGAGACCTCTGCAGGTTGTGATAAGGGCACAGTGATCTCTGGGAGAAGGCTGGAAGCTGCTGCCTCTGTGTCCCAGGCACAGCCCAGCCCAGCCCAGCCCAGCCCAGCCCAGCCCAGTCCAGCCCAGCACAGCCCAGCCCAGCACAGCCCAGCCCAGCACAGCACAGCACAGCCCTGCACAGCCCTGCACAGCCCAGCACAGCAGAGCACAGCACAGCAGGCAGCCTGCACCCAGAGCCATGGTGTCTGCTCTCCTAGGAAGCACCTCAGCAGCACACTGTGTTAGGGCTTCTTGAGAAATATTTTTGCATTGCTTCATGCCTCAAAAAATTGCTTAAGCCCCCTTCCCCCCACTACTGACATGCATTTCAAGTCCTGCCCCATCCCACTTTGCCAATTTTCCTCAGGCTCGTTGTGCAGAGCGGGAGGTTGCATGCTGCAGCATGGCACCGCTGCCTCCCAGTCCCAGGGAGACCTCTCCCCTTCCCCAGCTCACCCCATAAGCAGTGGCCCTGGCATTGGGGCCATCATGCCCCTGAGGGAGCAGCTGACCCTGCAGGGGGGAGTGGAGAACCTCACTGTATGGACAGGAGCTGTGCTTAACCACCATCCCCAATCCAGAGAGCAGACACAGCCACTTTCATGTACAAGCAGTGACAGAGGCATCCCCAGCTTCCCATCCAATGCCTGTCCCTGTGTCCACAGAGATCTGTCCCTTCACGGTGCCAAGCTCCCCACAAGCCCCTGCCCTCAGCACCTGCTGCAGCACTGGCTAAAGCTCAGGGCATCTGATCCTCCCCAGTGGCACCCACTCAGCTCCTGATAGCCACTGCCAAACTTCAACTATTTTAAGATTAAACTGTCCTCGGGGTATTTTCCTGCAGCCTGCATTTGAGACTTAGCCAGGATGGGTGGGATGGGCTAGCCCTTTGCAGGAGGGGCCTTGGGCCAGGCACTGGAGTGCTCACCCTGGGAAGAGCAGATGGTTTCATCACCTTTCTCTTGAGATATCCTGACATCGCTGCTGCAGCTTGGCATTGGGCATGGGTCTTCCTGTGCCTGTGAAAATCCACCAAATCCCAGTCAGGTTACAAGCTGTTTAAAAGCATCCCCATATATATATATAGCAGACCTGAGTTCCTGTGGGGTTTTCTGTTATTAACAGTTGATCTGGCTTCCAGGAACCCATAACCACCAACTGGAGGCTTTTTTGCAGCAGGAACATTTTGAAAACCGCTATCCCATGCATACCCTCTGGTGAGTGATAAATTGCAAGTTCTTGCGGCCACTTTTCTGACAGTTTGGTGGGTTTTTTTCTCTCTTTCTTCCCTCTACTCCTTAATTTTTGTGGGAAAAAAATAGGTAGCTAATGTTATGTCTGACATCCAATTGAGTCAGCCAGCGGCTTCACAGCTCAGCAGGGGATGACAGGCAGATAAAGAGCCAGACACACAGACACACACGCCTACACGTGTATGCACACACATGCACACTCACACAGGACTGCATCAGCCGTTTCTCTTAGAAACCTGGAACTACAGCAGTGATGGAGCTACAGTGGTTTTGGCCAGTGGTGGACATTTGTCAAAGACAGTGACCCTTGGCTTGGGATGGAGAGATGTCACTCGAGGGAAATGGGGCTGGCTTTTCCTTTTGTGCTTAGAAAACCTGAACAACTTGAAAGTTGTTCTTCAAAGACTGATTAGGTGACATGCCCATGCCCCTGAACCCCTCTAGTGCCACCCCCAGGCCCAAGCTGGAGGAGTGCTTTTGGCTTGACCCAAGATTTTGTGAACTCTTATTGCCTGTTGGGGCTGGGGCCCCAGTCCCAGCACTGCCCATCTGATGTGTTCTTGTGCCTGCTTTGAAAGCCCTAGAAATACTGCTTTGACACCCTTTGAAAGCCCTAGCAACACTGCTTTGACACCAGCAGTTATGAGAATTATTGCACTGCTCTCTGTGGGGCACATGTGTACTCAGGTTTGGAGCACCACTGGTGACCCCAGAGGAAAAGCAAGCCAGAGCATGGTTCAATTTAGGGAACTATAAATCAAACACATAGGAACACAATGGGAATAGATGGGTTATCAAGGGCAGTATTCAGCTTACTCCACATTTTCACTGGGCTGGGGTCCTGTGCAAAGTGGATACATGGGCATCATTGAAAAGGGACCTCTAATCCATGCAAGTGCAAGAAGCATGGAAACCCAGCCTTTGCAGCCACCTAAATTTTGGGATGTGACACACAAATAAGGAAAATTAATTTTTCTACCATGCTGATAATCTCATGCATAGGAGAAAAGGGTCTGCTGCCTGCAGAGGTTGTGCTGCCAAACAGGCTGCTTGCTGCTATGGCATCTAGTCCTCATGCAAAAGACAGCCTGAACCTATCTGGGAAAAGCAAAGCCACATATTTAACAGCCACAGGTTATTCAAGACACAATGTGACATTTACAAGATTCAGGTTTATTCTGATTGTTGCACTCCTGTAGGATTGATTGCAGGTAATAATCAGGGTTTGGCATTCAGGAGAGAGCATGGATAGTGACAGAACCTACAGTTTGTAGATAAAAGAGGAGGTGACTTGGTCCTCAGCAGCTGCTTGAATTCGTGGCTGTGTACAAAGCCCTGCAGACTCCCAAATTTCTTGGACCAGAGAAATGAAACAGCTGGTGAGAGCAAGCAAGAAAGTGAAGAATGGAAAGCATTCCATTGGTCTTGATTTGGCTTACAAGCACCATGCAGAAAAGCCTCATCCAGTTTCACATGCACTGTCTGGAGACCTGCTGTGGTTTAAATCCAGCCAGCAACTAAGCCCCACACACCCATTCACTCCCCCTCCATGGGATAAGGGAGAGATTTGGAACGTGGATTGAGAAAACTACATGCAAAGCAAAAGCATGTCTTCCTTCCTTCCTTCCTCCTTCCTTCCTTCCTTCCTTCCTTCCTTCCTTCCTTCCTTCCTTCCTTCCTTCCTTCCTTCCTTCCTTCCTTCCTTCCTTCCTTCCTTCCTTCCTTCTTCCTTCCTTCCTTCCTTCCTTCCTTCCTTCCTTCCTTCCTTCCTTCCTTCCTTCCTTCCTTCCTTCCTTCCTTCCTTCCTTCCTTCCTTCCTTCCTTCCTTCCTTCCTTCCTTCCTTCCTTCCTTCCTTCCTTCCTTCCTTCCTTCCTTCCTTCCTTCCTTCCTTCCTTCCTTCCTTCCTTCCTTCCTTCCTTCCTTCCTTCCTTCCTTCCTTCCTTCCTTCCTTCCTTCCTTCCTTCCTTCCTTCCTTCCTTCCTTCCTTCCTTCCCTGTTGTAAATGCTGAGCATGATGCCATATGGTGTGGGATATCCCTGTGGTCAGCTGGGGTCAGCTCCAGTACCATCTGCCACAGCAATCACAAGTGTCCAAAGGTGTCTGCACTGGGCTCAACTAGGACCTGATCTCAACAAGGTCTGTTGAGAAACAAGTTCAAACACTTTAGGAATTGCTGTCTAATGGCTGACTCTAGTAATCATCAGCTGATGAGATCTGAAATTTGGATCAAGGAACAGCTTAAGCAAGTGAGTATTGCAACAACAAAAATAGAGAATTCACACATGAACATTATTTTTCGCAAGAATGAATCTAAGCTCTTACTCTGCCAGTACCATGCAACTGTACGAGTTATTTTCAGAAGTGGGGTTGGAGGTGGTTGTACTCCACAGAGGGCTTTGCTACAACATAGCAAGATGCAAAGAATACAGTTTTAGTCTGAGCCAAGATGACCTACAGAGCCAGGTGTTTGTGCCTGGTTTTGCTATTGCTGACTTCATTCATGGGTATGTGCACAGGGAAGTTGTACAATCCTGGTAAGAAGTTTGCACATTTAGGAGGCAGTGGTGCAAAACCACACTTGAGTCACAGCTGAACACACTTGATGGAGGAGACATTTATACATTTCACTATATTTAGATCAGACTAGATCTTCTGAAAAAGCATAAACAGCAAAAAGGAAGGAGGGCAGAGAAGACATTTTCCTTCATAAGGCTATTAAAGAGTAATGAAATGAAAAGGGCAAAGAAAATATTAACACTTACTTTGCACTCTGGCTGCATTCATGTGTGTCCGCTTTATTTAGAATTGGAAATCTCCTAAACTTGGCAAATTAATGGAAGACTTAAAGAATGCCTGTAGTTCCAGCCTGGCCTCTATCTGTTGGAAGAACTTGTTGAAATAACGTCTCAGGGTCTGGCCCGAGGACATTCTGGGGTGGTAGAGGTTATATCCTTATTGCTTTCTAGGTAAAAAGGGAGTGATTTAAGGCCTGGACTAGAACAGGCTCTTTTATAGAGAAATAGAAATGTCAATCCCAATTTTGAAGTTCATCCCAAAAGGCAATCTGGAAGCAAATTTCTGAAAGAAGTAAAGTGATGTTTATGGGCATTTTCCACCTTCAAGAATGCTGAATACTTCTCATGCCTTTAATCAAAAGTAACCTGTGAGAGTAAAGAAGGGAGATTGACTCAGCCAGGCAAGCAGAGGCCAGGGATGCAATGCAGCACCTTGAGGGTCACTCTTCACTGGGGCTACCATGGCATGTGCAGAGTGCTGAGAGCAAGACAGACCTGCAGGGTCTCCCTTACATCCTCTAAGCTGCTCCTCTGATGAACCCCTTTCCCTCCCCACCCTGCCACGCAGCCCCATCCTCCAGAAGCGGAGTCTGCTTCCAAAACGCCTACAAGAAAGCCCAACAAACATAGCTGCCGTATCTGCTTTTATCTCAAGTTGCTAAGGGTGCCTAGGCATTGAGGAAGGAGTGTTTCAGCTAGATCCTCAGCTGGCTGGGGCTTCATTTAGCAAAATCACAACCTGGAACTGCAAACAGCAATTCTCAGACAGATCATGGGGCCTTCAGCTTCAGAAGCAGTACAACATATAAGTGTTAATTTGTGGTTAAGGCGTATTTATCTGGAACAGCACTGAAGGGTGTCTTGGCCTTTCCTGTAGCACAGCACTGAACTGCCAAAATATAGAGGCATTAAAAGTTAATAAAAAGGTCTGAAACACATTCATTAAAATACTTGGAAAACTTTGCTGTTTGGCCTCATACCATGGAGTGAGTATGTGAGAACTTGACTGGGCTTGCCTGCCTCCCTAGCAGACTGTCTTGACTTAATACTTATAAAAAAATCACCTGGCGCCTGATGCTGTGCTAAAAAGCCCCTGCCATGTCAGGTACTGTTGTAATTTGCCCTGGAAATGTATCTGAAGCAGAGGAATGCATGAGCACAACTTCAGAGCTCAAACGGGGAAAATACTGGTTGTTACATAAATCAGTGGCTACAGATGGCATTTTGTTTATTTTAGCCATCAGCCCAAAGTTTCAGGGGCTGGTAACTTTGTCACCCCACTCTGGTTCATCCTGCCTCTGGATGGACGGATGTTGCAGCTAGCGCTCCCAGAGCAGGCTCTGTGGATACCACATTTTCAGGTGTCCCGGCCATATCTGGAACCATTTCAAGGAAAATCTAGCCCTGTATTTGACCTCATTGTTCTATTTACTCACCACACTGATTAGGCTGGGCAGAGGGAAGGCCAACAAGACAGGCAGGATGGACTATTTGCATAGCTGCAAGCGGCTTCTATCTGATGGAGTGGAGTGGATTGAACTATAGGTGGATTGTGGGTCAAGAGGTTGTTTGAGTTTCACATTCAGGGATGCCCTCTCCACAGGCAGTGCTTTTTTCAGCTGTTCCACAGCACCCTGTATTGCTGCTCAGCCGTGAACTGGGGGCTGGATTCAAGCTCCTGGGGATCAGGATTGCTGTGGTTCTGTGTCCATGCAGCACCCTGGGGTTGAACCCTACAGTGCTTCAGTGGAAGTGCCCACTGTCCATCTCAGCCTATGGGCTGCCTGAATGCCTGAGCCTTGGCAAAAATTTGTCAAAAGATGAAGCCACCTTTGATCTAGTATTTACTTTCAGGGTAAAAATTAAAAGATATATAAAGCACAAGCTTGGAATTCTTTGCCTAGTCCTTGATTCTCTTACCCCACCCATTTCCCTGGGATGCCAAGCCTCTGGCTAACATTCCACTACCCCATTTGGGATTATTCTGTTTCATACAGTTTGTCCTGCCTCCTTCAAAATGCAATGACTACCTTGGGACGAAGACACAGTATTGAATTTTTCCACCTATCATAGCATCTGTGAGTCCAAGGTGTTGGAGATGGTGGCCTTTGGCCTTTTCCCCAGATGAGCACTCAGAGTTTTCAGATATAACAAAAGCAGCCTTATGGGTTTTTTGCATGTAGGACATATTTTACCAAGGAAGGAAACTAGTTAGCACTTTTCCTTTTGCCTAGATGAAAGTGTATAATTATGCAGCACTTCAGCAGTGGATTGCTGTTCCCAGACACACTTCCCTTGGGAGCCTACTGTGGATTTGAGCTGCATGTCTCCCACCCTGCCAAATCCCAAGGCAGGGCTATGTGGAGGCACAGGACAAGTTCAGAACAGGCAGGCTGTGTGTGGAGGCCACTGGGACCCATGTAGCACCATGTGTAAGGAAGACAGGGGAGAAAGAATTTTCAGCCTTCCTACCCATATTCTCTGCCCAAAATTACTTCTGCTTGAAGGGCATCACACAGCCAGTACCTTGTTTAGTTTGGGTGACTGAACCCAAAGTCTCAGTGAAGGAGTCACCCATTAGCATCCCTGCATGGGAACCACAGCTCTTGGGACAGTCCTACCTGTAAACACCACCACAGTCCTCTGCACCCTGGAGCACAGAGTATCAAGTACAACTGTTCACAGGGACCTCAGTTCATGGCAAGAACAGCACCCAGCTTCTCCAGATCCATTCACCTGTCTCCTTCCTTCACAGGAAACTCACTGAAAGACTTCCTGGCAGGAAAAGATCACTGCTGAAGAGATGGAAAGGAGCCCACACAGTGGAAGGTATGCACAACTCTTCCTTCTACAACTTCTCCATTATCAGTAAAGAACAAAGAAAGAGCAGATGTATATCTGATGTGTTTATATGAAAGCTGCAGTATTTACTGATGCTTTTAAGGTCATATTTTACTTCAGTCAAGCATTAAAAAAATGTTGAGAATATCTTGCAGTTAGTTAGCTAAACATATTTTCCTGCCATTCTATTGGGTAAGACAGATACTCACAATAAACTTTATCTGGGAGACAGTTCAAGGAACTGGCAAGAGAGCCTAAAATCCACTAAGTCAAGGTCATTCATCCACTCAAGGTGTCCAGGCTGACTGAAGAATGGCCATAAATGATCATATTTGACACTGATTCAGTGGCATGTGTAAAACATGAGTGAGTCTGTACACATGCTCCCGTGGGAGGAGCATCATCTCTCACTGACAAGCTACAGAGGCTTCCATGAAGAGGCCCAGACTCCTCTGGGCAGAAGGATAATTTTCTACATAACTCCTGGGAGTTCTAATCAAACCATGTATCTACACAGGAGTGTGGGCAAATCTGTCACCTAAACCCATTCTGAGCTATAAATCCAGGAAACTGCAGCCTGGAAAAACAGCCAGGACACACCCTGGGTACTCCTGCCATCAAACCAAGTCGTGGCAGGGGACATTACCTCTTGTCATCCTAGTAGCTTTCTGGGAGCTATGTGGGCACCATCACTGTGGTATCCCAAAATGTCCTAGTGACCAACAAGACAGGGAATTTTACAAATAAAGACAGCTAAAGTGAATAGCCTGTTTTCTTGATGATCCATGGTTCAGATAAAAAAATCTTGGGTCTCTTGAATGAAAATTCAATGTTTTATGCATCAAAAACACCCTTCCTAGCAATTTTACTCTCAGGCTTAGTAATTAAAGCTCCTCACCCTCTTTCTGGGGTGTCAAGAAATCACATGGAGGGCAAAGTTGTTCCCAGTCAGCTCCGAGGACTATGGCCCTGGTCAGTGCAAGAGACAGCATACTAACTAAATGGTCCAATTCTGATCCAGTATCTGTCCAGCTATGGTGCTACCTGATGCTTGCACAGAAAAATCAGGAGAAAAAGCAGACAGCTCCCTTTTGTCCTTTAGAATGGAAAGTATGAAGCCATTTTGCACTGTTGCATCCCTGTTATCATTCTGTGCTGTCCACCATATATAAAAACTGATGCAATGTGAGCTAGAGCAAAGCCTGTTGGGAGGTACTAACACAAACATAGAAACCTCCTACACTAAATGAAACCAATGCTGTGCATGTGCTAAGACTTGTGTGAGAGAGACTGCTTGTAAATATTCTTTGCAGTCTGCGTAGGAGTTGTGTGGAGGCAGCCTGAAGACCTCCAGCAGCAGAAAAATGAGATAAATGGGCATTTATTTGGCTGAACATCTGGGGAGAAGGGTTTTAATATGTGCTAGAAGAAAGTGGAGATTGCTGTTATCAAACTGTGCCATGATGGACTTAAATAATAAAAGCCTGAGCTGCCTTGCACAGCTCCCATCTCATGGAGGAGGTTTCAGAAAGGTGAGAAATAGTCTCTCACCATATCTTTTCTCTCTTCGCTTGGCAGCTTTCTGTGTTTCTTATCTAAAATCTCATGGAAATCTGTCACAAATGTACTGTGCACAGCAAACTCCCATTGCATGGAAATACCCTTCCCAGCTGAAAGACTCAGCACTGGAAAAGCAGTTTAGCTGTGTGAACCACACAGTTGTGTTGTGTTGTGTTGTGTTGAGTTGTGTTGTGTTGTGTTGAGTTGTGTTGAGTTGTGTTGTGTTGTGTTGTGTTGTGTTGTGTTGTGTTGTGTTGTGTTGAGTTGTGTTGTGTTGTGTTGTGTATTGATGTGTTGTATTATGTTTGTGTTATTGTGTTGTGTTGTGTTGTGTTGTGTTGTGTTGTGTTGTGTTGAGTTGTGTTGTGTTGTGTTGTGTTGTGTTGTGTTGTGTTGAGTTGTGTTGTGTTGTGTTGTGTTGTGTTGTGTTGTGTTGTGTTGTGTTGAGTTGTGTTGTGTTGTGTTGTGTTGAGTTGTGTTGTGTTGTGTTGTGTTGTGTTGAGTTGTGTTGTGTTGTGTTGTGTTGTGTTGTGTTGTGTTGTGTTGTGTTGTGTTGTGTTGTGTTGTGTTGTGTTGTGTTGTGTTGTGTTGTGTTGTGTTGTGTTGTGTTGTGTTGTGTTGCAATTGTTTTGTTTTGTTGAAATGTGGATTCTTGTTTTGTTGTGACCCTGAGGTTTCCAATACCTTTAGACGAAAACATGTGGTTTTCTGTACCTTTTAAAGACTAAAGCCACTGTTCAAGAATCCAATTAAACAATTTTCCTTATTAAAATCATACAAAATCCAACACCTAGGATAAAACATTTCAAATAAAAGCTGCATATTTCACAAGTGATAGCTGACCAAAAATATAACTATTAAGGAGAAATTTCAGACATCTCTATACCTTTGTCACAAAACTACAGACCAATAGATGACCTATCCATATTAGAATAAGAGTTGAGTATAAGCTATTTAAATCTCTTACATGAGTTTATTTTGTTAATTGTAGAAGCTTCATAGCTCCAGAAATCTGACAGCTCGTGAACATTAAATATGAGCTCATCTTCTGCACTGCCTCAGGCAGTTTCAGGCAATTTCCTACTTATCTGAAGCTTACTCTTCCAGCCAGAAAGTCAAAGTGTTATCAAGCAAGAAAAAGAGTAGGAAAAAAGTTATTTGCCTTCATTTTTCCAAAATTAGGTAAATGTGAGCAATTTTTTATTTTTTATTTTTTATGGAAATGTGGATTCTTCCTTTCTTCTTTTTCCTTCCCACCAATATATCAGACCCTGAGGTTTCCAATACCTTCCTGAAGACAGAAAACATGTGGTTTTCTGTACCTTTTTTTAAAGACTAAAGCCACTGTTCAAGAATCCAATTAAACAATTTTCCTTATTAAAATCATACAAAATCCAACACCTAGGATAAAACATTTCAAATAAAAAGCTGCATATTTCACAAGTGATAGCTGACCAAAAATATAACTATTAAGGAGAAATTTCAGGCATCTCTATACCTTTGTCACAAAACTACAGACCAATAGATGACCTATCCATATTAGAATAAGGATTGAGTATAAGCTATTTAAATCTCTTACATGAGTTTATTTTGTTAATTGTAGAAGCTTCATAGCTCCAGAAATCTGACAGCTCGTGAACATTAAATATGAGCTCATCTCAAGGAGACAAGTGTCTGGTTACATTTCATCTCTGTTTCAGCACAGCAGAGAGGGGGCTGGGTCCTCACAGAAGTGTGCCTGGCAGCTGGACCAGATCAATGGTAATATTCCCATTTATGTGGAAGGAATTGGGAAATCTGATGTCAGCTCTGGGAAAAAAAAACCAAAACACTTTGTGCATGCTACAAGTCGTCAATTTACAGCTGTAGCCAGTTATGCTGACACAATTAAATTGTCAAGTGTGGGTGCAGCCTAAGAAGGCTCCTTATGTAAAACAATGGAGCATTTTTTGTTGCTGGTTTAATCATGCATCGCAGGAATCTTGAATTTGACAAGCTGACTTGAAAGCCAGGTCTTACTAATACCTGCAAGAACACAGTCATGATCCCCTACAACGACAGCCCCTCCTACGCTGGGCTTTGGACACTGATTTCCATCACCCTTCTGGATGTGACAAATGACATGGCAAAGGAAGCACAGGAATGTCCTCCTGGGCATCACTGTACTAATGCCCATGATTTAACTTCAACAGTATCTTCCCTGTGGTCTCTCCAGAAGGGGAATCGTGATCACCTTTGAAATTATAATGCCATAAAATGTAAAATTAGTACATCTTCATTTGAACCTAGACACCTAGGTGCTCCAGGCCAGCTGGATGGGGCTTTGCACAAGCTGATCTAGTGAAAAATGACCCTGCCTATGGCACAGGAGTTTGAACAGATGAACTTTAGAGGCTCCTTCCAATCCAAACCATTCTGTGATTCTATAATCCTATGATTCCATGATCTCTTCTCCACTCTTGAACTCATTTTAGATGCCCATACATATAAATACATGTGCATGCACACATATGTGCACAAAGACATGTTCATTCACTGGCAAAAATGAGACTTCAGAAGCACTGGCATGAGCATGTGCAAGTATTGCTATAAAAGGATATATTCAGCATGTTGTTTTTCTTATTTTTTCAAGGCAGTGTTACTGCTGGTCTGGCATCCCAGCATCTACTGAGCCATTCTCGGCCTTGCACATGAACACATACATATGGGGATATGTGCCCAGGAAACAGCACTGGCTGAAGACTGGGTAGGATTTATAAATCAGTCAGGAATTGCATCACTTCCTCCTTGTTGTTGAGATACCCCCTGAAACTTGGGTGTTTCAGTAAGGAAGGAATATTTTTCAAATTTATGCAAGGACAACTGCAAGCTTTGATTGATTGATTGATTGATTGATTGACTGAAATCTCACCTAATCTGAAATAGCATCAACTCACAAAGAACTGGAAGAAGTATGGCCGGTTGGTACCTCTGCCCTTTGTAAGTTATCCATTGTAAGTTATCATAGGTAGATATGTAATGCAAACATGAATGAATCTATTTAAAACATGTTAGGCTGCTTACCCCACATTGTTAGAAAGCAAGCCTGAGGAGTACCACATCTACTAATCTCATGCCTGGAGTCATCTCTGAACAGCTCTGTCTTTTACCTTTGGTCTCATCTCACCTCTGTCCAGACTTTGAAATGCCCAGAGCCTTAGCTGGGCAGCAGTCACATTCCCCTTTACCTCATCCTGCCAGCTGAAACAAATCTGACACTCAACTCTCCTCTCATATGGCTTTTCCATCCCCTGCTCGTTTGTGATGCTCTTCTCTGCACCTTGAAAAAATCCCTTGGGAATGCAGGCAAACGCATCTTTCCAGCTGACATTCAAATAGCCCTGAACCAAGGCATTAAACCAGCCCTGCTTTGCTGGTCAGCTGGTCATGTTACACCCTGGACGATGCTTCCTGTGTATCCATGGCTCACAGTCATGCTGTGACTGACTAATGCAGCACGACAGCTCCAGTGGGACACACTCCCATCCAGGCAGCCACCTCCTTCCCCCGGCAAATGGCTGTATTCACAGCAAATGGGGCCCAAGAGCTGAACATGCTCACCCTTCAGCAGCCAGCCCAGAGCCATAGCTACTGCTCCACTGTTACATTTCACCACATCTCTGTTACCAGCAAGGTGTCTTCAGTTTATGTTACTGCCTTCTTTTCACTTTTGGTGACACAGTTGTGAATAAAGCTTTAAATAAGGTCCATTCCAAGTCCAGTCCTAGAGGTATTTCACCAGTATTTCCTTCTGGCATGCTTGTTCTCATTAAGTCATAACCCACTATTATCTTCCTATGTATCAGTGCTTTCCTTACATTAAAATTCATGTTTCTCCAATATAAGATAGAAGTTATTTGGTTTATTTCAACATCTTAGTCCAGATTGCATATGCCTTGCCTGAAAAAGTCAGCTATTTTATAAAAAAAAGGCACAATGTTAACTTGGCATGATCTACTTTGAGCAAATTCATGTTGTATTTCCTCTCATTTTCAGTTACCTCCTGTCTCTTTCCTTGAACATATTCTTTAGTCCTGCATGTGCAGGAGGGGGAAAAAGAGGAAAAGCTGGTGCCCAATTTCCCTGTTTCCCCACTCTGCTCTGTATCTGTGACATTGCAGTCACTGAAGTCCATGCAAAACAGAAGGAACGAAACAAGGAGTAAAGTCATGAGCTCACCCGTGAAGGTCTCCCATGGAGCATGAACTGTGAATCCTTCCTGACAGAACCTGTTGCCTCATGCATCTCAGAGCCCAAGGGGCTTAGCGAAATATCTTAGATAGAGATGAAACACTAGCAATTATTAAAAGACAATTAAAAGGATTATCTTTCTTCACTCTCCATAAACTGTTCTTTAGCTGGCCTAGCAGGACATGAACTCCTTGGCTGAAGAGCTCTTGACCAGGTGCACACCATGAATTTAACAACATTCTCTGTACAGTTTGGCCACCACCCAGAGGTTATCCTGCTGCAGATGAAGAACTGCCCTTCTGCACCAGGGCCATGGCTGCATCTTCAACTTCCTCAGTGCCTCTCCATTGCAGACACACCATTTCTGGGGAGCACAGTGATATGTGAATACAGTTTGCTTTCCACACACTGCATTTGGAAGTAGATAGCATGGCAAAGCCCTTGCATACACTCCATGCCAAGCAAGAGCGAGACTGGCGGGAATAGGTGCTGGGTTTGGTAAGATGGGAGGCTCTGAAAGGATGGTGTCTATCAATCAGGGCATGTAGATAGGTAAGCTGCAGACACAGAGCAAGGTTTAAAGATCTGCAGCTCAGAGTGGCTTTGTGAGGATGCACCTGGCAGGTGCATCACACACGTGGCCAGCACTGCAGAGCAGCACAGCACTGTGCAGCCCGGGGAGGCCCTCATTGCTCTGTCCCCCGGGCACACACATTTGTCACAGCAGCAGCAGCACAGCACACTGCCAGGATGGCAGGTGCCAGTGGTTAGCACACGCCCAGCTTCCACTGTCTGGAGAAGCCTGTGGCTGGGTGCTTCAGGAAGGGGCACCTTTGCCCAGACAGGCAAAGCTGTGTGCCCCTCCAGCTGGGTAGCAGTACGGGACTGTCATCACTTATGTTCCCAAATCACCCACAAATGTAGAGGTGGGCCCAGCCTGCCAGCTAAACCTTCCCAGAAGACTGGAAAAGGAGAGTAAGGAAGAAGACAACTACAATCTTGCCAAGCATGTCCCACCCAGGTTGCTGTGTGTGTGCCGCTGCTCAGGGAAGCACTGCCTGTGCAAAGCTTTGTGTGCAGCCAGCCAAGCACTGAGCACTGCCTCAAGCACCCCCCTCACCGTGGTGCCATCCTCTCTGCCCATTGACACATACCCAGCTCTTCCACCACAGCCATTTAGAGAAACAGTGATGGGCCTGCCTCCAGACACCTCCTGGCTGCTGCTGGGGCAAGGTCCACCCCAGGAATCAGACCCCCAGGAGCAGTGCAGTGGCATCGTTTCACCCCACAAGCTGTACATTTCTTAGCCACAAGCTATGTCTGTGTTCTGCAGATCACAATGCCCAGGAAGGCATCCTCAGGAGCCTACAGCAGAACACAGCATGCCTGGGAAGGGCAGTTTAAGACTGATTAGTCCTTCAAAACCATGCCATGTGTATTTATAAAGCTGCTGTTTCCTAAACTGACAGGACTTTCTATGAGTGCCAACCCTTCCAACATTCAGTAGACATCAACAATAACAGAAACAAATGACAGATTATTCATGTACAATCAGTATGTTGAATGGAACATAATTTATGCAGTTAAAAGAAAAGAGGGCAGTGGTGGAAATAAAAACAGCATGAAGCTGAGGCAGCAGAGGTTTAGCTTAGATATCAGGAAAAGGTTTTCCCCCCAGAGGGTAGCTGGAACAGGCTCTTCAGGGAAGTCGTCACCTCGCCAAGCCTGACAGAGTTCAAGAAACATTTGGACACACTCCCAGCCACATGGTGTCATTCCTGGGGTGTCCTGTGCAGGGCCAGGAGTTGGACCAAATGATCCTTGTGGGTGTCTTCCAACTCAGCAGATTCTATGATTCTAAATAAAAAAATAACTCCCATTGCATTTCATTATGAGCTTCAATTTTACAGCTATCACAAAAAAGAGTAGAACCTTTTAGCACTTTTGATACTGTATAATCTATAAAACCCTTTGCTTAGAAAGAAAACTTAAAACTTATTGAGAGGAGAGCATTTTCCTTCCTGCTGTGAAATTAATGTCATAGCTCCCTCATGGCCAAGTGGTAGAGAAATATAAAAGTGATTTTGCCAAAATACTGATTTCTTTGTTGCACTTTGCTAAGTAGAGCTGATACATCACTCCTGGTGCTCTCTTTGGATAATGTCAAACAATAATGAGGCAGAAAATGCAGACTTCAAATAAGGCAGGACAATAATACTATAATAAAATAACTCTCTCTGAATTTCTTTAACAACATTTATTATTCAACAACTGCACTGAAATCCACCTCAGCTTACCGGCTTTTAAATGAAACAACGAACAGTCCCAAAACTGCTGACATTTTGATTATGACTTTTAAAATACATTCATCTCTATAAAGGTTAACCTAAAATATCTGGAGAGCTCTCTCACTTTCTTTCAATTTATTCAAGTCCCTCAGCAACCAGGACATAGTCACTCCATATAAACTATGCCTCCTAAGTGCTAGATTTGAAGTGGATCTTGCCTCAGAAGACACTGCATATGGTAGCAAGGGACAGCTCTTGTTTTTCTCGACATTTTCGCAGCTTGGCATTTCAGAGAAAAAAGAGCTTGTTAAACAGCTAGTGAATATGCTGGGAATGACCTTGCAGAGAGAAAACAGCATGAGAATAAAGGTCTCATGAAACTCCTACTTATGTATGTCAGCTTGGATAGAACTGAAAAAGGATGGGAAATGGTATGGAATGTCCAAAGTTCCAATCCACCTGCCCTTGATTTTGCCCAAGCAAGCTGTCAAGCTGCCTCTCTGTATAAGAAAGAGTTTTATGGCTAGATCTTACATATCTCTGTGCTTTGCAAGAAGGCTGGTGCCCCATGATGGCCACCCTGTAGGCTAGGCTCCAACTATGCCTTCATTTCAGCTGGTGATCCCCAGCCCATGCTGACCACAGCAATAGGAGCTTCTCCCAGAACAGTTTGGTGGCAAGGAATATACCATGTTTTAATTTTAAAAGATTGAGAAATGGATTCTAGCACGTGGAGAAAAAGTCTTTGGAAAAGATACATCTGTGGTCTGAGACCAATCAGGTCCTTCTGTCTTGCTTCCACTGTTCAAGTGGAGAACATGCCCTTAACCAGAATATATCCTTTCTCTTAGGACTTAATACAGATGAAAACATCAGGCACCAGATTATCAGATGGTATAAATTGGCATAATTTCATTAACTGAACCAGCTAGACCCTAATCTCTGGCTGATGCAAGCTGCATTTGGGATGCTTCTTTTCCTACATTTTTCTGGATGACTATCATCCTTCTGTCTGACCATCACTGCATTATGGTAACCACAGAACAGTGGTTTTTTTTTTCCATAGACAGAATACAACCACAAAACAAAGAATTGTCAGAAGCCTCAGGAAATCAGCTGGTCCATCATCTACTCTGCAGCAGGATTAGCTGTAGTTGCACTGTAGACTTGTTCTCTATCTTCAGATACCATAGGCTATGGATACTCCCAGGAGTTTTGGTTTTAATGGCTGGGCAATTTCATTCATAGCAAGACAAAAAGCAGGGGGAATCTGAACCTTTACAGGTGCAGAGCAGATTTAGAGGCAGCTGCTCACCAAGATCCCGCCTGGATATTGGAGTGGGATTGGGCTGGGAAATAGCAAGGAGCTCAGACTGCACACTGGGATCCAGCCAAGCACTTATTTGTGTTTGTATAGGCAAGTGTAGCAAACTGGCTCTGGCTGCTGCTGTCAGTGATATTCTGAAAGCTTGGGAGAACTGGAAGATACTCTGTGTGGTTGGGCCAAGGGATTATTTGGGTTCAACTGATGTGCATGGACTAAGGACTCAACAGTACTCTGAAGCTGTGAGAAATGAATGATTATTCTCCTTCTGCATGCTGTGATTGTTACTCCAGCTATCACACACAGTGTGACACAACTCCAGACCGATTTTTTTTTATCTGTGGCACTGTGTTCCTGATGGATTCATGCAACGATTTATCAAGCACAAAACTAGCCACAAGAAACAGACTGAGATCTATGAAAGATCATTTCTTCAAGTAAAACCCATGAAACTGAATTACTGAATGCAAAGAGTCCTTCAGAGAGAGTGTTTCTGTGCAGAAGAAATAATTGCCATTTTTCATTTGTTCTACCAACATTTTGTCTTATCCTCAGTTGTAGTTTGAAAACCTAAACCAATAGCAAGACACCAGACCAAGTGTCCTGACTTTGCAGTAACAACCCCACAGCTGAAAAATAGAATCCAATGTGCTGACTGCATTGATGACACAGACAAAAAAGAGAAGTTCTTCTTGCCAGTAGAACCACAATCATATGATTATTAATTTACTACAAGATCAGCAAACCATCCTCCAGTAATTACTGGCCTAATCTAATCTTGCTTGCATTTTAACATCCAATTAAAAAGACATATACCACAATAAGCATAAAAAATCAACCAACCTGCAGCAGCACCAAACACATATACATGTCCACAAACCTGAATGGGGAATAACACCTGACAGAAGTTCTCAAGAAGATGATGTTATCTGTCATTTCTCTTGGAGCCTCCCTTTTACTTAAATCAGAGTAGACCATGCATGGACTTTTTCCAACACATACAAAGGCACAAGTTATAACCAAAAAAATTCAGTCAATTTTTTCTGGAGGATCCACAGGGAGATGGTATCGTGTGTTTTTAACTACTCTAAAGTTAAGTAAAGCACTGAGGCTTGTTGAGGTCCAGGACAAGTTAAACAAAGCTAATAAAGTACTGAGGCTTGCGGAGGTCCAGGATCTGGGCATTTGTAGAAGCATGTCCATGCCTGTGTGTGAAAGAGGAAGGCAAATAAAGCCATAAAACAATACAATGTGTCAAGACATCAATTATTTTTTCCAGAAATTGCACTAAGCCTACACTTTAATTAAAATTAAATTGTAATAACTCTAGACCTCTGACCCATGTCAGGAAAGACAGTCATCAGCTTCCCAATGGGACAGTGAGGTTTCTGTTCCCCAGGGGATCAATCACAAGCTGAAGATCTCAGCTGAACCGCCACTATGTGTGGCTAGAGGGCCAGGCTCCTGTTCCTGTAATGGGGGTGATGCAGTGGTCCCATGCACTGAGCTAGGATTATAAGGCACAGCCTGAGATCCTGATCCTCTCCTCTTTCCTGCACTTCTTTGCCTTCTTGAAGATCACAGTCTTCTCCCTAAGGAGATGCCTGGCTGAGCTGAGCACCATTTTTTCCCAAAAGGAAACCAAAGGAGAAGTGACTGGCACTCCATTACATGATAATTTAGTGACTGGTGAGCACTTGCCCACAAAGCTGAAGGCCACCTCTCAGTTCCCCCTCCTCAGCATGATCATAATTCAGGCTTTCCTCTGCCCACTTATATATAACATCAGGCTCTTTCTCTTCCTGCTCCAGATCTGCCTTCCTGTCTGGGCCCAGCTCTGCTTTTGTCAGCCCAAGTGCTGGTGGTTAGAGAATACAAACTGTGATGAAAACCATGGGTTTGAATGCCTTCAGGATGGAATGAGTATTGGATCCAGGTGCTTCCCTACATTAATCAAGAATGCCAGCCATTGTGCTTGAGTGGCAAGCAGAAGTGCCACCAATAAGGGCCACATCCTAATGATGGCAGCAACAATGGTTTGTGGTGATCTCAGAGATGAGCATAGGGGCAAAACTAGGCTGTAGAATGGTGGACTTCAGGTTTCTTCATGCTAAAAGTCTAGATGCTGAGGGAGTTTATGTGCACCTACTTTCTCAATGCTATTCCTTCATTTCCTGCATGTTTAGGGAATACAGGGACTTTGCAGAATCACAGAATATACTGAGTTGGAAGGGACCCAAAAAATCATCAAGTCCAAATCATAAGTAAATGGCCTATACAGGGATCAAACCCACAGCCTTTGTGTCATTAGCACCAGGAGCTAATAGAGTTAGGCTGTGCTGAACAGAATGCCTTTTGGATTGCTTTCTGGAGGTATATTTCACCAAAATCCAATTTCAAGCACTCTGGCTTTCATTGAAAGTTACTACTAAAACAGATACCCAAGACTTTTATGTCATAACAGCAACAGATAGTCTTGGTTTATTGGGATAGGAATTAGAAATGGCATTAAGTGTAATTTTAAATGAACTCAAGCTGAATATGAAAAGACAAATATTATCATTCTGCCAGGGTGCTTCAAATCATGTGTTACAGGCCTGGTTTTAAACATTGGACCTTAGGTATTAAAGACAAAGGTATATACTTCCTTGGGAGAGTTCAGCAAATCCCTTTTTCTGAAAGATGTAACAACCAAATTTAACCCTGGTGTAATTCTGCTGCTTTCAATCCCAAGGGTTCATTTTGTTTGCTGGGGTTTCTAATTTGGGAAAAGACTCAGGAAACAATAGGAAAAACACCTTTCTGTGCCACAGCACCTCTCATGCTAAAGCCTAGGCACACACACAAGATCTGTGACATATTTGGTGTACCATGGACCAGAGAAATGTCTCTTTTAAGGGATCTCCTAAGATAAAGCCTCAAAACGTTCTGCGTGACCTTGGAAAAAGCACTTCATTTTTCTCTGGCTAGGTCTATTGTATAAATTAAACCTGCCAGGGGGATGTTCCAGGGCATTGGAATTCAATCCTGTATAAACTGTTGACATAATCCTTGGCATTGGTTTTGCTGAAGCCAACTGGCAGTGTCCCAGGCAATTCCCCACACAGCTTAAGACTCAGCACAACCCAAGGCCATCCCTGGCAGATGTGAAGAAGGCCAGCCCCTCCACTTTGGAGGAAAACTCAGGGAACACAGCCTGCTCCATGCCAGCCTCCGTGCTCAACAGCAAGCCTGGGCATGTTTTGTCAATGAGTACAAACACATCTGATCCACCTAAAATGGGGATAATGTATCATTTCCTTTATAAAGACCTGTGTGATTTAAGCATGCAACTACCAGTATAGCTATTGCATACATATAGCTGGACTCCCCATCAGATTATTTGAAAGCACTTGTAAATGAACTGTCTTTCCCCTCTCTAAGTACCAGGGAACAGCTGCCAGAAAATACATCCTATATGAAATTCATGCTCACACCTACAGGTAATGCCTGCCAGAAAAAAACCCAAGGGAGTAGCATGGTGGCCTATAGGGCAAGGTTTCTAATTTCCTGATTTGTAGGTGCAGGAAAAAAGATGTTTATGCATTGTTCTCCTCCCTGTGATAAAGCAGGGTGGCCTTGCCCATCTCCAGAGGAGATGTCCTTTGCTTTAGCTGATGCTCTCTTTCCCACCTGGCAACCTTGCCGTGGCCATAGGAGCCATCTGTGCTTGTGTGATGGATGCACTTTCATCACTGCAACAGCTTTGAGCCAACCATCCTCTCTTCCAAAAAGGGGTCAATTAAAGAGCAGTTGGTGATGCTGCAGATCTGCTCTAAAGGCCAGTAAGTAATAACCTGCAATTGATGCAGAGGAATGGAAAGGAGGAAGATGCAGAGAGAAAGCCCTCAGCTCCTTTGAGAGTCACTGCTTCCCTTCATCCTTGACAAGTGTTCTGGAGCTCTTCACCTTGTTTGAGCCTGTCACTTGAAAACATTCTACTTACAGATCCTACCAGATGCACAAACAGTTGGTATCTCCTCCAAGTGCTTTGGACTTCAGTGGGTTAGAAGCTGGGTTCAAAATTCAAGTCATATTTCATCACCATTTCAGCCCTTAGTGAAAGGTCTCACTTATGGGATGGGACACTGGAGCTTTGTAACAGCTCCTTCTGGCATTAGTTACCAGCCTCCACAGTCAAGGGCTACCTTTTTGGCCAAAGGCACCCACAAATGATTGCCAACACTAAGCCTCTTCTGTTTGCTCATCCTGAAGCAGCAGGCTCTGTCACTCTCCCACACTCTCCTGTCAAACAGAATTGAACTGGCTACTCCTAATTTAAATTTGTGCAACTTTATATGTAAGTATTCTTTCTAATCAAAACCACATACATATATTTGACTAGTAATATAGGATAATATGGTGTGCAATACCATACTGATACTTTCAGAATATCCTATTTTGGAAATTCACCATTTTGAGGTTTTTGTTCCCAGCAGATACACACAATTTCCTTCAGTGTTGTCAGCATTCTTCTTCTTCTTCTATGCACACTCTGTGTGCAGGTGCATTATAAGCCACAGCTGGAACTGTTTTTATTAAATACTTTTGGTGTAAAAAACTCAACAAAAATCAAACTAATGATAATTATTATGGCAGTACTTTCTCTAAGATTATGGAAGAAACCAATCTCTGATAAAAGAAGACATGCAGCTATGTCTTGATCCAGCAAACAGTTGTCTAAGTGTTCACTAGCCCATTTTACAGAGGAGTTGTGTTTCCAAGAGGTTTTCATCCTAAAATCACACCCTCTGCATAGATGATCCTGTAGCCTTCATCATCTGCTGCTCTCTCATCTCAGTTCTGAATGAAGGAATAAAATTATTTTTGCACACTTTGAAGGACCAACTTCCAAAGAAATCTTACAGCTGCACAGATCACAGAATGATTCAGCCAGTGGAGAATTGATGGACTGGCTGTAACAGGACTTACTCCATCACCACACCTCTCTCTCTTCTGATGGCAATATAAAAGTAAATAATGAGCCTACAAAAGCTGAGTTTGGCACTAGTTCTGTATGAAAAATGAGGATACTTCATTGCTCTCAGAAATTTTTTAAATTAGATGGATTATCAGCTACTAGGCTACATTTTAAAGTGTTCTTTTGGCAAAGTGCCCCTATAGACTGTAATGAATTGTCCAAAACCTTCTTCTACCCACTATTCCAAAAGCTGAAACTTTCTACAGCATTTGCAAACAGTTGCACTTTTCAGAAAGGCAAAAATACTCTCAAATTTAGCTACATGTTTGGCAACCTCTATCCCAGACATTCACAGGACTCCAGCCATTGCTTCTCCCACCCCACAAAAAGAATTGCTTTCGACTGACAAAGCTTGAATTTTGACTCAGCCAAACCACAGCAGAGGTACATAAAATCCGTGGCCAGTTGGCACTAGCTCAGTCCTGGAGCTGATGGTACCTGCCCTTCAGATTTTCCAAAGGAGAGTAACCCTTGCGTCACACTGCTCAATGCCTCTTTTGTTCTGGTTTTAATCCTGTGTCCAGCCATGGGTTTATGTGACTCCTGAACTGCTGTCAGCAGGAAAGATGCCACTCGGTGCGGTGCCATTCACAGGAGATTCAGCACCTGCAGGCCCAAGCTATGAGTCAAAACCCACAATTATGGGAAAGTAAATCATGCACAGAGCAGCAAATGCAAGCGTATCAGAGTAATGCCTATTAGGCAGAGAAAAGCTGGTGAGATGAAGGAACTGTGTTGTTAAGAGAGAGAAAGAGAGAATGAGAAAGAGACAATGTAGGTATATAGGCTGAAACCAACTCCATTTTTATTTTTTAAAAATTATGTGAAACAAAAACGTATTTGGGTTATTACAGAAAAGGAGCCACTTGATCCAAGTCAGTCTTCATGAGGCAAGAAGATTAGGTGGTATCACTTGTTTTTAGTGGACCAGCGGTGGAAGAGGACGGTCCGGGGTGGCTGACCCGGTCCCGGCTGGGCGCTCAGCAGCTCCCGTGCACCGAGGCGCAGCCATTTCCTCCTCCTTCCCAAGGCTCAGCTCTCGGATCCCTGCGTGAGGCGGAGCGCGGCCCGTGCTCGCCGCCATGGCCGCGCCGGGCCCGCCAGCGGCGCAAGGCCGCCATCTCGCGGCGGCGGGAGCGGCGAAATGGCCCCCGCGGGGAGCGGGGGGAGGGGGCGGGTGAGGGGCTGCGGGCCAGGGGCTGCGGGTCAGGGACAGGGAGGGCTCCGCAGGCAGCGGGAGCGGGGCTGGGAACAACGGAGGGACGAAACCCGCAGGATCGGGGCGCCAGAGCGCCTCGTGAGTAAGGGCCGCGCTGCGGGCCGCCTGCACCCCTCCGTGAGCAGCGCGCCTGAGGCGGGCAGGGCAGCTTTTACTTGACAGAGAAATGGACATGTTACCGGAAAATTTAGTAAAGAAAAAAAAAAGGGGGTGCGGGGGGTGGGAGGGGAGTTTAAAAACCAGAAAGGCAGATCTACATCTTATGGGAAGAAAGGACTTTCTCGCTCTCTGCTGGCTCTGTAACAGCCAGATGCACCCTGGTGTTATTTCACAGGATCACACGGTCAATTAGACTGGAAAAGGCCTCTGAGATCATTGAGTACAACCTATGAGCAAACCACCACCATGCCAACTAGACCATGCACTGAGTACCATGTCCAGTCTCTCCTTAAACACCTCCAGGGACAGTGACCCCATCACCTCCCTGGGCAGCCCATTTCAGTGCCTGATCCCCCTTTCTTTCCTCCTAATATCCAACCTGAACCTCCCCTGGAAGCTTCAGGTGGTGTTCTCTTCTCGTGTTGCTGGTTGCCTGGGAGAAGAGGCCAATCCCCATCTGGCTATTGTCAGGACCCAGGACATCCCTCTGGCTGTCCTCAGCAGCCAAGACCCCTGCCAGGGGTCTCAGAGACCCTGGCACAGAGCCCAAAACACCTGTGGTTTTGATTATGACCCGTGGAGCAAATTACCAACCTTAGATGAAGATCAACAAGCCACAACAGTTTAGGTAGAAGAACAGTGAATTTATCACGGGGTGAAAAAGTAGATTTTGGGGTTTCTGGAATGGGGGTTCGGGAGGAAAGATTGAGGGATCTGGGTGTGTCCAGCCTTTCTCCTTCTTCTTCTTGGCCTCCATCTTCTGCTGTGATGTTGGCACTTTTAGATTGGTTTAGAGTAGAAGCTCACTGTCTAACATAGGTGATAGGTATTGGAAAGTAATTGTAAACATTGTATATGTAGTTTTTAGTGTAAAGACTTAACACCGCCCCGGGGGCAGGCAGAATGCCTCGGGCTGTCTTGCTGGGTGGATCTCCACAGGACAGGAGAAAGAATTTTATAGATAAGATACAATAAACAACCTTGAGACTGAGAAATGAAGAGCCCTGATTCCTTCTTCAAGTGCTGGGCTGGGAAAAGAGACTTTCGAACTCTCCTCAGGGTCACTCTGACAAGCTAAAGATCGTGACTCCCTTCCAGGAGTTCTAGAGCATGAAGGTCCCCCTGAGCTTCCTCAGAGCTCACAGGTACCATGTAGAGAGAGGCCGGCTCCACCCCATTTCCCTGCCAAACTGCATTGCTTTGAAATTTCTCCTAATATTTGCCTGCCTCTGGCTGAATTTCAGCTTGAAATTTCCAGCTTGAAAAAGTAGTTGTGCCAGGACCGGAACCGGTTAGGGGTGAAACACTTCTTCTTGCCCATGTTAAAATCACATACAGTCATTTTGTACCATCAAACACCACGAATTTGTGCAAACTTGAGTGAGTCCCTACTTTGAGGCATGAATTTGGTAAGGAGCCAAAGAAATGTAACTTTAGCCCAAACTATTAAAATGTTAAAAGATGTAGAAAATGTTCTTCACAGCAGGAAATTTTTAGACTTTGTCAACTGAATTCCTTGAAGATATATTAAATTCTAGCATAGGACCACCATGTATAAAGGCGACTTCCCCTTCCAGTGCTGCCTTTGGGTGCTGCAGGCTGCTGCTGTATGGTTGGATGCCTTGAATGCCTCCATTTGGTGGTTTGTGTGCTTAACTACCCCCAGTGAAGGTTCACAGAAAGTGGCAGCTCAGTGCCATCAGCTCAGGGACTGTCACACCCTCTGCTCAAGCAGAGGTGGGTGTCATACCATAGATGTTTCAGCTGTGACCTGTGTCACCCATGTACCATGACCCATACAGGTGTGGATATGAGGTCATATGGTGGATTTGTTTTCCAATTTGGTCTCTAGAAACCTGTGCAGTTAAACATTCACAGAAGTTAACATAAAGGTCACAAAGCCACATAAACCACTCTAAACACAGAGGTTGGCTGTGCAGCCATCATTCCAGCCCTTGTGCATCAGCATTAAAGGGTGTTTGAACCTCACACTTCTGGCTTTGGCTGGATGGGGTTCAGTCTCTGGTCCCCTCTATATCACAGTGATGGGAGCCCTGGGCATGTAAAGCTCAGTGCTGTAGCGAGTCTGTGTGAAACTGAAGAGACCAAAGCAGGGAGTTGTGCAGCTCAGTATTGTTCAGTGTCTGAGCATGGGGAGCTCAGGTGCAGCCAGAGCACAGTCCTGCCTTCCGCAGCTCCCTATGCCACGGTCCTCCTGGGCTTGCCAGGCTCATGCTTTTCATGGGCATGAGCAGCGCCAGTAGTTTTGTGGTCTCTGAGAGCTCAGATGTTTCTGAACCTAAGGTGGGCATTAAGAACCCAGCATTTCTGCTGTTTAAAAAAGTGCGTCCCCAAAATACAAGAGATGATTAATCCATACAAACGTGCCTTTTCAGTTTGCAATGAGCTCTGCTACTGAGAGCTCCGTGACTTGGAGGAGGACAAGGACGTTCAGCTTCTATCGGGGAAGCCAGCTTTCACACACACACACACACACCCCCCCAAGCAGACAGCAGTACAAGCTCAGAAAGGCGGGCCATGGCACCCCCTTCTCTCCCCCTGAGGAGCAGGTCGGGCAGCAGGGGGATTCCCTCTCCACAGCTCCTTCCTGCGCGCTCAGAGCCCACCCCCTGCTGGGGGCTCGGCTCCGGCCGCATTCCTGCCCTTCAGCCCCGCGCTCCGCAGGCTCACGGCATCTGTATCCTCAGCACACAGTTCCCGTCTGGCTGCACAGCAGGCAGTTCTCTGGAGCACAAATACCCGGCTTGTAGTTGACAGCATGTTGCTTTCCTACCCACAGCCGTGCTCGGCTGTCTCCAGCAAAAACTGGCAGGAGACTCAAGCCATTAATTGTGATGACTTGTGAAAAAATTTATATCAGAAGAATCCTTCCCTTCTACACTTTTTATGCAGATAATGATGAGTTTAGTTTGTTTGTTTGTTTGGGGTTTTTTATATATATATTTGCTGTAGTTTTGGAGTTCACTCAAGATGTATGAATATCACACATCATTGCTATAGCTCCAGTAGAGAAGCGGCTTATTTGGAAGGTCAAGGAAATCCCAACCTCTGGTTGCCCTGATTTCTTTCAGTGAGGAGGGAATGCTGAGGCAATGAAAATTACCAGCTCTTTGTCACTGGAAATCTCACACATTTGGGAAGTGACTAAGCTGTGGTTTTGGGGAGACTGCCTTTTATAGATGAACAACAAGAAAAGAATGCTCAGTTTATGTATAGTTAGAGATCAAAAATCTGAAAATGGTAGCAGAGCTCAGGAAAACCTCTGGAGTGGGTTGTCTGTAAGGGCCAATAGGGTGGAGAGAAGGCACAGCAGATAGCAGGAACATCGCTTGTGTAGGTTTGACTTCTTGGACTGATTTTTCCCATGAACACAGAAACAATTTCAAACCCTGAAACCCAAGTGTTTAGTATGCTGCAGGTCTTCCTTTATATATCCATTTGTGATACATATGAGAATATTGCTTGTATTCCACCAGATTAGGTTGACTGTGGGAAGGCAGTCCAAATATGCTTCACAGGGCATGTAATAAAGGTCTTGATAGTCCTATATCTAGAACAAACCAGAAAATGCTGTCAATTGACCAGTTTCCTTTCAGACAAATTCATAAAGTCATGCTACCATGCAGTTCTTATGACAAATCAGTAACAGCCTGCAGAGAGACATCTTGTGAGTTCCCATCTTGCCTATTAAATAGCACAAGAAATTCCTCTGGGAGCATCTGGTGGGAAGACCATTTCCACTGTAGCCTGAGACTACAAGGCTTCCTCAAGAAACTGCTGCTCCAGGAGGTCCCACAGATCAGCTGTCTAAGCAGAGTGAGTCTTCCTGCTTTGCTTCTGTTTACATTGATTTTCAAGAGTGCTCATGTTTCTGCCAAGGTTCACAGGAAGGAAGGCCTGCAGGGCCTTAACCATCAGTTTGAACTGAATTTGTGCTGACTCTTGGACCCACAGGATATAATTTCTGGTCAGCTGTAGCCTTTCCTGCATGCTGTCACATTAAGTGGCGGCTCTTTGCATTTCTGAGAACTGTAGGTTATAATTTCTAGTAAAATCAAGCATTTCTTTCTGTTTTTCTACTATTCTTCTGTTTTACCGAGTCAATCAATAAATGATTGGAGCTCCAATGTGAAGCATTGCTGCACCTTGCCTAGAACCCTGAACTGGCAGCAGTGAGGAACTTCCAGCTGCAGGACTGTCCTCACCTTGTACTTCTGTCAGTTAAAGTCAACAGAAGTACAAGCACAGTTTCCTTTCAGACACATTCTGTTCTCACCTTTGGCTTGTCCAAATGTAGTACCCTTGGGGCAGGAGCTGACTTCTGCTTTGTGTTTGTCCCATGTCCAAATGATCCTGCTCCTTAAACAACAGGGCTTCTGATTCTTAAACACATTTTCAAAATCCTGTGGGAACACTCAAGTCCTGCTGGGGTAAGAGGTGCCACATTGCCAAACAGCCTGCAGGCTATGTGGTGGCTAATTTATTGGCACAAAATTACAGGGTGACCCATGCTGATCTGAGCCATAGCCTGCTACTGCATATCCATCCACGAAATATGGGGTGTTCTTTCCAAATTTTTTCCTGGTTTGGCAGGATTCAGGTTTTTTGATAAAGTTACAAACCCCGTTGACAGGCTAAACCAAAATAAGGTCAATGTATACAGAAATTATAGCTAGAAAGAAAGGTTGGCAACACTTAAATAAATACCAGTTTTGACCTATGATTTTTTAATAAAAGGAAGACATTTCATCTACCTCATTTTCCACCAGGGTATCTAGCAAGAACCAGAACATCACATAACTGACTAGTCAAACACATGCATAAGTGGGAGCCAGATACTAAGCAGTGTTCATAGCCCCGTGGGATGGAAGCAGCCTTCAGCTGGGGCTTTGGGCTGCTGCTACCACGTAAATTAGAAGCAGCTCCATTCTGTCTCCACCATAAGTGATAAACAAGTCATGAAAGCTGAAGGTTGAATTATGTCATTCTTGAGCACAGTAAGTTCCCTTTAGTGGGCTGAAATTTGTTCTACTAGCTTTGGAAGGTAGCATGCAGGTATTTCATGCTTTTGGCTAACAATGTATTTGTTGACTTCTCAGATGTCATGTGAAGGGCCTGCTCTCTGTCTTCTCTGTCTGTGACAGCCACATAAGCTATGCCAAAAATACAGCCAAGACAAGCACTTTCCTCCAGATGTAAGCTGCCTCGATTGTTACTCCTGCACGCTGTTAACAGGCTTCAGTAAGTTTGAAAACCAGAATAAAACACAGATTTCTCTGAACTTCAAACTTTGCTGTTTTTACAGTGTTATGTTTCTGGGCAGGAAATCTTGATTAGATGCCAAGTTGGTAGGATATTCAATACCTCCCTATAAAATGTTTATAGTTGGGCGTGTATATCTAAGTGGACCTTTCTGTTGCTAAGTGAACATGATTAAAAGAATCCCTCATCTGAGAATCAGTCAGGCAGCTGCAGAGTGCAGAGAAATTCCTTCCAATAAACACTGTAAGCACAGGAGAGCCATCCCTGTCAGAGCCTCAGGTCCAGAGTTCTTCCAAGTATCTTCAGCATTTCCTGGTGTATAGACCTGAGCTTTAATTTAGTTCATAGTTTTAAATAACAGAACTGTGATTAAAGCTATGCACATAATTTGCTTTCACAAGTATAAACCAGAAACTTGATCCTACCCTAACAAAGGCAGATCCTTAGTGGTTCTACTATCACAACCACAGCAGTAACTAAATAGCAGACATCAGATTATTTTTCTCATAAATATGTGCCTTTACAATTTTTCAGAAGTTTAAAATTTGCATGTACATTTGTAACTTATGTATGTGGCTCAGTTGCACAAAACAATGTGTCTTCTTACCCTGGGTAATATATTTACATGACAGTATTACAACTATAGGGTTGTAGAAGGTCAGCTTTACAAATGTTGAAACCCAAAGAATTCCTCTGGCTGGAGGAGGACTCAAGACCCTGCCTGGGGGGCTCAGAGACCTTGGCACTGGGCCCAAGACACCTAGGACTTTGATTTTGACCCATGGAGCAAATTACCACTTTTATATGAAGAATTACAAGTCAAGAGAGTTTAAGTAGAATAATAGTTAGTTTGTCACAGGGTGAAAAACAGATTTTTGAGGTTTTTAGAATGGGGGCTTGGGGTCCCAAGATGGGGGAATTTGGGCGTGCCCTGTCCTTCTTCTTTCTTCTTCCTAGCCTCCATGTTCTGGGTGATGCTGGCACTTTTGGATTGGTTTAAGGTAGAAACTCGCTGTCTAACATAGGTGATAGGTATTGAGAAGTTATGGTAAATAACGTGCACACAGTTTTTAGTATAAAAAGATAGCACCACCCTGAGGGCAGCCAGTGTGCCTCTGTCTGACCTGCTGAACAGACCTCGGCAGGCCAGAGAAAGAATTTTATAGATAAGAAACAATAAATAATCTTGCGAATGAGAATAGAAGAGTTATGACTCCTTCTTTGACTGCCGGGCTGGGAAAAGAGACTTTCTGATGCATCTCGGGGTCACTCTGACCAGCAAAAGTCCCGAGATACAAATACCCTGCCCTCATTCATATCTTATGAGGACATGCTAAAACATCTCCACTGTGTAGTTTGCAAACATGCCAAACTAGTGTATAAAATATACTCCATGGTTAAATGATCTTACTATTCCATGAGCAGGAACTATGTGATCATCCTCACATTAAAATTAGCCTCTTTATACCACTTTTACATTCAAAAATATTTGCTCATTTATAGAAGCTGAAATAAGTTTTAGAGAGGCTTTTCAAAAGTATCCTTTGTTTCCATTTGCTACCCATTATTGCAGAAAGCCTTTCTATAAGCTGAGTATCTTTGTAAGGAGATGTGACAGAGCAGGCCCACAGATGTGCCAATGAGCTCCTCCCAAAGCTGCGATGTCTTGTGGGACAGGCCGAAGCTCCAGCAGCCATTGTGAGCACCCAGCCCTGGGTGTTTTGCAGTCTGGGTGCATTCAGGAGTCCCTCCTGCTGTTCAGTGTCTCAGGCCTTGCAGAAGCATATCTGACTGAGGAGCAGATCCACCATGGCTGTAACCCTGGCTGTGCCACTGCCATCCTGCAGCCTGTGTGCTGATTACAAGAGGTTACCAATGACAGTGCCTTTGGTCCTGTCACAGTCTCTTTTTATGTATCTCAAACCCCCCGCAGAGCATGGTACATTAAGCAATCAGCTAAGCAAATTGGACCCAGGAGTGCAGTGGAGCATACTGCACAGAAAGGCAGCAAGCTGCTGGGAAAGCTGCATGTGTGACCTTACGCAGCACTCGTCCTTTTGTGACTGGCTGAGGCCAGCAATGCTCTCAGGAGGACAGCTGCATACTCACTGCTGGGGTGCTGGTGCCAAGCCACTGGAATTCTGCCACTGTAACTAATGAACTCCCTTAGGAACCTCTGAGTAAGGTTTAACATTTTGCAAAATGCTTTATTCCCAAATGCACCAGTAAGGATGTCCAGCTGGTCTGGATACACAAGACTTCACAGGACACACACTACACAGCCAAAGGTTAATAAAGCTAAGACACAAACTTAAAACCACATTTGTCCTTTGAATGGCTCCCCAGATAATGTGATTTTTCACCAAATTAGCAGCAGATGAATTATCAGGGTTCTGCTGGCTTGTCTGACATGAAACCTGTTCTGCTTGAGGAAAGGAAGAACTTTCACACAAGGGTGCTAGAGAACACGCAGCTGGGGAGCACTGCTACCTTGCTGTTAGTCAGACAGAAGAATGCCCCTCTTCAACACAAACTCCAATTCAGCTAGAGCACTCACCCTAACAGCCTCTGCCAGGTTCCCTAAATACTGTCTTAATGTAAGTAGAGAATTGGGTGCATTTAGTCTGCTGTGTGCTTTTAGAAAGCTCTTATGCAGCAATTACTACCTGGACAAGGTAAGTTGTGACAATCCATTTCCTTGGCACCCAACAGGCACTAATGCCCATGCAAAAGAACCTGTAAGTACTTCTGTTCAGCTCCAAGCAAGCAAAAAACACTCTGCAAGCACAGGATGATGATAAAACCAAAGGGAGTTTTGATGTTGATTTTGACCAGCACAAAAGCACACCTTTTTCGTTAGAGACTCCATGGTGAAATTAAATTGTCCTCCTGGTGGTCCTGCTATCCCTTGTGGGTAAAATCATGTGTGTTTTAGCCTCTGCCTAAGCCTAAGGCTTTAATACAGTTTACCTTTATTCTCTGATATAACTCCTGCCCTTAGGTACTTCGCCAGTAGCTTCCTTAGAGTTTAATGTACCATCTTCAGCCTCACATTGGCAGGACTCTCAGCTCTCTCTCAAAGTTCATCCATGGAGAGGATTATATATTTGTAAAACATTACGATGCTTTAATAAGTGAAAAAGTTAATGGCAGAAGTTTTGTATGTAATGCTATCTCTGTATGATCATTGTTTATCTTTTCAGAGGGAACCTGCAGAATCTGTTGTAAATTCACACAAAGGAATACTTCCTTTCCTGCTCTGGCTACACCAGAAAATAAATGGTGGCTGGCTGGAAAAAAAAGTTAGAGATACAGGAATAACCATAAGTGAAGTGGTCAAGAAGTTACCAGCATTTAGTGTGCGCAGACTGAGAGGAGAAACAAATTTATCCACATCAAAGGTTTTGAAGGATTTATGTATAAAATACAGATTTTTAAATTTAGGAGTGCTGCAACCAGACAGCAGAACAGTAAGCACCATACCCATGCTTACTAGAAACACAGAGATTATCTTGGCAGAGAATTATCAGTCTTTCTACAATCATGAGCAAGTCTTAGAACAATTTTTGAAGGAAAGAATAATTAAGACCTAAAGGTAAGTAAAAATTATGTAGATAAAATGATTAGGGCAAACTCAGCTGGTATCTCTCATTGATTTCCCAGGCATAACTTTTTTACCTGAATGCTAAACTGTCAAGCTAACTTGCTAAGCCAGGCTGATTTGATCACTTACAATGTTTTTTGTCTTGAACTGGACAAATACCTTTAGAACTTAGTTATTCACTTATTAAAGTGAATAAGGAGCCAGCACAAGAACACATGGGCAAGGAGTTTCTGAGTTGGAAGGAGAATAATATTGGCATTCCTCAAGGTGTTGTGCCTGATAATCTCAAAGATTTTCATTTATTACCGTGGCACAGGTGAGAAAGTTTTTAAGTCTTGTCATCATGAAAGAGGGATGGAATATTAAAAGCACTGCAATACTGGTGCCTAAAGCAGTGCAAATAAAGTGGTATTTTTTTGGGCAGAATACAAGGCATATATGAAAGCAGGAGCTATTTGGAGGTTAGATGTCAAAAGTAAACAGTTAATTAGGCTTCTTTGTTAGTGATACAGAAAGAAAAGCACTTCTGGAAGTTCAGTCTTACTACTTGAGAAAATTTGTCTGACAATAATCTCCTGTGGGAGGTGTTCATGCACTGAAAAGGTAGATATGAAACCTACTGTTCAGTCAGCTAAAGCTGTGTCACATCAGTCTGACCCTCAGAAGAGTGTCTGCTCCAAAAAGGCCACCCATAGCTCTGAGAGGGCTGCAGCAAGGAAGGAATGAAGGCAGTGGTTGATCATATAATGACACTGATGGAATGGTTGTGAAAAAGGTAAACAGATACTTTATGTATCCAAAAAGGTTTTTCTAAAGCAGAGTACTGACTTATTCCCAGGCATATATAACCAGAACTCAGCACAGTTCAAGACACCTGTACTCAAGGAGGAACAACTCAAGACTGCACCATGGGCAGAGAGAGCTGCAGCCATCAATGGGAGAATGAAAAATAATTTATCAACACTTCCTAAATGAACTGAGCTTGTTTCATCTCAGAGTGAAGGTTGAGGGGGCCTCTGTCACCTTTTTAAATGTATCATTGTAAAGGAAGAGCTTTCAAAATTCCTAATATTATGTTGATGGAGGATCATAGTCTGGTTAAGAATAAATTTGAACTCAAAATACAAAGTTCTGAAACTATTAGAGTTTTTGATATTGTCCAATGACCATTTTCAAAATGTTGCTTGATATGTTTGTAATCAGGGTTTTTTTGGTTTGAATTTTTCTCTGAGATAAATACCATAGCAAAGGGTCCTACAGAAACAAGAATGCTTCACTATTACTAAGACCCTTATAATGGGATCTTGCAATCTCCTCTTTATTTCTGGTTCAGGCTTCAATACTGTACCTTCTCAAGCATGTTCTCAGTATCAGTCTATTAAAGAAGTTTTAGTTGTAAAGGTTATTTCATGATAATGGATGAGTTTTGCTGAGTTGCTAGTCTTGCCTGAGAAATAATTACCAGCAGCTTACTCCCAGAAACTCCTATGCCCAAGAAGCAGGATGTCAGGAGAGTTCTGATGCTTAGTATACATAAATAGCAGGGGGACATCAGACATTAGGAATCCTGGTACTTGTCTGTAACAATTTATCCCTAGCAGCCAGGAGCTGCTTTACAAGTCAGCCTGTGTTGGAAGCTGAATGAGTGAATGCTGCTTCTGAACTGTTTGCCAACATGCTGACTTGTGGCCATCATTAAGAATCAGCCCCCCTAGTTTGGGTTCAGTGTGTAAGAGGTGGTACTTCCTTTTGTGCTGGCATTTTTAACAGCATCCTCAGGTAGAAATTTGCAAGTGTAAATAAAGTGGAGGGAAGAACAGGAGCATATTAAAATTTTACTTTGAAGAATTGCAACCCAGTTCTTTTCATGAACTTTTAAAGATCTTCATTTCAGTGATACATGTGTTACCTAATGTTTGATTAAAATCTAACATGCAGAAAGATTAGAACTGTGAACTCAAAGTGGTTGCCACAGATCAGACTGTCTTATCCTAGAAATACAGTTCAATTGGTCCTCTCTCCTAGTACAGGGTAAGTCAAGGATTTGCAAAGATAAAATAGATGAAGGCAGACTCTTCTTGAGAACTCTTTCTCTGAAAGGAAGGGTGAACTGGATGAGATGCAACAAAACAGATCACTCAGTTCCCTGTTGTTTTCCCATTACCCTGTTCCGAAGGATCATGGAGACATGGGCAAGTGTGTCTTGCCACCGGTAGGATGAATGTCTGCAGGTTGGGTCCGTAAGAGGGATGCCAAAATGCTATTTACATTGCAATTTTTGGTCAGACTCTATGGAAAAGGAGAAGATGTAATAGAGTTCTGGACCATGAGGTCATATAATGGCTTGGCTTTCAAGTTTTCAGTAGTGTTCTTGATGGGTCTGTTGTTGATGCAAACATCTTCGGATATGTATTGGTGGCGCAGTGACAGAACTTGTCCTCTGACCAGTAATGAAGGCCTAAAGTGGAGTTTGCAGAATACTTTTTATTTTCTCTGCACCATGATTTTCTGTACAGAAATGTAAAACCTTCTTCCTGTTACATGCTTGTGAGATTCATAGAAACTCTCAGATACTCTCCTTCTCCACCTCATGCGAGTCAGGCTCAGCTCTTACTCATGCAAGAAGTGAAAAGTGTTGTCTGTCATCTTTTGATTTCTCTTTGTATGGTTTAATGAGTGCAGGTTGCTCAGAATTGCTGTTGGGGGCATTGTGAGAATGCAGTGAACTTTTGCAGTTTTCCTAGAAAGTAGGACAGGAGCAAAGAGGCAGCAAGAAGCAGCTCTGCAAGGCAGTAAAGAGGTGTGAGACTCCTCTGCGGGGGCTCTTCCTCACTGACTCATCTGAGAGCTGTACTCCCACTTGTCATTTGAAAATGAACCTCTACCCCTCCCTCGACTGTCGTTGTCCCTAACAGTGTCGGAGTCACCTTTACACCTCTCTCCCTCACAAGCATGTGTGGGTGGTGCTTGTTTTTCACATGAAAACACTGGCTAGTGCTCAGCCTTGCTCTTTTGTTCTGGCAGTGGTCACCATTGTATACACTTTCTCTTATAACTCAAAAATAGAGATGAAGACTGCTGCAAGGTGAGGTGCTCCTCCTAGCACGCAGTGGGTGACACCAGCCAGCAGAGACATGGAGGGAGGTCTCTGCTCTGGAGTTCCAGCACCTGCCTCGCTTTTTGAGCACCCAAGAGGCAGTCTGGCATTACATGTGAAATGATTCCATCAAAAATGATGACAGGAGAACATGGATCAAACTGCCAGATGGAGGAAAGGCATACTTACAAGACTCCTTGCTAATATCACCGAATGTTTCAGACAGGAGCACAGTGACTCACAGAAGGGAGCTGCTCTTCTTCTGTCCTCCGTGCAGGTGCACTGATGGTGACAGCATGTTGCCATCCCATGTGGGCAGCAGCTCTTTGAAACATGAAAGAAAGGAGTAAAAAGACCTGGAAATTTGAATTCTAGAATTATTTACCCTTAGGTTAATTCAGCCTTTCAGGCTTTCCATTGTCTCCTCAGTAGTGAAATAAACATTCTGATTCTACAGCTGAATGTGATGGCCAAGTCACAACTTGGCAAGTCTGGCAATACCTAGAGTCAATGGCCTGAGTCCTAAATGCTGACTGCAGGCACATCTCTTGCAGGGAAAGGCCTTTCAGGGATGTGGCAGATGCGACCTCACAGTCACCTTCCAGCCATGGGCTCCTGCTGCCCATGAGATCCACATAAATCATCAACTTGTATGGAAAATCACACTATGAAAAGCCAGTGTCCATAAAGGAGACAGAGGAGTCCTACAACCTTCTTTGAATAAGGGGAGAGAGTCTGGTGAGGCAAATGCCCTTGAGGTTTTGGAGGGCACAGCCTCCTTTTATCCTAAACTTCCAGCTGCATGTTGCCCTTTTCCTTTCCCCATTGGCTGAGGTACTAGGAAGGTACAGCCTTCCCAAACCGCCTATCACATATTCCCCCCTTGAACCTGTCATTTCTCCCCAAAGTTCAGAAACTCAGGCTTGTGCAGACCCATTTGTCTATTTCAGGAGTCAAACTGTCCGAGTTCTGTAACAAACCTGTGGCTTGAAGTTGGTAGAGATACTAAGACCCATTTCAAAAACATTAACAGCCATACCCTCACTAAACATGGAATTGTTTGCAAAGACATTAGCACACATCTTTCCTATCAAACTCAAGTAACCCTGTAATCTCTTGGAAAGTTGCTGAATGGTGCTTAGCCTTTATGGATCGAATCTTTGACAAAGATTAGAAGCAGTGAGTTGAGGCATCTCTAGAATCACAAAATCCTGCTTCTTAATCCAAGGCCCTGTTAGAAAGGGCACATGGGGAGCAGGAAACAAAACTGAGCCCATCACTCCTGCACAAACAGGATGCAGCACCAACACACCCAGAAAGGTTTAACAACATCTCACCTGAAAAATGAGTCAACAGATCAGCATTTTGAGGAGTGAGTAGAAATTTTCTGTTCCCAGGACAACAGCACTAAGCAAGCTGAAAAGTGATGCTTTCTATTATTGTGGAAATGCAGTCTAGTCTGCAACATCCAGGATGGAGTCAGGCTGATTTCAGCATTACAGTCAGAGCTGACTTAATCAATGATAGTTTAATATCCTTCTCAGTTGCTGTTGTCACGGCTGTTGCTTCATCTTAGCAAGCATGTCACAGCCCAGACCGTCTTAGGCCAGTATGGTTTCCTCAAGGATGAGTCCCTTTCAGACAAACCCACTGCAAAAAGTGGTGTCTCATGTAAAGACCAAGATCAGGGTTGCAATATCCAGAATGAAAAATTACACAGGAACTCAGTGGTAATTGGAGAGCTATTTCTGTCCACAAATGTTTCATGGGTGGTTTGGGGTTTTTTTTCCTAAACTGTAAAAATAGAAAGCATGATGCTGAAGAAAGACGTGCTTCTTTTAGGCACTGGAGAAATTGTGCAGCAAAAATTAGACTTTATGCAAAGATTAATCCTTAAGTAGGGAGGTATGGGTGTCTTTTAACACTGCTTGACTTTTCCACAGGAGGTTTTGTATTTATAAGTGATTGTTCCTGCTTACACAGAATACTTCTGTCTATTCATCTGTGTCCTTGGAGATTTCTGAATTTGTCATCGACCTGATATCCAGTCAGAGGAACCCTTCCCCACTGTGCAATGAAAATTTATCAGCTTGTCCTTCAGCATGTCTCAACAACTAAGAGATTATTAACTCATCTTTCAAGTGATTAATACTTCTGGGTGTTTGAGAGGCATAACTCTGGTACTTGTGAAGTGCTGAGAGGCCACAGAAAAGACAGAAAGGGAATGCAAAGTGTGACAGTTTGGCTTGAGGGGCAGACTAACCCTGCTCTAGTTCAAGTCCTGTACCCACTCCACCAGGGTCCTGTTTTAACTGGCCTCTGTAGCCCCTGCACCACAAACAGCCATCAGCCCCTTTTAATCTCCTTCCTTTGTATGACAATCCAGATCTTTGGATTCTCAAGGGAGTGCATCTGAGAAGAAGTCATTTCACTTAGAGCTGCCTAATTATAGCTACGTTGACAGCCACAGTTGTAACTCCTCTGCTAAGAGATTTTAGTATTCATTGGTAGGCACCTCATTGGTTGCTGCAGAGTACCTGTCAGTCATGATAATTACTAATTTGTTTTAACTTGCCTCAGAAGCATTCCTAGAATTTATGGCTGTGCTCTGAGTTGATACAGGCCTTGTTATTCCAGCTTTGCCTTCTACTATGACAGAAGTATGGCAAAAATGCAGCACATGCAGTCATCATGGCTTGTCTATAAGTGATGCGCTAAGAAAATGCACAACCCCAATATATACATGTTTCAGCCATGTACAACACCCAGCAGCACCTTACTATGAAATCACTCTTAGGATTGCTTTTGTGGCTCTACCTGCATTTTCAACATGCACACTGATAGATGTGTGTATATAATCCTCCACAAAAGCTGCTCTGTCTGTCCTTGCACATATGACTGAGGCAGCTAATAGGGCTGCTGCATTCAAATGGAATCAGGTGGAGCAAAGAAGAGCAAGGCAGAACAAAGGATAAAGACTATTTCACAGCCAGGCAAGCATGGGTCCAATGCTTTTGTCCAAAAGCTCTCATATCTTGCTCCTAAACTGACCCTGACAGCCTTGCAGAGTGCAAAGTTGCTTCAGAAGATTGATTGTCTTGCCCCCTGTTACAGGAGGTATGTCCACAACACTGCTTTACTGGAGTGCAGTGGTACCAGTAAAGAGCACTCAGATCATGTAAAACACAGGGCAAGAGTAGCATAAATACAGAAATCTGTGCTACAGTGAAAGGCTAATGTTCTAACCATAAGGTTGGAAATTAAGCAAAATTTCCTTCCCCTGCCACATACTGCTTGGCAAGCCTAGACCATGCTTCACCCCAGCCTGCCCATCAAGACTTCTCCACAGCATGTCCCTGCCATTGGCCAACAAACCACCCCAGCAACTCTGATGCCTGTGAATTGCTCTGTCACAAGCCTCCCCCTCCACTTCCCACCCAGCTTTCTGCCTCCCACAGATATTGAGTGGCTTTCTAAGCCATGATGTGCATGAAAGAAGCTTTCCAGCTTGGCCCAGTAGAGCTCCTTCCCCATTTTGTCTCTAATTTCTGAACCCCTGTAGTGGTGAGCCATGGCTGTCAGCCTGGAAAAGGCAGTCTCTGTGAACTTCCCTGAATTCCCTGTGCATGGCAGAGGAAGGGATTTACATTCAACACCTCAGCTCTGCTGTGCTACTGGTCTCAGGAGAGTTCTCCAGGTATGCACCATGAATTGCTCAAAGTGTGCCAGAGTTGTGAGTTTTTCAGCTCAGGTGCCTATTACCCCTGTGTCCCTCCTGACCAGACGCAGTTTCCTTGCACACCCTGCTCCAAGTCCTGAGCTTTTGGAAATGCCCTGGGCATCTCTGTTTATCTGTAGAAATTCCAACAAGAGTAGCATGACATTTTTCTCAAAGTGGGCAGGGAGGGGTCCCTGGCAGGGAGAGCAGGCTTGCTCAGCATGTGGGCTACCCCAGTACAGTTATTCTGCCCAGATCAAGGTTTCCCTCTTGAGGGCCAGCAGCAGCCCTCTGCAGGAACACCTGGGCCATAATCCCCAGTCCCAAAATCTGAAGCATAGTAGCCATTAAGAATTTCAGAGTTTAGAAGAGGTTCATTCACAGAGGTTCACTCTGTGTCATATTACAAATATGCTGTTAATTATTTTGAGTGGGTATTGAAGCAGTAAGACTCTGTGTGTTCCCTGCAGGAGAAGGCTGCTCCAGCAGCATCAACCTGGCTTTTGATGCTATTGTTTTAACTTAAAGACCCATCATACAATCAGTTTTGTTACTGGTCCTTGAATCCAAAGAATTTCCCTTCCATCAAACAGAAAGTTTAATTTGATGAACAGACAGACATTTCAAAATGTGACCTTTCCCAAGGTGAAGTACTCAGTGGATGTATTATTTATTGGTTTTCAATTTTTTCACAGGCAGACATGTCTATTCTGTCAGGAAGGTTAAACAAGAAGATGTTTAAAAATTCATTTAAGTGCAAATGCAGTCCTTACTAGTGTAGTAATTCTTACTCTTAACTACACATTTAAGAGCAAGATGTGCTTATGCAGGAGGATAAATGATAGCTTGTCTGAGGCAGTACTGACAGCTTGTAGATATCCACTGCTGGATGCAGGTGCAATTTAAATTGTCTCCAGCCCTTTCCTTGGGCTCGCTGGCCATCCATCTGCTCTCTGAAATTGGACCGTCCTTTAAGTGTGGAGTGCCTCGGTTTGTCTCAGCGTCCAAGCTCAGGTTCTTTGGAGGGGCCAGCACTGAGCTGCTCACAGCACCTCCAGCCACACCAGCTGACCTTGCAGGGCTCTCGTGAGCTGGGCCAGGGCCTTGTGCAGGGGTGCAAGTGAAGGAAAGTCTCTTCATTTCGGAAACATTGCTCTTCTCTCCCTCTGGGGTAGGAGCAGAGGTAACCTTGGAGGTCACATTCAGGCCTGTCTCTTCTGGCTCCTGAGCATCTTGATAATTGAGTGTGACTAATTCACAAGATTCTCTTTTCTTCCAGACCAGTGTAGCTTAAATTCTTCCCAATTGGTTAAATAATATTTCCAACAGATGCAAGCAAAAACCCCACTAGTGGATTATGTCAAAGTAGAACAATTTGCTGAGAAATTAGTTCATTTGATTGGAAGTAATACATTATATGCAGTAGTGAATCCTTTAGAACTAGGAAAATGTGCATGAATAATGTAAATAAGAGCGGCATTTTGTTCTCATCTTTCTGGGAAAATAAGTCCTGACAGCTTGTTGGATTTGCCTCTTCTGGCTATTTATGATTGTGACTTAGAAACTCTTCCTGATTGAGTGTTCAGTCAAGTAAAAAGGAGGAATAAAACCAGCATGGGCTCTTATATGTTCTGTTATAAAACCTGACAGTGCCTGGCCCTTATTCTCCCATGCCAACTGGGGCTGGGCCCCTACACAGACTTTATTCCCAAGCTCTGGTTGCTGACACCATCCTCCAATTGACACTGTGTGACACAGAATCATTAACATATGTTGAGCAAGTTTAAATTCCTTCATAATCAGGAGTAATCAGTAGCACAGGATAAAAATAGTAAGTAAAAACTGCAGTCCAAGTGATAAAAATAGCCTGACTGAAGCAGGGAAGATGGAAAACAGCAGAGCTTGAGGCTGCAAGGCCAGGACCTCAGAGTCCTCCTCTTCCTCTGCCTCCCATGTGCACATTTATAGTCCCAGTGCAAGGTGCCATTAATATCCCATGGACCATGAAACAGGGCTTTTTGCACCAAGGAAAGGACTTTTCTGTAAGCTCTCTAGACCCCACAAGAAAGGGCAGGTTTGATAGAGTCTGCATAGCAGGCATCACAGCCCAACTCCCCATCTCACTTTTGGCCCTCAGCAGAGCCCCTGCACAAGCAGTCAGACTCTGAGTGTGACCAGTCCAGCACATCTTTTTCACACCCACATCACCTCCTTATCCCTTGGCAAGAGCCACCCTGGTGCTCACTGACAGGTGGGTGATCCCAGGTGCTGCACTGGGAGCAGTGAGCCCCTCCAGGTGCCTGCAGCACAGCACCCAGCACGACAGGCTCAGCACTCGCCGTCCTGGTGCAGCACTCCTCTCCCTCAAAACCCCCTCAGATGAACCAGAAGCACTCTGAGCATGAAGCACTGTCCTCTGGCAATCCCAGAGCCTGCTGCAAAGTCCTCATCTTGCCACTGGAGAAATCTGGGGCACTGTCACATCCTGCTCTTTGGGCACATCAGTCTTGGGAGCTGCACAGGCTGCATAGGCAGATCCCCTGGGGCACAGGAAAGAGTGCCTGTCTCTGTGTCTGCACTGCAAGTGAAACATGGCTAGAAGGGTGTGGAAAATGTAGGGACTTCCAGTCCTTTCCAGTTCTTTCCCACATTCTTAGCATGGGTGTGTAGAAAACAGAGAAATTAAGCATCTTGCTCTGCTGTTTTTCCTCTCCTGTGACCCAGGCAACAGTGAGTAAGTGTAGTGCCCATGATATACTCTTATTACCATAGTAACTCAGCCAGGAGCTGGTGATTGCACAAGTAGATGCCAAAAGGGAAAGACTGTCTAAGGAATAAATCAGCTCTCTGCTAAATGGGTGCATCATCCCTATCTGCACTTGATAGGCCTTACTAGGCAGTAGGATTCCTCTGGCACACAGTGAGAGCAAATTACACCTTAGGTCCAAGTCTGTGCTTGAAAAGGAATCCTCCTGAAGGATCTAACATTTTACATCTAAACGAAAAATTACCCACCCCTTATTAGAATGATTTTCAGCAAGGGTCTGCACTGCCCTCTGCATTTCTCTTATTTCCATTGAAGAAAGGATGTGGGGTGCAGCTCCAGCTGTGCCCCCTGTGAGAGCACAGGCCTGTCTGCAGTTCTCCATAACAGCAGCTGCTCCATGCAAAGAGGGGCCAGCATTAATGTTTCAGCTCAGTGAGAGCGGCTGGAGCCTCCAGGCACTGGATGCCCTTGGCAGCCCAGTGTCTGATCATTGGAATCTCTGCTCTAGCTCTGGTGCTCCGGGATGAGAAGGCCTTAGAAAGGACTGTGGTGATGACACAGCCCCTTGCTCCAGGCTATACCATCCACCTGAAAACCTCACAACAGTAGCTGGTGTTTCATGCTCTTGCCATCACCGTGCTCATGGGGTCTGAAGCCACTGTCACACACAGGCGAGTCAGGACTGAAACACAAAGAAGTCAGCCAGGTACTAAGGCCATCAAAGGGACTTGTAGCAGGGCAAGGATTTGAAAGCTCATGTCTCAGGTGAACATAGTATGAGTCCGTAGGTGATCTCAGGGCCATGCATCCTTTCCTAAAACAATTAAGATTAAAGAGGGCAACTTCAAGTACATGGAGTTTTCTTCATATTTTCTCCTTAGTTTTGCCTTTTGGGTAGTAATCTTTATACCAGCCTTAAAACTGCTGGTCTAACATTCACCACTGTTATTCAGGGCCATAACATTTCTGCTTAGTATCCAAGGTGTGAGAGGGACACAGAGGAGCAGCATTAGACCATTTTGGCTGTCATGGACACCACAACTCTGTGAAGGCAACATTGGATAGTGACCACCCTCCAAACTCCATCCTTTCCAACAGCCCAGGACACTTCCTTTGATAAGACTGGAAGAAACATGTCCATCACTGATATTACATTACAGTGGAAAGCAGCAAAGTCCCTGCCACACAATCCTGCCTATACGGATAAAAATATTTCACAAATATTTTCATAACCTTTCCACCAAGTGCTGTTAACAGGTACAAGGGCAAGGCTCAATTATGCAAGATTTCCCTTAAAGTTTCTGGTCAGCAATAGCTCAAGTTCTTCTCTACCCCTACTTAGAAACTTGCAAAAGGAAAACCTTCTCTTGAGTCCTGAAGCTGCACCAAAACCAAAAATATATATATTGTGGAGGAGAGGAGAACTGGTGCTTTCATTTGGGAACACACAGAACATAACTCCTGTAGATGAGCTATATATATATTTATATATGTGTGTGTGTGTGTGCATCTGCCTATTTGTGCATATAAATAGTGAGAGATCTCTCCCCTGCTGCTGTGGATAATAAACCTCTGTCCTCTCGGGGCATGAAGTGACAAGACTACCTGGGCTCCTGTCCCCATCTCACACTTTTCTCTGCCTTTTGCCCCTAAAGGCACCTGCTGACATTAACAACACATTTGAGCAGAATATCCAAAATTCTTCACTAGGAGGCCAGAAGCAAGTATAAAAGAACGTTGTCACTGGATCTTTCTGAGCTTTACCAGCAGAGAGCAACAGGTGATCGTGCTGCTGGTCCTTTGTTTCAGAGCCAATACTGGAGCCAGGGACATGCCACAGGGCCAGGCTGGGTCTCAGCACACGCAGGACAGACACAGACTTCTTGGATGGCCTCTCCTGCTTCCTGTGCTAGCCACTTATGTAAACCAGAGCCCAAAGGCACTGCAATCACTGGGGCTCTGCAGAGCTCTGCCAGGGCAAAGGCTTGTTTCAGCAGGGCTGCTTGGGGGAACTCACAAAACACCCCCCAAGGCATGGACAGTGGCTGCAGAAGGCACATGACTGATAGTCACACGGGAAAGGAAGATGGGCTTGGCCAGAGCCAAGACTGCCAACCCAGTGCTGCCACTGCAATCAGACAGTGTAGCACATATGCCGAAAAATAAGAGTAAAATGGAAGATGAGCCTTTCATTTCCCTGCACCTGAGCTGCAGGGAGGACATTTCTACTTGAAAGGGAAGTGAATGAATAAATGAGCTGCTGCTTCTGTTACAGGAAAAATTAATAGTGTTGTCGTAAGTGTCTCCACAAATCTCAGTGACAGTTGCAGAGGACTGTTAGCATTTGATCTTCCTTGTCTCACACCTGTGTTTCTGGGTAGCACACACCACTTGTATGCCAAAGCCTGACAGAGTGCATACCACCCAAAATGTACCAAGCAGAGTAGGTAAGTTCCAGGTTAACTGAACTCAGATGAACAAAGACACAAAACTTTACTGAGTGCACCCACCACAGAAATAGAGAGAAACAGCATCAGTCTAGTCTGTGCTCAGGTCAGATGAGATCCTAAGGAAAACCCCCTGTTTCATTTACATCCCTCTTTAACAGATACAGCCCTTTTGCCTTTATCCTGGAATTAAGGTTTTGTTTTTTTTTTTTTTTTTTTTTTTTTTACATTTCCTGAATTTTGAAGGAATTCACCTCTGCTACACAGGAAGGAGGGTCTGTTTCATACAGATCACCAACAAAATCTGATCCTGCACAACTTACACACTTCCTACCTGGATGAAAAATGAAACTCAGTGGTGAGCCATTGAGCAGTCAGGAGGTGTTGGCAGGGGAGAGCAGACACTCCTGATAGCCACTGCTGCTTTCATAGCAAAATCTGAGGGGCAAATAGGCAAATAAGTAAAATATAGTAAATGTGGCAGTGAAGAGGACCCTTGTCCTCTGGCAATACAGCTCCTATGATGAGACATCCAGTCAAAACCATACTTGGACAACTTACTTTGAAAGCTAATGCATTGTTTTGCCTACTCTTCTCCTGAGATAATCATGCAAAAGTACTTGAGGGAATGCCTTTAATTATAAGGCATTATAATTAACATATAATTATACTTATGTATAAAAGTCTTGTTGCAAGACTGCCTGGCCAGCTCATACCTCCATTCCCACTGGGGTCAGACACCAATAGGTGTTGGGTGTCCAAATCCCCAGAGCACCTGCCCCTTTCTCTTCACTAAAATCTCTTTACAACAGGACAAACCAAAAAGTGACACATGCCAGACCCAAACTTGTTCCTAAAATACTAATGGAAACAGAAAACAGGGTCAGAGGCAATGTCAGAACTTTGAATGTGACAGCCTGCACTTAAGGAATCATACTGGAAAGAGTACAAAACATCAGGGACAGAGGAAAGATGAAAAGGAGAAGAAAGTGGAGACAAAAGTCAGTGGAGCGGCTGGAGTGTGTGCTAGAGCTGGGGGAGACTGCAGCTAATGATGAGATGACAGTGTGCAAAGAGATTTGAAAGTGGAAGCCAAACTGGGAAGTCAGATGAGAAGCTGGAAAAGGCAGGTGCTGAAGTCTGTGTGATGGTGGAAAATAGTGTGGAGAGAGAATGAAAGTGGAAACAGCAGAACAGAAAGGTTTTGCAAAAGGAGAAGAGACATCTGTCATCTGCTCTTCTAGGCTCAAAGGAAAGCAAAAGGGGTCAGTGGCATCTCAGCCCTCTCTGTAGCAGGTGGCTTGCAGGCTCCCTCCCCACCAAAGCTCTGGGGAGTCACAATTAAATGCAATGAAGTGGAATAAGATAGGCTGGGGCATTGTAGGGTGGCAGTGTGTGAAGTCTGGAAGGTAGTTTCTAAATCCACCTGGAATTTGTTTCTCTGATCTGTAAGGAAAATTGTGTTCACAGACCTGCTGAGAGCCAAAAAATAAAAAAAATTCTAGTTTAATATTTGGTGGCAAAACACAGACTTCTGTAGCAGCAGGGGAAGGAGCTGTGGGTGGCCAAAGCCCGGGGACAGATCGAGTGCAAGCCTCCAGCCCTGGACCCTGCACCCTGGGGGCTCTAGGGATCCCAGGAGCACTTCTGCCAGGGTAGTATTCCTAGGAATCATCCTCCTTCTCAAGTGTGAGGACTTTGTGATCTCTCCACAGCTGTCTGCAGGCTGTTTTCTGAGGAACAGAGGGCACTGAGGCATTGTGTGTACTTTGTTTTCAGCAAGGCCATCTTAGTCTCAGGTGTGTGGAACTGGATATTTAAGCACCCACACTGTCCTTGCACTGACTGTCAGCCTCGTTGGCTGTGCTCTGCCCACTGCTCCAGCCCCACATGAGAGAGAAACCCAGCCCCTGAGGTCTCCCCTTGCACAGGGCTTACAAAGATTCATTGCCTCCAGCCCGTGCAGTGGATCTGCAAAGGGTCTGCTTCCAATAAAACCAACAGCAACCTGCCTATGGGACAGGCTCTGAGCTTCCTTATTCCCATCTCAGATGAAGATGGGAGCAGGAGAGGTGTGAGCCAAACACATCTGGGGAGCCAAATACCTGCAACCCCAGCTCTTCTTTCAGGCTCCATAGCTCTGCAAGGTGAGTTAACCCTGCCTGGACACCAGGTGCCCACCAAAGCCACTCTATCACTCCTGTCTTCAGGGGGACATAGGAGAGAAAATAAAATGAAAAGTCTGAGGTAAGGACAGGGAGAGATCATTCAGCAGTTATTGTCATGTGCAAACAGACCCAGCTTGGAGAAATTAACTGAATTTATTACCAATCATATCAGAGTAGTATGAGAATTAAACCCAAATCTTAAAAACACATTACCCCCACCCCTCCCATCTTCCTGGGCTTAACTTTATTCCTGACTCTCTGCCTTCTGCCAGCCCTGCAGGGGGACAGTGCAGGGGAACAGGGAATTGGGGTTGTGGTCAACTCATCACATGCTGTTTCTACCACTGCTCCCTCCTCAGGGAAGGGAGCTTACTTCCCTGCTGCAGCATGGGGTCCTTCCCATGAGAAACAGTCTTCCATTAACTTCTCCAACGTGAGTCCTTCCCATGGGCTGTAGTTCTTCACACACTGCTCCAGTGGGAACCCCTCCCACAGGGTGCCATTCTTCAGGCACAGCCTGCTCCAGTGCAAGTTCCCCATGGGGTCTCAAGTTCTGCCAGCAAACCTGCTCTAGCATGGGGTCCTTTGCCCACAGGTTCACAGGTCCTGCCAGGAGCCTGCTTTAGCATGGGCTTAACACAGGGTCTGAGCCTCCCTCAGGCACCCCCCTGCTCTGGTGTGGGATCCTCCACAGGCTGCAGGTGGATATCTGCTCCACCATGGGCTGCCTCACCATGATCTTCAGCATGGGCTACAGGGGAATCTCTGCTCCAGTTCCTGGAGCATCTCCATCCCCCCTCCTTCCCTGACCTTGGTGTCTGCAGAGTCATTGCTATCACATAATCTCATTCTGGTCTTCTCTGGCCACAAATGTGTCTGTGCAATAACATTTTTCTTGTATTAAATACATCATCCCAGGGGTGCTACCACCAAAACTGTTTGGCTCAGCTTTCCCAGGGGTGCTGATGAGTTCAGCCTTGGCCTGCTCTGCTTAGAAGCTGCCCGGCATTGACACTGTGGGATGCAGAGGAAGCTTCTAGCAGCTTCTTGCAGAAGCCAGCCCCTATAGCCCTCCACCCCTCTCCCCCAAACCCTGCCACGTAAACCCAACACGTTCACTTCCCAGATCAGGAGTCCATGGGATCCAGTGGTGGCTTTACCACCATCAGGGAGTGTAAAGAAGAGTAAATGGAGATTCATCCCTTAAGGCTGAACGTCTCATGGTGGCCAAAACCACAGAGAGGTTGTATTTTGAACATGTCCCATCACAACCCATGAGTTAACGTCTAGGGTGGCATTACATGCTGGTGGCCATGAGGAATCCCAGGCACTCAGGTCTTCCCACTTCAGCTTGGGATGCTGTTGCCCACTGAGACATCAAGGACTCAAAGATTCCTGCCTTATCTGTGTACTGGCACCCTTCACTGATGCTCCAAAACTTCATATATATATACATATATATATATATACATATATGCATGTATATAAGCAGCCCAAATCCAAGATTTCAGCAGTACAAGTGATGGGAACCTGAGTGAATCACATACATGCAACTGCTCTGAAAGATTCAGTAGCTAAGTTCCCAACAGGAATATGCTTCATTAGCTCAATTTACTTTTGTTTCTATTAGGCAACCTTTCTATTTGTCTCATCACACAACAACACCCCCAAAGCAGATGAATGCTTTTGCCAGTTTCACACCAGCAAAGACTAGTTACACTGGCCTCAGGAAGTCGACCTACATCCTTTTGGCTGTTGTTATCTCATCAAACAGGCCAACCTTATGCTAGCTAGTTCTTGCCCTGTCTTGTTTCAATAGTTGGCATAGTGGCTCTTTTTTCAAGGATTCACATTGCGTTTCCATAAGAACATTAATGGAGAAATTTCAGAAATAAACGCCCAGCTTAACCCTGCTGTACCCTTAGGAAAAGTCCTCTTCACTGGGAAGGCTTTTTGGCATTTCCCTTCTCCTCCATTGGCTAAAAAAGAGACAGGAGAGAGGTCAAGCTCCTCTTTGTGCCACTTTCAAAAACAGTGGCTTTCACAATGACAAAACACATCCAACATATTCTGTCTGGCTTAGGCTAAAGTCAAAATTTGTCTTCTCCAGACAGACCAAACAAATATAGGACCAGAGTAGGCAGGCCAGAGAATCTTACTGCTGGCAAACTCCTGAACTTTACATTCAAGGAGGGTATGATCAGCGCACTGGGGCAGTACCACATTTAGTGCCCTGCTTTGCACATTTCACCTGAGGCAATGATGGGTTTTTAGAAAAAAACACAACAGTCCCAAGAGTAGAAAACCCCAAATCTCCTGCACAGGGCACAGAGCGCAACTGTTGGGTTTTAGAACCAAACTCTTTCTGTTTCTTGCTTTGTTCCCCACGATTTTTGCATCTGTAATGACATTGTAGTGTTCCCAGTTCCAGCAAGGAAAGATTAGAAAATCCTTCTTTATCCTTGAAATAGCCTACACCTCACTGGTTTCTGGGAGGAGGTGGTGGATGTGTGCTCAGGCGCCTCCAGCTGAACAGATATTCCAAGTGCCAGATGCCACTCTCCAGCAGGGAGGGAAGCTGGTGCCTGTTTCATCCCATCCTTCTCACTCACTTTCTCTTTTGCTGTGAGCTGTAAAGAAAGATTGTGCTTTGTCAAGGTTAATGAGATATTTATTCTACATTTGATCTCTCAATTTAAAGCTTAATTACCACCCTAGAAGGCTCCAGCCCTTGGAAATCAGCATCTGTGAGTAACAAAAAGATGGAGCCCTCAGCTATATCACACTACATGAAAGGAGCACCATGTCAGTTCATGTTATGAGCTACCTCCATTATCTGTGAATCAGTCAGTTGTAGGTTTTCCTCAAGCCCGTGTTAGCCCCCACTGTCATCATCCTCCTTCCTTGATGCTCCCTTTCAAAACCCACTCCTCCCTCCCTCTTTGATGCCCATTTGAGGACACCCAGCTGGGGTGCATGGTCCCTAAGACTGAGAGATCCTTCAGCCCCTTGGCATGAAGGCACTGCCCTATTTGGCTGACAATCCCCCTCCAGAGATACCCTCAAGATGTCTGCAGGATGTGCTACCTGTCTGTTCCCTGGAGGAGTGCCTGCCTTCCTGGGGATGCTTTCCCTGGGCTATAGCTATGGACCTTGAACAACAAGGGGAGGAGACACAGGAACCCAGGAGAAGCAAAAAGGGTCGCTCCAAATGCAGGGCTAGCTCCATGCAGAGCCCATGCACACTCTTCTGCAGAGGCTTCTGGCTACACCAGCCTGGTGCAAGGAGTGGTCTTGCACCTCAGACACCTCCATGCAGGTCCCTGCTGCTGGCCCTGCTGCCGCTGTCCCACACCAAGGCCTTGTAATGGGATGTCAGTGTCACCTCTGACGTCTCCATCCAACCTGGGTAACATGGCAGAGCCAAGTCCCATGGTGTTACACTGGGGCAAGGGGGCATTTGAGCAAGCAAAGCAGTGGAGGGCTCCACCTTCAAACACCCAGCACTACCCAGACCCCACTGACCAGCAATGTCCACCCAGCAACTTACAGAAGAGCCAGCACACCTTGTCAGGCCTGATCCTCAACCCAAGCATGCCTTTGCTTGCCTTCATTTTCAGAAGGCTAACATGACAGCAGTCCATTAGCAGCCGGGGGCAGCTCAGCTTCTGGGCTGAGAGGTTTTGGGTGTCTCTGGTGTCCATCATACTGTGAGTGCTGCTACAACTCATCTTCACTGTCTCCAAGGAGCTGGGTGCGAGCTGCATGGTGTGGCACCCAGAGAACAAAGAGCAGCAGGGCTGGCACAGCACAGCAGGAGGCACAGGCATGGATTTGACACTGACATCAAGCCCCAGAAGGAGCAGTACTGGATCACAGTGAAAGTGCAGGTGGCACTGTGGACGGAGAGCCACTGACACCTTCATTATATGGCCAAGGCCCTCAGTGGCAGGTGTCATCCTTCACCACATGCACATTACCAGCCCCGTGGAACCCAGAACCAGGACACTGATGCGTTTACTGGTGGGGACCTCCAGAGGTTGGGGGACTTCCAGTGGGGGATAGGGACCAGCATGGAGATGTCTGAGGGAGTTTGGGACACCTATGGTGACAGGAACCTCTAGGGGTGGCTAAGGACTGTGGGAGGTGAGGGAGATCCATGGGTTGGGAATGTCCAGAGACACAGAGGACATGCAGGGAGGGGGTCAGGAGTGGGTGACACTCTGCACCTTAGTGACCCTATCTCCAGCACCATGTGCCTCTGCTTCCCCCTGCATATGGCTGCAGGTGTTGGGAACCCCTCTGTGGGGGTGTGTTGGGAGAACTACAACCAAAAAAACACATCAGGACAGAAGCTTCTGCCAGGCAGGATGCAAAGCAGCACAGGCCAAACCTCCAGACTGTGTCAGCACAGCATGTTACACTGAGCTGCACTAATTAGTAGCCTAAAGAGAAACAGCATCAGCATGGATGAGTTCTCCCTGAATCAAGGCTCCCTGCAGGACCTGCTCGTGCATCAGCCCTTTCTGCAGGCATTGCACCAGTTTCCAGCTCTGGTTCCAGGTCATTGTTGGTCTCCCATGCTGAGGTCAGGTGCACCTGGCAGGCACTTTCTGGGAGTCAAGGAGAGCTGGGGGGTCACTCAGGCTCTTAGAACCGAGATGTGCTGGGCAGGAAGCTGAATGCTCTTTTGGAAACACTTCTGTGCTAGGCTCCACAACCTCCCGAGGAGGCAGGGTAAATGGGTCAGTGGGAGGTGAGAGCAATGACTCCTCAAGAGTCAGCATGGAACATTTTCACTGGGATGTGTTTCTGAAGCAGGATTATGTGTATTCTCTGAGCTTTATATAGTTGCTCCTGTAAAGAGAGGAGCTGTCATATGTCGAATGTCTTAAAAGATTTTAACAAGCTTGTCACCAAAAAGAAAGTTATTCTTAACAATTATGTTTTCAGTATGACCCATGAATACATAAATATAAATGATTATATTATAATCAGAATTCTGGGGCTCACTCAGCAAGTCTGGCTCATGACTCTTTGCAAAACACTCTGAAGGTAAGGGAGCAGTTACGACTCATCAAACACATATAAATTTAACTATGGGCAAGAGAAGACATTTTTAAATGTAGCTGCATGCCTCTTAAAGACTTGCTATGTTTAAGAAGTCAGTGTTCTTCCAAGGCCATTGCTATCATTGCAGTTATTCACAAGGAAAAAACACTCAGCCTCTGTATTTCAGTTTGAGGTAGCTTGGCGAAATCAAATCCACAGAATGTGTTCAACTTGACTCTTCAAAGCTTGATTTTTAATATTTGCTTTGATATAACATAGTTGTTCTATTGGTAGTTTAGCCCAAATTGATTTAAGATTTCTTGGTTACCTAAGGAACAAATAAAGAGAACAGCAACCAGTCCTCTCCCAGCACTGCAGGAAGGGAAGAGCTCTTTGGCTCTCTCTATGAAGCCGCTGTCCCCCCAGTGAAGGACTATGCAGGCTGCACAGCTGTGCTCAGTCTTACCAGGGAAACATCAGTTTATGACACTCCACAGTCTCCAGCTGCAAACTGAAAAAAGCTCTTGTTTAATGCTTGCCTTAAACTACCTTTTGCTGTATTATACTGTCAGCAACATTTATTTGAGCCATTTCGAGTATCCCAGAACAAGACACTATTGCTCCTTTTTCAGGCCTCGTGTTTAAAAAGAATTACTCAAATTTTAAAACAAACGAAGAAATAAACAAGCAATAACAAAACAACAAAAAATCATCCAGTAATAACAGAAGTGAGTCTCTCACCTTCTGTTGCAATAACAAAGTTAATTCAAGATGTCATCACCGCTCTGAGAGGTATTCCTGCTTACAACAGCTCTGACGCAGGCAGGGGAAACTCCTTTGGGAAGCGTCAGCACATGCCCAGCAGTGGCAATGTGTAATGTTTCCTGTTATCATGGGATCTTTCATTAAATATGAAAGGAAAACAAGGTATGTCAGGCTGGAAAAGCCATGTTCCTTGTACTGTAGGCACAGCCCGCGAGGTGGCAGAAGGAAGCGGGCGTCACGGCAGGCTCAGCCAGCTCCGCCTGCCCTTCTCCTGAGCACTGGTGCTTTGAATTTTGAAAAGAAAGGCAAAAGAGAAAAACAATCGAAGAACAGAAGCATGCTTAACTCTCATGTACAAACTTTCCTGAAGAGGAAGATAAGCTGCTAAGAGGATTGTTTTTATACGTTAAAGACAGAGAAGTGCAGCAAACAAGCGCATACGCTTTTAGCACCCTTTTAGCACTATGCACTTCAAAATGGCAAGAGAAATAATAGCAATGGCTAGAAATTATTTTGTGGCTCTTAGTGAAGTGATGACTGCCAAGAAGATGCCTTCAGATAGCTCTGTTGCAATATAAATTTGCAACAAAATTATCAAACCAGCTCTCGACTAAGCCCACCTGTCCTGTATGTTTATTGACTTGTTTATTGACCAGGCCTATAACCAGGGGTAATTAGATAAAAAAAGAAAAAACTGGGAACTTGTTCAACTCCTCAGTCTAACACATTTTGAAGTTCTGAAGGAATGCAATACATGAATTTATTTAGAAATCAGCAATTAACTTTTCAAGCTCCAAGAAACCTGGGTCCTGATGAAGCTTCTGAGGGAGTCCCTCCACACACCTTACCCACACACAGCTGCAGCTCTCTCCTGCATAGAGAAGACACGGTGGTTGCATTACTGAGGAGCATTCCCTGTAGCCATGTACTTGGAGGATTTCTTTCCTGGCAGAGCTGTGCATCAGGTAGGAGGGTCCCATATATATTTCTGAAATCCCTTTGCAGGATTCCCAGCATGTCCTGCATCTTTTGGAATTATCTGCTGAAGGAAGCTCATGCAAACACCTGGTTTCATCCTATATTGCAAAGGAGATTTAAATCACAAGACACTGCAAGATACTGCTCTCCCCAGCAGGATAGTTCAGCAATATGGTTTTACCATTAGTTTCTTGGGAAAAGACCACAGAAAACAGAACAATAATCTGTTTATCTCCCCCAGTTAGCAAAAGTAGGGAGGGCAACATGAACTTATCAGAGAGCAGAGAGCAGAGAACTATGAAAAAACTTCTGTGCAATGCTGTGCATGCCCCAAAGGGAAGGCTATGATGAGAGCTTGTGCTGTTGCATCCAACCACAAAGCATAAAGTCTCAGAAAACCAGTTTTACTCAGCCTGTCCCTCACTCCTGCATGCATTGCTGCTGGCCTGACACCATGTGTTGTATTTCCTAAATAAAAGTGAGTGAGGTCACCTTAGACTGTCATTATAGGAGATCTTAATCAGATTGCCCATGGACTATGTCCTTTCCTTGCCACGTCTGCCCTGACAAAGTAGGCTTGCTGGCCATTGCCGGGGGGGTTTTGTTGGCTGGCTGAGCTGCCTGTGCTTGGCCTCCTGAACAGAACAGCACTCAGCGCTCACTGGCTCAGGCTGCAATGCCAGCCCTGCCTGCACAACCTGTGGAAAAGCACTTCAGGAAGGGGTCCCCTTTGCTATGACAGTATTTCTGTTCCATGTTCCCTTCATTAACTTAATTCTTCATAAACCTCCCTCACCAGCAGGGTGACACCACCTCCTCAGGAACCTGCAGTGCTTCTTGCAGATCCAGCACAAGTCTAAAGCATCCACCACTGGTAAATGTTCCTGCTCTGGTGCTCTTTGTGTACTAACTTAGGTTCTTTTGCCTTAGGAAACTCTTTGTCCTTTTTAGTGGGGTCAGCTTTGTGCTTTTCTGTCACTACAAAGTTCTTATGTATAAGTACACTTATAGCACCCCAGTGTAATTAACATTCCCATCACTTTCTGACAATCTCCTTTTTTTTCTCTTATGCTGCAGTTTTGGGCTAATACAGATATCACCAGCAAAAGAATGACTGTAAAGTCATTTGCACCTGAGAGTTTCTTTGGATGTAGAGCCAGTGCTCTTACTTATAATAAACTCTTATCTTAAAAGTTAAAAAGCAGTTGAGCAGCATAGTTAAGAAATCTGTTTTCCCATGGATTTTTAGCTGGATTCTCTGGTGTCCAGCAAGACACAAGCTGCCCACAAAAAAATTTTTATTATTGGGATGCAATCCTCTTCCATGTATATTTTGTGGTGTCTGAGAGCAAAACTCACAGTGCAGCTCTCAGGACCTGGGGAGGATGCTCTGTGCATGGATGGCTGCCTCTGCTGATTAACTGCTCCCTCAGATTCTGACTGAAATCAGCCAATGGGTCCAAAATTCCTAGTGGGACAGACTGAATGGTTGTATAAGCCTCCACTGCGTGGGAAAATGCTCCAGAAGAATACATGGTCAGATCAACTGTGCATGTCACTAACTGTGCTCTGAGTAAGCCAATTTACCTCAACCAGTCTGGTCCTGTTAACAAAATGTAACTACTAATATAGGAGACATGCCAGCAAAGCCTAAGTAGCTCTGATAACATTGTGTATGGAACAGAAAGTTTAAGATAAAGTCAATGGAAAGAATTTAAAGCTGGGTGAGATCTAAGGCTGAAGCAGAGTCCTGGCATGGTTGGGACCCCTGTACTCAGCTGAGCTTTTCCATTTCTGTGGCAGAAGGACCCCCTGTGCTTTAAAGGCTCCCCGTTAGAAGAGAGACTGCTGGGCACTGATTGCAGGGTGCTGTACTCCTTATGAAGAGAAATCCCCTGAAAATGTCATCATCATCTTAATTGCTGATTATATCTGTTGGCAACAGAAAAGTAATGAGAGCTACCTCTGAGTTAGTGAGCTTGCATGGACTGGGTCAACACACTGCAAAAGCAATGGATGTTGTGCTAGAAGTAAATTGGACTCTATAGCTTGAATAGATGCCAAGGAGCAAGTCTGATCTCCAAAACTGCAGCTAGCAGACCATGAAGAGAAATTGGCAGAAAAACACAGTGATCAGCCATTGAGAACTACAACACGTCCTGCAGAGGAGGAGCTCAGGGCTGGGTACCACATTCTCATACAATGTGCAAGCTGCACATGAACAATTCCACCTCTTTGCAATTCACTTGTGGGCCTTCTGGAAAGAATTAAACACAGGCAACAGCACTCAAACCAAAAGTAGAGGGGGCTGGACTTCTGCCAGTATTTATCATATGTAAGACTTCATTTAACAGAGAGCAGAACCAGAGAGGAGGTTAAGTACATCTGTTGACTGAGCATTTGCCATGCTCTTAATGCTAATGGACCTGTGCACGTCATGCCCATGAGCAGTGCTGCCCACAGTATGATGCAGGATTATCTTTTAGAATGCCTCGCAAGCAAACCAAAGTTCAGAAGTTCTTAGCCCTATCTTCCTTATATGTTAAGGAATAATGTCATTCCTACCTGACATTATCTGTCATGATACTAGCTCTGTTCTTATGCAGAGCAGGGCTGGCTAAGGCTCTGCTGTGACATGAGCCATTGAATTGCTCTGAGCCCCCTTCAAAGTCAGTGCCTGAAGGGCAGCAGTGGAGATGTTACTGGAGAGCAGCTACCCCAAAGGGGTCAGGGTTTAACTTGTCCAGACTCTGCTGTGTCTGTGAAAGGGACTTGGATAGCAGGCTGGAACACATTTGCTATCACCAGACTTATCCAGTCTGGACTCAGCCCTTTCTTTGAAGAATGGATATTGGATACTTTTTGAGGATTACTGGCATTGTGCTGGATATCACTGTTGCAGTCCTTCTGTCACAGCACAGTGGAACAGCTGTTTCCCCCTTAGTCTAAGTAACAGGACCTTGAGACCCTTCCTAGAGGCCATGTGATGCTTGGACAGAAGTGCCATCCTAGACTGTGCCAGGGCAAGTAACCCTAATGCTATAAACCACTGTCTCTCCTCTCACAAGCAGCAGAGGAGCTGCAGGCACTCAGGAGCAACCAGGGTTTCTACCATGTGATCAAGTTGATTTATCATTTCTGCTCCAGTAAATCCCACCTAGAACTCCTCAGGATGTACAAAGGTTAGATGACAGACAACATGCAAGTGTATGCCTGCTGGTTAATATCTCCTGGCCATCATGCTTTGGCCTAACTGTTAAAATCCAAGTATTTTGCACTGGGAAGGTTGTTGGCTGAAGTGGTCACAGGTTTCCAGCCACAATGCCTTTGCCCAGGGCAGGATGCTGATGTGTTGGGGTCTCTGTGTGTTGTGCAACACATCCCAGAGACACTGCAGCCACATCTAATATCACCACTGAGATTTAAGAATGTAGCTGTCCCATCATGAGACAGCTGAGAGCAGCGGATCCAGCATGTGAGGTCAGTGTATTCCACAGGATCACAAAAAAGCAGAGCTGCACAGTGAGCCTGTTGTGAGCCTGCCAACTGTGTCCTTCAGTGGTTTTTCAGCATTGTCATATGATTCTCCCCAAGAGCCCTGAAGAAATTCACAGAGACTTGACCAGAGTCTTTCCTCTTGCCTGGGCCGGCCTAAGCACAAGGGTGGTTCCTCGCATCTCCTCTTTCCCAAGACAAACATTTCTGCTGTCTTTGAAGGTGGATGTGGTAAAAAGCCACCTCCAGTGCTGAGGCAGCAAAGCCATATGTTCTTTCCCATATCATCACTGTTTGCCTAAGCACCTCACCCTCCACAGCCCCTCAGTGAGCAATGAGAGCCTCAGGCTCTCCAGCTGTGTAGAGCACCAAGGTCGTTTCCTGACCCAGGGTGGAAGTGTGAGCTGCAGTGCCTGTGCAGAGCATTAGCAAAGCTCTGTGCTGGCAAGGGGCTGCTGGATTCAAGCTTCAGGGTAGCTGTGTCAGCCTTAGTCCCTCCACATGTGTTTGACGGGCACAGCTGCATCTGGATACTGTTGGAGGCTTCCAATCAACAGTGGTGTCAGGGCATCCACAGGAACTAGTGAATGCCAGGCTTTGTAATGTTGGTTGTGAAAACTTTGCCTAGCATATGGGAAGGGACATCTAGAGAAAGATCTGGGGAAGACCCTTGGGACTTCAGGGCACCCAGTAAAGCAGTCAGGACAGTAAGACCTGGACCTGGTCACTGTGGGGGGCAGGTTGTCCACAGCACAGTCTTGACAAGTCAAAAGAGAAATACAGATGTCCTGTTCATAGGCTGATGGAAACCATGGGAACAGACTGGAAGCTGACTGTACAAAATCTCAAAAAATAATTGCTGATGGGAAGCCATCCTTGCTGCCATTTTTTTTGGTAGTGCTAGTCCCACGAGGACCTGTTCTTACAAAGTACTATTCAATACTAGTTTAAGCTCTTTGGTTTATCAAACAGAAAAGTAAAAAAAGGATTTGATCCTGATTTTAAATATCTGTGGAGAAGATTTCTCTCACTAAGGAACTCTTTATAGTAACATAGAAAAATATAAAAGCAATAAGCCTGGAAGGTCGTTTCCAGACTAAATTTATTTTGCTTAAAGGTGCACATTTTAAAATAGGGAACAGGTGAAGTGTGCAAAGGTTTATGTTGTGCAGGCAGCCTTTGGTTTGGGCTTTGAAGAGATGGTATTTGTTACCATGAATACTGGGACATAGGCGACAGTCCCAGGAAAAGCCTGGACAACTGGTTTGGAGAAGAGTACCCTGGAGATGTGGGAGTAGGAAGGCTCAGGTGCAGGATGTTAAGGGGTTGCAGTCTTGGTTTGGGGATGGAGAGAATGAAGCTTGCAGGCATTTAAGCTGCTCCTGCCTATGCTTAGAATCAGGCCTTTGTCTTCTTGCCTGTGGAAGCATTGTAAAAGATACTTTTCCCCGGGACAAATAGGGATGTCTCCAGCACCAGGCATTTCCACTTCAATTCTTTATAACTCTTTAGCCAGGTTGCAAGAAGAGAGTTTTTCAAATTAGCTTTGCAAAACAGCAGTCAGATTAAAATTTGTCTTTTTTTTTTTAACCAGGTAATTTAAATGAGAGCTTTACATTTTTCTAGCCTAGGAAATACTAATGTGCAAAGTCTGTACTTAATGTTACCTCACAACCAGCTCTTGGGACTCTTCTTTAAGAGTCATTCTGCCTGATTAGAGATGTGCACTGAGTGTTTTCACAGAAGCATTAATTTGTTCTCCTTGGTTTTCTCCCACAGTTTCCAAGGAAAAGCCAGGCTAAAGGACAGAGTGAAAAAACAGCCAGCCCTCTGCCTGTGCTGCTGAGACACCAACCATATAGCAGGAAAAGGGTTTTCCATTCCTCCATCCCATGGTAGTTTGTCCCAAGAGTGCGCTTACAAGCATCTACTGAGACATGACTTTGGATATCCACAGTAACTCAGCTGCAGAAGTTCTGTCAATTAGCACAGACATTCTGTCTTGCTGCCCCATAAGTAAAGCCTTTTACCTCTACATAGCTGCCATCTTTTGGAATTGCTGGCTCCTTCCAGGAATGTGTTTTCTGTTCTGCTCCACATCCCATAGCACATTCCTCCGGTGCAGCAGTCTTTGTTTTGCACAAAGAAATGGGATCCAGTGGCCTGGTGCAAACCAAATCATTCCCCTGATTTCTCTTGCCAGGTCCTGTTTATCCACCAGTGTTTGTTAGCTAGCCATTACTATGTTCCAAGCACTGTCAGCAGCTGGCAGGAAACACTGGCAATCAGAGCAATCCCCAGAGCTCACTTTGCAGCAGGCTCTCTGGATTCCTGCCTTTAAGTCATGCAGTGATTCCAGAGTGAGTGTAGTGGGGCATCTGAAAAGGAGAAAGTTGAAATCCAGCAGATGTTTCTCACTGATCTCTTCCTGGAGCAGCCGACTGCTGGGACTGAGCCAGCACTGCTAACCTGGGAAAACCAGCAGTACGTGTGGCACTTCTGGATGTCCAAGGCTGCTTCCCTTCCATGAAGAATATCCTACAGCTGCAGAGCTCTTTCCTGTGTACTCTCTGTGCTTATTCTCTCATGTGTAATTCTGACATGCACCTTTGGCCTTTTGCTTCCTTATCCCGCAGGATTTTACATGCTGTTTGGAAAACATGAAGAGCTTCCCATCCTGCCCTTAGCAGTTCTAGAATGGCAATGAAATCTGCACATGGATAACTGAAAAACAGATGGAGAGGCTGGCTCTGGATGAGAACTAATTGCCCCTTCCTCAAGGTACAATAAGCAGCTACCAAAATATTTCCAGTACAAGGCTGGAGCATTGCAGATGGGCTGAAGAAGGAAGCAGAGATAGTGAACACTTTGAGCCACCTCAACACAGAGGCATTTCTGGGATGTGCAGCCATTCAGAAGCACAGGCTGAGGGATGCATTTCTCTTCTTGAAGCTAGAGGCCAGTTGTCACCAATGTTGGCATGTTTGTGAGAGGTTTTAATCACAATTGCTGCAACTTTTAACATGCACATGACACAGTGTGGGATTCTCTTTATGCCTCATACATGTATTTGTATTGATGGAGAGGAGGGAAACCTTGTTATTCTGAATTAATTTAAAATGTACAGAGGTATTTGTTTTCATGACAAGACAAGGACTTGAACACATACGAGATTCAAAAGCATGAATGGAGGGCACAGGCAAAAAAAAGGGAATGATTAATTGGAGTGCATTTTAAAATAGTAACTGTACGTAATGCTGAGCAAAGCTAAAATCTATTTTAAACTGTTTATACAGAACGGAAGCGTATGTTCTCAAGGTCTCCAGTTTGTCTATGTGGGTTGGTCAAAAAATTGTGACATGCTGAGAAAGGCATTTGTGCTTTGTTGTTTTTAGCAAAACTCACTTCCAACAAAATGGATTTAAAAGAGGAGAGACTGCAAAATACGTAAAGGTCACAAGGCAATCTTGGCCCATGCTCTCCAGGAGGTGCATATGCCTTGAAACATTTGAGGAACTGCATCTCCATGCTTCTGACTGCCTCCATCTGTCATTCTTCAGGAGCCTTTTCCTCAAGCCCTCACATTTTTGTCTCTCAGAGGATGTGGGCAGCTCCTTATTGCATCCTCCCTTGTACATTTTTTTGCCTTTATGGTGGAAAGGAATGCTCACAGAAGCAGCTCTGTCCATTCTTGCTGGAAAGGGTCAGGCACTATGGGAAGAAAAAAAAACAACCACTAAACCCAAAGAAAGGACAGTTAGCTGTAGTCTCTGCCACCAAAATCTACCTTTGACCTTGGGACACTTCCTTGGGTTTATCCTAATTTAAGATTTGGTGGCAAAAGTATTTCTGCAGGCTGCCTTGCTGCACTAGAGCCTAAATCAATGGTACAGGCGAGGTAGAAGTGAGAGTTTTATCAACTTTTGGAAACGGTTTACAAATGTGTGGCCACCCGCTACACTGCCAGCTCACTGGGGGTGTAGAAGAAGGGGGCACTGTCGTGCTAGGAAGGATAATGTCATTCTTATTTATGTGCTTCTGGAGTCTACTGATGGGACCAGGAATACCGTGAGGAGCACAGGGAGGCTAGCAATGTGGTGGACATCACCTGAGGTTGTCCTTGTTCTGGAGGATGCCACCCATTAGGTGTCCCTGGAACAAAGCAGCTGTTCAGAAAGGCAGCAGGCAAACCAGGAAAAGATGCTGCAATGCTGCTAATGGGGCTGGTTCTTTAAAACCAGTGTGGAATTGCAAGGGTACCACAAGCGTGAGGTGCCGTGCCAAGGGAGCTGCATTGTTGTGCTGGCTTCTTTCCAAAAGAGAGCTTCATCTTTGGCTTTCCTTCTCAATTTGTTTGCTCTCCTTTTTTTCCTACCTTCGTTTTCCATTTTTAGACCTTGTGGATCAGCATCCTGTGGACTACAGAACACCTAGTTCTACAGCAGCATGCAAAAGGAGGCACACCATCATGTGCCTTAAAATACTTATTTCTGCAGTATATATGTATTGTGACTTGGTATCATCTCATGCCAGTGCAGTGCTAAGAATCTATTGAATCTGTGAGCCAAATATGTGATTTAAAATGTCACACTTGTTTTGGATTTGCGACAAGAGCAATGCTGTTCAAGCCCATGAGGTGCCCACACCCTGGCTCTGGAGAAGTAGCACACAGCAATCGGGGTCAGCAGAGGGACAGGAGTTAATGCTGTGTCAGGGAGGCGTGAACTGGATGTATGAAAGCTGGAGCTGTGGCTGTGAAAAATGCCTTTACAGGGAAAAGAACAGTGTGCTAACGTGTGGGGGAGGGAGGAAGTGAAAGTCCACAAGGCAGAGAAAGGGTAAACGAGCAAAACAGCATCTTGTGAGGCCCCCAAGTTAGATAGGCACTGCTGCCTGATGTTTTCCACCAAACAGCACTAACTACCAGCATTACAGCCCGGCTGGGGTTCTGCCTGCATCCATGTCATCCTGTCCCTAATATTCAGCACTGCTGACTGATCTACCATTGCATCAGCCTTGACTATTCTTTCAAAGGCTGTTGGGTTCACAGCCAATCTTTCCTATTTTGTGTTTGTGTCAACATTGGTCTGCATCCACAAAATCTTGTGAGCAGATCGCTGTCACTTGCAGGCCCAGGGCATCTCCTTCCCTTTCCTTCACTTCTTTAGACATGACAAGGGGTCATGGTGGGCACCACATAAAACCCCTCAATAGGCAGGCACACAGTACCAGCATGTCCCTCCCTGCGAGCGAGGGCCACAGGCAGCCCTAAAGCCAACATTCAGCCAGTTGAGATGATCTTTGATGTGACGCTGGGTCAATAGTGAACACAGGAGCAAATGAACAGGAAAAATACACCACAGTAAGTGCAGCAGGGAATGGCAGTGGGAGGACCTGGCAGATGCTCAGGGGCTGATTCAGAAGGGAGATGCAGCCCCACCCATGCTGTTGTGAGCAAACTTGCCCTGCACCTCACGACACTGCTTTCAAAATGGGTTTAATAACACATATCAAAATGCCACCTGGTTCCCAGCAGGGAACCGTGGGGGGGACACCAGTCACACCAGGGTGAGACAGCTCTGCAACTGACCTGCAACAAAATCCAAGTGCCAACAATTTGCTATTGAGCAGAACAGGTATTTTGACCTAATGGCAGAAATTGCACCCCTCTGCAGACACAGGAAATGATGGGGGGGTGGAATCCAAGGGGATGAGAAATAAGCATGAGAATAACAAACAATCATGACTGCTAAAAAAAACCCCAAGAAACTAAGAAACAATTCTGCCTCACAGCACTGCTCCTTCCAGCTTCCTTTGCTGCTTCCCTTCTCAGTAGACCATCATTTTGGGGTTTATTTGATCACCACATTCAAGCTTGGGGTTAAATTGAAGTCTTGTTTCTCATCAATTGCCCCATCCTGAGAAGATAACATCTTCCTTTTTTTAAATTTGGACTGTTTTTAGGGGCTACATAGGGGCTAAAATGCCTTATTCTTAAGGAGCTGTGTTTTCTATGCATATGGTGCCTCTACAGATTTCAGTGAATTGTAATTTTGTTAGGCTTGGCTTGGGGTAATAAACACCTTGCATTTTGTCTACGCTTAACTACCAAGAGATTTTCTTGTTTTTCACTATTTTAATGCAGAGTATTTGGTAATATCTGTGGGGTTTGGGAGATGTTTTTAAATTAGAAAAACAACAATTAAACAAGAAGTATACAGAAAAGTGCTGCAGTGTATTTATAGTAATTTTAAGATGCAACATTTCAGTCTAATGTTTCCACTTATTTTACATTTTAACTTCTATTTATGCTTTTGTTCATACACTCTGGCTTGTTTCACCTCATGTGGGAGCAACACAGAGGAGAGGAAGTCCACAAACCAGATAAACTGTAATTACCACAGGTTCACTTCGTCAGAGCTACACAAAGCACGGAGGTCACGGGCCTGCCCTGCCTCTCCAGCAGCTCATCACACCTACCCCACGTCTCTGCTAACCTGCACATGGGCATGGAAATATCCCCTTTGCTGTGACAAGTAAGCTTCATGCAGTGAATCAGTTTTGAAAAATTATCTACAGTGAATGGGAAGTTTTCCTTATCATCTTAGTAGTAGAAATCTCAGCTATGGGCGCTTATATTCTTCTTTCACTGTGGTGTTTATTTTTTTTTCCTAACATTCTCTTTGGAATGATCTCAATTGCAAAGCCATGATTTGGGCAATACAGAGACCGATGCTGTGACCAGGATCTAAAGCACAAAGGGATAGAAGACAGAGCAGAAAGAAAAACAGCCATAGTCCCCTGTCCTGCAAGATCTATCCCTCGTTCTTCTAAAAGCAGAAAAAGCTTTCCAGACTGGCCAGAGCTCAGCATGTGCTTGGGAGAGCCACTTTATTTGAAATTCTTGCCTAGCCAGATGTATAGCAACACCATAGTATGAGAACATGACTCTTGAAAAACCCTCTCCAGTTTCACATATAAGGCCAGCAGTCCTTAAAAATAGCATCAGCCAGGACAGAAGCTACTTTTTCACTTGCCAATCTCCTGCCTGATGAAAGCAAAACTTCATTCTGAAAGCCACCTGCTTGCAAGCCCAGGACACAAAATGCCTTCCTCTCCACACCACCCCACAAACCCATGCACATATGCACTTTGAGTGGGGTTTTTCTAATAGTTGCCTATTTCCACAAAGTTCAGAACCCAGTGGCAAGATCATTTTAATGCCGATCAGTTTCAGTGCTATCAGTTTAATGTGGAAGACATAGTTGCACAGAGGAATATTAGATTAAAGGAGAATGTTATGAAACTCATTCCTCATCACAGGCTTAGGTTTAACTATCTTAGATGTTGTGACATCCAGACCAACTTCCAGTGACTTAAGTGTCAGAAATCTACTATATAGCTCCCTCATAACTGCTAACATGCTCTAGGCAAGACTCGTGATAATGGCCTAAAACCTTCACTGCACATCTTTACAGATTTTTTTGTTGTTGCATTTTCCTCTCTTGGATCAGAACAATACAATCATTCAGCCTAAGCTCTGCAAAACATCAAGCTAACACCTTATAGTTCCTCCGGTAGATATATTATGTTTGCTGTTTTGCCCCGGACACAGAAGTGACCAAGATGCCAGGTTTAGAAGCTACAACAATTACTCGATGAGTGGCAGAATGTCATCTCTAAGCAGAGATGCTGCCTGCATTTCACCTTTTCCTAATAGGTGCAGCATAATCTGAGCAGGCACAAAGATTCAGCCTCCCTGTGGCTGAATCCGACGAAGAGGTCCATAGAAAATAAAGAGCTCATTTATGCCTCCTTACAGGGCCTGCCTACATCTGTATTCATGCATGTCAATAACTCCAATCACTTGTGCACTGGATACAGCCTGTAAACTTCCTCTACGATCCTTGCAAAACGTGTCCAAACCAGATCTACTGCACTTTAGACTTGAATAAAATTCTTCTCCTCGCTGGCTGTTTCCTTCTACTTTCCTTAACCCTTCAAGCCTACACACGAGCCCTCTGTGTGAAGGGCAGCCAGAACAGGATCCGCTCCTCTCCACGGCCTCCCGAAAGCCTCTCCGAGCCATTCCTCGGGATCCCGGCGAGCAGGAGCGGGAGCAGCGTTGTTTCGGGCCGTGCCCGCCCTCCGAGCACACAGGAATGCGGCTGGGAGCCCGAGGGCAGCGCCGCGCATCCGGCGGGGCTGCGGCACCGCCACCGGGGCTCCGCCCGGGCTGCGCTCCCGGGAACCGGGCGGGGCGAGGCTGCCTGTCCTGGCTGATCCCCGTGCGCCGGACCCCGCCCCTACCCGCAGCAGCGCAGGGGGGTCCCGAGGGTCCCAAAGCCGGGCTTGGCGGCCTCAGCCACCCGGTCCGGCTGCTCGCGGTGGAGCCCCGCAGGGTGCCCCGCCACCGGGACGCGAACCCGCGGACCCGCGCCCGTGGCTCCCGCCACCCCCCCACGCCGGCGTTATGTAACGGCCGCGCGCCGCCATTGGCCAGCGCCGGCCGGGGCGCGCGGGCGCGGGGGCGGGTCCGGCGCGCGCGCACTGCCGGTCCCGCTCCCTCCTCCTCCTCCTCCTCGTTCTCCTCCCGAGCGGCGGCGGCGGGGCCGCGCGGAGCCTCCACAGCGCTCGGCAGGGCCGCCCAGCCCGCATCCCGCACGGGTGAGCAGCGCCGGGGAAGCGGAGCCCAGGGGAGCGGGGTGGGGCGGGGGCGGGGGAGCAGGCCTGGCCCAGGGGGAAGGGAGGCGGCCCGGCCCGGCCTGCGCGCCACTCGCGGGCCGCCGCTCCCGGCTGCGGCCTCCGTCCGTCTGTCTTTCCGTGGTCGCTTCCCTCCCGCCGCGGATGTGGTGGGGCTGCGGCCGCCTCTGCCCTGCCGGGCCCGCCCGAGGCCCGCGGCCGCCCCCGGTCCCTGCGCGCCGCAGGCCCGGCCCGGGCCGGGGCGTCCCTGGCGGAGCGGCCGCCCGAGCCCTCGCTCCCGGCCGGGGAGGCCGCGGTGCCTGGAGCTGCCGTGTGCCTCTGGCAGTGACAGCGCAAACAGCTGTCGGTGCCCAGCTTTAGGACTTGAAACTGCGCTCGGATTCTGGTGACTTACAAGGAAATGACCCCATGTGAGGTATGGCTGTGCTGCGGGTTTCAGCCTCGCTTCCCGACAGTGCCTGTGCTGCTGCTGCTGTTATGATTTGGCAGCAGATTTTTTCCATGGGTTCTCTTTCCTACGTGCTCGCGCGTTCTTTATTTGGAGACAGCAGGCTGGTCTGCTGGACTCTGTAAGGGCGTGCCTGATAGGGAAAACAACACTTACCTGCGTTGTGCAATTGAAATGAGTGATTTGGCTTTGTAGATGAACTCATCATTCTTTTAAACGAGCTTTGGGATTATTCTTTTTGTCACTTTCTTAGAATAATAGTAGTTTAAACTTTACTTTTCTCTGTTTCAGAAACACTGTTTCAGCTGTGTTAACATATCTTGCAGTATTTAAACTCTCGGATTTTTGGTCTTCAACATTGTGTGGTGGTTGATACTTTTGAGCAAATGTTTGTGGTCGTGTTTTCTTGTCTGTGACTTAACTAGAACCAGCAGTCGCCAAGTACGTAAAAGCTCAGTGTGGTTGGCTGTTGTAATGTAGCACTTATCAAAGCACTAAAATACAAAGTAATATGCAAACACTTTGTGAAAAGAATTATTTTTTGTTACATCTGAGTATTTTCTGTCAGGAACCGTCTGACTCCTGGACGATTGCTGTAATGCTGATAAAATAGAAGTGAAATAAAGCCTGCTGTACCTTCTTGTGCATGCAAAGCTATTGGCGATATATCTTCTTTTTTAAACTTTAAGTGGGAATCCAGTGTTCTGATTGAGCCGTGCTGTATACAAACAGCATGAGGTCCCGGCTGGGTGTTCTGCAGTAGTTGTAGCATCCAGTGAAACATAGATTGACACTTTTAGTCATACTGACTTTGACTGTTGTACCTTATGGAAACTTTGGATGCCCGCATGTATTTCTATCTGCTCATTAATGGAATTGTGTTGTGTTCAGTTTTATTGGCTGTATGAACTTCTGAATTCTCTTTTAAAGAAACTGGTGGAGGAAGAGGAGGGAACACTGAAGATGTAGTCTAATACTTCTGCAGAGGGTTACATGGTGGTGTTTGATGCCATGAAAGAGCCGGGCTGCAGCCTCAGAGGTTTCTCAATCCACAAGAGCTGTTGTGGGTCTCTGCTCACATGTTAGGCACCTGTCCAAAAATTCCCACAATACTAGTGAATTTTCACATGTTGTTGTTTCATAGAAACTTAAGTTTTGTAATGGTTTTTAAGGGCTTTCCATACGTATTTACTCGAGGTCAGTCACTGTTTGGATAGGATTTTCTCTCACACTGGGAGGCCACCTGTGTGGTGGGAGGGATGGCGTGGTGTAGCCATGAGTGTGTCTGTCCACAGGTACCAAACCTGGGGCAAGTGCCCGGGTTACCCAGAGGGGCAGTGGCCAGGCAGCCGCCCTCCTGGGAACACAGGACTTCACTGGTTGTCCTGAGAACAGTGGGCTTGGCTGGCTGTGCTGTGCTTGGGCAGGACTGTGCTTCTGGGAGAGCTGCACAACTGAACCCTGCGTGGGCCGGGAGGGACTGGGAGAGACACAATAGCAGAAATTGGGCTGCTGGGTTATATAACCACATGCTGAATCCTGTTCTCTTGGTGTGCCCAAAGCCCGTCTGGTGTCTGCTCTGAGGGTGGGGTAAAGACTGAATTGGGTGTCCTGCTGGCTGAGTGCAGGTGGAGTGCGCTGCTGTGGAATGTGATGTCTTGACGCTCCCTGAATTGTGACACTTTTGTCTCATTTTGTGGACCTTGTCATGGCATATGGCAGTAGCATTTTCTTCCTTTGTGCTCCTGTGTTAGATACAGTAATGGCTTCTGATGAGGGCAGCCTGTTTTTTTTTCCCAAGAAATTGTATGCACATAAATGTGGCTGAAAATAAAAATACAATAGCCACTTGTAAAAATCACCTTCAGTAAAGAGGAGTGACCTATTGTTCTTGGAGTTCCCAACTTCAAAGCAGCTCACAAGCACCTAAAACAGAAGACAATAACATGTCTTGGGTAATACTTTGATTTGTCTTTCTTGAAACTTGTTTCAAGTTCTAGAGGAAAAGGTTGAGTCTTAATAAACCACAAACAACAAAACCCTTGAATTTTTCAATACCTTTTGAAAAAAAGAATAAGTTTCTATTAACTGTAAAGGAAACTTTTTATCATTCTGACTATTGAAAACACTTTTCAAAAGTAGAGCTTGAATCTTAGTAGAGGAAGACACCTTAGAATGGCATAAATGATTCTGGTGTTTATTTTAAGAATGATACTGAACCCACAGGCTTTACATAGCAAAGAGCTCGAACAGATGTCTGTTGTGTTTGAGTAATGGGAGTTGTAGGCCTTGTGGACAGAGCAGGTGACTGCATTGTGCTCATGGTTACAGCTCCTCAGTCAGATAGCAGCAGTAGTTTCTCATGTTTGTAGACTAAATGTCTTCTTTTTGTTTGTAGATATGGCTCGTGGACAGCAGAAGATTCAGTCGCAGCAGAAAAATGCCAAAAAGCAAGCTGAGCAAAAAAAGAAACAAGGACATGATCAGAAGGCTGCAGCCAAGGCTGCCTTGATATATACCTGCACTGTCTGTAGGGTAAGAGGAACTGAAGTCAAAATAGTCTTGTAGGGAGAGGTCTGTCTTCCTGCCTAGAACAGGATTTTTAGATTTTATAGTGGAAACTAAAATACTTAAGAGGCTGTCTAGCTTGTTGCTGTAAGAAGAGTTTGCATCTGTTATGTGACTTGCTTACAGATTACTGTACTGGTAATTGAAATAGCAAATCTGAGAGGTTGTGTTCAGGTCTGGTTTGGGTGGTTATTTTGCTTTTTTTATTACAGTGGTCTGCATATGCTTAGTGTGAGATAGAACATGTAAAAAGTGTGCAGTCAATTCTTGTTTAGTCTCTACGTGGAAACATATTTTCTTTGTGATGGAATTGGCCTGTCTTGGAATCAGTGGTTATGGATGTTGCTGTAGAAAGGAGAAGCGGTGGTGCCAAAAGCTTTAATGTAAGCTTGATACACAGTAACTTTTGCTAGAACAACTTACTTGACAAGAAAAAAGAAATTTGAGTACTAATCAGATTATTCTTTTCCTTCTGGCTGGTTTTCCTAAATGCTTCTTTTGGAGCAGAAGGATGAACTTGCCATTTTCACTTCAAAAGTCATTCTCAGAATAGATCTGCCACTTCAAATGCTTAAATAGGATTCCAAACTGAGGGTTGCTAACTTAAGTATTTGTAACCAGCTCCTCTTGTTGTGAAATCAGGCTGTAGTATCAATCACTTTGGGTGGTTGATGTCTGCAACTGTGTCATAGCAAAGGTCTGAGATTGCTTGTGCCAAGTAGAGACTCAGTTCATGCCATATAACTTCTTGGCCTATTGGTAAACTAAAGAAATGGCTTTCATAAAGATTTGATTCTGTAAAGGATAAATGTTTATCTTTAAGGTGTTGAAAAAGAAAATGATGAGGAGGGAGGTTTTCCACCAGGCCAGCCTGTGAAGTGCAAGATGTGCAGGAAGGTACCTAGCCGGAATAACACCATTGATGACCATGCCAAAGCAAGTGTGATAGTAGTGCTTAAATGCACCTCTGAAAATAGGCAGTTAAATACTCCATCTTACCCTGCAGTGCTGCTTCTGTCACTATAGCTGTGCCATCAAGGAGGGAGTTGGCTTCTGGGGAAAGAAAATAAAATATAGTGGGGATTAGGTTTTGTGGTGTTATTTAACTCTTGTACTGTGCATAAAGTTTAATGTCTCTCTTTAATCAGACTCAAATGCCGGATCCCAAGACCTTCAAACAGCACTTTGAAAGCAAGCATCCTAAGACTCCACTTCCTCCAGAATTGGCTGATGTTCAGGCATAAAGTTATCTACAGGTCATTACCTTAATTTTTAATTGATTGTTTGAGAAAGATGTATTACAAATTGGTTTTTTTTACCACCAACTGTGACTTTAAACTTGCTTCAATTCTTTTAATATGAAAACTACTGTAGGTTATAGTTATACCCCTGAACTGTTAAAAAGAGAAGAAACAAGCAAGCTAGTTCTTACGTGGGTGAAATGGCTGTGGCATTTCACTGTGCCCAAAGGTTGTTTTAAAAGGGATTAATGTTATTTCAAATGGTCATTCTTAGGAATACTTCATTATTTAGTTCTTGCTTTGAAATGCTAGTTTTGCTTTGAACAAAATACATAAGTACAATTGGTCTGTTACTATAAAACATGTAATGTAAACAGTTGTTTAGTATATTTCCAACAATTGAGCCTTTTTGTTCCTGAAGCTATGCAAGTGAATGCAGAAAAATCTGAATTTCTGTGTTGACTGTAGAAGAGATTTCCCAGTAGGCAGTTGTTAGGCTGTAACTGAAAGTGGTTATAATAAAAGGCTGAAATAAGGTAAAAAGCAGTAGTATGGATTTCATTCATCAGAGATAAGCAGCATTGTGTAATGGTTCAGCTTAACCGAGTTGTTCTTGTTTTTTATAGGTGAAGTCATGACACCTATTGACTCTTCTACTGTCAGACCTTACATAACAAACCTGCAGCTGCTTTTCTAAAACTGTTGATCAGCAAAAATGAAGGGGCTACAGAAACATTCATATTTTTATGCTGTTCCCTCTTGGGCTTCATGCAAAGACAATTCTGTGTAAATGTACAGTTGTGCCCTATTTGGAAGTCCTAAAAAATCAGTCCATACTTGTTATAAAAAATTTTTTACAATTGTAATTATATTGATGTTCATATTGTGTAAAATAACTCACTTAATAAAGTAGTACTTTGATTTTACAATATCACAGATTAACTCCTTGTAGAAATTCTGTTTCACCTTTCTGCATTATCTGCCTTATAAAATAATAAAAAATACAAAAGTGGAATTTTCCCCATCCTGCCAAAACATGAGCAGTATCATTCCACTGCAAGTAATGTACATTACAGTAAATTAATCTTAAAGTGGAGAAAGAAGCTGCTCAGATTTACTGTCCAGTGTGCTGCCTGCTTGAGCCCAGCCACTAGTGGTCAAGCTGATGGCTCAAGGTGCAACACACCCCTGAGCAGCTGCATGAGAATCATGAGACTTCCTTCTGCGTTTTTGTCCTGTGTACTGGAGTCTTAAGTACTGCAAGCCATTTCAAATGGGATTCCTTTACTGTGAGGGATCATGTTCCTTGAAGTCATGCACTGGAGGAACTCTGGTTATGCTTGTTATCCTTCCTATTTAGGTAGATGGCAGAGGAAGCTTGAGAGGTGGCAGGATTGAAAAATACTTGCCAAATAACAGGTTAAAGCAACTCTGCTCTTAGTTGAAAACTGGATTTTAAAGTATTTTTAGTGATATTTTGAGCAACCACACATGTTCCCCCTCAAATGTGTCTGGTTATTTCTCTCTTGAAGGAATATGTAAAATAGCCAGCCATTAATAACCTTCCTTCACAACCAGCTTAAAATAAGCCTGTTGGAAAAGAGCCAAAGTAACTAAAATAATATGGCTACTTAAAGAAATTGGATGTGATTAAAGTTGCAATGACAAGAAAAAGCTGGGTAATAACTCTGGCCAAGACCATTTGAGCAGATAAACATAATTTCTACTAAAGTGTTCTGGGCTGTGCTCTAATCCCAGATGTACAGCACAAAAGTAGTGGAGAAACATCTGAATTGTGCTGGAAGGTCTACTATACAAAATCCCATCTTAGGCATTTTGGAGGGGGCTTAAGAGCTTTAGTTTTGACTCTGCAGTTAGAAGCAGTACTAGAATTGCTGTGATGTGCAGAGTTTACAATGGCTGTAAAAATTCCAGCAGTCCAAGTAACCCTTGCTATGCAGCAGGACTATACATCTGACCTTCAAATGGCTTCCTAAAATCTAGGACCATAGTCTCAAAGACTCATTCACTTAAAAGAATGCACTTGGTATTTTATTATATAAAGTCAAAACCTTTGTCTTTGTCCACTCATTTTCTCTTTATTGAACTACTTCTGTGAGACTAGCTTCCTGTCCTCTTTGCTGTGACAGTATCTCTGTAAATACTTAATTTGGCATAAAGTTTCTCTGTATTATAGTCACTCTGGGAAAACCTGTATACCACTTAACTTTTATAGATAATGTTATTCTCCTCAGCGTAATCCACTACTGCACTTGTACACCTGACATCAGAATGTAACAACTCATTTATTTTTCTTTAATGTTATCAATACATACATCCTGACAAACTGGCTCCACAAGGCAAGAAATCTGCTTTCAACCTATGTGCTGTATGGGGGAGAGGTACTTCAATGTTTTAATGCTGTAGTTTGTCTAAAAATAACACTGAGTAGAAATGGAAAAGATGTTTCTTGCACTGATTGGTATTTGAGAATCTGGTTTTACTCTGCAAAATGTCTGAGGATGCATCTCTAAAGCTTGGGCCTGAGGTGAAGTAAATGTTCTATTCCTTCAGTTCAGATTGTGTAGCATTAAATAAAAGACTTATTTCATAAACAATCTCTGTTAATGGGCACTGAAGAGCTGGAAAGCTGCATCATTAGTGGGATGGTTACCTTCAGTTAGAATTGTATTTTCAAAACTCCTATGATGCTCAAGTTGAAAATGCCCTCTGAACTGATGGGGTTTACATGTTGGAAACCAAGGATGATCCTCAGTTCAGTAAGATCCCCAACTGCAATTACTGTCATCTTAATTATAGAAGTAAATGAAAGCTGTGACTGAATTGTTGTAAAGGCTGTACTAAATGTGGCAAAAGCCCTCAGTCAGAGTACCTGCAGTACTTGTTGTACCTAAAAGATCAGAGGAAGGACTAGTTCTCCATCATCTCTTCCTGATCTGAAAGACAGCACACCCTAGTACCTGGCTAAAGACACAGTTGTGCATTGTAATGTGTCTGATTAAAGAGAATTAAAAATATAAACCATAAAATGTCATATTTCCTGCCTGCTTTTGCTGCACCTAGAAAATTAATTTCCTGGCTGTGATGGCCATGTAACTTGAAGCTGTCTAACTGTGTAAGAAAGAAAAATAGATATGGAATGTTTCCTGTATTCCCTTGAGAAAGATTAATTTCTGTGCAGGGTCAGCATTCAGGTGAAGGGCTCTTACTGTGTCAGTGTGGACATCAGCTGTCATGAATACTTGTGGAGCAACTTTAAGAGGGGTTTTGGATTTTCAGAAGCCTTTATCTTCTGGGAATCTCTTTAAGCAGCATCTAAATTGCATTTTAAATTAGGCATAAAATATTCTGAAAAAAATCTCAGAGTAAAAAGTTAGCAGGTATGGTTATGATGAAGCCATCATCATGGGGACTACTGAGTAATCAAGAACAGTTTTTTAATTTTTGTTACTCAGGCTCATTTCTGTGCCTCTGCTTTTACCTATCTCAGGGCTTCTAGTTTCTTACTGTCAAAAAGCTGTGTGAAAAATCCAGGATGGAAGTTGCAGACAGTTGCTGTGTAGCCTTAGGGAAGCAATTATGCAGTGCTCTTGAAACATCCCTGGACACCATCCCCTGTGGTTATTTGCTGAAAACACTTTTGCTCAAGTAAGTAAAGCTAGTGTCCACGGGCTGTTTGCAAACCACATAGCAATGAAGGAATTTGTGGCATTTCTATAAACTGTACTGATTTATTTTCCCATCTTGATAAGAAGAGCTAATAGGTGGAATGTCTTATCATCAGGTACTGGTAGGCTTTCCCATTTTCTCAGAAACAAGTTGGGAATTACTGGGCTTTACTAGAAGTGGGATCTTCCAGGGTCTGACAGGTAAATTTGGTTAATCCTATTGGAGCCACAAGCAAAGTAAAGGTCAGTTTGTGTTTCTGTCTACCCAGCCACTTTCTGCTATGTGTAATTTGTGGGTCTTTGATTTGCCTGTTCATAACCTTACAGGTTTTGGAGTGGACTTTGAATTCAGCTCCAGATCTCACTTTGCACTGCTATTCAGTGTGATTTTGCTCTAGTCCAGACAGTGGGAGAGTGTCAAGTGCTGTCTGGTATTTTTCTGTGTGTTTTTAAAATTATTTTGAAATCTTTTATTACATTGTCTATTGTGTTAGAGGTTTTGTATAGATAAGGCACAACAGAGGCTCACTGAGGGAGTTATCTTGGGACCTTTTAAAGAAAAGGAGATTAGGTTGTATGTATGTTTTATAATTCTCTTGTGTAGCGTTTCACACTGGGGTTCCTGGGAAAGGAGAAATCTATAGTTGTCCCAATATAGTTATCTAACAGTTCAAGCTGTGTCTCAGCTTTTATAGGAAGTATGGCACAGCCTTCCTCTGAGAACTACTGTCCATTAGATATGTAAAGCCAAGGTCCATGCAGCACTTTGATGGCATGGCACACGGATTTTTGTGTTCCTTCTTTGTAGCTGTGACAATCATTGTGCAAAGCCTAACTGAAAGCTGGAGCTCTTTCAGAGGACTATGGATTAAGGGAAATCTCAGGAATACATCTCCCTACTCTGAGATTGGATAAAATCTGCCCAGACAAACCACAAAATGTTCCTCTAACCCTTAAAAGCTTCTGTGAAAGGGATCCCACGATCCCAGACCTTGGAAGCAGCATGTATCACTGCTGTAACCACTGCTGAAGTGGACAGTTATCACAGCAATTTATCCCTGCCAGCAAAGTCAATCGCTTACTGTTCTTGTTGGCAATAGATGGGATGAATAGTGCCTTTATTTGAACATTGCGACTGTGTTCTCATAGTCTTCAGAGTAAACCAAATTAATTGAATCACTCTTCATAGGTCACAGTTTCTAAGTCTGGCAATTGTTGGTGCTCTGGATCCTCTACAGTTTGTGCTCTTGAATCATATGGTCCAAGATATGACCCAAAGTGCTGGCTGAGGCTAGTGCAGAGTAGCTGGAACAACTAAGGTCTGGCACTTGCATGCACTGGAGTTATATTAGGCTTAGATTAAATGCTTGAGTGACTTTTCATCAGACATCATTCTGGCTGTCTCTTCCTCTGGTTTTCAGGACTGTCCCTACACTTTAATCATTGCTGCCTATCTTTTCCATATGGATGCCAATGTAATCCAACCCTTCACAAGAGCACATCATATCTGTCTCCTTATCCTTAGTTTACCAAGAGAAGAGTAATACCCAAATTGCCTCTGTGTCTTTTTCAGTGCTTTGCAAAATTAAAATATGCCTGGACAACAAATCCATGTTAATTGTCCAGCATATTGTAGACCGTCAGGATAGGCCTTAATTTTTAATTTCTTATTCCTGATATGCCTTCAAATTTCAGTGGCCATTACCTACTGATAGTTTTTACTTTCTTTTGGTACACATTTTCTTTAGCTGTTGATAATCACTGCGTATTTTTCTATGAAATGGTTGCTTTATTTATTTCCTGTGAACATTTGTGGATCCTTTGAAGAGGGAAAATGAAGTATTTCCAACCAGAAGAATAATAAAAGAATGATGTCTTCTTAAAAAAAAACACAAAAAGTCTAAAATGTTTGATTGTGTCCTCATGGTATTCAGAATTTTTCTTAATGGTCATTACTTTTGTTACAGTAATGCTTAATGAAGTATTTTCTGTTGGAGACACAACTCAGATTTTATATCACTATGGGCTGTGTGCAGTAAGAGAACTGATCAGGATGTCAGTGGAGCTCCTTTTTCTTTCCACACAAACTGAGGGAAAAATAATTTTTATTTCTGACTGGTTTTCTGTTGCTGCATTATTATTTAGAAATAAATTTACATTCATTATGACTTTACAAAAAATTGCTTAACCCTAAGAGATTTTCTAAGGGACATCTGCTGCTGTTAGCTCTTATCAGATCAGTGCTAGAAGAGAATATTCTTATTGAGGTCTAAGAAATAGTGTTTATTGAAGACCATGTTAACTAAGGTTAAGAAACAGTAAACAGCTGCTTTTTGTTACTGCAGTAAATCATTCAAAGAATTTGCTGTTATGCATCTGAAAACAAGAGCTGTTAGCAGCTGAAAGAATGTGACACTGTCTGCACCATAACCACCAATAGCCAAGGAGGGCAACTTCTCAGCTTCTGGGCTGACTTCTGAATGGACAAAGCCTGCCTGTATTTTTCTCCAACAACAATTGAATTCTACATCGCTGAAGTCAGTAGGAACTCAATTTTGTCATGTGCTAAATACTTGTGCAGAAAGCTGCTAGCTTGAGCACCTTTGTAAAATCTATGTCACACGTTACTAAAATCAGTGTAACTGATGTCTGTATATCAGAAGACAATTTATGTGTGGCTGGAAGATGCAGTAATCTGTCTAGAAAACATATACAGTGCTGTACCAAGACAGACTACAAATTCTAACTGATAAAGTCAAAATATGTTTTTGGTCTGTAGTCATCATCAGCCCTCAAAATTTCTCCTTTTATGATAAACCTTTTGATTGGAAAAAGGTGGGCAATATGACTGTGGACCTCAGAGAGGTTAGTGCCCTATGGACAGAGATTTGGATACCACTCTTTTAGACACTTCTGAAATAATTTACCTCTCTTGCTTGCTCTGTGACTCCAGCCATTTTTTCAGGACCCAACTCCCTCTGTTGTGCCCCGTTTCCCCACTTGTAGTGCGTGAATGAGTAGGAGCACAATAATATAACAGTAAAATTGTCCAGTGCTGATACTGCCTTGACTGTGCTATTTTTAGTCAGTGGTGGCCAGACTTCACCTTTCACTCCCTACCAAGGGACAGAAGCGGCCTGGCATCTGCAGAGGTCCTTGCTGAGACTGCATTCCTCACCTGCCACTGTCTGGCCATGAGGCTCATGGAGCCACACAAGCAGTGTAACTGGTCGTGTCTAACTGGCCCTAGGCCCTTCCTGTTAAAACCCTTGGCTAAGGACAGACAGATTTGTAGAAAGGGAGGTATCTTAAAGGCAATTCTGTTGTTCCTATTTGTGAAAATGGCTGGGTAGAGGAAAGGCTTTCTGTCATTATGAGGGATGGTGGGGTATTAGGGCTGCAAAATAACTTCCTGTGGTGCTGGACGTAGAGAAACACTTGAGAAATGCCCAAACTATAAGACAAATTCTCTTTGATACTTGCATGTTTTTAGTCAGGGAGGTGAAATCACACTGAAGCACCTGGTATGGAATCCCTTTCCCAAATTCAGGCAAGTGAGCAGTCAGCCCATGGAAGGGTCTGGCACACGGAGATGCCTGTGTGGGGAAACGTGTTTGGGAGCAGGGAAGCAGCGGGGAGTCTGCATTTCTGGGGGAGCTCAGCAAAGACAAAACACCTTTCCTTCACAGCTGCCCTGCATGAGGAAAGGAGGAGAGGCAGTGGAATGATCCCAATTAGACTGTAAGAAAGTTCACTCTGCATTTGCTTACATGAAAGGTTTTGAGCACTTGAGGCTGGCTCAGGATTGATTGATTGCTAATGATGGTTAGGGTCCATCTAAAGGCAATAAACTAACAATGTCTTAATGAAAATGTACTTTATATGGCACCTATGACAGATACTTTGCAAGTACTGACACTCCATCCCTCTAACTAATGTGGTAATGACTGTGCTAAGTGCTTGAGTGTTTCGGGGTTTTTTCCTCCTTCATCCCTCCTTGTTGTGGGTATGTCTATACCAGACATCCTTGTGCTGCACTCCTCCTTACCCAGATACTCATCTCTTCAAGTACAATTGAATAGGCTTGTATATAATTGGTGTCTCAGGAAGAGAAAAACTGTATGGGAACTTTAACAAAACTGATGCTGACTTCGTTGTCAGCAGTGAAGTTTATGAGCTGCTTTTGACCAGAATTTGGCTCCCACAGATAACGTGCTGTAGAGCTGGCAGGGAGAGAACAGAAGTCCTTCCATTTCCAGGAAGCTCTGTGGGAGAAAATGAACAGGAAACCCCAATGAAAGCAGTCCCCATTCAAGAGAAGACTAGGACAGAAAAATGAGAACATTGAAAAGTTCCACCAGAAAACCAATATTGTCACCTATGAACTTGACAGCCAAAAAGTGCTGCTTTCCAGAGTTTTCTTTGCAAGAAGTCCTGGCTCTTGGGCAGATGTAAGCTCTACTTAGAGCTCGTTGCCATTGTTGCTTAAACTGATTACGAGAGAAAATGTTGAAATGTTATTCCTTCTGAAGGTTAGTTGTCCAGTTTCTTGAAACAAGTAAAGCTGTTACTGTCCCTTTGGAGATTGAATGGAAGCAGATTAGAATGAAACAGATGGGGCAGAGTTTAACTTAAAATCCAGATTCTTATTGAGACCTGTCTATCTTAAACCACTCTTCAGGCAAATTGATATGCAGAGACATTAAACAAATAATCCCAATGGTCTCCCTGGGGTCAGTTTGTTAGTTAAAGATTTCAGAGCTCAGGACACATTTTTTGAGGAAGGCATCTCTTGTTTTTCTTAAGCTGTAGTAAATACCACCTGTTTTAAAAGGTGGATCCCAATCTGTGGATTCATATTGTGCAGAAATGGTCCTTCTAATTTAGCAAGACCTATCAAAACCAACATTATTTATAAACCTTTTTTGTCTTCTGACCACTGCCATTTTCTAATTTCTCCATTCTTACAGCAGTCTTTTCTTTATCCCCATTTCCAGCTAGCTTTCTAGGAGAGCTGTATTAAGTCTTTCCTCTCCAAAAATATGAGTGAGCTACCATTTATACTCCCAACAACTCCTCAGTCTTTTTCTTTACTGTGGAATGAATCACAGCCACTCTCTTTGACATTTCCAAATGAATGTCTAACCAAAAGCTGTAGCTCTATACCCCTGAAAAAAAACTCTTAACCTCTTGCCCACAATGCTTCGACCCCTTAGGTTTTTTTTGCATTGCTACAACTATTATGTCCCTTTGGATTGCCCATGAGCCCTTGGTTTGGTTTGGGTCTTCATCTAGATCTCTTAGTATCAGTTAGACATCTTGCCAGTTCTTCTGCCTTCCTTAGTCAATGCTTTTTTCCAGGTCCTTGACATGTCCTCTGTGCAGCATCCCTCCCTCTAACAACCAGCCTTCACATACACTGCCTGGCCCTGCTCATTTCCACACTCTTGGAGAGTGTCGGTGCAAAGAGCTGCCCAAAAGATCATTGTCCTCACCTGATCATTGTCCTCACCTGTTATTTCCTGCATTCTCCTCTCCTCACTCTCAACCTCACTTCCTTCCTTCAAAGCCCTGCTTTGCCAGGAAGCATCCCAGGAGCTGGTAGCAGCTGTCAGGCTGTTCCTGTTTTCCTCCCAGTCCCTCCTATTTCCCAACACTTCCCAGCTGTCTTTGCAGCATCCACCAGTGGGGTCTCAAATCACACCCACCATAGTTGTCTCCAGCTCCACGGCCAGACTTCCCAAATGCACGGTGCTCACAGCCACACCATCCTGCTCCTCAGGCCACACTGACAAGCCTTTCCCCTGCAGAACAGGTACGGAAGTTGTTGCAGCTGATAGATGCTGAAACAACTTTTTCTCCTCTGTGTTCCTCACTGTTTGTGAGCAGCAGAGGGGCTCTCTTGCTCCATTTTCACTGAGTTAATTGTTTACTCCACAAGGCCTTTGCTTTCCAGACTATATATTTTTAAATTCTGATTTACTGCCTTGGCCCTTAGCATTCAAATTCATCTATCATTTTTAAGACCACGTTTCCCTCTGCCATGCCACCCTCTCCTTTTTAACCCTTCATCACACATGTGACCTTATTTAGTGACAAGAGAACTAGCAAGTCAGACATACAAGGGCAAGCCTTGGGTTTAAATGGGGCAGAGAGCAGGGTTGCACATCCACACGATGCCCTCTGTTCACTGCTTCCTGTGCAGTCGTCAGTATAGCAGTTGATAGGTAGGTTTTTACTGCCACATGCAGCTGGTAAAGGGTTAACCCAGAGAGAAGGGTTTAGGAGCAGCCCAAAATCTGCTCTCCCTACATTTAAAACCACTGTGAATCTAAGCAGCCCTTGTTCTGAAGTGAGCAACCAGACAGCTCCTTAAAAACCTTGGGTGCATTTCACACTATGTGTTTAAAGTAATTAGTCCCAGGTCAAGGCTTGCCACTCTGGTTTTGCCCTCAGTGAACCCTGAACTGACAACACCTTGCAGATGGGCTTTGCAGAATTTCCAGCATCTCCTGCCCAACCTGCTTACTTCTTCTCTTTTTTGTGCTTCACCATCTCGCTTATTTCTCATTTAGTGTCCTTCCATCTGGAGGCACCTGCTTTGTGTGAGAGGAAATGAATCCCCAGCCCACCTGTCCTCCTCCTCAGCACAAGTGAGAGTGGGCAGTATAAAATCCACATGAGGGATCCTACATATGCAGCTCAAGTGCTGAAAAGATCTTAGGAGCAGGACTTGCTGAGTCCAGCCCTTATATTTTGGACATTGGGGTGAGAGCTGGTCTTTGTTTTGCAGCCATTACTTTTCCCTTTAGCATTCTCTCAGGATCATCAATATGCCTTAGTCCTCTCTTAGTTATCCAGAGTGCAGTTTGCCTGTGTGTTCTGCTGTATCCTGTCTTTTCCAAAGCATCATTACTTTCTGGGCACAAGCAGTCAGGTCCTGCATTTGCTCAGCTTGACTGTGGATCTGCATAAATATAATTCATATATGTCTTGATATGGGCCTATCAATTGACAAAAACATGCTTTGGATGCTGATTCAACTTCATCTGTAGGATTAGCTCAAAATTTGTAATTGCCTTTGTAGGTGCCATCTCTTCCTGCAAGTACATGTTCCCTTTAAAAAAGTCCCAGGTGTTTATAATCACAATTTAATAAGCTATATTTTCAGTCTTAATCTCTTGCCAATTCAGACAGATCTGCAGGAGTAATTCTTCAAGTAGCTACCAGGGTATTCCCTTCCATGGTGATTTAAATTAGCCAAACAATAACCCCTTCAGTGATTAAAACACCCAAAAAAAGTCAGAACAAAAATCTTCCCATTTAAGTCTGTGTTAAACCAATTCATTGGAGTGACACGATTAAAATCTTGGGGCCAAATCCTGCTTGTCCTCTTCATGTAAGTGCTGCTTTTGAGAGCAAAGGGATGAGTGAGAACAGCATTTAGTCCATGCATTAAAAATGTATATCCTTTGACTGACAGGGAATGGGCTAGCAGAACAAATGAAAGCACCCTGGGGTCAGAGGAAGAAAGCCTCACTTTGTTGCTGCAAACTGCACAGGAATAAAAGTACATTTTGTTCCACTATTAAATAAGGAGATTGGGGATATAATACTGTCTCTTCTGCAGCACTTCCATGTTTTGCTCTTGGCAAAGAGGATAAAACTGTCCACAGCTGTAATTGTTCCATCCAGCACTCACATGCCTGGGAGAATTAACCAGGATCTGCAGAATCTGCTCCTCCTAGCTGTGAGCAGCCAACACCCACTGGCCCATGAGTCCCAGGGGCTGTGTGCTCCGTGTGCCCACACTGCACCCTGCCAACTTGTGCTGGACACCCAGAGCCTCCTTTCTCACCTAGCTTTGTCCTGGGCAGAAGGGCATTGCTGTCCTCCTTTGTTGTGTTGTGTGAGTTACTGTACTCCTTTTAATTCAGCTGCTTGGAAATGGAGATGAGAGCTGCCATCCTACGTGAGCAGCCCCTCACCTTGTGGCTGCTGCGAGGGCAGGATGCATTGGTGGGCACCTCCAGCTGCCCACGAGCAGCCAGAGCCAGCCTTCCTGGCTTCATCTGTCTCAGGGGGTCTGATGTTAATTTTAAGTTGGATTTACTGATTACCTTTGTTTGCAGGTTGGGTTTTTTCGGGGTTTGTTGTTGTTGTTTTGGTTGTTTTTGGTTTGGTTTGGTTTTTTGCAAGAGGAATTCTAGACAGACATTAATACTACAAGAAACAAAGCAAATTCCAGGAACAAATTACCACGAATTTTGCACAGTGTAATAACACTGCACTTCTACCATCTTTCCAGACATGCAATAGTGATTGTTATAGTTTGAATTATTTCGTAATGTTCTTGTCTAGCTTTTGCCAGAGCAACGCTTCCCTGTTTGTTACCGGGCTGTTTCTCTGGGTGATTTTTGTATTCATATTGTACCTGATATTTTTCATGCCTCCAGAGCAAAGCCAGAAAACTCCTGCATCAGTGCTGAAGGTAGCCAGGGAGGATGAGTCAGCTTTTCATTTCCAATCATAAAATTAAGACACAGTTACCAATGAAAACCTGCTAATCAGGGTAAGTACCTTGCCATTTCCTTAGTTTTGAGCACGTAATTTCTACTGAGATACAATTATTACAAAAAAACATACTAAAAGAAGCATCTTTGGATGCTTCACCACCCAAAGGCAGGATGATGACCTTGCACCTGGGCACCCCTTCAGCAGAGCAGCTGAGCAGAGCCCTATGAAGCTGCATTTCTTTGCCAGCTTGCCACCCCACATGGTCATTGCTGGGACATGTGCCCAAGGCCAGCTCAAGGGAGTGTCTGCAGCTGTTGAGCCTTGTGGATGGATTGGGGTTTCTACAACCAGGCAAGCCTGGTGCTGACCCCAAGAGCACAAGGGAGGACCGCAAGTGTTCAAGACAGGGGTGTTGACAGCCCCACATGATGTGGGATGTCCTTGGAGTGAGGTGGGCACTGTGAGGGTTGTGAAAAATAATAGCCCTGCTGGTTGGGCATGAATATGTAACATCATAAATTCTTTATAACACATTAAAACTACTAGGAAACAAAAAAATGTGTAACAATCATGTGCACTAGTTTCCAACCTACCATTTGAAAGCTTTCTTCTTTAGTGGCTGAAAAGCAAAGTGCCTGGATTGAGATCTTCCTTTGGTCAACAGGAGAAGATACATCCCTGAAAGGCACAGACAGCTTCGTACCCAAGGTAGGGCTCAGGATGAGGGAAGATGTCTTCTCAAAGGACTTCACTCCTGTGTGGATTTTAACAACTACTTGAGAAGAGACTTGACTTCTAGAAAGTCAATGTGCTTGAGAGCAGTCCTGCTCCTGAAGTCTAAATGGCTTTAGAGCATGACCCAGGCTCCTGGGTTTTATGGATAAGCAGATACACTTTATTTTAGAAATACAGGTAATTTTTAAAAAGTATTTTTCTTGCTAAAGTTTTTTTTTTAAGACTTTTTAAAATCCTACTCAGCTGTCTGGCTGAAGCTTCTCCAAAGCCAGCCAGGCTCTTGTTGAGCAGAAGCAGGGGATATTGCAGCTCTGCAGTCCCAGTGGCAGGCTGAAACCCAGGGCAGGTGGCACAAACCAGCCACTGATGACCAAAGCACAGGCCATCCTCAGGCCAGGGCTGCCTCTTGCTGGGTGTGTGAAATGGTGCCAGGCCACACAGCCCTGAGGTTTGGGGAGCCTGAGGCTGGCTGGCAGGAGATGGGAAATGGCAAAGAAGGCAGAGAGGGGACAAACCAGCAGCAAAAACTGGGACAGTAGGTGAGGATAGGGGGTGATTGATCTATAGGAGAGCAAGGAAATGGGAGCAGGTTGAATGACCAAAGACTGACATGAGCAGGGAGTTGAAGGAAGCAGTGCTGCTGAGCTAGGAGCAGGTCTTGGCACCCCCTGGGGATGTGGAAGAACATGGATCCCAGGAGTCCTGTGCTGTGAGCAAGCCCTGGTGAAAGTGGGTGCCCATGGCAGGGCAGGGTGCCAGGACCATGGACTGGTGCTCTGTGCAGTGGCCCTGACCAGCACTGGAGGGCTTGCTGAGTTCAGTGTTTGGTGGTGGAGGGGTTAATTCCACATATGAAACCTTGTGGGAAGGTAGCAACGCCAGACACCCACAGCTGGGAAATGCCACCTACACAAAGCTAAATTGAGTTTCTGGGAAGCAGTTACTGTGATACTGTCTCCAATGGCAGCCCCGCAGCATCCGTCGCTGCGACGCGGGGCAGGCACGCTGCCTGTGCTCCCCTGGCAAGAGGAGATGCAGTCTCCCCCCAAGGACACGTTATCTAGCTCAAGGAGACAGGCAGCACCATCCTTCCATCACTGCTTCAGTAGGACCTGATGTAAATTTGAAGTGATGAAACCATCAGGGGTTGACAATCATTCAAGCTGGATTTACTGCTTTCCTTTGCTTTCCCCAGGACACCCTCAGTTGCTGGTCCATCAACAGGGGAAGGCACAAGCTCTCCACAGATGCTGGTGGTCATCCCTGCCTGGTCCCTGGCTCAGCAGCAAAGCTCCTGCCAGCTTAGGTGTGATGGATGGTACCTAAGCTAGGTTTATGCCCAGGGGAGTTGCTGAGTTTAAGACCCCATTTGTTAGTACCCATGTTACTGTATGAAAATCAGGAAGGGCATGACCAGCAGATCACCAGTTTCCTCTCCAGCAGGCCTTTAGCAGTTGACCACCAGCAGCTGATCCTCAGGAGCTGTGTGTAAAACATTTTTTCAGCAAAGGGCTGGTGTTAGTTTGTGATGAGCTCCTTGCATTTCACTCCAAGGCAGAAAAAGCAGACTTGGCCATAAGGTGTGACAAACTGCTGGAGCATTTGAAAATATCAAACAAGAAGCTCCTAGAGGGTTGTCAGATGCTTGAAAATGAAACTTTAGGTTTTATTTGGGTATCTGAAGTTATGACTTGGTCCATACTTTCCTTGTAGCAGCCCCACTGCCTTGGGCTTGCAAAGTTAAGGAGCTCTGTCTGACACAGGAGTTAGAGGCAGCAAATAAGGGAGCTTGTGTCTTGCTCACTGGCAGACCAATGCCAAGATGCTAATGGGTGAGACTGAGGGCTGGTGCCTGCTTCTACACTTCAGCATCTAGATGGGTGCTGCCAGGTTTTCTGAGGCCAAGGATCAGAGGTATAAATCTGACTGACCATCCCAAGGGCTGTAAACAGGGTCTGGCCTGTGTGACACGGTGCTTTTGGGGTGAGCCAGGGCCAGCCTGGCCAGGCACAGCTCTGAAATCAGGTATACTGTGACACCATCACCCACCCAGCACCAACCACTGCTCGTGCGTGTAAGAGAGCTTGAACCTGGAGCTGCTGGATGCCTCCAGACTAAGAAGGACATGCTTCTCTCACTGGGTACTCAGGGCTGGGCAGGAGACGTGGATAGACCAGCTGGAGAACCAAAAGGAGAGTTTTGGCATCCTCTGGGAGATAGTAACAGTCCAAAAATTTTGTCTTGATGCCCCTTACATTGTAACTCTGCTCTTTTACCTAGCCAAAGGCACAGGGGAGGCAACACTCTCCAAGGGCTCCTGTGGGCTGCACTGCTCCCATCTACCTGAGATTTCCTGTGGGAGCTGCCTCAGAAGGGCTGGAGGTTGTGCTCTGTACACAGTGAAGGGGAGCAGAGGGATGCTGTGCTTGTGGCTGATTCACGAGCTGAGTTAATTTGTTCCTCATCTAATATTAGATTTTAGGAATGCTGGATGTGTTAGATTCTCAGAAAATTAATTGTCAGGGTGACACAAGACCTTTGTGCTCTTTACTACTAATCAAAGCTAAATATATAGAGAGTTTCTTTCTTGAACATTGCAACTTTAAGATTTGCCCAAGTTCCCTGAATGTTGCCATGATGTGGTCAGTGGCACTGCTCTTGCTGGTGTATTGGTGTCCTTTTCTCATCCTTTCTTCTTCCCAGCTCACTCATCTGCTGGGACCCCCATGGCCCCACTCCCTTGAGAAAACTTGTCTTTATGCCCATAACCTGCTTTTTTTTCTGCTTTTCTCTCTCTCTTTTCCTCACACAGCTCCTGGACCAGGGATCCTTTCCAAGCTGCCCCAGACCTCTCCAGTACTATACTACTTTCTTCCTTTCCCTCAGTGCCTCTGGGTGCCCAGGAAATTCCCTCAATTAGGGCATGCCCAAATCCCTCCTTCTTCCTGAAAACCATGAAAGACCTCACCTACAAAGCTAAAGCACAGAGCCAAATCCACAGGGCAAACCAGCCACCCAGCCAGTGTGCTGCCAACCAGAGTCTGCAGTAAGGCAGGACTTTCCCCCCTGCCCTCCCCTCCTTTCACACCCTCCTTTTGCCTCAGAGCTCATTTCAGATGGCCCCAACATGGGCTGCACAAGAACACAGCTCTGGGAACCAGCACCCGTGGCACGTGCCAGCATCTCAGAAGAACATGCAGCATTCTGGCTGGTGTCCCTCAGTATTCCCAATATTTGCATGGAGCTGGGGCTCCTGCCCTGTGTGATGTGCTGGAAGGCAGTGGGGGTTCAGGGCATCAGCATCAAATAGTGTTATTAAAACATTCCTGTTTTATGGCAAAAGCTCTGCTGGATGCTACAATTTGCATCACGATGGACATGGACCAGGTGCTGCAAATAGGGCTTCAGCTACATACATATTTCAGAGTCAAGGCAGTGAAGCAGTGGAGGCTGAAAGCATCCCTTTATCCTTTGCCTTCACTGGAGAGCTTTCACATGGTGGCATGCTCTGGAGCTTGTGGAGTGCTTCTGCTGGAGCCTCAGGTCAGGACCCCAAGATGCCAGTCTCCCTGCCCTGATGAAGGAACCTCACCACAGATGCTTCATTACAGAAAGAACAAAAACCCACTGAAATCCACCTTCCTTTGGTATTCCTGGGTCATGGTGAACCTGGTGTGGTACTGGCAGAGTAAGCAGTAATAGATAGTGCTGTATAAATTGCTACAAAAGACCCAAGAAAAAGCCAAGTTGGCTAGGTTTGTCCACAATGACACAGCCAGTGTCAATCCTGCCTTGCAGCAGCCTGATAAGCAGCAAGGTATTCCAAGACACTGCCAGCTCTGTTTTCTGTGGATTCCATTTGTCAGTCCCTCCTGTAACTGTCTCATCTTCAGTCTGGGGCTCTGCCCATGGCTGGGGCTCATCTCCTGCATGACCAGTTCCTCAGAGAACACCACTCTGGCTTATTGGGGCCAGGAGGTGCTGGCAGGAGCTCCCATCCTGCTGCCAGCTCCTAAGGATGGTCTTGGCTCTGTTGCTGGCCTTCTGGAACACAAAGCCAAGCTCAGGCAAATGTGCAGTATATCTTTCCTTGGTAAACATGTTCCTGGGGAAGGCAGGGCAGCAGCAGTTCAGCACACAGTCCCTTAACCTGGGGAAGGAAAAGCAGCTTGGGCGAAATGGCAGCATCGACTCGTCGCAGTCACAGGCTCTGGTTAGCAGGGCAGGAGAGCAGCAGTGGCTGCTGTGTAAGCAGGTGCTGAGCCAGAGGCAGAGCATCTCTCACCTGACCACTGCAGGGAGGCAATGGGCTGTGGTCCAGCCCTTCCCTCAGCCCGCTCAGAGCTCAGTGGCCCCAGCCCCAAAGCCCCGGATGGCTGTGGGGAGGGAGCGTGAGCCTGCGTTGGCAGCAGGCAGTGACCAGCAGCCAGCTCCAGAGAGACAGCTCTCTTCTCTTTGCATCTGCCCTCAGAGAAGCTGCAAACACTTCTGCGCCATGTTTGACAGCTTGGGCATCATTTCTGAAGGCTGCCAAGCTGATAACAGCAGCAGAACCCAAATAACCCGTGTTTGCTGGAGCTGAGCTCCCACCCTAAGTGTTGCAGAGATGCTTACTGTTCTGACTCACGTGGTTTATCACAGGGTCTCCCCTCAGTCTCTGTATTTCTGCAGAGCAAATACCTGCTCCCTGCACTCTCCTGTCTCTTTTACCTACCATCTCTTTCCTACTTCTTCTGCCTGTCTCTTTTACCTACCATCTTCTTTCTCTTCTCTACTTACCATATCTAATACATATTATTCTACAAGATTATTTTCATGTTGCCAGAGGTCTCTGGTTTAAGAAGGCCAGTATATCTAGCCTTGGTCTACAGCAGCAGTTCTTCCTAACCTCACTCACTGGAACTGTTTGTACAGCATAGCCAGGGTTCATCAATATCAAGGCCTGTACAAATTTGTTTTGCCATTGAGCTCTTGTAGCAGTAATTAGTTTAAAGAAACCAAGGGGTTATGAAGTGATTCCATGAAAGCAGAAGTAACTTGGCTTAGGGTATTGCCATGACCTCTTGCAAACAGCTCCCCAGAATATCTCTGCCAGCAAAACACAAGGCTGGGAAACAGGGACTCCTCCAGACTGGCTTACCTGTCAGGGGTCACCACCCCCCTTGCTGGCCATGGCAACATCTCTGATCAGAAGATGCTTCTTCCCACAAGGCAGCTGAGGGATATGCAGGCTATGGTGCTGGGACAGCTGTGTCTCTTGGAAACCAACAAGCTGAGTTTTCTAACCCATATTCGGTAAGTGCCTTTATGTAAGAAGGTGAGGTTGGTCACTCGGGGTTAGGCCAGCTGGGCATGGGAGCTGCCTGCAGCAGAGCCCCTGTGCTGACAGGAGCAGGGCACACCCAGGGGGCACTTGTCCTCCAATTTCCAGCCATTTTCAGATGAATAAAACAAGCCACAGTTGGCTGACATAGTCTTTTTTTTAACCTTGTGCAAATTTCCCCTGAGCTGCGCTGTTGTTATTGTGCAAAAAATAGAGCAAGAGATGTATTAACTCTCAAAGGAAGGGAACTAGAAAAGCAAGCAGGAGCAGGACACCCTCATTAACTCCTTTGGCTGAAAGTGGGGCACTCACCTGCAGCAGCAGCCTCTGCCTGGGCTGGGGGGGAACATGTGGGGGCCACTCACCCATGGGCACTGGGTAGGTGAGAGGGGTTGAGGGTCATACTGAGACATCAATCCATAGCCCTGCTGCAATCCCAGAACATGAGGGACCCCAAAGGGCCATGGACTGGCTGACAATCCCATCAGGTGCCACAGAGGGCAAGTCCTGGGTCTTAGGTAGGGATAGGCAGGGATGGGTGTCTAAAACCACGCTATCACCCTGGTTCTGGAGTATGTGGTGTTTCCATCAAGTGCTTGAATAACCTTTTCTTACAGCTGAGCAGGAGTAAGGGGGTCTCAATGTGATGTGGCCTCTGTTCTGTGCAGCCCCTCTGTGTGAGTGCCAAGGGGAGGCAGCACCGAGGGTCCCTCAGCCCGGGCAGGCTGGGCTGCAGCAGCCATTCACCAGCAGCAGTGCAGGTTGGGCTGCAGCAGCCCTTCACCAGCAGCAGTGCAGGCTGGGCTGCAGCAGCCCTTCACCAGCAGCAGTGCAGGCTGGGCTGCAGCAGCCCTTCACCAGCAGCAGTGCAGGCTGGGCTGCAGCAGCCATTCACCAGCAGCAGTGCAGGCTGGGCTGCAGCAGCCCTTCACCAGCAGCAGTGCAGGCTGGGCTGCAGCAGCCATTCACCAGCAGCAGTGCAGGCTGGGCTGCAGCAGCCCTTCACCAGCAGCAGTGCAGGCTGGGCTGCAGCAGCCATTCACCAGCAGCAGTGCAGGCTGGGCTGCAGCAGCCATTCACCAGCAGCAGTGCAGGCTGGGCTGCGGCAGCCCTTCACCAGCAGCAGTGCAGGCTGGGCTGCGGCAGCCCTTCACCAGCAGCAGTGCAGGCTGGGCTGCGGCAGCCCTTCACCAGCAGCAGTGCAGGCTGGGCTGCAGCAGCCATTCACCAGCAGCAGTGCAGGCTGGGCTGCAGCAGCCCTTCACCAGCAGCAGTGCTGCTGGCAAAGCTGCCTCTGGTCTGTCCAGCATGGCTGCTGTTCCCTGAGACACCCCATGGCCACCTGCCTGTGCCCTTGTCCCTCCATAAAGCACAAGCCCGGGCTGAAGCAAGGCCAGGGACTCAGCTGACTGGGGCTGACTTCCCTGTCTCCATAGTGAGGTGTTCCCAGTATCCCAAGGGCCTCTTCCAGCTCTGTTTCACACTGAGATTCAAGGGTGTGGTACAGCTGGAGAGCTGCAGCCAGCACCTCAGCCAGCTCAGCTCAGAACCTGGAAATCAATATGGGTCAAATTTTGTTCAGGTGCATTAGCAATTGCACTGTTGGATGCCATGATAAAAATAAGGATGTGCACTTGACTGGTGAATCCCTGCTTTGTTTTGTGCTGGTCTTCTGGGGATCAAAGTTACTGGTGGCTGCATTTATTCTTCAGCCTAATAATGGCAAAATGTTTAGCATATTTTATATATTCTGGCCTCAGCTTTAGACTTGGATGACAGACAGTGCTTCCCAGAGAAGCAGCAGCCTTTGAGCAGCCCAGCATGATGCATTGCTGCAGTCTGAGAGGGGACATAGAGCAGAGTTGCAGGAGCAAGAGAAGCCTTAACAGGAAAAAGAATGAAGCTATAGCACAGTTTCTGGTTATTACACAAACAATATTTGGCTGAGGTACTCAAACTCTCGTATTTCTCTGTGAGAAAAATTCACAGACATTTTACTCATACATAAACTGCCCATCTTGAATAAACCAGGAAAACTCTGCTGGGGCATCACAAGGGAGTAGAAAAATGACTCTAAATCCAGTAGAAGGTAACTGAGCATCATCTTCTCATCTTGCTTAGCCATCTCAGGGAAGAAGTGGTTCTAGGACTCACAGGAGGGGCTTTACTTCCCTGCAGACCTGGGGATTGGAGCTCAAGGATGCTCAGCACTGTCAAGTGGGGTGCAGGTATGCAGCCATGGGCACTGCAGCATGGGGAGATGCAGGAGCAGGGTACAGGGCCTGGAATCAGCCTGTGAAGAGGCACAAAACCACTGCTCTGCTTTTGCTTTGGATTTTGTGGCTCTCCCTGGCTATAGGTACACAAACATTTATTGGGAGTTTTGTTTGCTCTGCCAGGAGAGCATGATACCATACTGGGACCCCTCAAAATTCTTCCCCTAGCTAAAATACTGGGAATTATTGCTACTACCTGGCATCCTCCAAGGTGAAAAGACAGCACTGCTGGCAGCAGGGCCATGGGCTGGCAGGGGGCACAGCCTGGTGGGGTTCATAGGTGTTAGCCCCTGCCAAAAAATACAGCCCAAGAGCTTGCAGGGCTGGGGCTGCAGTGCCTGCACATGCTGGGGAAGCCATACATTTGTTTACTGCAAATGTCTCCATAGAAACTCCTCCAGGGCTGAAGATGTGGATCCTGGAGCTGTGTGGAATGAGCTTTCTGCCCCCAGCACACCTCGAGCAGCCTTGGCAGTCTTCATGGCAGGATTGTTTGGCAGGAAATAATTCAGACTAATGTATCCCCCTGTGCTCCTAAAACTGTATGGAATTTAAAGTGCTAAATGAACTAAATCATTCTAAGTGTGCAAGCAATGTAATTGTGAAGAGAGGCAAAGTGTGCCTGCCTGTTCCAGGTTTCCAGCTAGAATTCCTGAAACCATCTAGCTTCAAAACAGAGTGAGCTGAGAAGCAGAGAAACTGCACCAACAAAGAACTGCTCCAGGTTCTAAAAAGGGACAGCAAACTTAGGACTTTGAAAGGACAGAAAGAGCTGGAATGTTTGAATTCCTACCCCTTCCTCAGACAAACACAGTGTCCCATGCTACCAGGAAGGTCCCAGCTGCTGACATGGGCATGATAAAAGTGCCTTGCCACTTCTTGGCCTGTGATTGACCCAACCAACAAGCAAGAGAACACACAAAGAAAACAGATGAAAATGAACAAGATACCTAGAGAAGCAAAGGTGGCAATTGAACTGAGAAGTAACATTTCAAGAGGCTGCACTGGGAAAGGGAAGATGAAATGTATTAGAACAGGAAATATGGTGAGCAAGGCACAGCCTTGGGTGTCAGAGGGTGTTAGAGGCTGCAATGCCACAATGGGATCATGAGAGAAGAATGCAGAAGCTGAGGGCAGGGGTGGAAGGCAGCTGGCATCCCAGGTAATTAACAAGTAGCAGGAGAAGGCACAGCCCAGTTCTCCTTTGGACTAACTCCTTTAAAAAGAAAGGAAAACAGCTATGGCCTGTTCCATGGCTTCTTCCTCCCAGGAGAAGGCCTGAGGACAGGCAGGGTGCCTGGGGCAAGGAGCAGAGTCCAGGAAGCTCATATCCCTCTTCTCTGGGTTACATAGCCAGCTGGCTGCTGCAGCTCGGTGCCTTCACCCTCACCCTTCACAGGGCCTTCGTTTGGAAAACTGCTCTCCTGCTTTAGAGCCTTGTATCTCACTGTCTGGAGGAAGAAAATGAGGGAGCTTGTAATGCAATAACCCATAATAGGGCTGTGCTCTTACACCAGGCTGCACTGTGTGATAGCTTTAAAGATGGTACCATGTGGCAGCCCCGAAATGACCTTTTAATTCTGCCTCTCTCTGCTTAATTACTTTTTGTATATATATATAGATCTGGATTGTATCTGCTCTGAAGTCTCAGTTGCCATCGTCTCCCCCTCCCATCCCCCTGACCCCAGCCACCAGCCAGTGTTGTCTCCCCCCTAGCTGGATTTCACTGTGCCTGTCTGCTCATGGAGCTCCCTGAGGAGCCAGAGCTGCCCAGCAGAGAGATCACACAAGCATAAATGCTCAGCTGAAAATAAAGCTATAAAAATAATAATGTGAACAACAAGTTTTGGCCTCACACAAGTGCCCACTGTAGATCACAAGCTTGTCTTTGCCGCACTGGGGAGCAGGAGCTGGCCCTGGATGCAGGCCTTTCCCACCAAGCCTGACAGTCCTCTCATGGCAGCTGGCAGTGCCCAAGCCCTGTCCTTCCACCTCAGGGACAAATTCTGCCTCCCAGCCCCTGGGCTGGCTGCTGGCAACCTGTGAGCAGGGGAAAGGGAAGAGGGTGAGAGCCAGGGAGAGGCTCTCCTCTGCCAGGGAGGAGCCCTGGGGCAGCTCCCCCGTCCTTGTTGCCACCACCCGGAGTGGCACTTGGGCCCCAAATGCCCCATGCTCAAGGGGACAGCAGACCCCCACCCCTGTGTCCACATGGAGATGCCAGGCACAGGGAGCTGAGGGAGAAGACAGCCAAAGTGACACACCCTCTGCCAGTGTCCAGTCATTCCTTGTCCCCTCCTGGGGCTGGAAGCATCACTGGCACAGCAGGTGCTGGGCCCTGCTGCGCCTGGGCCACCAGAGACAGAGGAGGATTTGGCAGGACCTGCTGGGGCTCTGGCAGGTGCCCTGAGCAGCTCAGGGGGTGCCTTACAGTCAGTGGCACTCAGGCTTGGCCCCATGTCCCCAGCAACTGCCAGCCTGGGCCAAGAGAGATGAAGGTGGCTGCTTTTATTTTGGTTCCTCATGGTTTCACTGCTTTTGGCCTTCACCCTGACCAGCAGGGGCCCATGGGACAGAAACCAAGCCTATCTGGGCATTGTCTTCCCCTGCTGCAGGTTATGCACCTCCAGGTTTTCCCAGGCTGGTCCCTGGCAATGCCCAGGTGTGAAATCTCTGCACCCCCAGGAGGTGCCACACCTGCCCTGTGGTTTCCCCTGCAGCTCTTGCAAGCTGCTGCTGGCGACAAGTTTCCCCTTTCCATGAGCCACATGGATGTTGGCAGCATCACACACAGCCTGTATTGCAAATAGATTATTTGTGGGCCCAGCCTCCCTCTCATCAGGTACTAATGAGGTTTTTGTATACAGCCGCAGTGCCTCGTGTGGCAGATGGTGCTGGGTTATGTTTGGATCATTCCTGTTCTGCTGGTTTGGCTCTCCAATGTGCTAACTCATGGATAGCCTGCCTGTGCTTATTGCAGGAGCTGCAGCAAGGATCTTTTCAAAACACACCTGCCCAGGGGTTTGCTGGGAGCTGCAGCTCTGTCTAAAAGGGAGAGCAAGGCCTTCTGGTAGTGCTGAAAATAACTATTCAGCTCAACTGCTGCCTGGCTGTTGAGGCACTTGGAAAATATTGATTTCCACTTCTGCTAAAATAAACAGGTTCTATTGTGCCTTGTGATTTCCTTGTCTGGAAATCAGTATCACAGGTGGGCCAGCAGCACTGTGCCCAGTTCTGGGGCTGAGTCAGTCACCACATGTCCATTCCCACTGCTGGCAAACAGTGCCTGGGCAGGACACGGAACTATAACAGAAATACACCATGATCTCTTGCTTTGGAGTTCAATACACATGCTACACATTCTGACTCTTCTCTCTCTTCTGTCTTTAAAAAGAAAAGAAAGCATAATCCTGTAGCAGCCTGCTTGAAGTGTGGCTGAGCAATCCTTCAACACAACCTTGCTTTGCTGCCCAGTAGAAAACTCCCAGAGCACACCAGGAAGCTGAGCTGTGGCCAGTCCTCAGCTGGCTTTGTCTTCAAACATGGTGACACTAAAGCTGGCACTGGGAAAGCTGGGCAGGAGGCCCTGGGCTGTGGCCAAGCCAGGGGCAGTGGGCAGCATCCCCCAGGCACCAGGCTGCTGGGCAGGCTGCCCTGCAAGGGACAGGCTCCTGAGCAATGGCAAACTGCTGACACCTCAGGTCATGCCAACAGGCACTGTGCTGTCCCCTCGCCTTCCCTGTGGCACCATCCCCACGGCACACTGGCTGCTCGCTCATTTCTCAGCAGATTGATTATGCTGCTTGATGAATTCATCAAATGCTTCTGTCAGAGTCCTTATTTTATTCTGCCTGCTACTGCCATGGAGAAGGGCTTTATCAGTCTCACAGACTTCACCTGTCCCAGAGCTCCTGCACCTTACAATTAATTCATACTCAAACTGTGGTAACTCTCATAGGCATCAATCTTGTAAATAACACGTGAACAGTATTTCCTCAATCTTGCAAACAGTTAGGTTGAACTATACACAGTTTTTTTTCAGGGCAAATTAAAGCTGTGCTGTAAATTGCTGAGTTCCCTCCAGGACCTGGGAACTCCTGTGGATGGCCCATACCTATCCTGCCATGAGGCTATACTCTGCTCTTTAATCTGCCTCCAGGTTGAATGCTGATGGTTAATACACAAGAGGTTTGGCTCCTAAAGGGTGCTATTCAAACAAGCAGTGTGATGGCAGGACACAGGTGCAGATTCTCAGGAATCTTAAGTCCCCTGCAGAAATGCTTTGAACAGGTCATCCCTCACCATCCTGTTTCCCTACCTATCCCTCCAACAATGATTGTACAAACACCAGCCTTGCTCTCCAGGCTCCTGCTCTGTGTCTCTCTGCTGAGCTGGCAAAAACAAAGGGCAGAACTTGTGCATGCTGCTGGGAAGCTGGAGCTTCTGTTCGTTGAAACACACACCATCAGATTCACCACAAATCGTCATTACTCAGAGCTGCTGATGCCTGTGCTGGGTTCAGTGTGGGGACCCAAGCACCCAAGGCCTCAGGATCACTGGTGATCTGCCAAGCCCATCCCCTCTCCTCTCCTCCATCCACCTCTCATCTGAAAATGCCATTCTGGCTCCTGCCACTGCAGCTCAGTCATTTCAGGATAAGCATCTATTCCTTATCATTCATTCCAGGTTGCTCACTCTGAGAGGGAGGACAAACAACTTCTGCATGAAGAGACAGCTTGCTGCTGGGGTCACATGCCTTACAAGGCAACTTTTCTTCTGTAAAAGTAACCAGAAATTCATCTGAGACTGCTTGACCTTGATTGTATAAGTCACCTCCAGTTCAAAATCAAACAAATGTGCCCATTCCTAAATACGGTCCTAAAGCAGCCTGTAGCTGGAATAAAGCAAGGCACCCATGCTCCCAGGGCCCTCAGAAGTCCCCCTGGTCACTCTATTTGTGTTATAATCAGTCCACTCAAGTGTAAGTTTTGCAGGCTGAGCAGCAAGGTAAGAGCTGCTCCTGACTGTGTGTGGAGGTGAACTTCAGATACGTGCCAAGCACAATCTCCATGGGGATTCTGCAGACTGCACAGCAACAGCCTCTGCCTCCTGCATGAGAGTGCTTCCCCAAGCACCTTCTGCTCCAGCACAGCCCCAGAGACCAGGCAGGAGAGCACGGATCAGGCCTGAGGCTGCCCATGCTGGCCAATACTCTGTGCCCTGAGAGAGTCCTAGTGTGCAGAGCTATAAAGTGCTATTGTGAAAACAATCTGCTGGCCCCAAACATGTGCTAGAACCTAATCAAAGCCAAACCTGATTCAAAGGCTGCATTATTCAGTCTGTTCAGATTAAATATATCCCATCACACTGTAGGCTCCACAGGAAAAAGGCAAGCAGCAATTTTCTTTACTCCTACACCGGCAAAGTCAGAAGGACCTGCAATTAAAGCAGCTGATTTGCTCCAGTATAAGTAAAACCAGCCTGGTACAGTCCCACAGCTTGAGCATTAGGTGATATTTCAGTGTCCAGGGGTTTCTTCTGTTCATGGGAGAAAGCAAGGTGCAGAGTTGGGCAGCTGTGGTGCAGCTGTCACAGCAGCTGCTGGCCCTGCTGCACCCCCAGCCACTGAAGGGGCCCACAGGACAGAGCTGCTTCCCTCAGCAGCACCAGGCAGGGACTGTGTTCCCCAGCTCCCTCAGCTCCTACAGAGCACTGCTCCTGCCTGTGTGCTCACCTCCTCTGCCTTGCTTCTCCAGGAGCAGTGTCCCCTGCTCCTCCAGTGGCATCCAACACCCTCCCCAATGCCTGTAAAGAAATCCCATTACTCCATTTCTCCACATTAGTCTGCATGTTGGGAAAGGCCTTGATTATCATAGAATCATAAGCAGAGTAGTTTGGGTTGGAAAGTCATCTAGTCTGAGCCCCTGCAATGAGCAGGGACATCCTGCTATATGACATTTTATTTTATTGTTGCCCATCTTAGCTGGAGTCCTGTACAACTGCTGGCAGGGATGGCTGTAATGCAAACATAGGCCTAAGGCTGAAGTCCCTATCCAGGTACTGCCAGGGCTTTGATCCCAGCAGGAATTTTGCCCAAGCATCTATCAGGGCTTTCATTGTTCATTCCTGGTGAAGTTCTACCAGTATTTCCCATCAGAATAAACCCAAATTGAAACCACATGTAAAACTCAAGGGTTGAGACTGAAGAGCAAATGGAACTGGGAAGGGAAGTGCAAGAGAGAGCAGACAGTAATAAGTGGAGGCAGCTGTTGTCATGATGCATCCCACATGCCTGTAATGAGATGGTCATTGTCTGCTCATGCTTTAGTAAAACATTGGAGACAAGACAAGGCTGAGCTTGAGGAAATCTGGAGGAGGCTCATTTTTTACTCCTGATCTACCTGGGAACAAATGATGACAAATAACTTCACCCCAGTGTGGTTATGGAAAAGTGTATCTCATCCTGTGGCAGGGCCAGGCTAGCAGAGTGTGCTCCACAGCCTCTGGCTACTGAGCCAGACGCTCAGGATCCTGGAAAGCCACACTGTGGGAAGCTTACACCCAGTCTGGTGAGACATCTGTCAGACTCTGGGATGGAACCTCCATGGTTTCACTACTGCCAAGACTTGCTGCAAGTAGATCCCTTGTGCTTGTGACTGACCACCATCCAGCAGCTCCTGGGCACTGTGAATGGGGACACAGGGCCATTACGGTGAGTTGCTCATTACAGCTGGTGGTTAATGATGTGGCCTCTTGAGTTACTGATTTTAAACCATCACTGAGTGCAAAAATGACAGCTCTGGCTATGAGACCCACCAAGCCATGGGTATCTCCAGTGAGAATCAGCTGTGTAACTCAGAAAAGGTGATTTTAAAGCAGCACAGTCAATCCAGGAGACTTAGAGCTCTCTGTAATTTTAGGAGCACCTTTTGAGATTGACCAGGCCATTCTGGGTGACCCTGTGTCCTTTTCAAGACCTTCACTTTCTCTTGAGGCTCACTTAAACTAATAAATAAAGTATGGGAAAGCACCTTATGGTTGCAAAGATACACATTGTACACACTGTTTAAAAAGAGTGTGAACAAACACAGGGGTGCACACATGGGGAATATTGGCTTGCATGCCAGTAATCTGTCCAGTTCCCCTCATGCTGGTCAGCCCTCTGCCCTGGTTAATTATTTTTCCACCCCATTAGCAGGTAAGGACAAGTGCTTTGACCTTGCTGTAAGTGGTACTTTGTTTCTCTCTTACAGCTTGATAGAGCTTGGGTCAATGTGTTTCCAGTGTTGCCATCCAGGTCTGACCCTGGTGCTGGGGACCAGGATGCTGGGTGGCAGGAGCAGGAGCCCCAGAGCACAGCCCAGTGGCAACCCCAGAACAGCCCGAGCTGGGGCTGCCCTGTGGCCTGAGGGCAGCAGTGACCTGTGTATGTAAACAGCCACACTTCATACTCTGGTTGGCAGCAGTGAGGAGCAAAACCACTGAATGTTACGGTGAGAGCTCCTTTGCTGGTGCTCTCAGGAGCTGTTAGCAGTGCAGCACACACACATGCATCCACATACACGTGCTGACCGCCAGCCGTCTCTTTTACAGTGTTAGCCCACCTGTACAACCAGGAAGAACTGCATGGAACGTGCATACCTGACCTCCAGGCAAGCTAAGCTAAGCCTCCAAGGTGTTAACCTCAGCTTGACAACTATTTTGAGTTAAATTCCCGCCATGATTTCTCTATTGCCCCAATGGGTTTTGTTTTATTAAAAAAATAATGTTTTTCTTGTTAAACTGCAGATCTTCGATACAGTAACTCTGTGCTGATTTTCTTCTGCCTGTAACACTTCTGCAACTTAATGCTTTGAGCTTTCATCCTCCTTTTGTGTTCCCCAGTGACTCATCTAGGCAGGTATTTTCTTACCATCCTATGCAGCCTCCTAAGAGACGATGTTCTTTCCAGGTATCAGCTGAAAAATGCAACTGCTCAGAATAGAGCAGAAATGGGAAGGCAATCTGTCAGTCTGGAATGAGTAATTCAGTTCTTTGCAAAGAAGGGGTTGTTTTTGTTAAAAAGCAAAAAAAGGGTGAGAAGATCTTAAAGGCAAGATACCTTCACAGCAAGTTTTACATTCCTGCATTCAATTCACTCCTCAGGTGGGGTCAGAAGGAGCTCTTACTCTCCACTACTCTGCAGTGGCAAAATAAGTATCTGTAACTCCTGTGTCATTCTGCCTGTCTTAACATCCCAGGAATACAATTTTCAAAGAGATAGGTTTGTCCTGGAAATTCAATAAATAAATACATAAATGAATACATTTCTTATAAAAATTTGAAATTTTTATTTCCATGTAGTTAAGACCACATATAAAATCATCTCCTTAAGGAACCATACAGATGAAGAGTAGAACATTCTGCTTTTACACATCATATTAAAAGAGGATTCCAAATGCTGTCTTCTGGTGTCCAGGTCTCAGCATGAGCACTGCCACCCACAGCACCAGCCACAGGAGGTCTCATGCAGACTTCATCCTGGTTTTGAAGGATTTTTTCTGTAAGATGACATCATCCAAACTAATTGAATCCCAATGATTTCATAGCGCATGCTAACATAGAACAGGAAGACCAGACCAGCCTTGAGCCCAGATTTGCTTGTCTCTGATCAAACTATAAATAAAAATTACTACTAAGCCTTGAGATTTTCTTCCTTGGGCAAATTCTCATGATGAACCACCAGTGCTGAGGTCCCAGCCAAAGACTTAAGCTCCCACATTTGATTTAGGGCACATAAATCAAGATGGCTTGTGTGAGGAAAGCACTTGTATTATCTGTCCATGCAGAGCTCTGTTGCTGTTTTAGTTCTTTATTATGGAGAAAGATTGTAAAATTTTTCTCCCAAGTGGAGAAAATGATATCTCTTATTTCCTGATGGCATTCAGAATGAAGATTTTCTCACAGTTTTTAAATTACAGTGTCCAAACTCTAAATTAACACTATCCATGGATGTTCCTGGTGTGGTGTAGGAAGGCTCTGCAAAGGAGGTAATCCTACCTCACCTAACTGTCTTGGAGGAGTTCGGCATGTTCTCTCTGGAGGTGCCTGGCAGCTGGATCCAGTCCATCCAGTTGTGGTCTGTCTTAAATACCTGGCAAGTTTCCTGCCTCATTCACCATCCTCATGAACATCACACTTTCTGGGAAAAATTACTTCAGCTCTCTGAAGATGCAGGGGAGCCATGAAAAACTTGAATAAGACTCTTACATTCTTCAGAGCTCTGAAGAGAGGGAAGATTTCCAGCTCCCTGACTAGCAGCTCCCTTGCTGAGATGATATTTGGCACTTTCTCCTCTTCTTTCTGAGGAGAGGCAGCCAAGGAGGAGCCAGCCTGCTTCTGCTCATGCCCTGGAGATGTGTTCACACGCTCACACACACAGAGAAATGCACACTTGCACACTCTGCCACGGCTCCCCTTCCCCCAGCTCCTCCTGGCACTTTCCCTGCATGTGGCAAGTGAATAAAATGAACAACTGTGGCTGCTGCAGCAAAAACACAGAGAGGGAAGGAGCAACAAGAACACAGGCAACAAGAGCACAATAAATGTACAAAATCAGGCCAGGTAAGGGGAAGGAATGGGGCTAACCTGGCCTGATTATTCCTTTGACTCCCAGCAAAACAGCATGGCCTTATTGGAGGCTCAACAATCAGGCCAGAGGAAGATAAAAACTTTGCTCTGGAATGACATAGTTCCGACAGGGGTGTCAGGTTTGCCATGCCCAAATCACCACACGTCCCATTTTTGGCCATGTTACCCCAAAGCCACCCCGACCAGGGGTTCCTCCTGTGCAGCTCCTTGTTGTCCAGCCCCGTGTCACCTCCATGGCACGGCCATGCTTTGCTGGGTGGCTGAGGCCCTGCTGGGTCAGTGTGGCTTCCAGGTTCCTCATGGCCAGCCCCATCCGCCTGTCCTGCATCTGCCTGCTCCCACCCAGATGGAGAAACCATTGGCTTGCATGGGAGCTCGTGCCCCAGGCAGCCCCAGGCTTTCTGCAGGAATGTGCTGCACCTGGCCATGGCTTGTGGCAGCTGTTTGGGGTCAGAAAGCAATCCACTCCATTTCTTTCACAAGCAGGTCTAATCAAAAAATCACAAAAGACAAAGTTGGAAGGGACTTCAAGAGGTCTTTTGTCCAGTCACCCGTTCAAGTAGAACTGCCACTAAGTGCAGGTCTTTGCAGTCCCTTCCAATCCAAACCATTCTATCACTGAGAAGCTCCTTGTTTAGGCAAGCAGTTCTTCCCCTGAAACCCTTGGTCTGACCACCCAACAGGAAGTTATTTATGTTCCTCAGCTCTTGGTGTTTTCTTTAAAAGTTGGCCAAACTCTTGGCTCCTTTTTCCCACAGCTTTCCAAGTTTATTCTGCCTAACAATTCCCTAAACAAGCCCAAATCTGCTCTCCTGAAGTAGAGACTCCTAAATCTGCAGCTTGCCCACTGAGTCTTCCTCCAGAGCCTGCAGTCATTCACCTCAGGAGGAGGAGATGGCCCCATGGTCTCAGCTGTCAGCTCACACACCATCAGTGATTTTCTTTGCTGTTTCCATTGCTCCCTGAGTTTAGGTGCAGACCTGCAGTGATGTTTGGCATTTCAGTGCTAGAAGAGGTGCCTTTCTGAGCACTTCTCAATGCACACTCACAAGGGGCTATGTTGTGCTTTACCTCATCCATGCAGCAAATAGAGACTGAGCAACCAGAGGTACAACACTAGCAACTCTGACAGATTGTTTAAAAATGAGCAAGAAAACAAAGCATCAGTGCAAATGGTTTGAGAAAAGGTGCTTCAACACTCCTCACCAGGGTACCTGATGGGATCAAGGCCTGGGGACAAGAGCAGCTCTGCTCTCCCCATAGTTTGGAAGGGAAATAAAGTCCCAGCATATTTTTCTCACTGGACTTCTCTGCTCCAGGAAGAAGCAGCATTTAAATTACAGTAATTCCACATTACAGTGCTGCCAGCTTTGCACCTTTCCTTTTGCTACCGGGTTGCCACACCCAGTCCTCAAAGACCTCACTCCTCTGGTTTCTGCTCTGAAAGGGCTCCTGCTGCCACAAGCTGCCAAGGGTTAGTCTGACTCAGAATGCAGGCCCTGCATAGACTCCTCAGGCTTCTCTTTGAATCAGCAGACTTGTCCTTTCTCAGCCTTCTCCTTGCAAAGCAGGACGTGCAGTGACTGTGTGTACACTCAGTACCCTCCTATGGGGCTGCAGCATCTTTGCTGCCTCCTCTTCCAGGGATCACTCCTGATCTAACTGCTTCCACCTGCTTTTATGCCAGGGTAAATCTGGGCCATAATTAACCTATTTTCTATTATGTAACTAGCTACACCCATGAACAAGAAATAAAATGGGTTTTGTCCAGACCTCCTGCCTAGGAGCTTGGCCTCAAACTGCTCTCCCAGGTCTCTAGGGAGAGGCTTTTTGGTGGTGCTATGTTCTAGGAGGCAGTTCCTGTCTCTGGCTCTGAAGGAGCTGCTGTTGGAGGCCCAGCCCTCAGAAACCCAACTCTGCAAGTCTGTGCAATCAATTGACCGAAATGTCTGCTGGCATTTGGTAAGGCAGGTGACTGAACCCGAGGGGCTGCAGCTGATAGCCTTTCACCCTGAAGATTAATGGCTGGGAACAGAGTGTGGGGACATCCTTGAGCCCTCCCCACAGACACCCACTGCAGCGTAAACAGAAAGGGAGATGAGAGGTGTCAGAAAGACAGGCAGCCTTCTCCCTCCTGGGGAAAAGGTGTCTCCTGGGAGGCTGGCATTGCCCAGCGCAAGGGGAGGCAGATTCTTCTGAGAAGCCTTCTAAAGGTGGCAGGCAGGCTGGCCCCAGGAGCCTGCCTTGAGGCAGGGAGGTACAGGGAGGCACATGCCTGAGCACCAGGCACAGCTGTGTCCATTTTTCTTCTCCTGCTTATTAGTCCAGTGGGTGCTTGATTTCACTGTGCAAAATAGGAGTTTGGGAGCACTAACTCTCCTTCCAACGGTAAGAACTGATAGCCCAGTTGGCACAGGGTTCTTGTAGCAAATGGGGATTCAAATTCCTTTCAAGAAGGACTTGCACTCCATTGGAAAAGGATTGGTGAGGCAAACCTTCCATTCCGAATGGCCTGGTACTTCCCCTTGTCTAGGTTTGAAATAAAGGTTTTGGGATGTAACTTCAAGGGAAGAGGGAGATAAGGGCAGCAAATCCTGAGTGCAGGATTCATATCTCCCTCAAATCTTAATAATGGGCAGAATCCAGCCCCAAGAGCTGTCCCACATGTTTCCTGCAGGCCACCATTGGGGGGTCCCTACTTGGCACATTGTTCTGTGGATCCTGGCACAATGTTGGTAGACTCTTCTTCCCTGCCTCCAGGTGGTCTGTACTGCATATGTCAGAGAGTCCTGTAAGGGCAGAGTGCCCAGCCTTGGAGCGTTCTGGCCTGGCACCAAGAGTTTCCAAACCAGAGGAATGAATGGGGTAAAGCTGTTTTTGGTACCTTCACCCAAGTGAGCACAGCAAGGCCAAGTAAATGCTGTTCCACTCAGCCTGCTGGGGTTTGTCCCTTGTGCCCCACACAACACATGCCCCCTCACAGGGCTGGTGCTCCATGCTGGCCCTGCAGAGACAACCATCTGCTGCAGAGGCTGCCAGCATGAAAGGAAGTCAAAAGGAAAACCAGAATTGTACAGAAGTGCTGTGAGTTCAGGATGTGGGCTTTCAATTTTTCCACCCAACTCCAGACAGGGAGCAGGGTGGTCATGGCATTAAGTGCCTCATACACATTTCCTCTGGGTTTTTGACAGTGAAATATGAACATCATGTTTATCATTAATAAGTACTCACTATGCTGGAGTTAGGTGAGCATGTTCAGTGCATAGCTCTGAAGACTCCCTGTTTTCCATGCAGGACACCCCTGTGCAGCTGAGCCTGCACTTACACCTTGGAGTTCTGCATTGCTGCCAGGCCTGCAGAGAGCCTGTTTTCTCCTCCTTCTGAGGCATCCTTTTCAAGCCCACTGACCACCTGGAGACTGAAATGTCACCATTTTTTCTCATGCTAATCCTGATGTTTGTACTGAATTTCAGCTGGATGATCACCAGTCCTTCTGGAATCAAGCTGAGCTGCAGTACTGCTGGGATGCAAGGAGAGACTTGTGTCCCTTGGCTGTCAGTTAGGTTTCTGGAGATGTAGTTTTCATTCCTGTCTTTCATGCACAATATTAAGCAAATAATCTGCAGTCAGTTTTTTCAAACATCCAGCACTTACCAGCAAAGCTCAATCTTCAAAGCATGCAAGTCTTGCTAATGCATCATGATGGAGGGACAGATTTTAGTAGGAGATTTTAGACATAGATTTTAAAATTTTTTTTTTTTTTTTTTGCCAACCAGGGTACTGCTTCCTTAGAGCAGTCTGGCTCTCTGCATTCTGTTTTCTCTCTGGTTAATCCTATACATAAAGATGCACACATCACACTCAGAATATGAAATAATACCAAGTCAAAAATACAAGTTCAGGCTTCGTTGGTTTGAATGGTACTCTCAGGCATTCCTGAATGTAATTGTTATTTGTAAGTGTTCTCAAACACTTGAGAAAAAAAAATTATGCTGTGGGTTGTCTGCAAATGTTCATTTTGACAAGTTGCTGTCTGTTACTGGTATTGGACTAGTCACACAGTGTATCTTATGTTCCCTAACTGGATGACAAGCTTGGAAAACAGAAGAATAGCAAGTGACAGATACTAGCGTGATTTCTGATTATTTTTTATAGTTCCTGATTTCATGGGCACTGGAAGCTCTACAAATTTCATGAACAAGATATTAGGAATGAGGAACTTACTGAGAAATATGGCAGCCATGGCAACTTTGTCAGAAAATGAAACCTTAATGATGAATCAGGCAGCTCCCCCTCATACGATGGCATTCAGTTACTGAGATGTACGAGGAAAGGCTTGTAGGAAATAATCAATAAGATACAGTAAGGTTTGATATATGAAAGATTTGTCTAAGTACTCCTGGCACATCAGAAGTGTTTCATAGGTGGTTCATACTTAAACACAAGGGAGGAAAAAAGGAAACTTAGAGCTCAAAACAACAGCCTAGCAGCCAGACACTAATAATCTTTTTGCCCTCTTAAGATGTTCTTCATACCGCTCTCTTTCCACTCTAATAACTTCAACATAGTTTTAAGCTAGAACAACAATCTTACAGAGGCACCTTGTTCTCAGAAAGTTCTACCTAATGTTACACAGTGAGCACCTGGTTTCCCAATCAATTCTTGTATAGAACTGCAATATTTAACCATCTGATTCCTGAGTTGAAGTTCAGTGCAGTTTACTGGTCTGACAAACATATGCCATCCATCAAACAAGCTATTTAAATTAACTGTAAGAGTTATACTTAATAGAATTTTAACTGATTTTTTAAAAATGCATTTCAGAATAAAACTCATGCTTAAAATATTAATGTTTAGCTAAAGGGATTGTAATTTGTTCCAAAGAGAAACTGCAGTATGGGATACGTGGCTTTGGTGGCATTCCTTAACCACAAGAAATTTGGCTTGGTAGGATATTCCCCCAGAGCTTCTGTTGCAGTTATTCCCCAGACTCATTTCTTCTCTGCCCAATGCTTCATATTCCAACCTGTCGGAATCATGGAAAGGGATTTTGAAGCTGAAACATGACCTTCAAGTCAACATAAGAATCTGTCCAAACTGAGAGGTGGGTAGTAAAGGAAAATGTTAATTTCAGGCCCCTTTTCCTTAAAATTCCTTATAAAGAAAACAGGTCTCCTTCAGTGGCTGTGGAGCATGGCATCAGTGCAGAGTGATGGGAACCTCTGGTTGGTATCAGTTGGTCCAAAAGCTCTAGTGTGGTACCACAACCTATATGGCAGTAACAGATTTGGCCTGAATTAGGGTATCAGAGTAAGATCACTATTACCACAGTGGAAAGACCAGGTCCATATTATCCACACTGGATAAGATGCATTCTTTCTATTATCCATGCAACTGAATATTCTGGAACTCAGACTATATGACTTTTGATGATTTATGGAAGATGAAGGTCAGGTAAGAATATCCCCAGATGTAAAATAAATTAAAAAAAAAATCAAATTAGTACATTTGTGACCATAGTGGTGAAAAGCTTTGAAGAACCGAAAATAATCTAGCTGAAAGGAAACTCAAGGCACAGGAAATGCAATGTAGATAAATGAAAGCAAGCACCTGCTAAAAGGAAAAAACAAATCTACACATTGCAGAGTCCTAAATGAACCAACTGACTGTGTAAAGACCTGTGGATGTAATGCTACGTTTAGGCAGGGGCCATATAAGTAGCACATAAATGAAATGGGAAAGTCTGCATAAAACCAGAACATGATTCACATACCACATGGCCCCTGCCAGCCCACTGAATGTGATGGGAACCAGGATGAAGAAACACCATTGGCCCAGCAGCAAGGCCTCTCTGCCTCTGCTTGGCAGACATCAGCAATTTAGAACAGACTCAGAAGGCCCCAGTAAAGAGCAGATCCCTCCTACAAATGCTCTCAGCTTGACTAACACTTCTATAGGTGGCTCTCAAAGATGAACAGCACAGGCTTAGAAAAGTGAAGCAATTAAAATTTGTATATAAATGGTGAACAGAAGTCAAATGAAAAAAGAGGATCCCCAAGGAACTATTTCAGCCTCTGTACTATCATTTAATTCAAATCTCACTAATCACTATGCCAGCCACGTAGGTTTAAAGGCAGAACTGCCCATTTCTGATGAGGGATAGTAACTGAGGGACTGCAAGTGTCATGGCCCTCTCTGCAAAAGACAGAAAGGCCTGAAAAGTACAAAATTTACCTAAGGTAAGGTGGTTCTGGACTTAGTTCTAGAAATGGCTTCCAGCAACTAGCGCTACCTTACCACCATATATTTCACAGGGAAGGACAGAGCTGTTGTTCTTTGTTTGGCACCCCCCCAGACAAGGTGAAGTCACCCATCAGCAGAGCAGAACTCAGCTGACTCCAGGCAGGGAGAAGCTGGCTGCGCTGGGTGTTGGCTGCTCCAACTCGCTGCAATCAATGGGGAGAGCGGGCACTGTCACCATGACTCACCACGCCTCAGAGAGGTGTCTGAAGTACGTGGGGTGACTCATCCTTGGGGTGCTCCTCTCCACAGATGTTCCCAGGATCCTGGATCACAGCATAAATTACGTGCCTGCCTTTCTGTCCTGTCTTGCATGACAAAACATTTCTTTCTCTGTTACCTTGCACTTACCTGGGGACTTTTGGAGAACACAGCTTTGTCTGGGACTTGATACACTCAGTTAAGGCCTTATGTGTGCAGGAGACTAGAACTATGAAATGGTTTTCACAACTTAAGATAATTTGTGCTTCAATTATGTTACATCTTGGGCCTTTCCTTTCATGTGATGGCAGTGTCAGCAAGGTCAGGATGAGGGTAAAGCCCAAACTCTGGCAGATGACCAGAGCAGACAGCAGGACACTGGTCATGATGTTCTAGCCAGCAGTGCAGAACATTTTATCACTAAGGTGGTAAAACATGGGACATTGAACACAGAACATTTTGACATCCTATCCTGTGTTTTCCATCTTCCCATGAATCCACAGCATTGTTAGCAGACATGCTGAAGAGTGGATTGTCAGCAAATCTGTAGTCTTATATTTATAAGAGCTTGTTATGTAAAGACTAAAACTGAATAAATTAGAAAAGCTTAATAAATAGACATCTAGCAATATTAGAGCCAAGGAAAAAGTTCTTAAGTTAGGTCAGATGCAGAGAGAAAACCAGTAATTATCTGGAAACTGCACCAACTCAATAGGCCTGGGCACCTGTGGCCAGATGTCTCCTCTCCACTTAGAGGCTGGCAGAACTGCCTGCACAGGATGCAGAAAACAAAAAGCAGGACTCAGAAAGAGTACTAGGAGTTCCTTTTGGGGAAATCCAGAGATCAGCCAGTGGGACATGTAGGATGCCACCTCTACTCTCTGATCTTTTTCTGTTAACACATCTCTGAATAAAAACCATAAAGTCCTCCTAAAGGAAAAAAATATACCTCAACATTTATGGAGTCAGGCCACAAGGAAGGGATTCAAAAGCTTTGCTTTGCATCCAGATGTGCTTTTTGTTGATATCTTCCCTAAGGGGATAAACATTTTTCTGTCTGTCAGACTGTGGTTATGTTAAATGCTTTAAACCCATGTCTCATAATGAGCACCACTGAGAGCACTGGCTCTGTGCAGCAGATGGCTGCAGAACATGATCACCCTGAGAAATCCAGGGGAAGGTCCTGAGCTGTGTTTTTATGTTATGTGCCTTCAGCTGGCACTGGAAAAGCCAATCCATCACTTTGACACTGGGGGTGCTAAGCCTCCAGCAGCATGCTGCAGTGCAGGGTTTGGAAATGTGATTTCACTGCTCGTACACGCTGCAGCTGTTTTCACCTGCGAGGACAGGTAACTTCTGTGCCTCTTATGACTGTCTGCTTTTCACTTGGCACATTTCACAATGACACCTTTCTGGGCATCTTGGAAATGAAGGGAATAAAGAAGGGGATTGAATTTCCTGTCTTTGAGCAGAGGGACACAGAATAAGCACTGTATTTCAAAACTGGTTAATAATGTTCATGGAGGGCTTGATTCCACCAAAGTTAGTCATGCTGAGTAGTTGCTTTTTCAACAAGTAGCCTATTCATCTCAATTAGATTAGTCACAGCATAAGGAGAACAGAATTGGACTTTGAATAATTTCAATTAATTTTCTGCTGTAAAAAAACACTATTAATTAATATTTCCCATTTCCTCGGCATTTGGCAAATATGTTTTAACTATGCATAAATATTACTCATTTTCTACATTTTCTTCACATAAAACATTTTTGATAGTTTGTCAAGTTCCACTTAGCTTTTTAATACAGTTTTTTGTCTAAGCATAATTCACTGCATGATCTAAACAGAAGTGCCAGCCCGGAGTGGGCATTGCTTTATTCTGCTGAAGTTTAGAGTACTTGAAGTGAGGGCCAAATTTTTTGTGTACAGAATTAGGAGAATTGTTTGACTGATCTAATGAAATTACTAACATTTAATGTTATCTTTTCTATGTCTTTAATATTATCTTACCCATGTAGAGAAGTGCTGAGTTCTGCATTTAATCGTCATGGTCTAACACAATGCAATTTTGAATCAAAACTCTCTTCCACTCTTATGTGCTGCTCTGGGTCTTCTACCATGAAGGATAAGATGTACTCCTCTGAAAACCAAGTGTGGTAAATAAATTGCAGAGTATCAGTATGCAGGTATCTCTAAATATAGGAGAAGGGGATCTTGTGGAGTATCTAAAGCACACATGTGGCCTCAGGATCAGAGGTGGTGACTTTGCTCCAAAAACATAACTGAAGGAAGGAGCTGTGCTTCCAGAAGGAGGTGCTACAGCTGGATGAAATTCCTACATCAGAGGGCAGTGCTTCCCCTGCACTCAGGCAGGAAGGGAGGGGGTACTGACCTCCAAAGGCAGGGGTGAGATGTTGCTCCTGAGTTTAGCCCTGCTGGTCCCACATGCTAAAGGGCTCAGTTTCTCAGTCGCTGCTTCTGGTCACAAGCAAGGGCATAAATAGCTTAATGGAAGGTCCAGCATATGCTTCCAGAGGGAAATGGAGGGAGATTCATCTGCCGTCAACAGCACCAGTGGGATACTGAGGAGGTCAGGGCAGTCAGGTGAACTTTGGGATTGGGGCTCTGACAAAGACATTCCTGGACCATTTCTGCAGAAAGAGATGTTCCATGACTTGGTACTGTGGGGAAGGGGTGGGGGGCACAAGTTGTTTGCCTGATCTGCTGCCACATAAATGCCAGTACTTAGTGGCACAGCTTCCCATCAGAAATATCTTGAGCTGATGAAAATATCTGGCCAGTTCTGCCCAGGAGAGTCTTCTGCGAGAGCCTCTGGAAACATCTGAACAACAAATTCCACCTGCTGCCCACATTTCCACAGGGATTTTAGGTGGCATTTGACGGAGTCCAAATCTGTGCTCATGCCTAAGAGCTTGTCTTTGACATGCAACAAGTGACTTATAAAGGTTAGGGGAAAATCTGAAAAGGGGAGAAACTGGTTTCACTCAATGCTTAGACATCTCTCTTTTTAACTTCTGTGAAACTGATGCCTGCCAGAAGTTTCACGCTGCTTTCTTACATAACTATTCCAATTCTCTCCCCTGCATCACTGCTCCTGACAGACACAAAACCATCCCCTCCCAAACAAGCAACTGATCTCCATGAGGCTAACCAGAAACTTAAGGAACCAGATTGAAGATCACAAGCAGACAGGTATCTCACTTCCATTAATTTCTAGGGATATTAGGCTGTGTCATAGATCAGGACCTCAGTTATTCTGAATGCAGAGCATAAGCAAAAGAAAAACACGTGTTGTGAATACAAAGAGGTACATTTGTTTCACAATGCTGCACTGGGTTATACAGATGACATTACAGAGGAGTAGCTTCAGGGAAAACAATGTTTGTTAGCATCCTTGAATACTGAAAATTTAAAATCCATGAGCAGAGAAACTAAAGAGATGATCAGACCTCTCCAACCAGTCATCCAGAATGCAGTATTAATTTGCTGCTCTACCAAACCCTGAAATGCCATTCTTAATAGGTGGGGAGTGATTTGCTAAGATCCATGTTATTTGCCTCTGGGATTTATAGGGATAACAGCAAGATCAGATAGAATTAACACCTTCTCCTATAATACCTCATTTCTCTGAGAACATCTGAAAACCCTTTATAAGTAGCAGTGATCCTTCCCTGATGCATGGTACACTGAAGACACTGTCACCTCAAAAAAATGGACAAAGGACCACTGTTGCTCTCCTCCTTAGCAAATATAATCATTGGCAAGAAACAAGTACAACTTTTCTTCATTGCTTTGCTTCATGGACATTTCATTTAGAGTATCCCTTGTAAAATAATTCAAATTAAATGGTGCATATAGGTATTATTTTTCCTTACCAAAGAAAAAGTTTTCCCATAGGACCAGCAATGGCATACTACAGCAGTGATACTGGCCTCCATTATCTCAGAAGTTGCATTTTCTAGTTGCTGACACTGAACAGCTGGTCAGATTTGTTTCATATAACAAAGCCTGTATAAATTAAATTGTCACATGAATCAAGACTGAATCCCCCCAACAAAAAGATACGAAATACCTTTTATTTAGCTTTGCACACTAGAAGTGTTCACAATACTGAAACCAGCCATCCTGCAGGGAGGGAAAGACACATATTGGGCCATTTCTTTGAACACCAAAGACATTTCTTTAGTAGTTGACTTTAAGAGTAGGTGAATCCAAATAAAATATGGATTTTTATCTTTACAGCTTTAAAGAAATTTCTGCAGTATAGCTGTGTTTTTCTTCAACAGTGTAGGTTTTCCTTCTATTTGTCATTCACACAAACAAAGTCGTATATGGAGGTTAATGAATATCCAGTTTGCTGATGGTACCCCAGGGACCCGTGTTTTTGTTGTAAGGATGCTCCTTCAACAGATATCTCACTTAACCGTCAACTTGGAGGTGTAAGACTAAGGATTTCTGTATTCTCATTTCACTTATACAACTACTGCTTTTAAAAGAAATTGTTTCTGGCAGCAGTCCACTGGAGTTTCTGAATGACCTAGTTCCCTCCTGAGGCATGACTCCTAAAACCACTTAATTCAAAGGCAGTTATCCTTAATTCTTTAAAAACACATTGGAAAAAAAAAATCCCAAATTGGGTGTTGTGTTTATCTGGCCAGCACTTTTGTGCTGGCTCAGAAGTACCTTCAAGACAAAGTTCATTTTGGCACATCCAATCAAGTAAGGGATTAATGCCTCTCATGTGGGAAAATAACAAATAGGAGGCTTCAAAGAGTCATCGCACCGCCTTGCTCTTCAACCACTCTTGCTTTAGAATATTGGCTTTTGTCTGCCCTTCCAACTGCCAGCAAGGGAGGCAACTGGAACCCCACAAAGAGAACAAATCAAGCCTAGCTGGATCACCACCTCCTTTCTCTTTTTTTGAGCAAAAACCTCTCTGAACCCATCAGAGGGACAGGCCCTTTCTCTCAGGTATTTGAGCACCTATCTACATGATTTCCTCTTGTGGAACAGTGCCATCACATTTCCCATCTTGGAAGCATTTTCCCAGTGTGCAATGCCCTTACTGACGTGCAGTCCCCAGTGAGGGATGTGCTGATGGCTGTGCTGTCTGAGGAACAGCACCACTGCTGTGCTGCCCACAGCCAGAACTGCTGCATGGTGCCCCCAGCTCTCTGTGGGATCACAGGGAGCTTTCATGGAGGGAAGATGCTCTCTAAATCCTGCTTATCTGGCAAGAAGATTTGCAAAGAAGGAGCCCTCTGCCCCCTCATCTTGCACAGACGGTCTGACTCACTGGACTCAGGATTCCCATCTGGATGTCTCTTTGAAAGATGGGTGCAAGCCAAGGAGTTTGTCTATTCTTAGCCTTATCTGTTATAAAGATAGTTTTCCCCATAAAAATCTCCTGTCATTCAGCCATCTCAGAGAACACCTGTCTCTAAGCAAAACCAGCAGCAGCGTGAATCCTATTCCCTGCTCATTTTAATGCGGTGTTAATATCAGAGCCTGATGGAGATTATATAAGTGCTGACATAGCTGAGGAAAACCGTGAAAGAAACAAAAATAAATGGAAGTCAAATAATTTGAACCCTGTCACCATGCAGTGCCAGCTACAGGAATGTGAATGGCACTTGGAGGCAGAAAAATCTTCTTACACCTCCTGTGCTCCAGAAATGACAGCGCTTTTCTCGCCAGCTTCTCCGACCAGCATCTTCCCACTTTCTCCTGTGCTGCCTGAGGACATGGCATGTCCTAGCTGACGTGATCCACAGGGCCGTGCCTCACTCAGGCTCTCCGCAGCGCTGCTCCCCTGCCCTGGCGCCCCGGATGGCTGCGGGAGCTCGGCCCCGGCAGCCAGGCCGCAGCGAGAGGGATGCCAGAGGGGGCAGTGTATATTAAAAAACAACACGCAGCCTCTTCAACCGCCTGGAACAAAATTGTGCAATAATTGGCTTGTGCAACCATGTGATCTTATCACTGTGAGCCAGGGTTTTCAGAGGAAACCGAAAGGAGTGAAACACCCACTGGATCCTGCCTCAGATCATCTGAAAAGCTCGGCTGTTCCTTCGTCCTGCTCTCTTCGCGTTCTACATTTGCTCGTGGTGGTATTTCTCCCTGAGCTCTGGGAGGCCAGGCTCGCTGCCAGATCTGTTTGTACACACTCCCAGGGTGGGTTTGGGTTGTTGGCCAGCTTCCCTGTGTCCCGGCTTTCCCTGTAGCTCGGAGCTGAGGCAGCCCCGGCCATCTCCCAGCAAAAGGCTGGCATGGCCTGGCAGGGTGGGGCTGGCCCTGTCCCTAAAGGCTCTGCAGGTGCCACCCCAACAGGGCCAGGGCCATGGGGGGCACCTGAAGGGTGATGTCTTGAGACAGACAGGATATGGAGACTTAAAAGGCCTGAAGAGAATGGGGAAAGAGAAATTTTCCTCACTGCAAAGTTAAGACAGAAAAATATGAGTCTGTAAAAACAGGAAGAAGTTATAGCAGAGCATACTTGTGTGCTGTGTGGTTCCTGTGCTGGGTTTATCAAGAACATTCAGGACCACTGTGTTTCCAGTGTCCTGGCTGTCCATGACAAATACCTGAGTCTCTCCCTTCCCCACAGATGTGTCTGGCAGCTTGCCCCACGTTCAGAAAGGATCTCTGGTGGCAGCACTGTGTGTTTCTGCCGGGGTTACACGCTGTGGCTGGCTGTGTTTCCTGCCCACACGTGTTTCCTGAGGAAGCTGCGATCAGTCAGGGATGTGGGGAGACGTGAGGGGCAGGGGGAGCAGGAGGATTGGGTGCTGGGATGGCAGCTCCAAAACACAACTCTGGACTCCTCTGATAGTCAGGGGAGAGAAATCAACATATCCAGAACCCGATTCCTCTTGTCCTTGTGCATGTGCAAAAAGAAGACCAGGTGAAAAAAAGGCAAAAAAACCCCTTTTGAGTGCCTGTTTCTCTCTTAACTACAAAGGGAGCCCAGTTGCCTAACTGTGAGAAGAGATGTGAAAAGCCCTGAAATCAGGTGGTATCAATCCCACCACAGCTTTAGAAATCAAGGCAATTTCACACAAGGACTTCATATATGACACTTTTATGTGGACACAATTATGTGTGGAGACACTTGCATGTGTAACATTATACCAGGGTGCAGGAAGAATTGTTATCTTCAAGATGATGTAAACATACCCTTAATAGCTTTACCATCATATGGCCACTTAGTACTCAAAACTGTGTAAAACACCAGAATGTCTTTAAAGAGTCATCAGGATAATGCCCAGAAGTGATCTGGGATCACAGTGACCCCAGAGCTGCCAAACCCCAAATTAGAAGAGTGTGGGGCACAAGGCCTCATCTAGAAGTTATGCATGTGCCACTTTTTTTTTTTCTTTTTTAGTTCAAACTGCCTTTGATTAGTCATTGACCTGGTTTAGAAGTTGCACTGCTACCACTACAGCTGTGAGTGGAGTACGTATTTAAATATAATAGACTCTGCAATCATTTTAACACTGGCCTAGATCTAGGCCCACAGGGAGCTATAACTAATTTGATAGAAGCTGTAGATATTCTATTCTTCTAAATAGAACCACCCAAGACCTCTCCATAGTTCAGCTATGGGGTTCACTGTTCCAGCACAACCTCTCGGCTCAGCTTCCCTGATTTCTTCATGGCCTTCTCAGCAAACTGAGGCTGATTTGGGGAGCAGCAGAAATCAGTTTCCTCATGGGTATCCTTCCCAGTGGGAATTATGAACCACAGGGAGGAGGGGAATTATGATTTCAACTCCCCAAACCATTGTAGGGCTGCATTTTTGCACAGTTTTGAGTCAAAGCCATATGCAGCTCCACAGTTTTGGCCGTGATTTGCTTTAGGTTTTTTTGAGCTAACTGCAGTAGTGACTGATCCAAAAGGTAGGAGGAAGTAAAGTCACCGTATGTTTAAAATCTTCTGTACTGGAATGGTTTTTGCAGTGTGCAAGTCCCGTTTCTAATGTCAGAATCACTTCCCACCTTAGATTTTTGCTTCTTCAGCACTGACTAAGCACCTCTGAAAACTCAGGACTAAATATCTGCCTTTTATCTGCAAGCACAACACTGTCAAGCAATTAGATTTGTGTATCTGTAGTGATTTTGGTTAAATTATTTGCAATAGCTGGTACTCCTGTACCTTCCAGACCAGAACATCACAGGGGCTGGCTCTACAGAGTGAACAAAACTTTGGCTGATGGTGGGTGGCATTTCAATGCTACTGAAGCAAAAGCATCAGCCTTCAGACAGCACCGTAGCTGAGATTGCCTTGCCCATCTCTGATGTCTACTGAAGTGGAAATCAGCCATTGCCCCAGGCTCTTTATTCAAATTTAATTTCTTTCAAATTTCATCTGTTCCCTCTCCAAAAAAAAGGTTTAATGGAAGCTTTGTGTGAGAGTGCTGCTGTGTTTGCCTCTCTTTCCCACTCCTGTACCATAGTCTAAATACCACAAATCCATGAAAAAAAGAGACAGTAAAGCAAGTGTTAGTGATACTGAGTTCTAGGATAAGTTTTATCCACAGAATCACAGAGTGGTTGGAATGGATCTCTGGAGATCATTTAGTCCAGCACCCCTGCTAAAGCAGGTTCATCTAGAACAGATTGCATGGGATCATGTCCAGACAAGTTTGAATATTTCCAGAGAACTCCTTCTCTACAACCTCTCTGGGCAGCCTGTTCCCCAGGTTTTCTGTCAGCCTCGCAGTAAAGAAGTTTTTCCTCATATTCAGATGGAACTTCCTGTGTTTCAGGTTGTGCCCGTTGCCCTTATCCTGTCACTGGGCAGCACTAGAAAGAATCATGCCCCATTCTCTTGACACCTTCCCTTAAGATACTTGGATGCAATGATAAGGTCCCTTCCCAGCCATCCCTTCTCTGGGCTGAACAGGCCCAGCTCCCTCAGCCTTTCCTCATCATCTTCACAGCCCTCCACTGTGAAGATGCTCCAGGAGTTCCTTGTATTTCTTGTACTGGAGGGTTCAGAACTGGACCCAGCACTCCAGATGTGGCCTCACCAGGGCTGAGTAGAGGGGCAGGATCACCTCCCTTGACCGGCTGGCCACAGTCCTGCTACCACCCCGGGCTGGCCACAAGGCACACACACTTCTGGCTCATGGACGCTTTGCTGTCCACAGGACCCACTGGTCCTTCTCCACAGAGCTGTTCCCAGCAGCTCAGCCCCAGTCTGTGCTGGTGCATGGAGTTATTCCTTCCTGTTTATCCCTCCCCAGGGCAGGACTCTGCACTTGCCTTTACTGAGCTTCTCTCCAGCCTGTCCAGGTGCCGCTGAACAGCAGCACAAGGCTCTGGGGTATCAGCCACCTACTGATATATTCTCCCACTATGGAACCACCAGCAAACCCGCTGAGGGGACACCCTGTGCCTGCATCCAGGTCATGGTGAGCGAGGCGAACAGGCTGGGCCAGCACTGACCCCCAGGAGCACCCTGAGCTGCAGCCTCCACCAGGCTCTGTGTCTGAGCACAGCCTCTGAGCTCTGCTCTCCAGGCAGTGCCCAAGCACCTCCTCTGCCCACCCAGCACAGCTCCTGAGCTTGCCAGGAGGGGGTTATGGCAGGCGGTGCCAAAGGCCTGATGAAGGTGAGGAAGACAACACCCACTGCTCTCCCCTCATCTGCCCAGCCAGTCATGACAGCTCAGCAATCGGGTTGGTAAAGCTTGATTTGCCCTTGGTGAGTCTGTGCTGGCTACTCCTGATCACCTTCTTGTCCTCCACATGCTTAGAGATGACATCCAGAATGAGCTGTTCCATCCCCTTTCCAGGGACTGAGGCGAGGCTGGCTGGCCTGCAGCTCCCTGGGCTCTCCTTCTAGCCTATTTTGAATGCTAAAGTGACATTGGCTTTCCTCCAGTCCTCAGGCACCTCTTGTGTCCTCCACAACTTTTCAAAGATGATGGAGAGCAATGACATTTGCCAGCTCCCTCAGCACTCGTGGGCACATCCCATTGGGTGCCAGAGATATGTAGGGACAAGTTTGCCTAAATGAACTCTAACCCGAGCCTCCTCAAACAGTGGGAAGTTTTCATTCTCCAGGCTTTCTGTCTTGCTGCTGGGGTCTGGGATTCCTGACAGCCACTTCTTGCAGTAAGGCCTGAGGCAAACAAGGCTTTCAGCAGCTCCACCTTCTCTCATCAGAGTGTCCACCTCATACAGAAGCAAGCCCACATTTTCCTCTTTTCTTTTTGCTACTTATTTATTGCAGATAATGCTACAATACACATTCTGAATCCAGTGCTACACAGATGCCCAAATATTCCAGTATAGGTAAGGTTCACCCATAAAAACATAAATATCAAGTGCAACTTATTTGCTAGCTTTTTGCATCAAATGCAAGCAGACATTCAAAAAATGTTGATTATGTTATACCCTCTCCACACCAGCACAATGGTGCTGCAAAGTCTGCAATATTCACAAGGAACTCCACATCCCTTAGACCCTCGTCATCAGAACTGCATCATGCCCCTTCTTGCCTGGGGCACAGGAATTATGCAAAAGGGAGACTTTCCCCCTGGATTTGAATGAAGGATGGATGTGGCTCACTTTACATGCAGACAGGGTTAATTTTTTCTTCTTCCTGCATTCTTTCGAACAGCCATCCCGGAGAAGTGTCATATTACCTTACCTCTCACTCCTAGGCTTCTGAGTCGGACCTGGATTTGAATTTCCCTGGCATTAGAGAGGAGTCTCAGTGTTCTGGTTTGGGTCCATCGCACAATGGTGGGTGGGAACTTCACAAGAAGGGAGTTTGATTTGCTTATTCCCCTTCCAGCCTCTCGTTTTACACAGATCCTCTGTCTAGTCTCCCCTGCTTTGTGCAGCTGTGGCAGATACGGGGACGAATCACTTCTTTAAAGAGGAAATGAAGCATTGCCTTCCCACGGGAGAATTCCTGAAGACAGAAAGACAGGGTGGTTAGCACTGCAGCCTTGTCCTGGCTTGCCTACACATGAAAGTTATTTCAGAATAAGCCAGGGGTTGAATGTAAAGAAGCATGGGCATTCCACAACTGCTGTGTGCCTTGCTGAAATCTCAGCAGAAGCAATGGGCTGAAGTAGCTGCATGCTGATTCTTTGGGACTCCCCTGTGTCTTTGTTAGCTGTGTCCAACAGAAAGAAACAGGCAAAGATTTTTGGAACTTTGTGTGTGGTGCAATATATACAAAAGCAGAAGTAAACTGCTGCAGAATAGTCAGGATTAAATAAAGAATTCTTATTTTCCTAACTTCATGTTACTGAAGCAATGAGACATCTCTAGGACTTCTTTTCAGAGTAGAATGAGAACTGAAGATGAAGACACATGGAACGGAGCCTTCAAACCATTTTGTTCCTTCTGGGTCCCATACCAAAGATATTTCAGTCCTGCCAGTGTCCCCTTCAGCTGCACCATGCCTGGCTCTGGCACAGACAGTGGGAAGCTCACAGGTCTCTTCACCAATTGAAAGGCACGTTGTGGTGCATGATTGCTCAAAGGAGGCAGATCCCAGTCCAGAAACATCTACTCCATTCCCCACACTGGCACAGATGCAATCCAAAGACAAACACTGCCTGGCATCAGTTTAGCCAGATTTCACCCAAGTATTCAGCTAACCTGAAGCACCAGGTTTACAGAGTTGGCTTTTAACAGAAACTTCATGTCCACCAGGTCTTGAACAGTCTGGCACTGCGCCTTTGACTCCACTTCCATCTTTCCCAGTGCAGGACAGAAGGAGGGCAGTCAAACTGATGTAAACCCCACCTTGAGAGGGGTGAGGCTACCCCATTCCTGAAGTGTTCAAGCCAGGCTGGGTATGGCCCTAGGCAGCCTGGTCTGGTGGAAGGTGTCCCTGCCCATGGCAGGGGGTTGGAACTGGATGATCTTTAAGGTCCCTTCCAACCCATTCTGTGATTCTGTGGAAATATGTTGGAATAAAATGTTTTCAGAAGGGTGACTGCTGAAATGAGCACCATTCAATGTGTTCAGCATTAAATTAACACATGTTTTTAACATACTTTCCTCCCCTGAATATGGTAGACTCCAAACTTCCCAGCTGGCTGAAACAGAAGCATTTCATGCCCCCCAAATTTAGGAAATATTTCCCTTGGATTTCTAAGTATGCAAATTTTTGTCTTCCCTAGAATGTGATCAGAGACTAATAAACAAAATTTAATGTAACCATGGCCTAAAGACTTGTTTGGGTTTCTTCCCCCAAGAAGTCCTCAGCTATGTCTTTACCTGGAATAAAAAAATGTATTTTAATGTACCTATAAAGTCCAAATTGAAAGAGGTTTTCCTACTGTTCTGCCATAGACTGACTGCTAGAACAGAGGTTAGATTCAATTTTTAGAGGGTCTATCCAAAAAAGTAAGATCATTTAGGCATTTTTTGAGCTTTTGTGGAGAAATCTGGGGAAACTGCATTATATTACCTGTGCCTCATTGTGTGAAACACCTCCAACTGTGAGCAATAAAGTAAAAAATGTGTTTGAACAGACATAACATTTTTGGAGGGGGATGAAAGAAAAGCTCAATAAATCACATCAATTTGGTAAATCTGAACAACACTCTCCAACACCTTCCACTTGGCACACTGGCAGTAGTCACGGATATTTTCTCTTCTAGCTGGAACTGCTCTGCAGTGAGCAGCTCCTGCCCTCTCCCTTCCCTGCTCCCCACAGTACTTTTTCTCCAGCTCAGAAAATGCAGTCACAGAACATGCTGATGTCTTGCTCCTGTTTTCTGCAGCAGAGATATAATTCTTCAGTCAAACACATCAATTCTATAGAGGTAAAGCTTCAAAAACAGACATACGCACAGTGCTCCAGAGAAGATGTACCATCTGCCTTCCCCTCTCCTCCTCCTCCTCAAAGGAAGGAAGAAAGAAATGTAGCAGAGGCTTAGCTCTTCATTACCTGCTTGCACTGACATTCATGAGATTCCCTGCAGGATTTTTCTTGCTAACCAGGCAGCATGAACACCCACAAAAATTGGCAAGGAGATGACTTTTAACTCATTTTCACAAACTGGCTCTATTTCAAGTAGACAGTGTCTCTCTGGTATCAAACCAGGAAAAAATTTGGTTTTGCTTTCCTCTGAAAAATAGAAAAGGCAAGTAACCATCTTACTGTTTGCCTTGAATACTAACAGTTAAACGTGATGCTTCAAGGATTAAAATAAATTCAATTTCACCTCTCAAAGCCTGAGGATGAAGTTCCATGTTGGCCTGATAATATATTTTAGCTGAGCATTGTAAAACCTGAAATAGAGCTTGCTTTCTGCACTGGCTCCCCCCTTGCCACTAGTCTAGAGGTGCAGGCACTATTGCTGGCAGCAGGGAACACTCAGATGTCGAATTCGGAGCTTGGATGTTGCATCAAGAGAGAGCTGTCACTGCCACACCAGTCATTAAAATGCAACATTATGCATCCACATGATATTTGTGTCCTGGGAAAATCAGACTCCTGGTACAGAAGCAAAAACTTTGTTGCAATAGGTTTTTTGGATTGAGAAAAGTTAAACCATCTCCTTCAGGAAAAAAAAAAGAAACTCAGAAAAGAAAACACAATAAAACCCACCAAACTTCTTTTATCCAGTGTACCCTGAGCAAGGAAATTTACTCTCTTGGCAGAGCTATACAAGACTTGACAAGGCTTGAGATAGACTTGACAGATGACTCAGATCAGTAACACAAAGAAGCAGTGGGTAAGAAAGTACTGTTGTAGAAGTATGGCTGCAGAGTTAGGACAGGAAAGCATGTGTATTCTCAGATAATATTAATCTTAATTAGCTTTAATTTAAGTCAATTTGTTGTCTGGGTGCTACCAAGAAGTGTTTTGCCAAACAGGTTATCCAAGACACTTCCTTATCTCAGAATAGTTACTTCTGGACTTTGAGTTGCAGCTTGGCTGATTTGAGTCTCTTGGGGCAGCAAGATTCTGTGGCTGCACATAGGAAGTGGCATGTTTGAGAGACAGCAACCAATTTGGAAATGACCAAATTTGCTGTACATTATCTCTTCTGTATGGCCCCTATTTGCAAGATCAGCTAGCAAGGCTCTGGGAGGAAGCAGCACCCAACAGAATTACATGATTGAGGCTTTTATGAGTTACTGGAAGTCTTCCACAGCCTGAAGAAACAGTTGCAGTTTATTGCATCAATAAGAGTACAATTTACATTAGAAAGTAATACTAGGTTGGTTGTTCCAGGAAATTATTGCCATAGCTTGACACCACTTACTACCTTGAAGGTGAAGAGCAATATCACTGCCTTGTAGTCATTAGCAATAATTCTGAACAGCTCATCAACCTTAATACCTCCTGTGGCAGACAGGGAAACTTTGACTGCAATTGCTACCATTTACAAGTACAGGTAGCAAGTAAACTCCCAAATATTTGCAACAGTGGGATGTATGACATTTTTGTATTGCTACAAATACATGCAGCACTGGAATCAGTTACTTTCCACCACTTTGTCTTGATCAAGCATGAGATTTTAACTTACCATGGGAATTTATATGGTTGCCTTTTACCTATACTTGTCAAAAAATATTATAAGAAATATTGATGTGTCCTGTTTAAATTTAAATGTGTCCTCTATTTCCTGGCTTCTTTTATGTTTCTCCAATGCCATGTAAGGTAAGGAGTCTTGCTCCAGGTAAACACAAGTTGAATCAGCTTGTCTTGAGTGTGTTTAGCTAGATCCAGATGGTCCTGCCACTGCATCTGGCTGCTCTTTGCTTCAGATTCAATATGAATTCCAGATAAATCCGTTGTTCAGATTTACCACCACTTCTGGCCTGGACATGGTCTAGAAACAAGAAGAGATTCCTTCTATTTCATTCATCTGTGATGAAGGTTTAAACCTGAACTCCAAATCCACACACTCCAGTCACTGCAGATATTTGCATTTTGATCCTACCCTACAAAGGTTTTGCTAATAACCATACACACAGCTTCTCTGTAGGATGGAGAAACATTTTACATTAGCAATGGAGACCTGTTGCTGCTGTCAGAGTTAAACCATCTCCCCAAAAAATTCAAGCTATCAAGCTTTTTTCACTTTTATTTGTTGTGTCTGATTTGACTTTGAGCTCCAGGAGAGGTGCCAACAAATCTTTGTTAGTGAGAATATTGTTTTTTTCTACTCCAGAGCCAGTGGGACTGTGCTGGGAAAGCCTGGTATCCAGGAGCTGCCTAGCATGACTCCAGTCCACTTTCACCTCTCTCTGGGCAGATTTTACAACACATGATGTGCAATATCTCACTGCAGGCAACTCACCACGTCTCCCTCCCCAGATCACTGCAGCTGCTAGGAAAACCAGTATCCCTCAAATTAGACACCTACTTTAAAGAAGAACAGTGTGCTTCACAGCAACAGACATGATAAATGCTGTGAGTAATGACAGATCCATGTGTTAACAGCACTATCAGCCACCTACTGGCTCCTTTCTTCTTTTGATAAAGGCTTTTCTCCCCTGGTTTTGCATGAAGCACACACTTCTCCTGTCAAGGTGGATCTCTCTGCAGAAGCAGTGGGAGCAGAAGGCAGAAGTTCTGAAGTCCTGACTGCAGCAGTGAAACAGGCTCAGTGCTGATCAAACAACTGGGGCTCTTTGCCTCAGTTTCCCCACTTGTAATAGGAATAATGTTTGCATTGTAATCCTACTGCAAGGTGCAGTTGATATTTGCACAGTGGAGCTTGGGAAATACCAAACATCAGATACTCCCAGGATACACCAGTAAATCAATTGTATCTGCACAGTGAACAAAAGCAGGCACAGATGCTAGCATAATGTTATGTATTTTGGTACAAAGTGAAATAAAAACCTTGCCTTCTGTCCTCAGATTTCTTGTCAAATATCAATTGCTTGAGATGCTGAAGCAGTTAGTAATACCAAGCATACTTCTATCCTACTTTATTTTACACTAAAAAGTGAAGAACCATGATTGAATCTTAATACAAAAAAAAGGGCTTAAGTTACATTCTCCTGGGATCATCTGTAGCAAAGCATAATAAGTTTCTCAATATCTGACCTAATTATATCTGTCCTTCTAAGTTTTGTTTCCCATAAGAGCTAAATGTCTGGTTAAAAATAACCTTTGAAATTCCTCCAAGTTCCAACAGAACTTTTTCAGCCTCTCTCAAATTTAATACCTATTTTTGCTTTAATTTTCACCCAACTTTAAAAGTTATGGTTTGAAGGCCAGCATTCTGCTCTGTTATCCAGTTCCTAAATATGTTTGCATCAGATAAACTTGAGAAACAGGGGGGCAAAATCATATTATGTGTGTCTATTTCATGTTAGAAAAACATGGCAGCTATCAAAACAAGTGACAGATACTCATGGGGAAGGAAGGATGTCTTTGTGGTTGGAAAGGAGTTGGCTGTGTTAGAAATGTACCTTCTGATCCTCATCAAGGTCTCTTGACAGAAAACACCAGGCAATTCTGCAGTGTTGTTTGTCCTACCTAAGCACCCAGTGTGAGTCACTGCCCCGGAGCAAAGGGGATGGAAGGTGATCCGGGCCCCTGACCCTGGGACCCATCAGTCCTGTTTAGAGCTCCCATATCCAGGCAGGAGCTGGCCAACTGTACTACTGTTGGGATGGCAGAATGCTACCTACTCACCTCCTCCTGCTGGCCTTGTTACAAGGGGGCTGGCACAGACCCAAAGCTGGAATGATTTGCATCTAAATCCACTTCATACAGCAGCCAGGGGTGCCAGTGGCCATTTAAGACCTTCGTGCCTCAGTTTCCCACCTGTAACCCATGGATAACAGCACTGACCTTCCTGAAGAGACATCACAAGGCTGAAGGGCTGACATTTACCAAGAGCTAGGAAATCAGGTCTAAAGAAATACAAAGGATTATTATAAACAGTCCCACTCCATTCCCAGGGAGGTTGATAATAAATAATCTTTATACAGCATCCTCCACTGTGAATAGGCCAAGAAACAAGAGAGTCTGCAAACAGAGATACAAACAGGATTTGTGGATGGGAAATTCAGATTAGCTCTTTTCTACTGAAAAGCTTTTTAGGCCTTGTGGAAGGAATAATCTGGAGATCAGACTGACTATTTGAACATCAAGCTCTGTGCACCTACAGGAGTTCTGCATCCATGGCTGTGGATGAGCCATAGAGCCCATGCTGGAGGGTTATAAGTGGTGCTGCCTCTCACAAGAGCAGAGCTGCTGTGAGCTCTGCTTTCACGGATCAGCTCACGGGAGGGGGGCGCAAGCTGAACAACAAATGCAGGTTATAATTGCCCAGTCGTTCTGCTTCAAGGGTCTGGGACACTTAAATGTCACAGAATATAAATGGGAATTGTTGGAAGAAATAGAGCAAAGTGATTTCAAAGGCATCTGAGTCCAGGGCTTTTGCTAGTTCATATTGCAGGTTCAAGGCTGGAGCAGATTGCCTAAATTGCCTCAGAAAGAGGCAGTGAAGGGCTGGGGGATGAGGCAGCAGCTCCTCAGTGGGTCCTATGGTGGAAAGGTCTGGTTTTGCTGATGGGCAGCAGCACAGTTTGGTGGTTACAGTATTCCCAATGGATGTGTGTGTTCAGACCCCTGCAGGCTGAGACGGGCTGGGCTCTCCAGTTTCACTGGCCTTGCCTTAGCTGTGAAGTTATTCCGCTGGTGCAAAACCTGACTGCAAGCTCGGAGTCCTAATATAACTTAAGCCTTTGGCTTTTCCTTAAGAATTCCTGTGAGGGACACATTCATACCTTTCCTGTGGGCTGCCTTAGGACCAGGGGCTGCTGTGAGTGCCCAGCTTTAACTGCAGCACTCTGCTGTGGGGAATTCAAGGCAGAATCAACCAAAGGCTCCTTAGAAGAGCTGCTGGCACTGAGAATTGCGGTCCCCAGAACAAGGGGCCAGGGCTGAGTTGCTCCTGCCACAGGAAAGGGGAAGGAAGGGCAGCACTGTGATGGAAAACCAGGCTTGCTACTGCCACCCCTACTGCAGAGATAGGAAGGGTGAAGACAGAAATGCTATTGCAGGATGGGGCCCTTCCTTCACCCCCAACAGCAAACACTGCCCTGGCTCCCTGTGCCAGTCACTGCAGCCATGAGCACCAGGCACCAAGGCTGGCAGACCTCAGGAAGTGTTTGAACAATGCCCTCACACTCATGGTGTGACCCTTGGGGATGGTGCTGAGCAGGGCCAGGAGATGGACTCGATGATCCTTGTGGGTCCCTTCCAACTCAGCTTATTCTGTGATTCTCTGAGCCTTGTTTCCCAGGGCTGATGCCTCGTGTTGCTGTGACAGCCTGAAGTCCTGTGCCTGTGCTGTGCCAGCACTCACCCCACACGTGTGGGGAGCATGTGGCAGCGTCCATTTCTCTGGGGACTGGGGGACTGCATCTGCAGCATGTCTGCACTTGGTGACCAAACACTGTCTAGCCCTGCAGAAGGCTTTGTTGATATCTCATATCTGCTTGGACTAGATGATCTCTGTAGGTCCCTTCCAACAGAACTATTCTAGTCTGGGCTAGTCTAGTTTAATCTAGTCTAGTGTAGTCTAGTCTAGTCTATCCTATGTCTCAGAGCCACCTGACTGTTCCCAGTGATAGGGTCCCATACAACAGGCACTTTGCCAAATGTCTGGACAAGGCCTCCCCTCCTGAGACAGAAACCATCATGGGGTGGCTGGGGCTGGCAGGGAGCAGAGCACCCCATGTTCATCCCCAGAACAACAAAACCGCCAGCCAAGGGAGAGAAGAAGACAATGCAGCAGAGCTGAGCTTTACTTACATGGCATTCCAGCTAGCTGAGAAATGGAATACAAGAGTGGTACCCTGGCTCACTCTTAATGCAAAGGGGATGTTACCTGTGAATTAAATACAATGTGCTTCTGTCCTCAATTTTCTAGCTAGTCTCCCCTGTATAAGGTGTTGATGTGACTTTATTTCTTTTATCCATCTTCTTTTTTTTTAAGAGTAAAGTATAATAGAAATTAAGGATCCTAGACACTTCTGAAGGTTTAAGTAGCCCAAATTTTGGAAACTGAAGGGGGGAGGGGGTTGCACTAAGATGTTTTCTAATTAAAAATGGTTTGCAAGCACCAAGCCCATGATGTTCTTTGATGATCTGTCACAGCTCTACCACTACCAACTGTGGGAAGCAGTACATGGGGAAACGGCTGTTATAGAAAAGCCAGTGAGATAAATCTTGAAATAATTTTACCAACATTAAGCATCCTATTTTAGGAGGAAACTGAAGAGAGGAATTTTAATTTTTTTTCACATAGAATACTGATATTTCCAAAAGCAAGATATTCATAGGTGATGAGACTGATTTACAGCAATGGTGCACACAAACATTTACTTGCTCCTAGATTGTGAGCAGGAACGTCAGACTCATTTTAAATTGGGCAATTGCACCTGTACATGTAACATTCCAAACATAGTAGGTGCTTCTTATTGTTTCCCTATATCTGATTTTTAAAAATCTGTTCCTTGCTAGATTGAACTCCTTGCTTCTCAAGTATCTTCTCTAAATACAAGTTCCCATGTGACATTCACCCAGGAGTTCTCTGCAGATTCAGTTCTGATGCTGTACTTTCAGAAGTTATTTGTTTTCATTCTTCCATAACATTTTTCAGTCCTCCCTGTCATTTCTATCTAGCTCTCAATAAACCTTTATAATCCTGATATGCTGTTTTCATAGTTTCTCCAATAATCTCTTTGAAGGGGCTGGACAAGCTAGACCATCTCTGAAATCATACAAAACATTTTCCTCATGTGGATATTATGTGTGCCAAGAAATTCCCGAATCACTTTGAGTACTCCCATACTGCATTCCTGAATGTCAGCAGCAGTCACAGGAGCTGTCTGTCCTTGCTGGGGACTCCTTCTTCCCAGGAAGGATATTTGCACCTCTAGGTTCCACATCTGCCACTGCCAGTTCTAAGAAGGAGTTTCCTATCCCTCAACAGGAAATATTCCATCACCTAGCCAAAGCCCATCAGGACTAATTCTATTCAGTATCTAAGCAACAATTCAGATAGCAAATGTTGGGGGGGAGGGGTGGGGGGGAGGAATTTATGGCCAAATGCTGTCCCAATGTCTCTTTTTAAACCATGACCCTTTTTTCCTGCTTCTTGTCTAGACCAAGTTCTGATCACCCAGGAAAGGCCAAAGCAAACACATTTTAAGCAGAGACATAAAACCAAGATTGTGTCCCGTGGTAATTTTGGATTTCCAGCAGAGCTGCTCTTCAGCTGTTGCAAGAGCCTTTACACAATCAGGGTTCCTCTGCTCCTCTCCCTGCCCTGCCTCCCTGCCCAGCTGGGGTTTGTGGCCGGGGCGCAGAGCAGGGCTGTGCCTGGAGCTGTGCTGTGCCCGGGCTGGGAGCACAGCCCTGCCCAGGGCAGCTGCAGGACCTGGGCAGGGCAGGGCTCCTGCTGCTCCGACTTCTCCGGCCTGCTAAAGGCAACCAGGGCTTGTTCTGCTGTCTCTATTTGTGAGCACGTTCAAATGCCAAAGTTAAATCCAGGCTTATCCTCTCTTTTCTTTACATAAAAGCTTCCACTCAAAGCAGATGTTCTCAAATCTATTATCCTCTATATTGTTCATATTGGTTCTAATTTTTCCCACGTTGCTCAAAGCTCTATCCTCAGGTGACTGTTCTCTGAGCTTTCCCAGCTCAGCTTTAACTTTCAAATAAGATTTATCCATTAAAAAACAATTCTACTGCTTTTTGCAGCTATCATTTTGTCACATATGGATTTATTCAATAAATGCTTTTAATAGCAACATTTCTAGGCTTTGTTTGTCAAGAGCTGCCAGGCTTTCACAAGCTGGGGTTGGCACAGACGCTGAATTGCCTCTCTGTACCCAGGGGAGAGCTTCCTGCTGGGCATGACAGAGGTCCTGCACACACAAATAAATGAAAGGAAATTAAAAATATGGGTAGCTACATAATTCACAGCCAGTAAACGTTGAAGAGTATCAGGCTTCCAGCAAGTTCTGGACCTCAGCAAAAGTTCTAATAAAAGCAGGGATATGTGACTTTAATTTGCAGTTCCAAGATCTACTGAAAAACCTAAAAGCCCAGTTTCAACACAAGCACTGGGACAGGGAACTTTACAAAAGCTATCAGCAAGAGCAAATTCAGCCAGCCCAAGGGCACTGGGAAGTAACAGCTGACAGGACAGAAGAGAGGTCAAGATCAGTATGCCAAGAATCTTTCATTCATGGGTCAGCCTGAAGTGAAACAGCATTGCTGCTGCCCGCCTGCTGCGTGCTGCGGGGCAGTGGGTGCCCAGTATTTGTGTCTTGGTGCACCCTGCATCCACCCATGCAGGCCTTCACAGGTGTCTCCTGAGCAACTCTGGAAGGTGGAGGTTATAAAAAAAAGAGGGAGTCTTTCCCTCTGTTCTGTTTCCCCAGTCCTTTCTGAGGTCTCCAGATGTCTATTGCTAAAGTGTCCTCCTTGAAAGTGGAACAATACTAAGTTTGTCTAAAGCAAAATCAAAAGAAAAAAGACATTGCTTAATATAATTTTTTAGGTTTTTCAAGAACTCTAAACTTGTTTTGGCGCATCTTTTGCTTTCTTTCAATGAAATATTTAATACAGTCAGAGATTAATAGGATTTCTTTTTGCTCATCTTCCCCCATTCTTTCCATACTTACCATTCAGTCCCACAAGGACTTATTAATTAAATTCTCTCAGAACAGTGTTATCTCTCTGACTATCTCTATTTTCTGTACTGCAGCTTGTGTACATTGTAGAGAGGAACCAGAGAGAGCAAAGAACCAAATAAAAAGATCCCTCCAGGAATACAGTATTCGATTATACAAAGAAAACCAGCAGTTCTGATTGCTCATCCTTATTTCCCAGAGGAGGCCTCAAGTGTCTTTGTTCTTTGGCTCTTTAACAAGAATTTCCTTTTCTGGTAAAATCATTTTACCTGCAAAGTGCAGGCCAGGCTTTTGGTCACATTCACCTGCTTTTCTATTAGCAGCTGTTAAAAATTGTTCTTCTCCATGCTCAGTCTCCAACAAACAGCTTTGGGATATTTTGCAGCTCCCCATGGCTTTGTGCCTGGGCTCCAGGACCTTCCACCAGACCTGGGTTTCCAGGGGGGAACATGGCCTCATGTGAACCACACAGAGGGCTCTTCTCACAAACATCAGAGTGTCATAAATGCATTATTGCTGACAACAGTCATGATGAGATCCTGGAAAAAAACAAAAAAAGGATGAGCATGGGGTCCCAAGCCCCCTCTCATCTCCTGAAGGGCTGTACCTGTTTTATGGACAGAGAACAACTTCTGCTCCCAGAGTGGCCCAAGTCAGGTCCCCCCAGTGCTAAAGTCACCACAAATAGCAGAATAACTCTTACAAACATAAATGGGAAGTACAATGGTATATATAATGAACCGAGCATTTCAAGTTGTGAACTCCATGTCTCCTTGAAGTCCACAAGTTTTGTGACTCACAGCCATCACACCTAGGGTATATGTGCACACATATACATGTCTTGATATGTTCAGTATTTTGTTCTTGTCTAAAAATAAGGTTGCAAAATTGAATGGGAAAACCCATGTGCTCCCTTACACTGGGAACCAGATATTACCTCCAGTTTACCATTTCCCAGCTAGCTAGATATTGTATCATTTATGTTGGATCTCCCCAAGATTAATGGCATTATCTGTACAGTGTTAACAGCCTAATCTTGCTAAATCTCTTTGTTTTGAATGTGATTGTGCCTGATCTTCATTATTTTAATTGTTTAATATATTATAATTAATTAGATCTAACAGATTCCAGTTCAGCCTGACATAGTCACATCTGTCTGTGAGCTGTGGGCAGCACAGGACAAACCAGGCTGATTCCAGGCTTTTCAGTCCAGAGACCAGGTACTATTTTTGCCACTGTCTTATTTATCTGCAGGCAAGTCATTTATCTTTGTTTCTCCCAGGGATTCCAGCTTGCTGTGTTTATAGCCTGACTGGATCTCAGCACAGGTTGACATCTTTACCTGGATTGTTAGGGAAGCAGGAATAACATCCCTCAGCCCATCCCATGCACAGCTGCCCTCCTAAGCAGGACTGGCTCTGGTTAAACAGAGCACAGCCATACAGACCATGAACATGGACACTTGTGAATATGTATGCTGTTTCAGCATAAAACATGGAAACCTCCCTTTCCTTCACACCCACCTCATGTCAAGTTCTGGCAAGATTTTGGGACTTCCCACAGGACAGACTTTCTGCCCACACCTTTCACTTGCCGTGCGTGACAGAGCCCCATCAGAGCCGTGTCAGTTTTTCCTGGAAATAAATGCTGCTGCTGTTGCTGCTGCATGCACAGGCATCCAGACCCTCTGCACCATCTCTCCAATGGTGCATCTTCGTTGTGCCCACATGCAGCTTGAAGCAAAGGAAAGTATTTTGCTGGGGATTAAGAGCCATTTGTTTCTCACAAAGGTAGAGCTGTGAGAAGAGCAAGCTTTCCTTTCCAACAGTGAACGAAGCTGCCTACCTTCTCTTCCCCATCACCTTAACACAGCACTTCAGTGGGAAGAGCACTCACCCAGGACATGGAGAACTCCAATTCAATTCACTTCTCCACCTCAGAGAAGGCAAATCCATGTCTTCAGGGCACACTCTTGCTATCAGTCTCCACAAGGGGATCTTTAGCTCCTGCTAAATGTTTGTCTGAAAATTAATAACAGAGCATTGATCCTAAGAGCAACAGCAGTCTGCTGGTCTGCTGTCCAGAGCTCACAAACAAGGGTGAAAAGATTCGTTCCTGCTCTGTGCCCTAGGGACTACTTTTGCCTCTTGTCTGGTGATCACTGTGTAAAATAAATTCAGGATATCTTTCCCAGGAGTATCAGGGTTTCCCAGCACTCTCCTTGCAGCAGCAAGCAGAACAGTGAAGGACCAAACCCACCCCTTACATAACAAATCAGACTTAGACCGAATTAATCATGAAAAAGAAGATTGGGAAGAAACAAACATACACAGAAACCTGCTGCTGTCATCTCCACGAGAAAACCACATGTTAATGCCCCCCAACTCGATAAAAGACATTCCCTTTGGCATTGTGTGCAGCCAGCTGCCCGGGGTCCCTTGACAGCAATGAACAGATGCTCGCTCCATGGAAGACACAACAGGTGTGATGTGAAGAGCACCATGCACTTGGTGCAGCAAAGATCCCCCCAGGGTTACAGAACAAGTGCCCACCAGTACCACACCTCAGAAACACTGCCTCTGCAGTACCCATGGTTTTGTGGCAGCCAGCCTTCTCTAGAAATGTCTCATCAAGATTAATTAAGACCCCCCCTCCCAAAAACCCCAGGAAAAACATTACCTTACTTAGGGACCTTGGTGCAAAAGAGCAGAAAAAAGGATCTCTAGCAAACATGGAGATTGATTTCAAAACACTAGGGGGAAAAAAATGTACCTCCTGTATTTTTGAATCCCTTTAATAATTGTCAGATCTGTAAAATATTCAGTTAGAACAACTGTAATCAAAATAATATACTGTGTGTTTTTGTCATCTTGTTTAGGGATTCTTTTCCATTCCCAAAACAACACAGGCTTGTTTTTAGGTAGAGACACTTTTCTTCTTGCAATTTATTTTTCCTCTGAAGAAAATGCACTTTCAAATTATCTCCAGGATGGATTCATGAATTTGAAGCAGTTTCCAGGCTGTTAGGGGTGCAAAGGGAGAGTTTGTGGTGTTGGGGCCAGGTATGCTCACATCCACCCCAGCAGCCATGACCACAGACTGGGAGGAACCTGGCAGGAGCTATTGTAGGGAATTTGTCAGAGCAAAAAGCTTGCTGGGGAAGGGAGGAGCAAGACAAAATCACCAGCAAGGCTGGTCTGTGGGAGGAAGATCACAGCAGGAGGGAGAGCGGGAATTTTTGGTTGGTGGCAAAGCACCAAGGCACAGAAAAAGAGCACTTGAGTTCTGCATATATCCAAATGAATGTATTGAGCAGTCCTCGACCACCCTCTGAGCTGCTATGCCATATTCACTTGAGGAAGTGATCTGCTGGGGATATAAATTGTTGTAGGACTGTCAGAGTGATGCCAGGGAATGTGTGAGCCAGGGGCAGGACATGCCAACAAACTCCCAAATCTTCCTGGGAATGACACACTGTACAAGTGCCAGGAGAGGATTCATTTACAGCTGAGGTGAAGGTACATCAGCCTAGCTTGTTACCCAAAAACCTGGAGGAAAAATCTTCCCTGAGTTGTGTCCAGATGCTGAGGAGTAGCTTTGGTGTCACAGACCAAGTGCTTATGCACTGAGAACTCAAAAGCTTCATCAGAAAGAGAACTCCTGACTGTGCTTCCCTCATCACCAACTACCAGTAGGAGATGGAGAAAACAAGAAGTTCAGAGTCAGAGAGTTTCTTCATCAGTGTTGAGCAGCTGTAGCACAGACTGCATTGACAGACGGATATAAGCCTGGAATTCAGGACATTTTGAGAACATCCTGCCTGGACATCAACCACAGCTCTAGCTGGACACCTCCAAATCTCCACTTTGTCCTGTAAACTGCTTCTTAAAGAAACCTCTACCCCATGTGCTTTCTGATAGTTGCAGGATACAGTACAGATCTTTCTGCATCCCATGAGATTATCTATGGATCTCATCTGTAGTAGTGATTTTTACTACTTCTTTTTCTTCAGCCCAATTTTGAAAGCAGATAGGCTTCATTCTTTTATTACCCTCCTTCTTTTCTGTTTTCACAGTAAGTGGAACATTTTCTTCAGCAGGCTTTTTTCCCCCAAACCTTGTCCCTCCACCTATTCTCCTTAGAAAGGCACCTAATCTCTGCTTTTGAGTTTCTGAGCTTTCCTTGTGCACATCATCTTCTCTGAATAATTGGCTTAATCTGTAGTCAGCAAGTCTTCCCATTGTCTCCATACAACTTTCTGCATTTGCAGGCGTGAGCTGTAACCAGCTCTGGTGACAGTTTATCTGTAAAAGAAGAAAAATGACATTGTAAAATCTGGAGCTGATCAACAAATCTGTTGGTGAAGCTCAGAGCAATTTGCAGCATTCTGAAGTTAGTCTACTGCTATTATTGCTGCTCACATGCTGCTTATTGTATCACACAGATCATCTGGTTACAGCCTAGTTGTACTCTTAATTAGCCAACCCAGAAGTCTGCCAAGTTTGAAAAAAACAAAATAGTTTAACTGAGAAGTGAGACATTAACTATTTGAGAGATAATATCATCTCTAAACTTGGTAGTCTTGTTCAGGAGTTTAACCTTTTTCTCATTGAAACATCCATCCAAGAGAACCCAAAAGTTGGGAGAAAAAAAAAAAAAAAAAGAGTGCCTGCCCTGTGAGATCTTAGGCCTGGATTTTTTTTTTTCAAAAATCTTTCTTTGGAGTTTAGGTTTCAAAGTCTGCCCCAGATAAATGACAAGCAAGATTGGCTTGGTAACTCTGGCACTAGCTTGCAGATATGATCTCAGCCCCTATTTCAGCCTCAGGTTTTTCCATATGGCCACAGGGAAATCATATGGACATTTGCCTGAGAGCTCTGTCCCTACAAAGCCCTTCCCTGCAGGACTGAGTGTAGATGTCAATTTGCTGCTGACCTCTAAACGACTGTAAAAATGTAACTTGGCCACATTGCAAGTACTCCCACTAATTTTATACTTCCTGGGGCTTATCTGTTATGCAAAACCAGTCAGGTTTCACAAGCTGGAAGTTATGTAGAAGTGCAGCTTTTATCACGGCCCAGTACTATACATGTGTGTAGTCTTTGTTTTGACATCAGCTCAATTGTGTCCTGTTTAGATAATTGACCAGAGAAGAACTACAAACATTTCCAGGCTAGATAAGTTATCCATCTTGTAGAAGAATCTGACAGAAAAGACAAAGGAGGCAGGCCATTTTTCTTGGTTTCTCCAGCTAAGCTGATTTGTAAAATACACAACTCTCACATGTTTTTTAGAGCAGCACACACCTGTGGGACAGTTGCAAAACTCCATGTAAGAGTATTATAGAACAATTCCAATGTACTATTTGAAATGTATGTATAGATTTAAAAAGTAATAATTTGCTTCATTGTAGTTAGCCTCTCTTAAACTAGATTCATTAGCCCCCACACACAACAGCTGGGTCTTCAAAATGTCAGGTAGCTGACAAGGGGGCATGATAAGAATCCCCAAGTGTTTCAGGAGTATAAATATCAAAGCAGGAGATTCTCCAGTCAGGATGGAAAAGGGTAAGTACCAATTAGTTTTGTTACAACTATTGACAGGAGCACATCCTAACAGCCTGGCTGAACTTCTTGGCTAAAGAAACAGCCAGCCACTAAGTGGCTCACACCAGGGTGTGTATTTGAGACCTCATTTCTAAATCAGACAGGATTCTTAGAGCGGTTAAGTTACAGAAATTGATGCTGAGCCAGGAGAGCAAAGGGAATACAAAGATAGTAACAAACTCCAGGGATCCTGGGAGGAAAAAAGGTGTTCAGGGCCAAAAGGAGGAAGAAGAGGCAGGGCAAGAGAAGCAAGCTGTTCTGTAAGAACTTTAAAAAACAAGGTGGGGTTTGATTGATTGTTTTCATAGACTTAAGTTCCTTTCCTCCTAAAGTCTCTTCTGCCATTACAACCTCAGGTTCTCTTCCAAGGCCCACTGTCTCTAGGGCATGTGCTGTGCTCAATCAAAAATGTCAGAGCCCACTCCATGGGGCTGGGGGCTCTCAGAGCTGTGCGAGGGCTGCACCCACCTGCCTCTGCCTCAGCACGGGCATTTCATTACATGCTTTGTCCTCTGTGCAGCTGCAGTTTGTCACAGACCTTATTTATCTTGAGATTTCAGCTCATCTTTCAAATTTTCTTGAAACCCAGTCCCAAAGTTTTTCGGGGGAATTGCTGAATGGACAGAGAGATAAACAACACAATCTCACAAAGCTAACTTCAAAGGCAACCAGGCTAAAAACTGCCAGGTTTTAATTTCTGACCCTGTTCATGCTAAATGTCTAACACTTGGGCAGCAATATGTGGCCCTGAGATCTTCCTTCAGTATCCTACCAAGAATATAAAATAAATTCTGATAAACATAGTCAGTATAAAATAAAGTGAGTTGAAATTGGTTGCTGGGATGCAAAACTGAAGCTGACAGGCAGTTGTGAGGAAACTTGCAAGAAAATGCTTATTTTATGTATTTCTTTGGGGCTTAGCAGCTTGGAGCTGTCAAGATGGTTTTGCACGTGCTCGGCAGTGAAAACAAGGGAACTGAGCGATTTTACCAGTAGAAAATGTAAATTCCTACTGCATTAAGCAAAGCTTCAAGATTAGAAGTGCTATTAATGCCTCTAACTTGAATAAAGTTACTTTAGTATGTATTTAGAGGCCTAAGTTTTCCTTGTAAAACTACATTTAAATTTCTTTAGTAGCCTGTTGTGATAATTTTGCCAAGGGCTTGCGGAAATCTAAGTAAAATATATTAGTAAATTTACCTCCATCCACAGCTCCATCAAACTGTTCAGATACCAGTAAGTGATTAATGAGATTTTTTTACTCTAGAAATGAAAAAGGACCACCTTATAAAACAACCTTTGAAGTGCTGTCTCATTTTATTTTTAACTTCAAATTATTATCTGATAAACAATTCGCTGTATTAATAATTCCTTGGATTACCTTAGAGGTATAGGATCAATATGTTACCCATGGATCCTTTTAATGGCAAACGTTTAGAGTGAGAGTTTAGAAATTGGTGTGTATCCCAAAGGAGCTATGCTGTTTCATTTTTAGGTCCTCCAGAAATCCTCAGAACATACCCTATGAAACTTGAACCTTAACACTTCTTTTCTCATCCCTTCAACTCCACCAACTATGTTCTATTTCTAAAGAATGCTAAGAAAATAAATAATTTATACTTTAAAAAATAAGAGACAAACTCAGGATAAATTCTGCATGCAAGATGAGAAGCTCTGAAATTAAGTGGCACAACTGATTTGAACCAAGACATTATGGAGCCTTTCTCCTGACAATCAACATTAAAATAACATTAGCTAGTAAGAACAAATAAATAAAAAATAAGTCCAAAAATAAATCAAAGTAGGTATAATAGGATGATGTTAGTCTCAAGTTTGCTTCAAGACATCCTGTCTCTTCTGGCTACACTTTTTAAGTGTTACCCTGCTCTCTCAAGAGCAGTTACACATAGTGGGAATGAATACAAGCTAAAGACTTCTGAGTTCCCAAATCCCCATGGCCATTGTTAACCAAAAAGTAAATAACTGTATTAATCTATAAATGAACTGGGTTACTCTGGAGTCAGTAATCCAGCCCTGTGTGAAGGACTGGGATAAGACTGATGCACAGTTAATTTATCAATGCCATGCTAAGTTCACTCAAACTCGTCCTTGCAGCCCCAGAGGACTCGGGTTCAGTCAGTGCTCCCAAAGGAGCAGGCGCCCAACCACCTTCCTGCATCCCAGGGCACAGAGTGCCCATCTTGGCACCATCCCTCTTGCTTCCTGGAGGGAGAAATGGGGAAGAAAAGAGATGTGATGGGCTCTGTATCTTTGGAAGACATGCAAATACTTCAGCATTAGGCAATCAGATAGGAATGAGAATATAATAAAATCATAATATATAAACCATATATTCTACTTGTAGGCCTCTACCTAGCCAAGTGTTTTCAAACATCCATGTTAAATCTCCTTCTTGTTGCTGTTAGTGGGGGTATTTCATTTGGATTCTTCAAAATTCTGATGACTGCAGCAGCATCCCTAAAACATTTGCTCCCTAGCTGCATCTCAAAATAGTCTGATTAATCAACCTTACTCATGAGTGATGAACTTTGTTATTTCATGCAACTTTTGAGTTCATATCTAATTTTAATAATTGTAAGATCAACGCAAGTACAGAAACAAACTGGATTTTCCCTGAGAAAACAGATATACACCCAATGCAATGGCATGATGCCTTTTTCAAAAGGAGCTCTCAACAACTCAAGAATTTGCACACTTTTACAATGTCCCTAACGTACTTGAAGATTACAATGACAGGAAATAAATGAGATTCAGGACCTATGCATAGACACAAACATGCACATATGTATGTGACAGCCTCACCACCAGACCTCTCAAACCTCCTTTCAGCTAATGGATTATTGGAAGTTATTGCAGCCCTGTAAGTGCAGCCAATTCCTGATGTTTTCCTCCACCTCATACACTGAGGGTCAGAAATAAAGTTCTTTAGAGTAAATTCAGCTCTTAGTTACCTCTCTGCCAACTCACAGTCTTTCATAAGTTTCAGGAGCTTTTTCTAAGGAAGACCAGCATCTAGCTTCCTTTCTCAGAAAGGTCAGTAGGAAGCAAAGAGCAGTGCTGATTTATCTTCATCACTTGGTGACAGGTTCTGTGAAGGCAGTTGCCATTTTATATTAATTTTTTCAGAATCAGGGAATGTGGTAGCCTACAATTCATCATTCCTATGCCATTTATTTGTTTGGTATCCTGTCCTCCTTGGATACTTGTCACTGTTGACAAGATGTTTGCAAACATTTTAAAATTATTTTGGTGGAAAGTATCTTCACATTGTACTGACAGGTGAACTGGAGGAATGACCCTTAGGGACACTTCCAACCATGCACTAACTCTCCAATATATATACACCTAAATCCATCCATAGACAAAATCATTTAAGGATTTGAACCCAAGGTAAAGAATTACTTATGCAGGACTCACTGGTACACTGAACTTTTGGCTAGAGTTGTGATTTTTATGAAAAAATTAGACTACAAACAAATGAGGAGACTACAGAATGTTTGATGAGGCAGAGAGAAAGGCCTTGTGAGATCCAGCAGCTCCAACTACCTTCCACTCAGTGATGGAAAATAGTAGCCTTATCCACAATTCATGATTTATCACTGGCACCAGACAAAGTCAGAATCTGACTCATTTTACAACACTGGGGATGGGGGAGGGAGCAAAAAAGAAAATACTCTAAATGCATGCATCCTTCACTTAAGTCTTTCAGGTGGGTCAACCTACAAGAGTGTCCTGAGGATGAAGAGTATCCATTGATCCAAAAGCACAATCAGACTACAAAGGAGTTGAACAAAAGATCTTATTGCCTTCTGCAAAGCTTGAAGTTTGGCTTGCAAATCACAGGCAGTGGCCAAGGAAAAAAAATAAAGATAGGTACAATATATACCTAAAAATGTCAATAAATGTTTTATTCCAGAAAGGCTGTATTAATTGAAGGATCTTACTTTTGATAAGTGGGAGAAAGAAATTCAAAACCCTACAGAAGTACACAAAGGCTGCATAAAAATACACCCATATGCACATGATCATGTAGCCTGAGAATCAGCCCAGAAAGGTATGTAACAAAATCACAACAGTCAGGATTTTAAGCAAGCAGCTTTTGGAAATGTAGCTCTTAACAGCAGGAGAGCACACAACAGAGCTGCCAGCTCTCCTTTTCTTCCCTCTGCAGGCCGTAAATTTGCAGAATCATCTCCTGGTCTCTGGGGAAATGCCCTTTGCTAGGCTGCCTTTGCTCATTTTCCTGTTCCCAGGAAAAAAACCCAAAAACAACACAAACACCAACCAACAGTAACTCAGAACATCTCCATATTCTAGCAGCAGCCTGGTTAGCACCAAGGGTCACCACCACGGAGCCTTCCAGTCCTGACAGCATTCACCAACTTCTAAGAGATATTCTTATGGATTTCCTGGGTTGTGGTTCCTGGTCTATGTGAGGGTGACCCCCAAAAATCCTGCCATCCTCTTCTGGCATGGGGATAACCCTACCTTGTACTCATCTATTTTTAATTAATTCTGCTTAAGCACAAGAAAGAATAACTAAGCACTTGTGGAGAAATGATGTGAAGGAAGAAGAACTAAAAGCTGTTTTAGAGAGGAAATAAAATATATCTGGAGTAATTTTCCCCCTCCCCATCCCTGGATTTCTTCTTCTCATGTAAGAAAGTAAAGTAAGAATGAGTGTAAATAAACATGCATATATGTACTTTCATATGCAAATGTTTCTAACTCTACAAATGAGTTTTTGCTGCTGGCTGCCGCCTGACAGTCTGAGATAGTGAAAGTGCAAGTCATCGAACAAAAAGCTGTGAGGAGAGGAACAGAGAAAATGCATCTGAAGAACAGGAAAGCTGCTAAAAGCCCCGGGTTTTAAGAGACCAAGTTCCCTGGTCAAAACTGCAATAAGCAAGACAAAATAAAACACTCCACAAAGGGGGAAAAGTGCAGGAAATGTAAGAATAAAAGACAGCAGGCAAGTATCTGTTTAAGAAACAGCATATGCAAAGGTGAGTAACAGCTGATTCCTCGGATCTGTTCCAAATGGCAGCGTTCATGAAATCCAGAGCAGTGGAAATGGTGTTTGGCAAAAATAGCCCACTGCAAGGGGAAAGAGTGCAGCGGCCATTGACGCACGGGGCTGTCAGCAAACAAAACCACGGTTAGTGGCAATTAGGGGTGGTGCAGGAGATGTTCCGTTCACTCCGAAACCAAAAATAATGGAAAGGACAGAATGGAAAGGCTGAAGTTTTCCTTCCACAAAGCTATTAACGCTGCCTACAGTACTGCAGCCTACTTCACACGGGATTCCCCTATATTTCCTGGAAATATCAAAATGCAATACACACTTGTGCTTCATTCTAATGCAGGCTCCAGTCTGGGTTCTTTATGCACTTTTAAGGATTATAATTTTTCTTGCATCAATTAATTTTTCATCATGTTACCAGAAAATATTCAAGTACCTCAGAAAGCATATGCTCTATATTTGGGTGGTTGCCATTTCAATGAGACTTTTCTACAAAATAAGGGTTTTTAGCTTATGTTAAAAATGAACTCTGTAACGTAACTTGAAACAAGATGCAGCAAATGCTGTGCCATCATACCATCTGCGTTCAAGTACAGCTCTAAAGCTCTCCTCCTATTGCTTCCTAAAGTGGAAAACAATGGTAAAAAATAAAAACATATAAGATGAAGCATCGTGTATTGGAATACATTATGAACCTGAGCCTTACAATGTTTGTTTCAAAAACCCCCTTCTGTACCTGTATACTCCAATGAAGCATCATTTGGAAACCAAAGAAGGTTATATCCTTCACATTTAAATTAAGCAACAGTGATGTTCTCACCTGACACAGCTAGTAAATTCTGGTAAGGTTCACTCTGCACAATATTGCCTATTTTGCTTTTTTTAGCTCTTTTCACAAGCTTTCCAACTGGAGTGAAATTCATTAAACCTTGGAGTTAATGGAAGGAACTAGAAGTGATGAGAAATAATTTTTAAAATATCCCACTATTAAAGTCTAAGATAACAGAGGTTGATGGCCAAAACTTATGTGGAGTACATTATGACAAACCCCAACATACATCTTAGGCCATGAGGAAGGGTAGTAAGAAATCCAGAAACAAACTCTGCAGGTAAAGTGCCACCACGGAAGAACTAACTGCTCTTTATTTGGTATAATGAAAAAAAGCCTGGTTCTTAAAAAGTCAACTTTGACATGAGGATACCACCTTTCTGATACTCAGTCAAAATACAGGATTACTGTTTTGAAGATGAAAGTGACCCCGTTCTGATCACTTTATCTCACTCTCAGGTCCACAGTCACTTTGTCCCTGCAAGGCCCCTCTGGGAAGCTGTCGTGGAGCTGCCTGGAAAAGACAGAGAGAAGCGTGCAGGCAAGAGCAGGAGGCAGAGCATCTGCAGGAGAACCTTCAGATGCTGTTCTCTCTGGTACCGAACCAACCTGCTCCCGGCCACTCCAGAACACAAACACATCCAGAACTTCCTCCTGCCTTCCAGAAGCAAGCGCCTCACTCCTCCCTCGCCACTCCCTCCTGTGCCCCACCAACAGATTGTTATGGCTGTAGACATAAACGCAGGCCCGTCCTGCGGGAGTTGTTCCGAGCAATGAACCGAGCGAGCACCGGCGGTGCGGCGGGACCGCTCCGGGAGCCGCTGCCGCCCGTTCCGGGAGGCCAGGACACAGCCCCGGGCACGTGACCGGAGCCGGGCTTTTCCGTGGGGTTTGCGCCGAGCTGGAGCCGCTCGGGTCCCCCGCAGGCACGGCAGCCTGCAGGCAGCCCCGGCAGGGAATCCCCCTCCCGGTCCGGAGATGCTCCTGGCCCATGGCAGTGCCAGATACAACATGGATCTAGAAGAGAATCTTTAGCCTTCCTGGCCCTTTTCAAAAAACATATCGAGGTGCTTTCTCCATCTTATTATTCTCCATTTTATTTCTAATCCTCTGAGACAGTGCTGATCCCAGAGCCCAGGAGAAAGCAGGAGAAGTCAGGACACTGCATACTTGAGACAAGGATTCAGGCTGGTGCATGCTGTTCAGTGAGGGGACAAGTGAATGCCGACTCCCAAGACCATTAGGAAACAGGGTGGGTTTTTTCAGAAACTGAAAAAGCATTTCCAGCAACAGCAATGTTTATTAATACTCTTCCTACTCCTGTCAGCATGTTCTCAACGTTTGGGTGGTGCTGTCCGAAATGCCCGCTTGCCTTTCCAAGGGAGAGGCTTCCAGAGGGACCGTCCTGCGCCTGCAGAGCCGCTGAGCACCCATCCGCCAGCCCCGGGGGTTCTGCCAGGGCCCTGCCGCCATCCCCGGCCCCCCGGCCCCTTCCGGATCTCTCGTTTTTACCCCCAGCACGTGTCGCGCTCCCGGTGCAGGATGAGGCTCCGGGGCGCGGCTCGATGCGGAGCCGTCCCGCAGCCGCGCGGGTGCCAGGACACTCCCGGTCCCCCCACCACCCTGGGGGCTCAGCCACCCAGCCACGCACGGGGCTCGCCGGGGCTTACTGGGGACACTGGGCGCTCAGGGCGGCACAAAGCCTGGAGAGCCCGCCCGGGCTGCGCGGGGGGCGGCGGTGACATCCGCGCACACCCCGCGGCCGCACGAGGAGGCGGTGCTGCCGCCCCCGCTCCGTGCCGCAGGCGCGGGCACCGCTCCGCCGCCCACGGGCGGGCGCGGGGGTGTCCCCGTGGGGCCGGGGCCGGTACCGCGGGAGGGGCGGGACGCGGCCCCGAACTCGCGGCGCCCACGGGACGCCCCGCTGGGCTCGAGGGTGGGGGCGGGGGTGCAGCCGCGCGCCCGCGGGCGGGGCCGCCACCGGCTCTGGGCGTGACCGCGGGGGGGGGGAAGGTTCGCGCGCGCCCTCGCGCTCGGTTGCCATGGCGCCGCTTGACGTCACGGACGGCGCGCGGCCCGCGCGGAGCGGCGCGGTGATTGGCGGAGACGCCCCGTGCGCGGCGCTGGGAGAGGGAGGGAGGGAGCGAGGCTGCAGCGCCGCGAGCGCCAGAGCCGCACAGTCCGCGCCGGCCGCCTGCCCGCACCGACGCACTCGTGCCCACCCGCCCGCCCGTCGCGCACAGGTAACGGGGCCGCCGCCCAGAAACGGCTCCTCTGGCACGCGGCAGTTGGGAGCACTGAGCGGAGCGGCCGGGGGACATCGTCCTGCTCCCCCCGGCGCGGCTCAGCGGGGAGGGAACAGGTCGCGGGGTCTGCTGCGCGGGGCGACGAGGGCCTTTCTCCGCCGGGAAAAAAGAGGGAAGCTCCGGCGGAGGGGGCGGCAGGTGAGAGCGACCCCGGGCCCGCAGGGAAGGCAGCGCCGCCCCCGCCGGGCGGGGGCCGGGGTGCGGGCGGCGGGCGCTGCCGGGTGTGGTCTCCGGCCGGGAGCCCTGCCCGGGCTCTGAAGAGTCGGGGCGGCCGCCCCTCGGCCGCTCTCGCTTCCCTCCCTCCCTCCGCCCAGGCCCCCCCCAACCCCCCCACTCTCAACGACCAGGCCTCCCCCCCCGCCTCCGCCCATCCTCCCCGCCCGGCCGAGGGGTCCGGGCGAGAGCGGCGGCTCCCCCGGGACTGGAGGGGGCTCCTCCTCCGCCGCTCCCCTCCCCCGCGCCGAATCCCCCGGGGCTGGACCCGCGGGCTTTCCCTATTCCGGGGCGGGGACGCGGCATCCTCCGCCGGGGGCGCTGGGCGGAGGGGAGCGGGATCGGGGCGGGCCGGGCTCCGGCGCCCACCCGCCGTGACAAAGGCGGCGGGCGCGGCGCTCGGTGTCCCCGCGGCGGGCGCGGCGCAGGGAGGGAGGGAGGAAGGGAGGGGCGGCCGCAGCGCCCCGGGGCCGCCCGCCCGCCCCGCCCTCCGCTCCGCCCGCCCCCGGGCCGCTCCATTTTCTGCTGTCACCGCGCTCGCCGTGCCGGAGCCGCGACAGCGCCCAGCCCGCGGGGGCGGCGGGCGGCCCGCCCGCCTGGGGATGCTGCCGCGGCAGCCTGCGGTGCCCCGGGGGCTGGCGGCGGGGTCGGTGTTGCGAGCACGTTTGGCCCTGTCACGGCGAGCGGTAAATCACCGCCGCCATACGGTTGCTTTAAAATGGCTCCTTAACCCCGCCGCGCGCGCTGTGGGCGAGCTGTTCAACGGGCGTTCGCCAGCAAACGCTCGGCTTGTGCCGCCCTGCTGGGGACAGGAGCCGTTGAAACTTGCAGTCACCTGGAATGGTAAAATGTGCTTAATTTATTCCCGAAGACGGAACATAGCCCTCCCTTTGTTTCTCCTAAAGTCACGTAAAATGGCAAAAGTGGTTGAAAATGAAAATGTTTGATTGGGGCGTGTGGAGCATACAGAAATAGATAAAGCATTCATGACCAAAACTGGTTCATGCTTTAGTGATCTTGTTAAACTTTAAAGGATAATGTATCCCCAAAGCACATTACCAGTTCCTCCAAATGATCAAGTTAGGATACACAGAAGGATGGGGAATCAGGGAGAAGTATTTTTTCTTTCTCTGTCAAAAGAAATTTCTCAATACCTCTGTTTAGCAGAGTTTGATTTTTTAAATTTTTTTAAAGTGCCGATAGGACAGATTATGAAGCATTTCTGCCCAGTTGTGCTATCTGAAATATTGATGTTGACGTCTTATTTTTAAGTAGTAAAATTTTCTTTTGTTTGTGAAAGCATAGCCTCCCGGGCCGAGCAGCAATACCTGACACAGAACATCCCATAATGGGGATTCCCATTTTGGGAAAGGGAGTTAGCATTATGGGAAGGTGTACAACTCACAATTTAGATATTTGTTGCACTGTGACTTTTTAACATCCAGTGTGGGATTTAATTTGCATGTAACCGATTCTGCTAAGGCTCAGGATGCTCCTTGGTATTCTTTGTCCTGCCTTTATTGGGTTGTTTCCTGTGGAAACTTACTACTGGATATTTTCTTTGTCAATTTTGCTGCACTGATAATGTACTCTTATGAAAGAGTGGTGGCAAGAATTAGGATCATTTTTGTGCATAAGATAGAAATTATTTGGTTTTGGTTCACCTTTGTATGCTTTTATTTGTGTTTATTAAAATAACATACTTCTAAAAGTTTACAGTTTTTAATGAGGAATCAGTGACTTTTAACTCTCTACTCCATGTGTCCATGTGTTTGAGCAGCCAGTGCTGCTAGTATGCCCTGTGTGCTGGATTTCAGTTGTACCTCTTACAGTTCCGAACTAGAGAATACACGTTGCTCTGCCTGTGAAGTTAAAACGCCTTTGTCCTTGACCAACGTCTGAATAATGCCTCACTATTTTTCCTCTTTAGAAATATCAACATGGATAAAAATGAGCTGGTGCAGAAGGCCAAACTGGCTGAGCAGGCTGAAAGATATGATGACATGGCAAGTTGCATGAAATCTGTGACTGAGCAAGGAGCTGAGTTGTCCAACGAAGAGAGGAATCTTCTCTCTGTTGCCTATAAAAATGTTGTAGGAGCCCGTAGGTCATCCTGGAGAGTCGTCTCAAGTATTGAACAAAAGACGGAAGGCGCTGAGAAAAAACAGCAGATGGCTCGAGAATACAGAGAGAAAATTGAGACCGAGCTAAGAGACATCTGCAATGATGTGCTGGTGAGAAATAATGAAACTGTTGATCCATTTTTACTTAGAGTTGCAGAGTAAATGGTGCTGGGCCTCTGGGACTATTTCTAGTCTGTCAGTAAAGCTGTGGTCTCCTATTTCTGACAATAAGGTTTAAAAAAATGTCTGAGTTTTTCTTTCCCTCTAATGTGCTCTTATTTATATACAAATTATAGTTATGAATGCTAATAAACTTGGAGGCATGTAGAAACAGTATTGTACGTAAAGTAGTAGTTATGAAAGGTTAACATATTTCCCTGAGACTGAACTGTGTACAGGTTTAGTTTGGGGGTTTCTCCTCCCCCAGTGCCCCTTCCCCTTTAATGCAGTATTTGAATCCAAAGATGTCTTCGATTTCTGCAATTTTAATATGCTGCTGTGGTTGTAAGAGGTAGTTCTTACTCTACGGAAATTGTGCCCCTCCCTGGGTAAGATGATGTAATGTTAGTTATGACTCAGCCGTGCAGAAAATTGCTTGCAGGAAGAGGCAGTAGAAATGCTGTGATACCCACTTAAACTTAAATTTTTTTGTAGCAAACTCAAAGGGTGTTCAAGTTAGGCATTTTCTGAGACTTGTAGTTATGTTGATATGTGCATGTGTACAGCAAGCAACACTGTATTTTCACTGGGAGGTTGGTTTATGAAATCCAAGCCTCTTCCAAATGCTTATTCCAGATTGTCAGTTTTTTTTTAACTGCACACTCCTGTGGTGCTTCAGTGAGCACGCAAGGAGCAGCTGTCCAGTCCTACAGCCACTTGTGAGGTAGAGGTTATGTCAGCAATAGAGTTGTCCTCTGCAACGTGGACGCTGCTGGCTGTCATCCCATATGTGACAAGGGATCACCCGGAGGTGACAGAATGACATGCAACATGAAGGAATGTTAAAGTAGCTAAGTGCCTGAAAGTCTGATACCATACGAATGTTAAGATCAATGAGTAGCATAAATCTTGCTTGATGTGTGAGATAACTAAATTGTACAGGTGGTGATAGCTTCTAGAAGGCTGGTTCTCCAAGGGTTTGTAGGAGTCAGCATGGGTCTTGGCTTCCAGTTCAGGCTGGCTGCTATGGTTATTGTAGCACACCCAATTTTGTATGTTTTGTTATCTCGTGTAAGGATAACTCTTTAACTTCTACTCTGAAAATGAAATGCAGAACTTACTCATAGGAAAGAACTGATTTACTAGTACTTGTGTTGTAAAGTGGTGGCTCATCTATTCAAGCCAAGGAAATGAGGATCTGAATCTGGCATTCTAATTGGTTGTTATTTCTTTCTTTAATTTTTTTACTAATGGGAAAGTTGAGGTGGGGGTGGATGCTTACAGTTCAGGGCCTGACATTCTTTGTGAGCTGCATTTTGGTTTAAGAAATTATTTTAATTAAATCTGAGCTTATAAACCTTAGAAGAATTCAGTGTTTGCAATTAATTTTTTTGTCTAATAATGGAAACCAGGTTAAGGTGAAACTAGCTTTTATTGTGCACGCTAAATACAAAAACTAAAACAAAACCCCAGCTTTTGAGTTTGCTGCAACTAGAGTGCCTGGGAGGGGAGGAATATGGGTGGAGAGACTTGTTAAATCTTGTGAATCTCAAAATGGACTTGAATTTCTTTGTGTTAATGAGACATATAATTCAAAGAAGTTACTCATCTTTGACATGCTACTATTTTTAAGAAGCTAATGACTGACTAATTTTTAACATCATCAGTCCAATTTTTCTTAATACATTAAAGAAAAATTACTGTCCAGAAGAAACAATGCCTTAAGCAGTGATTAGCAGTATTAAAACTAATTTTTAGACCTGCATTGAAAAAAAAAAAAATCAAAACTTTTGTATTCAAATGGTAGGATTTAAAAGTACTTTCAAATGACATGTGCTACCTTTTGATGTTGCCAATTACTTTGGAGATTTAGATTTATATTTAAAACTGTACTCTTGTTTTCTTTCTTGAAGTATCCTATGCGTGTTCATTCTTACCTAGAAATGTGGCTGACTATTGCTTTAACAGAGAAAAAAAGAGCTGTGGTAAGATTCAGTTGTTTAACATGAACATAGGGGTCTGTACAATGCTGCATGCAAATGTAGAACTAGGGTTTGGTTTAGTTTTTGGGGTTTTTTTTCAGAAGATGTCTGTCATTTTTATGCAGCATAATCTAATCTATAACTGTTCACAGAACTGAAAAGTGAGGCTTACCCAATCTTAATTGGTGTTACGTATACCATTAATTAATAAGACCTGACATGTTAAACTTTCAAGGCTTTTAATCATGAGCCTTATGAATTAGAGTACAAAAGCAGCTCTGCAGCTTTTGTATCTTTTATTGAGGCTGTGGTTCTGTTTGAGCTGTTGTTGTGTCTTTGGTTGTCTGCTAGTGTCTTAAGTAATGTTTAATGCCCAGGGGTGTTACATCACAGCTGAGTATGACTGCTGTCCTAACTTCAGTGTTGAAGGGAGGAAAGCAATTTAGAGAATGTGTTTGTGACTAGAAAAGTGTGGCCAAAGCTGGCTCCTCTGCAGCTTCCTGCTCTCTTCTCTCATTTATTGGAATGAAATCTAATGTACTGGAAGAAATAGCTCCTCTAATCCAGTAGATACCAAATATACCAAACTCTGCCTGGGCTTTATTTCCATCTCTTCTACTGATTTACAGAGAGAGTAGGAGCAATTAATGACGAACTTTTTTCTTGCTTCATTCCTCTTGGGCCCAGTGATAAAAGTGTTAATAGTTGTGTTGTTGGGTCCAAATGTTTATTTTTTGTCCTTTACACTGACCTTGCAACAGGAAAAGACAGCATCTTCATCCTTGCCGCTTCCTGAATCTTTTTTCTTCAGCCTCCATGGAGTACCTCTACAACTCTACAAAAGAGTTGAACTCATCCTCTTGTTTCCTGCAGCCTCAGAGTGCTGCTGTACAAAGGAGACACCTTAAATATCTTGTTCCAGCACCAATTCTGTCAGATATGCATTTAAATATATTAAATTGTAATATAATCAGCTCTAGTTTGGAGTTGGTCTGGTAGTACTGGTAAACATCAAATAATTGTGGCACATCTAGTGTAGTACAAGTTCCTTGCACTGTGGCCATGAAGACTGTATATCCAAATTCTTCAGTAGTAATACCGTGTGTGTGATGCTCTGTGTAAGGAAGTACATTGCCATACTTGAGCATCTGAAAAGTGCTTTGAGTATTATAGAAAATTTCCAATTGATACAGGAAATCAGGCTTTTAGTTAAATACTTTTCCTCATGTTAGCTAAGTGTGTGCTTCACGTTCTGTTTCGGTTTTTATAATAGAGAGGAGGGTCTGTGTAAAGTACCAGTATAATGATCTATAGTCATCTTTAATTTGTCGTTTCCATAATAAAAATCACTATTAATATAACAGATGTGGATTTTCTTTAAACTGCCGTTAGCAGAGAAGTGAGTTGTAACTGAAGTGATTCAAATTAAATCTGCAGTAAGCTGAGTTTTTCAGCTAACAAGGGTTCTGAAGTACAGAGGAGAATGGAGAGGTCTTTGAATAACTAACACCTTGCACTGCATGTATGTTAGAAGTTCTCAGGAGATCTGGTTGCTTTCAGGAAGTCTCTTACATGAGCTAAATGTAAACTAATAATTGAAAACGTGACTGGCTGTCTTTGCATTAGTATGGATATAATGGCAGAAAGTTGTGCTCTTCCCTAGGCTGGCACATATGGCGGCAGTCCTTGCATGTCCTCCAGTTGCACAGTATGGGACAGTTCCCATGTCCTTGCCTGATGCCCAGTCTTCCCTCTCCAAGTTCCACTGCAGAAATGCCCTAAGTAAATCTCCTCTGGCAGTGCCCAAGCACTCTTTCACCTTTTTTTTGCTTTCTTCACTACATTATTTCTTCCAAATTTCACCCTCAGAAGCATGAAAACGTACTCCTTGTGTTCTCATACTTGAGATTTCTTTGCAGTTGTTATGGATGCTTCACTTTTTAGAAGTGGTAATTGTGAGAGCAGAAGGCTCAGTTATATCTCAGATTAGTGACTTCAGGTTTACATTTCTTTTTTATGTATATTGCTTGAGAGGGGGGAATAGATTGTTTAGTAACCTGTCATGAGGCTGCAGTTCACTGGGGGAAGGAAGTGTAATTCCATTCCAAATGCATCTAAATGGCTTTCTAAAGAGCATACCACAGAATTAATGCCTATTGCCATCATTCTCAAATTACTGTGGAACTATTTTCTAGTTGCCTGCAAACATCTAATAAGTTACTATGTTAAGTTCTATAAAATATTTAAGAATTCTTAATGACAGGGTTAGGAAATTTGGTCTTCTCTCCTAGAGGAAGCCGTATGTTTTTTGACATGCACATGTGAGAATTGTCTTTTTAAAACTCAGCCACTGCATGCTCAGTGTGTCCTGATGGTTAAAGTGCACAGCTAACCTGTAGACTGAGGTTACCATACAACCTTCTTGCTATGATGAGATCTGCTACTAACAGAAAATTGTGTTCTGTCTGAAAATCACTACCTCAGTTCTGTGATTCCTTCAGGCTTGCTTAATTTTTTATTTTTTATTGCACTTTATCTTTGAGATCTGTGTTATTTTTTTCAGAAAAAAAGGGGAGACATTTGTAGAACCTTCTATTTGCAGAAATGTCAAGTCAGAAAGGGGTGATTAATGTGTTTAAGTCTGGGAGTTAGGTGCCCAGAAGAATTGAGGTTAGAAGGGAGGTCATTGTGTTCACCTCTGGTCAGAACAGATCTAGTTTGATCACTTTGCTCAAGGCGTTGTCATTCACATTTTTTATTATCTTTAAGCATGGAGATTCCACAGCCTTTTTTAATATTTGTTCATGTTGTTAAGGAAAGAATACTTGTGTGGAATCAGAGCTTCTCAAGTTCCAACTTGTCTGCTGCCTGCCGTGATGTCACTGTAGACCTGAAGGAAGAGTCTGGTTCCACCGTCTCTAGGCAGCTGAACACAGCAGTAAGATCTGCTGGAATTCTCTGGGCTGCAGAAACCCATCTCTCTCAGCCTTGCCTTGGTCCCTCATGTGCTCCAGCCCCATAGTCTCTTCAGTATATCTTTGTTTTTTCTTGTGCTGTGGGGCTCAAACCTGGACAAAATTCAAGATGTCATCTTAAGTTATTAAAATTTGCACTAAAAGATAGTAATTGGTAATGTGTTAGTGACATATGTAAAAACATGTGAGTACTCTGGTTCACAAATCCTTCTGTGAATGAACTTTTATATATTGCAGAGCAAAATGTCCCCAGGATTTGCTGATTTACAAGGGTGGTTATAATTTAAGCTTTTGTCTAACTCCACAAGTCTTGGCTTTTTCAGTAAGGGTTTGGTTGGTATCATTGCTCATATGAATTCAAGGCAGGAAGCAGAGGCAATTTGTATCAACCTCATTATTTCACTCGCTTTCCTGATTGTAGCTACACCCTTTCAGGTTTGGGGTTTTTTTTGGCTGTTGGTTTTTTATTTTAGTTTGGGTTGTTGGTTTGGTTTTTGTTAGGTGTTGGTTTTTTTTGTTGTTTGCCTGCAGTGAAAGCAGTGCCTAAGCTAGGCTAATTTCCTTTACTTTTGTAAGTGATTAGACTGTTGCAAAACTGTTGAATCTTTGATAATTTAAATCACCATTCATGGATCAGTTGAAATAGGAGATTACTTGTGGTGTTTCTGATTTATTCTAATCTTAGCAAGAAGGGCATCCATAATGTTGACACATATATTTAATGCTCCCATTTATCATAAAACCAGCTAAGGTGCTCTGCATAAATGCAGCTACTTCTTACATTAACTCTGCTTGCACAGGGGTAAACACATATATACATGTATCTGCATCCTCTTGCATTTATTGCAAGTAGGAGAAACCTTTATTATAACCACTAGCCCCACTGTACTAATCTCATTTGGCATTAATGTTTAATAATTTGCTTTGATTTACAGTAAAAAGGTACAGAATGCTTTTACTGTTCAAAAGCATTGAAGTAACAACTTGCTTTATTTGACAGCAGCCTTCATTGTTCAAGTACTTTATGTACCTACTGCTGATACTAAGTTCTAACCAGCAACATAAAGTTGATAGTTTAGTTACCCGTGACAGATAACTCTTCATCTTCTTTATGGTGCTGAAGGAAGAACTTCATTGCATGTACTTGCAGTTTTGTGAAGCTGATAATTGTATTTGTTTCACTGGTTTGTTGCTTAGAAATCTAAGAAGCAGAAACACTGCATTGCTAATATATCAGCTTCTTCTTGTGCATGTGGAAGCTGTAAGTGGTAGAAACATAAAATTTAAAATATGAGCAGAGTTAGTGCATTATCTCTGCACATCTGTACAAATACTGCACTATCTCTGGTTTTATCTGGAAACTTCTGTCTTGTTACCATGCATGTGACAAAAGTGCATTTCTGAAACAGGTTCTCAAAACACTTGTACTCTGCTGTGGGCACACATCAGCTCCTGCCTCTGAAGCTGGTTGTCCATTCAGGCAATAGTTGACTACCATTTTTAAATAGCTTGGGAAAGCTTGTGCTATTAAAGTTGATTGAACAGAATTAAGATTATTTCTTAAACTTTTTTTTTTTAACTGAATGTGCAGTGGATTATTTTTCTTGAATACTGACAGAAGATTGGCAATGCCTCTTCAAAGAGAAGTAATAAAAAAGTCATGTCATGCTGAGACCAACAGCCTACTTGATTCTGTGATTCTGTAAGGCAGCTCACATGAGGCTGAGAAAAGTTGTCAGTTGTTGGTGGTGGGGTTTTTTTCTGGATATTACCCTTTGCGATTATGTTCCAAAAGATTCAACAAAGGCAATCTGATCTTTCAGCTGGTAATTTTCTCCTAGTGCAGGTTAGGTTTACATTGCTAAAATGGCATTTTTCCTAATAAAATGTTTTTATTAACACTGTATGTACAGTGAACCCCTAGTCAATCCATATTCTGCTTCAGGAGATTTGAAATCTGCTCAGAGCGCAAGCTGCTGAAAGATAAATGGCTCCTGCTTCTCTTTCTGAGCAAGGATAAAAAGTGTTGCATCATATTTATGGGGAGTTTTATTAGTATTTGTTTAGAGACCAAAACTGTGAAGTCTTAAGACATGTTCTGGTTTGGAGTACAGCTGCAGTAGCTGTAGCTGAGACCTACACCCTCGGCAGAAATTCTTACCCAACTCAGTTGGTTTCAGTTTTTTATTATCTCAGGTTTCACAGAGGATGTTGTGAAAAGAATAATGATTGATGCATCTGGTACCATTTTATTTTGATGCAAGTCCCCAATATTCAATAAGCAGTTTAATGAGGTGATGCTGAGAAAAAAAGGCCCAAAAGGTAAAAATTACATATTGACTTTGATCCTCAGTGGAAACTTTATTATCTATAGCGATGCTTCAAAAATATTAAGACTTTAATCCTAATGTTTTTATATTAAGTGTCTTTACAGCTGCTGCCTTTCATATGAGTTTCCTCAGAGTGGGTTACTAAAGTGGGGAGGTATTTTTACCTGTGCTTCATAATTTGCTTCTCTCACTGTCATGTTTGTTATGCATGCTTCGGTAGAAAACAATAATGATCAGCAGGAAACACCTGAGGAATCTTTTGAGTTATCTCATGAGTGTATCCTGATAAAAGGCACACTTGCCTCCCTTGCCGTAAACACAAATTGGAAAGCAAAACAGTGGAAGAAACTAGCTAGTAAAGGGCATGATGGTTTAAGTTGGGGAAGGCAGATCTGCAAAGGGAGCTACATGTGTGGCTGTACAAGTGTGAACTGAGATGCTGCTCCTCATTGCCTCAGGTGCTGTTTCTTGTTCTGCTGACCAGTGGTGTGTCCATGCCAAGCACCCTGTATGCATTTTTGTGCCTACACCTGCTTCTAACTGACTTGTATCTCTCCCCCAGCATACGTCTCAGCATGAAGATGATTTTCCAGCGTTCTGCTTCTTCCATGTTTCCTTCACCTGCCCATAGTGATGCTGCTTGTGTTCTCTTTTCTAAGGGAGCATGTTTAGGCTGGTTTAGTAGTACTTTTATGTATAAACTAAGATTTCTTGCCATTGTTTCTGTCATGTGGGATTTTCTTCTGTCCATTAGTCCTTTTAGATCTTTTTTTCAGTTACTGTCTTAGTGCTCAGACTTCATTTCCTCTGCTCGTTTCCTTTCTAGATCTTTACCAGATTGACTTCAGCAAAACTGCTAATCAAGTGTATCTTTCTCCTGCTCTTAGCAATTCCACATCTCCCCCTGTTGCATAAACATTGCAAATAATTCTACAGTCAAATTCTTCCATCCCCCTTTAAGATCCATTGTCCCAAATTCTGAATTCCTCCCCTGCTGAGGGTCGTGCTTCTCGCTTCATCTCTTCCAGCCAGCCTTGTCACCTTTCTCAAACTTCTGCTGCTTTTTCTGTGGGCAGCCAATTTGATGGGAAGAAAGAATAACTGGTACTGACAACAGGCAGCAGGCTGCTTTCCTTCTTCAGCAAATGTTTCAGCAGAGACCTCCAGTGCCTCAGCAGCCGATAATATTGATAGCTTTTCTTGTATTCCTCTTCTAGTGAGTAAACTAGTAGAGAGAATTCTGTAGGTGACTTTAAACTGTGGTGTCACTTCTGGCTGGAGTAGAAGGCTGAGAACAGTCCTTTTGGTTTTCACAAGAGGGATGAAGGTCACCCATGAGGCAGCAGTTACACAGCTCTTAATCCCAAACTCTGGGCAGAGCTGTAATCAGGAGCAGCATAGTAAGCCTGGGTCAAAACAGGGTTTTGGACGGGATTGTCTAAAAATATACCTCTTAAAAATACTTGTCTCTTTCTCCAACAATTCAGATGGATGTGTGCAAATAAAATGGCCACAAATGGTTTAATTAAACCCTCTGTAGTGTGTGTGCCAGTCTGTGCTGTGCAGCTAATTGTATGTGTTGTTTTATAGCTCGTAACTTTCGTAATCCTCGTGTGGAAAACAGTCATGAAAAATTACTTGCTAGCTTCTAATGGGAATTGATAGGGGTATTTTTTAAAATAAAGCTGAGAAGCAGTTTAAAGATAAAAGTTTAACACTCATGTACAGGTACACAGGTATCTGCAGCTTCTTCTCTGGTGCATTGTGGGTATTAAGGTTGTTTTGATGTAATGGGAGTTTGAACAATGTGTGGAATGTGGACGAGAAGCCTTTTAAATGTTGTTACCTTCAGAGAAACCACATCTGGCTCAGAAAATGCCTGGGCATTGATGGAGGCAAAGAGAAGCATGAGGCTTTCTTGCTTTGTTCATGTGGTTTTTTCTAGTGGCATCCTCTTTTGGGCAGTGTTGCAGTGAGGTAAGCAGACAGAGGACTCCAGTGAGCCAGTATGATCCCTCTTGTGTTCTTACAACATCTTGGAGAAGAATGCTACTTACATCGTGAAAATACCAGGCTGTTGTCATTAAATACTAAATTAGTGTCAAGCTGAGCTTAAAAAAGATAGTTTCTTTCATGTCTTTCATGAATTTCAAAAACAAGAGTTCTTCCATGTCATCTTCATCCCTATGTCATATACCATGGGTGGGTGACAAGTGAGTTGAAGTTCAGCTAGTACTCATGTGTAATTTATTCTCAAAATTAGAAAAAACATATCATAACTGTTGTTAGGTGTCTTTCAATACTGCATGAAAACAAAAAGGCTGCTTATTTATTAAACAAAAAGCCAGGTTATTTCAGAGAAGCACTGGTAGTATTTAAAGTACCTAAACTTTATCAGTATATTCTTTTTTGAGTTTTCCCATTCTGCACCTTGATTCTTTTGTGCAAAAATATTTTTTCATTTCTTCTATGGTTCTAATGGTTTTATTCAATTAGATATCTCAATAATTAGATTTTCCATATTTAAAAGTAAGGCTTCTCATTCCCAGTACTTTAACTGTGTATTATCCATTAATTGCTCCTACGTTTTCCTAGAATCTGATGACTGTTCTTATTTTCCTGCTTGTCAGGAGGGCAATTTATAAATAGAAAATCGAGCTGTTGATGCAATCATCTCTAGTGCATTAATAATTATCCAAAGTTTCTAGGCAATAACATGTACTGAGACCAAGCCTTTAGTAAAGGGAAATAAACACTGAACTAGAAGCAACAAGGCAAAACTGAGCATTAAAATAAAATTAATTTTATGTTCTTGTGGTGGATTTGGGAATAGATTTCTGGACCACAGACATCATTTGTCAAGGAAACAAATGCTTTTAAAACAAGAGAGTTTTAGTCTTCAGGTGTCAGGAAAGGACTCTTCAAGTCTGTGTTGACTTCCTGTCTTCATCTGCACGGCTCATCACAGTTAGACAGCTGAAGTATGTCCACTTGCAGTAAGAAGCAGACAGCATTTTGGGAGAAGGTTGGCTATTGGGGTTTATTTGTAACTAAATATTAGACTTCTTTCACATTCCTAAGTCTGATAACTCTTAACCTTTCGGACTTGATCTTGCCAAACCACAGAAGCCTTGATGGAAAGCCTTTCATCAAAGTGGCTCAAAATGTGAAGTACTTCATGTTGTCACCTGTTGACTGTATCCTGTTCAGGCAGTAGAATAGATGTAAGAATGAAGGAAGTCAATCTCACCAGTTTAGTGTTTAAAATAAGCCAGGACTGAAATTTACCATTAGGATAATTCAAGTTGTGTGCAGACAGTTTCTGGTATGTCTTTGGAGACAAAGACTTTTCTGTAGTACTTGCTGAGGGTGAGGGAACGTACCAAACCCTACCAATGGTGTGTGTGAACACAGCTGACATCTCCTGAGTTTGAGTGTGTTTGTTGGCCAGTGCAGAGAGGCAGAAAGCTGTTGGCTTAGTCATAGTCAGAATTGCAAGTATGAAGTGTTGAAGCCTGATCTTTGAACAGCCAGCGTATTAGTAAGAGTTGATATTCAGATTTAGTACATCCTTTTTTTAAAAAAAGTAATTCCCGTTAAATCTTTCTGAAAAGACTTACAAAAAGTGCTAGAAGCACTTGTACAACGTGTTACAGGTTTGGGCTGAGAGGTACTCTGCTGCTGCATCTGCCTGGTTGACTACAATAGTATGGTTTGTTTCACAGCAATTAGATTCTTGCTGTCAAATTAAAAGCTCTGACAATTACTGCTGTCTCCTTGGGGGGTTTCAAAGGCAGGGACTGTTTAGTTTTGTTCAGAAAACTGTTCCTACCAGATGCTGATGAAGATGCTGCAATTAACTGCATGTGTTAGTCTGTATCCAGCCTGGATGTGAGTTTCACGTGGTAGCAAGGAACATCATGAGCAAGCATGAGCCCTTAACTACACAAAATGTAATAATAGACATGGGCTGCATGGACTGCAGTTGTCAGGGTGCTGTATGCATTGCAGGGATGCAGATCACATCAGCTTAGTAAATACGGATCACCTAACTGAGCCAGTCTTGGACTAGCTCCTCCCACTTTCAGTGGCCTGCATGGTGATTAGCTCTATGCTGATAAACACTGCCCTATCAGCTGGTAAAGGAGAGAGAAGGTGGCCATGTATTGCTGGTACTACTTCAGCTGTGCACAAACAGCCTATCAATAGAACTTAAATACCTAGATATTCCTCCTTGTGGAAAAAATGTATCCTCCAGAGATGCTTTGCAGTTAAAGCTATTAGAAAAATCCACAAGATAAACAGCATTCCCCATAAGCTGATGTGTTGGCAGATAAAAGGTTAGTAGTTTCATTGGTCTTACCTGTCTGACTTTCTGTAGCCATACCACGTCTATGCATGTTATGCTTTCACAGCCACTCTACTGGATAAATCTGTACCCTGAATCTTGAGGCTAACTTTAAAGGAGTGGTCTGTGTCTACTTCTGCGAGTAAAAGAAAATAGATCCTGAATTAAATGGACTAATACTAACAGAAGAAACTGAATTTATACGACTAAATAAATAATAGGGTAGGGATCTCCTTTCAATCATTTCACGTGCTAGCTTTTAAATATTATTCTGCTTGCAGGGTTTATTGTTGCTGTTCATAAAGTATTTGGCATAAATAAAATTCTTGCAGAGATACGTGGCACACCAGTCCTACATGTTGTTTGTATAGAATAGACTCTTTCATCCAAATATAAGTAAGCTCCCAGTGCAGTTTGAGTTGGAGTCTCTGCATTGGCTATATTCTGTGAATAGCTGTTCAAAGGGATTTTCTCAGTTCATTAGTCTTTGAAATTCAACGTGGCTTTAGAACTTCTTGCAGTACAAGATTTACAGTGTTCAGGCTCATTTTGCCCTGCTGGTGTTGGTCTGTTTAAAAGATAATTAGTAGTCTTTCCTCCTATCTGTCTACTGGGGCAATTCACCCATTCAGTTTGCAAACAACTTCACCTCATTTGTGATCTAAGTGAAGTTTAAATCTTGGAACTTGGTTCCCGCTGTGTGAATAAGTAGAGCTGTACATTCTAATCAAATGACCTTCTATAGAGATGAGGAATAATTTCTGTGTCTGGAATCATGAAAAATATTTTGGTCTGGCCAATTAATGGTGGATGCAGAAGAAGGGCAACTCCCCACGGTGCCAGAAGCATAGGTGCAAACTGACACACCTGGCTTAATTGAAATCTCACAGAGAAAAACTGATAAGGAGCCTGGTTCTTAGTAGCTGGCAACCTTCAGTTGTCACTGGAGGTCCTTGCCACTCACAAAAATGTTTTAGCTGCAAACTCTGAAGCTCTCTAATAGTGAGGACAGAGTATGTAAGGAGTCAGAGAGCTGAGGTGTGTGACCCGTAAAGCTGCAGGCCTCCTGCTACATCCCAGCCTCACCAGGACAGAGCTGGCTCTGAACCCTTCTCCTGGCGTGGTGGGATGCTCTCAGAAGGGTGCCTTTGGCATCAAGTAGCCCTTTTGACTGTCTCCAGAAAAATACTTCTGCTGCTGACTGGCTTGTGTTGAGTTCCTTCTCTTGCCAAGGAATTGTCTCTGCTGTCATTTGGATGGGAAGTGAGGACATGCCGGATTTTTCAGGGTCTCCCTGTGTGGTTATAAAATGAAGCTATATACCAAGTCCCACAGTACTGAAAGGCCTAATATTAAAGATAAACAAATGAATCCACTATGTTGAAGCCACTAAAGAAAGTCCACTTACAGGTTTTACCTCATTGTAGCATAGGCATGGCTGAACCTTGTCTTTCATGTCTGTCAGCCTGATTTCTTTATAATCTGTCTGCTGCAATAGAAATGAGAGAGATGCTGTGATGGATGACTTCATTTTGAGGAGTTTCATGCAAGTTTGAGTCTACCAATAAATATTCATTATTCATATAAATGAATTAGCGGTACTTTGATTAAAGAAAAAAGCAACCAAAACAAAAACCAAGAGCAGACTTGCTCTTCTTGCTCTTTCTGTGAATTACAGTTTTCTGTAGCTTAATTGTTGTCCTGCTAGGCAGAGCAGGTACCGCAGGTTCCATGTCACAGTGCAGTAGTTGCAGCCTGTCCCAGCAGTATGTCCTGTGAGACATTAATTTGACCTGCTGGATAGCCTTGAGAGGAAAGGGCTCTAAAGCAGCAATCATTTCTGTAAGTTGGAACTAAATTAGTTTGTCTGTTTCTGAGGTATCCTTGGAAGTAAGAGCTAAAAAAGTGAAGCAAAACTGCAGTGTCACTCATCTAATTTATATGGGAAAAATGGCCAAAAATCTGTACTAAAACACTCTTTCAAAAAATTATTTTCTGCATAGCCTTCACCAAGTATATGTAACAGCTTCTGATTGAATTCTGACTATTCAGGCATGCTGTATCTTTTTTGACTTTTAAATAACTGGCTTTTCTTTTAGAGTCTGACTTGAAGCACTCAATATCACAAAGTTTGACAAGCTTGTACCTTAATTTGACTGAATGTGTTGGAGCTAGTGATTTTTTCCTTTTTTTTGTCATCATAATAGAATTCTTACTAAATTACATGACTGCCTCAGCTATGTTAACTTGCTATGTTAACAAGCAGTTAGAATAATGTAGAAAAACCTGGTCTTAAATGTCAGCCCATGGGGAGGATTTGGTGGAGTGACTCTAGAGAGCTACTTTGCTTTGGAAGATAATGGAAATACCTGTTAGGGCAGCACATAAAGTCAGATAGAGGTGCTGCAGAGCTGAATGTTAGAATGTTAGCTGTCTGGAAGTGCAAGAATACAGGTTCACCATGTGGTTTCTTGCTGGGAATGCCGGTGGAGCATTAAAGTTAATGGGAGCTGGGCTAAGGAAGCTTATTTATTGCCTGTGTATGTAAAATAATTAGGTCTCTGATTGGCAACTGATGATATCAAATCCTTTTATTATATTTTGTGGATGCAAGCTTTCTTCCATGGTATACCCTCTGCCCAGAGTCTTTGGACTACCTTATTTCTGCCAGAGTTCTGTATAGTGATTTATAGAAAGCCATCCCTTGGTCATATAAAACTCATCTGCTAAAATTGACACAGCCTCCTTCTCCCCATCAAGGCAGACAATGCAGCATTCTTTTGAAATCTAGAATTGGAATCCAGAACACATTCTCTAGCTGACTGTGTTATGTAGGATGTGAAGAAAATAAGCAAGAAGTGAAGCTGTCTTGACTTTGAAATAAATGGAAATATAATTGAATTGTTGGTTCAGCATATGTTCAAAACACTGTGTTCTTTGTTTCCCTTTTAGTCTCTGTTGGAAAAGTTCTTGATCCCCAATGCTTCTCAAGCAGAAAGCAAAGTTTTCTACTTGAAAATGAAAGGAGACTACTACCGTTACTTGGCTGAGGTTGCTGCTGGAGATGACAAGAAAGGTATTGTATGTCACCTTGTAGATGAACATTGTCCAGTTAGGTTGCTTTTGGTGGGGTAGTGACACAACCCTAATTTTAGAGTAATTCTGATTTGCATGTAAATTTCTTTAGTAATAGGCTTCCTGTTTTCTGAAGGAAAATCGTAGATTGTTGGGTTTGAAATGAGTTACAGAAATGTTCACAATGTACCGATGGAGGCACAAAACAGACACTGAGTCACAAAATCTTGAAATCGTCTCCAGCTTCCACATGCATGTATCTGGTTTACCACTGAAGCACTGGTTTATGCATTTCTGTCTGGCTGAATCTTAAGGGTTTTACCTCTTTGACTTATTCTTGCCATTCCTCCTGCATTTCTACAGAATATAGGAAGTCTGCATAGGTTCAATGAGCAAAGAGACTAGAAACAACCTGGAGGAGAAAAGGTTTAATAAATCGGTTAGGAAAGTTTCTTCTGTAACCATGATAATTTAATGTCCAAGTGTCTTCTGTTTCCTCAAATTTCTTATATTTTCATGTAAGCAGATTGTCACAATTGTAGGTAAGTTTCCTTCACCTAATTTTAGTTTAAAAAGTTAATGTTAGGTACTCAGCATTTTGAGTTCCTTACCTGCTGTGGTGGGAGCCACCCTGACAGCATTGCTGCCTCTGTGCAGAGTCCACTTCAGTTCAGAGCAGTGCATTAGCAAGATGCAGCTTGCTGCAAACAGTGCCAGGCTGTTTCCTGGAGCTGCTCCAGGGCTGCTGGCAGTGTGCCCTGAGGAGCAGCACAGCAGCACAGAGCCAGCCTGCTGTGTCAGACTGCCTTGGGCTGCCCTGGGGATGCAGGAACCCTCGGGGGTGAGGAGCACTGAGCTGTGCAGCCCCACTTTGCCCTCAGCAGCACCTGCAACCCATGGCTAAACCCCCCAGTGTGGCGTAGAACAGCGGCTGTGGGACCTCAGACTAGATTGAGCCTGGCAGAGATGTGAAACAGACATGGAATAATTTCAAGGGGATAGATGTGTCTGCTTTACTGGCATGTGTTATATCCACATTACACAGTGAAGCCCAGTTTTCCCAGCATGCTGGATAATAGGGAGTTACACAGAGATCCTCATAGTTAGTATGTAAGGCTGGATTTGATTTCTGATGTTTACTGTATGCAAACTGAGCCAGTCCTGGTGACTGCAGAATTGTGCATGTTACCAGTACTTTAGATCTGCTAAAAAGAGTTACCGTGTTTTCCTTTGGTAATTTTAGTGATCTCTGTTCAAATTCATAGGAGGTACAATATTTTGAGTCACAGCATTTCTTTTTTTGTTGAGGATTAAGTAACAGGCTCTAAAATTAGACTGTGAAAATCTTTGTTTAAATTGCTTTTAAAGTTTATTTTTATTTAACCCAGTCTCCTGGCTGAGCAGTTTGTGGTGGGTTTCCATTTTTTCAATTCATCCCTCTCCTCCAGTGTTTCATGTCACATGTTTTTCCTGTATGTTGTCTGTGACCTTGAAAAAGAGCATTGATAATTATTGTATAGGAAAGAATGGCTGTTGAATTAGAGCCCTAAGTACAGCAACAATATAAAGCTCCCAATAGTAGAAGTTAGATTTTTAACTTCATACACATGAGACTTCCTTATGGCAGTCTAGGAATGTCAAGCAGGTACCTCACACTCTATTTTATCCTTTAACTTTGGAGCTGCACTTCCTAAAAAATTCAAGGTTAAAAAACTTTTTTACACTGTGTGACTGATTTAAAAATTAACCGAATACATTGAATTATGCACTAAGTGCACCGAATCATTGCTCAAAAGGTAAATGTTTTCTCAGATAGGGAGAAAAAATACACTTTTTGTTTTAAAATTATGTTAAAGAAAAATTACTATAAAATAAAACTCTCATCTTCATTCCCTAAAGTTACTTGTTTTTCATTCTGCTTGTTTTGCCTTTCATAAACAGCACCATTTTCTAAGGCTTTTCCATTATGACAGGAGTTAAACATTTCTCACAATTTCTAAATTTAACTTGCTGTAAAGCTAGTTCTTCTCAACTGCAATGTACTAACTTCTGGTCATTTTCAAGACATTAGGGCAGCTGTTTGATCTAAAGCATCCCATTATTGGTGGTGAGTGCAGAGAGAGCACTGTTGATGAAGTGTGCAGTGCATGTCCTCACTCTTCCATGTGGAAGAGAACAAAATGATGCTTTAATTTTTGTGACTATCTGAAGTGAACAAATTGTGATTGCACAGACATCCTGAGTATTAGTATTCAGTTGTTTTCAGATTTGGAGTCTGAAAACTCCTTACTTAAATCCTGCTGTATTTTTGAGTCTTTACCTTAAAATTTCTTTCTTTGTTTTTGAATACGTGTGACTGCACTCTTGCAGACATCAGGTTGGATGCATTTCTGGTTTGATCCAGAAATGTTAGGGTTGGAATCCTTTTTGCATCTGAATTGGATGACTTTCTGCCCACCTTTTTCTCAGATGCTGGTGAAGAGCTGAGGAACAAGTGCCCCTTTGTGCTCAGCATGCAGCGGCTCCCTGGCCCCTGCAGCTTGTGGGCTGTGTTGGGCCACAATCTCTGACTTGTGCAGGCAGAACCTGCTTGAAGTTGGTGTGCCTTCAGTGAGAAAGGAAGCTGTTGAGCTCTTCAATCTTCATATACACTTTGTGGTTGCTGTTTTTTGCCAAGTCTTAATAATTTGTACAACTGAACCATTAAGAGTGACGAGAGATTCATCTCTAAAATAAAGGAGCCAAATTATTAATTTTTCTCCCTTCAAAGTTTATAGGTACTAGAACTTTTAAGTTAGGTAAAAACGCTTTCCATATCTGTACTGGAAATATAACCATGTTGGGAGCCTTTAAAAATACATATTTAATTTGATTTGAGGTATGCCACGCTGTCTTTGCTGAGCAGTTTGAATGGAGACTCATAGATGACTGAAAGGTTCAGCATGACAGTCGAAGGTCATCAGGGTTTCCCGTGACCAAAATGTGGCTCTCTAAGGCACTGCAGTGTTTAAAGACATTGAAATTGTACTGTATTGAGTAGATGGTGGGTTTTGTCTTCAGTGCTACAAAACTGCTTCAAACATTTGTAAATACAAGTAGTCACAGGGCATTGGGAAGAGACTCCCACCTGTAATTTGATCAGTAACAACTTCCCTCCTTTTTAATAATTTGAAGATTTTATTAAATTACATTTTCATTAAATAGCAACTTGTTAGGTAAAGTGCTCATTCACAGGCGTTCATTCCTGATGTGGTTTCTTCATGCAAGTGTGAACACAGTCCTGATTGTATCCTGCATATAGTGTGTGAATTACTTACTTGTGGGTTTTGTTTGTGTTTGTTTTTTCCCCAAAGGGATAGTGGAGCAATCACAACAGGCATATCAAGAAGCTTTTGAAATCAGTAAAAAGGAGATGCAACCAACACATCCCATCAGATTAGGTCTGGCTCTGAACTTCTCTGTGTTCTATTATGAGATTCTCAATTCCCCGGAGAAGGCCTGTTCCCTTGCAAAAACGGTAAGTCAAAGAGGGGGAAATTCCATTTAAATTATTTGCATAACCTTTTGTCACATGGCTAATGGAGTTGTTTGTTTTTATAACACTAGGCTTTTGATGAAGCAATTGCTGAACTTGATACATTAAGTGAAGAGTCATACAAAGACAGCACGCTAATAATGCAGTTACTGAGAGACAATTTGACAGTAAGTATCATCAAAGTTTGCAATTAGATTACAGGATTGGTCTTCTGGCACTTCAAGGTGTCCTTTTTGTTCCTGGCCACGGAGCTGTGTCTGTTGCTCAGAAACAAGTCTATAGTGCATCATCCTTCTGAGCTACCTGCCTAGTTTGTTTGGGGTATTTTTTTTCTTGTTTTGTTTTGGTGGTTTTTGTTGGTTTTTTTTCTCCATGCTAATTAACACGATTTTCTGACAAATTAACCGCATTTTTCAGGTTATTTTATTCAAGGAATCTAGCACATTTAAATGATGAGTCTGAACTGTGACTATCAAACCTACTACCCAAATGTTAAGCAGCATTTGAGAATACAGTTGCATTTGCCTGTTTAAAGCTTATGTCAAATTTCATACAGCTTATTGTGCATTAATGTATCTGCAAGGAAGAGATTCTACATGAAAACTGGAAACAAAGCTAGCAGCTAGCAAGTCCATTTAAGGACTTGTGGTTTAGGGGTTTTTTCTTTGGCTTTAATTTTGGTAAAGCTGAAATGGAAATTGATGTTAGCCAGGCTATTTCCATGGCAGTTGTAACATAACTGTCTTACTTAATTATTTTTTTTTCCTCCTTGGACTCACAGCTGTGGTGTAAGTTGTCAGAATAATCAAAATCTTCATCTTGTGTGTGGGATTTTTTTATCGTACTTTGAACTTTAAAACTGACAAAGATAAACATCTAAAGCAAATGAAATTTAAATGTGAGCAAACATGCAAGAGTGTAATTAGATGGCTTAGTTCACTCCTTGGTCTGTGGGGAGAAGAGCTGCAAGCAAGAAATCAAAAAATAAGAGACAGTTCTTGTTGCCACATGTAGTCCCTTGTTGACACTTTGTGCTTCTGATATCAGAGACTTTTGCAAAATAGCTGCACTGCTTTAAAAATAACTACAAGTAAAATTGTGCAGTTGTAAAAAATTGGAGTTGCCATACTTTCTGCTTCTGCATCTGACATTTAATTTCTCTTGTCTTTTGGAGTCTTTTCCATGGGAATGGCAACTTAACACTGCTGCAAAAACTACTTGTTATTGTTCCATTTGTTGCTTACAAAACGAATGGAAGTGATTTCTCAACCTCTGTATTGGAGACAGATAGAGGGTTGGCATTGCTCTCAGTGTCTGTGTACTGTCCCCTTGAGTGGGATTGCTCAAGTCCTGCCCTCTGAATGAGTGGTTTTGAAACAGGAGAGAAGCTGACTTTAATTGCTAACTTCCCAGTAAAAATAATGTAAAGCTTGTCATAGCAGTTGGAAAGCAAATTGTTTCACACAAGAGCAAAAGTCAGACTGAGCTACTATAGTGTGTGAATTAGGGGACTAAGCCTGAAAATTGATGTGAGCTTTCCATTGCAAGGAGAAAGCTGTAAACAGATGCAAGATTCCATATTCTTGAATAAGTGATGTGTCTTGCCTTAAATGCTTAGTGTGATCTGTACAAGTGCATTGATTCCATGTTTATCCGCAACTTCTTGTGGTAGAAAATAACTTCTGATATGTGTGTGACTGACAGACTACCGTGAATTTCATAAATGTAAAAAAGGTCTGTTTTGCTGATTATGCAAGTGATGAAGTCTGAGGTAGGTGGGCTTTAGACAGTGATTTAGCATGTTGATCAGTTCAGTGCAGTAGCACTTTCTCAGTTGTTGGTTGTTTTACCTCAGGTCTTGTATGGCTGAAGAAGTCTGTTCATTCTCTGTGGGGACTGAAGGCAGAGAGGTGTTCAGAGGGCTGTTTAACATACCATGAAAATCTGTTTTACTGGAATTGCTAGATAATTTCTTTGCTCTGTTATGAAATTTTGTTTTCTTTTATTAAATAAAAGGCAGTCCTTCTACCTAGGCATTTCCCTCCCACCCCAAGCAGATTGGTTAAACTGATCTCAGTGTCTGAATTGGTTAAATTGGTAAAGCCCTTTCACTCGGGCCCTTTTGTCTTAATGAATGTGTATTTTAGATTGGACATGAGGAAAATTTTCATCACTAAAAAGGGTTGTCAAGCAAGGTGGCCCAGGGAAGTGTTGAGTCACCATCCCTGAAAGTATTTAATTTGTGTAGATGTAGTATTTGGCGACATGGTGGACTTGGCAGTGTTAATGGTTGGACTTGATGATATTGAAGGTCTTTTCCATCCTAAATTACTCTTGTGACTGTATTCTAGGGGTGATGATTTAGGATAGAAATGTCTGATTTCTGAATTCTGATAAAATATAATATAATGGTTCTTACTAATTCTCCTTACAAGAATAGCACTGAGTTTGGGACTAATGTAGTAATATAATAATGTACTAAAGATTGCGGTGCAGGTCTAGAAACAGACTATTGGTGTGCTGTTATCTTCAGTAAAAAAACTTGTTGCTTAATGCCTTTAGCAAGGAAGAGTAGGTGCAGATGCCTTGCATTATGTTCAGAGCAAGGACAAGGCTGCTGCTCTTGTACAGGTTTCATTGTTGCCTTCTGCTCCTGAAAGCATGAAATGTTTCTGATGATGGATTTTAAAAATAAAGGCATTCTGTAAGACTTCATTGGTATAGCACTCTTAGTGGAGAGAATGGTTGGTTTTATGTTTTACCACCTTATACTATAGAGCATGAATCTTTTGGTTAATGCTTCTCTAACTCCATAAAGTGAGAGATGACAAATCATATTGGGCTGGGAATAGTTTGGAAGCAGCCAGCATGGAGATAATTTGGTTCATGAAATAATTTCTTGGCACTGACTGTTGCTCTGGAACTGATGCTCAGTTTCCTTAGCTGGTACTTAATCTTGATATATGGTCCCCTAGTATGATTTTATGGAGCTGAAAATAACATTTTGTGCATAGTGCATGCTTAGCCTGATTTTCTTCCATCCTTGCCCTGCCCACCAAGTTGGCAGCTCAGTGTTCTGAAAGTTGCTAAACGGGAGCACAACTAACTGAACAGAGCCGGGGGTAGAGATTTTGATGAAATATTTTGGGGTTTAAAAAAACAGAGAAAACCTTCAGATTCATGTTCTGAAGAAAAAGTAACATTTGCTTGTAGCATTGGATGTGGAGAGAGAATTTTGCTGAAGCTTTTCCTTCAGAAAGGCATGTAAAACTTGCTTGAGGAGAAAGAAATTGCTGTTAGTTCCTGATTCTCACTGCTCAGTGGGCCTGATTCTTGCCTGCTTGTTAGTTGTATTTTAGTGAGCCCTGTGAGTAAGATACTTGGGTTTTCACTGTTCATAAACTTGCTCATTAAATGCAGTGTAGGGTTGGGTTGCCTAGAACTGAATTTCCATCTTCCATAGCCAAGAAATAGATTCATGTTACTGTGTGCCTTTTCTTTCTCCACAGTGCTTAGTAGGACCTGTTAGAAGTTGCTATTATTAAGACATAGACCTTTCTAAAAATTACTTACTAATTATTAGTAATAATCGTATAATAATGTACCTGTTACTGTTTTCTTTCAACAGTTGTGGACATCGGATACCCAGGGAGATGAAGCCGAAGCAGGAGAAGGAGGGGAGAATTAACCAGCCTTCCAATTTCCATCTGCCTCATTCTGAAATTTAAACAGTAGACCATTTGTCATCCATGCTGTCCCACAAATAGTTTTTTGTTTACGATTTGACAGGTTTATGTTACTTCTATTTGGATTTCTATATTTCCCATGTGGTTTTGTTTAATATTAGGGGAATAGAGCCAGTTAACATTTGGGGAATTTATCTGTTTTCATCTGAGGTGGCCAATATAGGGTTGTGAAATTTTTATACAAGTTTTACATGTTTGGCATAGTACTTTTGGTACATTGTGGCTTCCCACAAGGCCAGTGTTAAAACAGCTTTCTATGTCAGGCAAAGATGACTGCTTGCATATTGGTCTGTCATGATGGAAAAAAGGGATAATCAATGTTGCAGCCACAGGTGTAGTTAGTCTGAATATCCAAGCTGGAGCACACATGGCTGTGAATAAACTGGTGTCCCATAGATATTGCATGTCAGGGGAACATGTGACATCTGTGGAATATTCCAATCAAGTGTACATCTTTGATTGCAGCTGAAGTGTTCCTTAAGACAGTTTGATAACCCAGTCAGCTTTCTCTAGAGAAGGACAGAGAAACGGTTCACATTCCATTATTTGTAAAGTTACCTGCTGTTGCTTTCATTATTTTTGCTACACATTTTATTTGTATTTAAATGGTTTAAGCAACCTAAGAACAAATGTACAAGTAAAGATGCAGTAAAAAATGAATTGCTTGATATTCATAATGACACTGTATATCGAGCACAGCAGTAAAACAAAAACCCATGTATTTAACTTTTTTAGGTTTTTTGCTTTTGTGATTTTTTTTTTGATACTTGCCTAACATGCATGTGCTGTAAAAATAGTTAACAGGGAAATAACTTGAGATGATGGCTAGCTTTGTTTAATGTCTTATGAGATTTTCATGAACAATCCAAGCATAACTGTTCAGAACATGTGTATTAAGTTGATGTAAGTGGAATAAAAGTTTTATGAATGGACTTTTCAACTACCTTGGATGTAGATTTCATGTCATCTGTCTTCCTACACCTTTAAGAGGAATGGCAGTACTAGACAGAAATTCAATATGAAAGTGTATTTCTGTTATGGAAATTTTTTATACATATTTGGGTATTTAGTTCATTTTAGGGAAGTTGAGATTGAATACCCCATACCTGATTTTAAGATTGCTCTAATTAATTAGTTTAGAACTTTTAGGTTGAGCTTTCTGACTGTTCCTGACTGGAACTCTGGAGATACCTTAACATAGATGGTCCCCAGGCTTAGAGCAAAAGGCGTTAAAAACTTCTTTAAGAGCTGATCTTTTGGACTGGTTTTATTTATTTGGAAAACTCTTGCTTGTTACTGTTGGGTCTTTAAAGGAGAACTGAGCAGGAACCTCTGTATTGTCCAGAGGTTTCAGACACTGCACTTCAGTTTGTAGAAAAGTCCAGAGTGATGAAGCAGTAGTGCTCTTGCATTCCCCATTCCCAGGGACGTGTGCATCCATGGTATTCAGACTAACTACAGCATTTGTGGATACTTGGTGTGAAACTGAAATAGTTACAGGGAGAAATTGACACTGATTTTCAAAGTGTCATATCCCTGTCAAGTACTGAGGATCTTGGAAAGTAATGGAATTGTATTCAAATATTAATGTTATACTTACGTAGTCAACAGGAGGGAAGCATATGTGGCTTTTTCTTGACTGAGCTGCACCTGTAAGCACAGTGTAAGTATTTTCTAGGTTTACATACACTTCACTGGGTTTAAAAGTTACCAGGTTAATCTTGATACCTGGAGGAAACAAATGAACCACCTCACTGAACATGAACTCAGTGGCCTTACCCATTTGCACGTGGAATTGACTTTAGCAAGTTACAGATCTTGCTTTTACAAATTAGGTATTCCTTTTTTTTTTTTTAATTACATCACTGCATTTGGATCATGATGTTCCATTTCCAGAAGAATCTGAACCCTTTATTCTGGTATTTAAGGATCAAGATTAGTAGAAAAAGTGGTTAGGATAATTTTACACCCTTATAAAAGTAGTTAGGGACATAGTCACCATTCCTAGAATTGGAAGGTGATAATCTGTTACAGTACATAATAAAAATTAGAATCCAATTAAGAACAGGAGAAAGGGAAGCGTATGGAGGGCAGAGGTTAACAAGGCTTTCTGAGGAGAGCTTGGTGCATCTCTCAGTCACCAGGGAAAAAGTAACAATGACTTCTTTAATAGATGAAAGCACTTGTCAAAAGGAAAAAGCAGTCATCCCATACATTTACGAAACAAAGGGCTACATTCCAGTCTGGAAGCAAGGGAAGTTAACAGACCATGACTAAAAAAATTCCAGTGGGGATATCTGATCCACTTTTAGAGAGGAGCAGAGCTCTGCAGCATATGAGTTCTGTCTTAGAGACACTTCAGTGAAGACGTTGCCTGCTTCCCTTACTTGAAAGGATGTGGCTTTCAGCTAGCATGGTAAATACTTACACTGGATGAAACAATGTGCCTTGAAAAATGCCCTTTTTTTTTTAAGCCTTTGTCCAGCTGTAAGAAAGTTCTGAGTAATAGGGTTCTGTGAAGTAATTCCATGTAGCTGGAGAAACCAAGGTACTCCTGAAAATTAAGAAGAACATATAATCATGCAAGGGGAGCACAGCATAAGGAATATTTTACTCTTGTGCCTTTGAACACAAAATATGAAGGTATCTTTACAGAGGTCACAGAATGGTGCAGTGGGTTTTGTTTCACAAAGCCTTTTCTGATCTCAGCAGTTATGCTGATCTTTTAAATGCCACAGAAGTTCACATGGAGTCTTCATTTCCCCAGTTCTTCCACTCAAGTGATCTACACTATGTGATGATGAAAAATGTCCTATATTGGCCAGCCTTCTCTTACTACAAAGGTGTTTTCATGTGCTTTCAGTCTTTGTTCTGACTGTGAAGCCCCTGAAGTGTGGCAGTGCTGCCTCCTGCTTTGCTGAGCAGAAAGTGCTTGTGTGGGCCTGACATGCTGCAAGTGTTGAGTGCAGGACTGACACCACACACTGCACACCCTCCTCGGGGATCTGTCTGCACAGGGCCAGACAGGGGCTGGGCAGCACAGCCTGAACAGGCAAACCCAGGAGGGACTGGGGGTGTCTGCAGGGAAGCCCCCATTGCACGTGGGGCAGCCAAGCCCCTCTGGCAGCCTTGTGCCCCTCTGATGGGGAAACCTCCCCAGATGGTGGCATGGCCATGCAGAAGCTTTAAAGGTGCAAGTGCAGGGCTCTCCAGAAGCAGCGCTGACAGCCCAGGTAGCACTTGGGCAAAGCAGGTGACTCAGGTGGCATTCCCCTTGTGCTGAGATGGCTGTGCAGCAGGCACTGTGGGGGGGGTAGGATTCCTTACTGCCACTAAATCACAGCAGCTCCTGGCAGGCTGCTACGTCCTGACTCTGGACAGAGGATGGAACGAAGGACAGACAGCCCTTGGAACAAGAAAGTTTACTGGAAGTCAAGATGTAGCCAGTTTCCCAATTCTTGGGAATTTTTTTTTAATGGTAAGTAGTTTTATTTTCTTCCAAAGTACAGTTAAAATTTGTTGAAAGAAAGGGAATTTCAGCCTTTCTGAAAATTACTCAAAATACCCTTTAAACAGGGGAATTGTTTGGTACTGGCATGGTTTTAAGGTGCCTCAAAACTTACATGACGAGAGCTGTTCTAAACAAACACCTTTGAGCTGTATTCAGAGACCTTGCATTAATCCCATGGATTTCACTGAAAACAATGTTTTGCCTTCCCAAACCTTTGAAACACTGGCATTGCCTGTTAGATGTAGCAGTAGGAGCTGCTAGTTGGGTTGAGTGACACCCAAGCATGCTTTTCAGCTCTTGGGGTTATGAATTCTACAGTAAAAATTGCTTATTCTTCTGTAGCAAAATGATTTAACCTAAGGATTGCTCTCTCTTTTTTTTTTGTCCTCTTGTAGCTGGATTTGAAATAACAACAACAAAACCCCTTTTTTTAAACCTACCAAGTGCAAAGTGCTGTAACAACTACTTGATCTTTGAAAAATACAGAAATATTCATGATAAGACACAACTTCAATACGAATACAGATAATTAAGCTCAATTCAATGTTCTTTACATTGTGCTCTGCTGTCTCCAAACTCTGCTTTTGAGAGATGAGTGACAAAAAAGTGTTCTGAAGACTTTCTGTCCTGTGTAATTCAGTTTCCAGCTGAAAGCGGGAAAGCTGAAGCAGCTCTCTTGGTTTAGTCTCAGGGGTGGTGTGATTTTCCTGGAGTCAGCATTTCACTTTATCACCAGTTCTTGGGAGCTGAGAGTCAAATTACCTTCTCTCCTCAGCAAGGCTGAGGTGTGGCTTCAGTAGATGCAAAGCACTTCTATCTTTAACCGTATGCTTGAAATAACAAATTTATATTCTTATATAAATCTAGAACATTAAATATTCTGGAGGTATGGATTTGCTTCATAGATGAGCAAATCTATTTGCTATGAGGGGCAGGAGCCGTCCCATCAGCACTGGCTGGAGTGGGAGAACTCCCGGATCCTAGAGTGAGGCTCTAACTGGGCATCCCTTATCGCCAGGGAGATGAGGTTTAGGTGAGGGATGCACCTCTGGTTTTCCAGTGGGCTAACAGTTACTAGCAGTGAAATACAAGGTAGAGCCAAGTCAATCATGCCACATGCCAAATTGCTTTTTTAGAACGAGGGAGAAAATGACAACTTCAGATTCTGGTCCCAGGCAAAATACAGCAACAATTATGGCTTGAAAGTAGAAGTTGCCAAGGGCTTTGGAGGGTCACTCTGCAAGCCATGCAGTTTTGCTTGGCCTCTCAGGAACCCACATTTCTGGAACACCCAAGGTTTCTGTAGCAAACAAGGCAGTTTTAGATATCTTTGAAGAACTTTCTGGTAGAGCTGCTGAATTTTTTTTTTTTTCAGAATATTATATTTTTCCAGAAACCTTTTAAGGTCACTGCTCAGATGGTTGTTTTGCCCTCCTGGCAAGGCCTCCAATGTTACCAGACTGTAGTGGCTGAAAGTAACCTTGAAGGAGGCTAAAACAGGTTCCCCCTAACTCAGCTACTTGATGTAGATCTGGAATGCTGTAATTCATTGCAGACCCGTTACTTTGTGTGACTCCTGACTGGGAGGAAGAGCGCAAAAAGAAAAGGTTTCAAGAACTTCAAATATGTCATGTCCTGGATTACACGTCTGAGGCTTGTCTTGAAAACGGATTGGAAAATAGTATTTTTAACCATAGACTACCTTCTTTTTGTTTTGTTCTTTTCATAGGGTTGAGTGTGTTTTATGGTGGTTTCTTTCTTACTCTAGATGTGCTTCTCTGAATCAACTTAGCAAATTCTTCTTGTTGACCAGACATTTTTTCTTGCATGGCAGGAAACATCGGTTTGAGTGGGAGAAATTACTCCTTTACTGTTTGTTTGCTTTATGGTCTTTCTTCTTGCTTTTAATCCTGGTCCCTTTATAAACTGTACCATAGTGCTTTAAAGTTGGAGCATTTCATTGGGAATCAACAGGTTTTGGTGAGTAAAGTGGTATCTGTGTACTGAAAGCATCTACTGGCGGTGCATTAGCTGTGGATGAACATGCCACCCAAATCTGAATATCATACACCTGAGCTGCCATTCCAGCAGACTGGTGTGGACCCCACGTGACCTGGAGGACAGACACATCAGCTTGTCAGTGTGTAAATTTGCAAAGCCAAGTCCCTACTGCTGAATTTTCTAGGTTCCTTAAAGAGATAAGAATTGCATAAGTCAAGATAGAATATCCTTATTCTTAATGTCAAATTTAATTCTATTAGGGTTTTTTGGGGTTTTTTTTACATCTAAGTGTGATAATTTTATTTCTTTATGTTTCAAAAGTAATGCTTGGAAATGTTTTCCTCCGATGCTTTCTGCTGCTTTCTGCCGCACGAGGAGAGAGGAAGACTGATCCCCAACCTTGTGCTACAGAGCCAAGTGCTTACCCATTGCACTGAGAGTTTTTTAAGAGGCTCATTACAGTTTAACCTTCTGGGACAGGGTATTTAAGCTGTTTTGCTGCTAATGCTAAGCCATTTAGCATCAGCTCATCTAATTCCACTCCTACTGCCAAACAAACTGGAGAACCCTTCTAGGTCAGTGAGGTTGTCTCTAAATTGCCAGCAAGTGGCATTTCATGAATGAGAATTTTTCTGGCCCAAGGATGTTCCTGGGGTGGCCAAAGGGGATTCCAGTAAGCTTTGTAAAGAAAACACTGAACTTCAGCAAAGCATCTTTGTGTGGTTTGAGACCTGACAATTTTTCTTTATGCAGCATCACAGTTCCATTCAAGGTAGAGGAAGTTTAACTCCTCAGTGCTTACAGCTGAGCTCTCACCCAAGTGATGTCAGGCATTGCAGTGTGACTCCAGACCATTCATCTCCACGTGCTCACCATGTGTGGAGGAGCAGTGACATGAGGGGTGACAGGCTCTTGCACTAGAGCAGAAAATCACTGAAGCAAGGTGCCTGCCCTGTAACAGGGAAACAGAAGTGCAGGTCTATTTTCTAAGGCAGGAGCCATCAGCAATGAGCAAGTTCCTTCTCCAGAATGAAGCAGGTCCAGCATAGCTTGACCTGCCAAGGAAAGAGGATGGATTTTACTTCCTGCTGCCTATCAGTAGTATAAATAAGTCTAACATTTGCATAGAAAATTTTGTAGACTATCCATCTTTTTCCAGTCTATTTTTGTCATGCTTGAAATTCATTGTGTGTTATAGCCCCAGCTAAACAGCAGGTTGCACAGCTGGGCTATAGAAACAGTTTAAGTTGTAGGGAAGATAAGTCTGTGGTGTTAAGTATTCTGAAAGATAAACAGTCATTTTCCAAAGAATGCAAACAGGCACTTCGGTGAGGCGAGCAAAGAAAATGCTGATGGCAAGACTACAACAAAAGGAAGTAAGAAGACGTGCTGAGAGAGATAGGGAAGTGAGGCAGCAAAAATTCAGCCTCAGAGCACATAAGAGATTACACAACCCAACTTCCAGGCCAGCCCTCAGAGCTGGGACCATTTGAGTAGCACTTGCAGTGGGACCTTCATGTTTTAGGACTGGGAGGTGTTTTGCAAGCTGCTCACAGATGGACACACATGAGAATTTTTAGACAGAAAGCAATGAGAAAATGGTTTGGACTTAATGCAAAATGGGATCAGGTTCATTAAATGTGACCTTCAAAAACATGGTTAGATTTCTACCTTTTTTTTCCTCCACCTTTTTCTAAATTAAAAATTTATCTGCTAATTATATATCAGGCCTGTGTTACTGGCAAAACTGATGAGATGTTGATGAAAATCTGGTTTTGGTTGTACTGCTATCCACAGTAGAAATTCAGGTCACAATTAAGGTCCTAGAGGAACCAGTAAAAACAACATCGTCGTTGGGAGTGAAGATACCAAATGCTGCACACATAAGAATTTTAAAGGAGTGCCTAAGTGATTGGGGAGTTTCCTTGCTGGGGAATGTCATCACAGACTCAACAGTTTCTACTCTTCCATTACTGCAGGAGCTTAGCATGATCCTGAGGGGTTGGTGAGCTAGGGTAGTTCTGCTTCAGTGGCTGTTTCAGTAGTACAATACATACCAAGAACAATTCTTCCCTACTCTGGAAGCTGCTGTATATACAAGGCCCAAGGTTTTGAATAAGCTTGCAAAGTAAAACGAAAATTGGATTTTACATTGCCAATTGCAGCCTGCCCAAGCCAAGGACAATCTGCAGCCATCATGTGGGAACTACCTGCCTGCTGCCCACCCAGCTGCCTTCCCTGGCTCCTGCTGTCAGGAGCAGCTGCCCTGGCAGACAAACTGCCTAAGGGAGCCCTGGGGCTTCTCAGCAGCATTCAGCAGATTGGGAGAGAGGTGTGGGGTTAGGAAAGCAGAAGGTGATGCATTTTTCAAGAGGGGGAAGGAAATAGTTTTAATGGTTGGGGTGCAGTGGACAGTGTTCCTACAGTGGGATAAACATCATAATAGCAGGGGAAAACCCTCCAAAGTCCCTTATTAAATATTTTTGTAGTACCTCATGTTCTAAACCCATGGAAATGTAAAGATCCAGGATGCTTTCTAGTCAAACACTTAATTAGGGAAACCCCTGGAACTCAGATGAAAAGCTAAAATTGATGCCTGATGGCCATTTGGTGGTGACAGAAAATGTATATGGGGAAGGGTGGCTTCCAGTGATCAGCTGGATGAAGTCTGTGATGAGTTCACAGCCTCCTGTGTATGAGACTATGCCTCATACCTCTTAAAGAGCCACACTGATTCATGAGTCACCTTCTCCTTTATCCTATAATACCTTGGGATTGATAACAACGGGGTGAGAAACAGAAGTTGCTGGGGTGGTTTTAGCCTAGTAGTTGACTTTAAAAGAAACTTTACTGTAAAAACTTTAGATTAAAAAAGATCTCTATCTGGATTTTCTATCTCTGGATTTCAATATTTTTCTTTCTCTTTTTTCTATCAAATGGATGAAACAAGGTGGCAAATTACTGAGTTGCCTGTTCACTGGTAATTCTGTATAAATGGCGTTTTGTTGCAAACAGGATAAGGAATCTTCTTGACCAAAGAAGTTCAAGAGCTCATTCTCTTGGTTCTTCTCCTGAGGTTGTGCTGCTTCTCTGTCTCCATGAGCGCCTGGAGTGGGCAGTGTGTGTGCTGAGCACCTGGTGCTGACCACAGGAGAGCCCCCAGGGCTGCACCCCCAGCTGTGCCTCACGTCCCTGAAACACAAATTCCAGCAGAGCCATGAAGCTCCCCTCCCAGCAGGCCAGCACAGTGGATGCCTGAGGCACTTGTGCAGCTTAGCCAGTTCATGCATTATGGTCATTAATGTCTGGGACACGGACATCCTGTCCAGGGCTCACAGTGTGAATGACGAGTCAGCCAGGGAGGAGAGAGCCACTCCTGAGCTGGCAGGAGAACATAAGGGCACGGCCATCACTGTCTGCACTGCTGCAGTATTCCACACTGGTCACCAGGAATTCAGTTCCCTTGAACCTGGAGGTTGAATGTGACCAACCTCCTTCCCCTGCCTGTCAGCTCCTCCTCCACTGAGGAAGGCACTGAGGGATAAACCCCAAGGAGCTGGATGGATTTCCTGCAGGCCTCCAGTGCTGGCCGAAGGTACACAGCTCACCCACAAAGGGCAGCCAGAGAGAGGGGCCAGCTCTGTGCTGCAGTCACACCGAGCCTCGCTGCTGCTCTCTGTGTTCTGGGAGGGTAATGGGAAATTATATTTTCTTGGAATGATAATGAGGAAGCCTAAACTCTTCTCTGCCCCTAAAAGCTGTCCTTAAAAGTCATACCTGAGACATTGGCAGAGAAATTCAATGTGGCTGACTGCCTTGCTCCTGCTCCTATTGTCTGGCTGAAGAATGGAATTCTGTGCGGGGCTGCAAGATTTGACTTAAGCTTGTGTAAGAGCCTTTTTTTATGTTCAATTACAGCATTTATTATTCAAGCAAGGAACTTCAAGATGCAACTAAAACCTTGTACAAAATCACAGATATTTTTGAGGGTGTGTAAGCTGGATTTGGAACAGACTCAATGTCACATATGGAGCAAAAGCTGCATTACACTCTCCCTAACAAGGTTCCTGGAACAAATTAAAGAATCGGTTAAGAATCCTTCATGATGAAATGAAATGTCCAGGAGATGAGCCAGATGAACTTCTCTTGATTCAAGAAATGTCTGTTACACTCTGATGATACATTTTTCTTTTACTTGCAAGTCCTGCAGAATTGACTCTGATACTGGGGGTTTTTTTGACAAGATCCTCTTTAATTATGTCTTTTTCTATCATGTGGCATGTGCTAAGGCTTCCAGTTGTGTCATAGACTGAAACCCCTTCTTATAAGACCATAAGCATCATAAACACAAAAACCACCAAAATAACAAATCAAGAAGTTATCAGACTCCCTAATACAATTTATGGTGTGTTACAGCAAGAAATAAAATCCACATTTCAAAAAAATGAAAATGTTGCTTATGCTGTTGGTGAAACACCAAGTATTTTTGTAGTTACTTAAGAGCTACTGTTGAAAGTATTTGACACCCACCTTCAGCTGCCTCTCTGAGAGCCTGAGGATGCTGTGCAGAGGTCTGACTATTCTGTGGCTGAGGAAGGAGCACTGAGAAAAGGGTGTGTTGTTTCTCAGAATTCTCAGAAGATGCAGAATCTTATTATCTGTGAGAAGAGGAAAACCTCTCAAGAAATGCATCTGCTGTTGATAATGGTCGCAAATGATATGCTGGGCTCTACAGGGCGTAGCAAACACATGCCCTGGGGACTTGTGCTCTCAGCTGTTGTTCAGGGCATCTGCAGAATTCCTCCAGAGGCTGAACACGGTGTTGAAGTTCATTTCTTTGTGCATTACTGTCTGGCAGCTCCATCTGCTATGTGTAACCTCAGTGGAGAAATGTCCAGAGACCAAAGCACTTAAAGCCTTGGTGCCTGTAAATGAGCACTGTTGGCAGTTCAAACTGAAACTTCATTTTTTTGTATTCAATAAAGAATTCTAGCTCTTCTGGTAGAGCAGCAGCATGTTTTCTGTCCAGAACACCCAAAATCTTTCTTTTTGCCTTGCTTATAGGACAGAATCATTATCTGTCTCATGGCAGCAAGTGGCTGGTGTGATAGGTCATGGACTAGAAAGATGTCAGGCTTCACATTTCAACACCACATCCAGCCTAATGGAGTAGTTTTGAGCCCAAAGACCCCTGGACAGTATTCCTCAGCATCGGACCACAGAAGAGACCATGGTGCTGAACTGTAAATCATCTAACCTTTGGATTGTTACTATAGAGGGAGAAGGCAGAGCAGGAGTGTCCCTCCACCTGTCTCCAGGAGCAAGCTTCAACGTGCAGGGTGCTGGTTATCCCTGTGGCCCCCTCTAAAACCAACAGAACAGAATGGGTCCCTCTACATGGGTGACTGATGCTGTGTGTAACAGGCACAGGCATCTCCTGGAGATGCCCTTCCCTCCCGTGATGGCAGGTGAGGCCGTGTGTTTGATGGCTGGAGTCAGAGGAGCTGCCCCTCTGCATCCTGCTCGTGCCTGCTCCGTTGTGTGTGCAGCCTTGCCCACGGCCCTTTGGCCCCCTCAGTGCCAGGCTCGCTGTGTTTCAAGGTCCCTGTCCTGGGAGCAGCAGTGGCAGTGCTCCAGAAGGGCACCCTCTGCAGGGCAGGAGGCGACAATCCGAGGAGCAGGAAGATTCTTAACGCTGTTCTGTAACAAATTCCCTTGCTTCCAAGCAGTGGGGAAAGCAACTCCTGCAAAATCCTCCAGGTTCCTTTCAATTCTGTGTGTATGTGGCTGAAGCAGGAGGGCAGCGGAGCCACCCCTTGACAGGGCTGGTACCTGCAGTGACCCTTGTGCCTACAGACACCCCAGGGCCTCAAGAAGCTGTTTCTTGCCAAAATCACAATCTCTAGATAAACAGAAGAGCTGTGCAGACAATGAACCTTTGATTCAACCTGTCATACATGCAAATCCAAGTGCTGCTGAGAGTAAGTATTCAAGCAGAAAAAGCATTCAGGAAACCTGCAAATGGGACCTGGACATGTTTTTCTCATTAATTCCAAGCTGTCTGCAGCATGTGGGTGCTACCTGCATGGAGTGGTGCTTGCCAAGACACTGACCTCCTCTCCCCTGCAAAATGAAGGAAAGGAGCCCTGGTGGCCCCTGCAGCCCCCACGCAGCTGAGGTGGAGCAGGTACAGGCCAGGTACAGAGGCTGGTCCTTGCACTGTGCTGCACTGAATCCCAGGCAGGGAACTGGCTGTTCCTGAGATCAGCACAGGCCTTGCTGTTGCCCTTCAGAGAAACTGTACCGGAAGCTCAACAAGGCAGAAGGCATGTGCTGCAAATGGAGAGCAAAAGCATCATGGCAAAAGTTGTAGTTGACCCTGCAGGGTAAGATTGGCAGTGCTGCCGTTTCTTTCCCTGTGCTATCCTCTGCATCTCTTTGTTTGGTTTCACATTCAGAAAACTGATGAGCTGAAAACTAAGCTGTATTTTCTATGGTGAGGTCCCTGATTGTGAGGGCATGAGGCACAGCATCGGCACCAGGGCTTAGGGACCACCCTTTGTGATCACAGTCTGCATGCAGAGCCTGATCCTGCAAACTTGCATCAGCCACATGCAGGACTCGGCTGCTCCATCCCGTGGAACAAAGCTGTATTTTGTGGGAGCATTTATGATCTGAGCCAGACTGATTCATCCATGAGCCACTCCTGTGTGAAGCAGAGGTCACTCGCTGCTGGATCCTGTCCTGCACACGCTCTACTCCTGTGTAAGATATAAATCAAAGCTAAAAATGTTTACAGTTTTTTCTATTCCTGAAAAGAAACTAGGTTAGGCAATAAAAAAGCACTTTGCTTCATCATGTTTTTTTCCCAAAAGGAAAGAGGAAGGTGAACCTTCTGCTTATAAACAATACATATTAAAGGGTTTTCGTAAGAGAGTTTATCTCATCCTCATGTTGTGTTGATACTTAATGAAAAAAACATGCTGGTGAGATCTCTTAACATTTGCTGCAGGATTATGATTTTGGGGGCATGCTGCAGTAATCAGCATGAGCTGGAGACAGAAGCCATGAAAGGTTTGTAGGGAAACAACAAATACACTATATCAGACCAAGTTTAGGTCATTAACACTGGGCACAGCATCTCTTGGTGCATTTTCACTTGATAATCTCTCCACAACACATAGCCAGGGTCCTGGGTGAATAAACTGAATTTTACAGTGTTTGCCATCTCCTACCAGCTCAGTTGCAGGAAATGGGATGGGAAAGGGAGGGTGGGGGCTAATTAGATTTCCATTGCCCTTCACAACACTTCACCCACCACACTGAGGTGCCCAGACTCCAGCACCTCTTCCAGAAACAACACAGCATTGTTCCCACCTGCCCTCATCAAAAACCAAAACTCTGGCATTGCCTGCGAGTGAGGGGGTTGCTGCTTGTCGAGATGAGCCATGGTAACTGAAAAGAAGGTAGTCTCTAGGGGTTCTTAATATTCCTAAATTCCTGAAGTACATGTGCAGTAAGATAAAAAAAGCCTAATTCATTTTGCATTTGAATTAGTCCTTTGGTGAAGAACTTTCATTTCATGATCAATAAGATTGGCAGCAGCTGCTGAATCAATGTCAGTATGGCAAAAATTTAGTGGCACCTCTGACCTGAGACCAAGACAGTCTGAGAAACTGCCTTTAAAAACACACAGCTGGAGGGAAAGGTACAATCCAGACATTGTTTTTTGTGCTTTATAAACATTATGATAGAGCAGCTTCAGCAGCTGATGTTAGGATTGCAGCTGCTTGGCCAATGCTGTGCTGTGACCTTGGGCAGGAACCACTGTCCTGAAGGGAGGCACGAGAAGGGGCCACTCTCCTGTCCAGCTGTTTGCATGGCAGAAGTGAATGTCCCAGCTCCTGCAGCCCCTCTGCTGCCCTCCCCAGCTGCCAAGCACCAGAGCCCCTGTGGGACCCCGGTGGATGCTGAGGCTGTGGCAGAGGCCCTGGGAGGCTGCCAGGAGCGCTCCTTCAGCAGAGAGCAGCAGTTGTCTTCCCCTGCTGAGGTTTGCTGAAATGGACACGCTTATGTTGCAGTTAAATCCCAGCCTTTGGGGTGTTAGCAATAATTTACACTGCTGAAAAGGAGACCATGAGATCATCTGAAGTTGCCTTTTGTGAGAGTTTAGAACTACACTGTCTGGGATGCGATGAATACTGCTCACAAAGACTCAGGCGACCACCCAGGAGTTAATATGATTAAGATCATTTATTCCTTTTGTAATTCTAAGAAAGCTTTCAGGTTCATCAAGTGAGTGGCTTCTGTTCCTTTTATGCTGAGATGGGTACACCTACTAGAGCTTGCTGTGTGTCACTTTGACAAAACACATTTTCTGAGCCTTATTTACATGAAAAAAAATCCAGATTATTATAAACATTTCTATTCACATCAAAAGCATTTTTATTTTGCAAGCATTTCTTTGTTATTTCCTTTGGTACTGAATCACAGCTGCTGAGAGGGATGCTGACATGTTGCTCAGCCTTCCCACCCACCGCTGCTGAACCAGTGGGGTTTCCATTCCTGCATGGGGATGTCAGGTCTGCCACCAGTGGCCCAGAGACATGTGCATGCTCAGAATAACCCCTGCACCATCCAAGCTGAAAGCTTCAGCCCCAGGAGAGTCAGGGAGAGCTGCAGGATACCATGTCCCAGAATTGTTCTGCCCAGGTTTTCCCATGCACGTGTGGGGTGACCATCCCTCCTGCCCCACCATGAGCATTGATGACCAGAGGGGAGAGACAGACAACAAAGTCTCAGCAGGGAGCCAGGAGGAGGAGCAAGAGCCTACAGCACCCAGGTCCTGCTGAACCACAGCTCCTGTGTCTGCTGGGCACTGATGCAGCTGGGCAGGGGCAGCTGGGGAGGTGCTGCTGGCAGGTGATGCCAGCCTGAGCAGGCCCTGGGAGACACAGCAACCGGTGCTGAGTGCTGTACTGCTGGCACAGGGCCTGGCCTAACAGCTGCAGAAACAGAGGAGACCAGGAACTCCTTTTCAAGGTGAGAACCAGCTCAGGTCAGCCCAAGGAAGGACATGGCAATGTGGCTGCTGGGCCTGGCCTGCAGAGCTGAGCTGCAGTGAAACAGGACGTGGCCATGGCACACAGGTACAGGTGCCACGACAGCAGGGTGGCATCTGGCTTGCAGTGGGATTCCATAGTTCACTCTGGGGTATGTTCTGGGCCCCTTTTTCTCATCCTGCTGATAGCATACTTGTTCTCAGTTGTCTCTCTGTGAAGACCCTGCAGTCAGTCCCACGAGATGTTACATAAATCAGTTACTAATTTCTGCAGTGACTGAAATACCAGCCGGCCCCCGAATGGCTCAGCTAAAGAAGCAAACCTGGTGGGGGTGAGAGGAGGGGACAAGAAACCCCCCACAGCCCAGCAGAGTGTGGGATGCAGGCAGCAGTGGCAGCTAAGCTGAGCAGGGTTTGCATCTGCCCAGCAGAAGGAAAACTTGGCCCATCCAGTGTGTTTCCAGCACAGCTGCGAGCCTGCATGCAGTGGGCAGCCAAGCTGATGCCCAGCTGCTCCCTGCACTCTCCTCCCCCATGCCCAGTAAAGATTCTTTGGTTCTCACTGCAGTGAGCACATAAACTGCTCAGTCCTTCAGATCCAAGCACGGTAAGCAGGCTGCAGCCTGCCTGAGCAGAGGTGATGCCACCTCCTGCCCTGGGGAGGAGCAACCCCAGCCACCAGTGCAAGCTGCACAGACTAGGATTCAGATGGCTGAGAGGCACAGGGCTGCTCACAGCAGTCTTCTGCACCCCTTAATTCTTTCCGTCTTAAGTAATTTGTTTTATAAATGCATTAGTTTCTCAGCCATGCCCTCAACAGTTTGATATTGCTGTGCACTGCAGTGCTAAGCAATGCCCTCTGGCAGGAGCCTGTCCCAGTGAGCGTGGGGTGTCAGTGTGGTGGGGCCTGGGAGCTGGGAAATCCACTGGGGATGCAGGATGGCAAGGTCTCAGCAGCCCAGAGAAGCTGAGCTGAATTCTTTTGGATGGCAGCTCCTCACTGCTGGAGGTAATCCCCTCATGCTTGGAGCCTTGTGCTGTCCTTGTCCCTGCCAGGTCTGTGCATGGTCTCAGTAGCAGGATGGGGAAGCTTTGCCAGGGGTCCCATCCAACCCACACAGCCCTGTGACAGCCTGCCAAGGGCTCTCCTGGGTGTCTGCAGCATCAGAGACTGGCTAATAACTGAGTAATCATACAAGCTAATTACAGAGTTACTTTTGCCCACTACAATAAAGTGCTACCTCATAATTAAAAATAAAGAGAATGGCAATCCTAATTATTAGGCTTTCATTAGGCTGACAGAGGGATATATGGCACTGCAAGGACTGTTCTTGTGACCTGCTCTCAGTCCCCACCCACTCCTGCCCATGACACTCCTGGGGAAGCCCAGAGCAATTTCTCCCACTGAAAGCAGAGGGTGAGTAATGCATCTCCATGCAGACCTCACCAAATGCCACATAATAGATTGGAGGATCAAGAGGAATCTGCCCTTGAGCCTTCCTCAAACTTCAGTGCTGCTCATGGGCCACCTTAGCAGCTCATGCATTGCAGTTTTAATATAACCATAAATTATACCATGTTTCATGTCTTCACATCCACATGGAAAATAATCACAGCATGGTGTGTCTTTGTGCTTAAAATACTGCAGCAAATACACTGGGTTGTTCTTTCCAGCTTTCCCAAGCCTTACCCCTGGCATGCTGGGGAAGGCAGAGCTCTCTGGGGCTGTCTCAGGCTGCCTCTCCCTAAGTGCCAGGTACAGGCAACTTCTCTGGAGGTAGGAGGGCTTGCAAGCCTAGCAGCTCTAAGTCTTGCTCCTACTAATAATGAAGTGACAAAATATTGTGTTAGGAAAAAGTTAGCACTTTGGCACTATTTGTAAGGCAGCACAGAAGAGATACCAGATTATTCCCATTCAGCAATGCTGAACTCACATGAAGATGCCTCCATTACAGGAAAGACACTTTCACAAGGTCTGTCTCTGCTTTTCCCTTGCAAGATATGACTTTAGCCAAAGACTTGAAGGCTTCAGATGTGAGCTATGAGCTGAGGGAGCTGTAAAGCTGCTGCAGTCAGAGCTTGGGGTGAGAAGGACAAACATTCAGCTCTCAGAGGCCTCTCAGTCTGGGCAGACAGTGGATTTTCCCATATTCCTTAATGAGCCTCCTCAGGTGTGCATACAGGTCCCATTCACCCAACAGGCAGCGCTTCCCAGCAGCAATGCCTCCAATTTCAACTGGACAAAGCACACCAGAGCTCCCTGCTGAAGAGAAGTGTCCCAGCCCTGGGTCTGTAACACAGTGAACCTGACACCACCTCAACAGACAGGGCCAGGCCTGCTGAGGCAACTCTGCTCTCTGGGAGCTGGGCTGAGCACCTGGGGTTAGAGCAGCCCCAAGGCTTGGCACTGCAACCAAGCAGCCACACGGCACTGAAAACAGCCAAGCAAACCTGAAGCTGCTGCAGCACTGCCTTTGCCACTGTGCAGGCTGGAATGCTGAAAAAGAGGAATCAAAGTGAAGTGTCAGTGTCTGAGAAGCAGGGAGAACCGAGATAGGGCATGTTCCCAAGGCAGCCCTGTAAGCCAGCACCCTGTGGGGTGACTGTGCTTCACTGACCCTGGCCCCCTGCACCTGGGCCCCCATCCCTTCCTGCCCAAGGCCAGCCCTGCCCAACCCTGATGCTTTTGTGCTTGCTGTCTACTTAGAAGCAGCCAGGACCAGCTTACTCCACGTGTCTGAGGCCTTGACTTTGGGGCACCCTGACCTGCACACTCTGCTCTGGTACTCAGAGGGCAAGGCTATGTTACCTGAGCCAGCTTTCCTTTCCTCCCTCGTTAATCAGTGCTAATTGATTGATCTGGCCCCACTCCCCCCACACTGGGAAGAAGAGAGGCAGCATCACTCTTGATGGAGCGCACGTGTTTGTTTTCAGAAAGCCACCAGCACCCTTTTGAACATAGCCAGGTACCATGTTACCCAGCATAAAAAAATCATCATGTTAGAGAGATGGAGAGCTGCCACGTGCCTGCCCATCACTCCAGCACCTGTGCTTGGAGCAGGACCAACAGCAAGGTGCCCAGGTGCTGTCAGGAGCCCTGAACCCTCTTCCCCTCGTGCCACACCAAGACTTTTCCCAGTGCACTTAGCCCCCACCATGTGGACCAGCTTTTTCCATTGTCCTTCACCTGGGGATGCAAGAGATTGGGAGCACAAAACTGGTGTGGGGACTTGGTATTTCTGCCAGGGGTGGAGGTAGCACTGGGGAGGTGAGCAGGCATCCGGCCACCCCAGGGAGCAGGACAGGGCGGGGCTGGAGGGGGTGTGGAAGGAAGCCGTGGTTTTCACCAGCCGTGGCTTTCATCAGCAGCAGGAGGGGAAATCCAGCAAGACAGCTGCTTCATCAGTGCTGGAGCCTCCCAGGGGCCACATCATCGTGCTGAAAAAGGAGCTCACATGCTGGCATAGTAAAAAATTGGCTCTGGGGTTATACATTCACTGGCCACAAGCCGGTGGTGGAGTTATGAGCATGAACACAGTGGTTTCCCAGCACTCACGGCTGCCTTTGCTCCCACGCATCTCATTCCCTCTCATCCCCAGCAGGGTGATGGTGCAGGGACATGCAGTTGGTGGCCTCTGAAGGGCAGCTCCAGCCCGCCAGGAGCCCTGTGCTGAGCTTCTTTCACCACAGTGGGGGTAATGTCAGCCTCCCCCTCACCTGCACCCAGCCCACCTCTGGCCCAGGGGCACGGGTGCCCTGCAAGCCTGGCAGCCTGCAGAGAGAGGGGCAGTGCCCTGGGCACAGGCCCTGGGGAACATGTCTGAGGGGATGGACCACGGGCTGGGGGGAGCCGCCTGAGGCTTTTTGGCTCAGTTATTCCTCTCAGCTGGGAGCAATCTTGGACATTCCTTCAGGGCACCACATGGTTTAGAAGAGAAGCTGTCCTCAAGAGTCATCACTTTGCACATTTTAACACAGAAAGAAGAGCAGCCCCCCACCCTGTGCCACAAGAAAGTGGATGGCAGGAGACCCAAGAGATGTAAGCTTCCCCTGGGCAGAGAGACAGTGCTGCCAGGAAAATGAAGGGAGTTTAAAAGCCTGGTGTCATCTTCCTTTCTCCATGAAGGTTGCAGGACATGGCCATTTGGAGATCAGCAAAAGGAGACCAGCATTTAAGGGCAACCTTTCTGTTCTGCTTTTACCTTCTTTTTAAAACCTCTAAAGGATGTGAAGCAACAGGAAGAAAGCCAGAGGAGCAGTAAGGGCAGTGAGATCTGTGTGCCATTGATTCATTACTCACAGAACAGGGACAACAATCAGCTGTGAAAAAAGTGGAGGCTGAAGGAGAGTTCAAGAAAGCAGTAATCAGCTTTTTTTAAAAAAATAAAAATAAAAAAAAGCTCCTCTGGATTGCTATGGTCACCTGCATAAGACATCACAGGGCAACAAGTTAGGAGAGACAGCTTTCTTAAATTCCCTTTTTTGTTACACACCCTAAATGTGGCTTTCCACCCCATGTTGTTTTGGGGTGACAAGCTGCCCAGGTCTGCAGGGAGAATTCTGCCACCACTGGGAGAAAGATCCTCTCAGGATACAGACTTGTAACCATCAGCTTGAATTCAGCCTGTCTAATAAACACAGCCTGGACCCAAGCTGGACTAACGGTTGCACAGGTGAAATGAGAGAGGTGTCCAGACCCACACAGCTTGGACTTCAGGGGAAGCAGAGCCCATCCTCCCACATTCAGTCCTGAGATGCAGAGAAGCAGAAAGTAGCAGCAAATTCTGGACATGAATCAGATGTTTACAGAAACACATGCAATTTTTGAGATCCCAGCTTCCGGATCAAGCTTCCCTGTAAATTATAGTTCTGCTTTTCAAAAGACAAAGTAGGGAGTGTTAATTAGCCAAAAAGGTCTTGCACCAGTCTTTTGTAAATGGTGTTATAGGGCTATAATTTTCCATTCAGCTCTCCAGGCAAGCTCTCGCAGATAGGATCTCATTCCCTTCTGGACTGTTACTGGATTTCAGAGAAATGTTTCAAACCTTGTTGCTGTCAGAGAAACTAATGACTAGACAGGTCTACCTGGCAGGCTCTGTCATGTGGCACATGAAGCACTTCAGCCTTGGTCCAGCAAAGGGACAGAAAAGCACAAAAACATTCCCACAGAAGTCAGTGTAAAGAGCCAGTAACCTCTGGATGCAAGAGTGCATGAAGGAGGAGCCATCAAGTGGCAAATACTGCCATGTCTGGATGTGGTTCTTCAGAGGGATGAAGTGGTGAGTCACGGTCAGTTTCCAGTCTCTGCATCTCTGCTCTGTGACACTGGATTTCACTGAAAACATTTTAAGTTGCTCCAACATGGGCCTCACCCTCCTTGTTTACAGAAATTCATGAGGCATTTAATTAAAAAAAAATCTTCTTATTAAAGTAAGGAAACCATGACAAAGCAAGATATATCAGTGGTAAAAACAAATACAGCTTGCCCAGCAGAACAGCTATCCTATTATCTCATCCACATGGCACAGCCAGGGGAAATTATAAATAGCAGCAGTAGTAGTGCCTGGGAGTTGCATCTTGGCACCAGTGGCCTCTGGCCACCTCCTTCAGGCTCCCAGTGGGTGACAGTGACATAGAGGGCAGGGCACAGCTAGAAAATCCCTGTCTGCCCTCTGCCCCCTGCTCAGGCAGGGCAGGCCCCAGGCTGAGCACTCATGGGGATGCAGCAGGCAGGCTACCACCAACCTGTTCCCAGTCAAAACAGCAGTGGAGAACAAGGCTCTTCTGAGAAACACAGATTTTCCTGGTGCAATAGCTGAAAAGCACAGAGGAAGAGATGGAGAAGGTAACTTTTTTAACTGGGTGATCTGACACTTGAGATAATGGTGTATAAATGTAGCCTTGGGTGTGATCATCCCTGTCCAGAGCAGGGAGAAAGCCTTTGTGCCACTACTATGATAGTGGACTAAAGAATGGTAGGAAGGGAGCCAGCAGAGCCAGGAGAGCCTCTGTGAACTGGCTCTCACACCAAAGCTGGGAACAGAGGGCACCAACCATTCATTTATTTTGGGACAGCTTTGTACAACTATGTTCATGGAGAACAGTGAAAGAAACAGCCTGAGCACCTATAGCTTGCACATATTTTCAAAGATGTTGGGAGACCTGGATGTACATGAGCACTTGATTGCAAGACCCTCATAATAAGGGACAAACACAGATCCAGACCCAGCCCAGTGCTCTTGAGAAAGTCCCACTTTATTTTGGGTTTCAGATTAGCACACTTCAGTGGCAGCATGAAGAGCACAATAGTTACAATTGATGGCTCAGCTGATGGACAGCAGTTTGGGAGCTTTGGTAATCTGAAATGTGTTACCTTGTGTAGGGTCAAGCCCAGCTCAGCATACGGGATGGAATTTAAGATATAATGAAGATTTTTTTTTTTTTTTAATGATGAAGGTGGCAAAACACTGGAACAGTTGTGCAGAGAAGCAATGGATGCCCCATCCTTGGAAAGATTCAAGGTCAGCTTGGAGTTCTGAGAAACCCATGTACTTGAAGATGCCCCTGTCTGTGGCAGCAGGGCTGGACAAGAGATGGTTCCTTCTAACACAACCTATTCTCTGATTCTATTCTACGACTCTAACTTTCCAGCTTGACTGCTTCAAACCCTGTGTCCCTAGCCTAAGATCTGTATTGAGTCAAGATACTCCCTCCTGGCTCCACAAGCAAGCCAAACTTCACCTCCACCCCCTATGTGAAGGTCATAAGGAGGTGTGTGTGACACCTACTCGGTTTTAGTCTGGGAATCATCCCCAGGTGGAGATTCAAAGCACAATCCAGTTCATGAGCAGCTCATGGAGGCAGCATATGCTCCAGCACCTTGATGAGGCATGGGGCATTCTGCACCAAATAAGACCAAGCTGGGACCCCTCTGCTCCCAGTTTGTCTTTCAGGCTGATTTCCTCAGTGACTGAGAAAAAAAAATCTTCAGAATCTCCACAATAACAATAGGAAGTGTTTAAAAACCAGGCCGTGGCTTCAAACAACCTGTATGGTGGCTGCTTGCAGGAGAAGGACTGGGACACAGGAAACTGTGCCAGGCTCTTGAGAGCTGGTGATTCATGTTCTGCAACCACAACCTGGCCACAAACTCCTGTGCCAGCAGAGAATGGGGCAGCAACCAAGGGGCTCCAAATGGTCCAAGCAAATAGCCACGGATCTGTCAGGAGGCTGAGTGAGAAATGATACAATAATTTAATAAAAAAAGTAACTTAGAGAACAGAAAACTCCTGGATGGGACTCTTGTTCTGACCATCTTGCAAAGGGGGAAAAGGGGGATAAAGAGAAGCAATTTGCAGGTGCAGGGGTGTGAGCAGTGCAGCAGGGGAGAGGGGAGCTGCAGAGTGCACACCCCCAGCCCCAGCCCTGGCAGTGGGGGCTCACCCCCAGAGGCAGCTGGGCTCAGCTGGGTTCTCTCCTCCCCATGGCTCTTCAGCTGGCACCAAGTACTTCCTGCAGGCTGCTCAGAGGGGCCTGGACATGGCCCAGATCTGTGCCCTGCCTGCACAGTGTGCTGGCGCCTGCTCTCTTGGCCAGGACTGAGCATTTCCAGGCCATCTCCTTGCCCTGTTTTCCTCCCCCAGGGCACAGCCAGGGGACAGCAGTGTGGAAGGAGCACAGGGTGCTGCTGGCTGCTGGACCTGCTCTGTTTGGGTAACAGCAAACTCTCCCCTTCAGGGAAGGGACAACCAGTTGTGTGTTCCTGCCTGCTACAGCTCCTCACCAGAAAGCTTATTGCTTTCTGATAAGCCAAGCAGTACATGTCAGGGCTCCTGTTTGCTCCCTGGCAGAGGGAATTAGTGGTGCATTCCTGCTATAAAAATACTGGCTTTCACATGGACCCAGCAATAAGAACAAAGATGGAAAGGGGATAGGCAGGAAAACTGAAGAGCAGAGATGAGTTGCAGGTACAAGTAACTGGACATTGAGTAAAGCATGGATGCAAATCCCTTTCCAGGGGAACAAAATGCAGAAAAGAAAGCCTTTCATTTTGGTGCTCCAGCCACCATTTGGCTACAGTGGCAGAAGGCTTCATCTATAAAAGTGAGGCAAATGTAAAATTAAACAGAAAATCAGGAAAGCCAAAGTTAATTAGCAGCAGAATTTCCTGTGGAGTGGTCTGTTTTGGGACACTCCTGCCTTCCTGGGGTTGATCCTTCTGGAGCAGAATACAGGATTGTTTCCACTCTCAAAATGACAGAATTACTCAGAAAGTGAGAGTGAAGAGCCATGGGAAACCAGCCCTGGTTTTCTGTTCCACATTCCTGTAGCCCGAGGGTAGCTGTGGATTCTTCCCAGAATCACAGAATGGGTGAGGTTGGAAGGGACCACTGGAGATCATCCAGTTCCACCTTATGCATGTGCTGGGTCTCCAAAGCACATTACTGAGGATTGTGTCCGGGTAGCTTTTGAATCATTCCAGAAGGAGATTCCAGAGCCCCTCTGGGCAGCCTGTTCCGGTGCTTTGTCATCCTCACAGCAAGGAATTCCTCCTCGTGTTCAGACAGAGCTTGCTGTGCACCAGTTTCTTCCTGCTGCCTCTTGTCCTATTGCTTGGCACCACCAGGAAGAGCCTGGCTCCATCCTCTTGACACCCTCCCTTCAGATACCTACAGACATTGGTGAGGGCCCCCTCAGCCTTTCCTTTTCCAGGCTAAACAGGCCCAGCTCCTTCAGCCCTTCCTCATAACTGAGGTGCTCCAAACCCCTAAGCAATTGGATAGATGATCTCCAGAGGCAACTTCCAACCCTAACCAACCCTGTGATTCTGTGAATCACCTCCATTACCTTCTGCTGGACCCTCTCCAGTATTTCCTTGTCTTTCTGGAACTGGAAATCTCAGAACTGGACCCAGCACTCCAGATGAGGCCTCACCAGGGCTGAGCCCTCGACATCCTGGTGCCCTATCCTAATGCACTCCAGGATAAGTTTGGTCTTCTTGGCCTCAAGGGCACTCCTGGCTCACAGACAGCTTGCTGTCTACTAGGACTCCCAGTGCAAAGATTTCCTCCTGGATTTGGGAAATTTTTGGATAATAATCTGGCAACATCTTCTCTGTGTCCCGGGAAAGAAATTAAAGCTGTTAAGTCTGAGCTGCCCAGCCAGCTCTTATGAAGATGGACAGGGAATTGCTTTTATGCATATCAGCTGAACAAGTGACAGCTTGTTTTTGAAGACCAGTAACCTGGCTGCAGTGGCACTATTGCAGGAAGCAGAGGCTGTTGTTAACCTTCTTTTCACTCCATGGAAGCTGTGCTGCCGCCATGTGAAGCTGGCTGCAACACTGGGAACACAGGGAACAACACCCAGCATGAGCCCCACAGGGCAGTGATGTCAGAAAAGACACGCAGGAGCTGGAACTCCCCATCCCTCCCTGCCCAGCTATGCTAGCTGGCATCAGTGCCCCTGGGCTTTGTTCTTTGCCAGCATGAGATGGAAGATGATTTTGGATCACCGTGCTCCTGGTTTGCTGCAGATCCCTCGAGAGTCTGCCAATGTGCTGTACCTGCTTGTTCATGCCCATGCAGCCTGTAGCACCGAGGAGAGCAGAGAGCACAAAAGCATCAGCAGCAGGCTGAAAGGAGCAGCTGGATGAAACAGACTTGTTCTTACAGAGAAAAACACCTGGAAAAAAACCCTAGGCAACTAGAAGAAAGCAGTCTACATCCATGAGTAAGTCAGATCCTTGTGGTGATCAAAGACCTGTTATCTGGCTTTGCATTTTTGCCTCTCCATATCCAAGTACATGTTCATCAAGACCTTCACACTCAAGATCACTGAAGTACCTGAACATCCCTGCCCTCAGCACTGGGGCTCCTGACCTGTGGGAGGCCCTCACACCTCACATGCAACAGGCACAGTCCAGGCTGAGAGCAGCAGAAGAGGGCAGCAGCAGATTCCCATCAGAAGATCTGCACTGGGATCCCCATCGCTGTGCTGGCTGGACATCCCCTCTGGTGCTGCATGCCCAGTTCAGTGCCACGTTTGGCAAAAGTACTGTGGGTGCCTCTGTGCACAAAGCACAGCACTTGTCTCAGGCCCTGGCACTCTCTAACAGCCAGAGGCATTTGCTACTCTTCTGAGCTCTGCATTTATTTTCAGTCTGCATTTCATAAAGGCAAGAGACTTGTATAATCCCAATGCCTGACTGCCTGCTTTCTTCCTCAGTATCCCTAGGTAACCTTGATGAAATTTGGCCAAGATGCCGCAAATACAGAGGTGTTCTGATAAATTTACTGCAAATTGGTAGCTGGGCATAGAAGAGAGAGATAGCAGCAAGAGATAGCAGCAGCCCTGCCCAGGGAAGGGAGGCTGAGCTCCCCTGGCAGGAGCTTGGTCTGGCAGATGGCAGATGATGTGCCACTCAGCACAGCCACCCCTCAGCACAGGGGCACAGCTGGGGTGCCCATGCCCCACCTGCCTCTGGCCCAGCAGCAGCATCGCTGGCAGTGGGATTTAATGGCCAGGCAGCTCAGCAGAGCTGAGTTTTGGGAGCCTGGTTTTATTCATTCCACTGCTCAACAGCTTGTTTCGTGATGCTTTCAAAAACTGGCAGCTTGCAGTATATGAAAAGACCATTCTTTTTTCTACATTTATAGATTTCTTTGGATTGCCCTTGCAATGGCATTTTTAATAGCTGTTTCTATTTCATTTTCCTTTCGTTTTGGATTTCACTGTGCTCTTTCTACTGTAGGCACGCAGTCCTGGCCAAGGTGGAGCAAGGCTGATGTTGCAATGAACCACTGGGAACCCCCTTCTCTGGCCCCAGTCACCAGTGCCTGGCTCTTTCACTGCATCCACCAAATGCAGCAGCCTGGGGCAGGAAGCCCTCACCAGGCATTCATCCTGCTGCTCTCCAGTGAGCTTCCACGGGAGCAACACACCATCGTAACTCAGGATTTGGGATTTCTCACTGGAGCACCCACAGGCTGGGCAGGTGCATGCAACCTGTGGATGGACACTGATGCTTAGAGCAGGTTGAACATTTCTAGAAGCAGAAAAGCACCAAAATGTTCAGATGCCTCTCACAAGCAGGCAGCATGTGCCACAGGCTCCAGCAGCCAGTGCTTTTTCTCTGCTCCTCTGCAGGGATGGCTGAGACTCAAGCAGTCCCAGCTCAACACATGCCTCAAAATAACAGTCCAATTGCTTCAGCTCCCCAGTCAAAGGCAGTGGTTTGTCATCTTGCCTAGGAAGGGTGGGGAATTTGTATACTGTTACATCTTTTGCTAATTTTTGCTTTACCTGGTATTTTGTTACCTGCCCCTTGGGTCTGTAGGTAACTGGACAGGTTTGACTCCCTTGCAGCAGGGGAAGCAGAGTCACTCTCAGCTGGGAAAACAGCCCCAGCTGCTGAGCGGCCAAGGACCATCTCCAGATGGGTTATTTGGCTTTGTGGTTATCTTTGTTGGCAGGAGAGCTCCTGCTCCATTTCCAGCCCAGTGCTCCTCTTCCTCTGCTCACTGACTTTCTTTCTTTGCAAACTCATATAAAACCCAAGGGGATTGGTGCAAACCTGGCAAGAGGGATGGAGGCAGTTCTAGGAGTCTAAAGTGATGACTTTACATGACAAAAAAAACCCCGAAATGTGTTTTATCTAACACCAATAATGTGGCAGCAGTGGGAGAGGAATTCAGGTCTCCAGAGAAACCCAGGTGCTTAGCTAGAGATGCATCATCTATTTTCCACACCAGTTGGGCCCTGCCCTTCTGTGAGGACAAAGGGGACATGAGCCAAACATGTTGGACATTTAATCCTGCCCTAGGCACCTCTTACAGCTCTTAGTGAAATCCCCCTTGCTTTGGACAGTCACTGAAATCCTCTTCCCAGGCCCAGCCCCAGGACCTGAAGCCCCTCATGATGTATCATCTCTCTCTCCAGTCCTTTCACCAATACTCATCCCTCAAATCTGTCTCCTTCCCTTCTGCTCTCCCTCTTTTTTAGGCAAAACAGGTTGACCAAAACTAGTGTTAGTTATTTCTCCAGAACTTTGCTGCAAATGACATAATTCCACAGGAGGCCATAAGGCCATTTAGCATTTTATCAGCACTGGAACAGTTTCCCTTTGTCTCTGGGCTACACACCATGCTGTTACCTTGTGTCAGTTCTGACTCTGGGAGCAGATTTAAATCAATAAAACATCCCAAATTAACTCAGTGCAAAAAAATAAAAAAAACAACTCTACAACCAACCAGCCCTTAAAAGGGAAGTGGTCAGGACAGCATGGGCTGGAGAATGGGAGAAAGCCCAGAGTACAACAGAAGAAAGGAGCAGGAAAGGGGAATGGTCCTTCCCTCAGTGGCAGCAAGTCCCTGGGTACTTTCAGCAGATGATGGAACCACAAGCAGTCAGTCAGTGGCCTCTGAAGGATGGCCAGGCAGGGCCACACTCCTGTTCTGTGAGAACACCAGGTTTGGCCACAATGGGTTCCAACTGTACCCAAAGTGCTTCAGAAGCCAGAGACAGCACAAAACACACCTCAGTAGAAGAGATGTCACAGTCTGTGACAATGGCAGCACCCTGCTCCCCACCTCACACAGGCAAGAGCTGTACTGCAGGGCAGTGCCTGATGCCAGTCCCATCCCTTTGAACCAAGAGAAGAACTTTGCTGTGGTGCCAGAAGTGGAGAGGGGAACAGGGTCAGCTTTAGCCACAAAGCCCATGTCAGGCTATGGGCAAGTGGTCTGTCTCCATTCACAAGCAAGGCCCACAGTTTGGCAACACCATAAACTGAGCTGCAATGTCCTAAAATTGGGATAAAGGCAGAAGCATTTACTGAAATAAACTCCTCATGGTGGAACACATTTGTCCAAACAATTGTGTTTAACTTGCATGAACAGGGGCTTTATGCAGGTTCTGTCATCTGTGTCTGGGTCAGTTTCATGGCACTTCCTATACAGAATCTCAGAATATCCTGAATTGGAAGGGACCCACAAGAATCAATGAGTACAACCCCTGGCCCTGCACAGGACCTTGGAGGTTTCATTGCTTGTTCTGTTTTGTTCTCCATCTGACTCTTTATCCTCCACGTCACCAGCTCACTCCAACCATAGATCCTTTCAATCCTGTTTACACCTTCTCTCTGCTATTTGCAGGTCTCTTCCTGCTTCAGATCTCAGGTCTTGTGTGCAGGTCCATAATAGGCTTGCCCAGACCCTCCTGCCACTGATGCAAAGTCACACTGGAAATGGGAGATATTGTGCATAGATTTTGTGCTGGCAGTGGGAGAAGGGAGCCTGGCAAAGAGATCCACAAAATCCTTGGGTGTGTGCAGCATTGTGGATCTGATACATACTGACAAACATGAGGTGTGAGTGCTCAATCAAGCCAGCAGAGAGTCAACAAAATCTCATTCAAGTACATGTCTCCATGCCCTGCACCCTCCTTCCTCAGCCATCATCCCTCCCATGGCACCCAGGGCTCAGCATCAGGCTGCAGGAGACACACAGCCCAGCCCTGCCACCCACTCTGCCTCTCTGCCCTCCCTCAGTTTCACACAGGCCTGTGGATCACCTTCTACCTCAGCTTCATTTTGACTTTTCCTCTCTGTACTTGGTTTTCAGATGGTCCCTGCAGTTTTCTTTGGCTCACTGTGTGAACTGAGGTAATTAATCACAGGCTGGCAGGGCTTGCAGGGCTGCACTAGAGGAGCTGCAGGCTGGCGTCTCAGACCAGCAGGATTGCAGCACTGGCTTAGGAGACTACAGGCTACTGATTCAAAGGTGGCAGGACCATAATAAAATGGTCAAAGAGCCTGGACTGAGACCTGTGAGAAAATTCCAGGGCAAAGCTTTATTCATGGATCACAGAAATTTGTCCTGTGTATGGGTAATCTCAAGTCACAGTGAACAGCTAAAGGACTTTTCTCTTGAAACTGACCAATGCATCCTTTGCTTTTTGGTCCTTCTGGTTCTCCTGGCAATTGAATGACTGCAGCTGGTCCGGTGAAAGTCCATTTTTTTTTCTCAAGCAACACACTCTTATGGTTCTACCATAGCCTTTTTTAAAGAGAATATCCACAAAAAATCCCAACAACATGAAAGGTCTGGCATTTCATCATGCACAAGGTGTGCACATAGCACAGCAATAGCAGCTTTGGAATAGGGAATCACAGATTGGCACAAGATGGCACAGGAATCACTGTGCATTGCATTAATTCAGCAATGCCCATCTGAAGCAGATTATCTGTTCATGCCAGAGGTCACTCCAGTCTAACCCACACCCTGAGCCAACACAGACACCAGAACACTTTCTAGTGCACACCCTGGAAGAGCAGCATGGCTCTGCTAGAATAAAAGTACTCTAAGAGTAAAAGAAAGAAAGAAAAACGAACCAAAGGAAAAAAAAAAAAATCCTGCACTTCCACCGGGGATAGAATGAGAAGGAACTGCAAAAACGGAAACTTGGTTTAGACATTAGCAAAATAATTTCCAAGTTAACGAGAGTAATGCCCCAGAATAGGCTGCCCTAGAGAGACTGAACTGCCACCCTCAGAGGATTTATATGAAAAAAAATATTGAAAGATCTCAGTTGGGATGATACCGTGTTCTCACTTGGGGAGAGAATGGAGTTGGATACTTACCATGCTTTCTTCCTGTCTCTTCCCTACACCATTCCCCCACCCATCAAAATTCTGCATCTTTAACGGTCTACAGTCTGGTGCTTGCATAGAAATATGGCAATGACTTTGTTTCCCCAAGTACACAACATTTAATGGTCACTGTGTGGCACTTTGAGGACACTCAGGAACAGCAGCATGATACTCAAATGTTTTTGATTAGAGTACTTCAGCTCTTCAGGAAGAAATACTGCAGCTACTGGTGAAAGGAGCAAGCCTCAGAGATAACAAACTCTGATTGTAGCTAATAAAGGGCAGAGGGAAACACCAATCCATTTTCCACAATACCTTGATTTGGTGGTTTCTTAGTGAGGAGGGGATTGCATCAGGCAGAGTGAAAGGAAGCAGAGGATGTGGCTGAGAGGAGGGGGCTGTGTTAGGGACAGGGATGGAGCAGCACAAAGCTCACCCTTGGGAAGGAAGAAGGGCTGAGAGAGAACTGTCAGAAGACCCAGAGCAGCTGAGCCTGCCCTCAGTGCAGCCAGTGACAGCTGAGCATGGACTTGCCCTGCTCCTGCACTGTCCCTCTGCTCCAGACAGAGCCTTCCCAGAGCAGCACCTTGCACAGCCCCAGCTCTAGTACCTCTTCCCCTGCCCATCCATCTTTCCAACCCTGACAGTACCTCCCAAGGCTCAATAATAATTAACCAGTTCTTAGAGTGAGGAGGGGGAGACAAAGTATACTCGAGGCAATATTCCTGACCAAACTTGGTTCAGTACATTCCTATTTCCTCAGCTGCACTTGGCATTGGGGAAAACAATCCCACTGCACAAACCTGTTGCTTTGTTTGCTTCAGGCACATTACAAAGTAATGAACGATTACCTTTCCCATGTCATGACTGCCTGAGAATGACATTTCTTTCCGTTCTGTTGCCAAAATTATTTCTCCTTCACAAGTTCAGTAAACAGACGTACAGTTCTTTGTACAAATGAAGAACAGTCCCAAAAACAAGAGAGCAAAATTGCTTCTGCCCCCATTCAAGAAGGCTCAAAATACAGAGCTCAGAGGTCTTGACATATCTTTTTCCCCCATTTTTATTAAACAAATTACTCAGAACTTGGGTTTGGCTGAGCTCAAAAGATTATCTAGCACTGAAAAGACTATCTGGACTAAGCAGGCTACCAAAAGCAAACAGTGTTATCAGTCAGGCACTTAGTTTAAAGAAACTGGCACTCCCCTTCAAAAGGTATGTGTTCTTCCTTATCTCTTTAACACACACCATCAAGGTTTTAGCTTTCACAGTGCCATTTTAGCACATGGCAGTGCCCTGTAGCTGCACAGAAAAGGAAAATGCTGAGATGTGAAAATGATCAAGCAGTTCCTGAACTCAGAAACAGTGTGTGTATTCTAAACAATAAGACCTTAACTATCAGCTGTGTTAATTAAAAAAAAATCTTCAATATTAGCACTTTACAGATACTATTTAAAAATGCTTCCTGTGGCTAACTATAAACCTAGGTAAACAATAAAACCTTTTTTACATTCAGGCTGTGTTAATTAAAAGAAAATCTTCAATATTGGCACTTTACAGATACTATTTAAAAATGCTTCCTGTGGCTAACTATACAGCTGATTTTACATAATGTCCAACAGTTTTGTGCAATCCATCAAGTATCAAAAAGTCATAATTCCTAGGCAAGAGAGGAAATTTATTGAAGTCTGAATGAAATTCAATAACTTCCCTATTTCCATGATAGCCTAGAATAAAAGCAATTGCATTCACAAATCATAATACCACTGGAACAAAAGAAAAATCTTGTATCTGCTTAAAGCTTTAAGTTACAAAGGATTTTTATTTAACTTTGGTAGAACTTATGCTTAGAAATAATGTATCTGGGAAGTCTGAAGTATTTCTCAGTTGCTGTCAGTGAAAAACATTGTGTACACTTTACTTTTTCCCTGTTTGTTAGTTCTATAAACATTGAGCTGAAAGGAAGCAACACATCCAGGTAACTTATCTAGATTGCAAAAATACTTAAAAGATTTATAATTAAAGAATTATTGCCCCTCATTCAATTCCTGTTTGACTGCAATTCCCTGAAGCTGACAAGGAAACACTGAGTTATATATTCCAGCTAAATCTCAAACCTGGGGTTTCAAAGAAGTGGTTTCTGCTAAGAAGGCCAACTTCCAGGCTCAGCCACCCGCATGTGACTCCTGCAAGGACAGGACACACACCAGCTCTAGGCAATAAGCACAGCTGACAGCACAAGCCCTTTACAGAAACTTTTATCAGACACCATGTAGAACTTGAGAGCAGCAGAGCTAAAATGGATCTGGGAGAGACCCAGGTGAGAATATCAGGCAGTACTCAACAAGGGCTCTCCTGCCAGGAGCCCTCCCAGACCCCACATGTCACTCGGGGCTCTGGACTGCAGTTCTGGTGGGCAATCAGCACACAAATGTCCAGGTCCTTTGCAAGGTTCAATCCTAAATCACTAAGAGTATTTTGCAGCACCAGAATCTAAAGTTTAAAGGAAATTCTGTGCCTCAAGCATGAAAGCTTTCTTTCCTCTTGCCTTAAAACACTTGGGTCACATCTTGAAAAGTCAGTTTGTTACAGGAGGAGGACAAGACACTTGTTTTGGGCACCATCAGAGGGGCCAGACCTACCTCCTACTGTAACCAGGCTTTTATCTAAAGTCCCATTTGCTGCTTTGAGGAGGCCAGTAGGGAGGGAATAGACAGTAAAACTTCTAATTAAGTTAGATCCTTGCTTCAGGTCAAAGCCAAAGGAGTGCAATCTGTGAGGACAAGACCTGTAATACATTATTTTGCTGAAAACAAACACTAGACAAGTTTACTTAGAAAGCTACAGTGCTTTTAAACAATATTTTGAACTCTTTTGGATATCCATATAAGGCTGAGAATGCATTTTTACTGCCTTAATCGCATTTAGTGTTAGAAAACTCTGAAATCATACCATGCTAAGAGACAAGATCTCCAAAAAGTCCTTCTCTGTGCTGAACAAAACTTGCAAATGTGATTCCTTAAATTTGGTAAATAGAAATGCCTTACCATGCTCTGGGCTCTATCTTGACATTATCCCAGAGTGCCAAGGGTGGAAACAGAGCAACTTAACTCACAAGAAAGAGTAGGAACATGCCAAGGGAAGAAAAAACATGTAATAATATGACCAAGTGCCAGTGACAGAAAAGTGTGAAAGAAGAAACAAGTATGAAAAAGGAAAGTTTGGGAAAGGAGACAAGGTGAAGAACAGAACCATGTAAGGAAAGGAGCAACCAGAAACAGTACATAGTACATCCTAGGGAGGGCATTATAAACCAGTATTTAAACGAGAGAAATTCTGTTTTTCTCTAAAGATCACAGTCTAAATTTTAACAAACACATCAAACCTCACTATAAGACACTGATGGTGCTGGCCAACTGCTGTACTCAGCTGACAGAAGCCACCACTGCCACCTCAGGATGTGTTTGTTTGTCAGCTGCTTCAGATTCCAGAGGGTACCTCAGTTTAAGGCCAGGGCAGGGTGGGGGCTGAACAAAGCTGTCACACAAAGTTGTGTCACGGAGCACACGGGGAGATGCCAGCTCTGCCGTGGCTTTGGTCACCTCCAACAAGAGGCAGGGAGATGCCAAATGTCCAAAACTCCCCCCATGGCAGTTAAACCCATAATGGCGAATGCTAGTCAAAGAAAAATAAATCATCGTACAAAATTCATGACCATTCTTTATGTTGAAACTGTGTAAAGAACAGTAAGAAAACATTAAGAAAAACTACATTAAATGTAAAAGAGCAGTTACACCCAAGACTTCTGCAAATTCATGATCTGGTTTCCTGCCTTACATATGCATTAATGTTTAGTGTTTAGTGCTTTTACGTTTGTTTGGCAGGAATGAAGCACATTTTATCAGATTCCATTATTTTGCAAGAATCTGAAACACAATTTAAAAGCCCCCTAGAATTCTAATTGATAGGAAAATCTTTTCCTTTCTCACAAAAGAATTAATGTTTTTTTCGGACTAGAGAATCCAGCTGAAAATAAAGCAAGGTTTTCCAAACCCCACAGGATTGCTTTGGCGTTTAAGGAAGTACTAGAGGCAGCGCTTTGTGCCACGGTGTATTTGACATGGTTATATTCAATCGAAGGCCGAACTTGATGATCCCACAGGCCTTTTCCAACCCAATTCGTTCTGTGATTCTGCGTGTGATTCTCCCTGAGAAATTCAGTGTATGGCACAAGTCACGACGCTCTCAAGGCAAGTTTCCAAAGGCACGTTTGGAATGCGGGCTGGCACCACCTCCGCAGGCCGCCCGGGATGGCGGCGGTCACCTCAGGCACGCACAGAGCTGCAGAGAGGCCCAGCCAACTCCACAGGCCCTCCAACATACAGCGCGACCTTCTTTAGCACAGAACACAGCGATAAAACACGCCTAACTTAAAGAACAACCAGAGCAGAGTTTAAACGCTAATCCCGCTTTATTCCCGGCCTAGTGACAACATTCCAACATTCCTTCCTCCCGCAGCCGCAGCATCTCCCACCTCTCCTCCGCCCCCCCCCCCCCCCCGCGGCTCCGTCACCGCGCACGCGCCCAGCGGCGCCGCGAGCCCCGCCCCCTTCCGGCCCCGACCGCGCGACCTCGCCCCGGCCAGCGGCGGGTGGGGCGCGCGGAGCGAGCGAGCGAGCGAGCCGGTAACGCCCCGCCCCGCGCCGGCCGTTGGTCCGCTCAGCGCGCACGCGCCCTTCCGCCCACCCGCCCTCCCCCAACCGCGCACATGTGCGCTCCCTCCCGCGCGTGCGCCCTGCCGCCGAGCCGCCCCCACACTCGCGCCGCCCCCCGTGACGCCAGGCGGGCGCATGCGCACTCCCCGCGTGGCCAACCCTGCGGCCCGCCCCGCCCTCGCGCATGCGCCGAAGCCCCGCTCCGCGCCTGCTGCCGCGCGTGTCCCCACCCCCGCTGGCAGGTGCGCGTGCGCGGTGCGCGCGGCGCGGTGCGTGGCGCGCCGCGCGGCGGGGGCGGGGGGGCGGGGCGGGTATATATAGAGCGCGGCCGGGGCGGCGGCCGCCCCCTTGTCCCCCGGCCGCCGTCGGAGCTGTGTGCGCAGTGCGTGTGCTCCGGACCACCCGGACACGCCGGCCCGGCCCCGCAGCACCATTTATTACTAAAAAAATATTTTAAAAAAGCCAAAAAAAATCCAAAAATCTTAAAAAACCTTTTAAAAAAATAACCCTCTTTCCTCATCCAACCTTCCCGACAACCTTTCTGCAAACGGCCGGTTTGATATAAAATAACCCGGTGAAGCGAAGTCCCCGGACCCGGCGCAGCCGAGAGGAGACACACAGCGAGCCCGACCCCGCCGAGCGCAGCACCCGCCGCCGCCAGCTCCACCCGGCCCGCACGGCGCGACCCGACCCCTGCCCGCCCATCCGCCGCACCCGCCGCAGCCGTTGAGTCCGAGCGGCCCCGCGCCGCCTTCGCCGGCCCCGCTCGCACCGACCGCCGCGGCCTCCGCCTCGTCAGCGCCCCCCCCGCGCCGGGAGACGGCGGCAGGATGAACCCCAGCGCCCCCAGCTACCCCATGGCCTCGCTCTATGTGGGGGACCTGCACCCCGACGTGACCGAGGCCATGCTCTACGAGAAGTTCAGCCCGGCCGGGCCCATCCTCTCCATCCGCGTCTGCAGGGACATGATCACCCGCCGCTCGCTCGGATACGCCTATGTCAACTTCCAGCAGCCCGCCGACGGTGAGTGCCGGGCCGCGGGCGCCGGCGGAGCCATGTTTGTCCCCTGCCCCCCGACCCGGCCGCCGCCCCGCATCCATTTTGCCGCCCGGGACGGACCCGGCGGGGCGCGGGGGGAAGTTGGCGGTGGGGCCGCCGCTTACACGCGGCCCGGGCCGCCCGCGCCTCGTGGCGGCCGGAGAAGCGGGGGGGAGGCGCTTCCGCGCATCGAGAGCGGCCGCGGGGCCCCGGCGATGGGCGGGGGAGCGCCCGGGGAGCCCCGGTGGCCCGGCGGGGCTGCCCCCGCTGCCGGGGATTGTGGATTGTGCGGGCGCCTCTTCACGTCCGTCCGAGCTGAAGGGTAGCTTGAGGAAAGCATCGCAGTCATTAGCACCTTTTAATAACCGCGCAGCGCTGGGTGTGTGTGAGTGCGCGGGCAGGAGGCCGGCGGAAGGAAGTAGGGCGCACCGGCGTGGCTGGGCAGTTCCACAGGCGGCCAGGCCGAAGCGTTTGTTCAAACACCATGGCAGGTCTGTCACGTGCGGGGAGGACATGGAACTACTCGGGCCTCCTTGTGCTTCTTCCTCATGGAGCTGGAGCCCGAGATCTGCTCTCATTCGTGTCTCTTCGTAGTAAATTCTCTGACATTGTTTCTCCGAAGCCGCGTTTTTATGAAACTTGTTTTTTCATGAAGTGTTTTCACGCTGCTTCTCCAAAGTTATGTCGGTAAAGAAAGTTTCTCTGCAGTTCTGGGCACGTTGGGAAACACAGTGTGATCCATTTGGAGGGTGTTTCACTTGTAACTGGTTCTAGGTTTTGTGGAGTCCAATTAAAAATAAAAAGCAATTGGCTAACTAGAAGATACGTGATTTCAAATACAGTTAAGCAAACAGTTTTCCATTATAATGGTTTTATTTTCAAGCATATGAAAGTGAGATACTTAAATTGCAAACATTTCAAGCAATTAGATTTAACTGGCTTCCAGAGTTAGCTTTAGCATACAGCCATTATCAGATCAGACTTTGGTGTACCGATGGTATCTGTATGTACGTAGTAAAAGTTACTGCCTCATCTTAATAGGCAGATATTCCACCTGTTATCAGCTCTCAGTTCAGAGAGCTTTTGATTTATTCAGCCATGCTTTAGGATGAGACTATTTGAATGCTTGTTTTGACATACTTCACTTTCATTAAATAAAAATGTCTAATACAGTTTCTCAGAAAAATAAGGGGTTAGCACAGGTCAGTACTGTGATATAATAATGTCAGGGTATAAGGTGAAGGTGATTTAAATGCTGCTGCTCCTTAGTATTGACGGAGTTCCATAAACGCTGACTTTATCATTGTCCTTAGTTGTGCAACCAGTGCATTTTGTGACTTGGTCTGTAATTTGTGAAATGTGGGAACAAATAGAGCTTTTTCACCTGAGCAGTGCTTAATTCAGATTTTGAATATGCCTCTTAGAAAGATGCTGTTAATCCAAATGCTGTGAGTGTTTTTCAGGCTTTGGGAGACACATATTTTAGTTTATAACTAGTCCAGCTAAAAGTATTTCTCATTTTAATCAAACCTGCATCTGGTACATATCTGGAAACAGCTGTTTAAAATACGCTTCAGTAGTGTTGTGAGATTATACTTATTCAAGATTTTCAGAATTTTAGATTCTTGGCAAATACCTAGAAAGCATTTACTGGGGGCTTTGTGTAGGCTTTTTGTAGTCTGGGGGCTTTTTAATGTTGATTTACAGAAACCTTGAAATAGGAGTTTTGAGGATGGTTATTCTTACAATCATCCTGGTTTTATTTTGGTTCCAAACTAGATACCTTCTATTGGTTTGGCCAAATTTTTAGCTACATCTCAGTCTATGCCTATTAAATAGCTAGTAACAACTACCTTGGTTTTGAAAAATAGCTTTGAAGGTGTGCTTGACATCACCAGCTCTCTGTAAACGAGGGATCTCAAAGCTCTTCTAAAAACTAATTAGGCCTGATGACACATGTGTGAGGTATGCACATATGTCAGAGTTGTGACTTTCCTGAATTTGAGTCATAGTCTGGAGTAAAACTCAGGCAATCTTGTTTAATCACTAAACTGGAAACATTCTTGACTAATCTGAAACTGCATCAGAACCCTTTGGATTTTTAGAATGGTTATGTTTCCAGAGGTTGTTTTGTAAGTACTGTTGTTTGGCACAGGTTGGCATTAAGTGTATATTCTGAGTGAAATTGTTAAAGTGGACCGTCCAGTTGCTCACGATTAAAATGGGAGCTGGTGAGTCATTGAATGAGAGCTCTAGCAGAATCAGCAGAAGTAGAGCCCGGGAAGGTGTGTCCAGTTCGCTGCTGAACGGAGCTGCCTCCTGCAACCGGCACAGCCTTTTATGACTGAAATGTAATGCAAGTGAGCCAGTTTCACTCGCTGGGACTTTTAATGAGAGTAGCTTGTACCTGCTTAGATGGAGTCTAGTAATGTTTTTAAAATCTACCATGGAATGACAATGTAGTGTCAATTCGGCAGAAAATTTTCTTGTATTTCTGCTCCAAAGGAGAGATGAGGAGAGCTGTTGAAGTTTCCATGCTGTCCTCCTGGAGAAATTGTGCTGGTCTAAGACACAGGCTCACTATTTGTTAAGAGTGATAATGTTTCCAAAGGACCCATGGACCCACTTTCAGTCGGATGGTTGGGAAATGTGTATAGGAACAAGCATTTTTGAGGAGTGTCAGGATTATTCTGGAAGCAATTAGCATGAATTAGAAAGGCCTCTTTTCAAGTAAAGGAAGCCCTGTTACTACTTCTGGAAATAATGAACTGTTTGTTGCTGGCACATCTATTGGTGCTGGCAGTAATAATTCCAATGACTTCCAGGGCAGTAGTGAAGTCTTACAAGTTTCTACTGTGGCCAGTCTGATAGCCACAGGGTTTTTTTTTTTTCCTTTTTCTTTCTTTTTTTTTAATCTCCTCTTCCCCCCCCCCCGCTTTTGGTAGTTTAGAGGCAATGATTTTTATTTCTCATTAACACTATCTAGGTTGCCTTCTCTCTCCTGCTTAGTTTATATTAAAGTTTTTGAAAGCTTTATTAACTTATTTAGAAGACTGGCATCTAATTTTTGTGGCTTCAGTTTAAACAAGTTGCTGAGTTGCTACTGTCATGTGAATATGGTAATAGTATCAATAATCTTTTTCCCCATTGAAATGTTAGATGTCCATCTCTTTATATGTCTTTCAGAGAATATAATCTTAAAATTTATTTCTAGTCTGAAAATGTCACAAGAAAGGATATAAAACATGATATATCGACTGAATCCCAAGCTCACTGTAAATTGTCTTTTGCCATGTCATGGAACATATAGCTCAAGACAAAAGCAGCACTTAGAGATCAAAAGCATGAAATAAGGGTTTTCACAATGTCATTGGCCCTTGGTCCTCCCAAAAAAAGTTTAACTGACACGGTTGCTGTATTTAAGCTATCACTAAGCTGATTTCAGTCTTGTTAACATCATATTGTTTTGATATTTGCAAATTACAGTGAAGTGAGTTGGTACCCATGGGTGTGACTTCAGGTATTTATTGGGACTTTTTTCAGTGTTCTTCCAGACTTACAGGAACAGGGATGAAAAGAAACTGCTGTACTTGATAACTATTGCTCCTTTGTGTTTAAATACACAAGATGAGTTATAACATCACAGACATGTCTTGTGGCTTTGAGGAGATGTGAAAAATGAGCAAGTCTTGATACTTCCCCATCTAAATACACAAGAAATTTTGCATGCAGAATTTGAAAAGTTACTTATGGAGTTCTACTGGAAAAACTACTCCATTGGAGTAACAAAACCTGGTTTACATTACCCTGGTTTACTGTCTTAATGCTTGCTCCTTCATTGAGCTCTTATGTATTTCATTGTGAGCTTTTAAAATATATGTATCATTTCAGATTTTCTAAACTAAGTAAGTGCCAGTTTTGAATCTCTGAACTGTCTCTTGCTCAGGACTTCATTACAGATCTTTTTGGTCACTGAGGAAGTTGTGTGGAATAACTGCCTGAATAAAGCTTGAATTTCCATCTATGAAAGAAATTTTGTCAGTTTAGGGGTAGTATTGGTGTTGTAGGTATTCTTATGTTAATATTTGCAAAAGGCCTCTCATAGGCGCAAGCAGTACCCCTAATAGCATTTTCATTGACACAGTATGCATCTGTGTGATATGGGAGAAGGCACTGATTTTCACAAATGTTAAAACTTCGTAACAGCTGCCACTTGCTGCTTTTTCTCCTGTCACCATAGCATCTTTTCATAGATGTAGTTTTATGGGCTAATGAGATTTCTGCAGCTTTCTCAGCTGACTTGTGCTCCTTCTTGAAGTGCAGCTTTTGCTGATGAGTTTTTGCCAGTTCTTCCTTGCATACAGCAGAGTACACTGGAGGTTTGGGTTTGCTGCTTGGTGATGGTGGTGTGCTTGAAATAATAAAAATATTATTAACAATTGTACTTCAGCTGGTATTTGTGTGCTTATTAAGAGACCTAGCATTTCCTACTAATTCCATAATGTTTTTCCAGCTGAACGAGCTTTGGACACCATGAACTTTGATGTCATTAAAGGCAAACCAGTGCGCATCATGTGGTCTCAGCGCGATCCATCTCTGCGCAAAAGCGGTGTAGGAAACATCTTCATCAAAAACTTGGACAAATCAATTGATAACAAAGCTTTGTATGACACATTTTCTGCTTTTGGGAACATCCTGTCTTGTAAGGTTAGTGGAAAATAAAATGTATTGACACACAGATTCCTCAGTTTATGCTGGAAACATTCCATGGGTATTACAACAAGGTTTTCATTTATAGGTGGTGTGTGATGAAAATGGATCCAAGGGTTATGGATTTGTGCATTTTGAGACACAAGAAGCTGCAGAAAGAGCAATTGAAAAAATGAATGGTATGCTGCTTAATGACCGCAAAGTGTAAGTACATAAATAAGTATTTGGGGATCAGCAAGCTGAAATTCATTTTAGGACAAAGATTTAAAAGCCTACCTAGGAAAGGAAAGTTGTTCTGAAAATTTCTAATTTTAAGAAGATGTAGAGTTTTAGTGCTAGGGATTGTAAGAATTGCATCACCTGCTTATTCTAGAGTCAGTCTAAGTTCAAAAAGACAAATAATGAACTCCAGAGGAAAAAATCACTGTATTAATTGTCTTACAAGCCAATAGTGTAATGAGGATTTGGGACCTTCCCTGGTTTTCTGATCTTAATGGTCTGAGATAAAATACAATCCATTGAGTATTCTGAATAATGCATCCTTTATAAGAGTTGTGAGGTAAGTGTATTATCCATATTTTGGAATCAGCTGATACTTAGCACTAAAGGGTGCTTACTTGGCACTAAAGAGTGGTCAGATTAGACTAATATTTTTGTATGAATGTCTGTTAATAGGCATGTCTAGGGACTAGAAAATAAAACTTAGAGAAATGTAACATTTTAAACATCACTGCATTGTAGGAAAAAATGTTATTTGGCAACTTCTTTAATATTTAGGCTGGGGGAGTGAGTGTCCTTCACAGCTATGCCTAAGGGATCATGGTCAACATGCAGTCATAAGAGCACAGGGGTAAAATATATGATGAGAGTTAATTTTGCTTTGAATTTCTGTTCAGACTAGTCTTTTAGAAATCAATTAAAACATTATCAAAATCTGCTGAACACATCGCACTTCTGTTCTTACTATACTTGATTGCTAAAATTAGGTGAAATTGTCAAAGTTTAAAAATTACTGAGGTACTGTATGCTGCTGTATCACATTTTTCAAATTTGTGACTATAAAGTTAGAGCCTACAATAAAATTTGAAAGAAGGAATTTGCTACAGTCAGAAATCAGCCCCTGTGCTAGGGCATGTCCTTGGGCTGCAGAATATTTTGTTCAGGTTGTCCTCCTTTTCTGCTAGTATGAACTAACCATTGGTGTTGCCAGTCAATTTGCAGTATTTGACTCAAGAGCAAGTTGAACTATTTATTTCACTATTCCTGTAAACAAAGTCTTTGATACCTGCTGGAGAGGTGTGCTAGGGAGGGAGGGCAGTTAGTTAAATATCTCTTGCTTAAAAACTGAATCAGAGAGCAGTAACTGCTTTTAGGCTGCTTTTAGGAATTATGCTGTTATCTGGAATTTCTGTTCAGCCTCTTAGTACTCTTTCCATTGTCAAGCTCTTGTTGTCAAAGGCTGTTTTATAAGAGTGAACAATCTCACCAATGGCTTTGAAAGCATTTCTTGCCTTGTAACTGGGATAAACGTGCTGGTGTAGCAAAGGACAGTGGAGTTGTTTTTTTGACTTTTGCCATAAATATTTTATCTAAAGAATTTCATACCTATAGTGAACAAGACTGATTAGGAATAAAATACAATGCCAGAGGATTAAAGTAAATTTTTAAACCTTGAGACACTTGCTTTATTCTGTATTGCTCTGTTCTTTCTGCAACCAGATTTGTTGGAAGGTTTAAATCCCGCAAGGAACGTGAGGCAGAGCTTGGAGCCAGAGCAAAAGAATTCACCAATGTTTACATCAAAAATTTTGGAGAAGACATGGATGATGAGAGACTTAAGGAACTCTTTGGCAAGTTTGGTAATGTCTTAATGTTTATATAAACACAAGTGAATTTCAATTTGCTATATGTATCTTATCTGCACAGTGTCTTGAAATACAAGAAGTCAGGGCTGTCTGATGTTGATATAGAAATGTAATAAAGGTTACTGAAAAGTGGGTACTTAATTCCAGTTTCAGATTCAAAAGTGCAGTAATACCTCAATTTTAAATAGGCAGAATATCATGTTTAATCCTGCCATGAGAACTGTTTTCAGTAATCTGGAAGTAATGTGTCTATGGGTTCTGTAGTGTTCTCTGGTTTAGTACAGATTGATTTTATAAATGCACCTACAGGATGTGTGACTAATGAATTTCTACTGCTTTCATTGACCTGCAAACTTACCTCTGTTATTCAGTTGCATTGTGGTGGTTGACCTAATAGAAAATTACAAAGAACTATTCCAGCACCAAGCTATGAGATTCTGCCTTGATCCTCAGTTACGCACAGGGCAAAATTATGGGGGACGTTTGACCATGATGTAGTAATGTATACGATGTGTTGCCATCAAAATAGGAAATGGCACATCCCTTAATGCCATTAGAGGTTCTTCATGTTTTATTTTCAATCTCACCTTTTTTATTTTTTTTTTCCTGTATGCTTTTCCTGTTCTCCAGTGGATATTATGTAAAGCAAGGGAAAGCCTTGTACAAGATACCCTGTAGCGGCCTTAAAGAGCACGAACAGGAAATTCCTTTCTGCTCTTCAAGTATCTGTGGTTGAAACAGTAGCGAATTTAGCTGCTACAGCTAAATTGGCTACTTCCAATTGAGTCTGTGAACTGCAATTTTTCAGAGGTTGTGAAATTGATTAACTAGGATGGCCTTTCACCAGGATAAATAGTGAAGTGTATGCCTAATTTGCAACGCCTTCCTCTGGCTTTTTCAGTACCTGCTTCAAAGCATGGAAGCATTAATACTTTTCAAGTGTCATTTTTAATGATGAAAAAAATGTAATTGACTTTGTGGTGAGGTTTTCTTTCACTTTGAGGTGAAATTTTGGTTGAAAATACATTAGAGAAGAAATTCAGTGTGATGGACTTCAGCCATAATGGCTGAAGTTCATCAGGGCAAATGAGTAATTTCATATTAATGGATGAAATTTACTTGATACTATTAGTGCAGGAGTCCTTTGTAATACGAGTGAAATAAACTAAACATCACCTTCTAAAGAGAATGTTCAAAAGGTGAGAGGAATACACTGTCTATGAAGCATAAGTATTTTGTTCTCTTTTTAGGTCCTGCTCTAAGTGTGAAAGTTATGACTGATGAGAGTGGAAAATCCAAAGGCTTTGGCTTCGTTAGTTTTGAACGACATGAAGATGCCCAAAAAGTAAGCCTTTGGACTTAATTTTAGGAATCCTGTAACTGAGACTCAAATAATATGTTTCATTGAGTGATTAAGTTTTTTTAATTGGTCAAGGACACTGCAAAAAGAGTGCCTAAATTACTTAGTTTCTGTCATTTAGAATACTTTCCTATGAGCAAATGTCAGTTGGTCTGAGAAACCTGTTAAGTCAAGATACTCTGGTACAGCTGGAACTAGTGTAGAAATGGGGAATCTTGAATAATTTTAAAACCTGTTGTAGTTGGGCTTAAAGGTCTCAGTGATATTTGGTCTCTCACATGCTGAGCATAGTAAATTAGTACATCTCTGAATCATTTGGTCCAGTTTGTTTGCACAAAATGTTTGTGCCTTTCTGCCTTTTGCACAGAAGGCAGAAAGAATTGTGTTTTCTGCAAAGTCAGCAGGAAAGCTATTAGTTTTATAAAGCATGCTTGGTATAACTGTGAGAAAATAGTCATAGAGCCCTGTAATGTTGCTTTTACTCCAAGGGGTAACTTTGGAAAAGGGGTCCTTTTTATTTGTGTATATGTCTATATCATGCCAGTATGGTGTGTAACTTAATTTATTGTCAACTGGTGGCTTTGATATGTCACTTTACTGTGACAGTAGAGACATAGCATCAGGAAAAAAATACAGTACAGAACAAACAAAGTTTGCTTTTCAAAAGGCATTATGGTGATTTGTCAGTACTGCAAGTGTACAAGCAAGAGATTAGAACAAATCCTGTGTGTCCTTAGAACATCTTCGTTTTTCAGTCTTGCATGCATTAATTGATGAATAGTTTCTCTTACTATAGTGACAATCACATGTTGGGTGTTTTAAATAACATAAAATTCCAGTATCTCTGTAAAAATGTCTAATGGCTTTGATCATAAACATATACAATAAACCGGTGACTTCTGGATTTAAATTAATTGAGTACATGCCAGAGTTTTTACATCTGAAGAGTTGTAACTCAAAACAGTATCAAGGGAAGTTCACATTTTCATACTTCTAATTATTTACTAAATGAAAGACTAAAAATAAAAACAGACCTGTACATATCATCTGTAGCTTAACATTTAGTATAGAAAGATCTGGTAGATATTACAGTTTCAGGTGTTACTTTTAAAGACTTGGTGAATTAAAGATTTTCAACTTTATTTGCTTACTCTTTGCTTTTTTCAGCCATTATCAAGATAAGGCTTTATAGAAATAGTTCTTGCAACTTGGGTTTTTTCCTCCAGCTTCATATAAAAAAAATGTGGCTTGCATCCCTTGTGACTTGTCTTCAACAAGATAGAAGCATACTTGGAAAGCAGTTTTCATGTTATCATAAGTGGGGAGGTCTTGGGGTATTTTGTTTTAATTAGTGGTATTTTAAGATGGATTAGTTCTTTTTCTAGAATACTTGTGTAGGTTTTTAATTTGAATTGCATTTTTTGTGTGTCTGAAAAATGGTGGAATACAAAAAGCACTGCTAACTTGTTGTTTGTCAATGAAGGCTGTAGATGAAATGAATGGGAAAGAGCTCAATGGAAAACAGATCTATGTTGGCCGGGCTCAGAAAAAGGTGGAAAGACAGACGGAGCTGAAGCGCAAGTTTGAACAAATGAAGCAGGACAGGATCACCAGATACCAGGTTGAGTTTTAAATCAAGAGGGCTAACTCTATTATATGATGTTCTGAGATTTACACAGAACAATTGCAGAAAGAATTGTGTTTTCTGCAAAGTCAGCAGGAAAGCTATTAGTTTTATAAAGCATGCTTGGTATAACTGTGAGAAAATAGTCATAGAGCCCTGTAATGTTGCTTTTACTCCAAGGGGTAACTTTGAAAGGGGGGTCCTTTTTATTTGTGTATATGTCTATATCATGCCAGTATGGTGTGTAACTTAATTTATTGTCAACTGGTGGCTTTGATATGTCACTTTACTGTGACAGTAGAGACATAGCATCAGGGAAAAAATACAGTACAGAACAAACAAAGTTTGCTTTTCAAAAGGCATTATGGTGATTTGTCAGTACTGCAAGTGTACAAGCAAGAGATTGGAACAAATCCTGTGTGTCCTTAGAACATCTTCGTTTTTCAGTCTTGCATGCATTAATTGATGAATAGTTTCTCTTACTATAGTGACAATCACATGTTGGGTGTTTTAAATAACATAAAATTCCAGTATCTCTGTAAAAATGTCTAATGGCTTTGATCATAAACATATACAATAAACCGGTGACTTCCGGATTTAAATTAATTAAGTACATGCCAGAGTTTTTACATCTGAAGAGTTGTAACTCAAAACAGTATCAAGGGAAGTTCACATTTTCATACTTCTAATTATTTACTAAATGAAAGACTAAAAATAAAAAAACCCAGACCTGTACATATCATCTGTAGCTTAACATTTAGTATAGAAAGATCTGGTAGATATTACAGTTTCAGGTGTTACTTTTAAAGACAGAACTTGGTGAATTAAAGATTTTCAACTTTATTTGCTTACTCTTTGCTTTTTTCAGCCATTATCAAGATAAGGCTTTATAGAAATAGTTCTTGCAACTTGGGTTTTTTCCTCCAGCTTCATATAAAAAAAATGTGGCTTGCATCCCTTGTGACTTGTCTTCAACAAGATAGAAGCATACTTGGAAAGCTGTTTTCATGTTATCATTAGTGGGGAGGTCTTGGGGTATTTTGTTTTAATTAGTGGTATTTTAAGATGGATTAGTTCTTTTTCTAGAATACTTGTGTAGGTTTTTAATTTGAATTGCATTTTTTGTGTGTCTGAAAAATGGTGGAATACAAAAAGCACTGCTAACTTGGTTGTTTGTCAATGAAGGCTGTAGATGAAATGAATGGGAAAGAGCTCAATGGAAAGCAGATCTATGTTGGCCGGGCTCAGAAAAAGGTGGAAAGACAGACGGAGCTGAAGCGCAAGTTTGAACAAATGAAGCAGGACAGGATCACCAGATACCAGGTTGAGTTTTAAATCAAGAGGGCTAACTCTATTATATGATGTTCTGAGATTTACACAGAACAATTGCTTTTAAAAATAACTTGCCTGTTCTTTTAGGGTGTAAACCTTTATGTGAAAAATCTTGATGATGGGATCGATGATGAGCGTCTCCGAAAAGAGTTCTCCCCATTTGGTACAATCACTAGTGCAAAGGTAAAGTTCATAGATGGTGCTCATCTGTTCTCTGAAAATGAGTAGTGATCTGTCACCAAAGAAAAGTTAATTTCATTCAGTAACAGATGTGACCCACTGTACATGTGGGCATCAGCTTTCTTGAGTATTGTACATGTCAGGTTAAACAACATATGATCATCCTTTCTTGAAATAAAAAGTAGTAGTAGTGGTAGTGAGACTAGTGTGAGAAAAGTTACATCTTTTAGTGCAATATTTTGCTCATTATTTAATGAGATTTTCATCTCTATTTGGGTAACAGCTATTTAATAATAATAATACTAATTTTTATAAACTTTTTATGAAATACTCAGTTAAACCTGTGGTCTCATTTCTAATAAGCTGAAAAAGGAAACTCATGCAAGTTGAATAGGTGTGACACAGAAGTGTTTTAAAACTAAATTTTGTACTGACAGGTGATGATGGAAGGTGGCCGCAGCAAAGGATTTGGATTTGTATGCTTTTCGTCACCAGAAGAAGCCACCAAAGCAGTCACAGAAATGAATGGTAGAATTGTGGCTACTAAACCATTATATGTAGCTCTAGCCCAGCGTAAAGAGGAGCGCCAAGCTCATCTCACCAACCAGTACATGCAGAGGATGGCAAGCGTCAGAGCAGTACCTAATCCTGTCATCAACCCCTACCAGCCAGCACCTCCTTCAGGATACTTCATGGCAGCTATTCCTCAGGTATGTGTAGAGATGAGTAACTGAATATTTTGTGTTGTATATAAAATCTGCTTAAATACAGCAGTAAATAGAACTGTTAGCATGTGTCTGTGATTTCAGCATTTTAATCTCTTAGTGGGAGGGTGCTGGGCTGTTCAGCATGCCCTTCACAGACAACAAAGTTAAGTGATGTTGTTGTGTTTGGCAGACTCAGAACCGTGCTGCGTACTATCCTACTAATCAGCTGGCTCAACTTGCTAGACCTAGTCCTCGCTGGACTGCTCAGGGTGCCAGACCTCATCGTAAGTCACTTCTTTACCTCTTTTCAGCGATTGCTGTAAACTCCGTAGCATTTACCTTTGCACTTTCAGATAGATTTTCATGGCATTGCTGTATTAGTCTTCTGTTTGTCATGTTGTCATCACTCAGTCTTTCAGCATGTAACAGTATATTGTTTCTAAACTATAGCATTCCAAAACATGCCTGGTGCGATCCGCCCAGCAGCACCCAGACCACCGTTCAGTACCATGAGACCAGCTTCTTCCCAGGTTCCACGAGTCATGTCAACGCAGCGTGTTGGTGAGTTTGATTTGTGTAAACCTTAGGTATTGGACTTGCTTTCCAATTTTGCTGGTTCAGCATGATCTTGCAAAATGAACATCTTTGAGTTTAATATCACATGTGATATTCCTAATGAATAAGCTAATATCACCTTCTAGTAATTGCTTTAAATACTGTCCCAGCAAAGACTCGAGCTGTGATCCCATCTCTTCAGGATGAAGCATGTACTCTTGTGTGCACTTGAGTAATACTGTAAGGTGGCTTCTGTCATTTCCAAACATAGTTCCAGCAATTGTAATAATAGGTTGCATATAGAAATATTGAGATGATACAATTTTAGCTCTTACTAGTTTTATTATATTTTACGTATACATACTTTATTATTGTAAGCCAGTATCATGAATACAAAATCTGCACATCACTGAATGAACCAGAATTGACTGTAATCATTGAATGGTTTGGGTTGTAAGGAACCTTAAAGCTCATATATTTCAGCCCCCATGCCAGAGGCAGGGAACCCTCCACTAGACCAGGGTAATCAGAGCCCCAGCCAGGCTGGTCTTGCACATCTCCAGGGATGGGGAGTCCACAGCCTTTCTGAAGGCGTAATTCTCCCAGAATGTATCAGACAGCCATTTACTTCTTCCTAAAAGTATCTTTTTTAGAATGGCTGACATAATGTGCTCAGGAAATCAAACGTCCTTTAGCTTATAATGAAAATTATATCAACACTCAAAGTGGATTTTTTATCATGGATCTTTTTTTTCCAATAGCCTGTAAATGGGCAGTTCGTGAATGAAGTGATGGGAAATAAGCATCCAGTAAATTTCAAGGTTTGAACCTTTGTATGTGACCAGTGATGTGACAGTTGGCAGTACTGTTAGGATGAATCTATAACACAATACCTAAATTAGGTATTTGATTCAAGTTGGTTTGTTGGGCAGAATAATTATATAATAATAATTATTCACATGGAATTCTGTTCTATTTTCCCAGCTAATACATCAACACAGACGATGGGTCCACGTCTGCAGCAGCAGCTACTGCGGCCCCTCCTGCCGTGCGCACAGTACCGCAGTACAAATACGCCAGGGTGTTGCCCCAGCAGCACCTCAACACGCAGCCACAGGTTGCTATGCAGCAGGTACGTGCTCTGGGAGCTGCTCTGGGCTTTTACTCGTGTTCTTTGCAGAGGAAGGTGGTGAGGGTGATGGCAGGGCAGTTCAGGCTCTGCATCAGGCAGTAGAGTAAAAGCTTAGGGAGTTAAGAATCTTTGAAGTTCACCTGGGATAGGATGTGATTCCATGTTGCTTTGTTCTTTTTCAGTTCCCTCATACCTTAGCCTAAATTCTTGTGTTTGCTGCTGTGGAGCAGTTTCTAATAATCTTCAGCATCATCACTCAGCTCTAACCAGTAATATTTGATTGAATAGGCATAGTTGTTAATTTTTTGATGTTTCTGACACTGTAGACATTTGTGTATGCGTTGTGAAATACTGGCTGTTTGAAGCTGCAACCTAATTATGAGCCAGGGTTTAATTTTCAAATGTTAAATTAATTTGCAGCCTGCTGTCCATGTGCAAGGTCAGGAACCCTTGACTGTTTCCATGTTGGCTTCTGCCTCCACAAGAACAAAAGCAGATGTTAGGTAGGTATATGATACCTTTCTATGTATATTAGCAGAAGGACAGTTAAAGTACACTTTTTCAATCTTTAAATGCAGAGTAAATGGTTCTAGCAGCAGAACAAGTTTGTTTCCTTTATCCCTTACATTTAGGTTGGATCTATCCCTGACTAACTTTCTTCTTTACCTTCTAGTAATTGCTTTAAATACTGTCCCAGCAAAGACTCGAGCTGTGATCCCATCTCTTCAGGATGAAGCATGTACTCTTGTGTGCACTTCAGTAATACTGTAAGGTGGCTTCTGTCATTTCCAAACATAGTTGCAGCAATTGTAATAATAGGTTGCATATAGAAATATTGAGATGATACAATTTTAGCTCTTACTAGTTTTATTATATTTTACATATACATACTTTATTATTGTAAGCCAGTATCATGAATACAAAATCTGCACATCACTGAATGAACCAGAATTGACTGTAATCATTGAATGGTTTGGGTTGAAAGGAACCTTAAAGCTCATATATTTCAGCCCCCATGCCAGAGGCAGGGAACCCTCCACTAGACCAGGGTACTCAGGGCCCCAGCCAGGCTGGTCTTGCACATCTCCAGGGATGGGGAGTCCACAGCCTTTCTGAAGGCATAATTCTCCCAGAATGTATCAGACAGCCATTTACTTCTTCCTAAAAGTATCTTTTTTAGAATGGCTGACATAATGTGCTCAGGAAATCAAATGTCCTTTAGCTTATAATGAAATTATATCAACACTCAAAGTGGATTTTTTTATCATGGATCTTTTTCCAATAGCCTGTAAAATGGGCAGTTCGTGAATGAAGTGATGGGAAATAAGCATCCAGTAAATTTCAAGGTTTGAACCTTTGTATGTGACCAGTGATGTGACAGTTGGCAATACTGTTAGGATGAATCTATAACACAATACCTAAATTAGGTATTTGATTCAAGTTGGTTTGTTGGGCAGAATAATTATAATAATAATAATTATTCACACATGGAATTCTGTTCCTATTTTCCCAGCTAATACATCAACACAGACGATGGGTCCACGTCCTGCAGCAGCAGCTACTGCGGCCACTCCTGCCGTGCGCACAGTACCGCAGTACAAATACGCCGCGGGTGTTCGCAACCCCCAGCAGCACCTCAACACGCAGCCACAGGTTGCTATGCAGCAGGTACGTGCTCTGGGAGCTGCTCTGGGCTTTTACTCGTGTTCTTTGCAGAGGAAGGTGGTGAGGGTGATGGCAGGGCAGTTCAGGCTCTGCATCAGGCAGTAGAGTAAAAGCGCTAGGGAGTTAAGAATCTTTGAAGTTCACCTGGGATAGGATGTGATTCCATGTTGCTTTGTTCTTTTCAGTTCCCTCATACCTTAGCCTAAATTCTTGTGTTTGCTGCTCTGTGGAGCAGTTTCTAATAATCTTCAGCATCATCACTCAGCTCTAACCAGTAATATTTGATTGAATAGGCATAGTTGTTAATTTCTTTGATGTTTCTGACACTGTAGACATTGTGTATGCTAAGTTGTGAAATACTGGCTGTTTGAAGCTGCACCTAATTATGAGCCAGGGTTTAATTTTCAAATGTTAAATTAATTTGCAGCCTGCTGTCCATGTGCAAGGTCAGGAACCCTTGACTGCTTCCATGTTGGCTTCTGCCCCTCCACAAGAACAAAAGCAGATGTTAGGTAGGTATATGATACCTTTCTCTATGCATATTAGCAGAAGGACAGTTAAAGTACACTTTTTCAATCTTTAAATGCAGAGTAAATGGTTCTAGCAGCAGAACAAGTTTGTTTCCCTTATCCCTTACATTTAGGTTGGATTCATCCCTGACTAACTTTCTTCTTTCTAGGTGAGCGTCTATTCCCCCTTATTCAAAGCATGCACCCTACTCTGGCGGGTAAGATCACTGGGATGTTGCTGGAGATTGACAACTCTGAACTCCTCCACATGCTCGAGTCTCCTGAGTCTCTTCGTTCGAAGGTGGGTGCACTTTAGCCTTGCACTGGTTCCATAAGTGGTTAAGTCTACACTGATCTAACAGTCATTGGTGCTGGCCCAGTGGGGTGGCAGCAATGCCGTGGTGGCTCAGGGCAAGAGTATCCTCTTTCAAAAGAGAACAGTGACTTACATTGCATGAACTGGAATTGTTACGTTCTCATTATTCTTTTCAACAATGTTTATATACGTAATTTCCACTGTATTATTAACTTAAATATACAAAAATTGCTGAGCTTCCCTTAATTAATTTTTCATTTGTACTTAACAGGTTGATGAAGCTGTAGCCGTACTACAAGCCCACCAAGCTAAAGAGGCTGCTCAAAAGGCAGTTAATAATCCCACTGGGGTTCCAAGTGTTTAATAAGTAAGTTTGGACACTGTAGTTCCATAGGTTGACTAAGGCAAGTGTTTGGTCCATGGCCTTGCAAGCAGCATGTGTCCGGGCTGTGTCATGTGCAGCCAGAGGAAGTAGCAGCTATGGTAAACAAGCTTCTGTGCTCACTTGGTTAGCAAAAGCTACTGACATGTCATTGTTTCTAGCAACACATTTAGTTGGAGTTAGCTCTGGCATGTGTGCAAAAACAGGCAGTTCTGTCAAATGCTGCTATTCATACTATTGAGAACAACTTGTGGAATTGAAATAAGCTTAAAATGGTATTCGAACCCCCTTTTTTCTTAAAATTAAAGAACTTATTTATACTGTAGTTTGTATATACTTACCGAATTCTAAAATGGTCTAGTAAGTGAAAACTAAACTGTATATTGTCTTGACTTCACATTTGGGTGAATTTAATGTCATTTAAAATAGTGATTTTTCTTCATTGCTTTCTGTGGGGCTGGTATCTTAACTGTGCATGACAGAGGCAAATGGTGGTACCTTAACAATTTTGACAGCGAAAAATTGGAAGTTGATGATAAAAAGGAATTTATTGTCTCTTCCATCTAGTTAGGTTTTGCCTTTGAACTTGCTTTCCACATTTGTAGTTGTCATTTGTAGATGCCTGATTTAACATTTGATCACATAACATTTTTCCTTTTGGAGGAAGAATTTGAGTCATGATTTTTACCCTTTTCTGTTTCTGGAGATAAGTGCTGAATAGATTGTCTCTCCTAAACTAAGATGCTCATACTTTGAGACCATTACTCCATCTGCCTCATGATGTTTTAGTAATTGGAAGTTGAAAATCCTGCTAGGGTAGTTATTTGATGAGCCTCAAGAGTAGAGGTGCCCCACAGTCAATCACAGTAACATTGTGCTTAAAGCAGTGCTGTGAGAGGGACTGTCCAGTTCTAGAGTCAGTGTTGTCTTGCCAAGGATCAGACTTTTGAATACTTTTGTGTCACCTAAAAAGTGGGAGGACGTTGGATATTCTGTTTCTAGAATATCCATTGAAACAATGAAAGCCCAGAGTGCTGCATGGTGTACTGTAGTAGAAAACATACAAGGTGCTGCGTTTGTTTTGAAACATAACGTTGTTTTTCTTCGCAGAGCTATCCGGGACTACAATCTAGAACTTCGCTTCACCGAAGAAAAAAAAATCTAAACATGGAAAAACTATTAAATATTGAGAAAAACATTGCAAAACATAAAATAAATAAAAAAAGGAAAGGAAACTTTGAAGCTTACGTACAGAGCAACGCCGGGGCTAGCAAAACAGATGCTAGTCCTAGATTTACTTATTGATTTAAAATTTAAAAAAAAATAGTAAAATAAAAAATACAAATTAATGTTTTATAAACCCAGGGGAAAAGAATTTTCAGCACAGTACAAAAATTTAAAGCATTCCTTTCTTTAATTTTGTAATTCTTTACTGTGGAAAAGCTCAGATTATCACCACTGTTTTAGTTGACAGTGAGAATTGATAGCTGAGCAAAGAAACATAATTTGGATTATAAAATTCTTGGTTTAATAAAAATTCCTTAAACACTGACTTGCTTGTGATGGTTTCTTTTGTACAGTGTGCTTTTCATAAACTTGTCATCCAGAATGCCAAGTTAGAAACCCACTCTGTAGTATGTTTTAGTGGATTGTAGAGAAGATAAAACTACACCTGTAGACTGTCTTCTAAATAATAGAAGTGAAGGAGGGGGGGAAGTGTTTGGGTTTTTTTAATTGCTGCTTGATCTGAATCTGGTCTAGTGTACAATAGCACAGAAATAATTCTGTCTTCTCTCAGGGCTGATGGGGTCTTCAGGTCAGTTTGTGTCCCTAAAGGGGGTTTGCAGTGAAATGGCCAATGGCACTAAAGTGAGAAGAGGCTGCACTAACACTTGAGCTGTTCCATTTGCTACAGAACCATACTGAAGTTGGGAGTTTTGCAGGATTAATACTTAAATGCTTAATCAAGCTCAGTGTTAAATGCCTAAACAAAAGAGACAGTAAAATGGCTTTTGGTGTAAAATAAACTTTCACTGTATGAATTAGCAAATACACTGAAGCTTGTCCATCCACAGATGGATTATCCTACAGTTGCTGCCTTGCTTTTTGGTTTTCCTCTTTGTGCAGACCTGTGGAATAAAAAAGTGTATTTCCTACCCCGTTTAGCCCATAATTGACTATAAATTGCTTTTTCAAAATTGATAATGCAAAAGGAGAAATGAAGCGGTGAATGTGGCATGTCTTGCTTTTACAAAGAAGAGAGTAAAACCTGGCAGGCTGGGGTGGGGAGGACACACAAAAATCTGTTAGTCATGGAGGAAGGCATGACCAGTAGCCACTGCAATCTGCTGAGTTTCAGTTTCTTTATGTAAAGAATACAGATTCTATGGAATTCACAAGAAGGGGTTAATTTGTTCTGGAAGTCTCTGAAATCTGTGTTGTGTAGTGGGAATGCCAATGTTCTCTGTTGTTGCAGTCAAAGCCCTTTAGTATGCTTTCTGAAGTCCCCCAAAAGACAGTTCAGGAGCCCCCTAATTTTTTCCCTCTTGCAAAGGGGAAAATTGCAGGATTTCAGGTTTTCTGTTACAGAATTTGAGAAATAAGTAGCATAATGAGGTGAGATTGGTCTGGTGTAAATGGAATCTAGTTAAAATCCTTTGCTGTAAAAAGCATTAGGTTAAACTTACATAATTTTTTCAGTCCTGTCCTGATGGCGGCAGACTGGGATAGTCTTTAATTTGCAGTCTTGATGAGGTATGTGACTAGAATTAAGAATTTTTGAAATTGGGTGGTAAATCCTACAAAAGAGGCAGTTCAGGCAAGATGTGTACATGTTAAGGGGCTGAATGTATAGCCTTGATTTTATGTAATGTCAACTATAAAAGCATTTAAACTTGGGAGACAGTTTTGATGACCTAAAAATACTTAAAGCCATAATGGGAATACTGAAGAATCTGATGATATTAAATGTTTAATGGAAGATTTAAAGGGTATTACAAAAACCTATTTTCAGGATTCTCAGACCACTAGCAAGAAAATAAGATGTCTCCTGACTTCTGTTAGTTTTCCTAGATAAGTTGTGTCTTCTGTCAGTCTGCTGGAGTTAACCAAACTAATTTTTGTTTTGTAAGAATGAGCAAGTTATTTAACATCTTGCCAATGGGGTAGCTGAAGAAGAACAGGAAGTCTTGAGTTTGTACAAGACTTCTGTGTGTCATGCACTAGCATCTGTACCAGCATGAAATATTGGGTAACTTCTGTGGTGGAAGGAAACAGCAAGGCAATTCTGAGGTGATAATGACAGCCTAAGAAGACAAAGCCATGGGTTAATTTGGTTTATTTATTCACAGTCTTGCTTACGTGGTAATTCCCTGCTGTATACTACAGGTGCCTATGCAATAAACGTCTTCTATTTAATTTCTAAATCTTAGAGGGCAAACAAGGCATTTGTTAGTGTGTCTACCAATGCATCTTTGGAGTACTAGTGTAAAACAATGCAGCATGCAGGAAAATCAACTTTTTCAATAGTAGAGAAGTGTTCCTTTGAGTTAATAGGCAGCCTGACTGGCAGGCACTTCCTGCTGGCACACATTCCCTCTAGTATGTGTCAGAGGCTTACTGTGATCCTCTGCACCCTGCAGCCAGCCGGTGCTAAGCTGATTTTGCTGGATCCTCTGGCATTTCATTCCTTAAGTTCTCCTGGGTCTTCCATTCTGACCACAGCAAACACTTCAGAGTTTAGCAGCAGCCAAAAGCCTGCTCGGGAAGTGAGTGGTAATTTGAATGAATGAATGAATGAATGGTATTACATTTTTGCCATCCACTTTCCCAAGCAGGATGTGGCTTTATGAGCAACTAAATCAAAGTTTTGGTGCAGAGGTAATCTGGATTGCACACATGCTCTTCACTGCTCTGCTGAAGTCTAGGGAATTCAGAATTCACTGGGTCCAGGGGAGGAGGGAGCAAGGTGCTGGAAATTAACATGTTCTAAAGCCTGGCAATGTCTTGTTGCCAGTTTGTGCTAATTAGATGTCTACCCTTGAATAAATGGTGTGTCATCAGTCCTTGCATCTTGAGCATCCTTCTTGGTAACATTCTTTATGATTGTGATGGACAACTGGATGTTCAAAGGTAACCACGCAACATTTTGAGTTAGGAGTCTTGGAAAAAAGATTTCCTGAAATCTACATCATCTAGACATATTTGTGCTTGGAACAACTGGAAAATCTAAAACAACTTTATATTTTTTTACAATACACTTTGTATTTTTTTTTCAATAGGTTTAGGAGTTGTGGTCCAAACTAATATGCTAGAGAGAGCTGCAGTCCTTGGGACCACAATTCTCCCTAGACTTTTGTAGTTATATGTGAGTCCCTGTGGTATGACTACCTCACTGAAAAAGCTTTTATTCTCACTTTTCTTCTACAGGACATGGTCAATGAGAAAGAGTAGCTGTATGGAAATGAAAATACAGCTGGAGGGGCGACAAATCCTTGGTATATTGCATTTGAAGTGAATTCAAATTTAAAACAAATGTTTCCAGCTACACTAAGAACACAAGGTCCAGATGTGGTTAGAACTTGGGCAACAAGAGCAAAAGAAGAATATTTTCAAGAAAGTAATTTGAGATTTAGATTTCTCACTAAAAGGGATTGGGATTGAAAGTAATTTCAATTTCTCACTATTGGGATTGAAAGTAATCATTAAGAAAAAAAAGTATTGACAAGACATAATGGCCCTTTTGTCCATTAAGTACTAAGAGCAGTACATCTGCCAAATGGTCTCCTATTTCCCATGTCATCTGCTAAGGAAACATCCCTAATCCTGTCACATTCTAACTGGCTGTAACTGGCCAGATGTCTGTACTTTTTATAGCTCTGAGCACGTTTTAAAATATACCACGTTGTACCTGAGCATTCAAAAACCCAAACTGATGCCCTGGGCAGGCTAAATGGCTGTGTCACATTTCAGTGACTGGGACCTTGGGTTACAGTGTTCTAGGTTAAACCTGAAGTCACCAGATGACATCAAACAGAGATTACACTTCAAAAGGTGGGCCCCAAGCATATTATGTTGTCATGTCTGTGAATGGAAGCTTACTTAATCCTGTCCCTTTCCACTGCTAGAGATTTGCCACCTGTAGCTGTGTCTTGGAGAAAAAAGGAGGGGATGGACAGCAATGGCAGAGGATGGGCTCTTCAGGGCTGATGCCAACAGACTTCCCACTGGGGAGAGGGAGGCAGAACTGTTGCACTTGTTGGAAATGATACAACTTTTAAAATTTTTTTATGTAACTTTAGTCAGGGGATTGTTCACCCTAGGAAAAGGAGAATTGAAGTTTCTCTTCAAACAACTCTGTTCACTAGTGCTGGGTGAGGTGAGACCTGATGAGTTTAATATCTACAGTTTGGGAGTAGCCACAAAATACACAGCAGATGAATATTAACAAACATCACCCCATGGTGTGGTCGGAGACCCCCGGTCTGGGAAAAGATTGATAAGAGAGCCACAGAATGAGGACCATCATTCTATTAACATCAAAGGCAAAGGGATCAATAACCAATAGGAGATTGAATGCTAAGAATTGTATAACTTAGAACCAATGAATGGGAATTTCTTTAGGTTTTCATGTATAAATATGTGAAAAGTCTGGTAAAGAACTATGTGTGATGGAGTGATTTTCAGTGTAGAACCCAGACACTGGGTGTGGATGAAATTATTTCTATTGCACATCCAGGCTAGGATAATATAATGCTAATTCTCTAACACTGAAAAGATGTTGGAGAGTTTCTGTTTTTCCTGAAGTTTTGGTGACACACTCACCTTTGCTTCCCCCCAAAACCGTATCCCCAGCAGTGACATGTGGGTGGTATAGAACAGCAACAGAGCCACACCATGTCCTCACCCTGCAATCAGGACACCACCAAAATTAGCTCTGTTTCCCCTCCTACAGTTTTCAGGAACCAGATTTAGGCAGATGAAGAGACCAGCAACCTAGAATGACAAAAGTAGAAAATTCATGTGACCTGGAGTATAGATCTTTCCTCTGTCTTCCTATACCTCACATTTTTCCATTGAACTCATTCTGCAGGTCCTTAACCTCCCAGGTTACAAAAGTGGAGATATGGACTGGCAAAATGTCTTAGGGTACAAACAAGGATACACACAGCAGCCTTGCTCAGGCTCTTCCAGAGCTCCTCAGGGTGTGGGGAGCCTCATCTCTCAGGTACACCGGAGCAACTGTGACACCAAGGCTACAAAGTCGGCTTTGTAAGAGGATTGTTGTGGAGCTGCTCCTGAAGTCACTGGACTGGCTACATTTCGCTGCACAGATGAAAAGTAAAAATAAATCAAGTTATCAAACACATTATACAATGTTATTTTACTTATTCTTCTCCACTTCATTCACAATGGCCACAGTTACTCCTGTTTATTGAAAAATATGTTTAAGCCTTATTTTACTGGAAAGAGGTTTTCCCCAGGTCATCCTGTCAATCACAGCATTTGCAAAGCAATTTTCTTTCTCTGAAAAAGGGCCTTTTGGTGAGGCCAGCATAACATGCTCACATCAGGCCCTCAGCTGCAGGGCAGGTGCTGCAGTGGCATCATTTCCCTGTTAATGAGCTCATTCCACATCTCCAGCAGTGCTGCTTGTCTAAGTCTACAAGGACTTTCACACAAGAAGACCAGTCCTGCAGTGCCTTTCTCTCAAGGGTACTAGAAACACGCAAAAGGAAGCTGTGAAAAACAGCAAAAATAAATCACCCTTATTGTCTGGAAACTAGCCATAAACAAAAGTCTCAGGCCAGAGATGGATGTACCATTTTAACTACACTTGACCTCCAGTGAGGTACTTTGTGAAAAAGGGATTTAGCTTTCTTAACAAACCTGCTGTGTACCCCTTTTGCCGGATGGCTGCTAGTCCATGTTCCTTGAGAAACAGTGAATTACTGTCACTTCATAATAAATTACCACTTTGTAGGCTCTTTCCTCGAGCTACTCTGAACTCCCTCCCTGCCCGGCCCCGGCGCTTCAGTGCCCGTGTCACCCCGCGGGCCTGGTCTGAGGGCCCGGTCTGAGGGCCCGGTCTGAGGGAGCGGTCTTTGGGAGCAAGGTCTGAGGGCCCGGTCTGAGGGAGCGGTCTGAGGGAGCGGTCTGAGGGAGCGGTCTGAGGGCCCGGTCTGAGGGAGATGTTTGAGGGAAAGGCCTGAAGAGGGCCTGTCTGAGGGCGCGGGGCTGCTGCTGGGTCCCACCGGGCCCGGTGTGCTCGGAGCGGCTCCTGCTCCGCAGGGTGCGGCACGGCCGCAGCTCCGAGCCGGTGAGGTGCGCCTGGTGCCACCCCCAGCCCTGCCCTCCCACCGGGCCCTCACACCTGCCTGGGTCTTCTGATGCTGTCCTTCCTATCGGAGGGGCAGAGCACTACTTGTGGAGCACGCGTTTGCAAAGTGAAATCCAGCAGCCACTGAGAGGCAAAACAGGAAAAAAAAAAGCCAGGGCTTGTGGCAGAAGGGTATGGTAAGCCGGCTAAATGGGAAACACTGGCCAAGCAGCACCAGCTGTTGGCTCTAAGTGCCTCTTTTCCTTGGCTTCTGGGAGAGAGGTGCAGCTGCTCAATTGTGGTCATTAATCCCATGAACAGCTCTGGAAAGTTTGTGGAGGTCAGTCCAGGCAAATTGCAGAGTTGATTGCAGGATTTTTTTTTTGCAAGCTGGGGGTTAACCAAGTGTTGGTTCTTGAATTGCCTAAGTCGATACCTCAGGAGTGACCCTTTCCACACTGAGTTACAAAACAGCTGGAAGACAGGCTTGAAGTATTCCAAGGAATAGCGAGCCTCAGAGAATAACGTATGGCCCCAGGCAACAGAAGTGGATGATTTCAGGGTGAATCTTCCTGTTTATTTCTACTTTTGCTTCATTCCTTGTTGAGTTGTCTTTGTCCTTTTGCCCTCTATCCTTCCTCTGGATTTCTTAGAAAAGTGAAAGGGGGCATGTGATGTTGAGCTTTTCTATGAAAGCAGAATATCTGTCAGCCTTCTCTTTGTTAGCCTTCTCTTTGCTCTCTGGCTGGCCTTTGCCAGTCCTTGGCTCCAAGCAAAATCTCTTCTGGCTTTTCTGTAAGTCTGGGTGCACACTATTATCCTTTCTGAGCAGCATAATTTTACCTCACCAGCCCTATTTTAGGGCCCTTTTTGGTGAATACTTATGCTGGTGGCTTAGGTAGGTGCTTCTCTTAGCAATTTCCTTGCTGTGCAGTGACAGGACCACTCTGAAACAGTTTTTCAGCCAGCAAACCTGGAAGGGTATCAATCCATCTCTCCCAACTCTGTGTGACTGCACAAACAGCTGGAGGAGCACAGTTAAAAGGTAGATGAGTTGCAGCAGGGCTGCCATGAGAAGCAATGGTTGCTGAAGTATGCCCTTGGAGTTGCAGCTCTGCTATTCTGTTCCCTGGGGGACCTCTCACAGTAGTATTTTGCTTTGGTTAATGGAGCATTTTGGATAACCTATCTGAACTAATAAATCAGCTTATGCATTTGCTTCCATTTTTAAAAGGCCTACTGTTTCTTGCTCAACAGGTTTTAACATCATTAGTGCTCTCAGCAAAATTCTTCCCTTCTCTGCATCCCTGGTAATCGAGAGTTTGCCTCCTGCTGGTCTTTAGAACTTGTTCGTTGATTTTTGTTTTCAATTCCTTCATTCCTGCTGTTGGCAGCTCCCGTAGTTGGTCTTGAAGTTTGTAACTATGCTGCTGTCTCTTAATTGTCTTCTCTATTCTTCTGTGAGGTTGTTTGTCTATAATTATTATATCCTGTTCTGCTTATTTTGCTTGAAATACTCTGTTAATGTAGAAAAATGCACAAGTATGAGAAGCCTTACTTCAGGATAAAGTAATTTTCACCACATGTGACCAGATCACATATCATGACCACAATATCCCACAGATGCAACAATTCTGTGATGCAAAGAATGTAAATTAGAAATAAACTTCCCTCATGGATGGATTTCTGCACTGTTATACTTGAGGGTATTTCTTGAATACTGCTTTGGAGGGTCTGTCTCTGGCATCTGTTGGGTGAGCTGATGTGGGAAATGCAAGAACAGAGAGCTCCCAAGGCCTCAAACATACAAGCTCAGAGATAGAGATGGACACAGTGTTTGACCTGAGACCTTGGAGAAGGGTTGAAGCTTTATTATAATAGTGAAACAGACACAAAATAAGAATAAAGATTTGTAATTTAAGCAGAAATATGTTTTAAGTGAGTAGAAATATGCCTCTTGTGAGCAAATAAATATATTAAGCAAGATAGTAGAAGATTTTAAAGTTTAACAATAGAACTTGTAGAGTTAGTAAAAAGTAGAAGATACAGCATAAAGTTTCTGTAGAGTTGATTGGACAGAAAAAGATACATTGCAGCAAATCCTGTAAAACGTAGCAATAAGAATTGGTTATGAAGATGCTAGTAAGCTTTGTGGAAGTAGCTGCTTGGATAAGAAATTTATAAAAGACATTGTAACTGGAATTAGAACGGCTTCTGATGTACAGCTTCTAATGTGATGCCTTTGAATGTAACAACCTTACAGTCTCAGCCTTCCATGAGACTGGCTTTTGCAAAAACTATCTTTTAAATGCCTCTCAGTTGACTGTCTTTCTGTATCCCAAACAAACTGCTGAACTAATTGTGCCCCTTTCAGGGCAGCAATCTTCAAAGCTCTCCTATTCCACCTCTACAGGCTCCTCTCCTGACCGATGCAAAGGACACATAATTCTTGTTTGTGGCTGTGCATTTTCCTGCTTCCCATCACTTTTTAGTTTGAGAATGCTTCTGTGGATGACACTCCAGTGTGTGCTTCCTTGCTGTCTCCCAGAGCAGTTGCTCTCCTGAAAAGGACAGTCTGCAGGGAGCAGCTGTCCAGAGGCACTGTGTGGTGATGGAGCATATGATGGTTTGGATGCATTGGAGATTGAGGAGGTGCAGATATACTGACTGTGAGCAACCTACCCCTTGGTGCCTCACCTCCTAAGGGATTTGTCAGCTTTAAGCTGAGGACCCAAGGAAAATCATATAGAGGGAAGTGTGATCAACCAATAATGATATATTAAAAGAGATGTTGCTTAAAGTTAATCGCTTAGGCAGGGCTGGCAGAAATGCTGAGGAGAGTGGTGCAACTTTAGCCCTTCTCCTCTTCCTCAGGCACTTGCCTGTGGATTAACAGAAGGTGCCTGTCTTGGTATGAGGATTTCCAGCCTTCACCTTCCTCTGGGAGAAGGAGCTTTGTATGGACTCTAAGAGAGGCCAGAGGTGGCTCTGTGTTCTCCCCATTGCCTGTTCCTTTAGGAGCTAGTGCATTTGATTCCTCTAGCAATCCAATTTTCTTTTCCTCTTCTGTCTTGATATTTTATTGTTAGCAGGAAGGAGAGCTGAAGAACCAGTCTCCCTTTGCTTGGGATAAATCCAACTGATGTTGGGCTGTTTGCACTTGCTGAACTGAGATTTGTGCAGCCATTTTCTGCAAATGACTGAACACCTTCAGCTGGAGTGTCAATGCCAGATGGACATGCATTTGAAAGATCTAAGCTTTGGCCCTAGATTTATCCAAGGACAGCCAGGCACTGCTCTGTGCTGTAGTCGTGCTCTGTCCTGAGAGTTCTCTGGGGATTGCACATTGACCAGAGCACCCCCAATAGAGCTCTGAGGATTTATTCTGCTTATGGAGAGGTATGGTTCTCTTGCAAGACAAGTTACAGAAGCTTCTAGAGTGAGATCAAGATTGTCTGGACAATGGTTTGTGCTTTAAAAACATCACTGTTGTTTTTCCAGGCCCTTCCTGATTTCAGCCTTTGTGATGTTGTGATATTTGCATTTGGCTTTTCAGTTTTGCAGCTTCTTAACAATTTGGCACTTTTGTTTCTGTTATTCTGTCTGACTTCGAGCTCTGCACATCACCAGCATGGCCCTGGGTGAAACAGCTGATCTAGACAGCATGGGCAGGACTAACACCAAAAGGCAAACCTATGGGACTAGACTGAGTAGGAAATTTGGTCAACTACACTTTGAAACTGATGGTATCTCCTGCCTAGGAGGGAAAAGATGCAGAAAGATGAAAAGGAAACAACACCAACTATGGCTTGTGTCTTTACTCCTCTTTTTGAAGAAAATAGCTTTTTAGAGCTTAAAATTGTCATATTTAGGGAAGCTACTCTACCTGTTTTAGGTGGAAATCTTGGATGAAGACTAAGTACCTCTTCCACCAGGTTAGAGCATCCTATCTGGGTTTTCAGCACCATACACAAACACTTAAAGTTTATGGGCATTTTCCTTTAATTCTTTGTGATGTGAAAAAAAATATAATTGGTTGCAAGAAGTTTCTCTTCTCTGTAGCCCAGATCCTGAGGACACATGATTGCATTTCAAGAAACTTACCCAGCAGCTGGCACTGAGATTAATTAACTAATTTTTTAAGTAGGCCAGAGTCTCAGTTTGTGTGAAGTGATGATAACAGACAGAACCACTTTCTGTAGGTGAGGCATGGCCTGAGCACAGAGGGAAGAGAGAGGACCACCTGGTTGTCAGACTCCTGGCAAATTTTCTTGCTCTGTCTCCTCAGTTTGCCTGCCTGTAGAGCAGAGATAAGTTTTCCCTGGAAGAAAATCATGTATGTGAAGGGCTTTGAAGATAAAAAACCACTCTACACTCACTATTGCAGTTAGCTTTACATTAAACCAAAGCATGTCATGCTATCTAACCCTTTTATGCTGTGTGTCTCTGAGCACTTCACACATCATATGTAAAAATCAAGCCCTTGGAAAGGCTAGTGTGTTGCCAGCATAGGGAAAATGGAGTTGTGATTCTAAGCTTTGCTCCTGGTTTTAGCTAACAAAAAGGAAAGGTATTGCTAATTCTTGCAGTAATAAACTTTTTTCCTTCATACTTCAGTTGCTGGAGTCATGTGAAAGATTTAGGAAGCAAGGACCAGAGGGGAAAATGTCATCTTTCACATGATTTAATGACAATAATTGCTGAGTTGAATACTGGTGCATAAATTTAATTAGTAGTAATGTCTCAGCATTCTGTAGGGAGTCTCATTTTACTGATCAGATGACACATTGTTTTGATTTAGGTTAAAAAATGTTTCCAGGCAAACTTGCTGTATTTTGCTGTGTTTAGTAATGTGCATTTTGAGAAAGTAAACATAGCTCATCCTACTATTGAGAGTGTTTCCCTATAGTAGAGAATGTTTGTATTTTCAAGTGACCAAATATTTCCCAAACCTATTGGAGCCATCTTATGTCAATTGTAAAATAGTGTAATTGTGATTTTCTAGGATTTCCAGGTCTGTTTATAGATGATGTAGGGTTTATACAGAGGCATTATGTCCAACTGTAATAGCTGGAGGAACAATCAAACTTTCAGATAATTTGTGTTCATTAAAGATTTTTGGGTTTTGGTTTTTTTTTTTTTTTTTTTTTTTTTTGTGTCTCGTTGTTTGTTTGGCTTGGTTTGGTTGGGGTTTGTGTCTTTTTTCCCTTTTCAATATTAGATGAGCCAATAACTTTTATCATCTCTCACAGACAAAAAAGTAAAAGCCTCTGAAGTAGCACAAGTCAAGGGCAGAAGTTACCAGCCCATAAAAAATAGTTCTGTGGGTACAGAACAAAGAAATCCCATATGGACATGCTGGAAAGAGAAGACATCTGCAATCAGAATTTGTTTGTGTGTGAGACCTAGCTGATAAGGTTAATGTAATATTAGGTTTTGTGGCTTGGAGCAGGAGCTCAGAAGTGGTAAGATTGTAAAAAATGGGGATCCCACATCAAAAGAGGCTGCTCACTTGGGCTGTCTTCTGGTGGCTGCCCTGAAAAAGGCTCTGCCTTTGCTGTGGGCCCTGAGGTTCATCAGGGAGGTTCTGGGTGGGTGCCCTGTGCCTTTTGCAGGACATCATGTCTTTCTGTCAAAATAAGAGAGCAATGAAAGCTCATTGGAAACTATGAATACTTCCTCATTTTTGTTTAGCTTTCCTTTGTCTTTTTAGCAGCTGAGGAGCATTTTGGGAGCGCTGTGCCTGCTTTCCATCCAGAGTTTTATCTGACAGTGACCAAACCAATGGCAGATGAGAGAGAGGCAGTCATAGCTGGAGCAGCATCTTCAGAATGGTAAGCCTGGCTATAACAACCTGATCAACTTTCACATGTAGGTCTTAAACCTTCAAGGATATGTCTACAATATTGACTGCAGGGTGCTCTACCTTCCTTACTGAGATGACTTAGGGTGTATCTAAAATGCTAAACATTGCAGCCCTGTCCTGGATGCTGGTTCACCAGGTTTAGAACACCAGGGTATTGTATTTCTCTAATTTCTGAAGCAAATGCCTTTTCTGCTGGTTTCCCAAAATGTAAAAGTGCAGTTTCACTCTGAACAGCCTGTAGTCTGTCCATTCTCTGTCTCTCTGGATCAATGAGTGGAACCATCCACCCCCACTGCTCCAGAGCTGCCAGAGATGACATGGCACCCAGTGGGTAGAAGACAGAGGCAAAAATAACTGGCACTTGGGCAGATAGCAGAGTAACATGGACCTCCTCCCTTCAAGAGTTTCCAAGAAGACTTGTGAGAATTATAGGAAGAGTTTGTCGAAAAATTACATCTCAGTGTGCTGTGTTCTAGGACAGGTTTGCAGGATTCCTAGAATGGGTCTTGTGAGTTTTATATAAGCCAAGAAAAAAAGAAAAATCCATTTCAACTGCCTGAAAGGATGGGTGTGCAGGTAGATGAATTTAAAGAGGTTTTGCAGCCTCTGGCCTCAGATATTTTGTGCCAAGACTTACAAAACAGAACTCAGGTTTAGTCTTTAAAGTTGTATTTACCGGTTATTCTTTTTTCACCAGAGTATTCATTTTTTTTAAAGCTACTGGCCTTGAGTGACCATGAGTTACATGGCCAAGAACCTTACTGAGGTCTTGCTTTGGGAGAAAAGCAGCATTCCATGTATTTTGCCCTGCTGATAGTTTCAGTATTTTAACAGACTGATAAAGGCAGCTGGGCAGAAACCAAAGGATGAGTAAAGTAACACTGACTATTTAGTCAAAAGTCATGTTTTGAGACAGTGGCCATGTTTTTCATCTGTTGGCTACATTTAGTTCCCCCCCACCCCCCATTTTCCACTTGTTTTTCAGTTACTTTGGATTCAAATATTACAAATAGTGATGCCTTCATAATTTTTTTGAAAGCTACAGCAAGTAAGTTTGAATTTTTCAGCCAAATAGTTTGTTATATGAAAATTGAAATATTATCCTACCTCCCAGGTTCAAGACTTCTTTTGCTCTCTTCCTTTCCTTGTGTTCTTAGAGCATCACTTTGCCTTGTAAAGCAGTGAGTTCCAATGACAGAGTGCTCTCTGTGAAGCCTGGGTGGCAATAATAATAATATTTATATTGTTTTTTCCCCGTGTACAAACTTGTTTCTCACATGGAAAGAACTGCATGCTTTGTTTTTATATTCTGTGGCATATCTGATTAATCTTTTGCCTCTAAACAGTTCACAGGAAAGTCTTTGTGAGAGCTCAATAGAAGGATTACACACATTCTTGGATTTTGCAATTGTAAATGCTTTTTGGTAGTGTCAGTGGTTTGCACTGATGAGTGTACTGATGACTGCTGGGAAAATGTCGTGTTCTCTTATCTTGCAATTGTAGTGATGGGCAGAATCTGGCACATATTTGGGTTGTTGTAGCCTAGATGACTTTTCAAATGCATTTAAATGTGGTCCATGGCATGTGTGATCTTTCTTTGGCAGGCTTGGAGCCTTGATAACTTGTGCTTGTATCTGTCTATTGCAAGTTGCCATATATCCCTTTTCCATTCCTCCTTTCACATTGCCGTGGTTCTAATGAGAATAGTGGTGTTTTGGAGCAGGTGGGTGCAGTATGACTGACTCCACAGGAATTTTAAGGAGGGAATGCTGTTTTGGTTTTCTGGGAAGTGCTTGGTGTGCTGTGGTAACCTTGCTTGAAGTGAACAAGTGGGAAGTTCTGGGAAGTGGGAGTGCTTTGAAGGACCAAATAAGAGGTTTGTGTCTCAAGAGCTCTTCACTTCCTATGTGTGACTAAGGTATGCAAGGGGAGTTCAGGAGGGCTTAGAAAATGGTATGAGTAAGTATTCCTAGCAAATTCTAGAAAGGTTTTTCCTGCATACTTTGTAAATAAAAAGATACTTTTATTTACAGTCTCTTAAATTCAGACCGACTGGAGTGCTAAAGACAGTGAATGACTTCTGCTGTAGGAAGCAGTCTTTTTAGTTCTGATCCAATGCCTGCTATAGCCCTACAGATGACTCCCAGTAATTACTGCTGAGTCTTAATTAGTCTTATGAGACTGATAACAGGGCTGCTAAAGAAAGTTAAATCCATCAGGAATGCCTGCAATATGCTGTCAAACACTCTGCCAACTGACTTTTCTTCTTCAAAGTCCTGGCAGGAAACAATTCTTCAAAATATCAGTTTCCAGGGTTTAAAGATGTCTTTGGACATGACAACATTGTGGATTTCTCTTAATGCACCAGCAGAAATAATGTATATTAGGTTTTTTCTCTACACCAGGCCATTTTGGTGAGGAGGGGTGACTTGATAAGTACATGTGCAGTACTAATTTTACAGGTTATGTACACCTGTGTATGTTTATAAAGGCATGCAATGACTGTGCTACCAAAAGCAGTCAGTTATTTTGTAGAGGTCAAGATAGGCACAGAATTATTCCTTAAATATTGGTGCAAGGTCAGCACATTCTCAAGACAAAAAAAATGAACCCAAATTTCTGTTCCACAATACAATAGATTTTAATAAGCTATGTTTAGGCTTTCTGGTTGTCAAAGACAGTAGTTTTACAGCTTTATTTGCTTACAATTAAAACTTAAAATGGTTGTGCTTAAATAAATGCTGCTTCATAATACAAATGGCAGTAGTGCTTTGTGTGTTCTTCCATTATGGTAAAAAACAATCTCCAAATAGAGATCAAATAACTGTGTGAAAGACAAGAGTGCATTAATTGTCATTACCTGTGCACAGTGCCTTTTATTGGTGCGACTGACAGTTGAATAAATATTCATTTGGGCTTTTAAAGAATCTCACCCAGCAAACTGTCCTTGTTGTACATGTTCTAGTATTTATTAGCATATGGTTACTTGAGAGATGTTTTATGGCAGAGTAATAAAATTTCTCCAACAGTATTGAAAGACAGAGTAGAGTTCATTCTTAATGTGCCTCTGTGCTGCTCTTTTCTTCCCCATTGTGGAAGATGTGTAGGCAGCGCTTAGTGTCCTACATGTTTCTCGGGACGGAAAACATAGTCAATGCTTCTGTGTTACCGATAGCTAGTGTTAAAACCAAGCATTACCCCAAACTTGGTCATCTCATATTGCAAGAGGGATGACTAGTGAATAAAAAAATCATTAAAAATATGAAAAAGTATGTTCCTTTTCTGGCAAGGGCATGGACTGGCCTTGATTAGTCAGTTTTGGCAATCTGAAACAAGTTAGCACACACCTGTGCAAGCAACCTGGCAGCTGATATGGGAGAAGAGGCAGAGGGACTGCACTGCAGGTGCTAATGAACGGGAAGCAGTCACTTTTCTGCCACCACAGCACTTTATTGAGCGCAGATATGTCTGTAGGTCAAACCAGTGCAGCTTTTATAATAGAAACCTTCATTTTTAATAGAATGAAAACATGGGAAACTAGATGGTGCATGAACTTGCTAGGGTTGGGATACTTTTTCCTAAAAATTCTATTGCTGACATTTTCACCTTCATGTCTATCTTTCATTATGAGAGAGAAGTTAATACTTACCTAAGAGAGAGTAAGTTAGTACTTACGATACATACATACATACATACAGCAGTATTTAAGCTTCTACATGAAGGGATTTGTATGCGTTACTGACTAAAATACAATATGCAAAGGGGAAAATCACACTCAATTTAAGACTTTTTGGTCTGTGTCCTGTGTTTGTTCTGAATGGGGCTGTGAATTGTGTGCTGGAGTGGGAGTGCTGTGCAAGGATCACGGCTTTACTGCAGCTGCTTGACATATTGAACATGACTCATGTGTCTGCACTCAGCATCACACCAACCAGCTGCATCCCCCAACCACATATAACAGGGCCAACTCCAAGTCTGGAACAAGCCCATGCCGGCTAACCCAGCTTTCCAGGTGCCTGTTTTTGCTTGGCACCACCTTTTCCTGCTGCAGAGGTTACAGCAGACATACTCTGTAACTCCCCAACTTTACCTTGCTAAAGTATTTACCAACACTATCACATGGTAGAGTTGAACAGAGTTGAATGATCTACCCCCCTAACACCCCTGCCCTTCCACTCTTTCAGACTCTAAAAACTTGAACAATGATCAAGCTGGAGAGACTGATTCAGTCTATCCCTTACTACCTCCAGCTCCCAAAGGCAAGTGCTGTGGTTCTTGCAAGAAGCCACTAACAAGAGGAGACCTTGTGACTGTGTTGTGTCTTCTCCTTTTTCATCAGAAGAAAGACAGTATGAGCAGGTACATATATCCCTATCAGTCTCATTTTCATGCAACACATTGACATCCTTGAATGCAATCTGAGATTATGGTCTGCTTATGGTGGGCATCCATGCAATAATGTGGAGTATTGGAGATGCAGCTGTGAGGACAGCCAGTCATTATGCACTAATGAATACAATTGAGACACTCATTGAGATACTTCTCATTTCCTTGAAGCAGCAGAGGTGTGGAGTTGGGAATCTAGAAGGCTCACCTTTTCCAGCCTGTGTTGAACAGCAGCCTCTAACATGAGGAAAAGGATTCAGGTGTGGATGAAAGGACAGAAGAAAAGTTGAGTACTTGAGCAAATACAACAGAGCAGAGCCTGATAACGGGCAAAAAAGTAGCATTCTTGTATGGTTCTTCACCAAAGGGCTCTGATATAAGGTGTTTTTCTTTCTGAAAAGCAAGCATGAGGACAAGGATTGAATACTATAAGAGAGTTGTGGTGTGCATGGTATTGGAAATGACAGTAAAATGTGGATGTGGCCCAGAAATCTGCAGGTGTAACCAGAATCAAAGCTGTTCTGCTCGCAGGCTGCATTTCCTTCACTAGAGCCCCTGTCTCTGACCACATGAGCTCTGCTCCCCTGACCTTGCATCACACCATTTGTGCAAGCAGTGGAGGAATACACGTTTGGAACATTCCTCTCTTCTCACTCAGTAGCTCACAAATGTGTTTGGATGTGTATGTACACAAGCAGAAGACTGAGTAGCTAAGATTTTAGCACTGCTCTAAAAATGTTAGTTGTTCATATCAAACTAGGTTGTGTTTCTTATTTATTTAATTTCTATTTCAAAAGTGCAGCTGGACACAGAACTGAATTTCATCTGAATTTCATATGGGAAGTTCCTATACTTTCAGACTTGTATTATGTGCTGGCCAAGGAGGAAGGTTTCTAGCATAGAAAGCTCTGAAGAATTTTAACTCAAGGATGTCTGTTTTATTTTTGTTTCAATGTTAAGATAGAGTTCAGTCTCCTGACCTGCTGTTCTCTTCAAATATGCTGTAATAAGGACCTCATTCTCATCCTTTCTCCTTTTATGGTCCATGCTTCTTAGGTGAGCAACAGATCCACTAAGAGCTTGCTGAGGATTCAGGTTGATTGACTCCTGTTAAAACAAAATCCCTTAACTTTAAGCTCTCTAAAGGAAAAATGGGAGGAATAAAAAGATATCTAGATATCTTTCTTGCTATATAACATATATATATTTTGAGATTTTTTTGTTTGTTTCTGTTTTGGTTTATTGTTTGTTTCTGTTTTTCTTTCTTTATGAAAACTTTTCTTTTTTTTCATCAAAACTGAAACCCAAAGACCAAAGAAAATGCCTCACCAGCTCTGTATTATTCTGTATTCCTATGTTAACAACTGAGCTGTGCCTCAAGCTACTGGGACAGACTAGTGGGTGGTAGACAGCAGTTCTAGATGTTTCAGGAGATTTTACTACAGGTAATAGTAACACTCTTAAGGGGACATCAAACAATATGAAGGGATATAAGAAAGTGTCCAATTTAAATTATGTGGTATGTTTCCTGAATTTCAGGACAAAAAGTGTAAGAAACACAAATAGTTCTACTGAACATCTACTGTTGCCAAAACACAACTTTTCTTTATGTTGGTGCCTGTTTTGAGTTGATAAGACTTCAGTGCTCTTTCCAAAACTAAAATAGTTGCTTGGGACAAAATCTGAGCTTTTGCTGCAAATTCATTTTAAAAGAAATTTCCATCCATTTTGGAAGCTGTTAGAATTGCCATGTGTGCTTACTGAATGGATCATTGCTGACACTGGTAAATGCTTTTTCTATTGTATTTGTATTAAACTTATGCTGGATTCTATTGTGTTATTTTAGGGACATGTCTGTATTTGTACTTCTTCACTTAACTCTGTCTTCTCCTGCCTTACAGACTGCACTGTTTCCTCCTTTTGTTTTATGTCAGTAATTTTCTTTGGTCTCAACAATACTTCACTGATAAGAGGCTAAACACAAATATTTGTAACACTGAACAATGTGGGGAGTTTCTGGCATGGACAGTTCTGCTTTCTGAGTTAAAAGCAGGTGATAAAATGAAGGGGGGGAGGGGAATCTCCAAACACAACAGCTTAAGATTATTCGTAGTTTTGATTTGCTGTGTCAACCTTATTAAGGGAATCACAGAATTTAGAATTGTTTGGGTTGGAAGGGCCCTTAAAGATCATGTAGTTCCAATCCCCCTGCCATGAGTGGGGGCACCTTCTGCTAGACCAGATTGCTGAGAGCCCTGTCTACCCTGTTCTTAAACACTTCCAGGAATGAGACATCCACATCTTCTCTGGGCAAGCTGTTCCAGTATCTCAACACCCTCACAGTAAAGATTTTTGTCCTAATATCTAATCTAACACTACCCTCAGTTTAAATACATTCTCCCTTTTTGTATTAATACATGCCCTTTTGAAAATAACAGTAATCTAAAGTTGGAGATAAGCAGTGACTTTGTCCCCCATGCCATGATGTGAAGCTGTGCTTGTAGTTCAGTAGAACCAAATGAGATAAAATAACACCTTTAAAAAAAACAGCTGAGCAAACTGCTGGTTTAAGTGTTAAACAATCATACTTAATGTGACTATTCTAGTGGGAACTGAGATTTTATTTCCTCTACCATCCTTTCTTGAAGATCCTCAAATTAATCTTCCTACTAATATGTTGACCAGTGTTCTTGCAGAATTCAAACTGCTTAGAAGTACCTTGAAACCTTGAATCATGCTTGTCTTTTTTCCCTCATGATTGCTGAGTAGAGAGGTGGCAATGAGGGTAGGGTCCTGCCAGGTGGGACTCCCTTGGAATGGCAGAATGATAATGTGACCTCTGTGCTCCCAGCCCTGGGCTGCCACAGTGGATGAGGTGCCCTGTATCCAGGTTGTAAAAGCTGCAGGGGTGGCAGTGAGGATCTTGGAAAAGCAGATGCATCAAGTCCTCGTGTACTTTCCCTGTGGAGGTTTCAGCATGAACAGCACACACCCAGAAGCACTCACTCTGGTACTTGAGCCTTTTAACGCCCCAGTACTGCTGAGCCCCAGGCAGTACACTGGCTCTGCACTGACCTGCTTGCTCCTCGGTGAGAGTCAACAATGAGGGGTGGGCCTTTATCTAAATCTTATGTTTGCATCCCATGTTTGTTCCACACTTCAGGTACATTTTTATCACATGAAATGTTTCATACCAAAATATGTGCATCACAGGTATTTGTGAGGAGGTGTCTACTCCTTCCCATGTGAGGAAAATTGTAAAGGTAGTTGGGAAAGCACAGCAGATGATCCTCTGTGTAAGAGACAGAGGGGCTTTTGTATCTTCACAGAAGCAAAGTAGTGCTTATTTTAATTAAAAGGAAAAACTAGACCTGTCTCCTGGATAAGAAATAAATAGATTTGGGAATAAAGATTAAATCCCTAGAAGGACTCAATGTCTTGAGAAGGGGTTCTTTTATTCCTTAATACATGCAAACAGGTGTGTCGGTATGCAGATAGGTGAGAATAATGAGAAATACTGAGTGTCAGGAAAATCTTTGAGAAGTCTGTTTAAAGAAGAAAGATTGTTTTAGTTTGGCTTTCCTCAACTTTTTCCCCACATATAATTCTACAAACTTTTATACAAGGTTCTTAATTTTCAGTTCTTTTTGGGAAAAACCCTCAAAACAATGCTTGTTGTTTGTACTTTTACAGTCTTTCTGACTGAAAAAAGAACCAATCTGAACTGAGTCAGTTAATTGGAGTCATGCATCCTAGGATGTTCTCCAGGGTACCCAAAGAAGAGTGATAGAGCACACAGCTTAAATGTCAGCTCTGCCGCCCTGCTCTTGCTGAACTTGCAGGAGCTGGGAGATGGTCCAATGTATAGACACCATGAAAACTCTGCAGAAAGATGCCAAGAGTACTTGAAACTTAGGGGTTCCCAGGAACCCTACCATATTTTCTGCCAGACTAGTAATGGTGGATAAAATTTAATGTTGCATGCAGTTATGTACAACTGCATAATTTTCCTCTGCTGTGATTGTGAAGGGAAGTACCTCTTCCTGATTAACACCAATGCCAGAAGGACCACTGCTATCTTCTGATACAGGGCAGTCAACTGGAGGAGGAGCTGCAGTGATGGGTTTGTGCCACCTAATCCAGAGGGAATCCCAAGGGTGTTCTCAAACTAGTTCCCATCTTCCTGAAATGAGTAACTGACTTCTCATGCAGAGCAAGGCATGGCACTTTCTAAATATGAGCTCAGGAAAGTCTTTTAGGGAGATATAGAGTCTTAATATAAAACCAGTGGAGAATATCCCATTCCTGTGCACTACCTCACAGTTAGAAATGTGAACTTTGCCTCTAGTCTGACTCTGTATCATCAGCTGACAGCCAATGGATCTGGTTTCTGTGCTTTAGTTTTCCAGATTGCAAATCACCCCTTTATTCTGTCTGCACATAAGACAGTTCTCTGAGGTCACTGATTTGAGACCTGTTTTCTCATGACCTTAATTCTTTCAGGTTTCTTTTTTACACCCCCTCTCACTGTGCAGCGGTTTGGACCTTTGGGCACTGCAAAGTATTCTTGTAGCAGTGGCTCTGATCTATTCAGATGCTGTAGCCTCATTATTCTCACCAGACATTTTCCAGGTGTAGGTACAGGGATGCACTTTTTCCTTTTGGCAAGATTGTGGCTTTGAAAATTCTCCTTCAGTTGTGCATTCACCTCCTGTTTTTGGAGTCTCTACTTCCTAGGAAGCGACTGTGGCATGCCTGCAAACACTGACACACCAGGCAGCCTGTGGCACTTAACACCAAAAAGACCCTCCTCTAATTCTTCAGTATCTTCCCATTTGCTGTTCTGCGTATTTATTTTTTGTCATCCGCAAGCTTTAATAGTAGTTTTAGTAACTTTATATATATAAATGGTAACATCATTTTTTTTTATTTTAGCCAAATAAATAGGGAATGGAACATCAGCATCTTCAGAAGGATTTCAACAATATGGAAAGCAGTGAAACAGTATTGCATTTCTACCTGACAGGATACATTTAAGATCCAAACCCAGAGAGCCTTTTTGGATCTTTACCTTGCTGATGGCAGCAATATTAGACTTTATATCCAGACATCAGACACTGCAAAAAGAATATTACCAGTAATGGCTTTCTAGAATTGTGTTGAAAGTTTCCATTTGTGAAAAGTGAACAAAAATTAAAATAATTTCAATTAGGAAAGCATAAACCTCTCTATATTAAGACATACAAGAGTATTTTCTGTGAACTTTGAGGAGGTTGTTGTACCAGAGGGCTGGGGGGCATTGCTGGTTTTGCAGATGATATTTTGGGTCTTTAGAATTGTTCACAATGACTTCTTAATGTTACATGACTTCTGCTTCTATGGCATTTACCTGTCAAGTTCAGGTTTCCTTCAGAAATTAGAAAATATATAGAGACACATTCATAATTAAGCTGCCTTTGGTTTGGCATAGTGTGGGTGAAAGTTCTTGAACATTGAAGCCAGAAATTATCTAGTCTTCACTTATGTCTTGGCTGGCAGCTGCTGTTAAAACTGCAGTACTGATGCATCTTTTTTTTCTGCATGCTTCTCTTTACTTGTTTTGTGTCCCTTGGTGCTTTCTGTGGAATTGTGTGTTTGCAGTGTTGGTGCTGTTCTAGTGCTGGCTCTGGAATGTCTGTAACAGCTGTTGCAATACACACAGTAAACAATTGCTAGTTACAATTTGAAACCAGTAGCAACCAAATATTGTTTACACAACTGGTTGATTTATGTTTGAAACTTCCAGCTGGAGTTCCCTTCTTATGCCAGGGGAGAAGGAGCAACAACGGCTCTGCTTATTTTGTGTATTTGCACATTTATGTGTGCACAAGCAAGGCTTCTTTGGTTCCCTCATTTCCTAATCCTAACAGCAATAATAAAGCATGCATTTGTCTGATGGGTGCTGCTCTTTGTCATGGGATCTAAAATTTCCTCTCACTGTACAGAAAAGTGTGCACCCATGTTTCTGCTGTGCCTTTGCAATGTGAGTTTGTGAATGTGGTTCTCAACTGGCTGTGGGTATAAGTGAGGTAAGTACGTGTTTGCTGTGCTCTGTTGAGCTGATATGTGTTAGTCAAGCTTCAAAACTTACACTATCTGTGCATAGCAACCATAAACCAAAAACCATAAACCATAGCAACCTTGTGTGGATAACACAAGGTGACCCCTTGCTGGCTTTGTTCTGCCATGGGGTTTGCACCACCTGAGGCAATGCTGGGACCCGTTGTTCTTCCAGAGGAATGTGTCAGAGTCAGCCTTGGACCCTGCAACAGGAGACTTGTGCAGTGGGAGATGCCTAAGGAAAAAAGCCTTGGGGGTGGCAGGGAGATAGGAATTCTGATTTGGGGAGACAGAAGCAGGTGCTAAGAGGGTAGAAGAAAGAAGGAGACATGTTTGGACAAGAAACTTGCATAAGGGCCTTGCGTAAGGAAAGGATTTTCTAATATACTTTAAAAATCATTAATCACTTGTGCTTGATAAACTTGTCAGTTTGCAGTAGGTCAATGTAATTTCCAAGACAGTGGTGTTGTATATTGCTTTGTATGTTACTTTTATTTATCTTTAATGTTTATGTGATACTGTAAAGAAGCAATGACACTTCAAATGCTGCATACACCATTTCTTCTTTTGTAGTCTTAAAGATGAAATAGGACTTTTGGGAATTATTTAGCTTTTGTCACTGTAAATTGCTACAAATTCACTGTTATTTTGTGATGGAGGTAGATTTTACAGCCCTCACTCCCTAATAGTCTGTTGCTCAGGCAGCACATACCAGTTTGTGCTTTGATCCAAGAAATAAAGCAAGTCAAAATCCTTCTAAATCTGAGATCTGTGTTTGCCATTCCTTGAAAATGCCATCTAGTATGCTTAGTATTGCACTACCAAGGGATAACACATTAGTCTGTGGCTAGTTTCTTGCAGTGATTTGTGAGGACAACAGTGGCAGACAGAATAAAAGGTGATAGTCACTTTTTTATCTCTTGTGTTTGGACTATAAAACTTTCTTCCCGTCATATCTGGTGTCTGAATTGACTGTGAGACAAGTGATTTTAATGGTCTGCTGCCATCTCTGGTAACAGTCCTGATATTAACATCAGATAAGGAAAACCTTGCTAGTGTGTTTTTTAAATTTTAACTGGAAACAATTCTTTCCAATCTATATTTGGCTTGATGTCCACTTTTTCCATGCACAAAAAACATGTCTGCTCTTTGAACCCACTGATACAGCTGGAGAAAACCCTTCTGAACTGAATTTATAATGAATTTACAATATTGTCACTGTGACACAGAGTTTGAAGTGTTTTGGGATTGTCAGGCTTTGGAAGAAGAGAAACCTGACCCTTCCACCTTATGCTCAGACAAAGAAAGTCCATCCTCTGTGACCAAAGCATGAGGTTGCATGATCTGCCAGAGTAGCTATGACAGTAGTATTCTCAGGACTGAAGAGATTTCTCTATAATTGCCACACCACTTTCCTGAGCAAACTCAGGAGATTATGGGCACTGTGGAATTTGGGAATGCTTCAACGGTACAGCATTCTTTTAGGTTATGACTGTTTGAACTTATGCTTTGATTTTTCAGAACCTAAGCCAGAATAAGACAACTCTCCCAATCAAATTCAGTGGTTAGTCGTTGGATTATTCCCAGCTTTTCAGAGACAGGGCAACTGAGAGGTGTTTTAAAAGATTGTGTTCCATTGTCAGTCTTGATGAAAGCTGAGACATAAGAGATGTAAAACTCAACACCATTCTGTCAGAAGCCAACCTATTTCCTTATTTTATAAGGTTACAATACCTTATAAATATTTTTCAGCCTATTAGCTTTTGCCACACAGTGCTGCTAATACTTCTAACACAAATCACCTATGTTTTTACCCCACATGGTCCTGCTACAATGCATCTTTCACAGTTCTAATTTTCTAAAATATCTTGTCTTTTTACAAGGCCATAGTTTGAAACTTGTTGAAACTTGTTTCTAGTTCAATCTCTCTCTCTCAACAATGTAATCTCTATTCCATGGCCTTCCCAAGTCAGCACACCTTATCTCAGTGTTTGCGTACAGATGTACAAGACTGTGTGAGCTTCCTATCAGGTTTTGAAAATTCCTTACAAATCCATTTCTCACAGTTAGTGGGCTCACCTCTGCCTGATTTTTCTGTCCCCACTATCCCATTGTGCAGCTGGTCCTGCAAATATTGTCTGCATTTTCTATTGGTGCTACTTCTGCCCTCTTTCAGAGAAGATGTAGAGAGGCCACAGCAAACTAAAAGCAACCCAAATGTCAAGCCAGATAGGGTTTTTCCACCTTATGCATTATTGATAATGAAAGTGCAACAGAACTCAAGTCTGTTCTTGACAGAAGCCTTTACAGAGAACCCTACAAGACTAATGTTTTCAGTAAAGGGCAGTATGTGTAGATATTTCCTAGAAAAACAAGAGAACTGTATCAGCCTGGAAAATACACAAATCCTGTAAAAATAGATATTTGTGATGCTCATGAGTAATGTTAACTCAGAGCACACAGTGCTCACAGTACAACAGGATTTGAGGATTTAGTAGTAAAGATCTGGAATAACATTGCATTAGAGAATCAATGCATGACAGTAGTAAACACAGTCTATTTTGTTGCATTTTTATATTGCTTTGAATGTTATGAAACTCATCACAGATTCACATGCTGGAATCTGGGAGTGGTTTACTTTTATTTATTTATTTTTACATTTATTTTTATGTATTTATTTTTATATTTATTTACTTTTAAATGAGAAGTTAAATGGGATGTGGGAAAATTTAAAAGCAGTTACTTTAATAGGTATTGAACACTTCTTCCTTATTCATGTTAACGTATAGTGAAGCTTCTGACCTTCTTTGTTTTTGAAGGTTACATTGTGTGAAGTGAGTCTGTTGAGAGAATTTACAAAATATTTTAGCCTATTTTTATTTCAAGATTGTGATGATGAAGCTCTCTCTGGTAAGTTTTACATGGTACTTAACTTAGGCCTCCCTTGGATTTTTGTTGTTGTTGGCTGCAGTGACTGAATCTAAAATCGGAACAAGGCTTGCATGATCCTGCTAAGGTTAAACGACCCATCTGGCCTGATAAATTCCCTCGAACTGTCTCCCCCTACATCTTGAATGTCTGGTAGTGGGGAACGAAGTCTGTCAAGGGAGAGGGTGGTGTAGGGGTAAGACTTTCACATATGAATATTCCTTTGAGTTTGCAAGTCACACAGAACTTTACCACATGGGAGCTATTGGGTGTGTATTCTAGGTAGGCATTTAATTGGATGGCCAAACCTACATGAAACAGTTCTTAATTTACAGATCACATGCTGACTATAACAACAGGACAGGAAACTCTCTTGTTATACTTATAAACAATGTCTCTAGCTTACTTTCCTTTATATCATTATGTGCTTCTTTTCTTAACAGCCAGTAAGTGAAGTTTGACCACAGTGTTTTTAAGCACACTGTAAATCAGGGTTGTGAGTCTTTATAATCATAAAATGTGAAGAGGCTTTTGGATCCTCATTGGTCTGCTGATGCCCTGTTTCCCTTGGGGTTGGGTATATGGATGAGGCAGGATCCAGGCCTGTGACTGGGATAGGCTCAGGCCACATCAGGGCAGTGAACAGTCTTTGCTGTTAACTGGAGTTGTTAGGCATTGCAATTATTTAGCTTTTTCCAGTCTTTTCATTGGCATAGAGATGTTAGTGCTCTTCTGAATGGTTTAAAGTGAAGGTCCTATTACTACTGGACTTACTAAGGAGCTCAGGCTTTCTTAGTGAGGTAGCTACTTTACAGTCTGTGTCTATTTTATTTATTATTCCCTTGTCCTCTTCACTGTGCTGTGAAAGATATCTCTGAGTACACAGCTGGCAGTTACTACATCTCAAATGTAACTTGCAGTGCAGTTCCAGATGGAATTATTTTTGCCTTGTATTCTGATATGATCAGATACACAGGAGAATAGAAAAGTTTTTCAGTTGATGACATTTCTGTGTATCTTTGATAATCCTCACAAATACATCAAGTCCAAAGGTAACCCACATTCCACAGCCAAAAAATGTTTAGATGCTCACACACTTAAAAAGGTATGTTTAAGTGTTCTGCTGAGTCATGCTATTGGCTTAGAATTAAATGTTTACAGATTTGGGCCTTTAGACCTACTTTTTTTTTTTTTTTAAAGTGAGCAGAAAACTAGTAATCTCTGAAGAGTGACATGCTTTTCTTGCTGTCATTGACACTTTATACACCTTGTCTGGTGATCTGTTCCAGAAAAGCAGCATACCTGGAAGTTTCCATCCCTGTGTCCCATAACATCTATCATGCTTAGCTGTGTTTTGAATGAAGGCTATCCTAGAACACCATAGCATGTTCTGTAAATAGTAGAGCTTAGACTCTTCTGTAAACTTAGAGAAGTGAGGAAGATAACTAGCTTGTCACCTTACTTTACTCCAGAATCTGTATGGTTTTTCTTCTCTAAAAGCACATTGCTATCCAGCAATAACTGATATATGAAAGTAGTTGAGCTATTTTCCTAGATTTCATCAAATGTCTCTGTGGTTTTCTTTCTTTCCCAGTGTTGAAAAAGGTGTCAGAACTTGAACTTCCTTATGTGACTGTTCAGAGCATGAAGGAGTTGCACTGTAAGCTTGGGATCAGAAAGTGGTGGGCAAGAAGCTTAAGTGAAACTCCTAAGATGCATGACAACTACTATAAGCAGAGAAAGGAGTCCCTTGAATAACTTAGTTACAAAGCTTCAGCACCTTGACTGCTTTTTTTTTTTTTTTTTTTTTTTTTGAGGCCAATTTTTAATTGGAATTGACTGGTTTCTGTGGTGTTGCATGTTTTAAATTTTAGCACCATACTATGCCTGAAGGGTCCTTTATTGTAGCTAGCTGTTTATTCCCTCTCTCTTTCAGAATCTATAGAGAGGTGTTTTGTGGCTCCTTGCCTCCTAATATTTATACTTGCACAGTGCAGTGACCACAAATAAAAATATACCCATAAACAATATAGAAGAGAACTTTGAGCTCTGAGTTGCAAGCTGCCCCTCTGGGCAGAGATGGATTACTTTTCATCTGAAGTGCTCATTTCTATACCCTAATATATATAATACCTGAGGCCATAGCTTGAGCACTTCTTTTAGTAAGTGGCCTGCCTTAATAGTAGAGCACTCTTCCCCTTTCATTTGTTTGTTCCTTGGGCTACTCCTCCATTATGCTGGTGGGATTGTGTGGGCAAACAGTGGTGAACTGGACTGGTGAGCTAACCTGGTATAAAAATACTGGCTCTTTATTTTTTTATTTGGTTTTGATGGTGAGTTTTTGGCCTGAGTCAGTCCCCTGGTTTTGTTTGCTGTGCAGTAAATGGTACTGCTGACTTGTGGGTAAGGATTACCCCTGGGGATGGGGAGCCTGGTGCCAAGGTCCCATTTCTCAGAGTGCCCCGAGGGGGCAGTCAGGCAGTATAGCAGAGCCGGTCTAATGGCTCCCTGCTGCAGTTGTGCTCACATCTACTTCTCCCTACAAAGAAACAGAAAACAAACAAATCTATTTTTGCTTCCTTAGTGAGTTGTACTGATTTCAGCAGATGAATGAATGGAGTGGAAGAAGAAGAACAGACCATGTCTTTTGGTGGCAGCAAGGAAAGGTGCACAGAAACCTGGTTTTTGATGCTGGTAATGTATCTGGTTTAAATATACTGTATTAGAGCTCGGCCTCTACAAATCTTTCTGTTTCCCTATATGTGCCTTTACAAACTGCAGTAGTAGCTGTGCAGTGAAATAGCTGCTTGGTTCTCAGCTATAGCAAACGGTCTGAGGAGATAATTCTCCATGCAGCACTGCTCCAAGCCCAGGATAGGAAATGGGGCTGTCTGGACTGCAAGTCCCAGTCTAGTGCAGTGAAACATCCATATTGGCCGTGGAGCCTGTGCTGCTCCAGCCCTTTGGTTGTGGAGATTTACTCAGGTTGCTTTAAGTCAAAGGCTCAGGCCAGCTGTGCCCCTGGCATGTGGATAACTGAGTGTACAATTTGCTTTGCTCCTGCACTGAGCTCAGCCTGCTGCAGTTCCACAGTGGTTGGTGCTGCAGCTAGCTGGCTTCAGGCTAGGTCTTGTATGCCAGCACTGCAGCATGGCAGTGGCTGCTCTAGGAGCCTTACCAAAGAGTGTGTAGAGAAACCCAGAGTTGTTTGAGAAAAGGAGGAAAAAGTGTCAGTTCTATATTGTAACTTACATGTTTGGTACCACCAAAATCAGTGGAGAGATTGGATAACCTGACCCCAGTTTATTTCCATTTTGCTACAACGTGTAAAGAATAAGTACAGGACACACTTCAAGATCACATCTGTTGTTTGGTTTGGTGTTTTTTTAATCTGGTAAGCAATGAAATCTTTCTGGATTGCACTTCCATTTTATTTAGCTGAAAAATTCAAACAACCATTCAACAGAAGAATTTCTTTATGTTTTATTACTTTTTTCCCCTTGGTTTGAAAAACTTGTATGGATCCTTCTCTCAATACACAGCTGATGGATTGTAGAATTTCACTGAACTTGCTACATAGACAGGTAAAACTGAAAGGACTTTTTGTAATCTTAAAGATTACCTTTCCCACATTAATTTAATCCTTTATACAAATTCTTGACATATTTATAAATGGTTCTTGTTGGCACTGATTTGTGCCACTTTTCAAAGTGCTGGATATAGCTGTTGTTGATAGAGGGTGTTTTGGGGTTTTTTCTCCTTCAAACCCTTGTATTAGAGATTCTAACTCACCTATGGCTTATGCATGGGAAAAATATTTCACAAAAAGGACATATTTAGGTATTTATCCACTGTATTTTCAAGGTGGTATATGTATCCTAATGTTCCTAATATGCAGGCACTCTGTCATCATATAAGAGCATGTAGGTGATCTGTAGGTTTGTTGAGTTGTACACCTACACACAGCTTTGGAAACTATTAACCCATGAGGAAAGAACAGTGTCGAGTGAACTTGTCCTAAAATCAAAGGCTTTGTTTAAAAACCAAAATAAACCACAAGATTTCTATTTCTATGTGTTTCTGAATGTTTATGTAAAAGGAAATACAATTTTGCTGACTTTTTCTGTTATTTTAAAAAGTTCTTTTAAGGAAGTCCAGGAAGTTAAGAGGAATTGTGTTAAACCAACAGACAAGCAGATGCAGGAACTTCAATTTCTACAAAAAATGTAAACAAAGCAAAGGTAAAACAGTATTTAAAAAAACCAATCAAAACAGATGAAAGAAGTGGGGTTTCTAAAGAAATGAAACTAGGGGCTGACTTCAAAAACAGAGCATGGTTTTGCAGAGTTGTTTGAACTTGAGACCCAGGTCTCCCATCTCCTGGTCAGATACTGAACCACCAAACAGAAAAGGAGATTCCTATCTCTGTTAATATTTTTTTTAGTCCCAACAGAATGAGCTGTATCTCAAGGGCTGGCAAGAAGTATTTGATTGAATGCTATTCTTCTCTGCAAAATGCAGGTGCAAAAGTTTGTCATTGAGTTTAGGCAACCAGATGAAAATTCAGACTGCTGAGTCTGTTGTTCACAGTATTTCTTACTTGTTAGTTTTATCTCTTACTATTATCATATCTGCTAATCATCCAAAAGACCCATTTCATCAAATGATTTAAAAAAAAATTAAAAATCAAATTTTTTACTCTGAACTATAAGCACTATTCTCTGAATCAAGTACTGACCTATTGTGTGAATCTGTGTCCTTCCAGAAGAAAGAGTTTAAACATTTGTCTTACAGCCCTTTTGTTTTTTTCTCTCCAAATCACTAGACCTACTTGCCTTTACAGCAAATTGCATTAGTTCTGTCCTTTTGGTGCACTTCCCAATGTAGATTTGAGAAATGCAGTTCTACAGTACATACAGCTTGATGTTTTGTCATTTTATTTGTGACCATCCAGAAGAAGGCTGCTCAGCTGACATCCATGTTGCTAATGATGAGATTAGCTACTGTATGACATTGCCTACCAACCCAATTAGAGGTCAGCTTTAAAATCAACAGGTTAAGAACTTGGCAGTATTTTTTTTTTTTGTAAGTACTTCACTGACTTTGTGTCTACATTCACTTCCTCTTCATGAAAAGTAAGGTTGGAAGGTCTGGGGAGAAAGGGGGTGGTGTGTTTAAATCTCTTCCACTTACCCATATTCTCCTCCAAACCTATTCTGAAACATATTCCCTTGGCAGCCTTTACAGCAGTGAAACATCTTGCTTTACTCTGCTGTTTTTTCCCTTTTCTGGCATTCCATGTCCTGCTTTACGTGCCCTTTTCCTTTCCTTTTGGAGGTAGAGTTTTCAGAGTTTTGTGTGGGAGAAAAATAACTGCTTCAGCCAGCTTTATGCTTGCAAAGACTCCCCCTTCCTACCTCCCACTTGCTCCCTCCCACAGAGAAAGTGTTCTAGTAAAGATTTCAGCTGTTTTATTTGTATATTGTATAAAATGAACCTAATTGACTGATTCTGATTTAAGGCTGCTCCCTCTGCTCATCAGCTGGAGGGGTTTTGTTTGGTTTTTCTGTTTGTTTGTTTTTCCAGGGTATACAAAGGATGCCAAAGAAGACACACTGGAGCTCCAATTTGAGTACAATGACTCAGGCACATGAAACTGGATAATTTTGTACACAAAACAGTTTTTTTCTCAATCCTTTCAGGAGAGGATCAGAGTAAAATGTAATCTCACAGGGTTAGTCATGCTGAGGCTGGGCCATAAGGAACTGAGCTGGTTTGTTGCACTACAAAGATGTTAAGAACAGGGTAAAATTTACTGAGTCAGGAAAATTATGGTTCAGTAGTTAGGGACTGTAATTTTCTCCTGGAGAAGGAATAGAAGAGTCAAGTATGTCATTTTCACAAAATCAGAAAGTTCTCTGGCTTGTCCTCTTTAGATCTTTGTGTTCAGTAGCTGCATGAAGAAAATGGTATCAGAACAGATGAAGGCAGCCAAAGGCCAAGAAAGGGTGAGCAGGTGTGTTGGTACAGGAATTTGTATTTAATATGAGACAAGGCTGCTACTCTATCACTCTTACAACTGCGCTGAGAGAAGTACCTTTGAGGAAAAGTATCTTGCACATTCCAAAATTTCAGTCCAGAATTAACTGACTAAAAAGCACATCTTTGCTCAGTTTTACTGAAATAATTTTCTGAATGTTAGAAAGTTTATATCACAGCTTTAGTAATATGTTTTACATTCTCTCTCTTCCTTTGGATTCTTTGGCATTCTTGCGCTGAGAGAAGTACCTTTGAGGAAAAGTATCTTGCACATTCCAAAATTTCAGTCCAGAATTAACTGACTAAAAAGCACATCTTTGCTCAGTTTTTACTGAAATTTCTCTGAATGTTAGAAAGTTTATATCACAGATATATATATATATGTATCCTTTTTGTATGTTCTCCTTTACCCTATTTGTATCCATTTCTGCTTTTCAATTTTTCCCCGCTTCACTTGCTTGCTCCATCTGCTGCAATGTTAGACCAAATGAGACCTGTGACATTCACACAGAGATTTTTTTTTTAAATAGAAGTGTTAATAAACTAAGTCTGATTTGTAGCTAAAATAATTATATCTTTTGTGAGGGCCTTTCTGGATAGAAGGATGTTTAGATATTTGATATTTTTAAAAATAATTTCCGGCATTAGTAATGTCTTTATTTAACCTTGTGATATCTAAAGACTTTGTCTGCCAACTGAAAATGTCTGAAGAAGAAAAAAGAAAGGACCATGTGTAATCTTCTAGGCCCATGCTGATTGGAGTGAGCAGTGAGGCAATGAACAGCATGGTATTTCATGGATTTAAACTGTAACTGATGCAGAAGAAAAGACCAGTTTTAATCTTGGGAAAGATTGGATCTCTTTATTTCTAAATTTATTTGTAAAGGAAGCAAACTTTTAATTATGAAGATTAGCATTCACTGCGTAACTAATCAGCTGTGGATAGTATCTTGCACTAAAACAGAGGATTATGAGAGAAGGGCCGCTCTGCCAGTTCATTTCTTACACTGTTGCTGCTGGGTGTAACTCAATACTGATTTGCTCAGCATATTTTGTTACAGTACTTAGAAGAGCATTTCAGTTTATTCTCAATTTACATTTGTCAATCTGTTTTGGAGATCAAGATGCCTGAACAGTTGCAAAATAGTAAGAGATCCAGCATCCAACAAAAAGGGGTTAGTGAGTGAGAAATTGAGTCCAAAATGTAAATACAGTGTGTTCTTGCATGTGTTGTTTAGCCCAACCACTGTTTTCCTGGTTAGGTAAACTTCTAAAAAATTTAGCAAGAACTTCTTCAGGTAGGAAAAGGAGGAAAACTTAAACTTTTGGGAGGATAAAGAGGGTAAAAACATGTTTAAATTAAAAAAAAATTAGCATGATGGTTCAACAACTTGCTTCATTTTATCATTTTATTTGCATATTGCAAGTGTTTCTGAATGATACATTTGAAATTTACAGAAAGACAGAATGCGTATGGAGATAGGTACGTATATCTGCATGCACCTGCTGATATCTTTTACAGACATGTACTTAGATTCCACACTGCGATTGTTTGTGCATTTGTTTTCTCCCTCTGGTTGGGAATCATACCCATTTGGAAAATCCGACATGCTACATATTCATACACAGACATTCCCATCACATAAAAGATGCAGCTCCGAGTTCATTTGCAGGAATTGTATCCACTGCTGATAGTTCCTGAACAGCTAAATAACTAAAAGATGTTGCTCTTTCAAGTCATTTGTTGAATGAAAGGAAATAATATAAAGTGAATTAACCTCCACTACAGTGTGATTGGCTGAAGAAAAATATTTTTTAAAAAAACATTTCTAATAACTCAATCTGAATTCAGAAAAAACATGATGCTGCTGTACCTTCAGAAACCATAAAACCAATCACTAACTGCTCTTCAATAAGTAAATCAGTTGAACTGTGTGGTGGGTTCTCTTGTCCCTTTCTTCAAAGTGCTCTGTACTTGTTACTGATGGAGATGAGATTCTAGGTTAGGTGTGGCATTCACAAATAACTTGCAAATGATATTAAGAGAGACAACATCTTCTAACTAGAATTGCACCTATGCTGCAGACCTAAGGATGTGGTTTAGTGGCTTTGCTGTGGCAAAGCTTTAGCAAGGATGAAGTTCCATGGCACTCTGGGCTTGAGGCCATTAGTCTGACCTGAACATGTTTAAAAAATATTTTTTTGTGAGAAGAACAGCCTTGGACAGGGCAACAGAAAATCACTGAGCATATCAGCTGTGTCTGGCTGATGATTCAAAACTCATTGAACTGAAAAAATTAAAGCTGATAATTAGAATACAGCTGTTAAAGCAAGTCCCAGTATTCTCTTGTGTTTAACAGCGATAGTATGGAATGGTATATGTCATTTATACAGCAAATTTGAAGTGGTTTATGTCTTCATACACCAAGCTGTGTTTTTAGGGAATTAATATCAAACCTTAAAACCATGTTTAGCTAGTTTCTAAATGCTGTGATCACAATGTCCTTAAGGATTTCCTCTGCTATTTCTCTACTCTTTTTTTTTGAGATGCTTGAAAAATGTAGTAAAAGTTTATCTTTTGTACATTCTCATTTGAAAAAGCATTAATTGAGTTGGGTCTTTATAATTTTGGCATTAGTATCCCCAAAAGTCTTATAAATCTTTGCTCTGAGTTGGAGAAAAGTTTAACTAATGCTGTTGAAAGACTCTGAAAACTTACTGCTGACTCATGAGAAGAAAAACATAACTTTGATTTTGTTTCTGATCCTGTAGGAGTACATGATACTACTAGCTTAGCATAACAGCCAGAAAATTCTTTTCTGAACACAAAGTCTAGTGCAGCAGGAAGATTTAGTAGGAAAATGAAGAAGCATAGGTGGACTTTGCAGATAGTGCAAATAGGCTTTGTAGAAGTGGCTGCACCTAGGCAATTCTGCTGTTATGTGTTATTTTAGAAGTCTTGAAACAGGCATGAAATAACTTCTACAGAGATAATGTATGCAAAACCTGGTTCCAGCTTCCTAATGCCTTGATGCTAGTTACTGCAGCATGGTTACCATAGCTTCATGATAAACACTTTTATTAGATTTTCAGGACATTTACAAACCTATATCAAGAAGATAAATCAGTGCCATAAGTTTTCCTAACATAACAGAAGACTGCAGATACAGGCAATGGAATAGTATAATTTGCCTTCTTATACCTGCCAGATGATATGGTGTTCAGAAGCTTCAGACAGTATTTGGTACACTTTAGGAAAAATAGAGTTGAAAGGTAGCATTTATGCAGCTGTTATGGTTAAAGAATGTGTGATTAACAGAAGTCAATCTAATTCAGGCTTATTCAGCAGTTAAGGTACCTGTGTATATATATATATATATCCTTGTGGTCACTGTAATGCCAAACAACATCAATGTTGGCACATTTGGAACTGCTGTTCAATCCACACATAGAGTGCATTGTAATAAGCCTTAGAGCAGAAGCAACTGTTCTTGTGTCCTATTCCAGCAGGAAAAAAATAATTCTCTCTGAAATATCCCAAAGAGATCAACCTGAACTGTATTATGTGAGATTTTCTAGCTTGTTTGTATCTACCTATAATTACTGAAATGCATATGCCCTTCTAACTGTTTATTTGTTCCACTGCATGTAGTTCATTTGGGTTGTATCTCAAGGAAAAGATTTTTAGTTAGGCCACATGAAGATGACTGTGTATTTGAGAAAATAAGAGAAGAGGACCTTAATAACTTATTTTAGATATTGTCTTTCAAAATTAATTGTCTGAAAATAATACACCCATTGTTGAAGTCTTGAATTATAAAGAAAACAAACAAACAAAATCCACAAAACCAAAAACCAAACAGACAACAAAAAACCAAACCAGAAAACCAAACCAGAACCAAAAAAACCACCCCACAAACCAACCAAAAACCTTCACTGTCATTCTTTGCCTGTGCACCGTTCTTTAGAGTTTTTACAAATCTAGTTACTAGTGAGAATGGGTGCTGAGACTATGCTTTTTGTTTTGTTTTCCCTTTCCCCAGACACTGTTCGAGCAGAAAGGGGAGGGTTGACTGGAAAAGGTGCTACTCTATTAGCAACAAAAAGTGTTTGCATATCAGCTTGTAATGTTTCTGTGAGTGTCTGTAATTAGTGTGATGGTTGAGCAGGCTATTGCCACCCAGGCATTGTCTGGGAAAGGCATGCATTTCCTCTGATCCTTCCAAGCAGACCAGACTGTTGTGGTTCGCTTACTGATCTGCTGAGTTATCATCCCTCCAAAAAAAAGTTACACTGATATTTTGGGTGAAGTCAAATAATTTCAACCCCCACCCCTTTCTCCCCTCTCATCCCCGCTTCCATTCACATATACACAGAGAACCTTGGTGGGGAGGCGAGGCGGGGACAGAGGCACTGTACTTTTGCCTGAATGTTTAGCTTGCTGATTTTTGTGGTGTAATAGGGATAGCACACCCAGCAGCGTCAAAATCGCAGAATCGCAGAATCAGTTAGGTTAGAAAAGACTTCTGAGATCGAGACCAACCTCTGCCGGAACACCACCCCATCAACCACACCATGGTCCAGTCTTTAAGTCCTTAAACACCTCCAGGGCTGGAGCCTCTCCCACCTCCCTGGGCTGTGTCTAATCGCCCTTTCTGTGAAGAAATTCCTCCTAATGTCCAACCCCAGTCACCCCTGGCGCAGCCTGGGGCGATGTCTTCTTGTGCTGTCACTTGTTACCTGTGAGAAGAGCCCGACCCCCAGCTGGCCTCAGGCTCCTCTCAGGGCTCTGCAGAGAGCGCTCAGGTCACAGCCGAGCCTCCTTTGCTCCAGGCCGAGCACCCCCAGCCCCATCAGCTGCTCCGCTCAGGGCTTGGGCTCCAGAGCCTTGCCCGGCTCCGCTGCCCTTCCCTGGACTCGCTCCAGCTCCTCAATGCCCTTCCTGAACTGAGGGGCCCAGTACAGGAGGGGTGCCGTCACCAGAGCCGAGTACGGGGGGCCGATCACTGCCCCGGTCCTGCTGGCCCCGCTGCTCCTGCTTTCCTGACCCTCGCGGGCCGCACCGCACCGCGCCCGGCCCCTCGCCCGTGCCCCGGCCCCGGGCGCCGTGAGGGGGCGGGCGGGCACGGAGCGCCCGGCGGCCTCCGCCCAGCAGAGGGCGCGCGCGCCCGCTCGGCCGCTCGCTCCGCCCGGAGCCGCGCGCCCCCCGAGAGCCCCGCGCAGGTACGGCGGGAGCGGGGGGAGCGGGACCGCGGGGCCGGGGCGGCCGCGGGAGGCCTGGGAGGGCACGGCAGGGAACCAAGGGCGCTGTCACCCCGACAGGCCCGTGCCAGGCCTGGGGAGGGAGCCGGGGCCGGGCCCTGGGCAGAGGCCGGCCCGGGAGCCGGAGAGGTGGAGCGCTGTGATGCCGTTTGGTGGGGGAACAGCGGGAGCAGTGCCAGCCTTCAGGGGAGGGGAGGGACGGGGCCGCCCTGCTGACAGGGCATTGGTAAGTGTGCGTCTTTGAACGTGCTTTCTAGGGGTAAACAAGATAAGTGAGACTGAAATACGTGTTTTAACCTGCTGTCATAGCTGTCTTTGATGAAGCAGTTACTGTTTTTATGGGAAATGGAGTAGTTCCCTTTTTATTTTTCTAGACCCCCCTAAAGCTGCTGCACGTTGTGGTTATGGTGAAAAGGTAGAGATAGCACCTGAATGTAGACAGGATAGGGAAGTAACTAGAAATAAACTATGGTGAGTAATGCTGAATCGAAAATCCATCAAATCTGAGTATCACAGGGTATAAAATTAGTTTTTTGAAGATCTGTCTTAAGACCAGTCTTACAAAATATTTAATAGAGGCCTTGATGTAGCAATTAAAACTTTACTGTCTTAATTTGATAGTGATGGGGAGTTGGGAGGCACTGGCAGTATTGAAGAGGGTTATAGTACTACACAGAAAGAATTGTGTGATCCTGAGAAGAAGGGTATGAAATAAGTTTAATAACAATTTAAAGAATGAGGGTTTAGAGTTGTAAACTTGCAAGCAAAAAATTTGTGGAATAAATTCTTACAAGTTGAAAGCAACACAAAACCAAAGAATGTTAGGTAGTTACAAGATACTGAATTCAGAAAAAGTAAATGCTTACTACAGTGATCCAGTTAAAGGAGTTACTATTATCCATGAACAGAACTCTAGAATTCTTTGTATAATGTTAATCATTCCCAGCAAAAAACCTGGAACAGAAACAGGAAGATATGCCAAGGTCAAGTAGGGAAATTAAGAGTCTGTTGGAAGAGGCATTTGGCTTTTTTTAATTTTGCAGAATAATTGTAATTTTGCTTTCCATTTAACCAGCAAGATAAACACCGTGAGGGTATTAAATTGAACTAAAGGATCATGTTAATACATGAATAATTTAAGATAGATTAATAACATAGATTTTAAGATTAATAATATATGAAAATTTCTAACCATCAGAGAGCACTGATATTTAGGACCAGCCTTCCAAAAGGTCAAGGAAGAGTAAAATCTGAACAATTATTAGCGGTTTGTAAAAATAATATTTTTGTTTGCTGCAGCAGAGGCCTAAGTTTAGTGTTACCTGTGGACTATAGATCAGTTTTTCTTTTTTGTTTGTTTGTGAAATAGGTTATTAGCAAGAACTTATTAAATTGTTTTTTAGAAGAAAATATTTATAGTAATGTTTGCAGTCTGGTGGCAATCAGGAAATGACAATGGCTCATTGCTGGCTTTTTTGTGTCGAAGAAAAGGTATGATGAGTAAGCTGAGATGAGGTGAAGGTTGAAGTGTAGAATGTGCATCTGCTGTCTTCTTACCAGAGCAGTGTCAGTTTGCCTCTGCAAGAGGGGACTCTAAAATTCAGTTCTGATCTGTAATCAGTGACACAGAGATTTCCTCTCTTCAGGTTTTGGTGTCCTTCAGTTAAAGTTGCCTCATCAGCAGGAGCAAGGGATTTGAAGCAGTGCTTTACGTTAATTGTGTTATCTCACCTCACATTCTTTTGAACTTAATGTTTGAGCACATGTGGCCTTGAAGTCCTCATCTGCAGCTCAGGACCTGAGGTACTTGATTGTCCAAGGAGTGAACTACTTCTAGAAGCTCTTCTAGGGATCTGGGTATGCTGGAATTTTGAGGGCTGTCACTCTTTTCTTTTGGTCAGTCTGTCAGTTAATATCTCCCCACATGATCTCAGCTGTGGATGTTTCACTTCCAGATACATCAGTTAATAAGCACATAAGATGTTTTAGAGGGCATTGGTTTATACATGTAATGTGAAACACATGATTCCTGAAGCACTGAGCTTTCTGGGGAGACCATCCATAGGATGCTGTTAGAGTAGGCAGCAGGCCTGTCTTGAGTGCATGGGCTTGTTCCACCAGATTTCCATTGTCAGTGTTTATTGTGTTTGTAAGTCAAGAGCACAGATACTGAAATGGTCAGTTTTGCTGTAGTTTGCTTTGCTATTTAAAGATTACACTTAATAAATATGTGGAAGAAGTGGTTTTATCTTGAGCAGTCCCCCACTGCAGCCTTGTCTGTACTTACAGGACTTAGATTCTGGTTATCATTTGTCTATCAGCACCACTTTTCCAAGGGGCATTTTTTCTTTCACTTTTTCAATAAAATTTTGATTGGCTGTGGAACAGAGCTGCTTAAACACCAGTTTTGTCAGCAACTTTCTGACATCTGCGTAATGCAGCTACATCAGCTGAATTTTATAATATAAACTCAAAGGCATAAATCCTGTACTGCTCATTATGATATTCTTCAGCATGCTCAAGACGTCTTAGAGTGTGTTAGAGTGTCTGCTGAGTGACCAGCAGTAGTGGATGGTGACAGAAGAAGGGCAGCAGGACATTTCAGGAATGGCTTGGGGTGTATGGGCTTCCCATGGATGGTGTAAAATGCTTGTGTGTCTTCACCTTGGAGATTTTTATCCACAGAAGAGAATGCCTGTTTGTGTTATGTGTTAGTACCTTAGGGGCTGGTTCTCTCTGAGAATGGGTACATCTTCAGAGTTTTGCTACATCCAAGACTCATCAGCTTTTACCCAGGGTTACTGAGTAGGGTTGTAGATACAGGTGATGTGGATCTTCAGGAAGCATTAAAACAAAGTACCACACTAGAGGCTTTTGAGGAGAGTGGATGTGTGTAGCATCAAAGACATTTCTTACATGCTTAAGTTGTTGGGTTGAAAAATTATAAAGAAGGCAAAAAGAAATTGCCAAAAAAAAGGAAGGAGGCAGAAAGGTGGCACATGAGCTTCAGTGTACATGAAGTAAGATGTTGTCTTGGGTAAAATAATCTAAACCATCCTCATATGGTGATGAACTCAAGACTGGCAGCCACCAATCAAGAGAAAGTGTTTGGAGTTACCACTGAATGGTCCCTGGAAACCTAAGCTCAGTGTAGTCGCAGCCAGAGAGCCAGGAAAATGGTGACTGTCCTCAAAGAGATAGTAAGAAGAAGACAGAGAGCACCATTTTGCTGCAGCAGCTGGTGCACCCGCATCTGGGGTAGTTTGTGTGGTTCCAGTCTCTGCACTGGAAGAAGGACACAGTGGGATAGGGGAGGGCAACTGAAAGGAACGGGCTTCCTTAGGAGGAAAGACTGAAAAGTCAGGATTGTTCATAGAGGATATTGCTGGGGCATGACCAGGGTTATGCAGTGAAAGCAGTGAGTAAAGTGAGAGTTATCCATCCAGTGTTGAGACACTGGAATGGGAGTCGCATGCTGGGGCTGTTGGGAGGTAGTTTCAGATGGATACAGGGAAGGATGATGGGGGCACTGTGGTGGCAGTGTGAGCAGGTTCAGGAATGAGTTAGAAAATGGACAAAAAGTGTGTTGAGGGGCTGCTAAAAGAGCTGCTCAGGCAGGTCCACAATGTGCTGTGGTGGCTGCTGGGTGTGTGGAGAATGGGCTGCAGGAAGCAGCCAGGCTCATGTGCTCTCCCATTGGAGGATCTCTGGTGGCTGCTCTTGAAAGCAGGGCGCTGGGTGAGCTGGATCAGCCTCATCCAGGACACCAGTTTTAATCAACTTATGATCAGTAAGACTGGAATAATTTTAATTCTGCATGTTTCAGTTCTGGCTTCTGAACTGTTAAAATTTGCATGTACAGCCTAGAAAAGGCAGTGAGCAGCAAGGTGATAGTGTTTCCCAGGACATGGGTTGTAAAGATAGGGTCAGCTATGAAAAGCTGCAGAAGAGCCCTGTAAAACTGAGTAACTGGATAATATACTGGCAACATACTGGCACATCAGTTCAGTGTAAGTAGAGGGATTCAGATAGCATTGAGAGAATCCTAACTTCCCATTGCTTCTCAGTAATGAGCAGTATCTTAGAGTTTTGATGAATGGTTCCATGAAAATGTAACAACAGCGTTAAGCAGCAGTGGAAAAGTGGAAACAGTGGAATATTACTGAAGAAACAAGTAAAAAACAAAGCAAAGAATTTTGTCGTGACACTTGTTAATCCATGGTTCACCCCACACATCTTGATTGAGTCAACCCTGCTCTGTCTCCCAGCTCACAAAACATAGTAAAAATGGGTGAGATTCAGAGAAGCAAAACAAGAATGGTCACAGACACAGACCTCCTTCCAAATGAGGAATGACCAAGAAAGCTGGACTTCAAAATTCATCCTGGAAAGGGATGTCTGAGGAGGCTGTGATGAAGGCCTGTAGAATCATGAGTGGCAGGAAAAGAACGGGCAGAGGTGAACAGTCTGTTCTTCCTGCAGGAGAGCTGGAGGTCCACAAGCCCCTGCTTCAGCAAGACCAAAAGATGTTCTTCATAAGAACTGAGTTGGAGAACTTAGCAGAGTATGTTGTGGGTGTTAGAAGTATTTGTGTTGAAGAGGAGAAAGAGCAGATTCAGAGGTGGAGGTGGAGCCAAATACGTAAAAACTCCATCCATTTTGAGTAGAAAAAGCAATATTATATATGCTTGCCCTATTCTATATTCTTTCTGGCCTCTGCTTTTTGCCACCATTTCAAAACTTATATTAGGCCTAAAAGGACCTTTGCTGTGATCTGTTATGGCTACTTTATGTTGGCTATTTATTCACAGAAGTCATAATTGACATGGACTTTTTTCACAGTTTCTCCTTATCCTTCCTCAAATAGAACTTGTCAAACCTCTTTAAAGAAACATGGTATTGCTGTTCATTGACTAGACACCAGGTTTCATGCTGAATATTGATTGGGTCTTTTACAGATGAGTTACTGTTATTTACTAAGTTATCTAAAGGTTAAAGTTCCCCCTGTACATGTGATGTCTTTTGTTTTCAGGCTCAGCAGGATAAATTGATGCAGTTGGTAAACGTCAGTTGACCTACCTCATTCTCAGGTTCTTTTCAATCATCTTTCATTGGTCAATTCCACCCCCTGTGCAGATCAGGAGCTTGAAGTTGACCTCTCTGATTCTCCTCAGACTTGCCTGTTGTCCTGTGAATGTTTAGGCTGCTGGTTTACTCCCTTCGTTCCCTTTAGATTGAAGTTGGGCAGTCACTAGTGCTACTACATGTTTGCCTACATGGAGAAATTTTTTGAGTCTAAGCATAGTGAAGCAACTATTTATGCAAAGGTAATATCACTATGTATATAGCAGTTAGACATACAACCTTAATAGTGTTACCATTTTATCTTGTCATTTAAATCCATTGTGATACTGTTAAGTTTTTAAAGTCATGCTGCATTGATCGATATTTAAAATATTTGAAAGAGTAAATTTATCAATTTACTATTTGTCTTTGATAAACTGGTTTAGTGATTTTCTGTGTGAACATGAAAATTCTGAACAGAAATATGTGTATCCAGCACTGGTAGTAAGAGCTGCATGTTTGACAGTTAGTTGTCTTATCATTGGTACATTGATGTAAATACATTGTTGGTATAAAATAATGAACTTCAATGAACAAGCAGAGCAAGATATTTTTTCAAAGATGAAGTCAAGCATACAGTTAGATATAAACGACTCACAAATTTAGGAGACATCTGCTTTTAAAAGTGACTTGTTTCTGTTCACTAGCCACTAAACCAGATTAGATGTTGCACACTAAGGCCATGTCATCAAGGTTATGCATGACTAAGGACATATAAGCTATTCTATATATTATAAGGGGAAAAAGTAAGAAAATATGAACTATATAACAAGTAATTTGGTCACAGGTTCTTAGTTTGCTTTATTGCTTTTATTAAGTTTTGATTTCTGATAATTCCTCCTGGACACAGAAAGTTTTTCCCCATGTTAGTTAATATGTCATCTCAGACTTACTGTTCATCTAGGTAAGGACTAAGTTTTTTGTGTGTGGGTGTTTTGGATTTAGTTTTGGGTATTTTTAAAGAAATAGGCATAAGTACTTACTTTTTAAAATTAAATACCTTTAGTTTCAGAACTCAAGCAACATACCTAAGTCTTAATTTCACTAACAAAGGATCAAAGATTAAATGAGAATGCTGTTTATACTGCAAAGAAGTAGCAGTTTGGATTTCAGAATCCTTTTAATAAAATTTTATAAAATCTTATTTTCAGGCCTTTCATAATTTCCTTCCCAGGAAAATAGAAAGCACCACAGATGTAGAAAAAGTGGTCTGTGTGAGTCAAGGCTTACACACCACGCCAGTACCTATAAGAAAGGTGGAGAGGGGCATTTTACAAGGACATGAAATGACAGACAACTGGGAATGGCTTTAAACTGACAGAGGGAAGGTTTAGATGGGATATAAGGATGAAATTCTTTCCCGTGAGGGTGAAGAACAACTGGAACACGTTGCCCAGAGGAGCCATGGATGCCCATCCCTGGAAGTGTCAAGGCCAAGCTGGCTGGGGCTGTGAGCAGCCCGGTTAGTGGTGTCTCAGGTGTCTCTGTCCGTGGCAAGGGGACACCAGATGACCTGTTAATATCTCTCCCACCTCACGGCGTTCTGTGTTTGTGTTTGTCCCTCCAGTCGGACAGGAATCCAGCAGTCCACGTGGTGGCAGTGTCCGTCCAGCCTTCAGTGCTGCTCCTGCCTCGGCAGCCAGCCGGGCACAGCCCTCGTCAGTGTCTTCTCCAGAAGGCTGCTCCGAGGCTGCAGCAAATTTAAACACAAACACTTAATTAAGAGTGGGACAAATTCTCGCTACTCAATTAATAACCAGACTATTAAACCAATAACAAAACAATATGTAGTAACCTTTAATATTTTTCTTGACCAGCATACCCCCTACATGTTCCCAGCAGAAACAAAAAAGGAATTCAGGTAAAAGGTTTGTGAAGAGGTTGATAATTATGACCAGTATGATTCAATAACTTTATATAAAAACAGATGTATTCAAACTGGCCACAATGATCAGAGAAGTACTGCAGCTATATACTGGTTTAATTGAACCAATTGTGAGGAATTAGTTACAGATTATTTGAAAAAAATCTGTAAATTTCCTTTTGTCCTAAATAGTTCTTGTACAGAAGATGAAAAATGAGCAATGTTCAAAAATACTTAGCTGTATATTTGATAGAAGTTAAATGTGCTCAAACATGTAATGCAACTGAATAACCAGTTAAGTTTAGCAAGGATAAAATGTTTGTAAATCTGCTTGTTAATAAAGGCATTTTAAATGAACGTTCTCTTTCTTATTTTTCCCTTGTTTTATGTACTTGAGTACACAAGGCTTGTGCTATTTTATCTGGGGAAGCATCCTGCAACCCTGGATTGACATTTGAGGCCTTGTATATTTTTTATCTTGTAGTGTTGACATAGTGGGCAATAATAAACAAAGCTCCCTGTTTCCCAAAGCCATCATCTGCTGATCCATAAGAGCAGCAATAGTTGTTAAAGCTTTTTCATAAAGCACTTTGTTGCCTGTACTTGTAAAACCCTTTGTATGTGCAGTGCCCCAGAGTTTCTACTTATAGGATGGTCCTGACGTGAAGAGATCATTACCTGGATGTCTTGTGTCTGCATAAGGGAATGGGAGTGATTGGAAACAAATGGCATAAATGTTATTCTGTTGGCACCTACCCATGTGGCTGACTAGGGACATGAGAGGGTGCGTAGGTGTTACAAACCTGCTGTGATCAGATCCTCAGATCCAGGAACTGTTGAAAAATAGCTAAAGTTAGAAAGGGAAAATCTGCAAAATATAGCGGTGTGTAAAATAGGCATCATGCTGTGCTTAATCTGAGGTGCTGCTTTTAGCAGCAGTTCCATATTGGTGAAGCCATAAAACTGTTCCAGTTGTACTGAAAAGATAAAGATTTCTAATAGGAAATACAGAACTTAAGTGGGTTTTGATGTACATACTGACGTTCTTTCCTAAATGGAAATGAGTTGATCACATTGTTTTTTACTAAACATAATATTTATTCAGTTAAATGACTTCTCAGTAACTTACACATAAATACACGTGTGCATTAAAACTTAGCAAGGAATTTCTCCCTCAGCATTTTAAGCAAAGTACTGGAATGTTTTTCATTAAATAATGAAGAGGAAGAGCTCTGCAAGGCACTGCCACTGAAGTGCTCTCAAAGTGCATTACAGAAAGAGGATGCTGCTTACCACAAGGGAGTTGACAAATGCAAATGTGTATCGTGTGTCTGCTGGCAGAGGAGGTTACTATTTCCTGGATTTGTTTTAGTTTTCATTTCTTGATGGTGGCAGTTTCCCTAGTGGTAACCCAGATGCCTGGGTTCTAGATATCAGAGGTTGTATTAATACTGAGAAATCTCGAGGATGGAGTGATCTGATAGTGTTCTGTGGTACTGATGTGTTGTTTTGAAATAGGGGCAGTTAGTTCAGTTTTCCTGAATGTAGTGGGGAAAACTAGTTTTCCAGAACTGGTATGTCCTATGGAGCAGTGACTGGTGATTAATCCCAGTTTGGCAGGTTCATTAATACTTTTGTAGTGGAGGGATGGGTCCAATGAGGGATGGTGTTTCTCATGTGGAGCTGTTCTCTCCTGTTCCTGGGGCTATTTGGTAGCTGTTGGACTTAAGGAGAAAGCAGAGACCACAGCATATATTTACTGTAAAATAAAACTCTGCACAGTTAAAACAAATTTTAGGACTAGTTTAAGAAGTGACAGAACTTGCATTTAACTCTGTGGTTTGAATTTTTCAAGATCCCTCCTGACTTCTGCAGATGAGAACATGTTCTGTAACAGATGAGTGTGTGACAGTGAGTTACTGTTGAACACAGTATAGTGAGAGACAACTGATTCATAGTAAATAAATTATTTTTGCAGAATCACTTAATATAAGTGATTCCTTTTGAAAACAAAACAGCTTGGTTAAATTTTCTTATGCTGTACAATATGTGTTATTGAAGAGGCTTATAGGATAATTTCTGAAGTTATTAATCAAGAAGTACATTGTGTTGAGGTTAAAGAAATTTATAAATCTAGGGGAAATGTATTCTTACATTATGCCTTTCTAATGGGAATCCTTCTAGATAGGGAGGATGTCTTTGAATTTATTTTTTTCACAAAACTAATTTTCTGTCAAAGTACCAAGTTATTAAAAGCAAACTTTTTTTAAAACAAAAATATTATTTAACAGATACATTTTCAGTAGTAAGTGATGCATTTTTACAAGCAGTCTTTTACTTCTGTTTTTAAAAATTAGATTTTTTAAGTAGTAGTAGTAGTAATAATTTTTTGGGATGTTTAGGATTGTCATTTTGCAATATTTTGTGTCTTGTTACTAATGCAAATCCATTTGTCCTAATTGGTGCTTATGAAATCAGTCCTTACTGGTAGGATATCAGCCTATGGACAGGTTCAGAGTCATTCCCTGATTCACCTTTCAGAAGCAATTTTAATTGAATGGCTAGAAACAAACTGTTTTGTTTCTAAATTTTGCTCCTAAGTCTATTGTATCAGATAGTCATTGCAATAATGAGCTTTTTGATACTGTGGGCAGAAATGCAACCACCATTTGTTTAATGAAAAATATGTAATTAATTTTACTTGTGATTTTTTTTAAAATGAGTTTTCTTACACAGGAAATTTTGCTAGGTTGGGTTAATTTTAAGGCAAGACCATGCTCTTTGGGGACTGACATTTTAAAGATGGTGCATAGTTCAGCTTTGTGTGCAGCTTGTATTTGGCATAGGTTAGCTAGCCATATGTGAAATAGAATTGTGTTAGTAGAAAAAAATCTTTTTAATCACAAAGATAAATCAAACCAGATGGTCCAGATTTTTTTTGTGAATGCATTTGCTTAGTCCACAATCTTCAAGTATTGGGAAGAAGGATTTGCCTCATCTTTGTCTTTCTACTGTGAAATACTAAGGTTTTACTTTAGTCTTCTACACATGAGTGATCAGTTCTAGATTTTAGTGATGATAAATTCTGAATCAGAATGACTTCCAGTTACAATTTCTGTTAACTGCTAGTATTTGTGCTTCCTTTTCTGAGAAGATAAGGAGGGGACTTTTTTCCTAGGTGTTATTAGCTAATGTTTCATCACAGTTGGGGAATTCTGTAAGACTTTACCAGACATACACGTCTGGTGTGAAAATGCAGCCATTAGCTTATATTTAACAGAGCATCCCATGCTGTTTCTCAAATAGCCTAAGTTTCTTCCAGTATAATATTCTCATGTTGATTTATGTTAGGCCTTGTTTTATTAAGCAGGTTTAAACACTGAAGCATTATTTTACAAGCAAACCACTTTTTGTCAAGTGTGAGTAGGGGTTTGTGGTATTGATATGCTGCTACTATGACAGATAATTGGAAATTTTAAAATTATTTATGATCTTGCTTTAGGGAAGATTTAGTGCAGAATATAAAGGTCACAATCACATCACAGAGAAACTGGGCCCATTATTTTTCTCAGTGAAGACTGGATGAGCAGAATGGAAGAAAAATTCTCATATCATTCATGATTTGGGTGGAAAATGGGCAAGAAAATTGAAATTGCTGTCAGCTGGGAATCATAGCTTTGTGGCATCCAGGGGGTTGTAACATATTCACTGAAAATTCAAGTAATTACATTTTCATTTCTTTTTGTATAGGATTGTAAAGAGGCTGTCAGTGCCCTGCATGACTCCAGTCTCACACTAAGTTTTATGGTGTATCAGTGAACCGGCCACTTGCTATTGGAGATGGTTGTGGAAAAGAGTTCTTGAGCCAGTGATGTACAGTCACGTGCTTAAAAACATACTTGCAGCCTAGAGGAATGTACTCTGCTTAGAATCATTCCTTATACAGATACCAAGACACAGAATTTATTTCTATCGCTTTCTCTTCAGCATCCAATAATGAAAAAAACATTGTGCACTCCTGCACTGGAAAACTAGACAAGTGTTGATATATGTAGCAGAATTTGTCCAGATAGGAAACACAGACTAGTGAAGTTTAAATATGATTTATTAAACTCAACGGCCCCCAGTGCTAGAGCTGTTATTCAGACCAGTGTGTACACATTTTGAAATTACTTCTGGAGGTACTTTGATCTTGAATTTGATCTAAAACATGGGGGAAGAGCTATAAAATATAGACATTATGAACTCTCATAAAAGGAGAGGTTTTAAATTGAATTCTTTGGCTACTGGCCATGTTTCCATTCTCCTGGCTGAATGAGTGCACTGGTGTGGAAGGATACCTTATATAGATGAGAAAATTTAAATCTGTGTATAACAGTTTTAATAAGAGATTTAGGTAGTTAATCAGAACACTGCTACACCATGAGCCCAGAATAGAACCCCTGGGCAAATGAAAAATACTCTGACATTTCAGTTCACTTTCTATTCCAAGCTTATCTAGTAAAATCAAGTTTCCCTCCTATCACTTTAACTTTGTCATGTACCTGTTGAGATTTCTTCTAGAGGAATTTTACTTACTTATATGATTTTTTTTTTTTTTACCACCTCTCTGAGGCAATACAAAAAGAGGACTGTTGTCCAGTCTTCTAGATGTTTTCATCGCTTCTTAAAATTGCCTCATGAGCATTCTACCATTTTCTTGCTAAATCATCCTCTTTTTCCTTATTGTTTTCCAGTAATCTTTTCTGTGTCCCGTAAGCACACAGTGTCATCATGATTTGACTCACCCTTAAAATATTCAGCAAAACTGAAATCGTAGTTCATCAAATACTCTATACCAAGTAATCCATGGTGAAACATTTGTCTTCCTCTTTTATGTCCTGATACAGAAAAGAGCTTAATCCTTTATTTATATTAAGCCAGAGAAACTGCATTTGTTTTTCGTTGTGTTGAGGTTCTACTCAAACCCACAGTAGCTTTGTGGTTGATTTTACCATTGTCTTCCTTGAGCCCACTTCCAGTTTTCAGGGGGCAATTTCATCTAATACATTCAGTTTTCTGTGGTCTGTGTTGCTGTTCTTGTTTGTTCTATAGTTTGTGTATCTCTGACACTGTGAAAATAATTTTCTCAAAGACTATTGAAAAATACATTTATTGCAGAATGAAGAAATTAGTGTTTTTATTAAGCATTTTCAGCTGTAATGTAGTTTGTGCATTGAAGTTCAAATTCAGAGGGTAAAAGTCCATTAGGGCAGCTTTGCTTATAGCTGGTAAAAATTGCAGTTAGTGTGACTGTAGCAGTGGACTGAATTGTTTAGAGTTTCCCCGTTTATGAAAAGTTCTTCCTTTCTGTACCAATCTGTGGTGTTTTGCCCTTTACTATCAATACTACTACGTGTGATTCCTTACTAGGTTGAAAACTAATCACCTGTCTGGCATCTGTGGCAGAGATGTTACCAGTTTCCTCTCATAACAAAGCTTTGCTGCTCTTTCCAGAGGTGTGAGCTCTTTCCTTTTTACCAGTAGGGAATACAGCACACAAAGTTAATGTGTATGACATGAAGGTTTCAGAGTTGACCTATAAGCTAGTTTGCATTCTTATTTGGGACCTGAGCAGTCTAGTGAATATTAGCATTTCAAGTAGTGTTTATTTGCCTGGTTTCACCATCATTTCTTCACCCTTTTACTTGCAGGTTGTTCAGCTCCTCCTGAGAGAGTCAGAGCAATGTCCTACGTTTTTGTGAACGACTCCTCCCAGACCAACGTGCCTCTGCTGCAGGCTTGTATTGATGGAGATTTCAACTACTCCAAGCGGCTCCTGGAGAGCGGCTTTGACCCAAACATCCGTGACAGCCGGGGCCGGACTGGCCTGCACCTGGCTGCAGCCAGAGGAAATGTAGACATCTGTCAACTCTTGCATAAATTTGGTGCTGACCTGCTAGCCACTGATTACCAGGGCAACACAGCCCTTCACCTGTGTGGCCATGTTGATACCATCCAGTTCCTAGTTTCTAATGGACTTAAAATTGATATTTGGTAAGTCACTTTCTGCAGTACTTATTATTATATATATTAAATATTATTTTATATATACAATATGTATATGATATTAAATATACTTATTTTATAATATATTAGTCTTCTGTCACCAGAGCCTTGCATATAAATCTGCTGTTGCTGAAATGCTGTATTTGGTGCAATTCTACTTTACAGAGATTCCACTTAATTAAAAAAAAACGCAAAATAAAAAGGCAGGAAAACAGTACGAGGCCACTTCTGCTAGTATGTGCAACAAGCAAATGTAAATAGCTGCTGCTGGTGAGAGCTGCTGTATCTAATTGTGCCTCATTTATGACATTGCTGCCCTGGTTTGGCCAGACAGCCAGGTGTGGGTGGTTGGCACCAAAGAAAAAATCACATTGACTACTTTAAAAGAATTTCTCCACTCCATTTTCCATTGTGGTACTATCTGAGACAAAGAAAATACAGTATGTGTGTGTGTCAGTTCATTCCCATACTCTTCTGGTAACAATGCTTCCTTTCAGTCTTTTTGCCCTCCCTCAAAGTCTGTGACTCAGAATATTGTATATTCTTTCCTGCTGGCTTCCAGCAGCTGTCAGATGCCAGTGCTCAGATGGAAGCTCTCAAGCTGCAAAATAACTAGCTGTTTCATTCCTGTGCTGAATTACTTTGTTTGTGGAACTTTCTGAATATTCACAACATGTGCAAAAGCCAGAAGTAATGTCAATACCTTTGAGTTTTTAAATCTGTCCCTTTTTCACCTGTCCCTCATTAGTGTTTTCAACTCAGCAAAACTAGTTATTGGTAGACCAGATTATTTATGGGTTGTGGGTTGGGATTTTTTCCCCTCATTTCAAACAGCTCTGGTGGAAATTCCTGGTCTAAAGGCAGCTCTGGACCTATTCAGTATTATTTTAATAGCAGCAGTGGGACCATCTGTATTTTATTTCATTTCTGCCTCATGTCCTAATACCCTCATGGAAAAGGAACTATTAGGAGCCAGATTGCACAATTCTTTCTTGAAATTAAGCTTAAACTTGAACATTGCCATAAATCTTCTGTTGTTTTTGTTTTGGGTTTTTTTGCTGTAACACCCAGAGATTCCAATTAGATTAAAGTCCTAAGAATTTGATTTTATTAGAGGGGGAAAAGAGTTGTGCAATTTCAAACCTAAATATACTTATTTTCTTCTATAGCCAATTGTGCTGTAACTTGGATAGATTGGAATTTATTACTGTCTGATAAAACAGAAAATAGTTGTCAGGACTCACTAAATTGTAATATGTTATGCTGAGTTGACTTGTTACAAAATTTCTATGTTAAAATTTTCTTATGTCTTTTTATGGGTTTGTTTTAGCAACCACCAAGGTGCAACACCACTTGTTCTTGCCAAACGAAGGGGTGTGAATAAAGATGTGATTAGACTGCTGGAATCTTTAGAGGAGCAGGAGGTGAAAGGATTTAACAGAGGAGCTCACTCAAAGCTGGAGACTATGCAGACAGCTGAAAGCGAAAGGTATTTACCAAACAAAAATAACTACCAGGAGAAGTAATGTTTATGGCTTTGGATTTTTTGAATTCACTTGATTGTTTATTCCTCAAAACAGATAATATCAAATTTGGCCTGACATTTTCAGACAAAATCAAAATTGAGTGTTAAATTTTGGAAAAATCTCTTTAAGCTGATCCAATGTAAGAAAAAAGGAACTTCTATTGAGATTTTAATTTTATGGTAAAATTCTAAGAAAAATAATTACTAATTTTCCATTTGGAGTCCCAAACACAAATATTCTACCACCTACCACAAAGCCAAGTGGGAAATAGTGTGAAATGCAAAATGGCAGCATCACAGGCTAACCTGACATCCTTTTGATGATTTTCTATGCAAAAAAGAGGGGTGGGAGACTTTTCATCCATCTGAACTTGAATAAAGAATTTTATATGGTGTCATACCTATTGTTAGCAGTCCTGAAAAAGATGGTTATCAGTCCTGGAAGAGATGGAGAATAAGAATTTTTGATGGCTGAAGAGATAGTTAGTGCAGAACTGAGGATTTCGGGAAAATTGTTGCCATTTCAGGGAAGTTGTTGGGTTAGAGGTAAGTTATTAATGAATTCCTAAAAGTCTGACTCTGGGACTGTGCTTCCTTAGAATTTTCTTAAATAAAAAAGCAAAAGCATGAGAAGTAAAAGCATGTTAGTGATACCAAGAAATGAGATACAGGCAACCTTGAGGAAAATTGAGATGGCATAGACAAAAACCTGGGGTTTTTGGAGAGGGAGAGGAAAACAATAGTAATAAGTTGTGATTCTGTAGCACAAAATGCAACTGTAATTACTGAAAGTTGTATGCTATAAAATACACGTTTCTCAGCAAAAGCCAAACATTTAAGGGGAACGGGCTTGGTCAGTTCCAGGAGTTAATGCTATCCTGAGAAATGCAGTGAAGTCCTACAAAGCATGAAACAAGACATTTTCACTACATAAAGAAAGCAGTCAGTCCTGTTGTATAAAGCAATGGTGACTTCTGCTCTCTGGTATGTCTTATTATGCTGCTTACCCCCATTCAAAAAAACTGTATTTTTTTATATTGTCTAGTGATGACCATGAACTATGACTACTGAAACATTATATCACAAAAGACAGGGAGTTTTGTCATATAATTGTTGCTTTGTTTATGTGAAAATGTAGACAGGCTGTACTGTAAACTGAAAAGAAGCTGTATAGATGGATCTTTAGATCTAAGCTGAGTAAACAGAAAAGGTGAAACCAACAAAACTGCAGAAATAATACCCAATACTCCCATGAAGTTCTTTCTTATACATCAGGTGACCTTACAGTCAGAGAGACTGTTCTAAGCCCTGAAACAGAAAATTAATTTTATTTTCAAAATTACGTGGTTGTACATTGTAAAATTAGTGCATATTACCTTTCAAACTTCACTAACTCTTACTGAAAATTTCTTAACACACAGAAATGCACTTAGGCTGATTTTGTTTAAACATATGGACCAACAGCTCAGCCCCATTTAAATTTTGGTTTTTGATTTGATGGTGTCCCTTTAACAAACATAGCTTCCTTTCTGTTATTTGACCTTCATAAATGTTATATTGTTTGCTTTGGCCAGGAAGCCAGCAACTCTCCTTGGGGACAGGCACAGAGACATAAACAGTGCACTACCCAGCTTGTTTGGGAACGTGTTTAAAATGTCTGAAATACATGATTTTTAAAGTAACAAATAGCAGATGCCTACAGGAGCCAAAGCAAATGAGCTTGTGTTCTGTTTGCTTTGTAAATAAATTATATCTTTTTACCAGTTGGCTTTTCAGACCTCCACAGTTTCACTATCCCTCTTTGTATTATTTTCACAATTTAGGGACACTTAGATTATTAACTTCTGTCCTCTGCCCTCTGAACTCTTACATTATGTATGAACCTATGGAGAAATAACATTCTTTCCAAAAACAGTCTCTGGCTTCAGTTTTCTTCTCCTTGTTACTGGCAGTTGCTGCTGCTCGGGAAGCAGAGGCCAGAGCTCTGTTCCCAAGTAAAATTTGGTTTTGCTTGCTTTGCCCTGCTGCCAGGAGTCAGAGCTCCCTCTGTCCCTCTCTCACACAGACATCTGTCCTTCTGCACAGCCCAGCAGGACCTGTGGCTGTGCCACAAGCATGTCTAAATGTGAACTCCCACCTGCTGCTGGACACAGAACATCTGTCTGGGCTGTGTGGCACAAACTCTTCTCTTCTTTGACCTGTTGCTGCATTACCAGTTTTTATGCAGCTCTGATTTGTAATAAGAAAAAATATCTTGAATAATGTTGGTTTTAATTGGGTCATAATATAAAATAGTAAAAATGTTTTCTGTGTACCCTTTTTAATGAGAAAGCATGTGACCTTTCCACTTAAATTGCATTGCACCTTTATTTAACCTCTCTGTGGTTATGTATTAACTAGTTAGTACTTACTGAGTAAGAAATTCTGTTCTGCACAAAGGGCTGTCTTTTATTAAACCCTTTGTTTTGCTTGGGAAATCATAATAAGCAAGGAAGATTATTAAATCCTGCACCTATGGGTAAGCTAAAATAGCTTTACAGCATGGTAAATATTTAAAAAACAAAAATACAGGCTGTTTAATAGGCAATTCCAATTGTGCACATGATGCTGCAATACTTGAGCAAGTTGTAGGAGTTCAGGCTAATTGTTCTTCAATGGTTACACTTCCTGAGAAAAAATACCATATGAATAGTGTGAAGTTTTCCCATGGTGTAATCTTAGAAGAGAGCTTTGTGAATGAGACTTTTTTCTGATAACCATCATTTTAAAATTTATTTCTGTCATGAAGAACAGCAGCATTTCTACAATTAGTTTTGACTTCAAAATTATTTTTCCTTGATTTTTAAAAATCTTTATTATTAGTCTTGTAAGAAATATCTAGGAATATGGTAATGGAAAGCAGTTAAAAGGGAGGAAAAGAATTTTTTTTTTTGCTTACATTCTGCTATTGACATCATTGAATATGTGATTGATTCCACCATTTCCTTTCTGTGTTTGTCAGGGCGTGATCCTGTAAACACCCATGTATGTAATTTCACTCAAGTAATAAGTAGTAAGACTGTGGAGATGGCCAAAATTTTAAGTGAAGCCACGCTATGCAAAAGCTTTGCTATTCTTAATGAGATTTTTCATAAGCAACAGATAGTTTCCTGTTTCAATTGTGAAACCAGCAAAATTGGGAGAATTACACAAGAAGCTGTGCAGGATTTTGAGACAACTTACATCTTTTCTAAAGGTGATCATTGTCAAGAAGACTGCCTCTCTTAGATTTTATATTTGTTTTTCATGAAAAGTGAGAATTCCGCTTCCTAATTTATAGTCTGACAATTTAAGGGGGCCTGATAGATTGGTAGTGGAATGCTAAAACATCAAAGCAGTCACTGAACACCATATGGGAGAAAACACAGCAATGCCAACTTGTTCAGAAAGTTTCTGAACTTATTGTTATCCAAAGTTATTGTTTTCTGTGATTTTTTAAATGCTTTTTCAGTAGAAGCATGTAACAAAGATATCCAGGAGAGTAGTAAAGGTCACTGCAGAATTCAGCATCTCAATTGATATTGGTTAAAGCTTCCATTTTATTAATTGGAGCTTATTTTTAGTCATGATTTGTTTTATTAACAAAGTAATGTTGCCCCTTGAGGTCTTAACTTATGCTTCTTTATATTTTACTAAGCCATGTTTAGTAGGAATTATGGGGACTGACCTTTGAAGGCTTCTGGCTAGCAGGCCTGAAAATTCACTGTGGTTATACATACACAAATATAATTCTCTTTGCACAGGTTAATAAAATGTCCTTTCAGCTAAAATAAGTTTAGAATTAAAAGTGTTTTCCTGATCTAATTTGTCTTGATTTAGCAGAAGCAATGCTATAAATCAGTAGGAGGGTTTGATTTTTAATCTAGAATGTTTCAGATGCCCTCAGTGGGATCACTGTCATACTGACAGATGCATTCTTTTACTCTGATGTATTTTTAACTTTAATCCTTTGTAGTGCAATGGAAAGCCATTCCCTTCTTAATCCAAACCTCCAGCAAGGTGAAGGAGTTCTTTCCAGTTTCCGCACGACGTGGCAGGAGTTTGTGGAGGACCTGGGCTTCTGGAGGGTGCTGCTCCTCATCATTGTCATCGCTCTCCTGTCCCTTGGAATTGCGTATTATGTTAGTGGGGTGCTTCCTTTTGTAGAAAACCAGCCTGAACTGGTGCACTGAAGCAAATGCAAAGAAGTACACAAGTCCTATCCCCTGTTCTAATCTAATCTTATTTTGAGCTTGGAATTATTTGCTTGGTGCAGAGAGTGGCAGCTGTATATACTGTTTGCCTTTTGTACTTACTATTAACCCCTTTGGAGGAGGGATTAATTAATTTCAAGTAAAACACTGATTTCTAAAGCATTCCTAAGATACCTCTGACTTACCTTGACTTGCAAGCAAGATGTGAAGATAGTCCTCTCTGATAAAATATTGTGATTAGAAAAGGCCTTTAATTATGAATATTAAATTCCTGCATATGAAAAATATATCCACAGAATACAGAACCACATTTGGTTTATTTTTTCTATGAAGAGAGGTAAATCTAAGGTTGGATTTTTTTGTAAGTGCTTTGGTTGAAAGAAAAATACTCTCAGAAGTCCCCCTCAAGAAATCTTAATAATGTAATAACCCTTTCTGATATATAGATGGTGATAAGCTGCAACTCCATAGTTATTTTAATGCCTCTCCATAGTTTCCTGTCTGCTAGTTTATAAAAGTAATTAGAAATAGTTCAAGTTCTACTATATCTCTGTTGTATACATCACTCCTTTATTTATTAGGTTCATGTAGTGTGTCTTCCGCAGATGAATTTAATGTTGTTAATACCTGCCTGAAGTAAAATTTGTAGAATAAAACTGTTTGTTGTGCTTTAGAAGAAGACTTGAGCTGAAATTTTTGCATTTTTGTTGAAATGTTGCTAAGCAAACTTTCTTTGTAAGGGTAATTAAAAAGTGACTTAGGTGTTCTGCCATGTATATAATAATTCTGTAAGGTCATTGTGAAATATATCATGAAGGATAACTTTTTTGTCTGCCCATAAGGGTCAGGCTGTACCATGTAATTGTGTTTTCATGTTTGTGGAGAACTTGATTGAATAGAATTCCTTTCTAGAATTGTTTTCCATTTCACTTGCTTTCAGACACAAACTACAGGCTTATGAATTATTTTCTGAGTATGCAGAATAAAGGTGTTTAAAATACTAATATTTAGGAACATTGTATGAAATTAAATCTTGATCCATTCTGTATTTCTATTCCTATTTTGCTTCCCATTTTGCTGTGAAAACCTTTGTTGTAAATAACCTGGGGATACAAATCCATTAGATACTTCTTTAGGAAGACTGGAAAGGTATTGCATAGTAAGTGTGAGATTTTTAAAGAAAGTGGATTCTCTCTCCCCATGCTGATGAGACATCTAATTCTCTTTTGCCATTGCCTTGTAGATCCCAAACAAAATTAATTCTGTGAGCCTAAGGAATTTTTTTTTTAATTAGCCACTCCTCAGTTGTTGCTAAATAACATAAAACATTTATTGTACATTTAAATGTAACCTGCATGGTTCTGTTCTGGTTTCTTTCTTGTTTATTGATTTGAATGAAGGGGGTGGTTGTCTTTGTTTTGATGGGTGATACGGGTTTTGCTGGAGCTGGGCCCCATTCTAAATTGCATCTGAATAAATCTTGGTCTCAATTCTTAAGTTAGACTTTAATGACACAATACTTTTTTAACAGCACAATGCTGCAGAAAAGGAAACATCCTAAAGAAACCAAAAGATGAGAGCATATTCCTCTTCTGAGTATTTCACTTATGGTGCCATTGTTCATGAAGATAAATATAAACTCATAACTAAATTACATTTACTTGTCTAAATAAGTACATTTCTGTTAATAATACCATGCATCTTGATTAATGACATTATCTTTCAGTATGTATTATCTGCATAATTTGTAATTGTATTCTCAGTATGGGTGAATGCCACAAATAAATACATGCAGTAAATATGTTTTGGTTTATTATTGCATTAGTGCAGCAGTAATGACACTACCCCATTTTACTAAGTTTGTTGTGCATTGATAATGAATATTTCAGAAGTGGGGAACTTCCCTACACAAGAAATGGCAACCACACAGCTGCTATAATGAGATTTTAGAGCACAGGTTCTTTAGATTTGCCTGTTTTGTTTTCAGCATTGTTGCTGAATTAAAATTGCTGTCTGGCTGTTTCTCTTCTCTGAGACTTCAGGTATTGACCATGTGGTCTGGAGGCCTCTCAAAATTTAAGATTACCTATGAGGAGGAACAAAACATAACCAAGAAAACAAAGCTTGAGTCTTAAGTAGCCTTTCCTATTTTGCTGCATGCATAAGTAGACAGGCAGGAAAAGGTTTGAAAAATTGTGTTTGAAATTAAGATATTTAATGTTTTAAACCAGAAAGAAATCCAAAGCACTGTTTGAACTTCACTGTGTAATGAGTGCTGCTCCTTCAAATAAGGACATGATAAATGTCGGATACAAGTAGAGTTTGTTCTGAATATGCCTTTGTTACTGTAAAAGGTCTGCTGTGCCTTTCAATATATCTGCAAACACTGTCTTCCTTTTCAAAGGCTGCTTCTAAAGAATGAATTTACCTCTGTAACTTTAGCTTACTTGTCATGGAGGGTTCTACTATTTCAATATAAAGACTTGGATTGTCTGTAGGTAAATAAGATTTCTTTTATTTATTATTGCAGTGATATCTTGGTACCTTGATCCAGGTACTCACTTTTGTTCCAGGCAACACAAAATTCAGCTGGAGTGCTTAAATATGATTAAGATAGCAGGTACATCATTCTATCCTGCAAGTGCAGGTACAGAATTATCCCTGCTGTCACGAGAAATTAATTTCATGATGTTAATACAGATTCAAGATTAGTCACTCTTCAAATCCAAAACAGATTGTTGTCTCAAGCTGTTGTTAGTCTAATGAGCTCAAATGGAATAAGGAATTGAGAGGGAAAACAAACAGCTATGAAGAGATTTCTGTTTCCAGTGACATGAAACAACTTGGTGGACGAGATAGTGCAAGGTGAACTGTAAAAAGGATAGACACAGGCTCCTGTGCAGTGGGCTGTCCTGGTGCTACATTTATCCCCTGGCAAGATCACACCTGTCTTACCTCGCAGGAACTTGTGCACTACCAGATCTCTGATCTTCAAGGGCTCTGTTTTCTCTCATATTGGTAATTTGCTTTGTAGAAGGGCATGTTCTGTTGGCTGACTGTCATGAGTGGATACTGTTTCTGGCTGCCACAGTACAACAGGTAGTTAATTACTGGATGTGATCTGGCACTGTGAGGCTTTTCTTCATGAAAACCTCAGTGGGAAAAGAACATGGTTTCACTTGGAAATATTGAAACATAAGATCTCGGTAGTTTCTGGGTCTGCAGCTGATTGGGAGTTTGATTTTACCATGAGTCAATGAATATCTAAGGCTGTTTTTATTAACTTAAATAAGTAAAATCATCAGCTCTGGCTAGTTAGCTAGGTAGTTTTTTTTCCTAGTCAAAATACATTTGGTCATAATTACTCACAGAAATGCGAATTAAGTAATTTATTCAGAAGTACAGATTGCAAGTGGTGACTTCCCTGAAAACTCAAAAAAGGGTAATGTTGACTGATGTCATATTCAGATTTTCAAAAGTCTAGCATATATTTAAATGTTACCCCAAGCTGACGTTTGACAGAACCAATAGCTTCCTCAGCTGACACACAAAGTAACTGGTTTCTGGAGTTGTTCCTGTTTCTGAAGTCAGGGCTTTATTAAAATCATATTGGAATTGGTGGTTAAAGTAAGTCTTCGATGATGTGAGAATTAGGTCAGAATGCTTTTCTTCCATTCATTGTTCTTTTTTCACATTTCAGCATTAATCATTGTAGATTGGTTACTTGTGATATGCTTTGTAAAACTTCCTCAGTGATCCAAAGGGTTACAAAAAACATTGCCCATTGTTCCTGCACTTTTCATCTGTAGTATTGCAGCTTTCTAGAAGCAGTCAAATGTCATTGCACAGTTTCATAACCTGCAGTTCTCTGTGAGCTCTAAGTGGTGAAATACTGTTGAATCATGAATCCTGAATCTGTATTCGTATTATTAAATTAATTTCTGGTGACAACAGAGATAATTCTGGACATGCACTTGCAAAGTGTTATGATGTGCCCATTATCTTAATCATATTTAAGTACTTCAGCTGAATTTTGTGTTGCCTGGCATTTTTGTACTGCTCTTCGCAATTGCTTCAAGGAGAGAACGCTTTTAAAACATACAGTATAAGGGAACAAATGCTACTAATTTGTAGATCTTTGCTATTTATTGCTGGGAAGTGAAGTGTTCCCAGGGTCATGCTGCCAGAGAAATCTGAGATGAACACTGCAAGTCCCCGACTGACAGTGATCTGGTGTGTCTGTGCTCTTACGCAAAGCAGGATGAGCACTCTGGGGTTGCAGCTGAGCAGTCTGCCTGTGCGGAACCCTGAAAAATGTGTCTCTGCTGTAGGCATTTGTAGTTTGTAATTCTCTCTTGTAGCTATGCATTGAGCAACTAGTATTTCCTAATGACTGGGATGAGACAAAACTGTTGTTCTTCATTAATGCCAGGGGAATGGGGAATCTACTGGAAATTGCTGTAACTAAAAAGCAACAAATTAGAATATCTTATGAACTCAAAGTACGAACAAGTCATAACCATGGCTTCAAGTGATACATTCTTTCCATTTGTGATTTTAAACTACCTTCTGGATGAGGAAAAAATGGGGAGAGAGACCTTTGGAACAGAATTTGTTGTGTGCAATGTATGGCTTGCAGAAACTAGGAGGGAAGTGAGTGCAGTGAGCCAAGAGCAGCAGCACGGCAGGCAGAGCAGTGTGATACCTTCATGAATCACTGCTTAAAGGCCAATCCCAGCCCTTGTAAGCAGTGTGAGGAGTGACCAGTAATAGCTTCCCAGCGGGAGAAGGATTTCACTGGCTTGTGATGACACCATCCCACAGGGGTGGCCATGCAGCCCTGCAACCTGAGCTGGCCCTTCTTGACTTTCAACGTCTCCAGCGCTGCTATTTCAGACAACTGCGTGTTTGAATGTGTGCCTACATTAACAGCTGCTCATGTGGAAGCTGAACTGGTTCCTCTTACACAAGGATCCCTCTGCACATAGGTTAGCAAAAGAAGTTTTACCAAATGTGAACAGAAGCTCCTTGTAAAACATTAAATATTTCTGGTGTATTAAGTTATGTTTATCTAAATATCAGAAGGCAGGAATCCAGATGAAGGATCAAGTATATGCAATAACATTTCATTTTCCTTTGCCAAATAAAAAAGAACAGATAACATTCTCTTACTGCAAAGCAAGAAGATCACAGTAAATTTGTTTTGATCTGTAGAATATGAATTCCTTAATGAGCCAAATTCCTTAGTATGAGGGGTTTTTCAAAGAAATACACTTGCAGGTAAGTTTTCTAAAAGAAAAGCTGACATAGCCTTGCAGGGGTGTGAAGGTTGTAATGTTTAAAGGGCTTAATGAAGTGTGCATACTGCAAGCTAGGTAATAGAGTGGATTTTTGCTAGGATGTAAGATTGAAATGCCATATGTTCATCCTCATATTGTTGTCTCACTACGAGCTGAACATCTGGCTTGGTTTGTTTGGCTACAGATATTTTCAGACAAAAATGAAGTGTGTAGATATCAGTAGATTTCAGCTGGCAAGACCAGTTTCTGTAGATGACATGAAGAATAATGAAGTATCCTACCGAAGTCATGACAGGACTGCACAATCCTGCCAGATGTGTTCCTTACGGAACTGGTAGTTTCCCATTTATGGTACTGGTTTCAACCCTTGTGTCAGTGAACACCAGTGGTGAACACAGGACTTGAACTGAAGGCCATTCTCAAAGTTTTTAACTATAATAGAAGTCAAAGCTTTATTCTTTATTTCAAAGTTCAAGGAACTTTCTGGTTTTTTTTAGTCTAATGTTTACTAGAACTACAGCCTGCAAATGTGCACAGATAATGAGCATGTGGGTGTCTTTACTCTGTGCACTCCTATGCCAAAAGGATATTTAGGGATAGCAAACAAGGCCTCCAGTGAGATCAGTTTGAAATAAGTCTGATTTAAGGAATTCTGGTGTTTGTAATTTGTCATCAGATTGGCATTGAATATACCACCAATTCTGGTTTTATTTGTTGCACTGACTTAGTGACATATTTTCTTGGTCCTGGTGGCAGAAGAAGGGTAGATCACATTACCTACTTCTCAGAGGTGTGCTTCCCCCACTGAGCACCATTACTTTGATAGTAAGTGAATTTGTCAGTTTAAAAATGTCAATTCTCTTTGGTTTTTAGAGTTATGTTCTCTGTTTTGCAAAGGGAGAAACTAATTTTCAAGTGTACTGCAGTTTGTTTAGTTAAAAACTTGGTCATTTTGTCCAATTTATCACATGAAATTTAACACTAATTAGAGGAACTGTTGGCCTTGGCTTAACTTGGTCCTCCAGAAAGCTTCTGGAGATGGAACAAATGCTTGGGAGAATTAAAAGATGGTCTGGCAAAAAAGCTGGAAAGGTATCTATTCATGGCATTTTTAGGCTTTCCAGGATCCTGGGGATTTCATATTGTCCATTCTGAGCCATTCTACCCAAAGGACAATAGGTTTGCAGAAACATTAGGCCTTTATGCATGTTCTGAAATTCAAAGGTGTATTTTGAAAACTTATGTCTTCCTCCAAAAAACAAGCAATGCTCCAGTAGAGCAATTAGGAATACTTTATAGGTATTTTTAAGCCAAGAGTGTAATCTTAACAGCAAGTCAGTTTCTAAATCTTAACTAACATAAGTATACAAGGCCACAGACCCCACCTCCTGCAGCAGCCAGGCACTTGTTGCTTTATTCCTGATGTGCTTCCTTGCCCCTGCCCTGGCACTAGTGCTTGCATCTGACCCCAAGGGCCTGAACTGGAAAGCTGTGTCAGGTAGCCCTGACAGAAATTTACTCTCACTCCCACTGCATTCTTCCTAACTCTGCCCCTCCTTGTCATTTCATCTTCTGCCCTCCCCTCCATGCCTCTGTTACACTTCACCTAGGCTTGAGATCTACCCCATTTTGTACACACTGAGGATTCTGCTCATAAAACACACTTCTTCCCTGCAACTTCTCTCCATTTTTCATCTTTATTGCTTATGGCACACTATCCCCTGTCTTACTTGAGCCATTGTCATTTCCAAGGTGTCTTTATTTGCCCAGCTTTGTCTACAGTGAAAGCTCTTTATGGGATGGAAGAGACCATATATGAAGTGAGGGTTATCAGCTGGCTCCTGTTCACTCATTCCTGCTGTCAGTAGTAATCATCTTTTTAATTTAGACTTTCCTGTAATAAAGATACAAGAAGCTAACCTTGTTGTGTGAGCCTTGTTTTCGGTTTTACTTCCCTTCTTCAATGCTGTAGTTAATTCTTTTGTTACTTTTCTTAAATCAAACTGAGTGTGTGGATTACTTCAGCTGTCAACAGAAGACATCCAAAATGTGACCTGTGAACAAGCTGGACTTGGTTTAGGTCAGAGTGGGTGTAAGGAGTCTTTGCACTACTTGTGAGATGGGACAGTGGGACTGGGTGGAGACTGCTCTGTTCCATGGAAGAGAGTGTTGTAGGCTCTGGACATTTGCAGAGTGCAGCAGCAGCACACATGCAGGGGTGGCCCAGGTCTACCACCAGTCTTTTGGGTATGGCTTCGTAATAGACAAATGGAGGATGCTGCAATAGCCTCTGGAGTGGACACAGCACTGCAGATGCTCCCCTTCTGCTGCAAGTGGCCCAGGACACAGCCTGCTGAGGCCAAGGCAGGTGTTAGGGGCTGAGATCACTGTGGTTCCCAGTCACCCCCCAGTGAGCTGGCAGAACCAGCTGCACATCTATCCTGCTCTGTGAACACACCGTGGCATTTTTGGCTGTGCCCTGTCACTTCACAGATGAGACAAGGATGTGCAGCCAGTGCCAGGGTGGGGAGAAGAGGAAGTGGAGTCAGTGCTCTGTAGTCTGCTCTCTCTGCATGGCCGGCTTGAGGCCACCAACATGTGTGAGAGCCACTGGTGCACAGCACAGATCATATCTTCTTCATAAAAACATTTCATTTCAGTAACTTCCCCTGGCTTAGGTAGGTAAGGATTAGAATCTGAGTTTCAGTATGACTTTTTGGTGCATGAAGGAAGAATGCTGAAAGTAATCGATCAAAAAGAGTAAGGAGAAAGATTCAGAGAGAGATTAGCAACTTCCTTAGAAACTGCAGATGTTTCTGAGGAAAACTGGGCAGACACAGACATGCTGCCATGCTCCTGGCAAAATGAAGAATTTGAAGGAAATCTTTTCATTCTTCCAGTTACAGATACCTAAGTGTAATTTTACTAGAGCTCTCAAAGTGAGCAAAATATTCCTAGTTTTGTAACAAAAAATATTAGCAGAATTGGAGTTTTTCCTCTTGACTAAAACTAATAAGATTCTTACTGTGAATTTTATTTGTAATTTTATTTAAGGTGTTTCTGTATATAAGGTCTCAGAAGTCTGTTTCTGAAACGGTAATGCATAGTAGGACTAGTGTCTGGTTCTGACTTAACTACCCACAGAGTAAGTTTAGAATGTCAGGTTCTAAATTAAGTATCAGAATATGTGATTTCTCCATCTATTTTTTACATGTGAGTATGGGATCAGGAGCTTTTCCAGCTGCTTGACTTTAACCAAAGCCAAGTTCAAACAGGGCCATTCAGTTCTTTAATCTCTGAGGGGGTTTTTGTGGATACTTTGTCACTTGACTCTCAGTACCTACCTATCTTTCAATACATGAGAAAGATTGTTGCAGGTACTTAATTTAAATCTGCCAGCCGCAGGTTGGGATCTGTCCCATGTCCTAAGGTGTGTAAGCATAAATGAGATGCAGTCAGAAAAGGGTGCAGGGAGAAGGCAGTTTGCAGCTTGAACCACCGTGTGCATTAAGGCCCCTGTAAGTCCTGTCTGATTATTCAGGGAGCTGTGTCAGGTTGAGCAACTCCCTTTTGTTTACTTATAAAACAAAATTAACTTTTTATGGATGGAGACTCTTGATGGAATGGAAATGAATTCTTTATTCCTGCTCCAGAGTCAGATTCCAGATGGTCTGGTTATAATATTGTCATGTAATCAGCACTTCCTTTCACACTTGTCTTGGTTAATGTCTGACAAAAGGTCTTTGAAATTGCAGGGTTAGTTCTATTTAATTGGCTTAGTTTTCTGAAGATCTTTCATCTTTGAAATGAGTAAATTAGTATTTAAATTCTTAATTTGCTTAAAAGAGGTTTTGTTTTTATAAGTATTCCAGTACATATGGATTGGTCCAACTCTGAGGAGCAGACTTATATAATATAGAGCAGTAGCATAGAAGTAGTCTTCAAGAAGCTGAAATAACAGTATCACTGCTTGTTTCCTACAGTCTCATGGCTGCCAAGATTGCATGGAAGGAAAGAGTTCTGGCTTCTCTGAACTTTTCATCTACATTGGGACAAACCTCCATAAACTTTATTTGAAATCTTAGACACGTATTAGATTTTGTTTGTATTGGAAATCGCATTGCATAAAGCTGTTGTGTCTATTTCAGTTTTGTTAAAAACGCTGTCAGGACAATTTACCTCATGTTCTTCTAGTGCTCCTGTTCCTGGCTAATGCACTGGTGAGGTATGACAACAGAAGTTGACTTGTGTTTTTTGGATGGTGGAAAACTTTTTTTTTTAGAATTTATGCTTACTTTATCTGTACCTTTTGTTCCTTCTATTTCCTCTTGTTCCTTTAAGAGTTCTTTAGAAATATGCATTCCACAGTTAGTCAGCATGACCTGCTGGACTGAGCAGAAGGCAGATTTGGGAGTTATAAACCCAAGGACTTGCTGTGTGGCCTTAAAAAACTTGCTTAACCTCTGCTTCCCTGCCAGAAAAACCAGAATACCTTAATCTTAGAGCAATGTTGTCATTAACATGCACAAAAAGTCTTTTAAATTAACTACTGGTGCTGATAGCCTGTAGGGTTTTTTACTCAATGTATATTTATTCATTTTGCCAAATATATTAATGACAAAGTAATATAAATTCCTTGATATGTCAATTAATAATCTCATTGTTAACAAGTATTTCTTTAGCACTCTTAGGCATGCATGAATTGCAGACAAAAGCTCTGATCTTACATCATCACTCTCCAGCTGAGACTTCTGCACCAGTGTGTGAAGTCCCAGTGATTCCAGGGGCTGTGGGCAAAAGTAATTGGTGTCCAGAGAAGATTTAGATCCAGAATCATGACCAAGGATGGAAGACCTGCTTGTTTTCAAGTAGGCATAATGGAAATGAAGGGAGATTAAAACAGGAAGCTGAGCTAGGTGTTTGCCATTTCCTACAGTTTCTAAGAAATTCATCCCTGCATCCCTGCCTCTGGCTGAGGTTCAGTGTAAGCAGAGAAGGAAGGATTGTGAACAAGACACTTCCCTTTCTTCTTTCTGGTGGATGTAGGGGGGTCTCACATTTCCCTGTTGAGCAGGGGATCAGTTTTCATTCTGGAAACAAGTTTGGCACCAAGAGGATGTATGAGCTATGGAATCAGAGCTTTGGGAGGTCTTCAGTGACATTTCTCCATTCTTAGCACATCATTTAATGACAGCACTTGATGGCCAGGTCCTAAATCTAGCATCCACACTCAGAAGTCAGGCCAGACACTGCCTGTTTGAATGCAACAAGCTGGGGAGGGCTCTCCAGCCGTGTCTTGGACCAGCTGTGGAGCTACTTTGCTCAGACTGCTCCAGTCCCACAGGGTGAAGATGAGTTTGTAAAAGGGAGCTGCTTTATTTCCTGTAGCATTTCCAAGTCTCCTCCATTCTGCTCCCTGGGTTTCCAGTCCAGGCAGTCACACAGGATCGTTCTTAAAGTTCTTACTCTGTTCTCATACAGCCCTTGGCAGCACCTGGTCCTGTGCAATAGAGGTCAGGATCAAAACTCCTCACAGCATCAGAGGAAATGAGCAGTCTGTCCTCCAGAGCTGGAGCCCACCTTGCCTTCTGGTATCCAGAAGGAAGAAGTTAGGAAAATTTCAAGGGAAACAGAAAAGTAAATGCAAACAAGTATCCACTGAGAGACAGGAAGGAGGAAGAGTAAAGGGAACTCGAGGTACTGATGGCAGGCTTGTGAAGCTTTCTTTTGACTGTGAAACTCATTGCTTTCACCACCCCTGTGCACAGTGTTGGGCTGTGGGAACAAAACACTGGTGTTCAGGGTGCTGCATTGTGAAAAGCTGCCTCACCCTGACTTTAGTGAGGCTCTTGGTGCAGCATAACTAACATCAGAGACACTTCTCTGGTATGAAAACAGCCAGACTAAAAAATATTCTTAGTGCTGCAAGACGTATGAGTTAAGCAGTCTTTGGCCTCCTGTGTTGTTTCTATTTTGTGTTGTGTTGTACTTGAGAAAATGTCCTTTACCACATATTTTATTGCACTAGGCTGAGGCAAGATCAAGTGTGAACCTCTCTCATTAGATGTTCATGTTGAAGCCTGTGCTGGCCTCTTTGACCGCTGGGAGATTTCTTGCTTACAGTGATTGTTAAATTTAAAAATAACAGCAATTCTGATTCTCCCTCTGCAATCTAACTCCAATCTTCCTTTGGAGCAGCTGGATCCTTTGCATTCTCTTACTTGGCTGCTTGCTTATATCCCATGAGGATAAACACAGAGTTTAAGGGAATTTCCCATGTGGAAACTCCCTGTTCTTTATGAGAACATTGGGTGCAGCATTAACTGTGTGCAACAGCCACTTCAATTTATTTTTGGTCTAGTTTCATTTTTGTTAGCTTCATTGTCTTTCTTGGGGGGAGGAAAAAAGGTGAGAAAAGGATTTATTGACCATTATTAGTTGTCCAGATTCCAATCTGACTTTCCACACTGTAAATCCAGAGTAACTCCACTGAAGCAATGGTATTGCTCCAGCTTTCCACTGTGGAACTGCCTGTCTTATTGTCTTGAAGCTCATTGTACATAGAGATATCAAGTAGAGATTGACAAAGATGTCTAAAAAACAATAATGTTCCTTTCCAGCTGTGTGAATTGCAGGCAAATTTCCAACCATTCAAAGCCCAGATTTATTTTTTTTAAGTGGGCAGCTCATCCATTCACAAGAGACACTGGTGTGCCTGAGCAGGGCAGCTAACTTAGGACAAGTAGCTATGCAGTGGACTTTGTCTTAGCAGTTCAGTGATATGTAAATGTCTGATTATAGTTTATGAGAGAAACACAAAAGGCTGGAAATACTGATTGACAGTTGCTCTGGGAATGAGGGAAGAGATGGGTAAGGAGAGTGACATTGCTTGAATGCTGCAACTGACAGACTCTAAGCATCATTTAAACCCTGTGCAAAGTGTAGATTCCTCTTGTAAAGACAAGATTAACCTCTAAAGACAAGATAAACTGTTTTATATTGCTAAATACTTTTCAGTGGGTTGTTACAATTTGTAAACAAATATGTTAGCTACTACAAACCACCAGGCTGGGCAGATTTTAGTCTCTGTGTCCCCACATCACCCTTCTGCACTCTCCAGGTGAAGACACATTCCTTTTATTCTGCCACAGCTGGGTTGTTGTTTCCTTGGGTTCTTTTAATGAACCAGCTCTAAGGTGAGATGCTTGCCTGCTTTTGGGAGTGTAGATGACAGAGTCAATCCTTTGGTGGCATTGTGCAGATATCTGAGGCATTCTGAAAGCTCTCTCAGTTTTCTGTGACACCAAAATAATCTTAAGGCATGGACAAGGTAATTTTACAGCCAAGTGATCTTAATCATTTCCTGAGGAATATTAAGATAAATAGCTATAATAAGTGCAAAGTCTGAGCCTCTGGCTTGTCCTCTCAGTCCTTGCAGATGCAGCAATGCTTGCATTGGTAAAATGCTTGTATTGCTTGTAAAACCAAGAGGTGCAATTATTAATGCATGGGATTGGCTACTCAGAATTAAGTTGCATATCTAGCTAAATTAAATATTGATTAAGATGCTTAGGCTCTGCTTGTACCATCTTTAAATTCAGAATACATTTTCTTTTTATTAGGAAAAAAATAAAAATAGATACCTTGAAGTTTTAATAATGAGGTGCTTTGAATACCAAGTCCTGAAAGCAGGAAAATTATTCTGAATAGAATAATGGAAAGCAAATAAAGATAAAGCCAGCTCTCCATAGGAAAGGGAGAGTTGCTTAGACATCTCAGCCAAGTAGAAAACAGAAAGACTAAATGAATGAGACTAGAATTGTCTTTCTATGTAGAGGGTGAGTGACACCAAATAAAAGGCTATGTGATTCAGGGAAGGAAAACTTCTCTCTCACTGGGAATAATGAGGTATAATTTTTTTAAAAATAAAATTAGTGTTCAGTTCTGTAGTTCAGTCACTGCATTGAAATGGCACCCTGCCTCATCAATTTTTAGTGGCTTTGTCTTTACTTTTCATGTTTATCCATAATTTATATTACACTGAAGGTTTTTTTTTGTGAGAAAGCAATATTATCTTGCCATGGTTGCTTCATGGGTATTAAAAATGGAAATAATAAATTCTATGGTTTTTTTTTTTTTTTTCTGTACCTGGTATCTTTTCTCCCTGTGCTAACAATGAAGGACAGGGTCCATCACAGCACAGCCCCTGTGAGTCCTAGGCAGTGTAGCTCTAGAAAGGCTGATGTGTGTAAGATTGCCATCATGAAAGATTTCCAGAGTCCTTGCAAGTTGTGGACCCTTGAGAGGAATTGGCATTTATCAGAAAAATTATTGATGACTTGAAGGGCAGTAGAGTCAGCCCACAGGCTATGAGTGGTGTCAGAAACCACACCAAGGCACCCCAATTCTTTGTGTCATTTGTTTAAAATGACATGCCTTTTTTTAAAAATTTTTTTTTGGTCCATCATAGTTACTTTGGGAACCAAGATGTCACAGGTGGGCATGAAGCTTTAGATTTTCATAACTATGTTCTGCTCAAGTAAAACAGGGCCAGTAGAGAAAGAATTTGGTAAACATGGGTATGAATGGAATGGACTGAACCTGTGGGAGCCTGGTAATTGGTACAGCATGGAAAATCAGGGACGAATTCTACCAAACTAATTAGACAAATATGAAGTAAGTAGATTCTGTCTCGATGGAGTTACTCAGGTAAATACCTGTTTTCCTGAAAGCTGTATCTGGCCTTAAGCACTGACTTTGTGCCTCTCCACAGGGTTCTAGTTCTTGCCCTGAAATAACCTCTTTCTGATGGTATAACATGATTCACCATTTTGCCAAAAGTACCTGTGTTCTTTATCATGTCTAACCTTGTGTTCCACAACTCAGAGCCAGAGCAGTTTGTGTTGGGCATGGCACAAGCATCCTGTTCCTCCACAGCATTCAAACCCTATTCAGACATTCCCCAAGTATTAATCACCACAGTACCCTTAAGCTGAGACTGATGATGGCAAAGCTTGGTAATAATAATGGAGTTTTTATATCTTCAAGGATACTTCAAGAAATAAATTACTTCTGGGGAGATACCAGCTGACATTACAAGAGTTTGAGCCATAGTCTGCAGAAGTCAGCAAAACATTTTCTGTAGACAGAAGTCTTCCTGAGCAGAATTGTCACTTTTCATGCAAAACAGAATGAAAAACACTAACCATTTGAGCTGACCTTAGTATTCATTCTCTGACAAGCTTGAGCATTCATCATTATGCTACATGAGGAAAATTGTCATTTTCCTCCCTAAAAGTTACTTCATTTGGTTTTGTGTCTATGGCATTAATTTGCAACCAGCTTTGGGATTTCTACTAAAGCATACCATTCCTTTTTATTTTAGATTTTTAAAATATCACCAAAAGATTTGCATCAGCATTAAATAGTACCCATCACTCATCCTGTCCAGCCATCAGGTACATGGCTTGCTGTGAGGATGGTCCTCACAGAGTAGGAGCATGGTAAGCCATTGCTTTTTTCTGGATCTCTGTGTCCCAGTGGATGCTGAAAACTCAATGACAAAAGCAAGAAACAATTTTCCACCCTGAGATACAACTATCTGAACTTGCAGCAATGCCAAATTTTGGAAAGCTTTCATTCTACATCAGCTCTTATGACTAGCCATATCCCCATAATCTCTGAGTGCATTCCAGTAGTGCCTTGAGCACTGGGCCCAGCATGAGTCCAGTGGGGTTTGTTCTCTCACTGTTGCCTTGTGTTTGTGCTTTCCAGTTGAACTTTTCAACAAGAAAGCATCAGTCTCTCTAGGTTCTGCTTCCTGCTATTTTTGGTCAAGCTTCCCTTCCTCAGATAAGACCCATCTTCTTCCAGATATCCAAAGCAGCTTAGCAGGCTAATGAATAGCTTCAGCAGTTGCAGTTCCTGTGGGAAGACAGAGACCTTTTTTTCCCTCAAAATAGCTTTTCCATGAACTTGTGTATTATTTTCTTTTCCCTCTTTCTAAAACCTTGAACAGTTCCTTAATTTTGGTTGTTGGAAAGCTGTCACTAAGTTCTTCTCATTGTCTAAGCAGAAGCAAACCAGAAATTTGAGTATGCATGACCATCTCCCAGCCAGTGCCTGCCATAAGCACACATTTTGGGATGGCTCCTCTGACAGTGAGGTTCAGTCCTGGCAGGCAATGACAGTGCTCAGGCTGCACCACCCCACTGTGGGACCCATCCAGCAAGTGAACTTTTCACGTGTCTGTTGTGACATGCAGGGCTGTCCAGCATCCAAAGTGCCTGCAGCTCACCCACTAGCACAAAAACCTCTTCTTCAGAAGTGGATGTTTGGTCTGTGGAAGACAACTAATATTATCACCAAAAGCCATGTCTGCCTTTTGGTACAGTAAAGAATCTTGAGCTTTTAAAGTAAGTATTCTTCAATTTCTTCACAAAAAAACCTTCCCTCTCAAATGCAATCTTCCCACCCCCAGCCCCGGTGTCCATTTAGTGTTGGTTGTGAAGTTAAATTTGGCATCTGTTCAAATGGAGTTCCAAGGTTCTCAGCACTGTAAGTGAAACTGATTTTTGCTGTTGCAAGGATGGCCTGGTCTAATGTGAGAAGGGAAGGGACAGAGGGAAAGATAGGGGTGGTCCTGAAGTCAGATGTACTCCTGCCATTGCCAGTGCCATGGGGATGTAGGACTGCTGCAGCTGGGAGGGCTGTCTTCATAAATCACAGGTAGCACAGAGAGGAACAACAGGCAAATGGAGAGAAACCTGAATAACCACATAATCCAGTACTGTAGGCAGAAGATTTGTGGAAAAGTAGAACATTAGTACTATTGGTCACTGCAGTTGCAGTGAGAGAGATTCATCAGGAAAAATCACTCCGTTGTTCCTACTGCATCTTTCACCCACAGGATTTCAAGGCATCTACCAGAAAAAAAAACCAAACCAAACCAAACCAAAAAGCAACACACCAGCATCTCCACATGCTCATCTCCCACTATTTAAAATGGTTTGAGCCCCATATTTACACTTCCCACTTAGTGTAATTATAAATAAAATCATATAAACAAAAACTCAGTTGATTCGCAAAGTCAAGCACTCAGAAAATGTAACAAACACAGTTTAGTCCAAATTTATTGTGGTTTTCTTTTCACACACAGGCTGCAGCTCTCAAAGCATCTTACAGACACCCAAAAATTTTCCCTATGTCTCTGTAAGGTCAGATATGGAGTGTATAAGGTGACAATTAGGTGGATAGAAAATTGACTGGAGTGCCTGACTCAAAAGGTAGGGATTAGCAGTACAAAATCCATCTGGTGGCAGGTCACAACTGGTGTTCCCCTGGGACTGGTACTGGGACCAACACTTTTTAATGTGTGTAGCAACAGCTGGAACCTGTGGGTAATACCAAATTGCAGGGATGTGGTTCACATTCTGGAGGGCAAAGCTGCTATTTACAGGGACCCTGACAGTGGGAGGAAAGGACTGACAGGAGCCTCGTGACAATCTGCAAAGGCAAATGCAAAGTCCCATTCATGGGATCGAGTAAGTTTGTGCAACATCTCAGTCTGGCCAATTGTCTAGGAAGCAGCTTTACAGAAAGGGGTCTGAGTGTCCCTGTGTGCTTCAAGCAGGACCAAGCTCAGCTGGTCAGAGCATGGTGCTAATTCCACCAAGGCTGTGGTTCAGCCCCTGTGCGTTTGGTCCCTGAATGGGCCATTCATTTACAAGCTTGACTTGATGATCCTGCTGGGTCCCTTCCAACTCTGACTATTCTGTGATCTGTAATGTGCTGGCAAAGACCAACCATATGTTGGCCTGTTAGCAGGAATATAGCCAGCAGGTCAAGAGTAGTTGTTCCTCTCTGGTATTCCACACTTGTGAATTCCACAGCTGGGGTACTGTGTCTGCTCTGCAGTTCCCCAGCTCAAGAAGTTCACTGACAAATTGGAGCAAGACCAGCAGAGAGTCAGCAGGACAGTGAAGGGGCAGGAGTGTGTGGTGTTTGAAGAGAAGCAGTCAGAGCTGGTTTTGCCCAGTCCCATGAAGAGAAGGCCAAGGGAGATGGTTTTGCTCTCCCAGGTCAGTAACGTGAGTCAGACTCTTCTGGGTGGTGCACACTGATAGGACAAAAGGCAGTGGGCACCAGCTGCAGCCCAGGAAATTCAGTCAGATGTTAGGAAGATCATTTCACTATAAAGGGATTTTGTTCCAGAACAGGCTGCCCAGAGAATCTGTGTCATTTCTAGACCTTCAAAACTTGACTTACATGGTATTGGGCCATCTGATCTTGCTGGACTAATGTTTAATGGGAGGAGGGACAAGATGATTTCTAAGGTCACTTCCAATCTAAATGACCCCAATTCTACAGGGTAGAGCTGCTGAGGGGAAGCCCAGTCCCACTAAAATCTATTGCTTAAATTATGAAACTTACTGGTTGAGGGGGATGTGAAATGAAAAGCTCATGCCATCCAACAAGAACAGTTTAGATTTTAGAATTTTCCAATCATTTTAGTAGGCCAACACCAAGGTCTTTTTAAAGTTTTGTTTTAGTGGTTTTTTGTTTCTCTGGAAGGACATGAGAAAAGATCAGATGTTTGTCTGGTAATGAAATAGTAGCTAACCCTCAAGCTCTTTCACCAAGAAAGGGTGCCTAGACCTTCAGGCCATAAAGTGTTAGCCTCCTTCCTCTTTCCCTGGCACAGCATATACTCTATCTGGAAAACTAACCCTGGAAGGAGTAAGTGAGGCATTTTTACAGGGAAAATAGTTTCGTGAGAAATTTTTAACCAGGTCTACACAGCCCCCACAGTGGAGGACCATACAGCAACTTTAAAACAAAAAGTGAAGAAAGAGCTTCCTCACACTGCAACCACTGTAATTTCTGAAAGAGAAGGACATTGTGAAGACCAAGAAGTTGGCCAGTATTTGAGATTAACACCTCTGAAATGCAAAGTATGTCCCAAAATAGATTATAATCATGAATTATAGAGCTCTGCTTTTGTGTCTCCCACAGTAATGATGCATTTGATCTAAACAGGAACTTCCCACAGAGAAAAAAAGCAAGAATGAGACTTCAGACTATGAGCTCATGTGGTTGTCAGTGTCTTGTGACTGTGATGCTTTCGTGTGCGGCAAGAGGAGTAGTGGTAACCAGTTGTGGAACAGACTTCATAATCAACTACAAGATTGAAATGCTCTCAGTGATAGTGGCCTTTATCTTCCTTGCACCAGACAGTACGAAGAGATATAAATCTGTCCTAAGTATCACATAAAATCTTTGTTGCCTGCTTCTTCATCAGCTCTTTTGCCAGAGATGGTTAATTATGGATGGAAAATGCCCTCATCTTCCTGACAATGTCCTAGACACCATCCTGTCAGCCAAGTCTGAAGAGGTGAATTTAGGGAAAAACAGGTCCTGATCATTCTCCTTCAGAAGAATCCAGACTGCATTCAGATGAATATCCAATATTTCATCTTTCCATTTTCATCTTCCCATTTTCATCTTCCACTGCAGTCTTGAATTCTTCCAAGTGGGCATTGCCTCAGCCTGGGTAACCAGTGCCTACCACAGCAAATTCCTATCCCTGCTCACTACTGCAATAGAGTAATACTTATCCCCAGCCATCCAGATGTGGGCACGCTCATACTGTGATAATGGTGAGAGCAAAATGAGAAGCAGGAGGAATTTATTTTTATACTCTTGGTAGCTACAGGGCATTTGGGGAGAGCATGTAGAGCAGCAAAAGCCATGCTGCCATCTGTGTGTTAGCTATCAGTGTTAAACTACATTGTCTTGAATGTTACAAAGACTCTTTATCCAATTCCCAAATTAGTTGGTGAATACAGGGGAGATTCTGCTTGATGGATTTGATGGTCAAAAATTGACCATCTTGACTTGTAACTGGCTTGTACTTGGGTGAGGCCCGAGGATGTTTAAAGCTGCCTTTGGACACCTTAAGCACATCTGGGAGTTCCCAAGGAACCTAAGAGAACTTGGCTTCCTACAGACACCCTGGAAATCCCATGGAGCCTTTTGTTAGAACATATTTGCTGGCTTGATTCTGGTTCTGCTCAAATATTGATTCTGGATCCTTGCTTTGATCCCTGTATCCCATTCCTCTTCCTGGTCCTTCATTTCCTGCCCCAGCCATTTGCACTGGCCCAGTGCCACCCCCACCCCCCTTTTGGGGGCTGTGGAAGGGGAGGATGTCCCTGCTAGATTGCTAACAAAGTTTTTCTCAAAAAGTGCTTTACCACATCCTAGCCAGCATGTGCCTCCAGAGACAAATGTCACTTTCCTCAACGGAGCCACTGTGTTCAAGTCAGGCAAGAAAAGTTTTTAAATAGCTTTAGTAGAGTCTGTCTACCAAGATTGTGAACTCTCAGACCATGAGAGGAAGTTTTTAAAATGTTCTTCATGTACAGGAAAGCCTTTTGTCTTCCAGAGTTCAACACAGGCCCCTGTCCCAGCCACACTGTCCCATTTTCCCAGTGAGAAGGGCTCCCATCCTTTACCCCTCTGCTCTCCACTGCTTGCTGGAAGTGAAAGACGCTGGAGCAGGCACTGCTGAGGCCCTTCAGGTTTGGAGAGGTTCTTATCTTGTTTATACTCTGGGAGTACAGTTCATGGTCACAAAAGAAGCCTGCCCAGATCTGCCTGCTATGGCTGGTGACAGAAAATGCGCTGCCTGACAGATTCAGAGGGGTGACTGAGTCAAACGGGTTTCAGTTTTTTTCCATCACTCTGATATTTTCACTTTTTCTGTTAATAAATCTTCAGGTTTAGAAAGACATTGTGTGAGAGGTTATGCACAATTTGGCAGGGGGCTGTTGTTAGGCTATTAGCCTTAATAAAGAGTTTTATGTCATGGTAATAAGACCAGTAATTCTGATAGCTTGTGACAACAGACCGAAGAAGTCTGATCCCCAGAATTAAGTAAAGGGATTTTTTACAGCTCACAAACAAGGGAAAGGGTCAGACATCCAGCTGCTATGGCACCTTACATTTCCACAGTCAGCTCTGCCACTGTGGTAATTGTCATCAGGAGCTAATGTCCCACACAGTTGTCCCCTGTGGCCTCCTTTCACATCTCTGTTATCCTGGGGACTTCACAGGAGGAAAAAATCAATGTGATACAGTGAGGAGTAAGACACAGTTCAAGATATTTGTGTTTCTTAACTGTATTTTTAGATTATTCAGTGTTCAGCATTGGACAAGATGGTTTATTAAAGGTGTTTAACTTTGGAAGTTTCAGACTTGCAAAACATCCAATTGTATTCTTATAAATTTTGTACCTGTAAGCAGATATACCTATATAACAATTCAAGACACAATGGATGGTTGATTCTTCTCAAGCTTTTGGATGGAAATAATCTTGAGCTTTTAAAAATACTTGCACTTTTAAATATAACAATGAGTAGATTATAACATTTTGATATGTGGTCTTGTTTTCAGAAGATGAATTGGAGTGTTTTTAAGTTTGTAATTTTCTTACTGTGCAAATAATTCTAGAAGAGATGGTAGATTTGATCTTTTCAGGAGGAACTCTCAGCCACAGGCTGTATCCTCCCTTTAACAGTGTGTTGGAGCATTTATGCACAAAGTTAGCAAAGCTCAGATATCTGATCAGTTCCAGTATAGACAGTCTGTGCCCAGGGACTGCAGCATCCATCCAATGCAACTTGCTTCTCCTTCCTCTGGATCAATAACAGCTAGTAGAGATGAAAGTAACACATCAAACTCCTTCAGTGTTACTGTTGATGCTTTCTGACAATCCCTTGATTGAAAGGAGGGACCCCACAGGCTCTTTCTGTTAAGAAGAAAAAGATAACAGTAAACATTTTTTCAATGCAATTCCTTTCATTTACAAAGAATGTGCAGAAGTCTGTTTCTTTTAGAGCAGAAGAAATCAAATAGGAGTGACAGCATCTTGGAGCTGAGAACAAAGACATTATCTTTCAGCCAAAAGTATCTACAAGGGTGGGGGATTTTTCCTGCTATGAAGACTTCTATATCTGCATATAGTTGGTAACTTTTTTTCTCTGCTGTGTCTGCATGTCTTTAACATTAGCAGAAACCATCAGAGATAGCAAAGGAGCCACTCTGCCTTGTTCTGAGTCAAAATCTTTGTTGTTTGAGTGCTTTGGTTCCAGAAGGGACCCTAAGCCTTCCTGTAATAATGGGAAGTGTCTGTGTCCAGCCCCTGACAGCACATATCATTGTCATAGCTCTGAAGGTCCAAGGACACAAACGAGGACAGGACTGCAGGTGAATTTTACATGAGACCAACCTATCTCTGCACTCAAAAACTATACATAAATCTTTGGGAACCTGAGCTTGTATTGTAGGTCTGAGACATGAAGCAATTTTCATGGTACTGGTCAGGAATAATTGCTTTGAAATCAGTTTACTTTTTCTGCAATAATTTTAATAGCCCAAGGTAAGACACCGATGGGCTACAGAGGGTCTGGTAAGAGGAGAGGTGGCATACAGAGAGATAGGAAGTGCTGGGACTGTAAGGGATTAGCAGGTGAAGGATGTGTGAAACGTTGCAGGATGACAAGAAGCAAACATCCCTGCTGACCTGCTGATTTTTAGTGGCTAGTAGGGGAATACTGTTCCCTAGGCTTGTTTTTGGTAGGTCCTTCTTGAAAGCTGCTGAGTGGAGAACAGGTTAGTTGTTTTATGAAAAATGCTGTCTCTTGGGTAGCTGGTTCAAAGGTTGTCTGGGCACCAATCGTGGGCTTTCCTAGAGACCTCTGCACATCCCAGCTAGAGTCTTCCTCCCTCAGGTTCTGCACTGGGCAAAGTAGTGATAGGAAGTCCAAAATCAAGTCATGTGAATTTTCTTATGATTTAGTACTTTTTTTCTCGTTGTCTTGTCTGATAAACTTGTCCAGCCATGCCCCAGTAATTTTGAGAATCTCTTTGGATGCAGGAAGGAACAGCCAGCCAATTCCCTTCAGATTAGTTTAGCTATGGGAGGGAGTGAGTGTGGCTGTGGAGGGTGTGAGGCTCACTCATCGAAATCAGACAATGCGGGGAAACTAATTACAACCTTTAACTGTTGTTGCAATCTCTTCTGTGGAAGAGAAGTTTTCACATGAATATTTCTTGCATTAGAGGTGAAATCAGATCCTGGTCCCGCACTTGCTGTGTTTGGAGTGCTGCCAAAAGGCTCTTTAAAAAAGGCATTCCTGCTGCAATATGTCATGGGCTATTCTGTGCTCCCGGCTCAGATGGGGACAGGAATGCAGACCTCCCAGTCACACACTAGCCGTGCCATTCCGGAGGCTCACATTGCAATCTAGAGAAAATAAGCATCAAGGCAGAGGCAACACCACATGAAAATGACAGGGAGAAGCAAGCAAAAGACATGTGCTGGCTATAGGAAGCTCAGCAAACCCGCAGCCCTCCAAACCTGCGTTTAACACTGGCCAGAGCTTAAGTCAGCCTAACAGCTAGCTGGGATTTACACACAGGTACTTCTACTAAAAAGTTATTTCATTGCTTTTAAAGGCAGTATCTCCACAAGAGAACGAGTTGCCTACAGAGTAGAGTGAAAAGCAAGAGGAAAAGGAAGCATCTGAGCTGAAAAAGGTGAGAGTCAAGTCATGCAAAACTCTTTAAAGACAAGCACTAGGTGCAGAGTTCTCAGTAATCTTGTGATTAGCCTATCTCCCCTAGAAGGGACTACCCTCCTGTAAGGAGAAAGAAGTGTAAATATATTTAGTCTGAGCTAGAGATAATTTCATTTTAGATTCTGTTTCCTAGATTTATGTTAAACAAGCAGTCACCCCCTGCCCCCTCCTCCCCCTCCCCCCCCTAGTAAATATCTCCTACTTTCTTTGGTGTCCTGACAGATTAAAATTGGAATATCTTTCAGAGATCATGTGAAAATGGTTCTAGTTTTGCTGGGTAGGTGTCCTGAATAGCAATATATTAAATAGAACAGACAGTGACAATGAAAATGTTGATCTCTGTGGCTGCTGAAAGAGTGACATTAAGTGACTCTCACTGATATTTAATTTGCAAATTGAAGTACACTTATTGAGGGAGGGGAAAAGCAGCAACACTTGTGTTGATGAGAAATTCTGCATTTGAAAATGCTCCTTGTTAATGATTCAAAACATACTGTTCCTAGGAGCTGTAAACAAGTTCAGTATTCTTCACACTAATCCATAACCATTATCATATGTAGAGAACAAGAAGTTACTCATAAACAGATGTTCTCTTTGCCAAACCCATTCATTTAATGCACGTTTTACTTTCCAAGTCCTAGTTAGCAACTTTCTGTGGTGGCTACATGAAAGGATGGAAAAGCAGGGATAAGTTTGCCTGCAAAGGAACAATGTTTTCATGGCTGTTCTGAGTCTTTTCCATCTTGCCTTGGAGTGGAAGAGTTATTCATCTTGGCCTTGCTCTCACTGCCCTGGAGGGCACTCAGCTTTCTGCTTCCAGGCACTGTAAGGCAGTGGGAGATGCCAAACGTGTTGTTAGCAGAGCTGTGTCATTAAGTGTGCTCTCTGCTCTGACTGGGAATGAAGCCTGGCGTGCACAAATGCTTATGCCCAGAGAAGGCAATTATGTTACCATAAGTTATAGGTGAGCTTCAAGGAAAAGGTATGCCAAAAGCAAGGGTGGAGGAAGAATTACTGCTCAAAGCATCACTAATTTCTATGTTGCTTCATGTTTCTCAGGGCCTAGCTCAGCCCAGGTGTTGAGTGTCTCTAAGTGTGGAGATCCCACCACCTGAGCAACCTGTACTCCCATTAAATTTTTTTCCATATGTCCAGCTGGAATTTCTCTCCTTTTGCTACGCGTATCCAATAAAACATGTGACTCAGTCTTTCCTGTAACTCCCCAAAATGAAGATGTATGCACCATAAAGACCTTCCCTCCACCTTCTCTTCTCCAGGTTAAACAAATCCAGTTTTCTCAGTCCCTGCTCCCACAGTGAGTGCTGCATCACCACAACCATCTTGGTGACCCTCTACTGGACTCTCTCCAGTTTGTCAGTGCTCTCCTAGGAGCCCCAAAGTGGACACAGTAGTCCAAGTGCAGTCTCGTGAGTACTAAACAGCAGGGCTCTTTACATGGATCCTAACAAAGAAAAAAACTGTCATGAACTAAAAACCTGGCCGGGCTGTGCTGAGATCTCTCAGAACTCTCTCACTGCAGTTACTTAAAGGGAGTTTCTCAAAGATATTTCAAGAGAGAACAAGAGACAATGGGCAGAAACTGAAATACAGGAAATTCCATTTAAATGTAAGAAAAAAATCTCTCACTGTGAATGTGGTCTAACACTGGAACAGTTTGCTAGAGAGGTTGTTAAGCTTCCATCCTTGGAGATATCCAAAACACAGCCCTGAGCAACCTGCTGTGCCTGATTTTCCTTTGAGCAGGGGTGGGTTGATGAGGTATCTTCCATCCTCAACTATTCTCTGATTCTGTGAACTGTTAAGTGAGATTAAAGCTACGTGTTTAAGACAGGTTCTAGGATGATCCACATTTGAATCTTTATCAACATGAGATGCAGAGACACAAACAGAAAATTGCTTAAAAAAGAAAACAAACCAAACCCAACCATAGAACCCACACAAACATGCTATTCTGGAGCTGGTGTTGGGTGGCACTCAGAACCTGCTTCAGGTGTTACTGGGAGAGCAATTCTGTGTCAGTAACCCAGTACACTTAGGGCTGTGTTGCAGCAGAGAACAACCCAAGCAGATTCAGCATATGGATATTCATTTTCAAGAGAGGTTTATCAAAATGAGAGAAAAAAAAAAAAAAAAAAGGAAGAAGAAAAGAAAAGAAAAGAAAAGAAAAGAAAAGAAAAGAAAAGAAAAGAAAAGAAAAGAAAAGAAAAGAAAAGAAAAGAAAAGAAAAGAAAAGAAAAGAAAAGAAAAGAAAAGAAAAGAAAAGAAAAGAAAAGAAAAGAAAAGAAAAGAAAAGAAAAGAAAAGAAAAGAAAAGAAAAGAAAAGAAAAGAAAAGAGAAAAGCAAGTCTTAGACAGAGCAGTCCAAAAGCCAGAAGGGAACAGGCAGCCTGGATGCTGTTAAAAAAAAATACTATATTAAAATCTCAGGTAAAAATTTTGACATAATTTGAAAAGAAAACAATGCGATCCAAAAAGGCCATTTCACAGCTCAATAGGTACATTAAGGATGCTATCACAAGCAGTAAGTTAATGTTTAAAAAATGGGAAGCTTACACAAATTAGGAGAACAGGAAAACCCATAAAATAAGGGCAAGTCATCCATGTACCCAAAATTAAAAAGGGTAAAAAATAATGTGAGTTGAGCCTTGCTATTACTGATAGTAAATAGTTCTTTATATAGCAAAGGCAGGAAGCCAACTAGTTTGAGGACAAATATGTAAAAGGGCACTTGGGAAAGACAAGAAAACAGTAGAAATGCTCACTGGGTTTAATGTTCCAGTCTTTGCTGCTAAAACCATGAGAGAGATCCCCAAGCCCAGCATAATCTTGATAGCAGTTGTTCAGAGGAGTTAGTGCAACCTGAATTGAACTCACAGGACATAATAGACCAAAGAGATAAGCTGGAGGTCAGTAAACCAGTAGGACCAGGCACCACTTACAGAATATTTCACATGTGAAGCTGCAGAACTGGTGGCCCAAAGTGTGTGAACTGCCATTAAAAGTGGCCTTTGTGCTGGAGAAGGAGGAGCTCAGAATTGCCACTGTAGCCCCTCAGCCAGAGGGGTCGTGGGAAACAACAGGCCAGAGAGTTTGACTTCCATCCCTCCTACAACAGCAGAGCCAAAAAACCCACATACCCTTTAGGGAAGTGTGATGTCAAGGGAAGCAGTCCCTGTGATTTCTGTAAGGGACAGCCTTGCAACCAGTCTGCTGGAAGTCCACAGGGGTGGTAACAAGAATGGAGAGGTACTGGACATATTGTATTTAGATTTTCAGGTAGCTCTTGACAATTTCTCAGCAAAGGCTATGAAGATACTAAGTCATCACCGACTGAATAAAAAGTCCTTTTGTGATTTGAAAGTGGAAAGTTGAGGGCTCAACTGTGACTTTTTTAGGATGGAAAAGCAGCAGCAAGAGAACCCCTAAAAGTCACTCTGGTATTACTTAACATCCTCACCAGCAGCCTGGATTGTCTGGCATGCCCAGGTTTGCAGTCAATGGCAAGCTCATTTGTCTGGTGAAGTGCTGGGCTGTAATGCCCTGAAGACTTAGAAGATACTTGACAATTTCTCAGCAAAGGCTATGAAGATACTAAGTCATCACCGACTGAATAAAAAGTCCTTTTGTGATTTGAAAGTGGAAAGTTGAGGGCTCAACTGTGACTTTTTTAGGATGGAAAAGCAGCAGCAAGAGAACCCCTAAAAGTCACTCTGGTATTACTTAACATCCTCACCAGCAGCCTGGATTGTCTGGCATGCCCAGGTTTGCAGTCAATGGCAAGCTCATTTGTCTGGTGAAGTGCTGAGCTGTAAGTGAAGAGCTCCAGAAGTAATTAACAAAGCCAAGGGAGGGGAAAGAAGGGTGACACATGAGCTTCAGTATTCACCAAGGTAATGTCTTGGGTAGAATAATCTGTAGAATAATCTGAATCACATTTACATGCTTCTGAGCTCATAACTGGCAGCCACCACTGAAGGAAATGCTGTTGGAGTCACCATGGACTATTCCTTAAAAACCTCAGCTCAGTGTGCCATGGCAGCCAGAAAGCCAGGAAGATGGTGAGCATCCTCAGGGAGGCTCTTCCAGCTTAGGGCACCCACATGTGGGGCACTGTGTGTGGTTCTGCTCTCTGCAGCACTAGAATAGAGTGGGTTAGAGAAAGGCAACCAAAAAGGACAAAGGAATCAGCCTCAAGAGGAAAGCCTGCAAAGCCAGGATTGCTCACATTAGAGAGGAGATGGGTGTGGTGAGATCACAACTTTTTAATGAATTTATCTTCCAAAGAACAGAGGTTGGTGTGAAATCTGGTCACCTGGAAGCAAGGGAGTTACTTGCTTAGAAGAAAAGCAGTTGTTTTGTTTCCAGAAAACCGAAGGCCTTGTGGATGGTGTTGGTAGTACCCCAAAGCAACCAGGACTGTTCCTCTGATCTCCTCAACACCCTCTGCCCAGGAGGCTCTGCAAATGGCTGGGCAATGTCCTTTGTTCTACAGGGAGTCAAATTTTTGCTCTGTCACTCCTGAGCCAAGGGCTGATCCAATCTGTGGGTGTGCAGTGCTGCTGGAGCTTTCATTTGAGAAGAAGCAGAGGTCCTGAGATCAGCAACAGGGCTGAGGTATTTCCACATGAGCCACACATTTGCTCCATTCTTCTGGCCAACTTGTTTTGAGTGTCTTTTTCCATTATGTGGTTTGCAGTTGTGTCCCAAAGGGGAAGAAATTATATGTGTGCCCTTTATGCTCTTTATAGTATATTAAAAAAAAGGGGGAAAAAATCTTTGTTCTGAGTTTCCTTCCAAACAGGATTTTTTGGTCTGAGGATTTTTTTTTGCCTTAATTTGTTTCACTGGGTAATGTCATCATTCATCTTTCCTGTTTTTGCCATGGAACTTCTTAGATGGCTCACAGATGTGCACTGGAAATTAAAAGGTAGCATGCTGAATCCTGAACACAAATAATCTTCATTTGTAACTTGAGCTGTTATTGCTCACAAAAGACAGAAAAGAGATTCCACTTGATCTGGCTGCTTTGGTTTCTCTTTTCCCTGGAATTTTAAAAAACTGCCTCCCAAGACTTACGCAAGAACCAAAATAGGTTTTTTTACAATAACATCACAGCTCAGCTGGCAACCTTCCCCAAAACAAGTCTTTCCTCATCCCATGGTTCCTTCAGGCCTTTGCTAAATGTAATGGAACTTTCTAATCAACAAGGCTGTGTTTTTTCTTTTCCTTCATCTCTTCCCACTTAAAGCAGATTGTAGTCCTGTTCAAGTATCTATTTATATTATTTACTGCAAAAAGCCAGGCTGATCTGTGGATACATTTCTCTGGTTCTCCCTATCAGCTGTTTATTTCAAGATCCCCTTTATATGTATTTTCCCACTCAAACATGTACTTGAGCTCATAGATGTGACCCCTTCTCAACCTTCCAGGTCCAAACAGAGAAGTTTCTGACTATCTGCTCCACATGCTGAACATCTTTGGAGATGGACCCTTCCTAATTTTGCACCTTTCTGTTTCAGACAGGACATCCACTTCTTAGAGGGAAGGTATGACTCTCAAGGCCCACAGTGGCAGCCCTATAGCATCTGGCCCTGTAAAATATTATTCCCAGCTATTTCTAGTGTGTGTAACATCATATTTTCTCCATAATGTGATAAAAAATACTTGGTTGGAATGTGAACTATTCAATGGAGGTGGTGGCAAACATCCCCATGTCTGCTGTCTCAACCAGCATTAAAGTTGCTGGTGTTCCTGCAGAGAAGCTGTGTGACAATTCAGCAGAGAAAGGTGGCTGAGCATCAAGCATACCAGGCATCTCTGGAAATTGTATCATGTTGTTTTCATTAGGTTCTGATCTTGGTGAGCTGGGATTGACTGAATGCTCTGAGGGAGTTCAAAATGAGAACAGCTGAATCACAGCAGACTCACTGGAGTGTTCGAAGGCAACAGCAAGCAGAAATCTGCATGAGTCATCCCAAAGAAGAGGCCAGAGAAAAGGGTGGGTGTGCTTTGTACTAAAGTACATAGCTCTTCTGGGAACATGAACTTCTCAGGAGCTTCTGCTTTTCTATTCTGGTAGATATCCAAAGGGAATCTACTATTTTCTATGAATTGCTCTAGATAAGGACGGGTTCTGCTGGAAACAAGAGGTACAGCCCAAGTTCTTACACCCATTCTGTCCTTCAATTCAGCTGTTTTTTGTCTGGTGCAGATCTATGTAAGTGGGAAGGCATCACTCCAGAACAAAGGCCCAGGGCTGAGCTGGGACAAAAATGCACCCAGAGACATTACAGGACCATTACCTCAGCTTCTTCCACTGTGATATTCCAAAAGAGTAAAGAAAAGGATGTACTCATTTTGGGCAGAGGCTGGGAGCACAGTGCCTCCCACAACAGGGCCATCCCCTGCCCTCATGGTGCCACCATGCACGGCCTTCCTTGCACAGCCTGTCTGGGGCCATCCCCTGCCCTCACAGTGCCACCAGCACGGCCTTCCTTGCACAGCCTGTCTGGGGCCATCCCCTGCCCTCACGGTGCCACCATGCACGGCCTTCCTTGCACAGCCTGTCTGGGGCCATCCCCTGCCCTCATGGTGCCACCATGCACGGCCTTCCTTGCACAGCCTGTCTGGGGCCATCCCCTGCCCTCACGGTGCCACCATGCACGGCCTTCCTTGCACAGCCTGTCTGGGGCCATCCCCTGCCCTCATGGTGCCACCAGCACGGCCTTCCTTGCACAGCCTGTCTGGGGCCATCCCCTGCCCTCACGGTGCCACCAGCACAGCCTTCCTTGCACAGCCTGTCTGGGGCCATCCCCTGCCCTCATGGTGCCACCAGCACGGCCTTCCTTGCACAGCCTGTCTGACCAGCCATGGCCTTCACCCTGCCACACCTCCCACAGCTGCCAGTGCTGTCAGAAAGGGCACTAGCAAGAGCTAGTTGACTTGATAGGTGGATGCATGGATTTTTTCTACTTTTTCTTTGTGTGTACTGGGGGATTGGCAGTGCCACAAAGGGTGTTGGTCTGAATCCCACAAAGCAGTGTCTCAGCACCTTCGCATTTTGACAGTAGCCCCACAGCCTTTGTAAAACTGTGTTGTCTGCTTCACAGTAAATATCTGTACAGCCACCACCAGGCCTTTGCTTGAAATCCTTGAAGGAAATTAGTTGTCCTGTGCTCTGCATATCCCTTGGTTGTTCCTAGAAGGGTGAGTGTGTGGTACCCTGCTACTCTCAAATCAAATAATAGTTCCTGCTGCCCGTCTCTGATGGAGACAGCATGCTGGTGACACCACTCCCAAATGTCCTTCTGTTGGAAGCAGCTGGGTGAAATGACTCACTTTAAATAATCTGTCATTTTGATACTTTGGGGGATGGCCCAAATGAATACCTGCCCTGGCAGCACACAGCTGTGCCTGCCAGCACACAGGGGCTGAGCCTCTGAGTGCCCCTTCACACCCTCCCTGCTGCTGAGCACCTGGCAGCATGTTTGAGGGATCCTTCAGTGACTCCAAAGGCTTCCTCTGACCAGGCTCCTGAGAATTTTCCACTCATGGCAGTGTTGTCTACAAGGTGTCATGCTTCCACTGCATGCTCCAAGCTGGGATCTCAAAGCTCTGTATAGATGGAAATTAGTGCCATGTCAACATGACCTTCCCAGCCCCAGCCTGGAAGCCACAGTATTCCCAGCTGCTCCCAGAGCTCACCTCCCCTCTGCCTTGCTTCATCTTCCCATGTTTATTACCTTTTGCTGCTCTGTTTGCCAGAGGAAGAGTGCCAGCATGACCATAAACTCCGTTTCCCATAGCCAGGCATCTCCACGTTCAAAGGAACTAAGCTGTGCTAATGTTTACAAGAAATATTCTAATTCCAGTGTGTGAAACCATCCTCTTGACAACATCTTTCTGTGGCTAAGCATTAAAATGTTTATTCAGACTGGACCAAGATCTATTTCAAGTCAAAACCCGTAGTCAGACATTCCTGCATTCTACAGCAGCATTCCCTCAAGCTGACTGTGACAGGGCAAAGCTGTTGTTGTCTGGGGACGGCAGGATTCTCTCCTGCTCATGCATTGTCCCTTTGTTTCTGAAAAGTGCTGCACAGTAAGTGATGGCCCACTAGATAAGAAGCTGCTCTGCATGTGAATGAGTGCCCAGCACTCTCAGGAAACTGTGAGATGAGCAGTTCCCCTTTAATGCTCTTTGATGTCCAATAAAAATATATTTGTCAAAATATGTGCACCAACTGCCTTCACCTAAGCATTGGATATTTACCTGAATATTCCCACCAATCTTCAACTGCAGAAAATTATCTCATGAAAGTTTACTGCATTTCTAGTTTCACTGTTTCTTAATGGGAAAAATCTAGTATCTAATGACCTATGAGGTGAGTGCTTCCAGTTTTAGTTAGTTGTGTTTTTGTTGTTGTTTGTTTTTGTTTGTTTGTTTGTATTTTAACCACATTATTGGATTTCTCCCAGAAAGTTTCTCCTTGTGGTCTTATGGTATGGATAATCTTCACGGTATTATGGTATATATCTTTCCAGATGAGTCTAGGAAATGTAATCACATGAACAAACACATATACAGGAGGTACAGGAGTATGTATAATTACATATTCCTGTACCTCCTGTACGTGTAAGCATTTGATATGTGTATAAAAATACAAGGCTTGCATTGATAAATGTGATTCTCTGCAGGCACACACTGGCAACAGATATGTGTATGTCTACCTGTGTATAGCATGCCTTCCTTTTCTAGAGTGTGGTGTTAATAACTTGGAAAACTGAAAAAATAGGAAGAAATTATCACACTTCCCTAAAAATGATAACATTTTAAAACATCAATATATAGTGAATTCTGTGCCTTTCAGTGTTCAGTCTTCAGGTTCTGCTCTAGGAGATATTTCAAGCCTAAAAGAAAAGCATTGTTGAGATTCCTAAATAATCAAACCAGGGCTTGAAAAGACAGCATTTGTCATGAGCCACACACAGAATCTGTGAGAGCTGGCAGCAGTGACAGTATTACAATTAAGAATAACATTTTTTCCAGATAGGATAAACACCATTTGTCACTTCATAACCTTTTGGATGTGAAAATGGAACTACGACTATTTCCTTTTCTCATCCAGATGTAGACGATGTTGCTTCATTTTCTGACAATGTATTTAGTAGACATCATTAAATGAAATTTAAAGCCTCCTCCCTTTCAGCTCCCCTCCTTATTCCCCAATTCTGACACTGTTTTCTTGATCACTGATAGAGAAGTAATAAACCATCCAAGTGGTTTATTACTGATTGTCTGTATCACTTCATTGTCAAAATGTGCTATATCAGAAAGGAAGATCCAAAAAGGATTACAAAGAAGTGTGTGGGAATATGTGAAGTTGTTAATATCCATACTGGAAAAATCTGGTATTAATTATGGCAGTACATTTCAGAATTGCAGGTCCAGGGTTGGTATGACAGAGGTAAATTTGTAGCTAAATTGGATGCCTGGGTATCTTTTGTTATGACAGTTGCACCCTGTAGAGAAATGTCAACAAAGCTGTTAGTTATCCATTCCATATGGCAGCAAAGAGGAGAGGGATGTGTGTGACCACATCCAGGGGTGCAGCTGGGAATGTTTACTGCAGCACTGCAGAGCAGAGGAAAGTAGAAAGGATCCTGGCCAGGATTTCCAGCTATTCCCATTGTAATATTCTGGTGCACATCATCCAGGAAGTCTGTGGGAGTGCTGGGTGTATAACAGTTTTGGACACCTCTGAAAATCCTCCAGCCAAAAGAAGCATGCACCTAAGTGAAGCACAACTGCGGGGATGGACCATTGGTTTTTTCAACAAAGTTAAAAAGGGATTTTTAGTGACCACAGATAAATAGCATCCAGGTAATGCCTCTTGCTGCTGAGATGTCATAACAAGGTGTTTCCTAAGGGACACAGAGGAAAATCAGACCAAAAAATGGCCAGTAGTCCATATGTAGTTCTTATGTATTTCTTTCTGAAATCCATCTCTTGCTCTCATATGCCCATCTCTGAGCCTCAGGGGTACCTCCTTGAGGGATTTTGCCTCTTAAGTGATTATCAGAGTTCTGCTTGCTCTGCTCCTGCCTGGGCTTTGGACACTGACAAGTCATAATCTTTCCAACTGTTTTTATTTTATTGGTCTGAATTTTGATTTTTTTTTTATTCCCCCCAGACAGTGCTCTCCAAAGTGTGCAGTGGCAGCCTGGATGCAGATGCTCAGCCAGAAGCCTCTCCCCCTCACAAAGCCAAAAAAATGTAGATTCCTTTGCAGGCTCATCACAAGAGAGACACAGCTCCCCTCTGCACCCCCCTGTCCTCACCCTGGCAAGCAGTGGTGCCCGTGTCTGGGGAGGGAAGCAGGGCTGGGCTGCTCCCTCTGCCCTCCATGGAGGAGACTGTCCTTCCTGAGATGATGCCTGCACTCAGTACTCTAGCAGCACAACGAGGAGTGCAAACCATTCACTGCTCACCAAAAAGAAATGTTAACTTAAAGGGAGACACTGTATTTACAGTTCTTGAGAGACAACACCCTACAGCCACCACTAGGAGCAAAGCAAGGACTTAGGGGGGGACAAAAGTTCCACATAGGAGAAGATGAGATGAAACTTTTTAGAAACTGTGAAGTGACACAACCTAAAAAAAACTAAATAAGTGCTGAACAGCCTCAGCTTAATTCAGTACTGCAATAGTCTTTTCCCACATGATTGCACACAATGCCCTCACCAGGTCACTGTGATGGGCCATGAATGGCACAGGTGCTGTGCCCAAGCTTCACCCCATTGTTCAAGGCCCTGCACAATGGGCAGCCCCAGCCTTGCTGTCTGCTCCCACGGGAGAAGCAATGCACTGAGGCAAAACCCCCTGCTTTGTCCCCCTTATGGCATCCCAGTTCTGGGGAGAATGAGGACCAGCCAGAAGGATGGGCCTTTCCCCTTCCTCTGTTCCTAAAATACCTCATTTAGAACCTTAAACAGCCCGGACACTTGGCATCTCCACTGTCTTTGATCCTCTGACATCTACCCTGGCTGCCTGCAGTTTCCAGCCTGGGAAGGATGGAAATTTCATTATAGTCCCCCTTCATTTAAGCACGTGCCTGTCTTGGGGTTGAGTCATCCCTGGTGAGATGATTTGCAAAGCAAAGCATCCCCGACCTGAGCTCACTGAGCTCTGGCTGCTGCCTTGCCAGACTGCCTGTGTGCCCAGGGCAGCACTCACAGGCGTCAGCTGGCTCACCATGCACAAGCTCAGAAACACAGAAAAAGTGTTTGACCTTCGTGTGTCAAGTGTGCTAGAAATGGATCAGCGTGAGGCAGTGAGAGGCACAGGTGCCTTTTGAGCAGGAGAAAAAAGGAAATTGGCAAGTCTTTTGATGTGTCTCAGTGAGCAAGCAGCAACACCAACAAAGACGGGAAAAGATTTAGAAAAGCATACTTGTAATAGCTGAACACAAAACTGTCCAAAAGTAACAATTTTGATAGCTTCAGAGACAATTTGCCTTGTGTTGTGCCGGATTTGCTGTCATTTCACATAACACGAAAGCTTGAAAATAAGACACAGTCAAAATGCTCAGGAGAGGTAATGGCTGCTCATTTCCTAGGCTGACATCCTGCCTCAGGTGAACTTTCTCCATTCTACAGTCAAAGGTGGGAGGTGTTCATAGGCCTCCAGATGGGGATGATTTATGCTGTAATATTCAGAGCTACTCTAAGTGAGGAGAGAGACAGGGATATAAAAACAATCCTCCCTTTTTACTTTTCTGCTTGCCCTCCTACAGTGAAAAATTTCCACTTCCCGTGGGCTTTCCTATGACCCTGGTCTGGGAAGCTCAGGTGTTTAACCAAGGAAGTCAAGCAAAGCAGAAACTGAAACAAAGACTGTGACTAATTAAGATGTTATCTTGTGAGCACATTCAAATGAAAGTTCCTGGGAAGAGAACACAAAAATGGTAAGTAGCTGGAAAGTGGTTCTTTTCACCAACCTTAAAACAGGGTACCACATCATAACTCACAGCTGTGCATATTTGATCCCCATCTAGCATCAGTTCTTGCATTATTTACATCCTTATTACTGGCAGTTGAACAGAAATCAGTTTTAACAGAATATCTGTCACATCTGATGGGAGACAAGCATTTTGCATAGCTCACGCTTGTGGCTGAGCATGGCCCAGAAAGGCAGGGGCAGAGAAGGTAAAAAAGCAACTGAGCTCAGAGAAACTGGAACTCCTTAGAAATCAGATAAAAGGGAAGAGGAAACATGCTTTGGAGCATGAGCAGACATTCAGTGGATGGGAGAAAGAAGGAAAATGTGCTCACTTTGCCTCTATCCAGGGCTGCAGCAAAGAGACATGAAGTGAGGAGAGGCATGAGTGGAGAGAATGAGCAGAGCATGAAGCACAGGCATCCTTCAGCAAGTGAGCTGGAGTCCTTGTCAGTGGACTAAGGGTAGTCAGTGCTAAAGGTAAGGGGTCAGACAGGTTTCCTGGCCACTGACCCAGGCGGAGAGCTGCTTCCTGGCTTGGAGATGTCTAGTAATACACAAAGAGCTTTGGCACACCCCTAAAAGAGGTGGTGAGGCACACCACACCCTGTGGTGACCAGGCAGCCTCCTGCCATCAGGAATCCCAGGACTGCTGTCATGTAGCCTGGTTGTGGAGATGATTGGTGACAACCTCTGTAGGGATGACTGCCCATAGGGAAATGGATGGACACCACCAATTTCACTTCTGCAGAGCATTGACAGCTGTTGGCAGCTGAAAACTTTGCCTCCTTTCCAGTGAGTTCTATAACAAAACCATGAAAAGGTGTGTTTTCTATACATGAAAACAAGTTTGGCTCATTTGTGCTGTCCCATAGGACCCTGGAACAGACTGCTTCTGCTGTCTTTACATAAATGCTCCAAATTCCTTGCTGGACAGGAGGGACAAACTTCCAGACAGGCTGCCAGGCAGGATGGTTTGGCTCTACTGCTGTCTCATTGTTATTAGCAGAAGTGTATTCCAGGAGCACATCCAGCTGCAGGCAGAAGCAGGCAGGAAGCTAGCACACAACCATCTGCTCTGAAAACTGGAATCCAACCCCAATCCAGTCCTTCAGGCAGTAACATGACAGTAACAGGTCAGCTGGGTGTAGTCTCCATTTGAATAAGCAGACCCCTAAATACAACTTCTCTGATGTTCAATCATCACACATTAGATGACATTAGCTTTTTTCCTGCCCTCAACTCCAAATCAGAGCCAATTCTTCATAACTGGTCCACGTGGGTCATGAACCAGTAGCACAAGATTGCAAAATCTCTGCATGCTGGGCTGGCTGCAGAGAGGAACGTGAGGAAGAAGTCAGCAGCTCACGTCAGGTCACGTTCCTGAATACATGGAGGGTTTCAGCTCAGGCGTGTTACCAGCTGCAGCCACCCAAGGCAGCCAAGGCTCAACAACAAGCAAAACCTCTGTGTATGAAGGTCACAAGAAGAAAAAATTTCCAAAGCTGTAGGAAAGGGCCCATTTGGAGGAGCTCTGAGCAGTGGCCCCCTGGGGAGGCATAGCTGCCAGTGTGCATAATTGCCAAGAGGTTTAAAGGGAAAACCCACAGCACAGCAGGACTCCTAATGTTGTCCAGATCAAAGCAGGTTTGTGGTTCAGAAAATGTGCCATCAGAGGGAGGGAAAAAAATTAATGGCAACCTCTTCCAGGACAGCCTACTAGTGCCTCCTTGGTACAAACACCTTGTGTGAGACTGGTATCACCCTCACAGACATCCTGGAAAACTGCCCAGTGGGCTTGAGAAAAGAGGGTACAGCAGCCCCAGACCAAGGACAGGCTCATGTGCATGGGCTGGTTTGTAGGCTACACCACAATGCAGCCTGCTTTCCCCTTCCAGGGCACCTGGGCAATTTTAACTGGTCTTGCATCTTCTCTAGTGTTTCATGGTGATTTGGGAAAATGTGAGGAGACATAGCTTCAGCTTTCCAGAAGCTTCCCTTGCAAGACAGCCTTGCACAGGATAGCTATAGAAAAAGTCCTTATATTCCAGCCCTCCCTTCCCAAGTTCTTCTGTGCAGGGGTGAGGTACAGATGCACCCCAGCATTTGCTGTTTGGAGACAATCCTACACCTGAGACCTTTATCTAACTCACCTGATTTGCCCTTACCCGGAGTAAGGGCAGATCACTCCATGTGACTGATGTAAGCCAGCAGTAGGACAAACCTGCTGTGGGGGAATATGTTTGTTGGCACATTCCATCCATCCAGTTATCCACAGATGCCTAACGAGACCCAGGAAGGCAGCCACAGGCCAGGCAGCTCAGACTTCATCTGTAATTGCTTCTTGTGCAACAAGCTGCAATCATATGAGAGCAACAGACATTGAGACTCTTGCCCCACCAGGAACACAAGCAGGAGGAGAGACCTCCCTGACACAATTTTAGTCCAGATAATCTCAGGAATCCTGTGTGCTGTGAGAATCACAATTCCTGGGCTAAATCCTGAAGGCCTTGCTCAGAATTTTTCTGGAATTGAAAAGCATTTGTGGAAGCTGTGCAGAAGCCTTACCTGGCTAAATGCTTTGAGACCAGGAGCCCTGCTTTGCCTCAGCAGATATCTAACACCACAAAAACCTGCTCTGCTTGACAAAGCACAGAAAAGGGATTCTCTGTCCTGAGGAAACCATAGTATAGGAGATGTAAATATGAGGATGGGCAGTCTCTCAGTCTTGTAGTGGATCAGTCTCCAGTAGCCTTTAAGTCTTTCTGATTTTTGCTATATTTGAAACAATCAAACAAACAAACAAACAATTCCAATATAGTTGTGAATCCCTTTAGAAATCTAAGATAGTAGACCACTCTTGCATGTTTTCCAGTGAGACTTATCAAGAGCAATGGGTGGGGAGCTTCAGAGGAGTTTTTGCCCATTCATACCATTATGGCAGATGCTGACCAGGGGTACATTTCTCAGCCCTACCAGGAAAATGGAGAGAGAGCTGCGAAAGAACAGGTATCTGAGTCCTGGCATTGAAGCAGGTGATTAAGTATTACACACTGTAGCACTGTGTATGTTCTGTGTGTGTTCTGAACCCAGTGAAGGCAAGGGGTTCTGTGGCACTGGGTACAGACACAGCCTATGGTAGGCTGGGGCCATTGTTCCTTAGAGGGCACATCAAGAGGTCACAAAGAAAGATGACTCTCCCCTGCAGTGTTTATCATTAGGGCTGAGGCTCTTTCAAGGATTCCCTGCCCTCCAATCTCTGACAGACTGAGTTCAAATGAGAACACAAATCTCAATGATAAGGTTGTAAACTATGCCAACAGAATGTCAGATATGATTAAAAAGGAAGATAACAGTGATGTGATAGCTCATGTGGAGGAGGCTGCTGAATCAGTTGTAAAAATGGACAATATGTTAAAGGAAGCAGCAGAGCCCAAGCAGAGTGAAAAGGTTTACACTGCACAGCAAAAGTGAAATGTGGGTGCTGGTGCAGGAAGCTTTACTATGAGCACACCAGTCACTGTGGGAAGTTTGGAATATCTTCTTGGGAAATCACCATCCAAATTGTTTGGGGATAACTTCCAGAATTACCTGTGATTTCACTACATTAGCGTGTTGCATTAGATTCCCTGGTACACTGATTTTCAGCTGGACACCTATCTAGCTGAACTGTCTCTGGGTGGTGGTGGTGTGTGACCTTTAAGAAATTAGTTCTTTAACACCAGCCCCAGGGATATAGCAAGGAGAGGAGCTCCCCACACACATCCCATTAGCAGGATCACAAGGACAACTTCCCTATGTTCATTACATCAGCTGCTGTGGCAGCATGCTCCAGGTCAGCCAGGAATGGCCATACAACTCCTGCCACTCAGATTACAGCCAGACACATATTTGCACAAGAAAAGTCTGGAGGCTGAGGTGGAGCAGGAAGGAAAAAGCTGGGTAGAGAGATGGTGAAGGGCAGGACAGGTGTCACTGTGCCCTTTCAGCCACCCAAAGCACCTCAGCAGAACCCAGAGGTGATGTGGTACAGGTGAAGAGGACCTTGCCTGTACCTCAGAAGAAAGCAAGGCACAGGGAAGGGCTCTTACTTTCCTGGCTCATGGTTTCTTGCTTATTTCTGAGACAGTGACCCCACTGGAAACTTCAGGCACACAACAGGCCACTTCACCCTAATCTCAGCCTCATTTATTTCCTTGTGTTCCAGCTTGTTCTTAGGGAAAAGTTGGAGCAGGCAGACCCTGGCAGCTCAGCCTGGTGCACCCTTGGGCCCCTTGGATACTGTGGCCATCCACAGGTACACTGTGCCCCTGGCACTCTCTTGGTGGGCTCTGCCTTTCCCTTCCCTCCCACACAAACACCCTCCTTGTCCCCAGCACACCCATGGGTCTCCAGCGAGCCACAGCTCCCACCTTGGCCAAGCTGAAGGAATGCAGCAGAGAGAGCAAATGCTCTGCTCCTGTGAGAGGGCGTTTCTGTGCAAGCTGTCAGTGTACCAGCTAGTACTGACACACAACCCTGGCACAAATGCACCAGCTGTAACCTTCACACAACAAAACTCCAGACAAGCATGAGCTGATGATGGAAGCTAAGGCCATGGCAAGGGAGCAGTTTTTGGCCACCAACAGCAGAAATTTGGGTTAATCTTTCATATCAATAACTCTTCCCTTTAAATTTAAAACTCCCTCTCATCCTTCTGCCTTCCTACTCTACACCAAACGTGCTTTACCTACTGGTGATTTACTGCTCGTGAATCAGATGAAATAACCATTCTTCTTGTACTGTCACAAAGCCCCATTTTGGGGTAACTGCATGTGTGAGATTTTCCAGGTGGTTGTGATAAGCAGCCCATGTGAACAGAAAAATAAACAGCGTGGCTTTTAGATGCTACTCAAATTGCCCAGGATTGTTTCCGCAACACCTGCACAGGCCCTCAACCAAAGCCTCGGGCTGCCTCCAAGGGAAACAAGGCATTTGATGATATCACGACAACCAGATGCCAAGCAGAGAATTTAGAAAGTGTCAGCAAACAATACAGGAGTTGTTGGGATATTTAAGAGTGTCTCGAGCAGCTGTAGCCAGCTAGAGTACATAAAAGGGAATAGCAATTAATTCACAGTGGTCCATACCATTGATCTAACACACACAAACAGGAGGAACAGGTGACTAAATGTCATGTTTCTGGCTTGTACCTGAAACCCAGGTAACAGATTTCTAGTTCCTTGCCAGACGTGGCAGAAAAAAATGTGCAGTGCCATACTGCAGTGGCTGTGGAGTCAGATAACTCCAATAAGAGGGGTTGTTTTCTCTAAACCACAGACAAATTAAAAGTATAGAAGAATCTAAGTCCAGTTTCTAATCAGTTGCTTCCCTCCTATTGTTAATTTAATTTTCACATTTATCTAAATTATTTCTAATTGGTGGTATGTTATATAAATCCCTCTTACCTGAAATCAGATTTCTACAGGTTCTTCCATCCACTCCTGCTCTTCTTAAAGCCAACAGGAGTTTTGTTGATAGTCAGGAGAACTAGCACCAGTGCAGACCCTGGTTGTGGGAACCAGTGTACAGGCATTAGAAGGGTAATGTACCTGGGAAAGCCATGTACCTCCCTCCACACATGTGCTTTAGCAGAAGGCAAGAAGGGGCACATTTAAGGCAGTCCTGTGTCTGGGTTTGGCAGGGATGCTGTGCTTGCTGTATGAACCAAATGCCCTCAGATGATGTGTTGTATACAGCAATGTATATGCCCAGGGTAGATAAAAAGGGCTAGAAGGGGCTCCTGGGATCATCAAACTGAGCTCTTGACTGCCACAAACGCTGCATCTTAATTCCCAGTATGAATTTTCAGACAGGACAAGAGGGCATATTCTCACCTTCCCCTTGCACCCCAGCCCCCTGACACTGCATGCCACATGGTGGCCAGCTGTTCAGCCCCCCTGCCTGTGTGTGTGAGCTGCTTTCCCACTGTGCATCTGCTTGTCAGAGCCCCTGAGGTTATCATATGTCCCTGAAAAGCCTTTGAATGGTCTTGCTCCCCGGCCTTGAGCACTGAGCTCTACAAGGGAAGAAGGCCATACTCCTTATAGCTACATCTGTTGGTCTGGATCTGCCCCTGACCCTTCCAAAACACCTCAGCTGACAGTTTCCTAGAGTAGGCCCCCAGTTCACATCCTTGACAGCCTGCCCATGCCAAGGACTCTGTCCTCCCTCATCTCCCATGTGCCACACACCCCAGCCCTTCGGTCCTTCACATCCTTGCTCGCTCTCATGGTCACCTGCACACTCCTTCCCCAGGAATCTTCTGCACTTCCAGACATCTGCCTTCCCCATCCCTGAGGAGCATTTGGCTGCAGCACCAGCTCCATAACCCACAGGTGATCCAGAAAAGGCAAGCAGAGAGCAAACCCTGTGACACTGATACCTACACCTCCCTCTCTTTGCTTTTACTGTCAAATGGGACTCAGAGGTACCAGAAAGGTGCAGGCGTGGGATATCATCCAGATACAGCTCACACCTCTCCTGTGAATTACAAGCAGGAAAACTTATGGGGTGGCTGTGGGCAGCTCCCAGAAACAGCCTTGGTGTTTCTCTGCAGCTGGTGTTGCACCTCAGGTAGTCCTTCGAGGCTGGAGCAGAGGCAGCCCGCAGCAGCCTGGGGACTGCTCTGAGCACGGGCATGAATTCAAAGGTCACAAGAAATGCAGAGACTCTTGGAGTCACGCACAAAGGCTGTGCCAGGTGAGCTGGGAACACCTTGCAGAGGGCAGACACCAGAGCCACATCGCCCATGGAAAAAGGGTGAAAAGGCTTGAAAGGAGACTAATTTCTTACAATCCATACTTTTCCTGCAGTACCAACAAATTGTGCTCAAGAAATATACCTCTTCTTTTAGAAAAATTCACCTGACTTGCTCCTTCTCTTGAGCAAGCTCAAAGTGAATGCAAGCAGATGTGAGTATGTCAGAGGTTGTGAAAAACTGGAAAATCTTAATGGGAAATGGCAGCCCCAAAGAAATACACCCAAGACAGACTTTGAAACTTAATGATGGTAAGGAATGGTGTCAAAGGGGATGACTTTAATGAAATATCCAGCCAGCTCACCTGTTCTGCAGCTCTCAGTGCTCCTGCTACCTTCCAAAGGGCCAGTGCTCCTAATCCTCCCTGCCTGGCTCCCAAAATCTCTGCTGCTTGTCTCAGGATACAGCCTGGGATTTTTGTTTTATCATTCTGTAGTGCAATGACAATGTAATATTTAAGAGACACATGAAATTAAATGTGGTCTCAAACTAGGTCTTCTCGTGAGTGGTGCACAAGGTGCATTATTCATTTTCATATTTAATTCATTCCAAAACTCCATTTGTGGGGCCTGTTGATGTGTGCTGGCCTGAAGCAGCACAGAATCAGTGTTTCTCACCTCAGAATGTATGGGGACCACACCACATCATGGAGAGCTCTCTTCTACTTCTTGGGTGTCTCTAGCATAACTACAGAAGTTCATATCTGGATTCAGATGGCTCAGTGACTTGGGCTGTGCTCTGCAGTTAAAGGTGACTTGCTGCTCTCTGGACTCATTTTTTCAGAACTTCTGAGCATTAAACGTGGCTTTCAGGAGCTAAGCTTTGAAATCATAACTATTATTTGGTGATGGATATTGTGGAAAATTAGGTATATCTCAAATTTTGTCCCCCAAGTTTTTAATTTTTCACTTTAATCTATCTCACTTTTACCAAATCAAAGCTACCCTGTGCCGTAGCCTAGCTCAGTTTGCCATTAGCTACAGATCTCACCCCCACAGAAGAATGGAAACAACCATTTGTTTCCAGTAGCAGTGTTTGAACAGCACGCAGCAAATAGGACACAAATTCACCCATGGAAGAGTGAGGGAAAGCCAATTTTGCATCACTGCTCAGTAAGTTAGAACCACATTTCCAACACTGAATGAGGTGATGAAAAAGATAAAAACAGAATATATGATCAGGTAACAAGCAGTCTGCAAAGGGGCAAAGGACTCCCTGGTCTTGGTCTTTCCAATCTCTGTCTGCTTGAGTTTGCAGCCTTAATGTTCTTTGAACACAGATTTTGAGTTATAGATTAATATTTTTGTGTGATTCTGTGATTTATGTTACATGATTACCCTCATTTCCCCCTCAAGACAAGATGCACCAGTACAGGCATAGCACTTGATCCACAAAGCTTACAATCTAGGGAGACTGTACAGGAGGGAGGGAATAGAGGAAAAATAAAGCTCAAACACCTATGGTTGTGTGTGTATGTATGCACACACACATACACAAGAGTGCATCTCTGGATTTATGTTACATATATACTGATTTAAATACTCAGCATTTTTAATGTATGTATATCCATAGAGTATTTGCAGAACTATATGTGTGTATGTATATATCTGTGTACATATCTATATTTCTATATATATATTTCTATATATATTTCTATATGTCTTGCATACGTAAGGGAGCACTGCCTTTCCAGCCGCCTTGCAGCCTGGATCACATACAGTGGCTGCTTTTCCTGCTGGTGTCACAGCATCAGCAAGCTGTGAGAGGCATACCAACAACAAGGCCTTCCAGATTCCTTCAGGGATATGCTCCATGCATAATGTGCAGTGATACTGCAAAAATGTTTGTGAAAGGAATGGGAAAAAATTTTAAAGCTTCTAGAAAATTACCTTTCTAATTAGATTTGGCTGAAAGAACAAGCATTTTAATGAGAAATTATTTTTCCATTTCTTCTATTTACTTGTCTTTTGTAGACTTTGCCCATTTTGTTTACTCAATTTGAAGGAGAGAGAGCAAAACCTGATATTTTTACTTTCCAAAATTATTTGTATATGCATCACATGAAAATTGAGGTTTAATGAATGAGTTTTAACATAAGAGAACAACTTTACACTGTGAGGGTGATTGAGCATTGGTGCAGGGAGGCTGTGGAGTGCCCATCCTTGCAGATATTCAAAAGCCATCTGGACACAGTCATGGGCAACCAGCTCAAAGTGAGCCTGAGCAGGGGTTTGGACTAGGCAGCCTCCAGAGGTCCCTGCCAGCCTCACCACTCTGTGATTCTGTTCATTTGAGCTAAATATGTGAATCTGATTATTTAGATTTTTCATTTATATAATGTTATTTACTGTCATCTATCTGCAAATGGCAAAAGTGGCACTCAGTAGTTTTCAGTTATTTTTGAGTCATTAAACCCTAAATGTTTTCCAGTAGAAATACAGATTTATCTCCAGTAAAATGAAACCTAATCATTGAGAGTTTAATTTTCTTACTCATGGTTTACTGAGTCTCCTGGTCCTGGGTCAGTGAATCCCAGCAGGGCTCCAAAGGCTGCAATAATCTAATTGTTATCATTAATAACTATTATTTTCTTGGTAGGACTTTGAGCTCTAAGGCACATTCAAATACCTACCAGTGAGTAATAGTAATCATACATGAGTATTGAGACACATGGCACTGCTCCCATCCTTCAGGTACTAATAGAGATGCCCTGTAAACATCTGTGGGCTGTTCTTGGAAGGAAACCAAGGAAACTTGAAGGAAAAGCCTGTCAGTCTCACCCACAGCAGCCCTGGCTTCCAACCCCTGGTAGAGTCTGTTTCTGGAGTTCCACTGATTCATTTTTGAAGCAGGCAATTACCTATTTTAACCAACCTTACCAAAATGAACACAACTCTTACAGGAGCACCAAACATCCCAGGAAATCCATGCAAATACTCTTTTGCCTTCTTGAAAGGCTGCTTGTGCTGCGTGCAGACTAACAAATCAAAGTGCCTGCAGTGGTGACTAATGCCTCCCTTGAAGAAAAAGACTGGTTTCTGTGATCTGCTGCACTTAGCAAACCTGCCTTTCTTCATTCTCACCAGTGTAAATAAAGACTAATTTAACTGAAATCAGTGGTTATACCAGTGGCAAACTGGGGTACAGTAGGATTCAGTTCAAGCCCACAATGGTGAATATACAGTTGTTGAGAAGTGTGCATATCACAGGCCAATCACTCAGCTTTCAAAAAGACTGGGAAGCCTTGACATTGTGTATTGCATCTGTACCAGCTAAAGTCTGTTCTGTGGAATTACCCTTCTCATCCTGGCCCAAAAGGTAAAGGAAGAGAAAAAGAAAAACTCCCTTATTCTGTTATTAGTTAGAATTTTTCTACACATTAATAGGACTCCAAATGCCCACCCCTCCTCCAGGGCCTGCTGTGAAGGGAAGAGTGTAAGAGGAATGACTTTTCAGTGGAGGAAAGGAATGGACCAATGAATTAAGGAGTCATCACCTTCCAAAACATGGGGAAAGACAAGAAGGGATGGCTGAGAGCAGGCAATCATTCATATGCCACGTGACTCTGAGAGTCTTTATGAGTCTCTATTTTTCATTCAACCTCATTTCACAGTTGCATTCAGTTGCTCCAGCCTTCACACAGACTGACACGAGCAAAATTGTCCATCAGTGTTACAAATGGTGCAGCTCTTACTCTATAGCTGTCACACAGATTTTGTATTAACCCTGGCTGCCTGGAACACACGGCTCAGTCTCTTCTTGAGCACCTTACCTTAAGTCTGAAGTGAAAAGCAGGGTTTTTTTCCTATTTCTGATATGATATACTTGAAACACATGCACTGAACTCAGGAAATTTCTGCTACTTTATATTCCTTGATAAAGGCTCTTCCCCAAAAAAGTGCCTGTATGTGTTGCAGTGTTTGCTAGAGGCACAGTGGTAAACGGGTACTCTGTGTCCTTTTAGTTGGCATTAACATTGTAATGAATCATTGATAAAGCTAATAATGTACTCAGTTTAATCTAATATTACAGCACAGTAGCTGCACCCAGCGCTTACAGCACAGGAATATACAAAAGTAATTAATTTTACACTACTGCTGCTAACTGCAATTGAACCTCTCCAGGTCATAAAAGTTTGCTAAAGCAAGTGATGAAAATGATCACTGTAGACTGAGCAGGGGTTGGGTTTTAAAGAGCAGAGCCAGATTGAATGGCACAAACAAAAGAGGATAATTGTATCCGATACACATCTGATGTATCCCAAGCAGCCCATAAAAAAGCTATTGACAGCTAGGTATGAAACTGAGCTACATGGGAGCTCACTTCAGGTAGGAATCATTGCTTCCCATGTCTTTCCTGGAGCATGATGGATGTTTACCTTATAAGCACATTCATTTCATTTGCAAAGTAAGAATAGATAATATGGGCCCAAAGTAATCACAGCCCTGAAGCCAGCCCCTTTGTTGGTATCTACCATAATAACTCCTTGATGGAAGTCATGCAGTCATGGGCCAGGTGAAGCTCTGATCCACTCCCTGGAATTACAAACTAAGCACTGTCTTTTAAATTAGCATTTTTTAAAAAACTTAGATCAGAATATTATATTCCAGCTCAATATACATTTAAGTAGTATCCATAGTCAGACAATTCTCATCTGGTATCATATCCTGCTGAGGTGGAAAAATTTAGTAGAACCCACTCCTCTGGCAGCAAAAGCCAGAACCAAATTAACCCCAAATTTATGCTGGTCTGTGGATCATCACAGCCCAAGACATTCACAAGGGAATTTACTGCTTCCTCACTAGCAGCAATGCTGCATTTTTTTCATCTTCAGAAACTGTACTGTTAGCTACATCATAAGAAGAAGGGGAGGATAGGAAAGGAGAGGACAAGGACACATTACTGGCTTGAGCCTGCAATGCCATCAGACTCAGTCTTCTGCCACATGTAATTCTTTTAGAAATGTTTCCATCTCAAAGACTACCATCATGCTGCCCATCTGCCAGGCTCGCTCTCTGGACTGATCAAGGAAACATCAGCTCAGGCCTCCAGCCACCCTCTGAGGGAAACCATCCTCTTCCCACCCGAATGCCCAGCATGCCCTATCTTCAAAGGAAAATCAAACAGATGGTATTGACCAAACAGGAATTTATTGGGCAGGAGAGCTGAAGAGCAGAAAAAGCTCTCCACAGACAAGCAGTGGTTCCACAGCCCCAGATGAACAAGAGTCTGTCTCTTGGTGGAGGCCTGTTTGGCCAGAATTCCCTGAACTTCACTGCTTAGGGTGGGCTAAGCAGAGCTGCCCTCCTCCTTAGCCCCTGGAATCTGCTCTGCTTCGACTGACACCTTTCTGCACCAACTCAGCAGTGAGCAGGGAGGGCAGCAAACCCCTCTTCCTGGTTCCTTCCCTTGTCCACAATTTCTTTACCTCAAGATGAAAAAAGCAGGTAGTGTTGTTACTCACCCAACTCATGTGGGGCTGGTTTGCCCCCTGGTATCATAACAAATGGGTGTATTTCACACCAGGTTATGACATGGCTACTCTTCTTCCTCACACTACCAGGACTAGGACAAGTCAGAGGTGGTGGGACAGAGCTGGGCATCAGGTCCCAGCAGAGTCAGCAGTCCCCAAAAGGTGAGGCTCCTGCATCATGTTTAGCAGCAGTGCTAATGAAGCAGGAAAGCTCCGTGGAAAAAACGTCCAAAGACTGATATAAACATTAACAGAGATGGAACAACATGAGGAAACAAGAGTAATGTAGCCAACTGAAATAACACTGAATGTTGGAAAACTGCTATCAATCTAGGAGATAGCCTGTCAGACTGAAAAACAGGGCTTTGGCACAGGGTTTGCCACCTCTTGATTTGAGCTTTAGAGTTAATCTATTTTATTTTACTATTAATTTTACTATTTTATTTACTATTTTATGTACCTTGTTCAGCTGGATGGAGTTTTACAGAGAAAGTTCACTGTGTTGTTCAACAATGAGGTGAGTTTTGTTGGAAACACAACTCTTCTCACAGTATGTTGACTTTTATGGTGATAGTCACTTCAGAGTGTTATTTTGAGCATTTTTCTGGGAAGTCTTCATTGTCAGGACCATTTGGCTAAACAGACAAGATTCTTACAACTATTCAATGTTGCTTTTTAACAGTAAAAGTTTCTACAGAATCACCATTTTATCTCTCAAGTTGCCATAAATTTCCAACAGCTACTTTCCTCTTTCACTAGAGATCTATGATGATAATAGGTCATAAACAATTATAAAAGGTCCTAGCAAACTCATTTCTACTCAGAAGGATAGGACCTACTTTGACTATTGTCCCTACTATTCACAAACCCCTTCATCAGTTGAAGTCTCTTCAGTTCATGTGCTCATTTTCTTGCCATTTGTCCTGGCTTTCTTCAACTGCCCTTTAGTTTTGCATAGTGGAGATTAAAAGGCAAAAAAAGAATAATGAAGAAAAAAGACCCAATTGCTTGAGATGATTTTTCTGCTTGGTGGGAATGTCTGTCTCTTCAAGGAGACCAATTAACATTCTCATCATCTCTCTGGACCTAATCTAAATATGAATAAAATATCAAACTCTTCTTAAAATTGTTCTTTGTTCTTTTTACCATACTGAAATTAACTTTTTGACATGATGCCTGGCAGAACTTCTATGGAAAAGGCACAATTCCTCCCTCTCCACATTTGCATAATAAAATGCACTTGCATGTGTAACTGGGCAGTGCTACTGTAACAACAGACACCCGTCTTTCCCAAAAAATCCCAACCCTTGCATGTAACAATTCAGAACTCTCCCAAAGTTTGGGGGGTTTGGATATCCAGATTATGACTCATCATTTATTAATATACAGCACCACATCTTTTAATTTGGTTAAAGAAAGGAGATTGTACTAAGCACTGAACATCTCATAGAAAGATGAAAATATTGTATATGGGAACATTTGCAAGGTTCTTGCTCATTTCTGGCTAATTATGGTCATTTCCACAAGTAATTACCCAAATTGCTCTTGCAATCAATGTAATTGTGCTAAGTTGTTTAAAAATCAGCTTTATTAGATTTTGCCTGTTAAAATGTCCAGTTTTTCAAAACCTAAATTTTGATCTTTTATTAGATGTCAACAGGCCTTTAAAAGCAAATAGGTTTTAGTTTGTCTTCCTTCTCCCTTTCTTCCATGTTGGTGTGAGATTTTTTACATTCATTACAGATTAACCATAATCAGAAAATTTACCATAGCCTCTTGTAAAAAACTATTATGTGCATCTGCAAGTTATTGTATGGTTCTCTTTCATTTTCAAAACCCTAAGATCTCTAGTCTTTATGGTTCTGGAATTAAAAGAATATTTCAAAATGTGAATATTGAGTGTTCAGGTAATTCTACCCTGAGTCTGTGGTGGGCTGAAATAACAAACAGTCACACAATAAGCAGAGCTGTTCACTGACTCCTGCTGCACCCACACAACCACGCTTTAGAGGAAGAGAGCAATGTGCCAGGAGCATGCTCCCTCCCAGAGTTTCAATTGCATTCTGTCTAGGATACAATACACCACCACCTCTCCCTCTCTGACCCCACATCTCTCCCTGGCAATCCGCCTGCTGCTTTCATTTCCTTTCCAAATGGTTCCTCTTTACTCAGCCATTTACAAGGGGGAGCTGTAACTGCAGTAAGGTGCCCTCTGTGTCCTTCACTGCAGCGAGGACTGTTTCATAGGACCTGCTCCTGCTGTTAGCAAGCATTTGGACTGGCATCATAAGCATCTGCTGCTCAGGAACAGTGAGAAGTTGGGCTTGTGCTCTGGAGAGAGAATGGTGCTGGGGTGAGAGGGAAGAGGAGCGCTCAGAGGAGGCTGAGGCTGCCCGCAGCTCTGCTCCACTGATGCAGCAGAAGGATGTTACCCCTTCAGTGGTACATTTAACCTCATTGGCATCCTCTGTGGTGGGAAAGCCAGCTCTGTGTCAGCTTAGCAGCCCTGGGTTACACCAGAGGTGGTAATTGTCAGAAGGGTACAGTAAATGCCACGCTGAGTGTGAACATCCACTGGTACGCCTCCGCAATCCCCCGTCTGAAGCATACTTTGTCACATCATGTTTTCTTTTGGAATAAAAACTATTTACTTATCAGTAGTAGGTAGTTGAGTCTCTCTTCTCTTTTATTTTAGCTAAAATAAATCTCTTGTAACGCTAAGGACATACCAAAGTCACTATTTGTGAAGACAAATATGGAGAGAATTTCATTATATAGGACCTTGAATTTGGTATGGAACAGCAACTGGGTAGCAGGAAAGAGGCTGCAGCATGAAAGGGGCTGTAGTATGAAAGGGGCTCTCTGTGACTTCAGTACTCAGAGGTGAGGTATCAGATTTATGAAGATTTTCTGACTCAGGGAAGAATGATACATCTGACTCCATTGATTCAGAAGGCTAATTAATTACTTTATTATACTATACTATATTAAAGAGATACATACTACATCATACTTCTAACTTCTAACACTACTGAAAACTGCCCAAGAGTCCTGACCCACACACATGGATCCAATTGGTCACCTCAGGAAAACCATCTCCAGAATATGTTCCACATGGGCAAAAACACAGGAGCAGCAAATGAGGTAAGAATTGTTTTGACCTCTGTGCTTCTCCAGGAAAAAACCTGAGAGAGAGAATTATGTCTCTTTCTGTTCAGAGAATGTGAATGCCACAATGAGGGGACTGTCAGGAGGCAGCACCTCAGAGGCCTGTGTGTGGAGGCAGGCTGAACCTCAGCACTCCAGCCTGCAGCACAGTCACTAGGCTGCTAAGGCAGGATTGACCAAAGTTGTCTTCTGAAAAAAGTAAATGAGAAGTCCTAAGCACAGTTTCAATAGATTTTTCTCTTACCTGAAGATCTCTTTATTTTCCATGCCTCCCTTTCGTTGTAAAGGAAATTATGTCAGCATCATCTGTAACAGCTGCACTATAAAATACCTCAGTCATGTGGCTTTAAACAACCCAGAGGAAAAAAAAACCTCAACCAAAACCCCAGTTCTTTAAATAAAGATACATGTATTCTTGTGACATTTACATACAATTGCAATTTTCAAGGGAACCAAACACTCATTACAACACAGTGCTTCAGAGGCCAAGCCTGACCTTTAGTCAGAACAAATTCCCACTTGGCTAGGCTTATTCACACAGCCTACAGTTCTGTTTGAATTCTACAATGACTGAGAAAATTTCAAGCTGGACTGGAGAAGTAATTAGATTGAGAGCAGGACTATTAAAAAAGCCTGCATTGGCAGAGTAATGGGATAAGATCCTTAGCCTCAGGAGCTAAGGTTCTTATCCTACATGTACATTCCAGGGATCTAGATTTGGAGGAGAAGTACTTTAGAATAGTGTATTGTAACTGTAGGGAGAAAGATGAAAAATTCTGTCTCCCCTGCTTCCAGGGTTGTGGAGATCATCTTTTCTCTGGTATACATTCACATAATGTCCCTGGGGCAGATTTATTCAGTATTTCTGTGGAATACCATTTCCCCCCTGCTTTTACTAGAAGCTAGCAGCTGGAGAAGATGAGGAACCAGCAACACAAGTCTTTGGGGACCACCAGGCAGCTCTCCATAGGTCATAGTAGGAAATTTCTAGACTGTTTGAAAAGAATTGGTCTCACTATTGTTCTGTGCACGGACACTGAGACATCATCTTTAGTTTTGGCAGGAAAAATATTTAGTAGAGTACTATATGTGCTAAGTTATGGTGAGGTTTTTTTCTGAATTTTTCCTATTAATAGTTTAAAGGGAGGTACAAATAAGAGGCAAAAGAAAGTCCACAGCATGCAGTATTTCAGCTGTACTGACGTCTTGGCCTTTTTGGATAAGATATTAGTAAGCATGATTACTCTGCTGAAAAACAAGAAGGGACAGGAAAAACCTGCAAAACACCAAGGGAAAATAATCTCATTAGATTGGAAGGTACATAAGAGTTGGGAAAGTGAGCAAGCTGCAGAGAACTAGGAGTGCATGGCAGGGCTGTGCTCCAGCAAACTCTGGCCAAGGCAGTTGGAAAAGCTCACCATATTTCCCAAAGGAAAGTAAAAGTCATCAACACTCTCTTCCAAGCCTATCTGTGCATATGAAAGAAGGGAAGGAAAGAGTTTTCTTCTATTTTAAAACTGCCTTTCATGTACCTGGCTATAGAGAATGGCACTAGGATTAGAAATATACCAATGATCAGTTTTATTTATTGATAAAAAAATTTGCCTATTGAAATGTTATAATGTGAAGATATCCATAGGCAGTAGGGATGAAGAAACTTTGAAAAGGAAAACGCCCGGAGGATACCTCTAGGTGCTTGTCTGTAGCAATATGAGCACTAGTCAGTTTGGACACCCAAAGATTTGCCTAATTCCTGTTAAAACATTACACATGTTTTTCTTGTTGCCCTGCTACTTAATTTTGTATGCAAACTATTGTGACTACTTCTGTAACATTGGTGTATAAGTACCTTATATTCTGCCAGTATCCATTTCAGTTTCAGGAAACTTAATATTTAGATATATTTGATTATTTCTCTTGCAATTAAGCTAACTCAAGTTGAATTGCTCAACTTGATTAAGCTCAACTCCATTTGTGGCATAGAACTTCTCTATTTTCTCCAACATACAACATACTTCAGTGAAGTTCTACTTGTCCTTAACTTCCCTTTTCTATAGATAACAATCTATTTTCTCTGAGCATTCTGCTTAAATTGATTTCTCAACTGAATGCAATGTTTTGCCATCTTCTTCAGAATTCTGCAACACTATTAAGATGGCCAGAACTGCTAGCCTCATTGCTCTTATGTGTCTATGTGTAAAACAGGACACTAGATTTTGCAACAAAAATATATATTCAAATTACAGATTCACTGGCATCATGTCTTCATATGGTGCTAAAATAATCTCCTGAAGTCTATATTCAGTGTTTCTATTTATGAAACTTGTATTTTGCTTAGCAGTTAGAGAAAGAGAAAGCAGGCCATCATGGGCACAGCATTGAGAGGGTGTTAACTCTCTCCCCTCTGGACTTTTCCTAGTCTATCAGTATTGGGGGTGATCCTGTGAAAAGCATGAAAATGACAGCTCAGTATGGTGCAAAAACCTATGATCTTGTATTTTCTCATTCTACTTATTCTAACCCTCCCTTAGTCCTGACATACTTCAAGCCCACAGGAGGCACTCTCAATGGCTGAAGAATCTGGCTGTACGAGTCCTGTGGCTTGACCCTTACACATCTCTGGTACTGCTGAAGCACTAAATCAAGGTTTCATATGGAATAAAGAGGAATAAAAACTACCAACTAGCTGGCTGACATCTCTGCACAAAAAAAAACCCAAAAAAACCTTGTAAAGAGGTTCCCTCACTGCTTCCCTCCAGTTGTCTGTTGTGATTCAACTGATAGAACCCTCCAGCTGTGAAAAAACTGGTTTAAGGGTCTGAGAAATGGGGTAAAAGTCTGTTTGCAAATTAAACTATGTAAACTATCATCACTGATTAATCATAGCACTTTTCTTTTAAGTGTGAGCATTTATTGTATAAAAAAAATTCTGCAAGAATAGCTACCTAGATTTTCATAATGCTATGGAGGAAGGAAAAAAATAACATTTGACATATTTCTGATATTTGGCTAATTTGAGGACAGAATTCATCTTACCTAACCTTAACTATTCAAATGGTAAGGTTGAACCTAAGATCATAATCTGTGCTTTCTCTACACTGAAAGAAGAAAGGCAGCTGAAGCCAGAATATGATTCATACAGCTTCTTCAGAGACTAGCTCACATGAGGCTACAGTATGTCACACAAAATGACCTGCCTAAAATGTTTAAACTAACCATGTCTTCAGTATCAGAATATAAACTGTTTAAGGATCTCCAGTCTTCAAAACACAATGGTACATCCTTAATGTCCTAATTGCAGGTGGTCAGGCTCCAAGTTTTGTCTTACCATGGTAAGTAAAAAAACTTTTAAAAATTAGTCTTCACACATAACAGATGATATGAACCCAGTAAGGTTTTTTTCCTCCTTTTTTTTTTGTCTGGAAAACTTAAATAAGCAGCATCCCTCCAGACCTTTGATAACTACATGAAACTCACCTTTGGGATGGAGAGGTATTTCCCTTCTGTCAATTGCAACCTAGAAAAATCTGAATGGTGACACTAGTTTCTAAATTCTAGCAGCACATAGAAAGAAATTGCAAATGGGAAAGCAATCAAATCAGAGCAATTGGAAAATTTCAAGCAGTGAAAAGACTGTCCCAATAAATGTTGAATCCTGGAAAAGGAAAATAAAAAAAATACAGAAGCAAACAGGAGATGGCAAAGAATCCAAAGATCTCATAAAAATAAATTTATTGTCATTTTGTCTTCCCCTTAGGCAGTGATATTGTTTTCATGTAACCAAGCAATGCAGTTGTCACGACACAGGTGTGGAATCAGAAGGAGTGTGTCATGAGATTGCTGCTGTCAAGCTGTAATTCAGCACCATGAAAAGGATTTCCACTGATGTCACTGGAGTGTCGGTCGTCATGACTGGAGTAATCACCCCACTGAGCCCTGTCTCCAGTAGCAGGCAATACCAGAGGCTTCAGGGGAACCACTCTCCTCTGAAGACTGAATACATGTGTGGAGGTGCACAGTCTTCCCTGGTCAGTGGTTAGCAGAGTGCATTATTTGCCTGTTTCCTTCTTCAGCTCTGTACTTATATGGATTTCTTATTGATCATAAACTTATCCAACCTTTTGGATGTGTCAGCTAAGTACCTGGGTCTAATAATGAATTCCAGTCACCAATAACTTCAGCCTCTATATTTCACGGCCCTGACAGATAACTAAGTGTTGGGGAAGATGAAACAGGAAAGTCTTATAAATATGATTATCTGGCAAAAGAGAGAATATAGAAACTATAAATGAGATTGAAATGAGAGCATGCTTTGAGATACCATAGTTACTGAACAACTGGAAAACAATGGTGTGGCCGGGTAAAGGTAATCAATCTCCTTTTGACGAAACAACACCCTCTGCTTGCAGACAGGGCCAAGGTTCAGAGCAGACCCCACTAGCTTAGCAGAAGGGGTCCAAAGAGTAGTTTTTAGGGTTTAAAATGTAACACAGTATGGTAATGTAATGATTCCTATAGGCTGTATGTAAATGCTATAGGATTTGTGTATTGTACTAGATTGGTTAGTGAGAGTTAGAATATTTAACACAGAAGAAGATTTATTGTATTGTAAGGGTCTCGCTCTCTTACGCTCTTATCCTCTCATCCTCTCTCTCTCTCTCTCTCTCTCTCTCATCCTCTTTACCACTGTCTTTACTTCTCTTGGGCCCACTCCGAGCTGTGGCTGGCAGCTCCCAGCAGGGCCCTGCACCCACACACCTCAATAAGCCCCAAGTTCCACGACCTGGCTTCAGAGATCTCTCATCTCTGTCCATCCTGACCGTCCTACCCCCTGATGCTCCTACAAGTAAGTGGTGAATTGGGGTGACCTAAAGCCTAAAACACACAGTCTGGGCATTGCAGAAAGACTTCCACATAAGCAGAGATCTGCGTTGCCTGTTGCTGTTGCAGGGAATAATTTTGTACAAAATCTTATAACCTCAGCATTCCCTAGGGAAGTGAAGGGGGAAAAAAATCAAGCAGCAGTGGAAAGACTAGGATCACAAGATCTTGACCAGCTCAGTGTCAGCACTAATGGTGCAACAACACAGAGCGCTTCACAGCCTGGAAGGCTGGTGAGCAGTTGTTCTTCACCAAGCTCCATGCTTGCACAGCCAGCTGAACCCAAGCAGAACTGACTCAAATGCATTGACACCCCCTGCATTATAGATAAACCCCACAGCAACATCAGAGAGACTGCCCACTGAGCATTATGGCTGCCCTTCTGTTGCTTCAAGCAGAAACCTGGTCTATCTCAGTGGTTAAACTTCATCAAAACTTGAAACAAAACAAAACAAAAAAAAACCAAAACCAAAACAACATCAAAAAAAAAAAAACAAGTTTCCATCCCAAATGTCAATTCTAACTCTTTAGGGATAAATGTGGGGCAGAAACACATTCCATAAAGTCATGAGTAGCGCTGCAGTCTACAAGGAGGACTCACTTCTTCAGTTTTTGTAGTAGAGTGCATTTGCAGTAGGTGTAGGATTAGGAATGGTATCTGAAGGAGAAAATGATCTCCCAAAAGAGAGGTGAAACCCTAGCCCTTCCTTCTAATCATCCAGGCTTTGTGACTCATTACCCTTGGGTGACAGGAAATCTCTGTCTGTATATCTTGGCCAGAATTGAGAGCAGGGGGCACAGAGTGTAGTGTAAGGTGTCATGTGTTTAGTTGATCTAATGCAAAAATAGAAAGGAATCAAGGGAAAAAACCCTGTGAAGACAAGCCAAGGGGAAAAAAAGGGAAAAAAGGAAGCAACACCAACACACAAGCACCTTCTGTAGCACTTGAGGCAGACACACTCCTCAGAGAAGCCAAATCCTCTGATTCCTGACTTGATTACTTTGGGACAGTAAACAAATTCTAGAATGAAACTAAAAAGGCTAGTTCTGGTTCCAGAAATTAACAAGTATGGCCTCAAACATATGTTATATATTTTTTAAATAAATTCTGTTTTATTTTTGAGGAGAGGCACAGCTGGCACACCATCCAAAAGCTGCAGCGCTCCCCTTGCAGCATGACAGAGGTGAAGCCAGATGGAGCACCAGCTCCTGGGGACCTTGCTGGACAGCAGGGAGAAGAAAACACATCTCGGCATTTTCCTCACTTCGACATCAATGCAAATGCACATAAAGACCCCCATGTAAGACCTCGAGGGGAAACCATAGAAGGAGCAGCTGAGGTCACTTGTTCTGTTCAGGCTGGAGAAGAGGACACTGAGGGGAGACACTGAGGGAAGTTGCAGATTCAACTTCCTTGTGAGGGGAAGAGGAGGGGCAGACACTGATCTTTTCTCTGTTGTCCCAGTGACAAGACTCAAGGGAATGGCCTGGACTTCTGTCAGGAGAGGTTTAGGTTGGATATTACAAAAGGACTCAACTCAGAATGTGGTTGGGCACTGGAACTGCCTCCCCAGGGAAGTGGTCACAGCATTAACCTGACATGTTCAAGAAGTGTTTGGACAACACTCTTGGGCACATGGTGTGACCCTTCTTTGGATGCTTCAGGTACTTCTCTTGCATGAGGAAAGAGACCAGCAGTTCTCTTCTGGTCACATTGCATCATGGTCAGTCTAGGCATGTCCTGGTATGCTGCCCCATGAACCAAAACCCGTATTTAGGTCTCTCTGTCAAAGATTTAATTCTGTACCATCCCTGGGTAAACCCACAGCACTGCAGTCACTGCCCTCTTTGTGTGATGCAAAAGAGGCCTGAAGTCTTGGAAACTGCTGGAGAGAGCATTGGAATTGGGTGCTCCTGACCACAGGAAATTGTTGTTATTAACTTGTGTGGGGAGTCAGCTTCATGCAAGGAAGCAAGAGTTTCACACTTCTGGAAGGCCTGGTTCTGGCTAGCCTGAGGAAACAGAGATAACGGAGGAGACTTCTGGGCAAGAGGTAAAGGCCAGAATTGCTGCTTTATGAGGGCCATGCTGAGAGCAGTCACAGCAAACAGCAAACTTGCCAGCGATGTTGGCAGGAAGGCACGGTGACGATGCTCATGGCAAAATGGTCATCTCAGTGCATAGAGGAGAGCAGTGTAGTGACAGTTGTACTTGTAGGATTCTCCTGCCAATGCTGAAGAGAACCAGGCTGCATCAGAGTGCTCTGCTCATGTCCTCTGCCCTTGGCAGTGGCTGGGGCAGCAGAATGCGTTACTGTAAGTGGGAACTGCCAGACAATCTGGCAGAGCTGTGTTTGCAGCCCCCCACATACAGCAAGCAACTCTCTCCTATGGCTCATCTGCCCTGGTGAGGCCAGCAGGGATGACACTCTTCTGAAAAGCTCTGCACAGAGGTCCTGTGTCCTACTGCTGCTCACTGTTGGCTCTCACAGCCATTGTATGAGAAGATGTGTTCCCTAAGCAGGGGCTAAAGGCAACCACTCCTCACCACCTCTGTCCTTTTCATCCACCAATCCAACTGCACACTGCAATGCTCCTGGACAGAGCTCTGCTTCTGTGAGCACTCCCTATCCAGTTGAGAAGGACACCTTGCTCACTGTCTTTGTCCAGTGTGTGCTCATGCTGGACATGTAACATCTGGCATGACCACATGGGACAGCCTGTGACAATGGGCTGTGTCTTGTCATGCCTGCCCAGAATCCCTTCCTTCTGCTGTCCAGGCTAGCAGCTGGTCCCCTGGCTGCAAACACATGCTGTCTGCAGGTCCACTGACCTCCTGGCCATGGACTTGAGGCAGGTCAGCAGAAACTGGAAGGTGCTCTTGAGGAGAAGCATTCTGCTTCTGCGCATCACACAGGCAGTTGACTGAGGCCCCTCATTGTCATATAGATGGTTTATATTTTTAAGTGCCTGTGGTACATAACTGTGACATGGGGGCAAGCAGAGAGAGAGGCAGCCACAAAAAATCCCAGCTCATTATTTGTGAGGGAAACTGTAGATACACTGCAGATGAGCCACCCCATAAATAATTAGGCAGTAAGGGAGCAGGACTTGGGGGTACGGTCACTGTGTCACCATGAAAATAATGAGGAGCTGTTTGTGACTCAAAGGACAGCTAAATCTGAGCAGATACTTGCCCTTACTCCCAGAGAAGGTCAAGTGTAAATGCTCCCTGGCTCTGACAAAGATGTATATGCTGCTTGAAGGACATATGTGACCAATTTTAGAAAAAGTATAGGTCTTCCCTGAGCAGGGTTATTTCCACCACAACTTTCATCTCTTCACATCTCTTCATCATGACGAAAAAGTTATTTAAAAACCCTAAAGCACTTTTACCTTTATGCAACATTTCCCCCCATCCCACTGTTCTCACACTTAAACCAGCAAAAACATTCTTGCTCAAGCTTTCCAGAAACAATTTCACCTTTGGGCAGAGAATAAGCACATAAATTCTGAACCCAGAAAAACAGAAATTTCAGGCTGTTCTGACTAAAAGAGGAGGAAAGCTCAGGAGACGAGAATGGAAATGGTGTTGTGCAACAGAAATTACAGTCTGCTGCTTCTTGCAGTATAACTCTTACTTGACTTTCATCTATTTTTCTAACAAATTGAAGTTCCTTGAGGATACTGATAGTAATAGACAACTAACCTTGAAAAATGGCTAACTCCAAGAAAATACACAGGTATCCTTTGTATCCTGCAACTCCTTACCTCCAGAGCTTAAATATTACATCTAGGAGTAGAGCTTTAGGTATTTGAGAAATTTTAAGCTCATATAGTAGTCTTTTGCAGACTTCTGGAGCCTTGTAAGTTGAGTGATATGGGTTTAGGAACACTTTTTGGGTTCAGGCACTCAGATTTCTCAACCTATTTTTATTCACTGTCATAGTGGCTGGAAATAAACCTAAATAAATTTTATTTATTTAAACAGATTTTCTTTCTTGCAATAGGCATGTTCTAGGGACTGCAGCTCTATATATTACCAATTTTCTACTTTTACTTTTTATTTATTGACTACCACAGAAACTGATTAGATCAGATTATGTAATTCTGAGATATCTGAGATGCTTGAAATGGCTATGGAAGCCTTTATCTTTAATGTTTTATGACATGCCAAAAATTTGGAAAGTTCTCAGCTTGCACATTATTTACTGGTATCTTGCCACTTTGTAACTTGGATCAGTGAGATTGCATCTATATTAGATAGCTCTATTTGTTGCTAATCCATTATCCCAGCCTTGCCATCATGGTACACAGGTATTAATTTTTATTTTTTTATCTAGTGCACTCAGTACAATTTATGACAATCAGTGCATGGCAAATAATCTTTCACAAAGGGCAAACAGAAACCTGATGGTCTTCAACACTTATTCCTGTTCTGTGCGTTTTCTCTCTTAGCTGTATTTATATATAATATTAATCAATTATATAGTGGTATTTATAAATATTTTCTCTTTTTGCATGCCTGATTTCAGTTTTGCTATCCATGTGTATTGCAGATATTTTAATTCATCAAAGACTTTTATCCTCTCTTCTCTGGTTGCAAGTCAGAATGCATTTCCATACTACATTTTTTCCAGAGGCAAAATTGATCTGGACAGTTCCCTTCCTTCCCTATGCCACTTGTTCCTGCTGCCACATCAATCTTCTGCAATGCTTTTTGTGCAAATGCAGCCATCTGTGGGGCAATACTGTAAGACAGATCAGTAAAATCAGGGGTGCTAAAAATAAAGACTCCAGGAAAAAAAATAAATTGGCGAGACAGCTGAGCTGGAAAACATAGGAGAGTGGTGAATCTTCCAACAAAGGGTGTCTTCAGAACAAGATGAAAGAAAGATCAAGGACACAAATATGCATGTCAGAAGGGGAAGGGTTGAGGACAGGTTTTTCCCCCTAAAAATGACAGGCTGGAGACCAGATGATGAATTCCAGAACCTGCAGGAAACATGAAATTACCTAATAAAAAAATAGAGTTTGACTTTGCCAATTTTATGTTGAAGACAATGGTTGAATATTCAGATAAAAAATTTCAAAGGGAGACTCAGTTGTGGGATCAGAGACATGAAAACATTTACCCATCATATTTGATACTCTTCCAATATGACTTTAAAGAAAAGACCACCAACACATGAAATTCTGGCCCCAGGTGGCGATTTTACACTACCATATGAGACAACAGTGTTTCATATGTAAATATTGAAATTACACTGAGGCCAGCAGTCCACATAAGCAGAGATTATGGGAAGGATTTACAAAATGGAGACACAGAAATCTCATACCCATTTCTCCATTCCTTACCACCAAGAAGAAAAGTACTTTCCTTCTTCAGCCCTCTCTGCTCACCTCTCTTCATGTTGATATGATTTTTACCCTTCCATATTTGACAACATGTTGTGTGTGCTTATGCCTCCTCAGAACACACCAGATGCTTTGCTGGGAGGGCAGTATTTTTGTATTGTGATATAATACTTTGAACTTTTCTGCCAGCAACTGAATTAAATACCCACAAAGGTTAAATCCTAGATGTTCTTCAGAAAGTGTTTTGGAAAGCCAGACTAGTTAGCATTCTTAAACCTTGTACGCCTCACCAAATGCAGTGTGCATAAAGTATTTCCTCTCTGCTCAAGAGTTTGAGCAGCCCCTACTTTTCCTTAATACCTCTTTGTCATCCTGTTCTGTAATAATAAGCTAGGAAGCAAGAAAATAAATGTATCTTCCTGACATACCAAAATAAACAACTGCCAGTTTTGGTGTACAGCTTGTGCAGAAAATAGTTTCTTTCTTCCCCATGCTTAGTGTATTTTGTTAATTGACTATTTTGAATCCTTCTGATGAAAAGCACCTACTTGGCTGCAGGCTCTCTACTGCCAAGCTCTCAGCAGGGTGGCTGGCTGGAGGTTTGCTTTGTCCCTCATCAGCTTCAAGGAGAAACCATCTCACCACCACAGTGACTGCTCAATGTCCCAGTGCAGAATTTTAAAACACCAGGGTTCTCTTCCCCTCCTATTCTCCAGCATTAGCCAAGATATTTCAGAACATTTGTACTGATTTGCTGAATCCCTCTGGACATTTAGAAGGTAATATATTACTGAACTGCTTTGCTGGCTGGTTTTTGTTTTATTGGCAGCTGCACATTTGAGTTGGTAAAATGGTTTGCTGTTGCTATTCCAAAATTTGTTCACTAACCTACCATGCTATTCTATCTGCTAATCTTTTTGTTTCTCTCTTCATTTTCTTTCCCTCACGCACCTCCATTCTTGTCTTTTTCTCATTTTATGAGCTAATTCCCTTTCTCTAATTCCCTTTTTCTGTATCAAATCCCATACATAACAAAGTGTCCAAGATTTTACTCTGCAAGTTGTTGTATGTAATAAACTTCTGTATATCTTATCCAGGTGAACACAACGGCACCACTTACACACCCTAAGTGACATGTACGTGTTTGCAGTACTGGAGCCTGAGCAACTCACCTAGCTCCTGGCTTTTACAAGCCAAGAGGGAACTACCGTGGTTTGTACACAACATGCCAAAATTCCAGTATAATCTCATTGGTGTTACCTTTATTTTCCACTTCCCCTCCCTGTTTGTTCTAACTGCCTATTCTGTCATTTCAGATTAAGTATCTCACCATGGAATCACTTGTATTTACTTTAATTTGATGTACTGGAAGTAGTCCTATTGACTTAAATGGACTATGCACATAAATAAAGGTAAGTATACGTGCAACCCTTTAACTGATGGTACATTGCAAATCCCACAGGAAAAGCATGGTACATTTTATTCATTTTACTATCTCTGTACATGTTAAATGCAGGCTGGGTGATTAATAACTTTTTCCAGAGTAAGTTTTCAGGTTTCATACCAGCTTAATGGAAGAACCACTAGTCATAAGCTCAGGATCAGCTCCAGTTCCACAGAATTCTGAAACGACAATGTGAATGATTAACTAGGAGAAAAAAAAAAGCACACGATTTAAATCCAATGTAAAAATAATGTAGGCAGAGAATTCTGAAATATGCCCGAGGAGAATGGGAATTGGGCCAGGAGTGGAGGTCAGGAGCAGCAAGCCGGCTGTGGGAGAGGGCGGCAGCTACGATAGGGTTGCAGAGGGAGGGAATCCCGTATGGAGGTCGGTAGCAAAAGCAGAGGAGAACCCGACCTCAGGGACGGGTGAGCGATACAGGTCGGCCGGAGGCAGCCCAGGGCTGGGGCTGCTGGACGCCCGGGGCTGACCGCAGCTAAATGCAGAACAGGGCCGTGCCCGAAGGAAGAGATGGGGGCTCGTGGGCAAATTGTGAGGCGGCTTCTGTTTCAAATGGCAAGGGGGAGCGAAAAGAAGGCAAATCTGTATCTTGCAGCACGGAAACAAGGTTTTGTCATTTTGGCAAGTGAATCAGCGCTCAGCAGCACGACCTATTGAAACGCCCCGATAATTCATTCTTCGCCTCGCACTTTTCCATTTCCATAGGTGTGAAGCCCACGGACTCTATATGCATATAACGCTGTACCTTGTGGTGCTACTGCGGCGTTCCCCGCCACGGGGGCAGAGACACCGCACTCACCCCGCCGGCTCCGAGCATCCCCCGCACGGCGCCGTGGGCGGCAGCGAGCGGGGACCGCGGGAGGTGCCCTGGCCCCACCGTGGGGTGCGCAGCGCTCCCGCCCGCCGGGGCCGTCCTGCTGGGGGCGGGCGAGGGGCGGCACCGCCGTGCGCGTTGAGCTCAGCGCGTCGCGGAAACCGACGGCCCGGGCGCCGCCTCCCTGCCGGGCAGCCCCGGCCCCGGCCCCGGCCCCGCGTCGCCCCGCCCCGCCCCGGCCGGGCGGTGCCGCCCCCTCCGTTCCTCACTCGCAGTCACTCACACACACACACACACACACAGACACACACACACATAGACACACACGGAGGCGCTTCCTGCGCGGCGCCGGGCTCGGGCGGACGGAGCAGCGCCGCTTCCTCCCGCCGACTCACAGGTACCGGGGGTGGGTCCGCGGCGGGGCGGGGGGCGCCGAGGGGCCCGGCGGTGGCGGCGTCCCCCGGCTCGGGCCTCCGCCGGCGGCCGCCGCCCTGAGCGTGGCGGCGGGTGAGGGGTGGAGCGGAACCTCCGAGCCGGAGCCGCCTCTGGGCGGGAGCCCGAGCCCGGGGAGGAGAGGGCCCGAGAGCGTCCTGGGGGCCGGGGGGAAGTCGGCGGCGTCCCCCGCTGCTGCTCACATTGCTGGAGGGTGAAGTCATCGTGCCCATTGTCTCCCCCCCGGGCGGAGCGAGCGGCCCGTGGCGGAGGAGGGGGGCACGGACGGCCCGCAGGGCTCGGGGAACCCCGGGTGGGTCCCGCTCGGCCCAACGCGGTGTGCGGGGAGGAGCTGCCGCTCTCCGCCAGCCTGGGTGGGCCGCGGGGCCCCTCGGCCGGCGCCGCGCTCCCGCCGCCCGGTAGCGGCAGCCGGCCGGCCGGCACTTGAACTTACGGGGCACCGAGAGACCTGGCACGGGGAGAGGAACGCGAGCAGCTCCCGGGCCTCAGCACCCCGGGGGCAGCGTTCGCACCTCCCCCCGGAGAGGTTCTCGTTGACCTCTCCGTGGTGTGTTGCCCAGCCCGGATCCGGTGGGTCGGAGGAGTTTGCAGGGATAGTGCATCTCGGCTGTGAAGGCGGTGGGGGACAAGCAGTGGGAATAGCCCGCGTCCTGCCGGGTGTTTTCCTTGCATAGGTCCTTCTGCAAAGCTGGGAGTTTTCCACCTAGCAGTTTGCTGCTCACACACAGCAGCTACTGCAGGCGCACCTTGGAAAGATAGGGAAGAATTGGTAACAAACTGTGTGAAAGCCAGCGTGCATGTAAGTGAGCTGAAGAGATGATGGCTGGCAAAGGGAAGGCTCCTTCTGCCTTTCTCGTTCTGCTCCAGTGCTGCCTCTTGACAGAAAGAAATGGGGCTTTGCCAGAGGGGTAGGGGTGGAATGGAGTTATGGGGATATACCAAAGGGACAGTAGTAGAATGCTGTTAGTGCTGAGCAGAGAAATCAAAATTTGAAGCCTTCATGCCCTTGTGGTTGCTTATTGGATATATGTCTGTGTTTTTCCATGAGGAGCACGACAAATCTTGTTTCTGTTAAAAATACTGTAGTTGGCATTGGTACTGATTAGAGCTTTATCTCAACTGTCATCAAGGATAGCATTATTTTATTAAGCACAGTTTGGGGAAACACATCTTGAAGGGTTTAATTCTGGAGACAAAACTGAACATAAATTAATTTTGAAAATTAATTTCTCCCTCAGTGTTTTTTTACTAACTAATCTTTTTGTTAGTCCGAGAACCATATGTCACTGTCTGATTAAATGCTTCTTTTTAAATTCGTTGGAAAAGAAAGTTTCTGGTTTAATATCCATGTCAGACTGAAGTAAAATTCTGAATTGCCCGCCTAACAGAATTAACTTGAATACTTAAAAATGATGGCTGTGTAACATTACTTAACAGTTTACAAAATCTGGTACTTACTTAACTGTAAACATTTAAATGCTTGTACTTCAAGCTTTCAGAAAGCTGAGAAAGCACTTTTTTATTTTTAATTGCATATGAACTCAGCCTGTTTGTCCAGAAAATGAAAGTTTTGCTTTTGCACAATGATGATAATGCTAATCTTGAAAACAAGTTCAGTAAAAGGCTTACATATGTATACCTCTTCTGTGTGCATATTTCTTGAAGTATGCCAGTTTAAACTGCATTTTATACAATTCAGCATTTATAAAATGCTGAATTCAAGCTGTTATGTTTGTGTTGTCAGCTATTTTTGATTTTGTGGACATAAGATCATAATTTCTAAAAGAAGGAGTTGAAATGTTTAAGTGTTTTTCTTCTCTCCTCTTCAACTTAAATCTGTCAGACAAATGACACATTCCTTATGCAGAGCAATCATCAGATTTGATTAATTGTACTAGCTGAGGCTCAGGAGGAAAGAAGATGCTTGACAGATGTATTTGTTTACCTTCGTAGTGTGTACAAATTCTGGTCTCTCCATTAGTAAATGAATCATTAAAACTCCCTTAGCTATGAGATTCCCAGTTAACATTAATAAATGCATTAGGAAAACTTGGTTTATGTAAATATTATCAACCTGTGAAAGAACGCAAGCCCTTGAATTCTTTTGGCAATAAGGTAGAGTCTTTTGTGGTGGAAAATATATGTTTTATTTTTTTTCCCCCCATATTCTTAATTAACAGCATTTAGCTACTGTTCCCCTATGAGAAATAGGGGAGGTACTATGAGAAAAACTTGAGACTGAATTTGTTTGGAGAGTAGGTGATTCTTCCTAACTAATACAGTAGGTAGGGTTTTCTCCCCTGTTTACTGGGCCTGTTTGATCTGTGCTTAGTCTTATTAAAGTATTCCTTACAAAGATCCAACACAAACACCACCCTCCTTCCTTCCAGGATGACCATGTAGAATGCCTAAATCTTTTCATAGGACTTCTGAATTCTGGTTTGGAAGCACTAAGAAGATCTTTGAGCTCTGAAGTACAACTGTAGTGCTCTGGACCACTGTCCTCTGATGGCCTTTAGCCAAGCTAGTGCTCTCCATTATGGGGTCAGTTTACTCTGGCCCATGGTCAGACATCCATATTAGCTTTGTGATTTCTTTTCTGAATTGTACCTAAACATCATGTACTGGCCTAGCAGAATAAATTTAAATACCTGAATTAAATGAACTGATGGATACATGTTTTGGGTTCTACTCCTAGCGTGATTTCTGGTTTGTAGCTGAGATGTGAGTCAGTCCAATTCTTTCTGAGGGTCAGTGAAAGCTCTTTGAATGATTAATTTTATTAATTTTATTAATATTAATATTAACACTGGCTTATCCATTAAGAAGTTGATTTCAGATTTTTTTCTTGTGTTTGTCTTAGCTCTGCTTCCATTGTGCCTTCTGTGTTAGCTGATGGAAGATGTGTAGCTGAGTGAATTGGTGTACTTAATACAGCTTCAAGACCCTGGGACTGGTGTTGGATCTTACTGCTAAAAGCATGTGAATTGCACCTGGAGACAGACTTCTACCAAGAAGGTAAAAAGTTACATTCAGTCTTAGAGAACTGATTGTTTTTATAAGTGTTGCAATGTACCATTTTTTCCCAGTAGGAAGAATATGGAAGAGGCTGTATCAGTGCCTGTTAGAACAGTTTGGGGTTTTTTTTTAATGTTCCTATTTTTCGCAAGAGGATACTTCCTTTTATTTATGAGTCTCTAAAAGTGGAAGTTTTATTCTTGTTTTATTCTAATTTTAGTTAATTTCAAATAGTTTGTATTTTAAATCATCAATGAAATAATCTTTAAGGAAAACCATATACCTCTGTGTGTTGTATATAGATTACACTCGAGATACTGTTGTGCTCTATTTTAACCCAGAAAGAAACTTTCAAGTGGAATTACACTCTTCCCCCTTAAGTATTCACTTGAGGGATTACTTCAGCAGATTTCTTCAGGCACTTTGAAAAATTTATTTCTTGGTGCATTGTAATAATAAATAGGTGTTTAGTATGTTGCTGATATTTATGTATTGACAGATTTCTTCCAAACTTGTGTAAACTAATGTTCATCTCATTATTACAGATCTTTCTGTAAGTTTATTTTTTAGTTGATGGAAAGAGACTTTGTGGAAGAGATTTCATTCATCTGAGTCATAAGGTGCCTTAGTCTTTTCTTCAGTGATCTTGATTGCTCCATGTACATTTCTGGTGGTTTTCGAACACTTCATAATTGTGTTTTACCTTGGTTTTGATTGATTGCTGGTCCTTCTCTGGCATGAGTTGCTTGTTTTTTGTTTTTTTTTCCTCTTAATGCAAGTACTGATTCAAAGCAATGGGTATCTAGAAAGAGCTGTAAATGCTGTGTGAATACTAGAATATTACAGGGCTGTACAAGAAGTTTTCTTCCTGTTGTGAGCATGTCTTATGCCAGCTTTAGAATGGTCTTTGAGTTCTTCAAAGTAGAATTTGTAGAAGGAAGAAAAGCCTCGCAGGTGAGCTGTGGTATGTCATTTGTGATACGACCCTTAGGTCTTCTGTCATTATGGCAAGTGAGAAGGGGTTTGTGTGTCTGTTTTGCTTTACCTTCATTGATGTTGTGGCATACTTCTTAGAAGAATTAGGAATTAACCATACCTTGGGGCTTATCCATAGAACAAGAAAAAGTAGGAGTACTTAAATTTTAGGTTACTTTTTTTTGTAACGGAAAGATTACTGTAGACTTTTCCACTTTTAAACTGAGGATTGAAGTCAGTTACCTGCTGGGCAACTGGTAGCCTCCTGTTGGACATGTAGCCAAACACAAAATGAGAACAGTTGTTGTGGTTTTTGGATTTTTTTGAAGGGTGAATTTCCAAAGATTCACTTTGCATCTAGGCATACTGCACCAGTCTGGAAAGCTGGTATAAGAGTTATTTTAATATAAAGCAACTAAGCAGAATGACCTAGTGAAATGAGCTTAAAGTTTCATGTATACAGGTGTTTCCTCAGGCATTAAAACTTCCTCTCTTTAGAGGCCAGCATATCCCCTAATGATGTCTTCAACAAGACATTTAAAGGGCACCTTGCAAAAATAAATGTTTGTACCAATTGAGTTTGGTATAGTCACTTGTTTTTGCTTCCTAAATAGAGCACAACTCTGTTAATGCAAGTATCCTGTTATTGTTCAGCATAAACTGTCATTGTGGGACTATGTCAGTTCTGTTCTGCTTCCATTTATAGTTGAGACAAATTACTGCTAAACAAACATTTTTCCATAGGTCCTTTAGTTGCTCCCATAAGGCAGATTAGAGCTTACTCTAAATTGGAGCGCCTAGCTGTCCCCTTCTGTTGTTCCATTTAGTGGATGAAGAACTACTTCAGCAAAAGGACTAACTCTGGGGAAATTGTATGCAGTAAGAATCCTGTTGTTTTGTTCTCATTGTGTTTCACTGATGCTGCGTATCCTTAATAAATAAAATTACCACTTTTAAATTTCTTGGTTAATGATCAAATTTTTCACATAAAAACAAACTCTGTGAGCCACATCAAGTAATGAAATTTTATTTTTATCCTAAAATGCTTAATATGTCAGACTGTTCCAGCTGTAGTGTTTAGTGCATTGTGTATGACTTTTGGTGAGACAAATTTACACATATTTTCAAGAAATGTTTTTAGGGAGTGCAAAGTGGTCTTGCACCTTGGGCATCTTCTGAACAGTGGAGGTTCAGGTGGGACTGAGGGTTTTGGTTGAGGCATGGGGCTTTGGCAGGGCTGCCTGCTAGTCTTCTGGATATGATGGCACCACAGCACTGGTGCTGCTGTGCCTTGTTTTTATTTTTAAGTATTTATTCAAAAAAACCTTGTTAACTGCTCTTAGATAAATAAGCGTCTTTCATAGCACCATAACAGTTGCATTCCAGAGGAAAAGAGTATTGGTGTTGCTGTGCCTTAATGCGTCATTCATCTGTTTCCTTTGCTAAAAGTACACTGTGCTCAGAACTTACTGAATATTTCTGTGAAACTAGACAAGGGGAAGGGTGTTTTGGCAGATCTTCTGCAGTATTGCCATTCAGAACTCAATCTCAGGAAGAAACATTTATACTTTTTTTTAGGAAATAGAAGGCTTTTATTTTGTGTAAATTAGATAGTTGAGGAGTGCTTTAGGCTTTTTATGACCTGCAAACTGGGGCCATATGCCAAGCCCATATTCAGTGTTGCATCTCTTCCTTGTATCAAGATCTAATAGGACTTTCCCAGTAAATGTTTAATTGAGTATTAATTAACATCTGTACAGGAACTGTGTATAATAAGTGACAGTGCTGACAGAGAGTGGTTGTTGCAACATACTGTTTGGCTTTTCTCCTTCATATCAAAAAGGCGTTATATAGGGAACTTCCAAGTGTCCCTCATACTTCTGGTAGTGGAAGAACATTTGGATGGGAATAAATGGTGATTGTGGTGACATCATTCTACTGGCAAAGTTGAAGCCTGATAACAAACATTTTCTGGTCAGTGATTGGGAACTATCTTACTCTGAGTCTGCCTTTCATGTTTCCATGATAAGCAATCTAATACATTGATCAATGCAAAGAAGTGTGTCTGGAAGGTAGAGCGTGTTCAAGGTTACTTTATTTTTAGATTGCGTTCTGGGGAAATAACTTTAATCAAAGTGTTCTCCACTGTGTATCCTAATGGATGTGCTCTGATTTTGTGTTCTACTATACTATAATATCAAATATAAACAGAATAAAACATTTTAAATTACCTTTTTTCTCCTGAGTTGAAGACCTTGCTTCAGTTTACTGAGACAAGCAGCTACCTTTTCACTTTCATTTTACCTATGAAGCTGTATCTGATACTTACTTTTTGTTTGACTTTGCTTTTTTCAAAAGAAGTTAAGCTTTCCTTTATATGATACTGCTAAAAACATCTTGGGAGACCAAGAGCCCTTTTACTCAGGGTCAGAGATGGAGGTATCGAGCTTCTAGCTCCTTTTTAAGTGAAGGGAATGATAGTGCTTATAGTCTGTGAAGCCAGGCTGTTGCTTTACTGAAGTGTAAGATTTTACAGTCAGTGTGAGTTTTATCTGTGGGACAACATAGAGAGGATACCTAAAAAGCTGTTGTGCACACTGCTCTTCATTTTACACCACCATGCTTTTAACCCATCTGCTTTCTTGATTGAGAGGTTTTAATACCTAATAACCAAAAGTATTTTCCTCCTAAAGTTCCTATGTGACTAGTTTGGGGTTTTTTGAATCTCCTCTCTTTCTTCACCTTCCTATTCCTATTTGCAATTGTAATTTCTTCCCTTTATGTTCCAGTATGCTTTGTTTGGACTTTGTGGTGGTTTCTTCACCGTAGCTGAAGAAAAGTAGACTTTGCCTTCTGTGACCTGACACCAGGCAGAAATTCAGCCAGGGCAAGAATAGAAGAGAGCTTGTAAACTCAGCACAGGAGTCCTGAGTCTTTCCATTATTAACAATTAAAGATGATTCCAAGATAAATTAGGTAATGGATTAACTAACTCATGTAAAGAGAACAAGGATAAACAAAGAGAAATACCCTGCTTTGCAAGAATTTAGATTATTAGGATTACATGCTGCCTGCATGTCTGGGAAAGGCAGAACAAACTTCCCTGTTTTCAGTGTTTAATTTAGTTAGTAGATAAGGTATATGATGTGCCAGATTAATTCAACAGCAAAAGATAAGTTCAAGCTTTGCAGGAGATCTTTTTACTGGGGAATGGGTTAAGAAATGGAAGCATCCTGTTTAGTCCTGCCCAGCAATGCCACAGCTTTTTCTTTAAAACAGTAAGCAGTGAAAACGGTTTCTTCCTACCTCCTACACCCTGTCCTAATCAGCATAATATCTTGGCTGGATCTAGACCAAGAACTGCTGATTGAGTAAAACACTAAGACAGTGACATGGTTTTGTTTTCATTGTTCCTTTTTTCTGTTTTGTTTCTGAGGTGTGAAATATTGCTGGGGTTTTTTTAGGGCTGTACAGTCATATCCTTTTTCTTATCACAAATGTCATACAATATTACCTTTCTATTTAAGGGTAACAAATAATTTGGAAGTAGCAGTTGCAACCTAAATTATCTTCCACAAGTTGTGGGGATCTTTGCTCTGTATGCTTTTTAAAGCCACTTTATGGAAAATGACATATGCACAATTAATGTAACAGCCACAATATGCTGCGTTTGTGGGATGGATTCTCTTAAACTATCTATAACTTTGCTTTTGTTTCTCTCTGATGGATAAAAATAATTCAAAAATATTGGTAATAAATAATATTTTATATGGTTGGTATTTCTCATGAAATTGTGAAAATGCGCCTCTAAGTATGCAGATGAATACTTCTATTGTGCTAAAAGTTATTCAGTGAGAGAATAAATTAGAATCCCGAAAGGAAGGAGCTTCCAGTTGGCAGTACAGTGAAGAGAAATGCAACACTTCAGGGTAAGCCTTGGGTAGATTGGTGCTTTTATCTGTAAAAATGCAGTGTGGGTAGTGAAACTCTCTGTAAAATAGTTCTTTTGAAGTTAGAGCTATTCACCTTTAAAGTTCATCCCTGAAATAGGGTGCTTTGTACAGTGTTAGTGTAGATTAGTACCTGGATATGGGTGATTTTGGAGTATTAGGTGATGAAGTCGTGTTTCGGTGATCTGATTTTCCTTCAGAAAAGGGGGTTTATTAGATTTAACTTCATTATCACAAGTGTCAGGTCATAAAAACAGTTGACTGGAGTATGGCTTTGAGTATATTTTATTGAAGTCAGTACCTACTTGGAGTAACTTTAACTTACCTAATACTCATTCTGCAAAACAGTGCATTTTGTAAGGTGAAGAATGGCTCAGGTTTTCATTGTGTATAGAATGCAAGAACTCTGTCTATTGTAGAGACAGGGAAGATAGCTCTAGGATGCTGGTAGTTTAACTGTTTCTCAGAAACCATGAAAATGAGTGCACTAGAAATAATAGAAAGGGCAAGGTATGCCTTCTGCAGCAATTACATGACTGGTTTGGCCAGGCTTTGAAATGTGAAGGATTGCACATGCAAATGGAGAGTGAAACAGATTCTGCCATTGTATGCAATTAATTGTAATTTTAAGGTTTCAGGTAAAAGTCTCAAATGTTAAGAAGGCCAGAATTAAAGTTGAAGAAGCAACCATAGCTGGATTTTCATTTGTGCCTACCTTTATTAAGTTACTGTTCTTAATTATACAGCTGTGTTTTTTTGGGTTTTTTCCCCTGCAGAAGCATTTTTCAGAATAGAGTTGCTGTCTCTACTGGGGCATCCATCTACTTTGGGCAGAAATAAACATAGTCTCTAGGGCCATTATTTCCATTGAATAAGAGATATAATGCACATAGAGCAAAAAAAGATTTTTATCTTGTGTGAAATAGACATCTAAATCTTGGCCATGTTTGGTGGGGGTAGGGATGTGTGTACACTATTGATACTGCAGGTGTCTTTGATCATATTTACTGTGTAAAATGTCCAAGAACTTAGTTTCATTGAGGCTGTCTCAGATCAGGCATCTGAGGTGGTAAATAAATTAATCCTTAATGACATTCTAATATTGGATCTGTTAACAAGGATAATAACCGTGCTACTTCAGTGCAATGATTTTGACTATTTCAGCAATATGAATCTAACATATTGGTGCTCTGCAATGGTTTAGGAGAAATCAATTTCTGCTTTCAATGTAGCATTATGCAGTAGTTATTTGTTTGTTTGTTTATTTTTGTGGGGGACACAATGAGTAAGAATAAACAAAATCCTGACCAGTGACCTGATAAGTGTGTACCAGGCAAAGATAGTACTGGGGGGGAAGGGATAAAAGCCATGCAGTTAAACTTGTCATAATGTACTTCAGCAATCATTTCCGAATGCAACTTCATCAAGTAAAGAGAATTATTTCTAATGTAGTTTGTGTGTTGTTTTCTATCCATTAAAAATAATAACCGAAGTCATATCAGGAGGTTTGGAAGCTACTCACCAGGCAGACTGCTGCTGTTTGAGCTAGTAGTATTTAAAAATACTGTGTCATGCTTTATAGGGATTGACCCAAGACAGTATGATCCATATGCCTGTGTAGAGTGTTTTATCTCTGTCTTTGGACTGTAGAGGATGGGCAATAGAGGAAGGCTTACTTTGAAAGTACAAGCTGCTTCTGCTGTTTTTTTTTTTTTTTGGTCACTGGCAATGTAACTTTTACTTTCTGCATCATTAATAGTGTTTTATGCAAATCCTGTTCATATTTAGCCAGCTAAGATTTTTTAGGCTTGTGATACCTTAGCTAATCTAAAATCATATCCTTTTCAATACATAATCTGATGTCTTTCCTTTTTCTCCTGTGATTTGGAGATGTTTTCCCTTTCTGTTTCCCGTTCAACTACTCAGTAGAATCTTTCTTGCCTTTGTTGGCTCATTTCCCTCTAGTGTTTGTGATCAGCCAGTCCATTCTGTCTCTTGTACATAATCTCTTATTACTTGTCTAGAGTTCACAGATTACTTCCCCAAACAACAACTGATGGCTTCCTCACTCTGCAGTCCCCTTTTTTGTTCTTATATTTTTCTCTTTAGCATGCTCTGATGGAGTTGCTGTTCAGCCATCCAGTTTCAGTGCAGGTGTCTGCCTTTCTGACAGAGCTACCACTTTGACTGTTGTTAAAATTGCAATGCAGTTTAGGTTGAAATCCCACCTTCTCCACATTTGGTTGAAGTTTCTTCTACATTGCTGCCACTTTTTAGTTGGAAAGGATAAATCAGCTTCCTACCTTTATTTTCTGGTACTTTGATCAAGGCATATTGTTCATGTGGAAGTGAAAGGAAGATTCTATTCAGTACCCAGCTGGATCAAGTTTAGTAGCGATATTAGCAAATAAAATACATGCTCTTTGCTGAAGACTGGGTATCTTTTTCTCATATTCCCAAAAACTTGCAAGCATGGGTATATTCACATTGCTGGAAGGGTGATAAAATATACATCCTAGTTACACAGGCTGAAATTCAAATTCCAGCTTCAAAGTGTGCTTGTATTGAACATTTCCAGAGAAAATACTGCAAGTTTTTGATTTATTTTCTCTTCAAGGATAATTTTCTCCATTAGATTGTTGTGGTTTTTTGAGCTGTGGTGGTTTTTTTTGTTATTGTCTTAAATACTTTGGTCAAAATAAGAGTTCTAAAGAACATTCTAGTGTATAACTTTCAGCCCGGTTTGCTTGAGAAGATTCTAAGCAGGTTGGAAAATGGGATGTTAGAGTAGGAAGTGGCAGGCAGTCATAATAATAACTAGCCTTTCTTTTAACAAGAAAATACTTCTTTTGAAGTAAATTACTTGCTAAACTCTAAAAATGAGGTGAGTCACAGTGCGTTAAACTTACTACTTTATTTTCTGTTTTCAATAGCATGGTTATATTTTCCCAATTGGATTTAATCTGACTGTGCTTGCATTCTCCTCCCCCATAACATCTGCTGTTTAACCATGAGGTGCTGTATGCATCCTTGCTTTACAAGCCTGCTGCTGCTTTTTGTAGGACTGCTGTACTCTGTTGTGTGCTGCTGGTATCCAGCACCTCTAGAGTGAGTTCTGGTAAATGATTGCCTTCTGGGAGTTAGTGTATAAGCTAGTTTGGAAACTTGGCTAGCAGGACATTGTTAATTTAGCAAATAGCCACAGTGATTTAAAATGTTAATACTCGTTACCGCCTTCTACTTATTAATGACTTTCTCTTGGAATTTACTAACCTACAGCCATTCATATAATGCAATGAGTCCCTGCTCCTATTCAGATTCAAAGATTTAGCATAAACCTCTGTTACAGGCAGTTGGAACCAAATGCCTGACCTCACTCTGAAGGGTGAAAGGTGCTCCTGTTCTGAATTTGTGCTTCAGGGTGGGTTAACCTGCAACAAGAGATACGGTTGCTTGTACTTATTTAACCCTCTGAAGCTAATTCAGTGGGGGCTGCTTCTGTAGGATCTGAAAATATGTAATGAATATTACTGAGCATAAAGTTCCTCTATACCACAGCCTCTTGCTCTGTACACTGGAAAAAGCTGTATTCTCTTTAGTATTTAAATATTTTAATATTTTAAAATGCATCCATATCTACCTATATTCATGTTGATCTTCCATGTCTCTGTTCACACTGAGTTTCTTTGTGCACTGTTGGAGGAATTTATGTTAAAATACAAAAAACCTGCAAGCTGCCTAATTGCACATTAATATAATTTTGTAAATGTATTTTTTTCCTGCTGAAATACATTTCTTAAAGCTATATTTAGCTTGATTAGTCTTAAAGAAGTCCAGATGTTACTGTAACTTCAGCGACAACTGATTTATAAAACAAGAAGTATGTTTGAATTGAAAGTGAGGGCACATTGAAAGCAAGTGATGTAGTATCTCATGGAAGATGCAATCCAGCTTAAAGGGGGATTTTGTGTTGTTAGTTTGTTTGAGCTATCACATCCCTAGGTATTTTACTACATTATTTTGGTGATGCTGAGGATTTTCTTCATATATTTACAGCTTGAAGTGACATTAGTGTTTTCTTGTCACTGTGATCATTTATTTTATGCTTAGGGCCACAGAGCATGCATGGCTTGCTAGTACTGTGAAATAATACCCTGTGGTTCCTTTCTTTTAATAAAGTAGTAAGATAAATATGAAATTATGTGTTCTAGCAGGGAACATAAGGAAATGCTTGAAAGATCTCCTGGGCTGACAAAGTTTGTTTTTCAGAAGTTTAAATAGCTTTTCAATGAAATTATACACCTGCTTCCTCTAATGTATTTGTGTAACGTTTTTCTTTGGAACGGTAGGAGGAAATAAAAGGTTTCAAGTAAACAGTGAAGCTCCTGACTTCAAAGTACTTCTTTCAAAAGTGAAACAATTTTCTTTTCTTAAATAAATAAAAACCAAACATACCTTCCCATCTTACATTTTTTATTTGCATGTATAAATCTGAAGGGATTTTCATCTTGAGTCTTTCATAGCAAAAGAACTATTACTGTCGAACACCTCAAATTAGATTATATTAGGGACATGGTTTACTGGTGCACTTAGTAGTGTTAGGTTGGTTTTGGGTGTCTTTTTCAACAAACTGATCCAGCGAATTTGGGTTGGAAAAGGTTTACTGGACTTATTTTAATTTTTCATATCTTTATTAGAGTGGTGTAAACAGAAAAGTTTTCCATGGAGATGAGCTCCCTGGTTGAAAGAGGCAATACAGATTTTTTTTTTTTTTTGTAGTGGTACTTCAGGGCGGTGTCTTTTCTTCTTCAGTGACTCCTTACCTAGAGTATCCCAAAACCACACTGGATAGCATCTATCTCATGCTTTGCTTAACCAGGACATTACTCAAGGAATATAATTAAAATAGAATAGTTTTTACTGGCAAAGGTTGCTTAATTAGGATGTCTGTAGATACTTGATTTCCAAATGCATACAAATATGCAGAATTGTTGGGTGCCCTTTTGTTTTTTTTCTTACTACAGCTACAGTAGTGAATGCTGCTGAAATTCTGTCATCTTGAGGTTTCACTGCCAGTTCATTTCTTCTGCAGATCAACCTGTGAGGATTGCCTCCCCACATTCTCCTGGGATGCCATGTGTTTAATATTCTTGCTGTTTCTGTGTAAGTGTGTGGTTAGCATTTTAAAAGATGTGATGCTTTTTGTTTGCTTTGGTCTGTTACCAAAACTTTTTATTAAAATTTTCTCCTTTTATATTATGCTCTGTAGTGAAGTGCTTTCAGCAATCTCTTGGAGATAATGTAGTTTCCAAGATTTTTACTAGTTCAGCTCTATTTCACAGCAGCTTTTTGGTTGCTTTGGAGAAATATTTATCAAGTCCATGATTGGTGAAATATTTTATTCTTGTTGACAAGCCAGAGCAGGTGTGAACTACATACAAATACAAGGACTACGTTTTATTAACTTAATGTTCTCCCTGGCTCAGTAATTAGGCTGACTTCCTCTTACCTTTATTCAGGGCATAATACTAAATATTTGTATCAAAATTGTGAAATTATTTGGCACAAGACATCTCTGTCACAGCTAGATGAGATTGTACTTTGATTCATTCGAATAAAGCTACTTTAATTCTTTAAGGAAGCTTTTCTTCTCAAGCTTGTTTATTGGTTAGAATCAGTTACGTTGTAATATAGTATATTGTTTTTCATCATGTGTTTGGTATTTTGGGAAAGATTAAAAATAAAACCCAACACATTTGCTGGAAAACTGAGATGCTAATGCACATTCATATGGCTGTAAAATTTTAACTTCAAGGTTATCTGTGTGGTTTAATGCTTATAACTAGCTTGTTCCTCAGCAAAAACTGTGGGCTAATACTCTTTTTTAAAAGGCAGACTTTGAGTTACTAGAACATCTGAAATCCAAGGCATCAGTTAAAAAATTCTCCTTCTTGCCAGTTGTGATTGCAGACTATTCTATAACTAATAATTATATTTCTTATATTATTTGAAATAATAAGGAAAATAAGATTTGGAATAAAAACAATTCTTTTGAATAATTGGACTGGTGTTACAACACTAGATTTCTTAAAATTTATATTAATTTGAAAAAAATGTGTGGACTATTATAGGGGTTATTTGTAATGAGAAGGGAATATGGATATTAGAGGGAGTTATTTCACCCTGTTCTGTAGAGGAAAAAGTAAGAAAGTTTAGTGATATTCAGAGGATCACAGTGCTCCTGCTATATTCCTTTTCTTTTGGTAGCTGATACTGTGATTGACAGGAGTTCAAATTTCCCCTCCACCTTTAAAATTAAACCAGTCTGAATCCAAGTTGCTTCCTCAGCCCAGAATGGCCAAGGACATAAATTATATGTTGGTTTGGAGAGACAGGTTCGTTTCTGACCCCTCTGGGTGGCTGGAGAAAACTTGGCAGCCTGGGATTAAATCAGTGTCAGCTGAAAGACATCCAGCGTGTTCTAGGGTGATCCTGTCTCACCTGTAATAATGCCTCAAAAGGAGAAGAAAATGTGCCATCAATTTGCCACAAAATCTATTATTAAGACAAAAACTCTGCCTGTTCAGGATTCATTTTTATTAATTTCCTTCCCCCACAAATTAGTTTTGATTGAGGGACTGGGGGGCAGGGAGAATATTTTGGTGCAAAGTTGAAATTCGGGTGATTATTGTGGTCTCAAGTTGGGGTTAAAGTCTGGTTCTGTTGTTCTTTTGTATATCCAATTAGACAGCTGTCTTAAAATGCCATGTGACATCCTGAATCAAAATAATCTGGCTATTGACTGCCATTTAAATTTTTTGTAGGAAGAGTTTATCTTGAATAGCTAGCTTCTCTATTTTTTTTTAACCTGCTAATTTTTCACTCTTCTTAAAATAGCAGATGGGACAGACCAGAAGAAGTGGTGTTCAAAGATGACAGGATTTTGCATTTGCATGGGAAAGTGATTTCAGAGCTTGTTGGTGTCATTGTATGTTCCTTCTCACAGTTCATTGAAGGGAGTCCTAGTGAAATGTAAATGCATTATCAACAAAGTGTCTGTAAAATGGAGGTCTGGAGTTGTTGGAAATAAAGCCTCTTGTGTGGCAAAGCTGGAAAGAAAATGAAGGGTTCACTGTAATTTGGCACTGATGCTTGTTTGGCAGCCCTCCCAACTTTCTTATCTTGGCTGGTGTTCCATCAGTTAGTGAACTTGGATGTGGATCATGATGCATCAGAAAGACACCTGTGATATGACATAATATAAAGAAAAAGAAGACCCAAATCTTTTTCCTTTTTTGAACAATCCATAGTTATGCTACTGTCTGTGAAAACTATGATTTTAGATCAAAAATGTCTGTTGAAGTTCCTGTCACTTTAAAAATAATGAATCTTATGTAAGATCAAAAAATTTCATGGTGTTTCTTCTCAAGATTTATTATTTCAGCCTGATTAATTTCCTGTTTTTCTGTTGACCACTGGGAGAAACAAGTATTCTCCAACTGTTTGTTTGTAAATCTAGAAAATATGTAATTGACTCTATTACAGGTGGCTGCGTGTGGCTGTAAATGATGCAGAGATTTATGCAGTACTTCCTTCTGTCAGGCTCTGGTCATGCTCTTACTTCCCTGGGTAGCACTGCTGTTCCAAGGCTTCACATGTTTCTAGGTGGAAATTCAGTTCTGATATGAGAAATATGAGGATAAGTTAGAACTTCTGACCTCATATTATAGTGTGAGAATAAGAATATATTCAGTTGGATTAGTAGCAAATTAAATACTGATTTTTGAAGGAGCACTTTTTTGAGCTGTGTTCCATTAGGCTGTTGGGCTCGTTGCCATAGACTTTCTTGGGTATTCACAGTGCTGAGAGAGAGATTTGGTATTTCTGTGGATGGCAGTATAGACGGTACTAGAACATACTGGCTGGGCGATAAATGTACTTTTTGATTCTGAAACCACTCTGACAAGTTAAAAGTTTGTGTTTAGGGCCTGGGACCAATAGAAAATTTGTTGTGCTTGTCATTTGCATGATGGAGTCTTCCATAGGCTGCAGACGGGATCCTGAACTCATAAAATTGGAAGTGACTTGTTACGTTCTGGTGAACTTGGAGGGTAGTCAGGAGTGCTGATTTGTTTAAATAACAGCATGTGTTTTGTCATGGCTACTCATAGCTTGAACTGTAATAAAATTGTAATGTTTTACTACATTCTTGTATGATTTATATTTGAGTAAAATTTAGATTGGCCTTTAAAAATATAGATTGGCCTCTTCCTATTGAAAGAATATGTCTTAGAGAAAAGCTACATCCCCTCGCTTTCAATCAAGTGCCTGAGTACTTGCAACAGGGTTTTTTTAGCATGATGTAGTTCATTCTATAATTTGCAAATTTATGAATTAGCAGACAGTTGGAAGTTTGCAGTTTCTTTTACAAAACATAATCAAATTAATTAATTGCTTAAATAGCTTTTTAAAATAAAATTGGAGATTGCAGTAGTATATTATTGAAATTCTTTTAGGACTTATATTTCTGAATTAGTTTGAGTGATAATATAGCTGGTTTGGCCTTTTACATATTTATTTCTTGGTTAGGGAAGATTGCTTCACTTTGGAGAAACAAACCAAGGCCTTCAAGCTTTTAAAATCATTTTGTCATAACCTTTCTTACTAAAGGTATCAGCACTTTCCTGTTATAATTTACAGAGCCAATACATTAAATTATTTGAAATTGTTTTTTTCTGTTTTTAATCAAGTGTTTGTCTTTCCTTCTAGCTACGTAAGTCTTTCCTTCAAGGATGAGAAAGGTGTACTATTGAATGGCATTAAATACCTCCAGGCTGCCATTACAGATTGTATATTGTGCCAAGCAGAGGAAAATGTAAAGGGTCCTTCTCCAGTGATGTCAGTCCTGTGGAGGATATTGTAAAATGAGCAGGAGATAAAAGGGAGAAACAGTTGTTTGTACTGACACAGTCTGTGAATATTTGGGACAGATGGTGGAGTTACATATGAAGGAGCAAAAAAAACATGCCTTGTTTCTGTTCCAAATGGTGGTCGGATTTTTAAATGTTTTTGAGGACAGCCCATGGTGGTGAGTGGCCTGGTGTGCTACATATATTAGAGTACCAGCAAAGGAGAGCAAGTTGTGGAGTTACTGTGGCTTAGTGCTGAGCAGCTCAGACAGAGGAGGCTGATCATTGCTGCCATCCCAGCCTGGCTGTGAGCTAGACATGTTTTCCTCTGCCCATTGTCAACTTTTCTGTGCATTGTCTCTGTGGAGTTTGGCAAGTCACATTATCTGACTGCTTCAAACATCTCTCTGTAAAATGGGTGATGCCTCCTTTCTCTTCATGCTTTGTTTTCAGAATTTATACTAGATACGAAAAAAAATGCACTTACACATGTGGTAAGTGTATAATAGAAGGGAAATATTCTTGGTAGGTATTCATTTGGACTGGCGCTGCAACATCAAGTAAACATCAAAGAATTCCTCTTTTTGGAGTTTGTTAGAAGCTCCAAGTATTGTGTATACAACTGTGTATACAATACTTAGAACTGACAGTATATTAAGTAAGATTAATACTTCACATGAAACCAGGCATTCAGTTTTTTTTTTTTGTATTTAGTTCAAAATGTAGTTGGTCTACAGCAAAAAAAAACCCCACCAAATATTGTGAGAATATTTGAGAATCCAGAGGAAAGGTTTCCTAATGTTTAGAAATGTAGTGCAACTGCTCTGAGAATGTTATAATTTCTGTATTTTGGATCAGAGGTTGGGGTGGGTTATTTTCTTAGAGAAACCTTGCTCCATCTTTATTTTATTTCTGTGAAAATTTGCAAGGAATAGCAAACTTTTAGAAAGTGGTTCTGGGCATTTTCTTGAAAGACTGTTGTGGCACCAAAATTCTGAACATTTCACATACAGCCACACTTTTTCAGCCATTGTAGCAAGTGGTGAGGTATTTACCTTTTGTATCACAGCTGCTGGGCACCAAGTCATTGATGCGAGACTCAAGTAAGAAGGGGGAATGCTTCCTTCTGCTCTTGATTCTTTCAGGATGAGAGGCTTGAGACAAAGTGTGAGCTGTCTACCTTCAGTTCAAAGGATGTATAGGAAAACATAATGGGTACAGGCAACAGAGGAGGTAGAAGGAAAAAGGATAAGTGAGGAAGAGTAGGAAGAAAAGGTTGCATGAAGGAACTGAGGGTGATGTAGACTGAAACAGCTGATTTTAAACCAGATCTCCCTTTTTATGACAGCTGTCCCTAGTTCACATTTTTGCTCTCAAACTAGAGCACCTGCAAAAGAAAATTATAAAAAGAAATAAGAGACTGTTTACAGGTCTCTAACCCCTGCTAATTATTGACCAGCATCTAGGGAGGAGGGATGGAAAGGTTTAAATGAAGCTTTGCCGTGCACAGCCACCACCTGTGTCTGCTGTTGCAGGAGCATGGGTTTATTTCACAGGGTTCTTCCTTTGAGATGTATTCCACAACCCCTAGTTCAAAACATGCTGTAGCAGGCTGTGGTGTCCTTGAGAGAAGGCATTCTTCCAGGTTTGTTGTGCTCCTCAGAAACCCACTGGCCAGCATTAATCAAATCTGTCACGGGGATAGGAGTTTCAAAGAGAAACTAATTCTAGTTAATGCTAGCTAAGTCTTGTCACTTGGTGTCTACAAATTATTAAATTGCAGAAAATTTGTGTAAGAGAACATTCTCATGCCCTGGCAACAGAAAAAATACTATTGGTCTTGAAATCATTAGACAACAGCCAGATTATTTGGAGTATGCTGGGGTATAAGCTTAAGATAGGGAATGCTAGAACAAGGAGTCTGTGGCACCTCACTTGTAGAGTCCTTGTACTGTTGGGCAAGGCCCTTATAGAATATTTAGGTGTTTCCCTATATACCCATCTTCAGACTTTCAGGTGTTGATCATCAGGTCAGTGCTGTCAGTGCTCAGTCTAAGTTTTGGACCTATACAGTCCTATATTTGTGCAAAACAGCCTTAGAACTTTGGCAGCTCGCAATATCAGAATCTCATTTCAGGTGACAGCATTAGCGTTGGTGTTTGTTTCTCATTTTGCAAATTTGGAAAATAATCTTCCATTGCAGAATTTCTATGAAGGTTTCACAGGACTGCTTTGAAGAATGATTTGCTAATGATTTTGAAGCCTTCAGTCTGGTAAGAATATCTTAAGGATTTGTGTGGTATTTGTGAATTCAGTGTTGTATAATGTTGTTATAAAGCAAAAAATATACAACATGTAGATATGTAGCCTCATTTAGTATGGAAATGAGAAAAAGCTGTTGCTGGAATGAGGCCACTCCAGAAAAATCAGTATGTCTGTGTGATTCTACAGTTCAGAAGCTGGACACAGCCTTTAGGATCTCCCCATGGCCTGGAAATGACTGCTAGAGCACTAAGTGGCATCCAGCAGAGGTCTTCCAGCTTCTCTTACTGCAGCTCACCTACCTGATGCTATACTTCTCATTGCTTGGGTGGGAAGCAGCTGGCCCCCTTAATTTGTGTCTGCCTGTCCTGGTAGTTGGATCTTTGTTGTGCCCAGGGGAAGAGATGTCCCGATGTCCCTGGAAACGGTGACAAGGATCAGATATCACAGCCAGCCTTCATAGGTGCTGAAACTGGACCAAAATTTGCATTGCCTTCCAGTGCACCAGCTACACTGTCAATTGGCTGGCTGGGGGGATGGTGAATTTAGTTTTTATGGATACCTTGCTTTCTGGAATCCTTAATTTTTGAGCACTCAAGTGTGCAATATTAAATGTCTTAATAGTTCTTAGTGTAGCTTTCTGTGCCTCTGTTACCTGAAGAGTATTTGATAATACTCTTCAGGTAACAGTTATACTGTTCAGTTCTACTAATTTGATAATTTGTGTATTACAAGCAGATAACTTATTTATTGGGGAAAGGACTTCCTGGGGGAAGAAGGAGGGTAAGATTTTGTCTTCTGTAATCACATTAGCAGTGGTGAGATGGCAATTGCTTTCACTTGTTTTTGCCAGGTATGGCATGGCTCTGTAGAACTTTCATGTACTAGAATTAAGTAAGTACACTGTAGGAAACGGTTCTATATGAAAAATTGTTTAACACAAAGGTTTTGTTGTCCTTGTTGCTAGAAAAAGACTTGGTAGCTCAGTTTTTTTGGTGGATCTCAATACTGTAGACAGACATGAAAGGATAAGGAAAAATGTTATTAGTAAGGTAGAAAGCCAAAAGAAACCAGAGTTGTCAGAAATACTGAAACATGGACATGATCCAAACTTTTATCTTAATTTCCTTCTTTGTTATCAGGCCAAATTTGAGGAAAGAGTAGATGTCACTTGCACAATTACTCTACACCAGTAAGTACCTGATAAGGAGAGGGCAATTTCTGGACACTTGTGGGTTTTCTCTTACTGTCCTGAGAACAATTTGTGTTACATCCTCCCCCTCTTTCCCTTCTCTTAGTAATTTGAGGTGAGGTCAGATTAGTGAACAAATGATACTTCATCTACATGTCTATTGTATAGAATTCTGCTTTCTATGGTAGGTTGACTTTCACTCCACAGATTTCATGTATCTTTTCTCTTTCTCATTTTTCTTCTCTCCCCTTCTATCTCAGCAGAACAGTCTTTTAGGATTGTGGCTTCAGAGACAACTATGATACTGGACATTTGGAGAGAAAGGAGAGGGATCAAGACAGGGAAACCTGTGAAGTTTTAGCAGTGCTTTGCTCTTCCATTGAAAAGCCGCAAATGCAGCTGAAGGTGCTGGAACTTCTCTAATGGGGAAGTGTGGGCAGATACAAACTACCTCAGTTATATCAAAACCGAAATTTAAACAAAATGGTGTGCTTTAGTGTAGCTGTTATCTTCCCAGAAAGGAGCAGTCAGCCTGACCAGCAGATATTTAAAAAGGCTGCTTTCAGCATACATTTAATTTTAGGTTAAGTTCTTGCTAATATAAGTAAATAACATAAGTCTTGTGAGTTGTAACAATCCCTTTTCAGGCATAGTGTTGTGCCATCTGAGTTGACCTGGCAGATTGTTCTTCCTAGTTTATTTGCATTTATCATTCATAATCTCTACCTGTACTGATGTTTGAATCCTTTTCAATATGCCTTTGCCTTTCAGCTTCCTTAACTTCCATCACACGACTCTCATGGTTGTACCACTGTGATAACTGCAAGGTGACAACAGATTTGCTCTTCAAGGAGGGTTCTTTCATAATACTGGCTAAAACTGCAGCAGAGTACTTCTGTAGTTGCACACAACTTGAAGAGATGAGGAATCATTTATGTTCTTTCATACAATATTTGATAATTTTCTGTCCCTGGAATTATTTGAGGATGAGTAGGATTGCAAATCAGAAAGGTCAGAAATAAGGACCAAAAGTGAATTGTTACAAATACTTTTGTTCATAATTATAAAAGATGTGAGCATGAAAGAAGTGAATGACGGAACAGCTAAAAGAACTTCAGAATTAATTTCTGAATAACTTTTCTGTTACAGCTTTTTTTTAGTGCAGTGTTGAGTAATTGTTTAGAAAATAGAATGAGCTTCCCTTACTGAAAATAGACAGTATACCAGAAATGTTAAAGAAACTGCATTTTTTTCAGAATAGAATTTGTATCTACTGTGTTCACTCATAGACTTGAAGCTTCTAAATAACTATTAAATCATTAAAGCTCCTGTTTTATCAACTTACCTAAGTTAAAATGATCTGATTTAAATGTCTCACTTGTAGACCACTAGAACTCTTTTGACATTTTATATGCCTTATTTCTCAGGTAAAGACACTGAAAAAGTTAATCCTACAGTGGAAACAGATGTGCAACCAACATTTTTTTAGGGGACTTTCATTCGTCAGTAACAGGGATTGCGCTTGCTTTATTCTCTGTTCTGGCACTGGTGCCAGTGTATGATTCATTCTTGTCTCATGCTAGCTTTAGCTAGGAAACCCACACACACTGCAGTGTAACAAGGCTAGAGGAGTACATTTCAGACTGAATATGAAACAATCATCAAGAATATTTATTTGCTCTGTTGAAGTTTCACCCTGCATTATAAAGCAGACTTGAAGGGAAAAAGAAAGCCCTTGCACACATGCGTTTCACATTTGCTGTAGGCGCTTCTGTGCTGCCTGAAGAATGGAGCTGGTGGTAACACTCTATTCTGAAATCCTAAATACTTTCAGAGTTTGTTTATTCTTGCTGTTTCTTCCTCCCCACCCACCCTGAGAAAACATTCCACATTTAAAAAATTTGTTTCAATGGCCAAAAGAAAGGTCTGGGTTCAGACTAGAGTTTAGGAGTTACACCTGTGTAGTAATCCTCACAGCTGAGGGGAAGAAAGCTGTGATACCCAGATTGGATATCCAGATTTTCTAAAGAGCATCTGGCATCATGTCCAGGTATTTTGTACTGATCTGGTCTTGCTGTAAGATAGCAAATACAAATACAGATTTGTCCAGATCACAGTGCACTGAGTTGGAACGGGATAGTGGGCTGCAGTTAACTCAGTAATGGTTGGTAGTGTCACCAGGTTATCTAGAGACAGATGTGGCCCTTTGTGAATATGAAACTCGAAGCTCTTTGTGTTTGGTTTTTGTTTAAATGTCAACATCTTCTCTGGTTTGCCTGGTGTCTCTGTTAGATGCTCAGTTTTCTTCCCAAGATGATTTTCATTAACAAACAGACTCATGTCAGGAGCTGTGCAAGCTAATGTCATTATCTTTGAGAGTTTAATGCAGTTTTATAAAATCGATGTTATGAATCTGTTTCAGAATGCTGTCCTCAGTGAGGGCTCTTCTGTTTCATCTGGCACCTGCTGGATGTCAGGTAGAAGCTCTGACTGAAGTGAGGAGTCTTTTATTATAAATATATGGGGTAGCTGAGAGTAAGGCATGAAGGTAGTTGCAAGGTCATTTTGCTTACAGACTCGAGTGTGAGGATCTGCATCTGTGACACGAGCCATCACACTTGTGAGTGTGCCTTGGTGGTTTTGTGTAGCTTGCTGAGAGTGAAGAGTCAGAATGTTACTGGTGTTGGATTGGTGCAAAGGTGAGCCCTGGTCACTGTAAAAAAAACCACCAAAACAACAAAACAATAGGGGGGACCTCTGAGTTATTTTAGATATCTTTTTAGTATTATTCTTCACTCCCCAGGCAGCCAGTGTGAGGTGTTCTGCCACCACCACGGACCAGTGTCTCCAGGCAGTTTCAGCAATCACTTAGTCTTCAGCAATCCGCAGAGTGTACAAACTGTTAGCTTTGGCTCTGCTTTCTGCTTCTAGAATAATTCAAATATTTCTTACTTGAGGAATGTGGTTTGTTTTTGGAAGGTGGAGAAGAAGGCAGATGCACTGCTGTCTGCCCTGGTTGTGTCTGGGCCCGGCGGGGTGGCCCGAAGGGACAAGGTGTGCCCGGCCGGGGGCTGGTGCTGCCTTCCGGGCCGCGCCTCTGCCCCGCCGGCTCTCGGCTCTGCGGCCGCCGCGACCTTCGGCTCCTGCTCCACTGCTTTGTTCCCCTCCTGGCTCTGCTCGCCTGAGAGAATTTACCTGAAGCCTGCAAAGCGAGCCAGTCACATGGACAGACCGTGCCAGATACAGCTGTAATCTCGGGCTGAAAAATTGAATTTGTCCTCCATCTCTTCCTGCTCTTTTGCATTCGTGTTCCGATGCAGGCAGGAGTGCAAGCTCGGAGTTACACAGCACAAGGCAGAATTAATGTAACTATTTCTAAAGCGTCTGCTGGCCAGAGAGCTCTGACGTCAGGAAAGCCGGGGTGAGGCTTTGCTGTGCGCACTTGCCGTGGCTCTGCTCTGGGATCGAGGCATGCTGGAATGGAAACAGTGCTTGGGGGTGGCTCTGGGAGTCGTCCTTGGGGCCTGCTACTCCCTCTGTGTCCTTTGTGGGTAGAAAATGTACTTGATAAACTATGTTTGTCCCATTTGTTTATTGCAGGCATTTCGGAATATTCTGTAAATATTTGTGCCTGACACTATTGGCTGGCAGGATATTGCTTGTAGCTCTTTGAACTGCGATTACAGTAAGAGTTCTTTGCTGGTGTTTCAAGTGAAGATATTCTTTAGAGACAAACTATATTGCTCAAGGATTTCACCCTCCACCCCCCCCCCATGTTAACACTAGGTTCAGATAAGCAAAAAGAAAATAAATCAGTAATCATCTACTACAATTTGAAATACTTAATGGTTAACTTGCAAATAGAAAGAAAACAAGAACTCAAAGACACTGAATTTAAGAGCCACCAGAGAAACTGGTATTTTAGATTTAAGATGAGCAGAGATTTGACTTTTGTTATTGCTGACTAAACAAATATCTATGACCAGAAAATAAATATAAGAGCGTCTATGTTATATTCAGTTTAAGGTACTTGTTTAATCTAAAATTTATCTGGCTGCCCACAGCTCAGGAAAGCTATATTTAAGGCCATAAGAACAGAATGGAGCAGTGGATACCACTGTGACAGGATTCAGTCAAGCTGTAGGGTTGCAGCTGAATTTAAAAATAAACAAGAAGCTTTTGTGTTTGCCAATTGTTTGTGCTGCTTTTTAAAGGAAGAAATCTCAACACTTGAGGGCTGGATCTCAGGTTTAGGCTAACAGGTACTCATGGTTAGAGGCAGCATCTTCTATACTAATTCAGTTTACCAAATCTGATGTTTCTGTGGTCTAGGAAGCTTTTAAATCTGACTCAAGGTGTTGGGTTTTTTTAGAGATCTACTAAAAAGGGTACAGTTGAAGGCATATTACCAGTGTAACTATTTAAAAACCACAAAGCATGGTTTCACCTCAGAACCTGAAATAAAATAGGTTTGTTTGGAGGCTATAATTAGGAAGCATTTAGCTGTTCTAAATAATGGAGAAAATAAGCACAGTAGCTTTTCTATTAATGGCATTGTGCTTGCTTCGTATTTTCTGCCTGTAACTGCTGGAAATAGGTAATGTGTCACAGTCTGTTTCAGAAGGGGCCCAACTGATGATGTTTCTATAATTATGTAGAAAGATCTGTTTAAGATTATGCTTTTGAATGAAAAAAGTAACATTCAACAGAGAAAAGGTGGGTGAGTTTGAATGTGAGGGGAGGGGGGGAGTGGAAAGGAAAAGTCTTTGCAATCCCTCCTCAAAAGTGTGAGGGCAAGGGAGTTGTATTTCAGAAATATTTCTGTGTTGTGAGGCCTGGCAGTGGAGGTGTAATTCACTAATTAACACGTAACAGAGGAAGTGGAATAGTGCAGCTATTGACACATGCTCATTTGTGTCACTAAGCACTAAAAACGGCTGCAGCATCCTCAGCTGGCAGAGGAACAGCACTGTAGGTCTTCTGCAGGTCTTTATTGACTTTGTATTCTGTTGCTAAATGCGTGAAACATAGCAGGAAAACTCTTGCGTATTTATTTTTTAAAATTTGGTGTGAAGCTTTCTGACCATCCGGAATGTGGCAGCGCTGTCAGGATCTTGTCAGCACTTTGTGACCCAGTGTGTCACCTGACACGAGGCCTCTGGCTAATGCAGTGCTGTGCAGAGGATTCACAACCTCCCCTGTGTTGATTCATGCTTGGACACCATTAAGGCAATAAAGCCTAAGAAAGTTTCACAAGATTCAGTCTTTAAAGCCATGAGTGGGTGTGTTTGTGATGACTTTTCTACCCATTTTATGCAGCATTTTTTTTGCATAGAGAAACTCTGCTTACTCCTCAGTCTGTGTTGATGTCAGTGAAAAATGTTTGGAAAAACTCTCATCAACCTGGCTAAATCCTGCGGTGTGCTGACAGAGCATATCTTCTGGCATAGTGTGATGTTGTTGGTGGTGGGATAATTGTGCTGGCAGAATAACTCCTCCTATTGGCATGTGTTGTATTTCCAGCATAGGTACAGTATCAGATGTACTTTAAATGGCTGGCATTCAGCTTTTTCTTGCTGTGTGCTTTCAAAGTAGATTTTACACTATTTACAGTGCTAGTGGAGTCTGCCTGTAAATGCTGCTAGATCATTCCCCTTCTCCTGCGCTGAATGGGCTCTGTCTTTTCAACGTGGTGGTTTTTATTTATTTATTTTCATCTGGACTAGAATAATCTTTTCCATTTTTTTTTTCCCAAAGACACATCAGTAAGATTTAAATGTTCACCTAGTGTAGTCTTAAGCAAAGATCTGTGGCTAGTCTGTTGTCTTTGCCTTCCTTTTCTAATGTTCTCCCTTCATTTTGCATTAAGTTCAGCTGTGAGATAAGATTCATGATACTTCTGCCATTTCCTGACGCCAATGGTTTTTCTGGAGGCAGTGAGTTTCCTGTCTGGAATCTACAGGCAGTGTTTCTGGCAGGATGGATTATTTTTGTTTCCCTGGCTAGACCTTTCCCTGTCTTTGTTTTTGTGTCTTTTTCTCTCAGTTGTTCTTTCTTTCCCTTTTTTTTTGTTTAATCTTGGGCTGTATTTGATATTGCAGCAGTTAATTTAGAACTATTATTGCAAAAAGCTGACATGGTGATTTGAAATATATCCATGCAGGATTTTTCAGTTAACGTACTTGGCAGAATAAATTAATAGGTCAGGCTGCAGGAGAATTTAATGTGTTTTGCTAGGTTTTGACCTAATCTCACCTCTTGAGTGAACAGGGGCTGTTGGTTAGGCTGGTGCAACTTTGAACCTGACCTGAGGGCAGTTTCAGAAGTTGTGGCATTAACCATAACAGAGTTCAGAAAACACTGTCATAGTTTCTGTCTGTATCCCTGACTTGCTGCTGCTAGAATAGACAGGTGTGGATTATTCACTCAGTCATCCAAGCTTTTCTGAAAGTTTTCTATTTAATTATATTTACCAAAATTATTAATTCTCTGTAACAAGATACCAGAGAAGACCAATGCAGGGCAGTTGTTCAGTTCTCAAGGGCTGAGATACTGGCAAAGTAAGTTACTGTGAGTTGTCACAGTGACTTTCAGAAACTGACCAAGTCTTATCCCCGTGGTAAGGTCTTGTTAGTAAGCCTAACCTGATGTCTTACCTGGACAGCCTAACCTGGAAGAATTCAAAACTCTTACTAACTTTTTAGCAATTCTAAATCCCTTTTAATTAGTTTACTTTAAAAGTTTTATGCAAAGTGTATCTGTATATATGGGGGGTTTTAAATGGTAAAATAGCACCAAATGTATAATCAAGTAATCCATTAATAGCTCCCAGGATTTCTTAGTTGGGGGCAAAGCTATTTCAAGACTGGGGGGGAGGGGAATATTGGTGTTGGTGAATTGTTTTTCTATATTTTTTCTTTGTCTCCCTTGCCTCCAAAATAGAGGTTGATTATGCCAGAGATAAAACAGAGCTGGAAGATGCTACCAGTCAGACAGTCAATAATATCTTCCCTCAGTGCAAGACAAACTCTGGCTCTTGTTGAATTTAAAAATCATTAGGAGCTAGGAACTGCAATCTGTAACCTCTTACATATCCCCTCAAGCTGCTGTCTCTGGTATGCTGTTCAAATTCTGTTTGTGTGCTCTGTCCAATACTTCTGTTCATGGTTCCAGATCCCTCTACTGCAATATTTGTCCCATCTCATTTCTTGCTATGCTTTATTTCGTTTGTTTTTGTAGTGGGGCAAACTTGTAAGCCTGCTTAAAAACAAAAGCTTGTCAGAATTCAGTATGTAGCCATAACTGTTTGACCAGGCAAAATTACAGACCTGAAATTAAATCTGCTTATTCTGGAAATCTGTTGGTATTGGTTATTTTCATTTTGGAACATTTTCTGTAGGAATGATCTCAGCATTCAGGAGTGTTGCAATGTTTTCCACTTGCAGGGATGGTGGAACTGCAGGAAACAAAAACTGTCTTTTGTTATTTCACTGGTGTATGTCTGTAATACTTTTTATTCTACACTATACATTGCAAAATAACTGCAGGAATGAAAGTATTAATACAGATAGATTAAACCTCTTTTTTGGTACACAGTAGATGCAGCTTGTGCAGTTTTTAAATCCCTTAGTGTTCCACTTTTCAGACCACTAGCTAGTAAAATAATTTAGAACAATACTTATTTTTATGTATCTGTATCTATTTATAGATATATAAATCTCTCCACAATATTCAGAAGTGAACATACATGGCCATCATTGCGCTGAGAGAACACATTCCAGTTACTTTTGCAAGAAAAGCATAGTGTGAGGATTCTAATGATTAAAGGATTAAAGTAGTTAAACATTTTGGTGATTTTTGTTTTGCTTCCTTCTTGGTTTTGTTGTGTTTTTTCCCTTCAGTGTTTCCAAGCCTTTGGTTTCCTCTTGGCAGAGTTTGGTGTACATTTGTTTGCAGAAGGCACCACAGTGCACAGGAGAAGCTTTTGACACACAGGTGAATGCGTGGTTGAACGAAGATTGCTCTGCTGAGTTAGATAAGGGAAAATTGCAAATAGTCTTACTGGCAACAGACACAGGCCTGCAGATAGACAAATATAAAGCATTTCTCCACTGAGTTCTTAGCTTTGGTTGACCACTGCACACAACATACCCAGATTTAATGCTGCTGACTTGGAAAATTAATGTTTTTAGAATTTGAAGAATTCTTTCCCTTTTGCCACTAGACCAAGGGAGGCACTTTGGATGTACTCTCTTCTTTACAAGCATTATCTGCAAGAGGAACAGTTTTGCCAATCATTTGTTCAGAGACTTTCAGAATGAGCTGAGCAGCTTGCAAGACTTCCTTTCCTAATAGCAGCTGTCATGGACACATGATACAGGATGTATTGCTCATAAATTTTGAAGGAAGAAGCATAATTTTTTTTTTTTAGTAAGCTGTTGAAGATTTTTCTAGCTGTCAGGGTTAGTTTGTCATGTGCTACATATCATTATGAATTTTAAAACAGAACATTGTATATCAGTTCACTTTTGACAGTTCTGTAGGCTTCCCTGTATTTTAAATACTGTCAATCTTTTGATTGTCATGCTCGGTCAGTGTGACTCTCTCAGTCCTTGAGCCCAAGTGGGTTCATAGTCAGTCTGTTTGTGTCATTGTTTGACAAACAATATTGCTTTGTTCTGTAAGTGAAAATAGAATTTCCAGATAATCGACACAGGACCTTAAGGAAAAATAAAGTGCAGTCAGAACAAACTGAGACATGGTAACAGAGCAGTAGAGATAATTTAATCTCTGCCTCACAAATGCTTTTCTCTTAATTTTGTATAATAGTATCCATGAATATCAGGGGTTTTTAATAACATCGAATCAAGGAATTATGTGGGCTGAAAGGGACATTAAAGATAATCATGTTCCAGCCCCCCTGCCCTCCATGGGCAGGGATACCACCCACTAGATGAGACTGATCAGGCTTCTGTCCAGCCTGGCCTAGAACACTTCCAGGAGTGGGGCATCCATAGCTTCTCTGGGCAACCTTTGCCAGTGCCTCACTATGCTCTGAGTGAAGAATTTCTTCCTAACATCTAACATAAATCTCCAATAAGAAGTCAGGTGAGACTAATTATTAGAAGACTTTCTCTAAAGTAAACTGACTGCATTGTAGCAACTTGCATATGTTAAAGCAACTCCTGTTGCTCCTGGAAGACCCCTTGTTCCTCACTTGGTACTTGTCTCATGGTCTACATGTGCCAAGCTGGCTTATTCCAAGGGTTTGACTTCCTCTCAAATTAGGGATAAGGGCCGTACCATATTCTGCTTACTGTGCTGATATGGGCATGTCCCAGATCGTGTCAACACCTTCACTGAGCCCACTGTGAGCTCCAAATTAGTGAGTGAGTGCTTGGTATGGTACTTGCTGGGAACTCTGCTCCCAGTCTTTTGGATTTACATAAGTTAAATAAGTGGTATTATGACACTGCAGCTGTTTTTCTGCCATTTAAAGATGATATGTGAAGTTTAAGTCTTGACATGGAAGATTTCTAAAGGTTTTGAAAAACTTGAGTTAGTTGTGGATTTGGGAATTCTGTTTTTGGAATAATGGCCTCTGCAGCTATCAACAGTCCATTGTTAGCATGAAGAAATGAGATGTAATTAACTAAATGATCAAGGGATTTTCACTCTGGAAAGGATTTACTACTAGTAGGAGCAGCTCCAGTAACTTTTGTAATAAATGTTCTTCATGCTATAAGAAAAGCATTCACGAACATAGCTCTTAGAATAAAGCAGGATAAAAAGTAAAAGATACCTTCCTGTGAAAGTGTCTGAAAGGTAAGACTTCCATAACTCGTAAATTACCATATTGGTGCTCTTTTTTGAAGGAGAAAAGTCATAATGAAGTAAAATTTACATGAGCATATATTTGAAGTAGTTTTACACAGTTCAGTTTGATTTAAATTAATTATTTAAGAGGCTTTGACGGCTTCTTTTGCATCCTGTATGTCTTACTGTAACAAATCATTGTAAATGTTTAATAAGTATCTGTATGTTTGAATTTGTGTTAAAAGCTTGAGAAATCTTCTGATACAAATTTGTTAACTTTCTTCTGAAGAATAAACTGTTCAATTTAGTCCAAATACTATCAAACCTTTATTTCACCTTTTATTAGAAATCAAAGCTAGAAAACAATCAAAAATGCCACTCAAATTAAGTTGAAGTGTCTTTACAGTCTTCGAAATTCCACGTGGAAAATGTTGATCTTGGAATATGAAGGGAAATATACTGAAGGAGTCATAAAGGTATTCTGCTAATTGTTGCAGTTAAGAACGTCACCTGCACCATATACCTTTCCTTAACACAATGTGCTGCATTGTGTTACCATTAAAGGATTTTATTTTTCATCTTAGTGCATATAAATGTTCTGCCAGAACCTTTGTTGTTTCAGCATAACTTCCATCTGTTTTCTTCCAAGTTGCAAAATGTTGGTTCTGCTTATACTAAATCATCTGTAATAAAAGTAACAGTCCTAACATGCCCTGACACCATGTGCATTGACTTGACTATGGTGAGATGTTTTTCATGGGACAGAGTGTTGCAGAAGCCCATAGATGTCAAAATTTAACCTTTTCTAAGATGTTAAACTTTTCCAGGCTGTTCATCACTCTTTTAACTCAGCAATGCCAGATGTATACTTGAACCTGAGGCATGTGTAAAGTGAGTAGGGTTACGCTCTTTTAGAAATCTTCAGGCAAAAGTGTTTGTATTTTTCCCCCAGTTTTAAACACTGCTGTGGAGTGAGCTGACATTTAAAGAATGGCCTTTGAAATCAGGTACTTGTTTGCTATTTCACAATCCTGTGTGTTGGTATTTAATTGAGTAGCTTCAGCTCTTCCGTATTTTTGTTTTACGTTTTATTCCACTACGTTTATAGTTCTTAGACCATGGATTAAATGAAATGGAAAACTTGTTTTTGATGCCTCTTTTAGATGGTTACTGATGTCTCTATGTTAACAACATCACAGCTTAGAAATTTTAGAATTCTGTGTGATTGGTAGAAAGTGCTTATTGGAAGAGGGAAACAGAAATTCTCTGTGAAGGTGGTTGAAATTCAAGCTGTGAAGGTTTGTTTGTTTTACATCTCTCTTTAAGCTGGATCAGTGCATTTCAGAAAGCAGCTAAAGAGTACAGATGTTGGGAATTTCAGATGTCTGAAAGGAAGCCATTAGGAGTCAGTTTTAATCAAGAAGTAGCTTTCCGTATGCTAACAGAGTTGGAGGAGCAAATGCCTAAGGTCAAGAGAGTTTGTTTGGAACAGAAGTCTAGATTTACTATTTAGGCACCAATTACATGAGGGAATATTTAAGGTGTTTAGTGAGGATGTAGTTACATCTATGTTTATGGTGGGTTCTCTCCTTTCCTACGCTGATGTTTGAGCCTGCCTTTGTTTTGCAAACGTGTGAAGCTGTTTGCCCTGATGGCAGACTTTTTGCCCCAGGTTGGGCATGTAATGGAAGAGTAGGCAGCATACTGAGCTTGTGCCTCTGGTGTGTTTGGAGGACAGTTAGCAGCATGAGGGAACTGATCTCCCCCAGCAGCTGGGCTTATGGAGGTAGGCGTTTGTCACTCTTTTCTTGCAAAATCAGCAGAGTTATTCTCAGCTGCACTTAGGGCATTTCCAAAGTGTTTTGAAATTGGTGAGAAAAGCAAAGATTGTGCCATGGAGAGCCATATGAGAAGATACTCATCACCCCAGTCATCTCTTCAGTTGAAATCTTCTCCCTTGGCAAGATTATTCCAATTCCTTTCCCTCTGTCTCCATTATATGGTCGCCAATAGCATTTACTTAAAGGAGCATGGTCAAGATAACTATTGAAGGCATTTAGCTGGATGCTTATTAGGTTTCCCTAGCAAATAGTTTAGGCAGGGTTGCAGAAGGAACAGATAGCAGCTTAATACTGAGCTTCAGGTAGTTGCAACTCTAAATGTCCTTTATGCATCTTCAGATGACAAGGTGTGTTTGTGCTGTGGCAACTGGTGTTTTGTGGTAAGTCTGGCACGAGCAGAATGCAAAGCACGGCTGGAATTCGGATTTGTGGTATGACTTTGGGCATGGCAGGGAGCCAGAAATACGGTTTTTCTGTAGTCAGTAAGTGCTTTTGAGGAAATGTTGAAAACAGTAGTGAACTTTAAAGTTTTAGGATTTGCATTCTCTGTTTTTTCTGTCCATTTGCTGTTGCCCATATTAGTTTCTTCTGTGTGTTGACAGAGTTCATACTGGTCAGTGAGACTAATGCAAAACTTGCAATGTATGTTGCTGCAAAATCAGATTGTTTATTACTACCAGAGTTTGTGTGTCTCAGCTAATTTCAAGTAGTTGGATTGCAGAGCTTCATTTTGCACACAGCGTATCCCCTTCATGTGAACTTGTTGTTGCTGGAATAATGTGGGCATTGTGTTCTCTGGCTGTACAAAATCAAGTATTTTTTACTTATTTTGTCAGCAGAAACATGCAGATGCTGTGTTGGGTTGGGCAACATGAGAACTGGCCAGTGCTCCAGATTGCGCTAGTAAAACTTTTATGATTTTGTGCAGCTCTGATCATTATTAGCATTGTAACATTTGTCTTCATTTTTTCCTCTAATAAATCATCTGCTGAATCTTTTCACTTCAGCAAAGTCATCTTTGAACGTCACTAGAATGTCTGTCCAAAATTACTATATAAGGAAGAGCTTGGCTTTTGAAACTAGTTCTATGCATTTAAATCTAAAGGGCATAATTGATGATTGTCTGAAATAACTGGCAACTTTTCTTTTCAAAAGTCCTGTCAAAGTTTAACTATTTTCCTTAGAAGAGCAATCTGCTCTTTTAGAGAAACTGCTTATCAGATCCCATTATGCAGAGAGAACTATGGGATGTACTGGTCTCTTTTTTAACATCATGGGAGAATCTTTGTTTATTTAAAAAGAAAAAAAGTACAACTGGTTCATCACCAGAACTGCTATTTCTTGATTTTGTACATCTGTTGGAACTGGCAGAAATGCTGTAATAACACATTCTTTCCTCTCCAGAGAAAGGGAGGAGGGGAAGGCTTGTAGTCATACACTTGGCTGTGTTACTGTGTTTACTTCCTACCTTTTTCTGTTTTATTTTTAAAAACAAACAAAACCACAAGCCCCAAAAAAAAAGCCCCAAACAGCAACAGACTTTTTGCCTGAAATTAATGCTTTGCTTGCTGTTCATTTTGTTCATGAACTCTCCTGATTTAGGAGGTTGGCACTTTCCACTGCCCTCGTGGTATCTGTGTGAACATACCAATGTTAGTAATTGTCCAATTTATAAAAATACTTTTTAGGTTATTCTTGCACTTCTGAACATACAGTCAATTGCTGACAATTAAATTTGTATCTGTAGTATATTTCAGACATGGTCTACCAGTTGTGTCTATCTATGATATAGCATAATACCTAATAAGATCCTAGAAAGAAGGACATCTTCTGTGAAAACTATGGAGTAGTTTTTTTCAGTTTAACTTTTTTTAGATTAGGGAATGTTTTAGTTCATTTAATGAGTAACAGCGGCTGCAAAATTATTAAATTTGGTTTGGGAACAGGAGCAGGTAAAGCATCCAAGATGGGTTTTTTTGACTAAAAACGTTCCCTTAGGAGGGAAGGGAGAGTATGTTATGTTCTTGAAGTAATAAGAGTTTATACTCTTTTAGACTCTGAGAGTAAGATAAGATTTTTTTAAAATATGTTCACAGTGGTAAGATTTTCCTTTATTGGGAAAAAAAGAAGAAAGAAGAAAGCAGTAATAATTCAGCATTTAAAAAATAGAATATGGTGGCTTTTTAATTCTAAAAAAACTATAGGGGCTCAGAATGTAAGACCTCTTTTTATCAAAACCAGGAGAAGTAGGGGGTTTTGGTGGGGGTTTTGTGTGGGGTTGGGGTTTTTTTCCCGTTTTTCTCTTGTCTTTAATGTTCACCCTTGAGGAAGGTTGTATCCATGTGGAGTACTGCCATAGGGGCTGGTAGTGGATGCTGAGTGGTGGTGGTGTCTTGGCTCCCTGCTGGTACAGGCCCAGCAGCTGCCTGTGGCTGTGTGCAGGGGGCCAGCAGTGGCTCTGCTGAGAGGGACAGCCTGCGAGCTATTTCTGTGCTTCCTCTTTGGAGAGGGATTCCTGTTTCCGCTGCTGCTGAGCCGTCCCCTGAAACTTCCCTAGTCTTGACCCAAGCAGCTCAGTGATCCCTTCCGGAGGCTGCAGCACGTGTTTGGATTTGTGCCGGTCTCTTAAGGGCTGTGCAGACTGCTTAACTCTTACAAACACAGGCATTCATCTCTTCATTCCTTTGTTCCTACCTTTGGACTTAGGTTTGGTATCCAGTTTCTGATTTTATCTTTTGGTAAGGTCATAGAAACCATTTACACCCTTCTGGGGGGTCAGTTGGGAAACACTGAGGAAAGAAAGGATGGCAGTAGTTTTGCAGGGCAGTAGCTTTGCATGTAGATTTGCAACACTGGTGTAAATGCCTTCTCATTCTTCTGTTACAGATGCAATCCACCAAAAGTTAAAAAAATTCGTCTTGTACAGTCAAGCTTCCAAGAAGTGGGAATAGTTGCATGTTTGGGGAGAACTTAGTGGTTTTGGTTGGAGATGATCTGCTGCTTTTTCCTCTGTCAGAGGAAAATAGGAAGAGTTCCTTCTTTCTCTCTCTTCTCACTGTGCCAGTCATTTAAGCAGCAGAGAACAGAAGGAAATCTTTGGTGTCATTTTATACATAGGTAATAACTGAAGCTTGGTATGTGATGGGAATCTGGTTTGGGGGCTTTTTTTTTTTCCTTACAGAAATACATCTGATAAAAAATTCAAATGTTGTCACCTTAACTGTAGTCTTTGCCGTGCCCTTCAGCTTCTATATAATCAAGCAGTGTTGGCTGTCATTCTGCAGCTCCGCTCCCTGAAATATTCAGATGCCTTATGCTATAAATATGCATAGTTCTCTGAGAACCCTCAGATTTTGAGAATACCTTGAGTTGTTTAGCCAGAGTGATTTAATTTCTGCTGTCAGTCTGAATGGTTCAAAAAACACTGAGGAATCTTTTCTTTTAATTAACTGTATTAGATTTGTACTTGACCTCATCACATGTGCAGAAAATGTAAGGTAGAGAAAACAAAAAAGTTTCCAATGCTGTAAGCCTGTTGCTAAGCTTTATAGAAAAACTTGCATATTTACTTAATTGTCACCTTGGGTTTGGTAATTTGTACACATGCACAGGCATATGCACGCACCCTGCTTCCCTTGGGGGAGCAGGGGAGTGCAGATGCCTTTCTCTGCGCTGATTAAGTGTAACAAAGATAGTCCTTGACCAGAAGGAAATTTCGGGCTTGTTAAGATAAGAAGGATGTAAAGGCTAGAAAAAGCTGACAGGAAGAGGTATTGGGTCAGATGGCGAGGAAAAGATGGTAATAATAGGAATAACAGGTCACTAGAGTGCTGTAACCTTTCAGAACCAATAGCGATAGTTGTGATTCTAATCCTGCTTTTTTCTGATGTCTCCTCCTAATACAGGGAATTCTTCCGAAGTATTTGCTGGAAGCAGACACATGTGAATTTTCTGCATGAAGACTCTCAAACTGGATTACATAATAATATGCCTCTATCCTCTGCCTCTATTTGATCCTTAAAAATGATGAGGATTGTATATGAAAGTTAACCCCTTTCTGATGAGTGACCTAGACATGAGTTTACATCGGCAAATGGGCTCTGATCGGGACCTCCAGTCTTCTGCTTCCTCTGTGAGCTTGCCGTCAGTTAAAAAGGCACCAAAGAAAAGAAGAATTTCATTGGGCTCACTTTTTCGGAGAAAAAAAGACACGAAACGCAAGTCTAGGGATTTAAATGGAGGTGTTGATGGAATTGCAAGTATTGAAAGTATTCATTCAGAAATGTGTACAGACAAGAACTCTATTTTCTCCACATGTACCTCTTCTGATAACGGAACAACCTCTAGCTGCAAACCAAGCGGAGACTTCATGGAATGCCCCTTGTGCCTTTTGCGGCACTCCAAGGACAGGTTCCCGGAGATAATGACTTGTCACCATAGATCTTGTGTGGATTGCTTGCGTCAGTACCTGCGCATAGAGATCTCTGAGAGCAGAGTTAATATCAGCTGCCCAGAATGCTCAGAACGCTTTAATCCTCATGATATTCGTTTGATATTAAATGATGACATCTTGATGGAAAAATATGAAGAGTTTATGCTTAGGCGATGGCTGGTTGCAGATCCTGACTGTAGGTGGTGCCCAGCTCCAGACTGTGGGTATGTATTTTTCCTATATTTGCAAAAAAGTCACAGTGTAAATACATAATTTTCATAGCATTATGATTTTTGAAAAGTCACTCACCTTACTTAGGGTGTTGCTACTGTACGAGTAGGTAGCAGGTACAATTCTCTTTAATAAGAAAAAAGACAAGAAATAAAAACAAATAAAAATGAAAACAACAATAAGAACCACTCCAAGCCACAACCACCTTCCCAAATAAAATGCTTTCTCGAGTAGGTTTTCCTTTCTTTTCTGCACAGAGGGAATTTCAGCAACATCAAGCAACTTTTATTGGTAGATACCTGCCATTTATTTACAGCAAGCAAAAGAAATTTAGATGTTGCACTGCCAAGGTAGTGGTACAAACTCAAACTGAAGACAATTGAAAAACTGGTGACTGTAATTTAACTTAATTTGTTAAAGCGCTGTGGATAATTTGGCTTTTTAACTATGAAAAATGGTTTAAGCTTTTCTTTGAATTAAAAGGCCTCTCCTGCTTCACATATCTTCCATCTTGTGGCTGATTTTGACAGCACTTGTTGCCTGTCAGCAGGATTCTGATGTAAGATAATCAGGTTGTTCCTGCTTATTATCTGGGGAATGTAATGTTTTAACTTTGCTTTAATACTTTTAACAATTCTGAAATCATGCTGAATTCTAAGTAGGCTGAATACTGCTGAGCAGCAGCTCATCATACTTTTGTGCTGCTTGTGTCTCATAATGCCATTCTTCAGCAAGCTGCTTTTTTAGAGATTGTTTGTGTTACCATACTGCCTAAAGATTTTAGGCATTACTGCAGTCCAGATGTGCAGTGCACACTAAAAACTCAGGGGCTGACAGCTCTGTTTCAAAGCCTCACAGACAAGCAATAAGAAGAAAGAAGAGGAAGAATGTTGCAGGAGAGCACGCAAGATAGGACTGACTGTTAGGTAGACAAAATACTCCAAAATTAATAACCAGCTGCTTAATGTTTAGGACTTTTTTAAAATACAATTTTGCTTTCATACTTTGAAAGAAACAGAATTTGCTAACGCAAGTCAAAAGCAGGGACTGGAAAGGTGATAGTTTCATATCTAGTCCAAAGTGGATGGCATTGCTGTGGCATAGTTTGAGGACAGAAGGAAAAATAACTTGAGAGATATTTTGGTTGTGTGAGCTTGTAACAAAGTCATGTGGACAAAGCCAGTACAGTTTACTCTTGATACTGAAAAATAAAACAACCACTGGAAGGTATTATTTGATATTCAGAAGCATTTTTGCCCTGAGTTTGTGGTATAAACAGTTATTATTCAAGCTGAGGAGAAGTATTTAAGACCTGTTAAAATATTTTCTATTATACCATGTTTGTGGTTCAGATATTTTTTTAGTGTTTAATTAACTAGACTAAGGCAGGTTTGTTTAACCTGTTTTGTTTTTATGCATCAGTTTTCTTATCTGTTTTTTTAAAAAAAATCATCTAAGTATCTTTCAGTGGTCAGAGCTGTGATGATAATTGGTATGGATAATACCATCACTAAAAATAGAAAGTGGGTGTTCAGAGCAAAGTTAAAGTTCCATGCAGTCATGTGGGACCACAGCAATGCATTAGTGTGCAGCAAGTAATTAAATCATTGCTCCAGAACCGCTTCTTGCATGCTCCATACTCTGGGAGGGGAGTCCTGTGAAAAATACAGTATATTGCCAGGCAGATAAACTCTGCCATGTCTGTGTGAAGGGAACAAACTTGTACTGTATGGGCAACCTTATGTTGTGCTTTTGGTACCACGATTTTTCTTTATACTTGAAGTGGCAGGGAAATGCTTCACAGTGATAGATGAGTTGTGCTTTTAATGCACAGATAGTGCTTTCTCACTGAATTCTCACTACTAAGTTTTAAGTGGAATAAAGTTGGCTACTTGGGTACTTCTTAGGTGGATCACTGTTTCTGGTTGTCATCCTAAACAAACAAGAGCTCCTGCAATCATGTTTTGTCTTTTTCCCATCCTTCTGATTGTTTTGAAACCTTCAGAACCCTTAGATCTGCTGGGCAGCAGGGATTGAGAATTCAGCAAAAGTTAATCTAAGTACTTTAGGGGAAAGGGCATATATGCTGCTTGAACAACAGACAGACCGTCAGTAGTGCCTCCAGCAAGAGTAGTACCTTTGTATAAATCCTCCAGTTACAAATTTAAACTTGGCTTTCAGGCAGCCACCACAGCACTGTCAGACAAGTCTGTATGTGCCCAGCTGAGGGATAGCACACAGAGTGGGGTAGGAAGAGAAGTGGGAGTGGTGTGGGAAGTAATAAGAGGGATTTGATGTTGTGGTGGAGCTTAGCAGGAAGATGAAGGAACTGTGCAGGTGTAAGGTTTATGGAAGCAAACACTACTCAGACTTCCACAGAAGAGCCTTTGCTAACAAAGGCTGTTCAGGGATGATGCATGACATTCAGTGCACACAAACTGCAGATCAGCAGACATTTGCTTTAATAATTATGTGGTGCAACAGTAGTCACAGTTTCTAATTGCTTTGGCAGCTAATCCACTGTACAGTATGCAGTTAAAGCTGGGGTTTATTTCTTTTTCTGAACAGCTTTTGGAGTGTAGTACTGGCAGAATGCATTAGGGTTATGACTTTTTAGCATGGATCAAATATTTAATGAAGGAGATGGAGGGAATGCATTTACTAAATTTGCAATTCATCCCAAAGTAGGAGAGGTGCAATAACTTCAGAGGGTAGCATAATTTTCTGAAGTTGATTTAAGATTAGAAACAAGTACTGTAATAATTAGGAAATTGGTATGAAATTGAGTGTTTTGGTAGGAAAAAATTACTGCACAAATAGGTAAAAAATGGATGGCACACAACAGTGCTTCAGCTCTTTTCAACATTGATCAAACATCCCATGTAATACTGTTTCAGGGTTTGGGCATCCCACTAAGTCAAAAATCTGGACCAAATAAAGAACAAATAATTATACGAAGTTTGATCCCTGAAATGAAAAAATTGAGGGAAACTAGATCAGTCTGTTAAAACATAGGGGTTCTTTTACATCATTGGTCTTCTGGGTTCTAAGGAAACAACAGTTAATGGTTAAGAACTAAATAATTCTTTTTCCTCTCTGTTTCAAATCTGTTTGAGTAAAAACAAGTCCTGGGGTCAGCAAAGCATGAACCAAACAGATCTTGAAACAAAGTTATGTACAGTACCAAACATATTGCTCTTACTTCTGTCCCAGTGGAGAACTTATCCTCCCCATAGGAGAACTGCAGATCAGTTTGGGGGAGAGGCTCTGCTGCAGCAGTTCTGCCCCGAATGGGCTGAGGGCTCTCCTGCACTGCAGCAGCCCCATGCCAGAATGGTCCATACCACTGCACCACAGACTTTCTGACCCTGGGCTGCTTCATCCACAGCTTCTGTTGCAAAGCTCAAATGCATCCTGATCGTGGTTTTACCTGAAGCATTGTGAAAGTCTGGACCAGCTGTAACCTACCAGCAGTGGCTTGATAGGAGACACTGTCATGTAGGTGATCTTTCCCTGGGGAAGGGGCACTGGTATGAAACCTCATGAGCCTTCTCCTAGAACAATATCTTTATATTCTGGTTTTCATACCAGTTCTCCAGTGTCATTTTAACAAGCATCACTGAATCAGTATTCCAGATGAGTTCTGTCTTTTCTTCTGTTTGAATTATTTAATGGTTTTGCTCTGAGATTATATTGCTGACATCATTAGAAGAGAGCAGCAATGCCTAAGTGTTAATACCTCTATCAGGCAAAAAGCAGATCATGCAAAAGAGTACAGATTCTTCTTCCATGTTTTCACTGTGCAGCCTTCAATTAATGGCTCACTGCCTCTGGTTTTTGTTTTACTGGGTATTACTTTGAGTTTGGTTGGTTGTCCCTTCTCTCACCCTAAATAAAGGACTTCAGGCCTTCACATCTCCTTTAAAAAGAATGCAAATGTTAAAATTAAACCTGTAATCTTGTACAGTTCAAACTGAGATTTTCTCTGATCTAAAAAGTTACTTTGTAAAGGTTTGCCAAATTCATCAGTCCCAGTTAGGGAGTGCTTTCAGGGATGTGCCCATGCTTTATTAGTGATAGGAAGGTGGCAGGATATAAATTGATACTTTATTCTGTGTCTTAGATTTGAGGTTTTTTTGGTCTAAGATTAGCAAGCCTTGAATGTATCCCTGTGTGTTGAAGAAGTGTTTGGATCAGAGTCTCTGTGTACATGCAAAGCAATTATCTCTTCAGTTTGCAGAAAGTGGGGAAAATGAAGCTGATTAACTTGGCAGCAATAAAGAACAGTCTAGCAATTATTGAAATAAATATCTACTTGGAAAGCAAGAAATATCTGTAAACAGACAAGCATGTATCTCATTAGTAACTGCATCATCTGTAAGTTAAATGTTGGAAGTCCTATTTGTTTGCAAGATTTCCTAGGGAGGAACATCAAATATGCTGTTTTAAAACAGTGATGGAAGGGACAGGATTTGCATTAACTTTGCGGAGTTTCAGATCTAGTTACTTAAATAAAAATAGCTAAATTTTAAGATAGGCTTGTAAGTGGGAATATTTTTTAAGTATCATTACTAATAAAGAATATTTTGAGTTAACTTATGCAACTGCTATAAAATGGACAGGGGGTAAAAATAAACAGTCTTTTAAAATAAAATTACCTTAATTTGAACAGACAGAAACTTAAGTCTTGTTGCATTTATAAATCTGTTGAAGTCTACTCAGGGACCCTGTTCATGTGAATAAAAGCATACATCTGTTTTAAATGTTCATACCAGTGGACTTAGTGTTATATATTTAAAAGAAAGCTAATACATAAAATTATTGAAAAAAGCTACAATGGGTATGAATTATAAAACATATATACATATGTTTGTATTTACTGTTAATATGAACACATTGTGTTTTTACTATGTGAACTTTGAAATGCAGGTCTAATGAAGGAACAGTTTTGTCCTTCAGCTCTCATTGTATAGAACTGTTCATGTAGTGTCTGATTACAAAGTAGCGTGACGCAGTTTTGTAAGTCTCAACATTCTTGGAGATTTTTTGCTCTGTGGAATTGTCACAGTAAAGGTGGCATTGAGGCCCAAACTCTTAACAATTTTTACATTTGCATTTGAAATGTGATTTTTAAAAATGCCTTAATTATTGAGAAACCAAAATCCTCTTTATAAAATACTTGGTTTGTTGTTTTGACATTTTAAAATACAAAGAGTTAACAAGCATCTATTTAAAGTAAGTAGTGGTATTCATGATAAAAGGCAATTAATAAAATCCTAAGATGTCTTGCAGTGTCAAACCAGATGTCGTTACGGGCTGTAGGTTACATTGCAATGGACAGGGTTGATCTTAAGACATGCCCAGAGTGACTGGGACACTTCTGAAACTATAACTTTTCCTAATTGCTTAAACACCTTTTTTGGGTTTATTGTCCCACTCTTCTAAACTGTGGTTTCTTGGTGACTGTAAACCTTAGAGTATTGCATTCAGCTATAAATACAGTGTATTTAATACTCATGGAGTAAAGGTGAATGAGTGTTGCAATGATTACTGTATTTCTGTACAATCTTAATCCAATGCAGTGGCAATAGAGTTGTGGAAAGAGGCGTTTAGGAACTGGTGCTGGCCACCTCCTGAAAGAAGTAGTCAGCTTCTGATGTCCACTGTGTTTGTAGTTGCTCCAGCTGCTCTGACAGCTGTCTAGTCAGCTTTGTTCTGTACTTAGAAGTGGTTTTATGAACGGAATTCTCTCTCGGCCCGTTGTTAAAGGTACGCAGTGATCGCGTTTGGATGTGCCAGCTGCCCCAAGCTGACGTGCGGGCGGGAGGGCTGCGGGACCGAGTTCTGCTACCACTGCAAGCAGATCTGGCATCCCAACCAGACCTGTGATGCTGCTCGCCAGGAGAGAGCCCAGAGCCTTCGCCTGAGAACTATTCGTTCTTCATCTATCAGTTACAGCCAGGAATCTGGAGCAGCAGGTATTTATGACTGGGGTGCTGTGTCTGTAAAACATCTGTTCTGTACATTTGCACAATTAACCCTAGATAAGGAAAGAATGGAATAGTGACATGGTAGATAGATACTAGATGCTTTGTCTTTCAGAAGCATAAAATAACAATTCTAAATTTGGATTAAAATTTTAAGTGTTATGCTTTGAAGTACACTGTGACCAGAACATCTGACTTAAGTCTTAAAAGCTTGTCCCCATTTTAAGTTCTTTGTAGTTGAAAAATGGGAAATCAAACTTGCTGCAAGGCATCCTATGTTTTGCACATTGACTTTTTTAGTTGTATCACTTAGTACACTTGCTTTCTCCACTGTACATGAAGTTCCCCTGCTATTAAAATTAAAACTCGTAACCACTGATTTTCTGTTTTCAAAAAGACTATTACTCTGATGCCAGCTCTCATGTTTGATATCTTTGTTAGTACTAATTTCTGGTTTTCCAGGAAATGCTCATCTGTCTTGTCTACCAGAAGGCAAACAATTCCATCTCTTAAAGCTGAGCTTGTTTGTAACTCCCAAAAAAAAGCAGATAAACTATTCAGAGTAGTGTTTAGCACATCAAAATTCCAGTTTGCTCTTGATAAGAATTGGCTCTGAATTACACCAAGCTCTGATTTATTTGGCAGCTTTTGTCTCTGCCTGAACAAGCAAGGTAGATCTTTGGGGTAGAGTCTCATTTGCACCTTGTAGTTAGAGCTGTTTTTCTGCAGTCCAGCCCCTGACTTGAGAGTCTCTAATTTGTAGTTTGCACTGGCTTATTTTAACAATGCATCCCATCTTGCCCTAAAAATTAGCATCTTGCTCTAGCTTTCAAATGAAACTGAAAATAAGCTAAATAAATTAGCACACCAGCTTGTTTCCTTACCCTTTCAGTTCCTCTCAGCCTGAAGAGCAGTAGCTCTGCCTTTCCTGTGCTGAAGAATGTGCTTTGTGTACTTTCTGCCCTGTAGGCTCTGCATGTGCTCTCATGTGGGAGTAGCTAATGAATCCTTTCAGCTGCTTACTCCTTCTGCACTGGCCTCCGTAGAGGTGCTTTTTTCTGCTGGTTCTGCACCTCTTTAGGTATTCTTTCTATCAAGTATGAGCTGTCCTTTCCCTTTGTCCTACCTAGTATGCTGCTGTGAAAAAACAGCTTGTCCTGAAGTTGAGGTGCTAAACAGGAGTGAAGATCACAACTGTGTGTGTGTGTGTGTGTGTGTTTCACTGTTGCTCAATGACCCACCCCTTGTTTGACAGAGCTGGTCACTTAAACTCATTTTTCCACATTTGACTTGGGAACATGGAGATCCTCCAGAGTTTTCTTCTGCTCCACTATATTTTTTGGGGGAGATAGTAAGTGTAAAGTAGGGCTGTGAAAAGGACTCAAGAGGAGGTTGGCAGTACCAAAGAAGTACATTAATGTGAATGGGGAGATGGATTTAAGATACGTTAACAGAGTGGAGACTGAATATTAAAGTATAAGATTCATAACAGAATGAAATGTAAAAGAGGATTATATTTAAAGAGACATTATTATCAGTCCTATGTTAGCATGCATATTTAATGTCAGACTCTAATATATATTTCATTAAGCTTAGAAAATCCTTGAACAGAGAGTATGCATTAACTATTCAATTACTTGAATGTGGTCTACTACACCTTGTTTTCATTAGTTTTCCTCAGTCCAAAGTTTGTAAAAACAGATTTGATACCAAGTCATGGCCAAATGAAGATTTGTAAAGCAACCTTATAAAAAACTTCTTCAGTTTTTCAGATAACAGTTCAATCAGTTTTCCCAAATGTATGTCTGTGTGTGATTATATTTGATTGTCTAAGGAACTGATATTATTCTAATATTAATTTTTAAACAGCTGATGACATAAAGCCATGCCCACGCTGTGCTGCTTATATAATAAAAATGAATGATGGAAGCTGCAATCACATGACTTGTGCTGTCTGCGGCTGTGAATTCTGTTGGCTATGTATGAAAGAGATCTCAGATTTACATTATTTAAGGTACATTTAAGAAAAAAAAATTCTATGTGGTTGGTGATTTGTTTTCTAAAGTATTTAGAAGGAGATTCCCAAGTGCTGTAAGTCTGGCTTTCTTCTTGGAGTAGAGAGTCACAGTTGAAGTATTCATATTAGAGAATTAAGTCAGTTTTCAATATATGTATTTAAATTAGTGTTTTACTAGTTTTATTTTAAAATATTTTGTAAATTTTATGCATGCAACATGTTCTTAGTACAAATCAAGTATTTTGGATTAACACACCCTCTTTTTACTGATGTCCTAATACATTTATATTGTCCTTGTATTAGGCAGTACAGAAGTTCTGATGGCTACTGTGAACCATAGATTGGTGTGTAGCAATATGCAGTATGCTTCTTGTTACATTGCAAAATATGTTTTGCAAAAAAAATTTTGATTAAATAACTGATGATGTGTTACATCTGAAACTTGAACCTAGGGACAATAATTTTGTAACTAGAGAAATCTTCAGTAGTATATAGCTACCTTGATTTACTTACTGCTTCTTCACAGCATTCTTATTTCTCTCTATTAGCCCATCAGGTTGCACATTCTGGGGAAAAAAACCATGGAGCCGTAAGAAGAAAATCCTGTGGCAACTAGGGACACTTGTTGGAGCTCCTGTAGGAATTGCCCTGATAGCTGGCATTGCTATTCCTGCTATGATTATTGGAATTCCTGTCTATGTGGGACGTAAGGTAAAAAGTGATTCAACTCCCAACATGCTTCAGGTTTTACCTTCTGTTGTATGGCTTGGGTGATACTGTGTTCAGTTGGGTATCTTAACTGGCCTCTAAAAGAAAAAGACAAAACAAAAACCCAGACAATCTCCAAAGTACCAAAGCAACCAACCCCTGCTTTCTTTAAGGATATTTGTGTCAGTTGTAGAGGAATGAAAAGCAGTTTTTTTAAGAATCGTGGTTCTCTTAAAACTTGCAGAGCAAAACGCTGAACAATTTCCAATTTCTACATCCTGCCATAAAAGTTCAGCATGCTTTTTCAGAATTGCTCTGGTTTTAATCTGTGGTTTCCCTTCTGTCCTTTAAAATGAAACAATTTTTAGAGCACAAGGAAGACAAAAGGATTTTTTTTTCTGAAAAGCAGCTAGTTACCAGAATTTTAGTATAAAATTATACTAGTTCAGGTTTTTGTATACACAAGCATTTATACTCAGCAGCTTGTTAATTGCCTTGGGCCAGTCCACCAATGTGGAACAGTCTTCAGTGCTAGCTGGCTTGCCTTCATTTTACTTCTTCTAGGAAGGAGCTAAAAATGACCATGTTAATCAGAGGGCAGTTGATATATTTCCTCTTAAAAATAAAATACCTTTTACTATAAAGTAATCAACAAATTCTTATATGTAATTTAAGATATAGTAATGAGTTATCTAGATCTTTTGGAAATAGGCTTTTTTGAAATGATGTCTTGGAAGATTTGGTTTTCTGCTTTTATCAGCATGGATTCTTGCAGTGACTGGCACAGACTCGTAATTCTGCATTTGTTGGGGAGGGAAGGGGGTGTGTATCTGCTAGACAAAATGTTCAGGGGTGCAGCTTTTCCACTGTATTTGTTTAATCTTTTTCTTTCTAACAAGTACCCTACTTTCTGCTACAGTTGGATTTTGACCTTTTTATTCTGTTACAGCTTAGTCCCATACAGTCACTGGAACTTTGTAAGTCAGTAGAGGAAGAAGGCAGCAGTTACCTGTTTCAAATTGCACTATTAGCTTTTCTCATTATATTTTGGAATAGGACCCCATCACAGAGCACCTTTCACGTACTAAAGTCTCAGAGCATTAGTCTGTGAGGGCAGCCTGGTGAGAATTTCTATGGTACCCCAGTGCTTAGTGGTCATGTCTCTGTGACCCCTGTCAAGTATTTGTGCTTCGAAACATCTGACAGTGCAGATCCCACAGGCCCTTCAAGCTTGGTTTTCTTAGAAAAACTTTGTGTTTTTAACATAGGTATAGGAAGATAATTTACATTAGATTCCTACTGATCTGTTCTTCAGGTGATGCAGAGAATCCTTTTGTTTTGCAATATGCTGTTACATATTTAATGATACTTCAGGTCCATTCTTAACAAACCTAGCACTTCCAGCTTTTCTTGACAAGTTGTCAAGAAAACACTGGTTTTCTTGAATCAGAAATCAGAATCAGAATCAGAAACAGGTTTCTGATTCTCCTCTTCTGGATTTCCTTGTAGTTGTTCATGCCACCTTTTTGTCCAGTTTGAATACAGCAGTGAAGCTGCAGCATTACTACTGCTGAGTTAAAAGAAAGGATGATTCTGTGCCAGTAACCACCGGTTACCTCTTCTTCAACAGCCATGCTATCTTCATTTTGTGTGCTCTAAAACACAAACCCTTTCCCACATACTGGTAATTCAGGCAATTGGCTTCTTCCTACAGGTAGTCTTGAACTCATTGCCATTCCAGCTGCATTTGGTCATTTCAGGCCATTTCAGCTGCATCTGGTCATTTCAGGCCATATTTTCAACTTCTCATGACTGGAGTGAATTCTGGCATTCTTGTAACCATGCCAGATTGTACTGGCCTGAATTTCAACACACACATTCTTTTCCTTCCATCTTCCACATTAATGAAAATGTTCAATACTCTTGGATCCAAGGCACATCTCTCAGAAGTACAGAGTGAAGAGTCTCAATTTGGGTAGTTACAAAAAATGACTATTCACATGTTTTCTGTAGTTTCACATGAAGCTTAGTAGATTTCTCTCATCCTTTTTTTTCAGTCTGGACTATTATAACTGCTTGAATGTCATGCAAGAATGTAAGAATTTAATTAGTCAGTGTGTGACATCTGTTTCTTCCCATCCTCAAGGCTGACTTATCTTGTTACAGGAGAAAATCAAATTGGCATGATTTCTACTTGAAAAAAAAACCCCTCAGTGTGACCTTTTTGTTTCCTACCTTTGCTTTTTGTTTACAAGGTCCCAGTTTTCAGGAAATGAAAGTTCATTCAGTGGTCTTTTACTTCCTCAGCTTCTTGGTTTTATCCCTTTTTTTAAGATTATCATTGCCATTTAACCATTTCCAGTTTCCCTGGATTTTTTTTCAGATACCTACTAATAATAATTTTCAAAAATTACTATTAATGACTCTGAAATTTGGCCTGCTGAGATATTTCTCAGATCAACTCATGTAAGTACATTCCAATCTGCTGCATTTGTACAGATCTTACTTTTTTGTCACCAGTTGTCTGGCTCACAGTTGATCTTCAATGACAACTGAAGGGAAAAGAAAATAGGAACAGGTCTCCAGTTTCATCTGCTGGCTGTCTTTCATTTTTGTTGAACAGCAAATTGATCCAATTTGGTCTTCCTCTTACTAGCACTGTACTCATAGAATAATTTCTTCTTGACTTTGATATCCCTTGCTTTTTGTCTCCTGTAGGTTAACCTTTCTGATTTTGGCCTAACACCCTCATGCTGTTCTTCTATACCCATTCATAGTAATTTGACCTACTTTCTATTTCCTTAATGCTGCTGCTGCTTTGGTAAAGGAAGCTTCATTGTTCTTTTTCAACATTCTGTCTGTCCTTTGCATTGGAAGAGTCTGTGCTTATGCTTTGATAGAGTTTCCTTGAGGAAGTGCTAGTGTTCTGGTTTTATATATATAAGTCTTGTAACCTGATAGGTTTCTGTGTTTATTGAAATCTCTCTTCTGGCTTAGTATTTTTGTTTGGTTATTCTTTATTATTTATCAATACCCAGAAGTTTCTTATTTCATAGTAGTTTCTACCAGTGTGACCTTCTATCTTGATGTTTTAAATCAGTTTCTACTCTGTAACCTCTTCCTTCCATTAGTTTTTTTTTTTTTTTATTATTGTGTTTAAGGAATCCAGTAACCTTTATGGATGTCTGTTTGTTGTATTATGCCTTTTGGGAGTTAAAATTGTCCATAACAGTAAAATTCATCACCTTAGGTGATCCTGCTAATTGCTCAGAGGCCCATGAAACCTAATCTTTCTGGGTTTATAATTCTTACATACTCACACTGTGAGAGTGTTCATGTTCAGTTTTTCCTTTTTAATCCATAGGCGTGTTCAATATTCAAGTGCTCTCTCACTCTGCATTGTACCTCAGAGCAAGGAAATGCATTCTTGTTGCACAAAGCACAGTGCCTTGTCTGCCCTTTCTGTGCCTGAACAAAGACTTTGTTTATTCCAAAATGAGAACAGCCCTACCAAATCTCTAACTGAAATTATATTTTAGAAAGCACAGCATTCAACAACATGCTGTTTAGAAAGCATGACATGCAACTCATTTTTTGTGATTGTCTTCTTGTGTACTCATCTTTTGTGTTCTTCCTTAGGTGGAGTGAGGATTAACTTGGCTTTGTGACAGCCATTAAGATACCTGTTGTTCCTTTGTAATTATATCTTAGATGTAGTACATACCTCTGAGAAACCGTGTGCCTAGGGAGAGTAAATGAAACACACAAATGTGGGAAGTCTCTGTAGGACAGTGATCTTTAAAGGCCTCTCAGGTTCTTTTGGGGCTTGTGGCAGGTGAGTTTAAGGCAGTCACATTTCAGAGTTATTGCAGACTTGAATAATCAGTACAAGGTTTGGGCAGCAGGTTTCTCAGTAAAGAGAAGCACAGCTAAGACTCAGGTTTGCAGAAACATTTCTTATCTCAACAGCTCGTCATGAGGAGATGCTGGAGAAGTGGAGTTCTTGCTTTTCCCTCCCTCCAGGCTGTGTTTGGTGAAGGTTCTCTTGTGGCTCTGTTATGCCAGCCTGTTTCTATAGATCTAGTAATCTGTGAAAGTTTCAACTCCATACTGTTCAGAGAAAAGACAACTGGGAATAAGATGTGTCAATTTGATCATACGTGGCGATTCCTTTATCCTGAAAGTTTGTCTGCTTTTCCCAGCCGTGTAATCTGGAGTAATAATTAAACAAAGCTCTTCAATTACTTAGCTCTTCAAACTTGAGGCTGAGAATAAATGCTTAATTGCTGGGTGGGAGGACTTCTTACTTGGAAGAGATTGTCTAAAATTAGGATATGTATAAATTTTATTTTCTTTGAGATAAGAAATAAATCATTGCATAGAAGTGATGATTGCACTTCTATCCTTGCAGCAATGTATTATTGATGTTGATAATACTCTAAACCCCCTTTCTTTTCTTCTTTCAAGATTCACAATCGATACGAAGGCAAAGACATTTCAAAGCACAAGCGAAACTTGGCTATAGCAGGTGGTGTAACCTTATCAGTAATTGTTTCTCCAGTTGTAGCTGCAGTAACTGTAGGTAAGCAAATACTACTATTTTGTGTCTTGGTAGCACCTTGCAACCAGAGCTCTATAAACACTCACGAATAACATAACTAGGTGCTGCAGTTTCCTTTTATAGGTGAAGGAGCCAAGACAAGGAAGAGGTTATACATTTATTGGGGGAGAGTCAACTTGATTTTAATGTAGCATTTCCTGAAGAATTAAGACTAATTTTTGTCTTGAAAATTGAAGTTTCTGAAAACATTGTCCCTTTTGGCTTTTAAGATTAAAATATTTAAAGGTTTTTTAAATGACCAAGAAAAAAACTGTTGCCACAGAGTCTATTCATATTTTAATAACTTCATATCAAAATTTTCTCCACGCAGAACAAAAATAGTCTCTTACTCTTTTAACATTGCAGTAGTTGACAAACCACTTGTTTTGCTCTGGGAGTCAGTTCAAATTACATCACACTTTTTATCATGGTGATTGTTGAGTATAGCATTTAAGAAGAATCTTGCTGTTCCTTACAAAATAGTTGTCTCATCTTCCCAGGTAATTTCAAGATCACTGTAAACCTAGATTGTTTGTTTTTGAAAGGAGGGGACTTGCCTGGCACTGCCTTCTTTGTTGCAGCACAGGCATCTTCACAGTTGCACAGTAAGCTGCTGTGGATAGCTAACTCACACTAAAACACACCATTTAGTTTTAAGCTGGATCAGCCCCCTGTACACACAGTTTTGTCCGCAGTGTTCCCCCTTGTGCCAGAAGCAATGCTCAGAGAATAGTGAGTAACGTCCAGAAGATGAGGCCACTTTTAGCCAGTGATGATTCAGTGCAGCCAGGAAGCTTTAAACTGCTTGTTATCAATGGTGGACCACTGTGCAAATGAGGATATGAAACTGCTGTCAGTCTGCATTGCATTGTTCTCAGGTGGATGTGGTGTCAGATCCCTGCTAAACAGGTGGTGGGACACAGAGTCTCACAGTTGTATTTATAGGTCTGCCTTACTTCATTTCTCTCAAGCTGTTTCTTATTCCTGAACAGAGATGAAATGTGGCTTTTCAGGGAAAGCAGTTGGGTTTTATTTTGTGGAGTTTTGCTTTTGCCCCATTGTCATTAACAAATGGCCTCCAGTCTCAGGGCGTTGTGTGGTTTCCAAAATAATGACAATAAGAATATGGCATGCCTCCTTGAATGTGGACAATTTCTATTGAAGGAGACTTTGGAACCCTTAATTTAGATTAGACTGAGTAGCCTTTCTATTAGGTCTGCTTCTCTCCTGACATTTTCAGAATGTGCCAACCTGACATTTTTCAATCTGCTGGTTTTTGTACCTTCTGTACATTATGCCATAGGATGATTTAATTCATATGCCAAAGGACTAACTTCCATCGTCCACTCAAAGTGGTGAGGTGGATGTGTGTGTATCTGTGTGTGCTTTAGTCTACAGTTCCTTCAGCTGGTTCCCCTTCATTCCTGCCACCGTACTCCATTGAATTGTTTACTTTTAAAGGAAAACTTACATTGAAAAATCCCATAATAATAATAAAGTCTATTAAATTGATAGCAAAACCCTGTCTCCCTTAAGTGGATGTAAATTGAAGCCCGAGGTACTAATATATTCAGTTGAGTAACATTTGAAATAGATGTCTGCTATTTCTGCCTCTCAGGTGGAACAGCAGAGTCCCCAGTGGAGCCTTTCTGAATCTTCAGAGGACTTCAGTTTTGCTTGTAAATTATGTTATGGACATAGGGAAAGTATTAATTCATCAATCATTAAGTTTCTCTTCCTACCAATGCTGACAGAGGACATTCTGCCTGCTAAAAGTACTTTCCTGTCATTTCACCTTTGTGATTTACCGATATTTCTTAATTTTGCTCCCTCTTGATCTCTTTCAAGTGTAATATTAATCAAATTTTAAGTAATCTTGGAAAATGAAGTTGCCTTTATGAAAACCTCTAAAATAAAAGTCACTTTAATGAAAGACTCTACTTCCGTCTGTAGGTATTGGTGTTCCTATTATGCTGGCTTATGTGTATGGAGTTGTTCCAATTTCTCTCTGCCGAAGTGGAGGCTGTGGTGTGTCAGCTGGCAATGGAAAAGGTGTCAGGATAGAATTTGATGATGAAAATGATATAAACGTTGGTGGAACAAATGCAGCTGTAGGTAAGAAAATTCAGTGTTGTGTTTTCTGTAAATATGGGCTTTGTGACTTGTATTTTCTATCTTGGACACTAAAGTAGTTACTTGTATTTGGGGCTGCTTCTGTTAATTTTTAAAATTGCACCTCTCAGATGATAATTGTGCCAACTTGACATTTTTCAATCTGCTGGTTTTTGTACCTTCTGTACATTATGCCATAGGATGATTTAATTCATATGCCAAAGGACTAACTTCCATCGTCCACTCAAAGTGGTGAGGTGGATGTGTGTGTATCTGTGTGTGCTTTAGTCTACAGTTCCTTCAGCTGGTTCCCCTTCATTCCTGCCACCGTACTCCATTGAATTGTTTACTTTTAAAGGAAAACTTACATTGAAAAATCCCATAATAATAATAAAGTCTATTAAATTGATAGCAAAACCCTGTCTCCCTTAAGTGGATGTAAATTGAAGCCCGAGGTACTAATATATTCAGTTGAGTAACATTTGAAATAGATGTCTGCTATTTCTGCCTCTCAGGTGGAACAGCAGAGTCCCCAGTGGAGCCTTTCTGAATCTTCAGAGGACTTCAGTTTTGCTTGTAAATTATGTTATGGACATAGGGAAAGTATTAATTCATCAATCATTAAGTTTCTCTTCCTACCAATGCTGACAGAGGACATTCTGCCTGCTAAAAGTACTTTCCTGTCATTTCACCTTTGTGATTTACCGATATTTCTTAATTTTGCTCCCTCTTGATCTCTTTCAAGTGTAATATTAATCAAATTTTAAGTAATCTTGGAAAATGAAGTTGCCTTTATGAAAACCTCTAAAATAAAAGTCACTTTAATGAAAGACTCTACTTCCGTCTGTAGGTATTGGTGTTCCTATTATGCTGGCTTATGTGTATGGAGTTGTTCCAATTTCTCTCTGCCGAAGTGGAGGCTGTGGTGTGTCAGCTGGCAATGGAAAAGGTGTCAGGATAGAATTTGATGATGAAAATGATATAAACGTTGGTGGAACAAATGCAGCTGTAGGTAAGAAAATTCAGTGTTGTGTTTTCTGTAAATATGGGCTTTGTGACTTGTATTTTCTATCTTGGATACTAAAGTAGTTACTTGTATTTGGGGCTGCTTCTGTTCATTTTTAAAATTGCACCTCTCAGATGATAATTGCTTCTCTGTGTCATTTTGTGCTGGGTTGTATTACAAAGTTATTGCCCATTTTAATCAAAGCCAAACTCAAGTCTTCTCCATAGGTAAGAGTTTTCACATACCATTAATGTTGCTCTTTCAGAATCCTGGCCTGTGGAAGCTGGTTAGATTTTTTTTTTTTTTGATAGGGCCAACTAAAGACTAGTCTGATGCTTCAGTTTTTTGATTACATGGTGCTATGCTGTGTGATGGGGTCTCTCTGCATTCCTTTTATCCATGTCCTATCCGTGGTTAATTTTTTGCTGATGCCAGGCATAGCCATTATAGCAGCGCCAAGAAAGGTGTCTTTTAAAATTATTTCTGGTTTTGGGGGATTTTTTTTTACCAAGTTCTCCTTTTGTGACCATGTGTTTTATAAATCCTTCTTCTCAGCATAATTTCAGAAAGAGCTTTCACAGTCGCATTCCAGAAAGAGCTAAGTGCTGCTTCCATAGCTGAGGAGCCTTGTGTGTTTCTGCAGATACCACGTCGGTGGCGGAGGCGCGGCACAACCCCAGCATAGGGGAGGGCAGCGTGGGGGGCCTGACGGGCAGCCTGAGCGCCAGCGGCAGCCACATGGACAGGATCGGGGCCATCCGGGACAACCTGAGCGAGACAGCCAGCACCATGGCCCTGGCTGGGGCCAGCATCACGGGCAGCCTCTCAGGGAGCGCCATGGTCAACTGCTTTAACAGGTGAGGGGCCTGCTCCAGCCCTGCACTGCCCTGCTCCACCTGCAGCCACAGCCCGTGCACCTCCTCCCTTCCCCAATTTTGTGTGCCGTGGAGAGTGCCATGGTGAGCTGCTCCAACAGGTGAGGGCCCTGCTGCCAGCCCTGCTCCACATGCAGCCACAGCCAGTGCACCTCCTCCCTTTCCCAGTTTTTGCATTTCAGTATCAGTTCCTATTAAAAGGAAGTGTCTCTGGGAGATAAACAGTTCATCCCTGACAAACTTACTGATTTTCAAGAGATCCTGCCTGACCACAGTTCTCAAGACTTTGCTTTTGTTTAGACTGAGTGGGGCCTGAGATCCTGTTCTCCTGCTTCCCCAGGAGAGCTGCCTGTAGGCAGGAGTCAGAGGGGGGCAGCTCATCTCTAACGCAGTTGGGTTCTCTGGTGCACCTCACCCAAAAGTCAGAACTGCTGACTTTTTGGTCTGCAGGCACCAAGCTGTGCCTCAGAACACCTGGGTGGAGTGTGGACTCCAAATGGACTTCAGGCAGGACGGGAATCAGATGAACACCTGGCCTTGCCAAGGTGCCAGCTTCATGTCACGTGCTCAGTGCCTTCTGTGAATTTGGACCTTTCTGGGAGTTGGCTCTCCTGCACCCTGAAGAGAAAGAGAGTGTGTAGAAAGGATTGTTAGCATGTGGGGTTCAGAATGGAATTTGCTCCTTAAATCAGCTGCCAGCACTGCTCATTTTGAGTAATTTGGCATTCCAAGCTATATAGAATAAAGAGTGGGATAGTATCAAACATTTCCCTCTGCTGGGACAGGTGTACCAGGCTGTGACTGCTGAGTGAAATACACATACCCTCTTCTTTAAAGAGCTGAGAGTTAAAACAAAAAAACCCCAAAACAACAACAAACACAAAAACCAAACCAAAACAAACAAACAAACAAAACCAAAAACCACACACACAAAAAAAAACCTAAACCCAATTTCAATGTCAGTACGCAGATAAACAAGACATTTGGAAAAAAGCTTGTAATTTGATTTCTGGTGTATCTACTGAGCCACAGTTTAAGATTGCTCAGGTTTCTATTATTCCTGTTGCAGTTGATAGCAATACAATGTAAAGCAGAGTACAGAACACAGTTCTGTGCCTCTTATTTGATTAGCAGTAATTTGCAGCAGGGGATACATGGGTACTATCATGTCTTGACTTTATGTACCCTTCTGATTCTGATTGTTTTCACCATTTTTAAAGTATTGTGTACTATCTGCAGAGGAACTGTAGCTGAACCTGGAAGCTGTCCTTGTAAATCTCAGGAGGGAAAAAATCCAGAACTTTTGGTTAACACCTTTAGGAAATTATTCTGGTTTTGCTTTGAGGTGTTTTTCTTTGCTTGGTTTTAATAAAAAAATAGTAATTTTGACAGTGGGAATGGAGAACATGTGTCAGTAGGGTAAATAAGCCCATCTGTACTGGAGTGACTCAAGAACTCTTATTTCATAAGTACTGACTGACTGACTGACTTACTCCCATCTACAAAGTGTGCTTTAACTGTTGTGGTAGTATATGTAACTTTCTCTTTCTCTTTCAAAGACTGGAAGTACAAGCAGATGTGCAGAAAGAACGATACAGTCTGAGTGGAGAATCTGGCACAGTTAGCTTGGGAACAGTTAGTGACAATGCCAGTACCAAAGCAATGGCAGGATCCATTCTCAACTCCTACATCCCTTTGGACAGGTAAGGGAAATGTGGTGAAAATAAAATATTTATAAGCCTTGCTTATTAAAGGATATTTTAAGCATGCCTCAGCTGTCCTGCGTTTGAGATTACACTTTGAAACTCTAGATTTTGTTACATATGGAATTAGGTGTGACTGCTTTCTGCGTTTTGCCAGGGTTATTTCCAGAGAGGAACACCAATTGCTGTAGCTCAGTGAAGTGTTTGGTGGTTCAGACTTTGTGTTTTTCTTTGGGCTGTTTATTTGGTTAAACATTTCCCCTTACAAGATACACAGTGAAAGTGGGAGGGATGTATGTAGGAAAGCAGCAAGAGTTTGTTCCACCCTCTGACGACACTGACGGATTCTCCCCTGTTGTAGGGAAGGTAACAGCCTGGAAGTGCAGGTGGATATCGAATCCAAGCCAGCCAAGTTCCGGCACCACAGCGGGAGCAGCAGCGTGGAGGACGGCGGCGCTGCCGGGCGCGGCTGCTCCGGCCCGCCCGAGGGCAAGGCCGGCGCCACCAAGTGGTCCAAGGAGAGCACGGCGGGGAAGAAGTGCAAAGGTAAGCTGAGAAAGAAGAGTAGCATGAAGATTAATGAGACAAGAGAGGACATGGATGCTCAGCTGTTGGAGCAGCAAAGCACAAACTCCAGTGAATTTGACTCTCCCTCTCTGAGCGATAGTATTCCGTCTGTAGCAGATTCGCACTCCAGCCATTTCTCTGAGTTCAGCTGCTCAGATATGGAAAGTATGAAAACTTCCTGTAGCCATGGCTCCAGCGACTATCACACTCGCTTTACCACAGTCAGTGTTCTCCCAGAGGTGGAAAACGATCGCTTGGAAAACTCTCCACAGACGAGTGGAATCCCTGTGCCTGTTCCAGCTGCCCCAAGCACTGATGTTCCACAGCTGAGTTACATTGCTGAGGAAAGCGTTAATAGTGGATCTTCGACAGATGGAGATTTAGGTGTTGGTGAAACACTGAAAGAAACAAACAACAACCATTCACAACAGGCTGTGGAATTAAGCACTGCTGTTCAGACTGAAATGTAAATTTGTAAGTGCTGCAAAAATCTATTTGCCACTAAAGAACCCTGTCAAAGCTGGTTGAATCACATGCAACTTCCATAAGTTTCAGGTGACCAGCAGAAGCAAGGTTTTGATACAACTGCATTTTCTATATATTGTCTGATAAAGCAAAATACTTCCTATGGATCTTCAACCTGTATGAAGAGACATGAAGGCTTTAACCAAGTGCATTACAGCAGTACAAATATGTCCATGTTTTGTATTTTTGCCACAACTTTGCTTGAAAGCGTATACTTCGTGTATTTAGATAAAAATTGGTAAATTCTTAATATGTTAAATGCTGAAATGAATAATATGTCCTGCACTGTTCACTTGGAAAATATGGGGTTTGGGATAAAGGGTGTTAGCTGAGCATTAGTGACTTAAAACCATTCTTGTGTGAACTCTTAAATTTAAGGGAAGCAAAGACCTGCAGAAACCTATACAAACATACTTCAACAGTGAATACTCAGAATGACAATTTTGTTTCATAACTGGACACACTGTATTTAGAATGCATGTAGAATGAACTGCATATCTTCAGATGGATGTAGCCTGTGTCAGAAGTGTTTGTATGTGTGTACACTTTGAGCAGGGTTATGGCTTTTACGTAATTTCAAAACATAAGAAATTGGTACTTAATATATGGTGGAATGGAGACATCACCTGTGTAGAACAGTGGGGTTACCTGTTTATTCATGCAACCAATCATGCAGCAGGTAAGGCCACTATATAGTGTATAAAAAGTGTAAAATAACAATCCAGTGATTTCTAAACATTGTAGAAAAGCAGATGCAGTCACCTTTCATTAGGGGGAAAATTGGTGCCCCATCCATTCTTGGTGCCTTTGGAAAAGACTGGGTTTGAAGTGCCTGGTTGTCTGAGGATTTTACTGTAATGTTTTCCAGAATGTCCTCTTTGGCCACCTTGGTTCACAAAAGAAAATCCTGGTGAATAAAATGACTGTCATAGATATAATAATGAAGTATTGGCCTACCAAAGACTCACTCAGGCTTTAGTGGACTTGACATCTCTTTGCAAGACATGCCTGTCTTTAGTCCCAGAATCTTAAGTGCAGTGCAATTACTGCCCAAATGCAAAGATAGGTTCCAAATATGCTGGCTTTTTCCTTTTTTTTTTGCAAATGGAAGATGTACAGCTGAACACAAGCTGAAGTTGGCCAAAGCGCCCGCACTGTTAACATTTTTTGCTAAGTAATTCACTAAAATTAAAAAAAGTTGTGAATCTCAGAATAACAGTTAACAATGTTCTGTCTTGTGTTTCATGTATTGCCATTATGGTGCTACTGGAGGTTTGATTGGATGAACAGAATGCCATGAGCTACGGTCCTCTTCCATGACTTATCCTCACCAGTTTCAGTAATAGCTTATAACACTAGTGCCAGTTACGTTATTTGGTAATGCTTGTTACAGTATTTGTATATTTGCAGTTCCGTTCTGCTCAATAATATGCGTGTAAACTGCATATCTGAAATAAATGTCTAAATACTGACTTCTAGTGGTCTGTTGTTTAATGTGCTGATCAGCCTTATGAAAATGTGTACGTTCCCAGGGAGCCTTTTTTCCTGACCACTCTTATCTCTTGCTGCCTTTAAATATTTTTATTTGATTAGGTGTGTTTGGAAGTTGAATGTTCTGATTCTTGGAAATGTAAGATCTAAAGTCAGTTGTTTCTTGTACAAGGTTTCAGCCTTCTCTAAGATTAAAAGAAATCTGATCTGCCTCTCTGGCAGGCAGAACAGTAAATGGTTTTGGGAGAGGGATGCAGCTCTGGCAGGAGCTCTTTAAACAAAACTGCACTATCTTGGCACAAGTCACATGGCTGACTAAACTCGAACTCCGTTTTCTCCATCTAAAGTGATGCTCTTCTCACTTCACATGGCCTGCACTGAGTTCTTTCTGGAACACCACAGATTGGTCAGAGTTTCTGGGTAACACCTGGTGTTTTTTGCTGAGCTGAACTGCCTGTTCCTTCGGCTCATTTTCTCACCTGCATCATGAGAGGCCAGGGAAGTGAGAAACTAAAACTGATGGGGATGCATTGCAGAAGCCCAAGCTGGATTGCCTCACCCAAAACCCATATGCAAGCTTTTGTCAGATGGAAAAGCTATTTCAGCAAGTTTAAACCTACCTCTTAATTTCTCAAGACCTCAGTTTTGCTGTGCAGGTAATTGGAAATATGGTTTACTCTTGTAAATAAATTTTATCAAATAATAGCATCATTTTCAGTCACTCTGAAATAATCTGATAATTTTATACATCACTTGAAGAGGTAACGTTAAAATGCAGGTAAGTTTTTTCTGGAGATAAGTTTTTAGCAGCAAACCATTTTGCTGATTAATTTGGTAATATTTTTAAATTAAGAGGTAATATTTCATACGTGAGGCAGTCTTAACAGCAACAGTAAATTTAATGCAGCACTGAATTTTGAGTCTATAAAAAATATACACTTCTATTAATACACTAATGTAGAAGATGCTTCTCTTATTTACGGATCTAGTGTAAGAATTCTATTAACATTTTTTTGCACTGAATTAAATTAGAGGAAAGATAAAGTTTACATCTGATGTCCCACCACAGTGGAAATTTTTTCAGAAATTTTATTCATGATTCCTGGCCAATTTGATTAATTCATGTCAGGTTGTGGATCTTGAGGAAATTTATTTTAATACCTGTATCTGAGACTATTTGAGAAAGTTAGAACCTTAGATAAAAACCATCATAAAAGCCTTCCTCCTGGTGTTTGCATGTCTTCGTTGTAGTGGAGCATTCAGGCTTGTACATCCAGCCTTTCATTCAGTCAGTGTCACAAAGTTTTGCATGTATGAGCTAATTACTTTTTACTGTTGCATAAAAATTTTTTGACTGATTTACATCTCTTCCAGTCATTCAGATTGATTTTTAAATAGTTGCCTACTTAGTAATACCACCACTCTGATGGATAATAATGCATTTTAAGGATAATCAAGCAGAAGGTTGAAAAATACTAGAATTAATGAACTTAAAAACCATGAATATTCTAATCCAGGTGAAATTGTGGCAGTCTTGAACAGAAACTTTGGAATGATGTTGAGATTTATTTAGAATCATTTTCTGAAATGACAAAGATCTGAGGAGCACAGTTACGACCTCGACTGCTTCTGCCAGTCCCAAAGGTGACACATGGGTCTTCTCAGATGGAATAATCTGGTGTTGCTGTGGGAGCAGAATGGTTTCCCCTTGAGGACTGAAGAACCCCCCAGGCCCAGTCGTGGTGAGATGCACGGTCCCAAACTGCTGACAACGTTTGTTGCCTTTGGATTCAAAGGGTAGGAGAGACAGAGAAAGGTGGCTGTCAGGTACTTGGTAATCGAAGCTGGTCTGGAGGGAAAGGAGGAGTTGGATCCACAGCCTTAGGGATGACACTGAACTTTGTGCTGAACACAGCCCCAGGTCCTGGCTGTGGCACCTCACTCTGTGCCAGGCCAGGTAACTGAGTGGCTTTGAGGTGTGACTGTCTCAGCACCTGCCTGCACACAGGGACCAGTGGGAAGCATTTGGGAGGCAAACCCAGCAAGCTGCCAGGTACAGCTCTCCTTGCTCCAGATTCTGGTGAGCTGGCTTTACGAAAGCTGGCTTTATTCATGATTCCATCTCAACAATAAGGACATTAAAATTCCCAACAGCCGCAATTGGAGTGGTTGTGTTTAGGCACCAGAGCTGTGCTGCTGGGGCTGTGTGGGCTCGAGCTTCCCTTTGCTCACAGGCTGCATTCTCAAGCACAGCGTTCTGTGTGAGGTGCACTTTATCCCCTTATAATCCTTCTTGCTTACAAGGAAAACCACTCCCATGTTGCTGACTGTGTTAGCACGGCTGGCATTTAGCAAGGAGCGACAGAGAAGTGGCACAGGGTTGCAGGGAAATGGCACTGCCACAGAAGTGGCACAGGGTTGTAAGGAAATGGCACTGCCACGGCTGGAGGCTTCATCTGCACTGCAGTGTGTTACATGCCCTCGGGGAGGGCCCAGGGAAGGAAGGGGGACTCAGATCACTGATAATTCATCCCCCTCAGCCGGCCCCTGCTCCAGCTGCCCGCCCTTTGCCCCTTGGGGAGCTGCAGCTCACAGGCACTGAGCAGAGTTACACTGACCTGGGTCATAAATCTTGATTACAGCACGGAAGAATTTTTGTTCCCTACTGTTCAAAACAATGTTATTTCATTTATTGTAACAAACAAGTCTAAGTCTTCTGAAAGGCCTGGAAGCTAAAGGAGTAGCCCTCTATTTGTGCAACTGCATTATGTAAAGAAGGGCATGGTCTGATGAGTGGAAATACATCCCACGCAAGGGCAAGGAGTGCGGTTTACCAACAACTGAGCTCTCACCACCACCTGCACCTCTGGGCAGGGAGAGTGGGAAGAGGGGTGGCCCTGTGGTCCAACTCTGCCATGCTGACACTCAGCCGTGGCAGCACCTGTCAGCCTGGAGCTGGCTTCTCGAAAAAACATCAAAAATACTTTGAAAGGATCAAAATAACAACAGTGTGACCCACCCCATTCCTGTGCTATTCCCTGGCCACTGACTGCATTTTCTGTGGCTACAGAAAGAATCTTGCTGTCATCTCTCATGTGAAAAGCAGGGATCTGTGTCCAGGAGCAGCTGGGTGTGTGTAGGCCTGGGACACACATCCTCTGTGCTTGTGACTGGCTGCACTGTTGCCACTGCTGGGTCACATCACACCCCTGCTCCCATCACCTGCAGAACCAGTGCTCTCCTGCTTTTGTCCTGCTGTTGGGTTTGGTTTTTTCACAGAGGTGGAAGTTGACACTGAGGGGGTGAGTGACAAGCCAAGCTCATGACACCATGCTGAGATGGGGGTCTCCCTGCCCCAAAGCCAGGTAAGACATTTGGGGTGCTCTTGCTGCCCCCTTTTGCCCACTCAGTTGTTTCTAGGTGCTGTGTCCCCACTGAGGCCATGCACTGCAGTGCTGAGGTAGCAGCTCCAGTCCTACCTTTGCCTGGCAGAGCAGCCAAAGCTGCAGAAAGAGATTATGGAGGGCAGAGGGAAACAAAAAACCAGCATAAATAAAGGCCAACCACAGAGCAGAAACAAGACTTAAAATATGGGAGTGTTCAAAAATAGGGGAAAATTAGACCAGGAGTGTCAGAGATAGGGACTGTCCGGGGAGAGAGGAGCTCCCAGCCCAGCAGTGAGGAAAGCAGTAATTCAGCTCTGTGCCTTCTCCTGCTGACCATTACACAGATGGGACACAAAACACATTTTGCAGCAGGTCCCATGGTGAGCAAGGAGCTGCTTTTGCCTGCAGCTGCTCCAGTGCCACTCCTGGGATGCTGTGGTGGCCTCTTTGCAGAGGACATTGTCTGTGACCGGTGACCCCAAGCTGCAGCTGCTTGGGGGCTACAGAAATTTCTCCCACAGTTTCCCAGACAAAGGCAAGAGGAACTGACTTAGGCAGCCCTTACCTGTCAAACAAATGGTGAAATCCACACCTAATGATATTCCATTCTGCACCCCTTGCCCCCAAAATGCCTTCCTACAGTCTAATGCTGCCCCTTCAGTTTTGAAGACTGGTGCCCTTGGCTTAAGCTGTTCAGGCCAAACCAGCAGTACAGTCCCTTACATGTGTTTGACTCAATTTTTTTCTAAGTTCTGTGTCTTTAGAAATTGTTCTGCCTGTCCATCAGGCCCTCCCAAATGCTGTCTAAAAAAGTAGCCAATCTCAATGAAAGCTGAAGGAGGCAGGACCATCACCAAAATGACTGCAGGCAATGCTGGTGTTCTACATCCTCAACAGCCAAAGTTTAGGGTCTGCCTTAATCTGAGGAGATCACACACAAACAAAGTGAAACCTGTTAATTGCTAAGTATCAGTTGTACTGATGATGCTTTAAGAATTAAAAGCCTCATTCTTGGCACTCCAAGCTGAAACTCGTAATCCACATGTCAGAATTATAAGCCTAAAGTGTACTGAACTGAAAAAGAAGCCATAATTGTATTTCTCAAGAAAATAACTTTATTACTTAGTATACACCTGAGAAAAATTTTCATTAGAACAACATTCTTAATGGTATTTCTGCAGTGCTAAGTGAGTTTGATATACATTTATATCATCTGTGTAAAGAAGGCATCAGGGTATCTGAAAAATTTAAGTTTCACCTTTGAAGGAACTTTGTCAGAATCAAATATAAAACATAAACAATGCCTGAAATTAAAAAAAATTATACTGGTCCAAAAATTGTTGTAGTTTTATAAATATATCTGTAAACAGAAATAGCCAGTATTTTAAATAATCTGAATACAAAACTCAAGAGTTATTTTTTTTTTTCTATTGTGCAGTGCAGCCACTTGTTCTTCTGTCACTGCCCAGAAGTCAGACAACCAGCCATCCTCCTGCACACACAGGAAAAGAGTTCTCTGTGCACTAAAAATTACTCACTTGTTAAAAACATACCCATCCATTTAATAATTGTTTCCATGACAAGCTAATCAATAATTCACTCACCTTTTTTGTTAAGATGCAATGAGCCAAAATATTTAAATCTGTTTTGTACAGACCAGGAACAGTGAACAAACCGATGGCCCACAGGAGTGCACTTCTTTACAAGAAATATTAACATTTTTCTGAATATTGTTAATACTTCTTGTAAACTCATTTTAGCAAAGTTACTGCTAACTGACCCATTTATCTTGAAGACACTTCTTTATCACAAGAACACAGAACTCACAAAATGATGTAACAAGTGATGACTAAAAGTATATTTACCTATTGTACCATCAAGGTATTTCCCATTGCATATATAAGGTAAAATATATTTTTCTGAGTCTAAATAAAATCAGTATGCCAAATGAAATGAACTCTGTTACTGAACACAGACGGGCCTTAAATTCTAGAGATGTATACAACTACAAGAAGAAAAGAGCAGCAAGTTTTAAATGTGCATATGCTGTCAAAACAAAATAGAATTCCAGCAATCCAGGTAAAGACCCACTTGATCCCAGGCAAGTCTGCAGAGTTCATTCATCTTCTAACATGAACTATACGCATGCAGCCAATAAACTTTAACTTCTTAAAGTTCATAAACCTTTTTAAGGTTCTCAAGATCTTCCAGTGAGTACTGATCACTCTGGCTTTCTGTAAGTAAGTCAAACAGATGCTGTACCTCTTCTTTTTCATTTTTGCTGAGAAGGGCCAGCACCACCTGAAAAAACCCACAACAAATTATTTTATAATCAGCACAGGTTCTGTGAAAATCCTAATATCTGACAGAGACACAAAAGTCAGTGTGTTTTTTCCTTTTAAGATATGAAAATTTCCTTTAGATTTCTGTGTAATTTAAGTACCCATTCAATCAGTCTAGGGTCTTACCTTAAATCTTTTGGCTTTGCTCAAGTAGAACAGGTGCTGATATGCAAGGCCAGGATCTTTTCCAGCTATGTAATGTTCCAATGACTGGATAAAAATCAGAAGGATTTCTCCTTCAAGTTTGTTACTTAACAGCACTGGCAGTGTTTTTGGATCAGTAGTTGTTAAAAGATCTGCACAAGCAGCTTTATCCTTATTGGTATTCAGTGCATTGACAATCTGACCGAAGTCGTAAGCGTTGGGTGGCTCCGAAACACGGAGCTTCTCCGAGGATCTCCTTGGCACTGCCTTTGGAACAGCCTCCTCAGCAGCAACAGGCTGAGCCTCAGCATCTTCTGATGTGGCAAACTGCCCCTCTCCCCGCTCATCAGGTTCAGTCACCTTCACAAACAAAGTGGCAACAGATCACTTCATGTGGACACAGAGATAACCTGAAGCTTCATAAACTGCATTTATCCATCACAGCACTGGATTAAAGCTGGCACTCTGTTCTTCACCAAAGAAAGGCACCCACGCTCTTCCATGGCCTACTGCCCCCAGAACAGGAGCTCTCCAATTCACCTTTAAAGGCTCACTGTCCAAAGTGTATTTTTTACACCTCCTTTTCACTGCTTGGCACTGCTCTGTGGAATCACCCCTGGAGAGCACCAGGAGAAAGGAGGACTCCACACATGTATTAATGTGAAGTTCCAGAAGACAGGGACAGCTGGAGTCAAGGCAGCAGACACCCATTCCATTTCTCTGCTGTGCCTCCAGGGCACTACAGGCACATGGCAGCTGCATCAGGCTGCTGTTTGGAGTCTTGCTTTGGGAAGAGAAAGCTCAGCATGGATAACCTGCCTCACTATCCACTTAACTTCTCCTGAGACTGCAACCTCCATCAAGTTTCATGAATCAGTGACTAAAAATTAACTATGGGGCCAACTACATTTGCTAAAGTCTATTTCAAACCAAAAAGAGTTGTGAAATTATTATAACCTGACTAAAACTTACTGAATAGGGTCTGTCAATGCAAAGTATTTTGAAAAGTCTGAAGATACTATATTGCATAGTACTGCATTTGGCTTATAGACATTTTCTTCTATTTTTCAACAATCCTTAGAATCAAGGGAGAAACCCTGACTGTCTTTATATAATTATAGCTTGATTAAGAAAGAATAATGATAAATTATTTTTCTAATTTTGTTTTTCTTTGCAGTCTGTCTTCATGGAAAAAGACTACCTTGTACTACAGCAGGTCAAAGAGGGGAGCCTCTCCACAGGGGCAGTTGTAATGATGCCAGCAAACATAAATGCTTCCTGCATGACCCCTAGAAAAATTACCAGTGCCAACAATGTAGTTAGCTGGTCTCTGAATTATGTGGTCACTTCCCAAACTGCCTCTAAACACCTTCCAGGTCTGTTGTTTGTCACAACTCAGAGCTTAACTAACACTATACCAGATTATGCCTGTTACATAAAAATCCATGAGCTCGTGACAACATGAAGTACTTCAAGAACATTTCCCCCTATATTAATAACTGAAGTTTCCATTATACCAGATTCTGAAATTACATTATCAAATTACGGTACCACTGTACAGACTGGTAACTATGTATTTTAACTATACATTTTTAAATGAAAAGGAGGAAAAGAATTCTTTAACAACCCACAAAGCTACAATCCAAAAATATCAGATGACTGAGAAAATCCTTCCATCACCTAATTCTACCCAGAACTGTGCAAATCTAACATTTTGATCTTGTATATAACATTACATCCTGTGTTTCTTTTGTAAGATCCTACAGATGTTTTACTCTTGCTCTTTAGGGTAGGATTTCATTTTTCAGACCCATAACTTCAGGACCAGCACAGGAGCAGCCAGCACATCTGCTGACCACAGACCTCTGCCAGCACAGCCCCAGAGGCTGCCCAAGGAGCACAGAATTCAAAAATGAAACTGCTATTTCACAGCTGCATGCTGTAAAACTTATTTCAAAGCTTAAGCAGCTTTTGTTTACAAGGAGCATACCCTTGAGTTTAGTGCCATCTAAATGGACTATTTCCCTTCCTGCTGTAGTTGTGAATACACTTGTGAGCAGTCCAAGCTTTATCATATGTAAAAATCCTCCAATATGCCCTCAAAAATGATACGAAAAATACAACACCATCCCCACAAAGATACAGATTCAAGATGGGCAAACAAAAGCTTTAGTATCTCTTCAAATGTGCAGCTTCTGTTGTGTTTGCTTTTAAGAAATGAACAGGTACACCACCTCTTGTATGGTTATTTTCTTCCCGTGTGCTTGCTGACTGCCATCTCCAGCACTGCTGCCAAGGTGAAGCAGCTGGGTTACCTCCTCTAATTCCTTTTGTGCTTCAACAACATTTGGATCTATTAGAAGTACCTTGTTGAAATCATCAGCACTGGCTTGATAATTCTGTAAGTAGAAGAAAATATTTTTCTCATAAGCACCTCACTAGAAAAATAAATCTGAAGTACCATACTGTTCTTTACAAGTAAAAAGGTAAAAATACTGAGATCTTGACACTAAGTAGACCAAAATAATCTAAATACTGATAGTGTGTTTTCTTTAGAGGGGAAAAAGGAAATGAGAATGAGTTAATACTCTGTGACTAAATATATCCAATTAAATATGTAATATGAAATAATTTATTTTCAGAAACCTATTCCCTGTGTCAGAGAGCAAATTATTGAAGTTTGCTGCTTTTAAGCATAATTAATTACAGTGTAACACTACTTCACAATTAATGTAACTTGAGTCCAGTAAGTCTGCATACTTGCTTTGCCAATAAGAGAATTAAACTGAGCTTTGATTAAAGATTTATCTAATCTTCCTGGGCTTCAATCCCATAGACCATCTCTTAAAGTGAAATTTTGCTAATACTTGAGAAGACTGGGATTATGTTACGACCTCTGGGCTAAACAAGATTAGGACAAACACAGTGACAGTGGCATTAAGAGACAGTTCCTCAATAATCAGTCTTGCAATTTGTTTCGTGCCTTTATTTCCCATTTTTAATGTATAACTACTATTTTTAAACTAAATTTTCTAAAGTCACAAAGTTAATAGCATCAATTGAGGAAGACTGGAATTATCACATAGGAAAATCAAGACTCCTCTCAAGGGCTGGAGTATCAAAAATAAAGATGAAATGAAGCAGTAAACTGTAAAAGACCATGCAGACAGTAAAAGACCAACATAATTTCTTGTGTAAGTGGTCTAGTATTTCTTCTGTTTGGTCTAGTATTGCTTCTGTTCCCAAGCAGCATCATAAGGTTACTATTAAATAATTTGTATTGTGGAAAAAAAAATCCTCATGTAGCACCTGAGGTACTTCCTCAGCACCTCAACTGTAACAGAGGAGCCAATGTCCAAGTCACTCAAACTCTCCCACATTTTGTTCCAAACTGGTGGCCAGTATTCAAGGTGCAGAGAGGCTGCAGAACAGCAGCAGTGAACTGAAGCCTGCCAGGTCATGAAGGAACAGAGAGAATGAGAATTATGTACTCGTAACAAAGGAATGCACAAAGGGGCCAGGTTGCTTTCACGAGAAATCCACTACTAATTAAACTAAATCATTTGAATTACATTTTTACTGTCTGGTAGAATCCCATTTATACTGATGTTTTATCAAGTTTAACAATATAAGGTTAGAGATGATTAATACCAGGTAGCTTAACACAGTTACAGAAAAAACATTACAAATTGGGACTTATCACACTTTAAAAATTTTATAGCTACTGCAACAGAGGAACAAATGTATCATGTATCATGTTACTAGGACCTGCATTTGGAATTATAACATGGGATGAAAACAGACTGGTATGCAGCTAAGCACAAACAGGTTCTCAGGTGCTGTGTAAGCTGAGACACCATCCAGTAGTTTTTTGTTAAAGCATCAAACATAATGGAGGCCTGAGTAAGTGTCCATTCATTTGAGGGACAATGATGAAACTTGGTGGACCTCCAGTCCTCTCCTGCAGCATGGAAGACAGTACTTCAGATGCTTGTTTAAAGACACTTGTAAATTTAATACAAAGCAGGTGATGAGAGCTGCCATCATGAGCCCACAAAATCAAGAAGCTGATAATTCAATACCAAGGAAGAGCTGATGGGTAGGGCAAGGATTGCTGTGGGAGAACTGTGGAGTGTAAAGGCTGACTTAACATCACTGAAGATGGGGAACCACCAGAGGGAGGGACAAACAGAACCACACAGTTCAGTGATGGAACATGAGATCTGAAGTCGGGATGGATATGATCAATGTGTCTGCATTTATGAAGATCAGGTAAAAGGATACTCTAAAAACTGTATGTAAGATGAGAACTGTGGAAACACTACCACCACCATGCAGATGGAAAGGGAAAGGCTGAGTACTGCCATAGAGGGACAAAGTACAGTACTGACAAAAGTCTGTAATGCACTGGGGGAAGAAGGAGAAAATAATGATAACTAAAACCCTGGTTTAATATGACACTTAAACATGAGCAGATGCCAAGACAGCCTGAGATTTTGGTTTGGACAGATAAAGACAAACTTGGAGAGAATCCATTTGTCATCAGCAAAGTTATAGTAAACTCCTTGACTGATAAAAGAGACTGGGATACCCAGAAGGAGAATACTAGAACATTAAACAGATTTGAAATTCACTTAACCAATCTCCAGCCAAACATTATTTATTGCAATATTCTTGTATTTTCTCAAATTATTACATCAACATGCAGGTTTTGATGTAGCAAAAATATTTATATAATGTTTTATGTATGCCTTATGCTCTACAAAGTAATAAATCATCACGCTGAGTACTTTGTTCATAGTCACCCATTGACAGCAACTACCTCATTGCCTTTGAAGGGGATAAGCAAGTTTAGAAGTGCTTAAGAATACCTGGCATGTTCTTCTTCCTCACCTGTAATCCTTTGTATGCTAGTGCTCTTCTATAAAAAGCTTTAATATTAGAATCTTCTATCTGAAGAACATGATCACAATCCCGTTTAGCCTCTTCATATTTATACAGTTTCAAGTAACAGAGAGCTCTAACACAGAAAAACAGAATACACTGCAATGTAAGTAATTCTACAGTGCTGTAGTGCTAACATCATCTGACTCACAAATGTTAATTAAAATTCTTCAAACAATTCAGTCTTAATGTGATTTTTTAAGTACCATTAACTATCAAGAACATCACTGGATGGATTTAGAGAAGGCTAATTCCTGAAAAAAAAGTCAAAATACAAGTATGACTAATGCTTGAAGTTAAATAGGTATGCAAATATTTTAAAAGGAGAGCCTAAATTAGTACAATATGATAGTATAGTGGTTAATGAAATACAGATTTTATACAGCCATTCTGGGTAAAAAAGTGCTCTGGATTAAATTAACAACACTGCTCTCTGTACCTAATTATTACTTGGAACTCTCCTATTCAAGTACTGGACTAATCAAATCCTTCTTAAGTTTGTAGGAGCTGATAAGATTACAGCATAAAGAATTATACTGCTGAATTAGGTCAACCTTTAAAATAATGCTGATGTATGACTGTGTTCTTACTTTTATTTTCTCAGAATATACATTTTCTCTGAATTATTACGCTTCCTATCTGAGATATTGCTACTTCATGTTAAGTTTTTAATTCAAATCATACCAGTATTCTTAAAAAAATCTCAAAAATGCTGCAAAATGCTATGCTAATTTTAACTTCTACTATTGCTTACTTTATTTATAGATAAGATTTTAAGATATATATTAGTGACATTAATACTTGTTTGCCTTGAAAAATGTTTTTACAAGGAATCCATTTTGTTATTATAAACACTTACCAAGTAGGGAAAAAAATCCCATTTTTCACAACAATGAGTGAAGGGATGCCACATCTCTATTTGAAATGAGAAAATATAACTACTGCTATCCCAGAAAGCAGAATTATCTTTTGGATGTTTACCTGTTAGTGTAGACAGTACATTCCTCAGTATTCAACTTCATGCACTCACTGTATTTATTTGCAGCTTCTTCATATTCTCCCATTTTTACAAAATCATTCCCTTCATTTTTCAACCTCTTGAACTTCTCTGTAGCTTCCTCACCTAGAGCAGGGAAGGATCACAGTGTCACATCAGGTCAGGTTGTTATGGGTGGCTGAATGATCTGGGCAGAGTGAGGATTAACGCCTGGCAATGGAGTCCCTGCACTGTCACTCTGTCACACTGTCCCAGTCTGTCCCTCTGCACTCAGCCACTCCTGTCCCCAGCTTCCCCTGCTGTTCCAGCCAAGGCACAGCCAGACCTACATTTGGCTCAACAAATACTTCCCCATCCACCAGTGTTACTTCTCTGCTGAAAATAATGGGAATGCAACAGACAGCTCCAAGCTTTCCCAGTTTCAGTGCGGTAGAGAGGGCCTACCTGTGTCCTCTGAGACCCTGCTTTTACTTACACTGGTGGAGACTTAATCAGCAGGATTAAAGGCCTTCCAGATCTCCACCATCACACTAAGGTGGCCATAATTTCATCTAATATTGTCTTTGCAATCATACCACATTACTGTGCTAAACTGACAGTGACCAACAAATCATCTCATCAGAGTTAGGGATACATGAGTAATATTCTGTTAAGAACTATTTCTAAAAGATGCAGTGAGGAACCTTGAAACACCTAACTAACTTTTTAGTGCAGTAACTGTGTTATTCCATAATTGCCTTTCCTTCTTAATTCCATATCATTTACTGCAGATGCTTTTGGGTTAGGCTACAGCTTTTAGCTGTGTTTGCAGTGAAAAACTGATCCCAATGCAGCTTCATTACTCTGTTATGAGCAAACAGTAATTATCAATATAGCTCTACATAAATCATAATGAAATAATCCACTTTTTGCACCGTGCTGAAGAATATGAGCCTCCTGCCAAACTGAAGGTTTTCAACATTGTATATAACCAACATTTTAAACCTATAACTGAACTCACTGAATTCTTTTATAAAAACATGGCAGTTCCCTATGCCAGAAAACTACACGTAGAGTTGGGCAAAAATAAACTACATGGAACACACAACTAAATTATAACTCAAGTTGTAAGACACAAAGAAAAATATACAATTGTTGCAAAAAATTGTCAGCCAACAGTAAGGATTAACTACTGACTGAACATTATTGTTGGCAGCCTTTCAGTACCATCTATCACTGTAAGGTCTCACTAATGCAGCAGAGGCCTGAGAAGGCAACCAGAACCTTAAGAGTCAGCCTTCAGTGAAGAAAACAGTTACACAATCATTGTTTAATATTTCTAAAAACAAAGCCTAACCAAAGCCTGCTCTATTTGAAATAGACATGTCTTGCATCAAAATGCTGCCAAGCACTTGGAGGACACTCAGTATTGCAGTAAGGCATTATAGACACATAACCCCATCACTGGTACACATTTGGCCCACAGCCCAGTTACGAACTGCAGCCACCCCGTTGTTAATCGAGGAGAGAATATCTTCAATACTATTTTATATTGAAATAAACTCAAAGAGAAACCAATTAATACTTGAATAAGGAATCACGGGGCTAAAGCCTTTGCAAAGGGAGTGTTTAATGTCAGTAACAACTGAATCAGAGAGCTTCCTTCACTTTATTTACTGAAGAAGAAAAATGGAAACTGCAATGACAGGAAAAAAATGTCAGGAAGGAAGTTAAGTTTCCAAGAGTTCAGCACTCAGTGATTACATATGGACAAGTCCAGAACACCTCTGAAAGAAAGGTGTCTCCTAATCTTCTGCCAAAGTTAGGTGTTTGGGTGGTGGTTTTTCTGGGGGAAAACTCTTTCATAACTGTGTTATGATGTCAGGGAAACCACTGATGCTCATGTCCTGGGGGGCATCAGGCACAGCATTGCCAGCAGGGCATGTCCTGCTCTGCTCTGCACTGGGGCAGCCTCACCTTGAGTGCTGGGGGCAGTTTTGGGCACCACAATGTAAGAAAGATCCCTTAGGGAGCATCCAAAGAAGAGCATGGTGAAGGGTCAGAGGGGAAGCTGGATGAGGAGTGGCTGAGGTCACTTGGTCTGTTCAGCCTGGAGGAAAACTGAGAGGAAACCTCACTGAGGTCTTCAACATCCCCACAAGGGGAAGCAGAGGAGCAGGGACTGGTCTCTTCACTCTCATGACCAGTGACAGGACCTAGGGAAGCAGAGCTAGGGGAGGTTTAAGATGGGTATCACAAAAAGGTTCTTCCCCTAGAAGCTGGATGGGCACTGGACAGACTCCCCAGGGAAGTGGTCACAGCACCAAGGCTGACAGAGTTCAAGAAGGGTTTGGACAATGCTCTCAGGCTCATGATGTGACTCTTGGGGTGTCCTGGGCAGGGCCAGCAGTTGGGCTTTGGTGATCCTGATATCTTGCCAACAGGTACTACTGCAGATTTTATATAATTTTATATAACTAAATTACATGCTGCAGATGACATAACTTGGGTTTAAAAAAATTACCATAACTGCTCCACAAAGCACATTAAACTCCATCACATAAATGACAGTAATTTACTTCTGGGTTTTCACAAAAAGAGACATAAAGGTCTCTTAATGAGTGTTTTCTAAATCAGTTTCTTTGACATTGTTAAAATATATTCCATTTTCTAATGAGGTTTATTTTCTGAATGTGTATTTGCATTAGGTATACATACAATTAGTCTGCAATTCTTCTTCTCTGCTGATGTCTGTAGTACTTGGTTTATTCTCTGAAGTGAGGCTTCCTCCATCCCACCTGTGTAGCTGAGCAGCAACTGGAACAACTGGACATGGTGGCAGCTTCTCCCTCCAACTGGGACCATCCTGATCTATTAAAGTCTTTGTTATTCTAAAAAAGAACAGCCCCACCAACATGACTTTTCACATATTTAACTCGCACTTCAATAACTTACAACCAGCTCAATACTGCAATGTTCCAATTAAAAAAACAAAAAAAACTTGAACAATTATCCTTAAGGCTAATTTGAAAAATATTATCACAGCAATCAATAGTATCACATTCATTTAAGATTTAGACTTTTTCCACTTTTGAGTATTTTGGAGGCATTTAGAATACAAGCTGACTTCAGCATGATCTGTAAATATTTAATCAATGACTGATTCTGTAACTAAGCTCTAAATGCTGCCTACCACATCAAGTAAAAAAATACCAAAAAAAATCTAAGTATTTATTTTGGTTACTCTTCTCAGCTGCTCATAGGTGTTACTTTTAGTAAGCAAGATTACAATATTTTCAGGCAAAATGTGATACTTAAATTTATAAATGTCAAATGAAACCTCTTCCACAGTAACTGTCTAAAGAAAGCATTGTGGGTCACAAAGTAGTCTGCATTAAGTTGATTTTATAGTTAGTCTTCCTTAAACCAACACACACATATATATATATGTCAACTATTTCCACGTATGTGTGGTTCAATCCAAAACTATTTAAGTGGGAGTTTCCCATTGCCTTTTTCTCTTTCAGAGAAAGACATAAGTTGACATAGTAAGTGAAACCATTTAAGATTTCATGGTTCTATTAGAAATTTTGTAGTGTTAAAAAAAATAATTATGAGAATTATGAGAATAACAGTGTGATAAACATCTCCTAGTCTCAAAATGGGATTAAGAATCAAGTTCAACTGGTAAAAAGTCTAATTCATAATTTAAGAAAGGAAAATTCTGAATTGAGTAGCAAAGCAAGTCACATGGATACTACAGGAAATAAAGCTAAAATTCTTTAATCATGTGCACTTCCATCTAACACCGTGAAAAAATACTAGATGAACGCACATCCAAAAACAAAATTAAGAACCTTGAAAGTGACATGAAGAACAACATAGAATGAACATAAATTACCCAATGGAGTTTTCTTATTTACTTTTGTTCTTTTAAAGTATTTGAATAACAGCTATTTAAAAAAAAATTGTCAGTCTAATACTTTGGCAATAGAATCAGAGCACTCAAGACCATACTCTTTTCCCATTGTGGTCTTATCAAAACACTAAAACAAAAAGTAGCCCCAGCTCTAGTTTCCTTTATGTAGAACAGAAATTACCAAAATATTTTAAAGAATTATATAGACTAAAAGGTCTGTTTGTAGAGCTATATAATGAGTGAGTTTATGTCTTACACCATGCTTCATAAAAACCATGTGGTTTTTGACTGGAAAGTAAATTTCTTCATTCACAGAATATCACATTCCATAGTATAATTTAGTTGCTTTATTTGCTTTCTAAGTGATCAAAACCACTATTTTAATGTGTGTTAACTGCACATGCCCTTGCAGGGACTCTCCTCTGCCAGTACCATTCCTAAGCATCTTAGAGGACATACCAACAAAGTGGCTTGTCCAAGTACTGCTTTGCTCTAATTTCAATAAAACTGGGATTTTAATGATAGCATGAACCCAACTGCTAAGAAAAAATGCGGCACATCATCACAAATTGAACAACCCAAAGATTTACTCAGGTTGTTTTTTAAGGCAACAAAACAGTACACTTCATATTAACATGTCAATTAATTAACTTCAGATATTACCCAATAGAAAATAATGGAGTAATTCCACAGGAAACCAGAGTCATACTGAATTCCTATTTGTTTTGTCATTTATCATAATGGGCTTAAAAAGTTGCAGGAAAAAACTCTTAATTCATCAGAATCCACAGAAAGAACCCTGCAGTATCTGATGATAACTGACTTCTTGTAATATCATAATGTAAGCAGAGTCTTTTTCAAAAATGCATACTTGTGTGCCATCAACAGCTTAAAAAGCACAGGTGTCTCATGAAAAAGCTGGGACAAACACACCCATTTCCCACCACCAACACCCCAACCTGACCCAACAATCCTGCAGTTCTGGAGCTGATCACAGATTTCTTTCTGCAGTACAGTACTCATACGGGACTTTGTAAAAACAGCTTCCAAGCTATTTCAGGCAATTTGCTCACTGATACCAAAGGAATTGGGACAACTGGAATGAAACTTCAGTTTAGTAGGAGGAAACAAACATATTCCCACACATTAGAGCTTCCGTAATTCTAACAGAGAAAAGTAAAATGAAACACTCAAGAGGAAATTAAAATACACAAAGTAGAAAATCCACTGATGTTCACAATGCTAGGAAAATAGCACTAATTAAAAGCATGCTTGAAATGCAATTTCGAATTATTTGGCACACACCATTAAAGAGCCAGTCCTTCCAGTTTATCTAAAAAAATCACCTCAAGAATCAATAAAAGACACAATTTAACATCATCTAACCAACATAATAAACAGTCAAGTAACTGTTTATACTTGTTTCCATTATGCACCCAAACTCTTAATTTTTTCCTTTTGATTGCAAAATGATCAGACAAAGGTTTGATATTAAAAATCCTTGTATTTTTGTGAGTATTAAAAATATGCAATTGATTGTGAGGTTTTTGAAAAGTCTGCTTAGCTTCAACGTGGTTTATCAAACCCACCCTCAGAAACAAGTAGTATGATGAATTTTTCCTGTCAGCATCCTAAAGCATTGCTATACAATTTCCCACAGAAAATTAAAAACCAAGAACACCTCCAATAAAATAAGGTTGTTAAGATCTGATCTTCCTAATATTTAATAAAAACCCCAAAAATATTACATTTGGGATAGTCTCTTTAAGTTAAAAGACAGTAATGTTTTTTTTAAATTCATATTTAGAAAGGTCTCTTACTTTGGAAATGAAAATGAAAGCTTTAGCACAGTTTCAGTTGAAGTTTCAAACGAGAAAACATTTTAAAAAAAATATAGTTAAAGTTCAATTACGCAGGAGGTCTATGGTTTAGAAATTAGTAATTTGCAAGCAAAAATGAATTACCAGCAGAAGAGAAGAAGGAAGAAGCAGCTGAAATAAGGTGATAGGTTGCCAGGGAGGAAAAGAGTAATGAGCAGTGAAGCTAAAAACATAAGGAAGGCCTAGAGAGGAGAAAAGGAAGAGTGTTAAGGAGAAAAGGGAAATAAGCTTATTACTAAGCAAGTTCCAAGTCAAGGAGAAATATGAAAAGAGTATCTGCAGATAAAATAAGCCAACAAGATTTTTAAAAAGGGTAATAATTACACAGGTACCAGGATAAGCAGCTATTCCACCAATCTAAGTGATCTATTATCACCACAGATACAGATACAATTTTTGTGATACCAAAAAAAATAGGACTTCTAAGAGATTATAAAGTGCCACAATTTCCTCTGGTCAAATAAACAGAATTTACAGAAAGATATTATGGCCTTTTTAATGAATAGCACAAGTGCTCATGGTCTTTCCTTAGGAAAAACAAACCACACTAGATTCCACTGTAAAAGTCACATGCATGTGGGTTTCTGCTCAGTGATTAATGGCTGTTCTGTTTTCAGCTTCATAGTATTAAAGTACAATTAGAGAAATTCAAAAGTCTCTCTTAGCAGAAAGTATTAATACTTGAAAATAATATTCAATTATATTTTTTACACCTCTAAGCTTTGTAGCCGACCACTGTCTCAAGCTACTTCAGGATTTCCACAACTGCAGCATACAGAAGGATTCACACTTAACATAAATCTCCAAATGCCACAGAAAGACTGTTAATATGTAAAGGAAAGAGGATGTTAGAGAAATTGCATGGACCTTAAGTATTACTTTATATAGTATAGAAGTTAGGAAAGAGAACAAGTAGAAGCACTATTAAAAACAACCCATCTTAAAATACTACATTTTCGAAAAGCAGAAAAGGGACCCACTGCTAGGAGAAGAAAACTGAAATTATGGGAAAACAACTGAAAGTACAGCCAATCCTCTACCCATAATGAACTAGTTGTGCAACAACTCCAAGGGTACAGAATAGAGGGAGCATGTAAAACAAACAAATTTAAACTCTATTCTCTTTTGGCTGTTAGCAGAGAATCTGTGTGTGCAGTTACCTGTTAGCACTGTCATTTGCTGCCTGGATGCTGCTGTCTATCTGCAGGACTGTTTTGTAATCAATGTACGCCTGTCGATACCGCTCCATGGACTCGTTGGCCATTGCTCGGCGTAGAAGAGGCTTAAGGGAAAATGGCTGAAGCTCCAGAGCCCTGGAAAACAAAAAGAAAAATGCAGGATTGAAAAGGAGTAACTCAATTAAAAGAACCATTTTATGATATACACAACTATATGCAACTCCGTGATTTCAGATGGCACTTACAGTATAATAACTAAGGAAAATGGGTCTGAGTGGTCCATATCAACACCCTAAATTACACCTACTTTTGAAATTGTTAGTGCTTTTACTACAGCTTACTCTACTCAAAGCTCTGTCTTCCATCTGGAAAACTGCTCTCATCACCATGATTAATGGAATGGCACCTGCTTATGAGCAAAAGCTGCTTTCCTAAGTCATGCCTAGATCTACAAGGATTTCAGCTATATGGTGTTCTTGCTTACATGACTTTCAGTTCTTCTTCCTTGAATGAAGTACGCACTTAAAAAACCCACTGACTAGGACAGGAACATGCACTTTTCTTTGGACTTTAAGTTTTTGCCTCCCTTTTGTCTGTTCACATTTTTGATTGTCCACCTGGTCAACACCAAGCTCAGCATTGTGCAATTAGAACTCCTTCCCAATACCATGCATTTTTCCAGCAGTATGAAGGAGTCAAAGGCTTTATTTCTCAAGAACTACCTTCTTTTCAATGATTCTTGCTGAAGAGAGATAAACTTCTGAAATAGTGAAATTAAGATGAGTCTAGACAATTTGATTTCATGAAGTCATAAAGCCACCCAGACTGAGATATCCCATGCTACAGACATGGTTAGCTCCAAGATCAGACAAGGCTGCTCAGGGCTTGATACAGCTGGGCCTGAAAACCCTCCATGGGATCTCTGCCCAACATCTCTGGGCAACCTGTTGCAATGCCAAGCAGTGTTCATGGGGAGAAGGTTTCTCCTAGCATAACCCTACATAATTTTTTACTTTGAAATCAAGTAACCTATTTGTAGGTAACCTAATATATTGTGTTGCCTACTGAAGATTTGCCATTACATGTGTTTGCAGGTTTGCAGTTCTGCTTCCCAGTCTCTAAATTATTTCTACCTCTGTATTATTTCTACCACTAAGCACTATGAGTTCTTGTGCATCCAGGAAATATGCATGACATTAAGGACACTATCATTAGATAGTAAGAATAAAAAGCTTCTAATTGGTAAGAATACAAAACCTAAAACCTCTGTATTACTGATTCCAGCTGAAGTTTTACATACTTCAAACTTCCTGAATAGAAAAATGTAATGGGTCTTAAAAATGCCATCTTGGCTAGCTGTCTGTAATGTTAATTACTCATTAGCAGTATTAACAAAATACTGCTAATGAGTAATTTTTTTCAGAGAAGTTACTCTGTCAGGTAGAATATATGCAGTAAGTTAAATGTTTTGTACCTTTGTACTACAAAGGTCCATGCATATTTGATTTTTAGTTTTGGAGGGCTTTTTTTTAACAGTAGAGTTTGCTGTACAAAAAACCCTACTGATTAATTAGTACGATTTCTAATTATTTTAAGATACTTTTCTGCACCTTAAGCCTCAGCATTATAAATTCAATATATGGAAATATTAAAAATACTCAAAACACCAAAAAATAAAGTATTAATTTAGTGACCTCTGTATTACTGATTCCAGCTGAAGTTTTACATACTTCAAACTTCCTGAATAGAAAAATGTAATGGGTCTTAAAAATGCCATCTTGGCCAGCTGTCTGTAATGTTAATTACTCATTAGCAGTATTAACAAAATACGGCTAATGAGTAATTTTTTTCAGAGAAGTTACTCTGTCAGGTAGAATATATGCAGTAAGTTAAATGTTTTGTACCTTTGTACTACAAAGGTCCATGCATATTTTATTTTTAGTTTTGGAGGGCTTTTTTTAACAGTAGAGTTTGCTGTACAAAAACCCTACTGATTAATTAGTATGATTTCTAATTATTTTAAGATACTTTTCTGCACCTTAAGCCTCAGCATTATAAATTCAATATATGGAAATATTAAAAATACTCAAAACATCAAAAATAAAGTATTAATTTAGTGGGACACAGTGTTTGAAACTTACTGAAGGTGTCTGTTCTTCTCTAACTCCTGTATCCTTAAAATCCACAATAAGCAGAAAGGATTTTAGCTCAATTCCTTAACAGCTGTAATTACTGTTTATAACTATGTCAAGTATATATTGAAAACCCCAAATTAAAACAACAAACCAACAGAGAACACACACACATACACCACACGTGTGCTTAAAGCAATTTCCAATACCATGATAAGCATTTGGCTTAACAAAGCTTTTACATATTTGTTACTGTAGAACTCCACGGTAAACCTGCTTTTGTATTAAAAACTTGAATTCAACTATGCATTTCTGTGAACATAATAAGTTTAAAAACTGCCCATACACAGTAAGACAGTAAGTTAAAAGTTATTTCTTTTTTCCTAGTTTTCATGTGATTGTTTATGTAACAAAGGTATCTGTCATTTAGACAGGGAATCAGACTTTATTGGTACTGTTCTGAGTCAGCACTAGCAATATATCAGTTAAAATGTTTAATCATCACTGGGAATGTTGTTGCTCTACATGGGAGGTTTCAATTTACCTGTTACAATCCTGAATGCAGTCACTGCAGTTCCCTTCTTTGAGGTAACATGCTGCTCTGTTTGAGTACAAGATACTTAAATCGTCTGGACTTTGTTCTCCTAAAAGAAGTTACAATTAAAATCAAATAGTATTACTGAAATTAAACTTAAGAATTAAAAATCTGCATACTCCAAGCTGCACTGCAGTGATGCAGTTTGCTGACACTGCAAAGCAGTAAAGAGCTTTCTTTTACCATGTCGCCCAGAATATGTAAGTATTCAAACACAAATATTAACAGCTCTACCCCTAGAAAATGAAAACATTATTTCACTCATCATTCTGTATCTTCTGTCACGTGAATTGCTGCCTACTGAAATGATGCAAGATTTACTGCATGGTAACTCCTGTCAAAAATCCAGGGGCAGGCTAAATTCATTCACTTGTAGTTCCTTTAAATCATCTAAACAGCTCTAGATTTAAAATATAAGGTATTACACTCACCAAGACCAGTGACATATTCAATTGCTTCCGAGTATTTGAGCACAGCTTCTCCAAACTGTCCACTCTTAAATAACTCGTTTCCTTCAGTTTTTAGTTTTGCTGCAGTAGGAGGAAGTGAAGTGGAGCTGCCACCACCAGCTGACTGAGACCCTTCTCTATGCAGTGTGGAGATCTCAGCTTCGGCGCTTTCACTCTTCTCATCGCTGCGCAAATAGCCATTAACTTCGCCTTCATGGTCCGACAAATGCTTTTCTGACTTCTTCTTTGACGCGCCTTTTTTTCCCCCGCTCTCAGCGGAGTCCTTGTGCGTGTGCGTGTCTCTGTCCTGCTGCGCCTTGCCTTTGCCGTGGGACTTTCTATGCGCGTTGCCCATCGCGGGCTCCCCGGCCGCCGCCCGCGCCGCCGCTGCCGCGCCGGAGCCTGCGAGGGCGTTAATGAGGCGGGTTAGAGCCGCATCAGCAGCGCGAACCATCGGCCCGCCGCGGCACGGGGGAGCGGCACAGGGACACCGACCCAAACCCGCGGCACCCCAACGCCAGGGGGGCTTGTCTGCCTCGGAAAACAGTGCTGAGGACACACAAAAATTCTTTCTTACAAGTAAACTGCAGGTGTTACTGAGAAGGGATTACTACGAAGCCTCACTGCCCCTTGCTGGGCACACGGGAACCCCTGTCCTGAGGTGTCAGAATGGTACAGGGCTCACCTTGACATTAACTCTTTAAATACCGCCTATTACAACACGGACGCTTTGATCTGCCGGGACCAAACCAAATGCCTGCGTGTTAAAGTTAGATCACAAGCCATCAAACCAGTAACGTTATACAAAACTCTCCTCAAATATAACATAGAATAGGCAGGATAAAAGCTTATAAATCTTTCTCAAGAAGATTTCCTTTAAGCATGTCAAAAACCCTTTTATGCATATTTGTGATGATTAAACCTTCACTGTTATTTATTACAGATTTACTTAGGAAAAATCATAGAATAAGGGTATTAGATAATAAAATCTCTATCTTCCACATTCACCTGATTTCCTACCAGATTACCACCAGAGTATTCAAGATTACTAAGCACACAACAACTCTGCATTTGGCACAATTAAGATGCTATCTTCCCCTTCCCTTAACCTGATGTTCTTATCTGCCCAACAGAATTTTTTCACATATTGGAACAATACTTTCAATTGACTTCCCAAAACATCTGACACTGACTCAACATGGATGAACTCCAGATGGTCCAAAATAAAAGAAATATTTTTTTTGAACGCACAAAATGTTACTGCAATCAAACTGAACAGGATGGGAAAGCATAAGATTTGTAGAAACAACAGATCTTCTAGCTGAGATCCCTGTTTTGAAATACCATACTTAATAATAAGTTCTTACTCCACAGTGGGAACAATGATAGGTTAAATCTACCCACCCAGACATTTTTGTAAAACTTAAATTATTTATATTTGAGACATCCACCCACCCACTCATCCAGTTGGTGGTACCAAATACACCAAAAAAGTTTAAAGTCTATTTGCTAGGGAGAATGGTGGTCAAAGGCTTGCTGGGCAGATGAATGAAGACACCAGTATATTAAAAGCTTCCTTAACATACATGCTAAAATACTTTCATTTTACATACACCAAAACAGAAAAAAGTTTAAATGTCACAGACTATCAGGTGATAGGACAAGCTTTTACAAAACATAGTGAAACACTGTCAAAAGAGCATCCCAGCTTCTAGAGACAAAGAAAAAGCTAAGGCAGACACACAATATGTGATGTGAATAATGTGTAATTCCTCAATACAGGAAAAAATTTCCTAAAGATGAAGATGAAAAATTTCCTAAAGATCCAGACTGAACCAATCCTGGATTAAACAGGAAGCATTTATAGCATTTGGAGTCTGGAGTCCCCCTGACAATAGGAATGCTGATAGTTACCTTGTGTAGCTGCGGGGTAATACTAATTGGTTAAATATTTCAAGTCTGAGTTAACAGCATGCAAAAAAATGTACAGCTATACTTCTCAAATATAATTCTCATTGTCTTTTAGTTTCAGTCTTTAAAAATAATGTTCCTGTACTGGTCTCTACAAAGAAATTAAAGCAGTATTCTGGGCTAAAAAAAAAAAAAAAAAAAATACTTCTGAACTTTTCTGAAGGAAAAAAAAATTCAAGACATCTTATAAATTCGAAGGAGAATTTGAAGAAAGGTAATGAAAAGTCTGGACAGAATTTTGACTGGAATGACAACAAATATGCACAAGAAAGAATTTTAATTTATGTTATTACAAAAATAACAAATTTAAAATGGAAGGACCATTATAAAACTAAAAAAATCCCCACTGAATACTCTAACAGGAATATTTGAAGTTTGGTGAGTGTTTACTATTATATAATATATAATAATATAATATAATATATACAATATTTTTTAATATTGTAATAGATCAATTATATACCACACAGCTCAACAAATTTGTCCTAATTAAAAGGAGTTATTTAAAATGTATCAATTTATCTTCAAACTGTATTTATTACTTGAGGTTATAACTTCTGGAAACATGTCAAAATACCAGGTGCTTTGTCAAGCACATGATTTTTAGTTTTTGCAGTGCCTGAATACTGGTTTTTATAGTCTCTAGGATGCAAGCATTTTTCCATTTCTATTGTACAGAAAGAGCTCCATTTACTTTTGCTTTCAGTTACATAGAAGATGAAGAGAGACTACACTCTATTTAGACTGTTTTGCTCAAAGTTCAGAAATCAACTTTTCAGCCCTAAGGAAAACAAACAAACAAAAAATTTCCAATCTCTAAATTGTAAGTTCAGTAGGAATGCATTAGGCTTAGCAATTATAATGTGAAATAAATGTGACTACATGACTGGACTGCATGGACTACTGGACTGCCTGTGAACACAGGATTAGATGTTTAGTCTACTTATTGCTGTTAGGTTCACAGAACATTTTTTATACATTAACTGAACTGAATTCATCTTTGTTTCCAGTTGTACAAGAAAATACAGTGTAATCTATGAAAATGCTTTCCCACTTAAATCTCAGTTTGTGTATCACAGGAACACACTGGCGTCAGCCGACAATCTTCCCTGTGTTTAAAGGCCTAACCTTTCATCAACAGAATGAAAGTCTTCCTATGGAGCTAGAAGGCACACAGTCATCTGAATGGTCACAATAGGAAACACCCCCAAATGAACAGACATGTAAGGCTAGGGACATCATGCACCCCTTTCTTCCAAGGTTTTAGCTCAGGAGATTTGGTGGACACCAACTGATGTGGGAAAATGTATTTTCCCTAATCTCATGAGCCAATAATACATTATTATATCTCACATTTACAGTCCAACATTCATGATTAAGCTGCAAAACCCACAGACTGACTTAGTTTCAAGATAAAACACAGAAAACATAAAAGTCACAGCTGTCATTCCACAATACCTTAAAGAACCAACATAACTAAAAGAAAGGAGAAGGGTGAAATCAGCCTAGGGATTTTATCCTGTTGCAGGCTGGAGGCCAGCCATGCAGCTGAGACTAAAAGCAAGCTGGCAATGCCTTCCTAGCCCCTGCTGCCTCACCTCCTCCCGCAAGCCATGGATTCTGATTATGCCAGTGGCTTCACCCAAAGAGCCTTGCAGTTAACCACACACTATTCCAGGAATGGGAGATACACTTCAATTGCTTGTAAACTACATCCAGTACAAGAATTAAAGAATTACATGTTGTTTGCCTCTAATACAAACTTCCAGAGCACAGAGATGAGCTCTTACAAAAAAAAAAAAAGGAAAAAAAAAAAGAGAGAATTATAGTTTCCAAAACAAACAACAACAAAAATTATAGATGTCAACAAATTATACTTGATCATTTTTACACCCTTTGATGCAAGCATAGGAAGAAAAATGCAGAAGAAAAATGTGCTGGTGGGAAGGCAGGAAAGCTGTGTGAGAGAAAGATCTCAGAAACACAAACTGTTCTCTCACCAGAAGAAATTTTAAACTGGATCCACATCAAAGGACAGGTGTAAAATTACATAGGGCACAGGGAAGTAGGTGATTTATAGCAACATTTTCCATTTGTCTCTGTTATGCCCATTCTAGAAAGAATTACAAAGATGTGTAATAAAACTGGGTTCTAGATTTCACACTCAGATCTACTTTGTCAATGTAAGTTTAGTCTTCGAACAGGCAAAATTCTTTGCAAGAATATATGGATAAATTGTGTGAATAAACATTACTATCTCAAAGACAACTATTTTTTCCTTAGGTTAAAATAAAGTAGGAAATTATAAAACTTTACTTTTATATCCACCACGTCTCTCATGGTCTTCTGTATTTTCCTCTCTTCCTTCACCACTTTCTGAATCCTCTATCTCTTGAATAAGTATTTTTTTTCCTTTGCCTTGAGGCTCAGATACAGGCTTTAAACCTTTCAGTTTCTCTTCAATCTCTAGCAGACTTTTCTACAACAGAGAAAAAAAATCAGCAATAGCAGAAGTTTTTTATTATGTATATAAATTACAATTTATGTACAGCAAATGCATTCTGTTAAATAATCCATGTGAAATCCTGAAGAATTATCAAGATAAATATTGCCAATATTTAAAAAGATGGTAATAAATATGAATTTTACAAGAGTCAACATCAAACCGAGAGTAATAGTCAATTTCTGTCTCTCACACAAGAAATAGAAACCAGGTATCTTCACATCTTTGTGTGAAGATATCACATAAATAAATAAATACTTTTCTTGAATGCACTGCTTATCAAAAAAAAAAAAAACTAAATTCAAAGGAAAAAAAGTAGATTTATGATTGTGAGATCTGGCATGGTCTACTAAGAAGAGATGTGGAAAACAGGTTCTTTAGAGAATCTCCAAAAAAACCTAAAATCAGAATCAAAATTTATGCTGCAGAGAATCTGATGTCAGATGGACAACTAATGGAAAAATACAACTGAGAGAACAAGAACCAAGAGACAACAGTCCCTTAACAGTGTAGCAGAAGGACACCGTGGAATAAATGCTCCTCTTATAAGAACTGCAATTAAATGATCAAACAGCTTCTCATTCCACAATATTTTTCCATTACTCAAAAAATCCCCTTTAACTGCATTGGAATCATCAAGGCTGGAAGAGATCTTTAAGACCAAGGCCAACTGTTAGCCCAGCACTATCACTGTAACCCATAAACCACTAAATCACTTTACACTGTCAGAGCAGATAAAGACACACCCAGCATTATGTGGTATTCTGAATGTAATTCAATGCTGTGCAAGAAAGTGCCATCTCAGTACTTCCTGTCTCAAGAAAAATATAAGAACAGGATCAAGCAAAGATTCACATGGACAAACTACCTTGAAGAATTCCAATTACTGACAACCAATTCACTTTTCTACTAGTGATTCTGGATATAAACATGCACTCTGCATATGTTCCATACATTTGTATTTAGCTCAAGAGAGTTTTGAGGATTCTCCAAGCAATGAGAAATTTGAAAAAATGCCCTGCCAAGCACTTGTCATTTTTGTATGTGCCAGCCAAGGCATAATAGCTGGCATAAATAAGGACAAAGTACAGACAGCTGCTTTCAGCTGCAAAAGCACTGCTCAGCAAAACAAGTCATGGAAGAGTGTAATCAAAATGAGTGACTATCTCTGTCTGGTATTATAAGAAGTCTCAGCACAGCCTATTTGATGCATCTTTTCACATAGACTGTTGTACAATTTGTCATCACAGACTCACAAGCTATTTAGATTTTCAGTCTTGTAAATAGAAAAGAAAAATACCAAAATCTCTTTCAGAACTCAGATCTAGAGACATGTAATTCTTTGGGTGATGTGAAAGTCAGGAGCTATTCTGGACAGGAACTTAGATCCAGGATCACCATAAGAAGGACAAATGCTCTATGTGGTCAATTTGACACAAGAGGCTTTTACCATTTTCTCTGGTTCAAGCAATAGTAATAAATAACTCCATGGAAAGAAGCAGCAATCAACAAGCTACTAGCAGCTTACAATATGCCACCAACAAGAGCTGGAGAGAAGTCAGAAGTTGGAACAATTGCACAGCATCCTGAAGTCATATGTAAAAACATTGGGAGGGTATTAGTATGATGGACTCATAATTAACATACAACGAGCAGTTTACTATCAAAACTGCCCAATACAGAAGGTTCTCAGGACACACAGAGTCCAAATGCAAGGACTGTTCTAACCTGCAAAACATCCTTAAGATACCAATCAAAGGACACAAGCCAATCCTCTGCTAAACAGCCAGAGTAATAGTAGTTCAAGGACCACATTCTGACCTTAATTTTCAAATAAAGCATCTGGCTATCTTTGACCCAAAATTGGTTATGAAGGCTCCAGATTTATCAGAAGGTATTAAAGGTTTTTCATTCTACCCTGGAGATGAGAAATGAGGATTTATAACAACACACTGAAGCAAGAACAAAATCCAGCTCTTCTCCTTTTGGGTAAACTTTACCACTATAACAACAAAAGCTTGGCATCTGTTGAATTTTTCTTCTCATTATGTACTCAAACTTAGATGCATCTATCTCAATGGATCTTTTCAAGAGAAATTTCCAAATACTTTGATCAGCAAGACACTAATGCTGCAAGCATGTTCAGCAGAAAATGTTTTAGGCACCTAAATTACACTAATAGAGAAAGCTTTTCCTCACAATCAAGTCATGAACAGAAGATCTGGCCACAATCAATACCTAATTTCCACCACATGTGGTCTTGGGAAGCTGATCAATGGCATAGCAGATTAAGTGTGTCTTCAAAACTCATAGTTACATCAAACAACATGAACTGTACTCACTTTATGCTACAACTGTATACAACCTCTTTCTAGCCATATTCAACTCAACTGATCTTTACCTTAGCCTTAGAGTTTTCTGGTTCAACAGACAACACTTTATTCAGATCCTCTATAGCTGTCTGGTAATTCTGCAGATGATTGTGCACAGTGGCACGACGCATCAGAGCTACAAAAGAATGAAGTGTATTATTTATGTATTTGAAGTATAAAGTGAATAAAAATACACTGTTTTTTCTAGACATAGTAAGTGCAGTTATGCAGTTTTAAAATTCTGCACTTCTATATTAGTAACAACTGTTTTCTGGATGATTTTTAATGATGCAATTTCACATTACATCTTTTGAGGCAACAATCATGAATTGTGAAGCATCTTTTCATAATTTTCAAATATTCAAACCTCCACCCATGCAAATACAGTTAGCTACATTGAAGTCCCTGACTTCAGAAAGGAATAAACCAACAACTTCGCTTGTTTTCATGTCACTTTTAAATGAATTTATAATTCAGTGTGAGTATTATGGAAACACTGCATGAATACAAGAGGGCTTAAGGGCTTACAGTTATCATATGGAAAACATGCTGCCATCTAAGAATTCCCTTTACATATCAACAGGATGAACTGCATAAATCTTCACTAACCCCCAAAGAATTATTAAAACTGCTTTGGGGAGCTATGCTGTTCCCTTATTTGTATTTAGACCTGATGTAAAGCTCAGTTAAGTCAACTAACAACATGTACCATTTTATTTATATATAAATAGATATAAATATTTATATTTATATAGAGGTAAAATAATACATTGAAATTTTATTTTCAACTTTACCTTTTATGTTGCCAGGTTCCATATCTAGTACCTTCTCACAATCCTGCAAAGCATTGTCCCAGTCCTGAAGTTTGATTTCTGCTTGAGCTTTGTTATTATACACAGCTGCAGTTGGTATTACTGATATACTCCTGAAAGAAAGGGAATATTGATCATGTTAGAGTCAGAGCTAGAAAACCTGAATCTAGAAACACTTCATTACTGGAAGCTATAGCAATATTAATACTGGTATTCTAACCACAGTAGTGGTTAGAGACTCCCTCCTGTGAGGCCACAGGCAACCATTCACCAACTAGATTTACTGTCTTCAGAGGCCTCTTGCTTGCCAGGACCTAGACCTGAGATGCTGCAGAGGAGATGCCGTGGCTCATCCATCACTTAGACTACTGCCTCCTCCTGCCATCCATGTAGACTCCAAAAAAAACTGCCAGATGCAACCTTTGAGAGATGAAGAGTAACTACACAGCTCTGGGGATTATCATGAAAAGCATGGTGGTGGGGGAGAGCACATGGGATTCTCCTTGATCTTGCTTGTAAAATGGAAAGACTCAGCAGTGGATGAATTGTCCGGGTCCATGTCTGGCTGCAGGGCTGCTATTATAGGTAGGGTTTTAGTTTCTGTGACAACAGGACCATCTCTGAGGAAAAAGGACAGCTAGGATGCACATAAAATGGTGTAAGGGAATCTTTGCCAACAACCTTGTTAATGTTGCAAGGAAGACCCTAAACTGTGCTCTCTGGAACGAATAGCAATGGAAGTGCCTGGGGGACAGCACACTGCAACAGACACAATTTCCTTGTGAAAAAAAACACGGTTGAAGAACAATCTCAAATACTTGTTCACAAATGCACAACACATGGGAAACAAAAACAAAGAATAAAAGTTCTATGCAGCTATGATCCCAGTGGGATAATCTGTGCACGCTCTTTAAAAAGGGTAGGAGGGTGAGGAAGAAGAGGAGATGCATTCTAGTCTAAGCAGTGATTCAATGTGTGAAGGTTTGTCTTCACATAAGAGGAACAGGCAAGAGACTGACAAGCCAGTCAAGAAAGCCAATGGGTAAGAAGAAGAGGTCAGAAGAAGAGGTCATTTTCCATTCTAGCCACAGATGACCCCTTCAGGTTATTAACAATTCACTCCAAAATATTTTATTTAAATATTTATAACTCTAAGAAAATAGATTGCAGATAGGATTAGAAAAGTGACCAGTTAGAACAGCATGGTGTCACTATCATACATTTCAGAAGGCATACAACGTCCCATGGGGGTCAAAAATGGAAAAACTCTCCATTAGAAAGGATTCTGCCTATCTTTCACTGTTACTACCTTATTTATGTACCAAAAGCAGACATTTTAACTTATTTTTATATTATGTATTTTTATTTTATTTATTATATATGAAATACAGCTACAGACTTTTTTTGTGTTTGTGTAAAAATCCCAAACAAAACAAGAAAGATCTTTAGGCTGCAATTCACAAACAACAAAAAAACTCAAACCCATCATGCATCAAATGCCTCAGTTAAGCAGCTTGTGCTCTATGAATATCATTACAAGTGTGCACACACACATACATATCTATCTGTCTATATCAGCAACCTCCAGATGAATTCTCATAAGCCTTTCTACCAAATCCTAACTCCTTCAGTGACATTGTGAATGATACTTTCTAAACATAAATCTGTTAAATATTTATTTTATTGCTGTTCTACACTATTTCTATTTATTATTTTCTCCATACTTATCTGCACTGACTACAAATGTATTAACTTTCTCATACTTTGTTCAAGGTTATCCCACTAAAATATCATAGCTCATTAATTATCTTCATGTTTCATCGCACAGTAGTGTCATTTCATTATCCTCCATTTACACTGGTAATTAATACCCCAAGATTCCCATGTACTCTAGATTTCTAAACAACAACTTTGAACCTTCTGATTTCTAGGGGTTCTTTAAGTCCTTACCATTTCAAAGCACAGAGTTAAATTACATTTGTAATTATTTAGTTTCTCAGCACTCTGATTATCCTTTTATTTTTGTAAACATGCCCTTGAATCTCAATGGTTTAAAAAAATCTGAGGAAGTTTGTGACACCTGCAGACTGCATTCCATCACCTTCTAGCCCCTTCTCTTCTGATAAATAAAAATTAATGAGGATGAATCAGTGCTTTGAATATTCTTCTGTTAAATCTTTCTACTATTTTGAAAATCTAATTGTCACTAGTTGCTTCAATAAGAAGTTGTTTCAATTACATTGGTCTGAAACCAACATTCACAAGTAAGAGTTATAAAAATGAAAGAACACAATAGTATTTACTCACCGAGTGTAATATGTCACTGCTTCCATATAATCGCCAGTGGCAAAGGCTTCATTGCCCTTTTCTTTCTCATGAGTAGCAATAAAAATTTTCTCTCTCTTTGACATTCCTAGCAAAAAATATTTCTACATAACAACATCTAGCAACTTGCAGAGATGTAACCAAAACAGTCAGATAAAATACTCTGAATCTCATAGTCTGCATTTTTTAAAAGCACATGGCTTACTAAAGGACAAATTTGTATTTTATTTTCTGTAATAAAACACTGAATTCTTCTGATAGGCATACAATTCAGCGTGCAGAATTGTAGAAAAAAAGCACTTGGCTAACCTCTACCATTCATTTATAATTATCAGATGTATGCTTTACTTCTTTACCTTGTGCTGTTAACTAAACATAAACATTCTTACTGTTTATTAAGCAAGACTAGATTTTTTTTCAAACATGGCTTCAAGCTCACTTGATGATCTAACAACTTTTAGCATCTCTAGGGGCTGAAAGAGAAAGGCACTTTACTATATACTTCTTTAATTAGTATTCATACTCTACAACATAGTATTACAACTAAAAAGAAATTATGTTTCTAAGACATTACCAGTTGTGTCAATTTTCTTTTCAATTATGGGTAGACTTGGCCTACTGAAGAATCTTGCTTTTGAGTTACTTTCTTCACAGTCTTCATCAATTTTAGAACATTCCTTTTCCACATCGAACCTTTAATCCATAAAATGACCAATTCAATAATGCTGCATAGCAAGACTCCTTAGCTGATAGAAAGGCATATTATATTTTCATTATAAACCAAAGGAAGAGATACAGGCTGTATTCAATTATTGGTGACCAAGAAAAATCTCTGCGTCACCTCCTCACCATATTCCCCAAAAAAGGTAAAATTTAAGAAACAGTACCGTCAGGCTCCATCCCAGCCCTATCAAACATCCCCATTAACCTTTGGCAAAATACCTAAGAAACAGCTTCAAAGCAATTTATACTGTAAACTTGAGACAAGTAGTCTCAGACATTTCAAAAGCTACTCTAAAGCAGCTTTTGAAAACAATGTTTAGGAATGTATATCAAAGAAATATTGCTGCTGTAGTACTGTAAAATAAATATAGTAATAATCAATTCCTACACTACACAGAAACATTGTTCTTACTGCTTTTTTTGTGTGTAGGGTTTAAAGGAAAATAGCCTTTCCACAATAATCTTGACATTATGAATATTTTCTTTCTGAAATTGAGATGCTATTTTGAAAATTTCTCCAACTCAAAACCTTTTCACATAACATTAATTGTTCTCCATTTTGAATCTGATCTTTTGCTAACTTACCTGTTTATTATAAATTAACCACATTTCAAATAAATGTTTTTAAAATAAGAAGTGAAACACTTTGTTTAGAAATTGCCTAAACAATTATTTGAAAGCTTTGAAATTTTCCTCAAAGCATTTTAAAACCATGATATGCTTTAAATTGGAAAACATCTTTCAGACAGCTCTGTTTCAGTGTACTCATAATCCAAAATAAATACACTCTATGGGAAAATTCACAACCTGTACTACTATCAGCATGCTAAAGCACTTAAAGATTGTGTACATAAATAAGTAAACAAAATCTGTACAATTATTTTTGAAAGATACAGTACCAAGAGTAAAAAATAAATGAATTAAAGAATAAATTGTTGCATAAATTATTTTTATAACCTAATTTCTTTGTCCACATTTGAGCAGGAAGGCACCAATTTCTGAAAGACACATGCATGAAAATACCTGATATGCAAAACTTATGCAGAACAGGGTTTTTTAAAGGGCTTTGGGATATAGTTTCATTACCCACACCCCACAATATCTCCATCTATTGTGCTGGAAATTTGTGCCTCCTCACTCTGATTCTACACCATTGTATTACAGAGTTCAGGAACTACAGAAAAGCTTCTACAACCTGCAGCACAAGAATAACAATGTGCTTTTGACTTTCGGTGTTCAACAATTTGGGCATGAACCTGTCACGTAACTTGGAAGGGTGATGTGCCACCATTACATGATGCAGAATGTCTTTGTATCAGAGCTCCATCCATTCTAAAATGGTTACTGTCTAAACCTCTATTAAGTGTAATTGCATCTGAGTAAACTGATGCACCTGCCTGAAGCTCATTCTTTGGGGTTAGTGGGGTTCAGTGCAGGAATAAGTATTCATCAGTTTTGTTTTCAGTGTAGAACTCTGGCTTTAGATATAGACAAGTCCATGCTTATAGGTCCATGTTAAATAACCCTAGAGCTGTTTTCAAAAATCTCATCAATTAAGTAATCAATTTTTATTTATTTTTCTGCTGGTCTACTATATTTCACACACCTTGTACCAAAGTGTAGACTAACTTGTTCTCAACTCTTAGCAACACAATGTGTTATTTGCATTTTAACAGCATATTTATTAAGAGAAACCAAAGTTTCACCAGTGTTACAGTTCCTTAAAATGCTGACCTTAATACTATGTTTCTGCAAAATACACCGTGTTCCCTAGTTAAACAAATAAGTTTTATTAAAAACTGAGATATAAAATTAATTAAACATACTTGTCCCATTCACTGTAATCCCGTGGTATGTTTTTCTTGCTTCTTTGTTTGTTTTGCAATTTTTTATTCTAAAAGAGAAACAAACAGCCATATTGTAAGACAATTTGTTGCAGTGGAATTCACAGTGGTTTTTTTGGTTTTGTTTCTGCAGTATATTTTCCTAGTAACCACCACTACTCGTGACTAATCTTAGCTCAGTCTTGAAAATGTAATTCATTTTGGTTTAAAGAAAATCTTGATGCATTTCACATATCATTGCAATCTAAGGAGCTCCTGGGTCTCATATGTCTTGTCCGCTGTCCTGTCACATCACAGAGGCACTGAGTGAAACTTTCTAATTAGTATCTTGTGATACTTCCCAACCACCCTTTCAACACAGCAAGGGAGAACTCAGTCTTCAGAAGGCCCAGCCTTGTGATGAGGTGTTTGACACTGAGAGTGAATCAGGAACCGGTTTTAGGCGTCCCTTTCCCAAGAGAATTCCAGGCACAGATTTTGGTGGTCCCTGGAACACTCGCAACAAATTTGCAAATAAATTACTTCAGAGTAGTGTCTGGACTTCTTTTCAACATTTCATATCACATGACTAAAGCTAATTCCATGATTATTTATATTCATTATAGACTTTAGACAAGCTTCATCATTGAAGCTTGCCTTACCTAAAATTTATCTTGATAACCTTCCTGCTACAATCAGTTCTGACAATCAGATTTGACTGCCTTGTATCTCAACCCATCTCCTACACTAATGGGCTCTATTTCCCTAGCTGTCCCCTTTGGCATCTCTTCTACCTCTGTCATGAGACTATACTTCTATGCCCCTCCCTGCTTGTTGACTTCAAAATACTTAATAGCAAGGCGTGGTTCCAAACAGGTATTTCACAGTGGAACAGCCAGTTCAAAATATTCCCATCTACCCTATCCTGGCCATTCAGTCCTCTTACCTTGCAATCCAGCATTCACTGAGTTAGACCAGTGTAATTCTTTGTAGAATTGCGTATTTACAATTTTCTGTGTTTAAACAATCTGATAGAGATCACAGTACAGTCTCCAAATATCTGTACCAGTTCAATTCAGCATGTGATAAACTGGACCAAAGAAATGACCAGAAGCTTTCTAAACTCGCTTTACCAGTGGTGACACTGTAACAAGGACATGCTTCTGCAGCTGGATGTAAACACCTCAATTTACATAATGCAAATGTGACCCTTCCTGTAAACACTTCTGACTATCTATAATGTTAGGTTACACAAATTTTTGTAGTATATAACTCCAGAATTACTCTTAATGTTATGTCTTTCAGGAAGCGAGACAAAATGACAAATATGTTCAGCGATCAACACATGTTTAGAGGAGGGAGTTCCTAAATACACCTTCCTGACACATGAGTTATCCTTATATATCCATCCTGGTGTATATTACTATTTTAATGAATATCAAGTTTTTTTTTTTCAACTGAAGTCCTTAATTTAAATGAGCAAAAATACTGCAGCTCTCAGAAGAGACTCTCATAAGGTACTGACACTAATGCAACTCCAGCTCAGGGAGAGAACTACAGCATGTCCATTTAAGAAATGAGGAAGAAACATTGACTCAAAAACCCACAATTTAAAAAAAATCTCAAGTCTCATATATTTGAAATAATTGTAATCAAGTTGTGATTCCAACAGTCAGGAATTTCTGATCAGTAATATTTCAGAGGATCTAATCCAAGAGGCTTTGATAAAAAAGGTACACTTGCATGCTGTGGAACTCAAAAAAATAAATCCCTGTGCTTGTCATGTTTCCTGCTACAATTCATAATGCATGAATCCCACTGGGTTTGAAGTTCACTGAACATTTTCTGGACCAAAGATGAACACACAAATTGGCTTCAGTACCGGTGACACAATTTGGCCTTGGTTCTCCTGTGGGCCTTATGTGCTGTCCTAAAACATTACTATTCTATGGCAGCTAACCAGTGTTAGTTTTTAATTCAGAATATCCAAAACAACACGAAGTCTATTAGATCCTATCATGGTGGATTTTTATAACATAAAACTTGTATGCGTTTTGCATGCCCTGGGCTGTTGCATGAGGAGGTACCTGAGGATGCAAATCTTCCTGGAACAGTATTATAAAACCACGTTTGGCAAAGAAGCCTAAGCTGAAATCCCATCAATACAGTCTTTTTAATATTAATATCTTTAAACACATGCTTTACTTCTCTCCTAGATAAAATGAGGCAGCAAAAATAATAATTATGCGGTGTGGACAGTTAAGACAGTTCTGGGCAGCATGATAGGAAAAGAGGGGTGTAAGACAGAAACTCCACATTGTGTTATAGAGGGGAATATAGCAAAAATTTTACTTTTTTTCAGCCCATTATTGGAATTCCTCCCATGGATTCACACCAATAAAAGAAAAACACTATACAGAGTTACAAATATCAGTAGTGAATTTAAATTACACCTATATATAGTATCAGCCAGAAAATCTGATTACAGACAAAACAAGATGCTTTCATTTACCAAATTTGTACCCATTAGTGCAATCCACTGGTTTAGGGTCAATAATGATTTCCAGAACTGGATTCATTGAAAATGCTGAACTTTTTATATATCAGATCAGATGAACAGTCTCCAACCAAGTAATAACATAAAATTATGGAAGGCTTTGTGCATTTATTTCCAGCAGAAAGGATAAATTTGGATGATTCTAAACTTGATCGCACCTACAAAATTATATTATGCCAATCTGAAAAATAATTATAGTCCAAATTGATTAGCCAAACATGTTTAAAAACTGTAAGATGACACATATCTTTATAAGAGAGAAATAAAGAAAAAAAAAGAAAAGCTGATTGAAGAAGAAAAGCTAATGTACATTATTCAATTTTTTGAGATTTTATGTTGCAGGTATAAAACTTAGTGTGTGCTATATAAACACATTCTTTTTATTCAGTGGGAATCTAGTAGTGATATAACTGTACTGCTGCATAAAATGTTTCAGGCTTTCCTGCTTTCTTCCAGGACAGGTCACAATTCCCTCAAAGGCTGTCTGCTTAGACAAAAGGAATGGAAATCACATACCACAGGTAAAGTATAAAGCTATATCTAGGTTTCCTGGATACTAATGCTAACACCAAAACCTAGTAGGGAGAAGAAAAGCTGAAGAGCAAAAGAACAAAATTTGATCTGAAGACTGCTGCATGGTTTAAAGGAAGAGGGGGGAAAGAAAGGTAAATATTTTGTCTTTGAATGGAGAACACATCCCCTTTAGTAACATGCTCTATCCTCAGTTTCAAGACACTTTGCATCATTTTATGCTGACATTTTAAACTGGATTTACTGAGTTCACATGGTATTAAACCATTTTCTGTTCTGGCAGTTATACAGGACTGAATCAAGGGTAAAGCTATAGTGGCACAATCCATCTCAGCAAAATAGGACAGTCAAGAGGAACATACAGTGCAAAACATGAAAGAGTACACATTAATTAAAAAAAAAACCCAAACCACAAACCAAACCAAACAAAAGCACACCTGAGTCTCAATACTAACCACTTATAAAGCATTCACTGGAATCTCCAGCCTCTTTGTATACCACATAACAGAGACTAGCTATCCCAAATGTCTTGGTCCAACATCTATGTACCAACTGACAATAAGAAGTAGTTTCTGACAACATAAGAACACAAATCAGGCATTTACTAATACATAGTTATTCAAGAAAAATAGGAATTAATATGAAAGATCACATGACCCGTAAGGATTCCTTCATAATGTTTCTGACTCACAAACCTCCAAAAAGAACAATGCTTAATGAATTTCCTATTGCTGTGTCCCAGAATTTCAAAGAAAATTTTGAGAATCAGGCTGAACTGATTTGTGACAATACCTGACAATTCAGAAAAATCCCATCCACACCTACTTGTCTGCCAATCACTTCAGTAGCACTGTATTTAGTATTAGCAAGAAAAGCTGGCCATAAAAAAAACCTGATTTCAGGCAGATAAATAAATGAAAAAAAGAAAAACTCACCAAAATGTAAGGAAACTAATACCTGGGGAAAAAAATGTAAGTCGTTTTTCACAGAATCACAGAATTTGTAGGTTGGAAGAGACCTTTAAGATCATCAAGTCCAACCCATGTTCTAACACCTCAACTAGATCATGGCACCAAGTGACCCCATCCAGTCTTTTTTAAAACACATGGAGGGATGGTGACTCCACCACCTCCCTGGGCAGATGATTCCAGTATTTGACCAGTCTTTCTGTGAAAAACTTCCTCCTTAATTCTAGCCTGTATCTCCCTTGGCGCAGCTTGAGACTGTGTCCTCTTGTTCTGTGTGTTGTTGCCAGGAGAAGGAGACCGACCCCCAGCTCACCACAGCCACACTTCAGGAAGCTGAAGAGAGTGATAAGGTCACCTCTGAGTCTCCTTTTCTCCAGGCTGAACAACCCCAGCTCCCTCAGTCGTTCTTCATACGGCTTGTGCTCCAAGCCCTCACCAGCCTCATTGCTCTCCTTTGGACACGCTCAAGCATCTCAACGTCCCTCCTAAACTGAGGGGCCCAGAACTGGAGGCAATACTCCAGGTGTGGCCCCACCAGTGCCGAGTACAGGGGCAGAATGACCTCCCTGCTCCTGCTGGCCACACTATTCCTGATACTGGCCAGGATGCCACTGGCCTTCTTGGCCACCTGGGCACACTGCTGGCTCATGTTCAGCCGACTGTCAACCAGCACCCCCAGGTCTCTTTCCACCTGAGCACTGTCCAGCCACACTGTCCCCAGCCTATAACGCTGCAGGGGGTTATTGTGGCCAAAGTGCAGGACTCGGCACTAGGACTTACTGAACTTCATCCCATTAGATTCTGCCCATCCATCCAACCGTTCCAAGTCCCTCTGCAAAGCCTTCCGTCTCTCTAACAGATCGACACACGCTCCCAGCTTAGTGTCATATGCAAATTTACTGATGAAAGACTCTAAACCCTCATCCATGTCATCAATAAAAATATTGAACAGAACTGGCCCCAGCACAGACCCCTGAGGGACACCGCTGGTGACTGGCCGCCAGCTGGATGCAGCACCATTCATCATCACTCTCTGGGCACAGCCATGCAGCCAGTTCCTAACCCAGCAAAGAGTGCTCCTGTCCAAGCCACGGGCTGCCAGCTTCCCTAGGAATGTGCTGTGGGAGATAGTGTCAAAGGCCTTGCTGAAATCCAAATAAACAACATCTACAGCCTTCCCTGCATCCACTAGGTGGGTTACCTGGTCATAAAAGGTGACCAGGTTGGTTAAACATGACATACCCCTCCCTAAACCCATGCTGACTGGGTCTGATACCCTGGCCATCCTGTAAATTCTGTGTGATGGCACTTAATATAAACTGTTCCATTATTTTGCCAGGTACTGAGGTCAGGCTGACTGGTCTATAATTACCAGGATCCTCCTTTGCCCCCTTTTTGTGAATGGGTACCACATTAGCCAGCTTCCAGTCATCCAGAACTTCACCAGTGAGCCAGGACTGTTGGTAAATGATGGAAAGTGGCTTTGCAAGCTCATTTGCCAGCTCTCTTATTATCCTGGGGTGGATCCTGTCTGGTCCCATAGATTTATGAACATCCAGGCATTTCAGTAGTTCTTTGACTGCCTCCTCTTGGATAATGGGGGAACTATTCTGCTCCCTGACACCATCAACCAGCCCAGGTGGGCAGGAGTCTCGAGGGCAAGTCATCTTCCCACTAAAAACTGAGGCAAAGTAGGTATTAAGCACTTCTGCCTTCTCCTCATCTGCAGATACTAAGTTCCCTCCCTTGTCCAATAAAGAACAAAGGCTGGTCTTACCCTTCCTTCTAGCATTAATGTATTTGTAAAAACATTTTTTATTATCCTTTACAGAAGTCGCCATTCTAAGTTCAAACTGAGCTTTGGCCTCCCTAATTTTTTTTCTGCATGCTCTAGCAGCCTTCTTGAATACTTCCTTAGAGACCTGACCCTCCTTCCAACGCTGATACATCCTCTTTTTATTCCTAAATTCCTCCAAAACCTCCTTGCCCAGCCAGGCTGGACATTTACCCCGTTGACTGATCTTTCGGCACGCAAGGACAGTCTGTTCCTGTGCCCTCAAGATCTCTGTTTTGAGGCATGCCCACCTTTCCTGAACTCCTTTGTTTTCTGTAGTCATGGAGATTTTTTAAGTCTGCTAAAGGGCTAAATTAGGAAGTATACTATACAACTGCAGTGGGAATATCAACATAAGGTACCAACACAATCAAAGGCTACATATACACCAGCACTACCCAGTACAGGAGTGGCCATACGGTAAAACAATTGCTGCAGAGGCTCTAACATCCACACTGTATGAGTTCCAGGTTGTTTGTTTTGGACTGGCTTCTGGACTTGCCTCTAGAACAAAATCCTGCTGGCAGCTGGAGAAAATCTCCTGGCATAATTTCATCCAGAAGGAGCCTAGTTCACATGCTTAAGCAGTACTTGGAAATATGAATCGAAGAACATAAAAGGCTGTTTAAGGAGATCTACTTTGGCAGTGAATTCTTGATCAGAATTAAAATATTATTGCAATACACATGCTAGTAGTAAAAAAGCACTTTTGTTCAAGCATGGGTCTCTTGCAAGGGAGCTTAAAGTTTTTATTTTCTGGTTAACAAAATAAATCTAGTAAGAAATGCACAATAATTAGAAGTTCATACATATAAAATCTCCTAGTTTTAGAAAAACTTATAATTAACACAAAAAACTGGAGATACCTGATTAGTGGGAAGGCAGCTGCTGGAACAACGAATGGGAGGCAAGTTATCTTGTCTTTCATTTGCTGTGTCTGTTCTCAGGAGCTGTGATTTCTTATCATCTTCATTCATTTCTGCCAGCCAGCTCTAAAAATAGATAAATAATATCTTTTTATCTTAAGGCAGTAGAGCAATTACCCTTAAAAAGCACTGCTCTTAAAGGGGAAAAGCTATCATGACAAAGAGCAATAGTGCTTTTTTGAATAAAAAGTGATCTGCAAAAAAACCAAAAAAAAACACCATAGAGTTTAAATGGGCAGTTAATGTTAAGTGACATTAAGCAAAAAATAAATTTTAAAACATAATCCTTTGATAGTTTCCTCTTTTAATCAAATAATTACATTCTACTTAGGCACAAGAAGATTGATACATTACAGTGATTATATTATGGACCACTATAAATTAGATCCTGTACCATCAGTTCACTATTAATTGCTTGCCATTCTTCAGCTGTGAAATCAGAAGCTGTGGCTGCAGGCTTATCTTTCCTCAGAGCTCTACTCCTTGGATCCAAACACTCAATTCGCTTCTCACAAACCAAGGTCAGTTCAGGGTAACACCCCTCCTCACCAGACCTTTAAAATGCAAAGATAGAAATGTTAACAAAAAAGAACTGCACCACATCCTCCATGTTTCCCTCCACATGTACTCCATACAGTGACTGCAGAGGACTATTTTCCTGTTACAACCCAATTTTACTAACATCTAATAACATTTCTATTAGAAAATCCCAGTTAACCTTCAACCATTTTCCAATGCCCACATACACAGTTCAAAAGTTATCACCACAGTGCTCATAAAAAAGAAACTTGTGTCATTTAAAGCAGAAGTTGAACTAGTGTGGCATCTGAAATTGCTAGTCATGCAACATGGAGCATGAGGGAACCAAAACAGAGTGGCAGCATTTAAAAGAACCTAGCACTGAGCTATTCAGAATTTTGGGTGGTTAAAAAAAGACTTGGATTTCTAGTGTTATCATTGGGACACTTTTGGAATGATCACTTTAACTTCATACTTTAATTTTAAATTAGAAAGTCACAGACAGGTTGAGACAAATAGAAAAGGTTTCCTTCAAATTTTACAGAACAGGAATATAATTATTAATGAAGGTAAAAAATAAATTTACCTTAATACCCTGAGAATCTTTTCCAAGTGCTTAACATCTGTGCATTTTTCAATGAATTTGTAGTCCAGATGACTAATAGGTATTTGATATGTTTTAGTGGTTCCTTCACCCAGAAAATATGGTACTGACTCATCACCCATAACTAAATATTAAAAGAAAAAAAAAAGGCAGCAATTTTGTAAGCTTTTAGTTACATTTTGAAGTAATTGAAATTTAAGGAATAAAATTGCTCACATTCCACTCTCATGCAAGCAGACCTGTAAAAGAAAAAATATCAGATTTGAAGGCCTGATCACATTAACTGTCCCTGACTAGAGGTTTACAGACAGAAGTATGAGATATGCTTTGTAAGAGTATGCAACTCTACTGCAAGTCAGAAAAATTCAGAAAGACCACTTTAAAAAAATTGCCAATTTTTGCCTACCACATTCCCTGTTTTATATAATACATACCTGTTTTAACCAAGTGGGATAATCACAAAGGAGAAGATAGTGAAGGACACTCCTTTTTTCAGAAGGAAGACATTAACCAATGTAGCATATCTAAAGGAACGAAGATCTTTGGCTTCTCTGTAGACAAAATAAATTCAATTTTCTTTCCTCAATGACTGCATTTTCTGGGTCTCTGATTATATTAAACACTAATATGAATCTTTTCCAGTAAGTCTGTAAACGAAGAAATGAGGGATTCAAATGAGACGTTTCTGTCTCCCTGCCCCTTTGATCTGCTCGTCTGCATCTTTTTCTGTTTTGGCCACAAGATCAACGGAGTAGCAATTCTTCCCCCCTTTATATAGTGCATGAAGCAATCAGTTAATTTTGAAGAAATACAATAAGGGCAACTAGCTAGTATGTGAAAACAACTATGTGTAGTTATAGACCAAATTAAAATAATTATGCTCTAATGTCTTGCATAATTACGCACATTAATATGTAGTTACACAAAAATGTTTACAATACAGTATCACTTAAATAATAACTGGACATAATTAGGTGTTGCATGGAGATTCTGCCCCAAGACTTTACGGTTTCAGTATTGGAAAAGGAAGAAGTCGCATGGAAAGAGGGACAAATGTAGGAAATAACTGAAGAAGAATAGAAGAATTAAAAGCTCATCACCACCGGCGGTTTTTCCCGTTTATTCCCGTGGCCGGGAGGGAGCTGCCAGCGTAGCTCTCGGGCACCGCGGTGACCAGGGCTCCTGGTGACACAGCCCGGCTCCAGTAGAGGCTGCCCACACACCCCCGGCCCGGCCCGGGGCTTTACCTCCAGGCCGGCCCCCGGCTGCCCTCACGCCCCGCCGGAGCCGGGGCAGTGCGGCCGGCCCGTACCTAGCAACTGTTGCTATGTACAACATGGCGCCGGGGACATGGTGCTGCCCGCCCCACGGATGCCCTGCTGAGGCTCCCGCAGAGCCCCGCCGGGCTCCAGCGGCGACACTGCCGTCGCCCATCGTTCTTCCGCACCAACCTGCCCGGGGCCGCGCTGTCTCCGGGACACGGACGCGGCCCTGCCCACACCGCAGCCAGGGCCGCCCGGCCCTCGCCCAGGCCGCGCAGGCGCAGCTGGGGTCAGGGCGGGGATCTGAGCTGAGGGGAGCGCCTGCCGAGGGCGGGCAGAGATACAGCGCCCGGGGGTGCAGCTCTGGTAAGCATCACGTTTGTGTTTCAGCGTAGTATTTCACATAGCGGAGAGCAAGCGGTCCCTCTCCCAATGCCGGTGTCCCCGGTTAAGTGTTGCCCGTCAGCTCTGCAGTCCCCCGGCGCTGCTCTCCAAAGGAGGTCCGTGCCCCACCCCGAGGGCAGTGGGGGCTCCTCGCCGCCTTTGTCCGGCGGCCACAGGCACCCGGCGTGCCCGCACAGGGACCAAGCCCGCCTCCGTGCGCCAGCGAGCTTCGGCAGCGCTGCTGCCGCCCGCTCCTCCTCACCCTTCCGAGCCGCCGTGGCACAGCCGACCCCTTCGTTCTGCTGTGCAAGCACAAGGTGCACGCTGTGCGGGCCAGGCTGGTGAACTGATAGCAGCTGTGTAGTAAAAAAGGTTATCATTTATATCCGAGTGTATCTGGTTTCCAGGAAAAAAAAATCTAGTCTTTATAGCACAGATCAGGTACCTAAGAAAATCTTAACCAAACAGCTCCAAAACAGCATCTCAGAACGCTCTTTTCATCCCCTATAACAAGCCACTGCAGTTCATTTACAAGCCATCACACAGTTATGCTTAAAAAATATATTATTACAGTGATGAGTTAAGCAAGTTATCTCAGCACCGTTAGCACCATCAAAACGGAGATCAGGCACACACAATCCAGCAGTATGCTGTAGTACCTTTCAGTGGTATTACATAACATGCATTACAAACAGACAGATGCAAAAAGTTTTGGCTCAACATCACAAACCCACCACTTATTACAGACCCCTGAAAAGTCATCTGAAAAGCAAAACAAGATCCCACTTTTTTGGGGTCAAACAGCACTTAAGAAATTTCTGTTTCTACATTGCTTCTTAATGTTTAACTTGCCTCCCTCTCCCTCTTCTTTCAGGAGAAATGATTTTTTCACACTTTCATATATCCATACTTTTGACATGTCCACAACTGGGTGCCAGAATTGGGTGCTCTGACATCCTTTAAGATTTTCTTTTTTGAAATCCAGATCTGTTTAAAATCTAGCCTTCTATTTATTTTCAGTAGAATTTATTCAAACCACAGTTATTTTATGCAGTTCACCGGACTCCAAAGAACATTTAGCAAAGTTAAAATGCACATAAAGTTGAGATGAGAGTAATAAAAACAAAGATACCTCAAAAAGAATACAATTATCACTGAATTGAAAAAACATTGCATACTTTGACTACAATTTAAACAACAGCTTTAGAAATCTACTGATGGAAGACAATATAGACAAAAATTAGTTTTACAGTGAACTTTAATATTTTAATCTCTTAAAACACAAATAAGAGCATGCATTTACACACAAACAGTTTTACAGAACAAATTTATCAGAAATATTGTATCATGAAGTCACTATCTTCAGCAGACATCATCGAGCATCAAAAACTACCACTGGAATAATGCAGTTAAAGAAAAAAAATATGTTGCGGTTGAAAAAAAGATGTGGGAGAGAAAAAGAGACTGTCTAAATCTAATCACAACTTTCTACATGAAGTATTTCAAAAGTCATCTTTAATAAGACGCTGAATAGTAACAACAATTCACAGTATGTTACCCAGCAGACTATAGCAACTTAATCTAGAAAGAAAATGGAAAAAAAAAGAGAAAGTGCCAGAAAAGAAACCCAGGTGCCAAATAACACTGCAGAGATTGTGCTATAGTAGTTTGCTGTACTGTATTGTTTTTTGACCCTGAATAATTGCTATGTGATTTTTTGAATCTTCTATTCTGTTTCCCCTTGTCTCCATCCACAGCTTTCCAAAGGCATTCAAGTGCACTTGTAAAAGGATACATCTTTTTGTCCTTTTCTTGTACATTATTCTGTAGCCACATTCTCTGCACCTGATAGGATCTCTTGCCTTTATTTCATTTTCCGTATGACATTCTGATGTTATGGAGGAAGAAAAAGGAAGTGGGGGCAATGAAGAACAGCACTGTTAATGCACAGATAACTTTGAAAAGTTGTGATAATCAAATTCCTACTTGTGGCAAACAAACATAGCAAGTGCAATGAAACTGTATGAAGAGCTCAACGGTAACAAGATACCATGAAAAAAAGAAAAAGAGAAAATAAAAAGCAAGCTTCACTTACATTAAGATAAAAGAGAATCTTGGTAAAAATCACCCAAATATTACTGCATAGAACACATTTCACACTTGATATTAGATTGTCTACTAATGAAAATTTCAGTTAATCCCTCCAAAGCCTAAAGTCTATTATTGCCTTAAAAGACAAAATATTCCAGGGATTCCTGAAAATCACCAATTTTTAAGTTGTTGATTTATCTATAGGTAAGACAGAATTTGACTACTGTACTTCAGGGAAAGCTGAGTGCCCTTACAGCACTGTCAATAAAACATACAGAGATTGAGGAGCTCCACACTGCAACACAAGCTCTAGGGAATTACCTCCACGACACTGTGTGTGTACGCCATATAAGTGTCACCATCAATGCATAAAGCTTTAAACATCATCAGGATATACACTGCAACTATTTCTATCTATGTAGCCTTCAGTGTAATGACTAGGCACTATTCATTATTACAACACCAAATCTCCAGTAACAAGTAATAAAAAAATCAGTAATGTCTTTTCTTTACCTCCACAAATGTAAATCATTGGCTGCTGCTTTGGAGGCTGAACGTCCTTCTGTGAATCCATGTTCTAAAACAAAAAATACACAACATGCACATTAGCTTGGGTTTGGGATTTTTGGTTTGTTTTTTGTTTCCAAGGTATACACAATCATTTTAATATCTCAAGCTAAAGGTAAGAGAACATGAAATAATTTCCTTAAAAGTAAACACAAACAAATTCCATTTATATTTGATGCACAGGGCATGGGTTAATTCAGGTTGAAAGAGACTTCAGAAAGTCATTTAGTTCAACTTCTTAAAAGCAAAGTAACATCAGGTTCCAGAGCTTTACCACTCTGGTATAGAAAACCTCTAAGGATGAGGCCAGCAGGATATTTTCTATTAAACAGTATTTTAAACATTAAAGACCAATGAGTAATATTTTTTTTTCCTCCTTCCTGACAATGTTAAGAATTTTGTTGCTGGAAATATAAAGTTCAATAATTTCTTATATGTCACTCATGTAACAATGGTGCTAACAAAGAAGATAAGCCCTGTCATCTTTCCTCCCTCTCAGACACACTAGCTAACCTGATACACTATTTGTTGTTCTAAGGTATTAGAAATACTGGGAACAGACTGTGGGGAGAAGAGTAGCAGAAATTAAAAAGCAAAACAAAACAAAACAAAACAAAAACCCAAACAATGAGGGGCCAAAGATTAAATTCAACCCTTCAAATCCTACCAATCAAGAGTAATAACTCAATGCTATTCTCCAAACACCTCTTAATGTCCTATAGTGGTTTCAATCATTCAGACTTTATTTAAAGACAAGTATTTCTTCATGGCTTCGGACTAAATAGTTACATAGACTCCACAAAGACTCTACCAATCTTTAAATAATCCTACCCTAACATGTAAATGTATTGCAACCATGAATTTTAAGGTGGTTGCTGTACATAAACACTTTTTTTTCCCCACCAAATTTAAGTCTAGACAAGAACATGAATATTTCCTATTAAGTTTTTGAGGCTGCTGTTTTCTGTATTGCTGTTCTGTCTGACAAAGAAGACAAGACATTCTAACCCTTATGCCAGTAAATAGCCTTTTTGATGCTTCCTTATGAGAATGGCTCTCAGATGCTTTTGCTTAATATTACAGCAAATATTTCCCTCATCTTCAGAGTTTGTTTCAGCATAAATTCAGCTGGGAAAACTGTGATACTGAAAACAGGACAGGGACATTTCATACTTTAGGAGTGTGATCAACACTTGACAAACCATCTTTTTAAAACTCCTACTATGTCACTCCATTTAGGAGAACTGGAAAGAATCCATGAAACTCTACAGCTTTCAAGTATGCTTGTGGCGTACTTGATAGTGGCATCTTAACTCACATGTGCTAGTTTTTTTGTGTCAGCAGGCTACAGTAAGATATGAGCTTCCATTACCACTGGAAAACAGCAGACGTCTAAAACACAGAGCTGAACTAAGGCGGATCACAGTTGTAGCTAAATAACCTGGGGTAGTGCTGCTTGTGCAGCAAAATTACACTGCTGCTAAGGGCAGCAGTGAATTACAGTTCAGTGTTTTGCAGGGAGGTACCATAGTTTAGCTGGCCTTCACACACCCTGCAGCCCCAAGTGCCACTAAGCTGGCAGAGCCAGCAGATCCAGTGATGCACCAACATGTGCTGGGGTGCAGCCAGAATCCATCGCAGAGATGTGGGGGTACCATGTGCAAGTCACCTCAGCAAAGCACAGAATGGGAAAGGCTGGAAGGGACCACAGTGGGTCATCTGGTCCAACCTCCTCACTTAAGCAGGATCATTCTGGAGCACATGGCACAGGCATGCACCCAGATGGTTTCTGATTATCTCCAGTGAGGGGGACTCTGCAACTCTGAACAATTTATTCAGTGCGCAGTCACCCGCACAGTAAAGAAGCTCTTCCTCCTATTCAGGTGGAACTTCCCGTGCCTCAGTTTCTGCCTGCTGCCTATTGTTCTTATTGTCCTAGTGCTTGGCATCACCAAAAGGAGCCTGGCTTCATCTTCTTGGCACCCCTCGCTTCAGATATTTTTACATATCAATAAGGTCCTCTCTCCGAGCATCTTTTATGCACCCGTAAAAGAGGCCAACCCGCTCCTTCACGTCCCGCAGAACCCGCGAAGGAGAAGCGCAGACCGCCCTTCTCACAGCCCACCCTGGGCCCCAGGCTCCCCATCCCGCCCCAATTCCGACCTCCCGCACCGTCCCACGGGTCTGGCACGCAGAAGCAAAGCCCACGAGCCTGGTCCCGGCCTTTCCCTGCCCACCACGGCCGCAGCAGCACCGCCCAGCAGCGAAGGGAGCACCCGAAGGCCCGGAGGAGCCGCCCGCCGGCTCCCACAGCTCCGCCGGCCTCGCCGCCTCCCCGGCGCACGCTGATGACGCGCGCGCGGCGCCCGCGGGGCGGGCCGTGCTGCGCCCCGCCGCCAGCTCCGGCTCCGCGCCGCCAATGGTACTGAGGCTGGGAAAGTGATAAATATTCCGTGCGTTAACCGCCTGGGGGAAAAACAAAACAAAACAAAAGGTACACAGATTATTTTAAGACACAAGCTTCCATACCAATAGCAGCGTCAGTTGTCAATGAAGGAAGTGGGCAGCTGCATGGTTAGGTAAAATAAGCCCCAAGATACCCCGTGTTTTCATTCTTTTTTTTTTCTGCACCCAACATATTCGAGATTGAGAATGCCCCGCGCCAGGTCTGGTCATACGGCTGCGGAGTTTTAAACCACCGAGGTGTTCTACCTCAAGGTCCCCTCAGTTTTCAGAAGCATTTTAACAAATATTTCGTGGATAAACCCGGCATCTTGATATTTTGATATGCCGTGGTCGGTATCATATGTACCCACATGAAGCCAGACTTACATACTACAAACATATATATTGCACATTTTAAGTGTAAGGTTCTGTGATGAAAGAAGTTCATATGTCGGTATTTCCTACTGAACTAAAATAGTGCGGGCAAGATTTCAAACGACACCGCTTGCTCTTCGTCACTGGCTCCACCTCGCTTGCCGTAGGAATTTTGAATCTTCGACTGACAGTTTGTAGAATTAGGTATCTTTGTTGTATTTCTTCCCTCCCCCCTCCGTGTTTAACGAATACTATGTTTTGTGAATATGCCAATTTAAACTACTAGATCATTCTAAGGTTCCCTAGATTAAGGAAAAATCTCTTTCTGTTTCTGAATACTGAATAAAAATTGTTTCCTAAGCATCCAAATTAGTGCGGATGAGGTTTTATCAGTTCTAATTCATTGATGTTCTCCTACCAGCAAATCATCTTCATATAGGACTTGTAACTTACTTAAAATGAACTCAGGTAATGATAAATAGTTGTAGTTTTCCTAATTTTCTGTTTAAATTAAACGTCATGAAATCACAGTAATGGCTTTAGACTTGCTTCTTCACACTGCTCTTTAAGAATAAAGCTAAACATAACTTTTGGAATACCAGAATAAAGCACGGGCAAGAAAAATGGCTTGTAAAAGGCAGAGGTATTGTTTTAGGTCACTTCTTGCATCCGCTCCTCTGCTACGGACCCGCGGGTATGGGTGGGTACCAGGAGGTTTAAGCAGAGGAGAAACAGTCTGAGCTCTGTCTTTCTTGGTAAACGCATGATAAGCAAATAGCAACCCCCACCCCCGCCCCCCCCCGCTATTATTTCTCTAGGCTTATTAGTATTTTAAAAACGCGTTTGTCAATCTATAAATATAAAAGGACTTAATAAAAATAACTCCATGAAGAATTTAGTCAATCCTCTGAAAATAATGTTTCCATTGTTAATAAAGAAATAATGTAGTTGTTTGATTATTGGCATCATTTAAACATTCCCTTGGAAAAATAGGATGCTTTACCAGATCTTAAAGCTTCGGTTACTTCAGCCGTTTCCGATAAAATGCGCCTCTTACTTACGAGAGGAGCACTTCGGTAAGTTCCATTCCCATCTGCTGGTAAATTCTAGCCCTAAAGATGCTCCTTCGGATTTAGAGTAGTAGAGAGTGTTGAGATTGTGTGAGGGACTACCACTGTACTGTAAAGTGAAATAATTCTTGGGGAATTGGTAGGCAAATGAGAGGAAAGGCTTGTGTGTCGAGATGGGGAAGGCACAGGGGTACAGGTACTTACTTTAGACAGGGCAAGGAAATGCAGCCGTATCCGAGCGCAGTGCGAGTGTAGCAGAATATCTCACCTCATTTCACTTGTTAAAGTAGCGTTCTCAGGTTTTTGTTGGGGTTTTGTTGTTTTTGTTTTGTTTGGTTGGTTTTGGTTTTGTTTCTTTTTGTTAAAACACACTTTATAGTGTGACTTCTGTGTATTGCATAAAATGTCGCAATTACGACTTAAATTTCTTGGATATTCTTGATCCAGCTCGCATAAATTCATCTAGGTCTGAGTGACGGAGCCAGAGCTTGCAGAGTTTGTGTCCCACTAGTAAGCTTTCAGTTTTACTGAAAAGGTATTTTATAAATAAGTACAAATATTTGAAAACCAATTTGATTCAGTTCCTGCGAAACAGACGGTACTACAGAAAGCATTTTCAGAAAAATTCTACTACTTTAAAGAAAGTTCTTAATGTTTTCTCCTTTTGAAAAGGAAGGGGGAGATACTCCAAGAGTCTTTCCCTTTTTAGCCATAACTGTTACCTTGTAGTCAAATAAAACGATATTCTTTCCCTAAAAATTCCCGTCTGTTTCCGCCGGCTCTGAGTCGGGAACTTTTAACCCCTTATTTCCTCGGGCCCCTCTCAGGCAGCCTCACACCAGGAGGAGCGGAGCTGCCAAAGGGGAAGGCTGAGAAATTGCCAGACCCCACGAACAGAGGCTACGTTACTTAAACCGGGAGTTTGCTTATTAAAATGTAAGTGTTGCTTTTAGACTCGGTTTTAAGTCTGACATTCCCCACCTCGCCGGTGTGAAGCCTCACGTTATCCTTACCGAGCCCAGGAAAAACAGCCATTCATGTGCTCGTAGTTTTGCCGGTTTTGTGTTTGGGTCGGGATTTTTGTTTGGGTTTGTTTTAGTATACAGAAAAACTAAAACCACAGCAAAACCCAGGCGTCAGTTTCTAAATTACTACAAGCTTTTTAACAAATTAAACGGGAATAGCCCGTAGGCCGTTCACGACAGGACAAGGTGTGGAAAATGTGCTCTACACTGTAGCCAGGGAGAATGGTCCTTCCTGGAATCTCTGGCAAAAAGTACATGGGGAGATGTGAGGAGACCCTACGCGGTGCTGGAGTCGGGGTTCCTCCTCCCAGCTGCTTTGAAGGTGATGTACTTGACAAACTCTCTGTGACTGCTTAGTCCTGGGCTGTGGGGTAAAAAGGTGCTAATTAACTCATATTAACTAGCGCCCTTATAACCCAAGCTTAAAGGCTGTGGTGCAGACAAGGATTACTAGCAGTGAACGCCTTAGGCACCCCTGAACCACCCCTTAGCGCCGGCGCCCCCGCGCCTCCGCCCCCCATTCCCCTCCACCGTAGGGAGCGGAGTGGGCTCTGGCAGAGGCGGGAAAACCTCACCCTCACTGGGCGCCTCTGGGGAAGCAGAGCAGGGGCAGGAGCGATTCAGGGGCGCTTTAACAGTGGGCTGGGTGCGACGGGGGCCGCGGGGCTGAAGTATAAAGCGTGAGGAGCGGGGCAAGCCTCGCCGCTCTTCCCTCACGTCCCCGCGGGGCGGGCTGGGCTGGGCTGGGCACTCCCGGTCTCCTCAGGCTCTCGGCCGGGGCCAGCGCGGAGGGGGCGGGGAGGCAGCGGTTGGTCAGGGCGGGCAGTTCAAAGCCGAGCGAGGGAAAGCGGTGGCGGCCGCACGCGAGGGGCCGGTGTGGGTGGGGAGAGCGAAGCGGCTCCTCGCCAAGGGCAACGGGCCCGGGGCCGGGTGGCGAGAGCTGCTGAAGTCCCTCCTGGCCGCCTTCACTCCTGCTTCTCGCTTTTAGCCCGGCTCGGGGTGCGCCGCCGCCGCCTCAGCTGCTCCTGGGAGGGCGGCCTCCGGGATCTGCTCCTGCGCCCACCGGTTTGCCAGACGAGAGGGCGAAGCGGTTGCTTTGCTCGTGTCCGGCATCCCAGGGGACTGAGACACCCTCGGCTGCTGGTCCTCAGCTGCGTCTCAATTATCGCCATCACTAGGTAATTAGGCATTGCAGTTAACACATATATTTGTGGAGTGAAAACTCAGCTGGGTAACGTTTCTCTTGCACCTCTCTCTTTTCTCTCCACATACTTTCTCACTTCAGGTTATCACTAGGGAGGGGTAAGCAATACTTTGAATACACCACCTTTGCATTGGAAGATCTTGATTTGCTTCACTAATTAGGGTAAGTGACGCACATAATGCAGACAGGACTTGGCTGTGTCGCCTTCAGTATTACTACCTGGAAGGTATCAGTGACTTTGGGGCCAAAGAGTGGAGTCTGTTTTACCGCAGTTACCATATCTGTTTAAATAGCAGCAAAAATACTTCTGTATCACCAAGACATTATTTTATTAGCAGTGATGAACAGTGATTTTTTAAAAAGGCAGAAAATGTCTTGTTCAATGCATGTGTTCTGTGTGTATTATTGAGGAATGTAAGTTGGTAGGAACAGGTGTGACTCCATCCTAGAATGTATGTCTAAGTTGGAGGTACCATTTATATTGCTTTCTAGTAACCAGCATTCTTACCTCTTCGGGGTGCTTAGGAAGACGAAACTTGTTAGAAATTATTCATTGTCTAAATCTGTGAATCCTGCTCTAAATTTAGTTAGAGTCTCCGAATATGAATTATTTTGTTCAGTAAACTCCCGGAAAGTTTGCAGTTGACTTGTAAATTGATTTGAGAATGGCAAAATTAATAATAGATATGAGAAATGCACAGAGCACGTAAATCTGTCTTTAGTAGATATGGATTTTGTTACTTCCTCTGTAACTGACTAGTGGTGTGACCACCCTTTTCTTTCCTGTACATCTGTTTGATGACATCTAACACAAGGCTAAGAAATTTTCAGGAACCAGTTAAGATCCCCAAATGAAAAAGGTGTGGTGTTATGGTGCAAATTTAGTAGATTAAATTCTCATAATAAAAAACAAGTGCTTATAAAAGGTATTGTTATAAGAGATTTTGTTAGGTATCTCTTATGAATAGAAATGGAATCTTGCTCTGTTATGGGAAATGTTCAGCACCTCTGAAAGACTTTTCCTTTTGTATTTGTAAAATGAGACCTTGTGTTAAATTAAAGCTTATTTTGTACAGGTACTTCATTTTGGAAAAAAATCATATACAAACTTGAGGTGTATACTGGGGTTTGTATAAATCCCAGAATGGTTCAGGTTGTAAGGGTTGTTAAAGATCACCCAGTTCTGAGCCCCTTCCATGAGCAGGGCCACCTGCTACTAGATCAGGTTGTTTTCAGCCACATCCAGCATGACCTTCAACACTGCTAGTGATGGAGTGACTTCTTTGGGCAACCTGTTCCAGTGTCTCATTGGCCTCATAGTCAAGAATTTCTTCCTAACATCTAACCTGACTACCTGACTTTCCTTCTTTCAGTATAAAGTTCTTACTGCCTTCTTTTATCATCACATGCTCTTTCAAAAAGTCTCTGGCATTCTCAATGGGCACCCATGGGGTACTGAAAGGCTACAATTATTTTTCCTTGAAGGCTTCTCTTCTCCAGACTGAGCAGCCCTCACTGTCTCAGTCTTCAGAGCAGAGGTGCTCCAGCCCTCTGATTATTTTCATGCTCGACTTCTGGACTCACTCCAACATGTCCATGTCCTTATTTTTGGTGGCCTCAGGGCTGAAGGCAATAGTCCATGTGAAGTCTAGAAATCGTGGAGTAGGGGGTAAATAAGTAAAAATGAGTATAAAAATGTATGAATGAACGGAGAGGTATAGAAAATAGGTGAAATGAAGCTTAATGGACGGCCATTGTTCACTTTTTTTTTGGTCAATTGTCAGTTTTATTTCTATTATCCTGTAATGCTTTCTGACAGGTCCGAATCAATGTCCTGCGCTCACGAGCTCCCCCTGCCGGACGCTGGCCGCTGTACAGCATTATATTCGGCATCTACTTAAGTTACCCAAATTTCTTTGTCTCTGCTATTCTGACCTCCCTTATAGCTGCAAAATCTTGTTTTGCTGTGATTTGTATGTTACTTGAAGCACAAATTTGCTTCTTTTATACTGTAATGTTTTAATTTTTTCTGTTCTCAGTTCTCCCATAGAATGCCTGAGAATGAAACTGCAAGCATGAGGTTTTCCTGTTGTTGTTTCTTCAGCATCCTGCCTGAAAATTAATTTTCTAAGCCTGGGAGCCTTTGGACTTTTGTTAAATGTGTAGTTAGTTTGACTGTATTTAAGGGAAATACTAATATTTTGAAAGGTAAGTGTGCATATGTGGGTTTTTTTTGTGGGATTGAGATTTTGAGCAGCTGTCTCTAGCATTCAGTTTAAATTTCTATCAACATTTTTGGCAATAATATCTACTGGCAATATTTGCTAACTAACTGTAGTTTTCCAAAATTGAGCATAAAAATGAAGATAATGCCCTCTTGTTATGACAGATTTTTTTATAGGTCTCTCCTCTTACAAAAAGAGGAGCTATGGTCATGTGGTTCTTTGCTCATAGCATGAGTAATTGACTGAAGTATAGCAGTGTACTGCACAGAGATTTCATACCCTTAAAAATGTAGGAAAAAGTTCTTTTCTGGTTCATGACAAAAGCCTTTTCAAGGTATTGCCTAAAACCATGGAATCACAGAATATGTAAGATTGGAAAGGACCGTAGGGAAAGATCATCTAGTCCAATTTTCCTGCTTGAGCAGGGTCCTCAGAGCACATTACTCAGGATTGTGTCCAAATGGCTTTTGAGTATCTCCAGAGAAGGAGACCTCATGAACTCTGTGTGGCCTCTTCCAGTGTTTTGTCAGCCTCACAGTAAAAAAAAAATTTTCTCGTGTTCAGGTGGAACTTTCTATGCACCAGTTTCTGCCATTGCCTCTTGTCCTATCACCTGGCAACACCAGGAGGAGCCTGGCTGCATCCCTTTGATACCCTCCTTTCAGATACTGGTAGACATTAAGGTTCCCTCTCCAGGCTATACAGGCCCAGATTCCACAGCCTTTCCTCATAACTCAGGTGTTCCAGTCCCCTAATCACCTCCATAGTTCTACTGGACTCTCTCCAGTATTTCTTTGTCTTTCTTGAACTGGAAAGCTCTGGACCGGACACAGCGCTCCAGGTGAGGCCTCAACAGGCCTGAGCGGAGGTCAGGATCATCTCCCTTAACCATGTGGCAGTGCTTTTCCTCATGCACCAGAGGGTACTCTTGGCCTTCTTGGTCACCCTGCTGGATCATGGACATTTTGTTGTCCACCAGGACCTTCTCTGCAGAGCGGCTTCCCAGCAGGTCAGCCCCCATCCTGTACTGGTGGTCCCTGGGGTTCCTCACCAGGTGCAGGATCTGCATTTGCCTTTCTTGAGTTTCAGATGGTTCTCTGCCCATCTCCAGCCTGCCCAGGTCCTTCTGAAGGGCTGCTCAGCTCTCTGGGGTATTGGCAGCTCCTCCCAGCTTTGTGCCATCAGTGAACTTGCTGAGGGAGGTGTCTGCCCCTTTCATCCAATTCGCAGATGATGAGTTGAACTATAGTGGGCCCAGGATCAACCATTGGTGGACACCAGTACTTACAGATCTACTAAAACATGGAGAAGTGATGCAGATGAAACATTAAATGCTATTTGGAGTTGGTCCTGCAGCAGCAAAGAAGTAACCTCTAATTCACTAAACACTAAGAGCTTTGCCCTTGTGTTTCCTATTTGTGCTGCCACTTGTTTCATTGTGTAAAACAGGGAACAAAAAAAGCAGAGACAGAAAACAAAGGGGAAAGAAAGGTACTTATGGAGGTGAAGGGAGAAGGGAACGAAGCATGTCAGATTTCAGTTTGTTGCTGTCTTGGAATTATTTTCACATACCTGTCTTTGATAGAAGAGTTTTTCTCAGTTATGTATGTGGATTTTGTTTAAGTCTGTCTGATTTCATACTGATATTAGCAAGATTGTGTATGACTTAACACCAAGGTGTCATTCTGCTGTTTAACAGCCTTTTCCTTTTGAACTTCTCTTATTGCTGTCTTCTTACAGTAGAAAACAAAACAAAGCTTTTATTTTTAATATTGCAATCATCTTAAAAAGTGCTTTCCATATGGGTCAAAAATGCTGATTAATGACCCAAGGTCATCAAAGAATAGTTCTGCCTCCCCTCTCTTGAACAGTTTGAGTTCCCGTTGCTAGTATTTATTGCCTTGGGGCTAGACTAAGAAAGGACTGTTGGGATATTAGCAATGGCTTAGTAGTTGGGGTTGAAGCTACCTTTAAACACTGCTACTTCTGTTTTGAAAGTTCAGTTGCTAATTCTAGGCTTTATGTTCCAGAATATCAGTTCTAGAAGCCAGTTCTAGAGGCAACATACTACAGTAAAAGGTGCTGATTCAAACTCTTGAGTCTTGCAACCCTGATGTGAATGACTTTGGTGTCTGTGAGAACAGCCCTGTCACTGCATTAGTCATAACATCTTTTGTACAGTTACTGTGCCTAGAAAGCAGGGACCCAGTGCCACTACAGTTAGGGTGGAGAAACTCTGCAGTGTGTGAGTGGCAAAAGTAAGCCTGTTTCCACACATCTTTTAAGTGTGTGCATTAGCCACTTCTAACCTTTCTAGGAAAATACATAGTAGCTCTTAAATTCTATGTACCTGGTGAATGTGTGTATAGTCAGTCATTTTCTTTAAAATGTAAGCCTTCAGAACACTCAGTTTACCTGTAGAGATGACCAAAAGCAGAGAGTTTCTTTACAAAATAACACTTAAATGTTAAAGCAGATAAAAAAGCACTTTTCACTTTGTAACTAGAGGTCAATTTCATTCCCTCTGGGGACTCTAGGGATCTAAATAATAGGGAGACTTCTAGACTTGTAACTTCATGATTAATCCTCTTATTTTACTTAAGGAGAAAATGTCTTTTGTCTAAACTCACCTATTACCAGAGCTTCTGCTCATTCTTGAGTACTGAACTATTAGTTGCTGGATGAACCAGTAATAGTGCTAATAAAAATCTTGGCTCTACTGGAATGCTGGGGAGTTGTGTTGCCAATTTCAACACCAATGAGCCTCTAATTGCTATGTAGCTTATTTGAAGTGCTTTTCCATAGATGAGGAATGCCAGGTCAATTAGCTAACTGTATATATGTTTTATTTGCCTCACTGTACAATGTGCATTTTAATCTGTTAATTCTAACCATCTATTTTTGTTTATGTATAAGCACTGTTTCTACTGAGACTAATGACAACACTTGTTATGACTATTATCTTGATAGACTTGCAAAATGCTTTTTCTCTAATCTGAGAGGGTTTTGGTGACTGCTTTTATTGTTTGTTTCAGAAACAACAGTGGTATCTTTTTGCAAAGTGTCAAGCAGAAGATGTCTGACAGTCATCTAGTGAGGTTCAATAGTCTTAAAAGAAATAGATTAACACCTCCCAGGAGCAGCTTTAAATACTCAAATTTTAAAGACACATGTTGCACTTCAGGATTTCTGGACAGCAGATGCAATGAGTCAGGAAAAGATCTTGAGGCAGACAGCAAAGAAGCACCCAGTGTAACAAGTGTATCGTTGCTACAGAGACATTCTGAACACGTCCATCCAAGTGCCTTCTTTCCCAGGTCACCATCGATTGAAAAAGAATTTAATTCTATCTCATTATCAGAAGAAAGAGAAACAAATAGAAGTGCAGATTTTTTTGAAACTCCTAAATCAGGTAGAAAAGGCTCCTCACTACGCAGAAGGCTGGTTTTACCCAATACTGTCAAGGCTGGCACAACTGTAGGATGCTGTGAAAGACAACTTAGTTCTTCAGGAAGCATCAGTAAAAAAATATTCTCTTGCGATTTGAGCTCTGAAGAAAAGCTTTCACAAACTGCTGCGTATTCTCCAAAAGATAAAGGTTACAAAACTCTGACAACTAGTACTTCAGAACCTGAAAATTCTAATCCTAAGTCTCCAAAAAGGAGGCTTTCCTTTTCACAACAAAGGACTTCTACACTAGAGGAGTCCCAGTGTAAGAACCCCTTATTGTTAGAATCAGAAGGTTTATCTCCAATTCAGTGGAAGGATGTCACTGCTAGTAACACTAATGAATTCAATGAAAATATTCTTATGAGTGTTAGAGATGGGGCGCTTAGGACGCCTACTAACAGTAGGAGTAGCCTACCTGAGGCCAGTGAGGGCAAATACCTGACTTCTATCACCAGTCCAGTAGAGAACTTGAACTTTGGACTATGTGATATAAACTCTCCCCCCGTTAAGGTAGCAAATTACCCAGATCTTTCAACGCCTGAAGACAGTGGATATAATTCACTTCCTTTGGACAAATCAGGAGACTCATTGTCTGATTATGAGGGATCTTTCCAAGAGCTCTTCCAAAAGCACAGAGAAGATTCCAGAACTTTAGACAGTAAAAGAAAGACAAGAAAACTTGAGCGAGTCAGAAGGTTATCCACTCTTCGGGAACTAGGATCCCAGTCAGAGACAGAAGATAATCATGGCAGTCCTACTTCAATGCATATGTTAACAAAAGAAAGAGACTTTGTCAGTGAAGATCATGAGTTAGTTCTAAAAAAACAGCCTAGTGGAGACCTGGTTGTAAGTCATGGGGATTTCTCAAGAACTCCAGCTCTGAAAATAGTTCATGAAATTTGCTTGCAAAGACAAAGATTGCACCAAAAGCAAATCTCAGAGAATATTGATGGAACAGAAATATTTGCATTAGATCATGTTCTTCCTGGACTTATTGGCAAAAAAATGGGCCTTGAAAAATTAGATATTTTAACAGAATTGAAAGATAGAAATTTAAAACACGTTCTTGCTATAGTTTTAGATGCTTTGACAGTAGAAAGTCTGTGTAGGTAAGTACTATTGCTTCCCACACACAAAAAAAGGGAAAAAGGGATGCTTCTGCAAATGAATGAGAATAACTTCTGGACTACTGGGTCTTGTCAACAAAATTTGTTTTTTTCTGAAAAAGATGAGACATTTTCTCACTGTTAATTAAGTAGGTGTTTCTGTGTAGATCTAAAGAATAAATAGGGGCATTAAAAAGCTGAAAAACATGGAAAATTAATAAACTCAAAACTAAATCACAATACTTGCAAATTTTAAAATATACAAAAATTACTTTAGCCTAGAAAGTAATTTATCCTCATTAGAAGTTCCCAATAGTGCATAGCACTCAAAACACATTTTCTAGAATTTTTCTTGTGTATTTTATTTCTTCAGTTATTTCTAAGCACAAAGATGCTCAAAGAATTTTGATTCAAGAGTAATCTTCTCGATTAATTTCTAATCAATAGCAACTGTTACATTTCACAGAATGCTCTTGATCCCTTTGTAACAAAGGGAATTTGTGAATAGATGAAAGTCTAAGGGTGCAGATGTTTTCAGAACTTTAAACACAAATGTGATTAGAAACAATTTTGGTAAGTGGCTTATATGGAGGAAGAAATTAATTTATTTTCTAAGTCCTAGATGCTGTACTATTAATGTTGCTGTGGTTCTTTAGACTCTTCTGTTATACAGTGATTGTAAAGTATGAGACCTGTGTTTCATAACAAAATAAAGAACTAGTCTATAGCAGCAGTCTGTAAAGTGACCAAGAGTTTATGAAACCATGCAAAAATCTTTACCGGGTAGTTTTGCAATCATTACTTCTGCACTACTTGAAAAAAATTGAAAGTGGATCAATTTTTTATTTGTTCCAGCATTTGGAAAGTAAGCAAAAGCTGGCGTGAAATCATTGTACAAGACAGAAGTGCAGATAAGAGGAGAAAGCTGTACACAAAACAGCTGAAAGAAGCAGCTCGGGTAAGATAGTTCTCAAAAGTGATTTTTTTTTTAAGTATGAAAGAAGATAAAAGGAAAGACAAAACATCTTGTATAGCTACAGAAAAGTAACTGACAGAGACAGTTCCAAAATGAGCAGGTGATGGATTCTAACAGGAGAATGTAATGGCTCTTGCTGCTTTTGAGTTGTCTGCAGTTTGAGTGTTGGTCTTTCAACCATGTATGACTCTTATTTACCCCTCCTGCCCTTTCTTGAGAATCCTGTAGGATCTCTTCCTTGACTAATTCTAGCTTTAGATTTTAAACTATGCTCATACCATTGTGCCATGTTGTTTCTTCATGTTGTTCCTCCATTTCACTCTAGTCTGCACTGCTGTAGGACCTGCTCTACTTCCTGATTATTTTCAGGACTGCTTGTGTCACAGTGTCATGGTGTATTTGTGAACATCAGAAGGATATCTAGAAGATTTTTAAGGGGCATCTAGAGAAATAAGCATATTAATAGCAGTATATTTTTTCAGATCTTCCACATGATACATATACACTTACTTTTGAGATGTCCGAATTCACAAACATGAGCACCAGTAGAGTGCACTAAAAGGCTTTCTACTCTGCTCATGGGACTTAGTTTTTCTTGATCTCTCTTGATCCCTTGCTAAATATAAACATTTAATGGTAAATTACTTGTGAGATATATATATATACATAATTTTATTTTCTTATGTGTTGTTGCAGAGGGGAAAAACCCAAACAAATAAAATCTAGCTGCAAATCCTAAATGAAATAAAATCCTAATTTTCTTCTCCTTTTTTTTAATAATTATAAACTAACAGGAATATTTATTGAAGGCTGAAGATGCTGCTACAAGACTTAATATTCTCAATAGATCTGCTCTAAGGCCTGTTCAAGCTCAAGCCAGAACTCCTATTTTACAGACACCACCTTCACACACTGAACTTACACCTAGGAGATGCAGTTCTGTTCCCCACTCAGCTAGTAGGCAGGAAGAATACATGAAAGTAGGTATCTAAGAAATGCTTTGTTTTCATTTTTGGGAACATTTTCATTTACAAGAATAAATAGCTCTTTTCTCTCTCCTCTTGCTACAGGTTGCTAAAACTCTGTTCACTGATGAAGCTCTAAAACCCTGTCCAAGATGTCAATATCCTGCTAAATATCAGTTGGTAAAGAAACGGGGACTATGTAGCAGAGAAGCATGTGCATTTGAGTTCTGTATTTTATGTCTGCAGGCATTCCATGGGTCAAAAGAATGCAATAGTTTATCTGCAAAACGGAAGAATAAAAAAGATGCTCCACCAGGAAGTGCCCAAAGCAAAAGAAATTTAAAAAGGCTCTAAATTTGTAAAGCATTTAGCTCCTTACATTTAATTCCTTTTCCCCTTCCCTAAATTCCTGATCTTGTTCCTATGCTTCCTAAAGGTATGCATTTTGAAAGTATCATCCCATTTGTTCTTGTTGACCTACCAAGATAACCTCTTATGTATATATCTTAATTAACATAGTAGAATTTGTTTTTTTAAAAAATTAACATTTAAAAATATTTTATGTTTTGTTTTACCTGTTGTGTAGTAGGTAGAAATGAACATCTTAATTTTTAAATAAAGTGTCTTAAATGTAGTCTTTAATATTTAGCTTACATGACCTCATTGGTGTTTAAAAATGTTATTCTTGTCTTAAAGACAAATTAAAGAAAACTATTTCTAAAAAAGTCTTTGAAATCAGATTTATTTATTCACTTTAAATTATATTAAATATTTTAAAAATTTCTCAAAGTGGGACACTGTACATTTGCAAAAATGCTTCTATTAATATGGATGGTAAAATGTCAAAACTTAGATATTAGGTGTCTGAATTTTTTATTGCAATAATTAATCTATTGTTCTCTTAGCCTTTGTAAAGGAATTCAGTAGAATAGTAATTTGTAAACTAAACTGATGCTGTGTGGATATTCTGTTGTACTGAGTTTTACGGAGTTTTTGTCTTGAAAACTTTGGGTGGTACTGTGTATATTCACATATTTGAAAATGCTGTGGCATCACTTTTGCTGTTGTGAATTTAGCTTTATGCTTAATCTGACTTGACTTCAGCTCCCAGGTACTAGGTCACCCTCATACTTCTGCTTGAGCAAAAGGATCACCTACAGCAGAAAATCACTCTTATCTCTAGATATTTATTTATTTATCTCCTCATAAAGGAAATTGAAGTATCTTGCTCTTGAACTAAATATGCTGATCCCTTCTAGAAAACTAACTCAATCTGTCTCTTGGACCTCCAACAATTTTTGTGTGGTTTTGGTTTGTATCCTAGCAATTACACACAGCTTGAAATACAGGTGACAGAAATGGACACAGTACTTCTATGAAGATATAATATCAATTAATTTCTTGAAAGGACAACTGGGACAATATTATTGTAGAAGTTTGTCACAAGCATCTTGCAGAACTTTTGTTGTCAGCTTGTGTTTATTCCTCACTCTCCCTCTGATGTTGTCTTTTGTGTTATATTTTTGAAGACTGTGTGTATTTGTAGGTAAGCCTTAACACTGAGCTATTTTTAAAAGTCAGATAAAAAAAACAATCGAAAAGAAGAATTTGCAAGTAAACCACAAGCTTCATATTTGTCTCTTTTAATATTCACACATCTAATTATTTTTAGTGTCTAAAATGACAAACTTCTAAGATTTTTTCTTATTTTTTTCTTTTTTTATTTTTACTCAATCTGTGGATATTTAAGCCAAATGGACCAGGATAATAACTTCAGGATGTTTTAGAAACATCTCTTCTTAGTTCTCACCTCTAACTGTTGTGATCTCTAATTTTGTTAGTACTTTTACCATTCTTGATTTTTAGCATAGTAGTTTCACATTGCATTTGGAAGGAGGAGAGACAACATGGTTAATAAAACAGTAAGGAAATTTTAACACTAAGTCTATTAACCAAACGTTATCATTAAGGAAAAAGTCAACCAATATATCTGCCAGAAGTTCATGTTTATTTAATAAATACAAGTGTCAACACTTTAATTCCATGCTTATATTTGTGTTTTCTGAGCCTTTGCCTTGTTCTTAGCTTAGACTGGTAGCAACTTGAAGATGCTCAGTCTATTCTAAGGGAACAATTGAGGCAAAGGATTTGGGGGCAAGGTAGGGAATATAAAGGTATGTGCACGTAGGTTTGCCTAGGAAAAAGGGCATTCATTACAGAGGAGACTGCAAGTGGGACAACGGTTAAATGACTTAATTTATTTAATATTTGTATTTCTCTAATTGTTTAGAGCTTTAGGTGTTCAAGGTCTACTTAAAAGTTAATTTGGTTCGAAGAACCATTGGATTTATTCTTTATTCCTTAGGTGTATAGTAAGTAACTATACTTTTTTTAGAAATGCTTAATACTTTCTATTAAAGGTTAAACTGAACAGCTTTCTAGACAGGAAGTTATATTACACAAGAATCTGATATATGTAATTTATCTTTATAAAAATTTGGATTAGTTTTGTTTCTTGCTGTTGAATTACCAAATAAAGTAGGGGATGGTAGTGAAGCGATACGCGGAATAAATAGACTCCACAACCTGGTGTAGTTATGAAGTGGGTATGTATTGTCAGCGCCCGGCACAAGTGAGATAATTCTCGGAAAACCTTGTGCCCTGAGCAGCGGTCTGTTCCACATTTTTATTCACGTAGGTGTTCCATATGCAATATATTGCACAACTTTTTCATGCATATTCAATCCCTGGCCCAGCCTGTTCCTGCTTCGTATGCTAAATAGGTCCACGCCCTTCTGGGCACGTGTGGTTCGCTGTGGTGGTCACACGGGGGTCTCTTGGTGGTCTCTGGGCTGAAGGCTCTTGGTCTTCTTCAGGATTGAACTTTTGAACTTTTCTCCCTCGCGCGTGCACTTTAGGTCTTTAGGTGCTTATTGGAGTCTGTCTGTCAGTGATAATAGCTATGGAGTCAGGGGGCTCTCTTATCTAGGTTGTTTGTGTCTTCTGGTATTGTCCTTTATGCAAGAAGCTTCTGAAATTTACATTCCCTATGCCCTTTGTACTATGACAGAGGTTCCTTTAAGTAAAAGGCTAACTTATTAATTCTTAAAATTTCTGTTTCAGTAGTAAAGACAATGCAGAATAAGTACTGCATGTCATAACACTTCAGACTGCTATTGTCATCACTGCATGTTACCTTTGCTAAATACCAATATCTCTAAAATATCTCAAATTAAAAAAAAAGCTTTAAATGAGTTCTTGAAAATTATGGGAAAGTTATGATATGCAGTGAGAGTATCTAGCTCACCTTCTGCTGTGGAGTGTTGCAGCACAATCCAGGAATGCGTGGGGTTCAATAGTTCTGAAAATATTACTGAAATAGGTACCTTTGAGTGAAAAACCATGCAGAAACTTGGTTCTCAGTTTAAGAATCGGTTATTAAATATCTTTTCCATTTGAGAAAATTTGGTAATGAGTTTGTGAGCTTTTCCAAAGCTTATAGAGGATAGAGAGGGTAAATTGGTTCTGGTACAGGCATTGTTTGTTTTTAGAGGTAGTATCTTTGATGTCTACAGCAGCTATTCAACAAGGAGAAGCTTGAAAGGAAAAAAAATTAAGTCATCTTTCACAATTTAAAATATTTTTCTCTTCTTTTGGTGTACTTAGAAGGTTCTTGGGTTTTTTTTGTTCTAGATCCATCTCACAAAAATGTCTTCTTGACACATCTCTTGCTCAGTGGGGTCTATCATAAATGTAATCTGGTGATTACAAAAGTAATCTGTGCTCTGCTGAGTGCATTGTGTTCTCTGTGGTCGTCACTGCTTTATCAGAGGTGGGGGCAGTGAGAAGCCAGACTTCTCATCTCTGGATAAATGTATTCTCTATGACAGTGATAATTTTTTAAAAATTTCTTTTAAAATAAAATCAGCTTTATTCCTTGACACAAGGGAGAAATAAAGTAGTGATATGTTATTCTTCACCTACGAATTATTAGAACACAAGATATATGATAGCTATCTAATAGTCTCTAATAATTTGGGTGAAAGGAATCAAAACACAATTATAGGATTGCTTTATTGACAGAAATTAAGTATTGGGGGCAGGAGAGTGGCAGTAAAGAGTCCCTGTTAGTATAGTTTTTTTCCTCTATACTGTATCTCTCAATTAGTCTCCATCACATATCGCAAAGCTATATGAGTCTGGATTTTGATGAAAGAGCAAAAGAGAACCTAAGTTCTCCATAAAAAAAACAAAAACCAAACATCCAACACAAAACCGAAAAATCCACCCCAGCACGCAAATACCACCCCTAAACCCTCAAAATGACCCCCCCACCCCACCTTTCTTCCAACAAAACAAAAAACTCAAATAGAAAACAGCTTACAAGTATAAGGGACTCTAGGGATTCGTGTTTCTTTCTCTACTAGCTGACTTAATTCTTGGAGACCTGAGTGCTATCACAGAGTAGAAGGATGCAAAAGTACTCCTGGAGCAAAAATGACAATGATCAAGAGTATTCTTGTGAAGGCTGACCTGGAACAGAGACTAGATGGAGCTAAAGAATAAAGTAGGTCTTGATTAGGAGGCCTCAATGGACACACCGTGGGCAGCACAAGAGCCCAGCCAGGGCTACACCCAAGATGAACCCCAAATGGTCACAAAAATGGATGACTGGTCATGGGGTCTAACACTTTTATAAGTTTTGGTCCATTTGCATATTGGAATGAATTGTCCAATTACAGCTTTAGCCCATGAAGTTGCATCCATCTTGTTTTTTCTCTTCAGTCCACTGTTATTTATGCTCCTGGGCCTGAGATCTGCATCAGCTGTCCTTGGGTCCCCAGCTAAAGAAGGAATTGTTTTGTCTCCCTACTCTGTGAAGAGAGCTTTGCTATGCCCTAATATGAAGCCCAGACCCACACAGTAAAGCAGCATAGACTCTGAAAAATATAAAAGCTAAAATCTGAGGCATCATTCTAAAATGTCTTAACCACAGTTATACTCCAGCTCAAGATTCTTCTTACAACTGACAACAGATTGTTGGAAAGGGAGGAGTGAATTGTCTTTCCCTCTGGAACATAGGGATAATGTTGAAGATAATATTTGGGTTAGTATTGGGCTGCTGTAAATTTTATTTTTGCAATCCTCATTTCCCTTCAGACAGACATGATCTATATAGTGGGAGGAGTGGCATTGCCTACAAATGCCCAGGGAATGAATTTAGTTTTTTGACCATGATGGTTTGAGCCAGAGCTGTGGGTTTAAATTCCAAAATAGAATTATTGGAAGTAACCTTTTGCTGCTGACATGTTCCTGCAAGAATTTTACCTCATAAATCTTTTTTTTTGGAGCAGCAACCATAAACCTCAAGTGGTTTGTGAGAAGGAAATTGAAATTACTTAAGTCTCTGATCATTCTTTCCTTGGTGACAAGTATGGAAGAGCTTAGGCAAAAAATGGTTGTAAATCTTTGGAATTGTTTATAGACTAGGGAATGTTAGTATGTTTTATCACTAACTAGCCAAAAATTATTAAAAAAATTGGTCATTAAATTAAGTGGCTCAACACCATATGTCAGATCATTTTCCTATTCCATGTATTGGTGACTCTTTGAAACACCTTAGGCAGTTGAGACCATGCTGATTAATTTTAATACAAGAAGTAATTTATTTTATTTCTGTTTTTATAGGCATATGAAGAAATACAGCAGTGTCAGATTAGAAAGGGACTCCTGGAATCTAGTGCCAAGCTCTCATGTCAACTCATCAAGTTCTGTCTTAAAACTGGTTAGAATACTGTCCCATTACCCTGTTGGTGACCTACTCCATGTTGTTCTACTAGTCACTTAACCTGTTGCCTTTTTTTAGCACTGCTATTAAAATAGCTATTCTGTATATCAAATCCTTCCCTTAGACTTCCCCAATATTATGATTGTTCTTTCATTGACAAAAATCCTCAGAATTCAGTCTCATCTCTTAAGACAATCCAACGACAAATGTTGTGTCTAACAACTCCTCACTGTTTCTACTGGAATCTATTATTTGATTAAATCCAACCAGTATCCCAAGTGAAACCTCCTCAAGAACTAGAATAATATTATGGCTTTCTTTTCTCTACAAGAAATACTTTGACCAATGTATACTAAGATAAGCATTTCTTGTGTAGGTCTTCTGCACACAGTTCAGTCACTTAGTGTAGTACTCCCATGTTCTTCTCACAAATTTTGGAAAGATACATTTTTTTTCCATTAATTTATACTGAACCTTAAATGTGTAATCTCATACTTTGTTCTTCTAAGCTTCAGGCTTTTTTCTTTCTCTGCTTTAGTCTTGTAATGATTTAGTATTTGGTGTGATTATATTATATTTTTACAGGTGCAAATTTTTTGTCTGTGCTGAATCTTATGGGATTTTTGATGCAAAATATCTAGCAGTTTCTGTTACCGCTTGTCAGATGCCACAGCAGAACCTGACTGCTTTTTGGGAATGATGTGTTTAATTTTAGTTAAACAAAAACAAAGCCTGTTTTCATTTTCTTATTTTCTGAGCTTTGATTAGTTGAAATACCCATTTAAAAAAAGACTTAACATTTTTTTTTCTCTTTGACAAGCTTCTGGAGAGTGTTAGAACTTAGCCAAACTTGTCAGAAGCCTAAATGCTAGTAAGACCTTATTGAGCTGGGTGCTAATGGATGAGTAGTAATGAACCAGCCCTTTAACTGAAAATATTGATGGCATGACATTTTAAATGAACTTACAAGCAGTGTCAAACACTCAAAGTTTCATGTAAAAGTAGACTTTTGACTTGAAGACTGGAGTTCAAGTGTTTAAAGCCCCTCTAATTTTCCCCCTCTGTGCTTTAACACTCATTCTGAAGGCAATTCTGCAACAGTACTTATGTCTTAATTCTGTAGGCCCATTTAATCTCTCTGTAGGCAAATGGGATGTGGAAACCATGCATGTATTTCAGCTGATGCTTTTCACTCTGGACTTATAGTGAAAAACCTATTTCCATAAACTACTTAGATACTGTATCATGACTAGAACCAGCTGAAGTGGTAGGAGGATAGTAACTGGGAAAAGAGGGACAGCTAGTTGGGAAGCAGTAGTACCCTAGATAAATATAGTCATGTTTGGTAAAAGTTTTTGGAGCTGTGAGATTATTGTTGAGATACTCAGCAGTTGTGCAGCAGTCTTCCACTTCAGCAAAAATCTTAATTATCTTCCTCAAGTGCTGCAGGTGCCTAAATGGAGGACTCTTCTCTCATGTTCACTGAGCAGACACTAAAGTTCCTAAAGTTCTGACCTGGGTGTAATACATTATTAGGGGCCTGAAGAACACATCTCCTACAAGTGCTTTGTTCTGCCAGGACTCAATACCACAGTACCGAGCCTATATTTAGACCACTGAGCTACAAAATGAAATTTTCCTCTGGTTTGAATACATCACATTTTCCTGGTGCACATGTTGGTAGAGTAGATGCTCTGGAGATGGTGGCCATAGCAACATTTTTGGCTTTTAAAAATGAGTTCTGCTTGTGTTGCAAACATTCTCTCTCCTCTTTTGAAAAGATTTGTATAAAAGCAGCACTCTCATAAATGTTGCAATTTCAGTCTTCATTTTCCTTTCTGCTTTTGCCCTTGTGTACTCTGTTGTGATGTTCAAAACCTATTACTGGGATGCAGTTGCCTTTTGGCATTTCTGCTGGAAGTGTTTCTGTTAAGAAAATGTTCAAGACTGTATCCCAAATAGACATAATGTGAGAAAGTACAATGAGTCCCATTTTCTACTCCAAACAGAAATGTTCACTGGGACACTGTACAAATTTCCTGTTCTGGACTTTTTCCTTGGTTTAAATAATTTTCATAAAGTAGACCAGGGATAATGTCATATGACACAGAATGGATACCAATAAAACAAACTAATTCTTGAAATGCTTTGCTCAATTAACTTACTTAAATGTGAAACTATCCTAATGTTGAACTGCTTTCCTCCCTGAAAATAGCCCGTAATTTCAAATGCTGATAATAAAATATCACAAGGGGGCACCAAAGGTTTTTCTTACAGAACAGAACTCTAGTTTTCCTTCCCTCTTTAACCTATACACATTAACTCAACGTTACAAATGCAAAATATTTTGAATGGCTTAAAGCAGTGCTGGCCATAATTCCTGCCCCCAGGAGCTGCGTACCAAAACCTACAGGAGGAGTGGGCATCCTGGGAAGCAATCCCAGGTATTACTTCTCCAGGGCCTCCTTTACAAGGTGAAGCTGTGCTGGGCCCACAGCCAGCTACTACAGCAACCAAGCAGGACCGGGGAATTACAGACTGGCCTGAACAGTGCCTCCTGCTCAGGTCCCCTCGCAGCTACACACTTGGATTATCCAGCGGTCTCCATGCCAGTCTAGAGTACAAAACATAACTCTTTCACATAAGTGTTGCAGTTGAAACATTTGAGAATTCCTAGTTTCAGAAGGTGCAAACTCTGGACTTTATTCCCCATGTACAGAAAATATATTTGATAATAAAATCCAATATGGTTTTATGAAGTATGAATAAAAGTGCTGCCTCTATAATGATTTTTAAATGACCACAGGAAAAACATTGTATGCATTTTAATTATACTTAAAGGTTGTTCTTAAGGCTTTAGTAAACAAGAAAGGGAATGCATTAACTTTTTTAGACTCAAATTGGAAAAGTCTAATTATTCCCATGTAACATATTTGAAACAATATCAGAATGACAGACAGCATTTTAATTTTATTTTATTTGTAGTCTGTTGAATGAAGACTGGATGAGAATTTGGTAACTTAAAGCATTTGTTATTTTTCAACTAGGTACTCCTGGAGTTTAGGAGAGCAATAGGTAGTTAGGAAAGCAAAAAAACCTACAAAATAAGATGGGTGTAATTTTTGGATGCTTTTCTGAAGCATTATTGAAATCTTAAGGCGCACTTATAGTTATGGATTCTCATATAATTCTCAGAGCCTGTTGAGTAGACACTGCTGTGTTCTTGAAGTGGAGGAACACGAAATATTTTTGTTTTTCCTCCTAATTAGTTTTTTTCTGCTTGATCTGTCTCCCTATCTATTTCATTATAGACCTCTACAGCAGCCACAACAATGTAACAAAAATATGGGAACTGGTGGTCAGTGAGATGTTTTATCTCAAACAGCACTGCTGCTATCCAGATTTAATGCATCAGTAATATTTCACTTGGTTAACTCAGCTGGGGAATCCTGGGTTTGGGGGCTGCTGTTTACACCTGCTTGATAGCAAGATAGCAACAGATGCATCTAGTGTTTCTTGTTGGTATTTGACACCTACTGCCAGGAGAAGATCTGCTAAAGGACGTTTGACATTATTGGCTATGCTATTGCTATCTGCTGGAGCTTCTTCATTATGCCTCTTGCATTGGACCTTTGGTGGACTGGAACACCTCTTAAGCCATAATCAAGAAACTGACCTGTCATAAACCAAGCTGTGAGTAACCCCAGAAAAAAAAGTCATGAAATCTACTTGCGCAACTAGAAGTAGGAAGTGGTTGTACATTTGAAAAGCTTAAGTTAGCGCAGCCAAAATGTATTACAAACCATGACTCCAGTTTATCTACATGGAAAATAGATAATAGACAATAACAATGCAATCTTTTGTACACAGTGCCAAATTTTGGATACATCCCATGACAGTGAAATCTCTGTGAGAAATAACTGTCACAATTTCTTCTGATCTGTATTATGTTTCAGTTGAAAGATATGCTACATTAGCTGTAGTAGGGCTGCTAGCAAAAAATTCTTTCTGCCTTGCTGTAGACGTATGCACCATGTCAATGTTTCTATCTTGTACATGGTTTCATAGCTGTGGCTCTAGTAATTCTTTCCTAATTTTCATTCTGTCTTTGCAGAATTACTTTATTTCTAATAATAATTTCTAAATAATTTCTCTATTTCTATTTTTTATTTTGAATAATTTCATTTCATAATCTTGCTAAATAGCTTTTTCAATTAAGTGTTAATACTCCTTTCCAAAATTAGGAAAGGTAGTGTGAAATTCTCCTAAAGCTCTAGGAGTTATGCCTTAAGACAATAATAGAAATTTATAAAGAACTCAGATGACTGCAGGTGTGTATGCAGGAGGCATACACACTACTTGGCATGTAGGAAGTAGTAAGAGTACAAATGTATATCACAAATTGCTAAGCAGGTCCTTCCAAATTCTGGTTCATCTTCCAGGCATGTCTCTGTATCCCCCTAATGTTTTTCAAGACCCATATTAAGCAAATGGAAGTCAAACCTTACAGAAGGCCTTTAAATTTGATAAGACACCTCTACATTGTCCTGATAGAATAGGATTGTTATAGGAATCCTTGGGCCGTTGGCAACATGGACAAGTCAAGAAGTATTCTCCAGTGACTATCCAAATAAAGACTTATGTAGAGGAAAAGCTCTTTGGACTTCCCTCTGAAAGTCTCCAGTTAAAGGTTTCTAATGTTGATAGCCCCAAGCTAAGTCCCATTTCTTCCTTTACTGTTTCTGGAATAATAGAATTGTTTAGGTTGAAAAAGCCCACTAAGATCACTGAGTCCAGCCATTAACCTGGCACTGCAAAGTCCACCAGTAAACCATGTCCCTAAGTTACACATCCAGAAGTCCCTTAAATACCTTCAGGGATAGCGACTCAACTACTTTTCTGTGTAGCCTGTTCCAGTGCTCAACAATCCTTTTGGTGAATAAATTTTTCCTAATAGCCAATCTAAAACTCCTCTGGCACAATTTAAGGCTGTTTCCTCTTGTCCTATTACCTCATACCTCGGAGAAGAGATTGACTCCCGGCTCACTACATACAGCCTCCATTTAGGTAGTTGTAGAGAGTGATAAAACTTCCCCTGAGCTTCCTTTGCTTCAGGCTAAACAACTCCAGCACCTTCAGCTGCTCCTCATAGGACTTGTGCTCTAAACCATCCTCCAGCTCCACTGCCCTTCTCTGGACACTCTCCAGCATTTCAGTGTCCTTGTAGTGAGGAGCTCAGAACTGGACACAGCACTTGAGGTGTGGCCTCACCAGTGCCCAGTGCAGAGGGACAACCACTGTGCTGGTCCTTCTGCCCACACTGTTCCAGGATAGCCAGGATGCTATTGACCTCTCCAAATTTATTTTTAACAACTTCCTTTTTTGATTTTAACCTAGACTATCTTCAGGAATATTATTTATTATTTCTCTCCTTTTCAAATTCTTTTAACTGCTCATATTTTCAATAACATTTTCCTCAGGTGTTTGCACTAATTTTTTCTGACAGCCACAGAATTGCATTAAACTGTGCCTGTAAACTGGGACTATCAGATTAAACACAGAAGCTGTACCATCACCACAGGCAGCCTCTGTGTTTTTGCCAACAGAATAATTTAAGGCATTTAAGGGCCAGCTATCTGACACTGGACTTGTGCTTCTCTGTTGCGATCTGACTCCCACTTTGGCACTTCTGCAGTCAATATTTAAATTGGTTTCCTAGCACCTGTTTTCAGTGTATGTGATTGCAGCTACCAGATGCAAAACTAAAATCTCCCTGGTAATCATCTGAAAAAGAATGTGTAGTTATATTCAACTAAAGTCAGACTTCTGTAAAAAATATTTAGGTATTAAAGGTATCCCAACAAGAAATGCCCACTTATATCTGAGGGAGGGGTTTCTATGGAAAATCAATAGCTGTCCCTGAGTATCTCTCTAGAGCTGTATCTGCATTTTTGTTATGAGTATTTGCTATCTTTTGAATGCTTAATAATTATGTGAAAATGAATGACTTCACTATGACCACTGCCAAGAATCAAGCACAGGTTAGCACCTACAAACACAAGTGTGCATTTGGATTTAGTAAAACAATCCTTTTTTATGTTTTGTCTGTACCCGAGTCCCAAGGAAGCTTGTTCATCCAGCAAGCTGGCATAGCTCATATGTATGGTTCTTTGTGGGCAAAGCTGTCTCAGCAGTTTTGATCTGCTTTGCCTTTACCTTGAAATCCTTACCCTCACAGACAAAAATTCCAGAAATTTGTGGAGGACAGATGAAAATTTTGACTGAAAGTTCAGGTCTCCAAATGAAATAAGCAAAGGAGGGAAACACCAGCAGGTATGAAGTGGACCAATCAATGTTTTCCTTCCATTTGTCTTCCAGTGCAGCTTCTTCCCGTGATGGCCTTCTGACAGATCACCACTTTCTAAAATTTCTAACAATTTTAAGCCTAATTTTAGTGTTTTTTCTTTATTTTGTCCAATATTTTATGGGTATCTCCTTTTTTAGAACTTATTCCCCATGCTGTCTAGCCATTCATCTTTACTACAGGGTAAGATGCTTTTTGGGCTAGATCACAGCTTTGACTATATTTATGAAACATCCTGTAGGCCTGCAGGTCTGCTAAGCTAAATAATAATAAAAATTAAAATAAATTTAGAGCACGGAAAGAAAAATGGGAAAAAGGAGAATGAGCTTGATCTTTATATCTCAGCTTTACAAGCTGGTGAACTTTTAACTGGCAATGTAAAATCAGGACTGGAATGCACACACACAATGTATTTGATCTAAATGTGTGTTGTTAACTAAGATAATGAAAAAGTGATGACTGCTGATAGATTCTCCATGAGAGAGTACAATGTGTATTTTCTGATGAGCTTAATCCTAAATGTAATCTTTGAAGCATGTTGAAAAAGCACAAAGACCTAGGAGTTTTATGTCAAAATATAGCTGATGGCAGAAGGATAGGAAGAGGACCTTTTTAAATTTTATTTTTATTAATTGACTCACTTCCAAACTTCAGTTTTTTCTGAGCTGTCTTGTACCTTCCACTTCTAATTTTTTTTTAAAAAGGGTCATTCATAATGTTTCTTTTGTTTTTTCTTCAAAAGTTGCAAGCAATTAGGGAAGTTCAGGAGAAAGTTAGACATTGCAGACTATGTTTATACCTACATCAGAAAGAGGGCAGGGGGAAAATGAATGGAATGAACATTAGGTTAAACATTTAAAATCATATTAAGTAGTTTGGTTATGAGACAATCTAGGCCCATAATACAATGAAGTGCAATTCTTCTACCTGTTGGAAAGGTTTAACTTTGCATTTTATGGGCTGTTATGCATATTTCTCTTACATGTAGTAAATTTCTCTTACATTAAGTATACCTATTTGAAATATTTCATAGGGACAATAGAATATGTCCTGATACACAGCACTAGGAAATTCAATGTTAACTTAATATTTGTCATGTCTTACTGAATAGAGTCTGCATACAGAGAATGTAGGAACAGTTAATACTTCATCAGAATACTGATATTTAAATTGTCCATAGGTAACTTATCTGAATCTTCATATTTTATTCTTTACTTCTGTTGAATATGCTCATCAGTTATATAACATCTGCCTGAAATGTGTATCTTGAAGAATACATTATACAGCTTATCTTTTAGGCCTTTGGAAATACTATTGTCCACTCAAGGGACACCCCCTCCCCCCAAACCACTAGCTCAAAAGCTAATCTCACAGCTAACAATATTTCATTAAGACAATTAGAAGAAGTATTATTCTGGCATTTAGCAACTGGACTAGTGATTGTGTTTGGGCAGGCATCCCCCAGAGTAGGAATGCACACCTGGAGTAGAGGGTGCAAAATACCATGTGTTTCTAGGAGATGAAGCCATTTTCCCTGCCTCTATGGTAACAGATTTCCTGCTTGTTCATTATTAACACTCATCAGCTTCTGGACTTTAAGCTGCGGTCCCCAGGCATGTGCATTTGTTCTGTTTTTACTTATCATGGATTCCACCAAAGTCATGTATGAGTTAAAATAAAACTTTTTTCACAGTTGAGTGTTACAACTGGATATACTACTCTGCTCTGAGAAAGGAGACACAAATGACAGTTTTCTGGGAATGGCAAGGTCTTAGTGCCTTTTGGGCACTTCCCGAGCCTGGCTGATGGATTAGGCTTCTCAAAGGAGCCCTTCATGTACCCTGCATCCATGACATCTTGTACAACTGATCCCAGAGGGATTTTTGCCAAGCTACTAAATGCAGTGCTGGTCTGGAAACAAGCAGAGGCAGAGAACCTTTGAGCGAACTTTCATGCCAAAAAATCCGGAAGGATTTATGCAGTTCTAGGATAAAGTACTTGCTACACAGGATGGTTTTCAGATCCCAGTTGTGAAACACCCAAATCTCTCTGAAATCCTTATATAGGACCCTGAATTCCTTCTTTGCACACAGCTTTCGCTGACCCCACCAGAAGTGTGACCTTTTCTTCCATACTGGAGACAAGGCAGAAACGAACATTCTGGGAGTGTTTAGTTTAATTTCTGGCTACAAGCATCCTCAGATTCCTGCTTCTCAGGTATCTCCTTCGGGACTGTCCTCCCTGAGGGAGCGCGGTGCCGGGCGGGCGCTGCCCGGGCCATGTTTCCAGCGCCATGGCAACGGCGCGGCGGCCACAGGCCCCGGCCGGGCCCGGCGGCCCTGGCGCTGCTCCCGCAGCTCCCCGGGATCTCACCTGGGCAGGAGCCGCTCCCGCCGCTCTCCGGGATCTCACCGGGGCAGGAGCCGCTCCCGCCGCTCCCCGGGACCTCACCTGGGCAGGAGCCGCTCCCCGGGGTCTCACCGGGGCAGAAGCCGCTCCCGCCGCTCTCCGGGACCTCACCGGGGCAGAAGCCGCTCCCGCCGCTCCCGCCGCTCCCCGGGATCTCCCCGGGGCAGGGGCGGCCTTGGAGGCAGGATGCGCTCCAAGAGGCTCACCACCGGTACGGGACTGTCCCCGCAGGGCCGGGCCGCCTCCGTGTGGCACGGGGCTCGGGCCCCACGGTGGCGGCCTCAGGTACAGAGACGGTGGCACAAAAGAGGGGCATTTTGAATTGACGGGTGTAAACCTGCCCGGCAGAACTCATCACTCCGAAGAGAGAACTTTGCTCCCCTCAAATGGCATCACTAAAGTCACAATATTCTAGAATGAAGGAGAGTTGACTATTCAGAACACAGTTGGATCTTCTTAATTTTATCACATGATTTGTAATATTTACTGTTCAAAGCTTTTAGTCTCATACAAATCTGTATTTTCATTAAGCCACCAAGCTACTAGTTATCAATTTTGCAGAGGAAAGGTGACATGAAGTTAACTGATATGTATAAGAAATAAGATATTTAAATAATACTTGATTTTTATTTGAATAATTATTGTGATAGTTAATTTTTTCATGCATGGGTCAACATTACAGCATGTTCTTAGTTTATTTTATTTCTTCAGACCAAGTTATTTTATTTCGGAATACCCAGGAGGGTTGTCATACCTCACTACTTTTTGTTGTATTGTAGTTGAACTGGATTAACTGTACTGCTTGGATAACATATGATATTTAATATCTTCTTTTCAGAACCTCCGTGTATAACAGAAGAAATGTTAGTAAGTATGCTTATAAGGCTTGGTCATTATTTTCATCATGCAACTATGGAGCAAAAACAGCAAAACCATTTTGGAAACCATTGTTTTCTCATTTCTTTTTTTTTTTTTGTAAGTGTAGATTACTGAGCAATTTCTTAAAATTTTGTCAGACAAAATACTTAGTTTGAAAATAATTAGAAAAAAAAAATAACAGAAGGCTATGGAGAATACAGGTGGAAATGAAAATTAATTAGGATGAAGGAAGGAAACAAACAACTGGAAAATTCAACATGACAGGTTTAACAATTTTCTTACTTTGCCTTTTTTGCCCTTTGCTCATAGCTCATTGTAGAATTTCCCTGATGTTTTTCTTCTTTTTGAAAGGTATATATGTTTGTCTGCTACGTCATAAGAAATGACATGTTTACTGTTACAGCTCAGGTGATGTTTGCCTATTCACTGTTTTGGGTGCCTTTGTAACTTAGTGCCTTTTGGGCACTTCCCATGTATTATAAAGTATAAATATGTTGATATTGCTTTTGGGAATCTCTATATACTGTTTTATTTATAGTGTTTATTGCCATAAACAGAACCAACAAAAGCACAAGTTTTGGACCAATTTTTAGCACACCTTAACCTTCAGTTGCAATTCTAAGGCAGCTTTTTCTAGTCATAATTTAGACTGTGCTGCAGGAGAAATGGCATGGAAAGAAATGAATCCAAATGCTTACTGGCACAAAAATCTAAGCTATAGTATTGTATGTGCAACTCCCTAACCTATAATGTGCACATATGAAAGTGCAACTGACTTCAAATGAAAATAAGGCTGTCTACAAAAAACTCTCCAAAAACCAGAGGAAAGTATATAATGTGTGGATGCAGTAAATAATAAAGCGCACATTAATAATATCATAAGCATTTTATCTATTAATCAACCACTGTGTTTACATTTCTTGCTGTTTTATGGGACTACAGAGAATTATATCTTTGGGAAATTAAAAACTTGTTACCTCCATATTCCTAAAGAGCTTATACTTCAGCTAATAATAAATTAATTGTTTTAAATAAGTAATTTGAAACAATATTTTCATCATGTATTATCATATCTAGTCCTATCTCGAGATTCAGCCTTGTCAGTGTCAAACCAAACATGAGGCTGACTATAGCTTGTTTCTAATTAATTTCCTTTCCTAATTGTGTTAACACTTGCAGAATTGATATTTCTGGATTTGATTGCCTATTGACATTAGTAAGAGGATTTTCTGTTAATTTCAAAATGGGTTAGACACTTTGGTAAATTCCCCTATTCAAGCAGTGCCCAAACATCTCTAGGTCCATGGCACTGCAGTTGCATTGGGCCATGAGCCTGTGATCCAAATGAGGCATGAAAGCCTTGCTTTCAGTGCTGGTAGCATTTTCCAGGAATGATCTTGGGCTACCTTGCCTGTGCTGTATTAGTCACCACAGCAAGCACAAGTGCTAAGGAATAAGTGCTGGCAGACTAGGGCCAGACAAACACCATCCGGTCTAGTCCTGACTTGTCATGCATGTTATCTCAGATTTCTTCCTTATCTGAGTGCAAGCTATCTGCATTTAGGTTAGACCACTGATTAGTTTGGATCAAGATACTGCCTGCCTGTACCCTGTGCATAACCTCTCTTTAATGCTGTTCCTCTCACTAGCACAGTTCAATGCTATCAACTTCAGAAAGAGAAAAAAGATTTGTGTTGCAACACTTTTGCTGCTATTGGCAAATACATTAAATTTAAGTTCATTCTCTTTGTCTTACAAGGCTGAAATTGTAGAATATTCAGGAAAATGAAACTATTAAAAATTATTTGTCTTCATTATACTGAAGACACATATCTGAAGACCAGTGGAATAATGTTCCAGTTTTACCCTCTGTTGAATTGAAATGGGGGTGATGGAGATACTGAGTCAGTAAGACTTAGAGCCATACATTTGGATTTGTCAACAGCAAAAATATTGAACTTCCAGTGTACAATTTTTGTGTCATGTTAGTAGGATTTAAAATGCAGGCATCAGAAAGGATACAAAAACACCTGCAGATGCAGTCTTCACTTCTGATGAGGACAACAGGAAGCCTCCCAGTTCTGTCAGATTCAAAGTATGGCATACACTGCTTGCTTGCTGAGCCAAATTATAGGTTATTTTACTCCCTTTTAGTGCCCAAATATCCCCATGCAGCAGTGTGACAGCAGAAGGTGGCCCTGGTGAAATATTATACTCTCCTTCTTCCCAAGTGCAAGAGAGAAAGGTACAATGTGGGGAATTTCTAGACTGCTAGCTTATGCACATTTTTTCAAAAGTTTCAGGATCTAGAAGCTGTTTGGTTTATGAAGGCTTTATCTGTAAATTCATTGGTAAAGGATTTTACACACTTCATGTGTGCAAATTGCTAAGAACCTTAGCAGTGTGTAATGGCTAGAATATAATTGTGATACAATGACTATATTCTCAAAAATGGGAAATAATATTTTGCAAAATCTTCCATGTCATATCTCATAGAAAAAATATTATTTGAGGCAATATTTAAATATTAGTGCATATTATTACGAGACATGCTTTGTGTTTTTATCTCTCTATAGGAAGAATGCTTAGCCACAGATGATATGCTTGTGGATTTCTTTAATGAATTTTTGAGTCTTCCGGTAAGTACCTTACAGAAATCCCTTGCAAAATACAAGAAAAGCCTTACTAAGATTAAGAATAACTTAATCCATCTTGGGAAATTTTATGTTTTGCCATATATCTGCATTTTAATGGTAGCAACTCTTACTGCTCAGTGTTATTATCAGTAAGAATAACCCAGTTATCTGGGCTTATCTTCTGGGGGCAGACGTTCTCTTGCTAATTTACAGAATCACAGAATGGGTCATGTTGGAAGGGAGCACAGTGGGTCATCTGGTCCAACCTCCCTGCTCAAGCATGTGTCACAGATTTGCATCCAGATGGTTTTTGAATATCTCCAGTGAGGGGAACCCCACCACCTCTCCAGGCAGCCTGTTCCAGTGCTCAGTCACCCACACAATAAAGTTCTTCCTTATGTTCTGGTGGAACTTCCTGGGCATCAGTCTCTGCTTGTTGCCTCTTGTCCTATTGCTCGGCACCACTGAGCAGAGCCTGGCATCATCCTCCCTTCAGATTCTGATAGACATTGATAAGGGCCCCTCTTATTTGTCTCTTCCTGAGGCTGAACGTGCCCGGCCCCCTCAGCCTTTCTTCATAAGAGAGTTGCCCCAGTCCCTTAATCACTTTCATAGCCCTCTGCTGGACTGCTCAAATGTCTCCCATTCTGCTGAAGAGCCCTTGACCTGCTGGCAGTCCTCTTCCTAATGTACACCAGGCCTTCTTGGCCACAGGGACACACTGCTGGCTCATGGACAGCTTGTTGTCCACCAAGATCCCTAGGTTATTTATGTATTTAAACTTACATAATTAATAATTTATGTATTTAAATCACAGTGCACTAAAATAATATGAATAGGAAATGAAAAAGACACCGAAATACTTTTTTAAAAGGTGTCCACTTCTATTACAGTGTTACAACATGACAGCATAACAAATGTTTGTCCTTTTACAGTTTTCTGGCAATTTCAGTGATTAAGTGACATTTTAGCTCAAGAAACAACTCTTTCTCTTCATGGCTTGGAAGGTTTCAAAGTTGGCACTTCCCTCCTTTTCCTCTCTTATCTGCAGCCAGAAGGATGCAGCCTTACACTGTATTCTGTGTGCTGATCCAGTTACAGTTAGACCATCACACCCAGTACCTTGTATTTAAGCAGTTCTCCTGTATTTTGCTCCTTTTCCCTATCAGCTAGCCTGGCTCCCCACACTCAATTGAGAGTCACCTGCTCCCTCAATGTGGCAACCTCATCCTACTTCATCTTAGTAGTCTTGGCCCTGGCACCTTACACTCAAATCCCTTGCCAAGTGACGCAGGCCTTTCCACAGGGTCACTTGTGGCTCCCACCTGATGTGCCACAGAGTTGTCCCACAGCCTGTTCCCTTCCTAAGGCACTGCAGTCCAACAGGCTACACTACAAGAACATATATCCATTCTACAGCTTACTTGGTAGGAACCACTGCCAGCATTAGGAGAGAGCAGAATATTTCTTGATGCTCCTTGGACCTCAAAGGAGCTACAAAGTGGCTTGGTGAGGTCACTAATGAAATAAGTTCAGTTGTGATTCATAACTGAATGATTTGGCTTACTTAATTGAACCAGACATAGCTGTCTCTGTAAGCAACATCACAGATTTGTGTAAATGTACACAGCATGGAAATTGTACTACTAAGGATGGTAGAATGGGCTCCTCATTCCAAATTTTAATCCTAAAATAGAATCTGGAGGTATTAACTCCATGTCAGAGTGTGAGTTTTGTGCACAGCATCGATACTGACCTCTTTCAGGAGCTCAGTCTTTACATGATTTCACCACACTGAAAGATTCTGAAGAGTATACAAAGCTAGAGAGACACAGATGGAACAAATCATGTGGTAAGAGGGCTGTTTTTTTCCCTTTCCCCAACACCTCAACTCCCCCAACCCCTGCCCCACAGCTGCCTTAGGATATCTGCCTAAATCCAAGCCCCAGTATTTAGGTTTTAAACCCAGCCTTCTTCCATGTATTAGATTGTTCTTAGCACAGGAGTACCATCCTCCATGCCTTTACTGCTTATTTGGAAACAATGCTTCAAGTTTTCCCCAAATTACAGAGGATGGAGTAGGTAAGAAGTTCAGCCTTTTTAGTCTCTTGATCTCCTTGGACATACACAAATTTCAAGACATCTGTTAGAGTCCAAAATTCTCCTTAGTCTCAGAGGGCTCCTCAGCCCACAGTCCTGGCACAGCTCAGCAGCTCTGAACTGCAGCAATTGTCCAGGCACTCCTGACAGCTCTGGAAGCCCACAGAAAAGCGTTCACAGTCACTCCTGAGTAAACACTGGTTTATGCTGGTAATCTTGGTAGGTTTCTAAAATGATGCATAGTCTCTCTTCCACATATTTACATATCTTCATGAAAACAGATGCTCTGTTAGCTATTTTTAACTGTAATATTCTCATAATTGGTTTTATTTTCTTTTTGATCTTTTCCTAAGGATTTATCCTCTTCAGGATTAAGTTCTATTAATGCCTTGAGTTCTGTGGTTGGAATACCTTACATTCCTGATTACCCTCTCCTTCTCAGAAGGCTTCTACTAAAACAGTGCATTGAAATTTCCATTGCTTTGTTCTTGTTGTGCTTATACACTGTTGCCTGGGAACAGCATTACCCAGGTGTGCTAGTAGTTAGGCAACAAGTTAAACTGAAAATATTGTGAGACTTGATACAAGAAATGAGGGGGAGCATATGCTTATTTTAAGGGGCTGCTTCTGCATTGATTTATAATGAACCATTAGCATATGGAAAATTGTATCACTGGGGACTTGCTATAACAGCAGCAGGTTTTTCATGTGGTTTTTTTTTTCCCCTTTGATTTACAGTGTATCCCTTAAGTGATCCTCTTGTTATAATGACATTCAATGTAATCTGACATAAATATCTAGGTACTCCAAACAGCTATATACTGTAATAAAGTGTAATTTACAGAAAGTATTTCTGAAATACATAATACGAAAAACCTCAGGAGGGCACTTGTTGCCAGTAGTGCGGTGATTTCACAGTAGCAGAAACCAATTACATGACACACAAACGAGTTACACCTTCCTTAGTAACTAATGTAGAATGAAAGATTTAAGATAAACATTGGACACATTTCCATTTCTAGGAGTTCAGGCAAGAATTTGAATCTCTAATCCATGTACTAAAAACATCCAAGGTTTTAGTCAGGAATGGAATTCAGGAGTCAGAAATTGCCGTCCAGCTCAGTGTTGAAAGCAAGCACAGTAATGTCAATTTGTTTCTTCTGCACTCACCAAGCTGCTTGCTACTCATTCCATCCCAAGTCCATGCTGGGCCTTACCTGTCATTTTCCAGTCACCAGTGATTCTGAGGAAGGCACACTCCTCTTTGCAACCTCAAGGAGTTGTGTTGGAGATAAAAGTGCTACTTTGTTCCTCAGTTGATGCACATTCAGGAGATGACAGTTTGGTGGCGAGTCCCTGGTTGTTGGTTTCCCTTGCAGCAGAAATCTTCTAAGTGACCATAATTTGATCAATTTTAGATTTGAAGAATATTTCTTTTGAACATTGTTCTCACTGTAAAAGCTCTCCTCCAGGTAGTCTGGGGTCCAGCATTTGATGCAGATGATGATTCTGAAAACAATTAAAGCCCAAGTAACAAAGCTTAGGGCAGTTGGCCTTTCTGAGGAAGAAAGTCCTGAGAACCCAGTGCTGTCACAAATAAAATCTTGCTTGATCTGAGTCACAGATTACAGAAAGGGCAGAAAGCAAAAAAGCAATCCACTCTGCAGCACAGTTCAGGCCCTTCACTGCTTTGAAGATAACTTTGAATAATTCCATATATCAAATCATCAATTCAAGGCAGAGTGCATGCTCATTAGTTTCCTCTTGTCTTTTCCAGATTGGAGGGAGGCTGCAATTGCCAATATAACCTCCATTAAAAAGGCTTTGACAGAAGTAAGGCCCTACATGCATGTTATGTTGAGACTTACCCAGGACTAAAGCTTGCATCATGTCTTTGACATTGAAGGAAGCAAACAAAGCATTCCTGATTACATTCCTTATTAATAGTGTGTTTACTCTAAATGTTCTTCTCTCTTAATTAGATTGTGATATGTGATTATGACTTTTGTCTTACTCATCGACAGAAGGGAAATCCTGGACTCATTAAAGTCAGTGGGAGATTTTTCATTGACCATGTGTAGTGTGAATTTTTCCAGATACTTGAGCTACTCAAATTCTTTTCTGGTGTGGACTCTCACCGACATTTATTTATGATATATATATATACCCTTCTTAAGGAAGTTCTGGCTATGCTCCTGGATGAGATCTCTATTCACTCCCACCCTTAACCTAAGAAGCAGCCAAGCTGTGGTCATTCTGTTTCTCTTGGGATCAAACTACATTATTTGGGTCTGGGATGTGAGCATATTTACAGATTTCCTAATTGTATCTGAAGTTGAGTGTATCTGAAAACTGTTAAGACAGAGAACAGTGAGATTTATATGTCTGATATCCTGGCAACATGATGATGGATGCTGTTTTGGTTTCTGTTATGGGAGGACTGAGAGAAATTTGTCTTCCCTTCAGTTAAGTGTATAACTTCAGGTTTCAGAATTATGTATTCTGTTTATTTTTCAGCTGAAAACCATATTCAATGTGCATTTGACAGCTAAGAAATTTCTTTGCTGTCAAAAAAGTACATGCAATTGTTTATTTATTTAATAGTATTGCTGTACCACAGTCTGAAAACAACTTTTTGTTATTTGCTCAGAGATTTTTTTCTGAAGCTGAGATTACTACACTGAGTTACATTGGTCATACTGGCTTTGGGAGGAGAATTTCCTGCAAGTGAAACTGTTTGCAAAGTCTGTAGACTTCTTATTTGTTGGTATTCTCAAATCCTTTATCTTATTTATTGTGCTACATTGACAATGTATGAACCCCAAGCTTCAAGGCTCCTGCCAAACCTGATTTAGTTTTTCTTAACATCTTGGGGTATAATTTCTCTGGAGATTTCCCTCTCCATCTTCAAAGCATCAAAAATTGGCTCAAACTAAAGAGAATGGTACACTTAATCTTTGGTTAGTGTATTTTACTTGTCTGTAAAAAGCCAAAAGCACTTGCCAAATGTGGGGTAAGGAAGACATTTCTTAGTATATTAGATTGGCATGGATAATTTTTCCCCTTTCCTTTGTAGTGTAGACTATGATCCACTCCTTAGCATAGGCGTCTTCACTGAAGAGATTCCTCATTATTGCAAGGATGGAATATTGGTGGTGCCATAAACCTCTCTCATTGTCCTGAGAAGTGTTACAGGATTTTACAGTACTTGACTTCCCCTGGAAAGGTTTTAAGTTTGCTAAAGGGTACTGAAGAGTTTCTTGGTGCATTTTTTTTGTGGTTTGTAATGTGTGACAGTGGTTAGATTGAGTGTTTTGCCCCAAAGCTCTTCAGATACTGAAAGGAAAATGGATTGACTGATCCTCTCTCCTGTGTGGTAATTGGGAAAATGTTTCCTACAAAAAATCAGATTCTGGGGGTGGCTTTTTGTGTTTTCCCATTTTATTTTTCTCATAACATTGTCATTTTTATTTTTGTGGTGGTGATAGGTTAAGAAGATTAGGAATTATCTCTTCTTTTATTATGCTTATAAAACCATTCTGATTTATCATTCTAGATTTTTTGAGTAAACAAGCTTCTTCAGAAAGGTTTAAATTATTCTAAAATGCTTTTGTATGATAGTTTGAGAGGTAAAGAGATGCTCTTTTGGGAATTTGGGGTTTGTACAGAATCAAAGATTACTGTCTGGAAGAAACTTTGAAGACATCTGTAGTGTGGCTTTCTTCTCAAAGCAAGGTCACTGCTTTACTACTGACTCCAGGTTGCTTGGCACTTTCTGCAGTTGGTCTTGAAAACCTCCAACAGCTGATTCCTCTCTGGACAGCCTATTCCAGTGCTAATCATCCCAAAATCACCTTTTGTCTTATAATCTAGCTGAGACCTCTGTTGTTTCAGTGTATGACAAGTGGTCTCTTGTCCTCCCACCATACCCCTCCATAAAAAGCCTGGCTTTATCTGTTCAGCAATCTCCTTGTAAATACACTAAGGCTGCTGCTAGTTCTCCTAGAGCTTCTCCCTCAGGGGTGAGTGCTCCAGCCTCAGACTGTCTCGTGGTCTTCTGATGGACTTGATCAAATATGTGAATATCCTTCTTGTACAGGGGACCCACAACTGGAGCAGTATTCCAGATGCATCCTTACTAGAGTCAAGTCTACTGGCTACTCTCTGACTGATAGAAGAAGTATGCTGCCTTTTGATGTCCCTGGGGATGAGTAACTACATCCAAACCCTAAAAGTCTGAACTAGAACCCCCTTTTTCAGTCAAGTATGTGGTGTATGCAGTCTAAATCTTCCTATCCCATCAGTGCATGTTCTTTTGCTCCATTAGTATATTTGTCTTATAAATAATTGGTAGTCAGACCCCACCCCAAAACAGCAACAAACTTTACATTTTAAAAATTGTCATTAGCATCCATTTCACTACATTAAAATTGCAACAGTTTTCTGTTCAGCTAAATAGAATAAGTATAAAAAAATCCTAAATCTAGAGTATGTTACAAATTATTAAAGAAAAGTAGAAATATGTGCTAAACTAATATAAAACTGTATTTGCTTAGTCTTCAGTTTGAAAAATATGAAACTAAACCAATCTCATCATGTCTAGTCACAAAGCCTTTTATTATGAAATTTGCATTTTGTTTGCTTTTTTCCCACAAGCAAGAGGATTTCAAATCCTAAGAGACTGAAGTACTTTGTGTCTTAGTGTACTTTTTTCAGTTTCTTTATTTAAAACATGAAGGAATATATAAGGAAGAAAACATTTAAAGGCCATTAAGGTTGCACAGTTAGTCACTTAAAAGCTGGTAGCAGCACAAATTAGATTTGAAAGTAAATGAAGTGTGCACATAGCAAACTGGGAGGAGGTCTGCATGTAGAGAAATCTACATGTGAAAGGTTTGTTAGATGCTGTTCACTACATCTGGAAACAAAGCACTAAAACCTGCTGAGTGCCCTGGAGAAAATTAATGCCAAAAGAGGCAGAAGGTGTCAGAGAACAAAAACCAACCATGATTTCAGCTGAAGCTAGGTAACTGAACAGACTGATGCAATTCAGTGCATGGCCCTGAGCAGTGACGGTCTGATGTCATCGCACACTTAAAGCTCTCACATGCTGTGTGCTTTGCCAGGCGGAGCCTCTACAGTGAGACATTATGGGATAAGTAGGGAATGCTGAAAAAACATATTGCAGCCACATGGTTTAATTCTGGGCATTGCTCTACAAGATATTGATCAACAAGGGGGCTTCAAACAGAAGCAACAAAATAGATGACACTAATATCATTACTTTGGGCTTATACAGGTGTGAAGAAGAATTAAATTGTTCTGTAGTATATTTCTACGTTAGATGTAGCGTGTATTTAACACATTTAGAATGTATATGAGTTATGTCTGTGTGCATATATGTGATATATGAAAAAGTTCAAGGAAATTAAAAATACAGTACTTGAACAAATAAAATGTTCTTATTAAATGCAGGAGAACGACAACTGTGCAAACACCAGGTGGGATCATGTCTGGAACAAAGCCAGAATAAGTTTTGGCACTGGGTTTAGGTGTAGCCATAGTTTCCTGAGTACCTAAACACAACATGCCTTGTCATCCAGCTGAGTGCAGAGATGCTTATACACTCTATATAATATAGAGTATATAATGCACCGAAGTTCTATATAATCTCCTATTCATAACTGTCATGGGTATTCTCTATGACTTCTGTAAAATCCATCCATATTTTTTCTCTTCATTTTAAGTAAGAGAATTTGAACTATAGTCTTTCAGGGAAATACCTGATACCAGAGCTTAAAAGATGAAAGATGGCTCTATTTAGGTGTGTACATGTGCAGTGGGGTTTTGTGAGTTGACAAAAGTCACATTTGCATGACCAAAATTGGAGTTCAGTCCATCTCATCCGTTATATAGTATTTGACTGAATTAGTGATGTACAATAAAATTTGCTACCGGACATGGGTTTTGGTAGTTGTTTGACCTACAAGTAACAGTATGGTGACAAAGCTTTCCTACATATGAAAGTCTTCAGATTCATCTTCCTCAAATGCATCTCACATTTAAAAGGTCAGTTTCATTGCTAATATTTTCATGCCTTGATTGTTGATAATAAGAAATGGGAGAATAATACTGTAGATCTGATCCTGTAGGTGAGTACTTCTCTGTAGCACAGTTACTAAAGTCACAGTTAATTATATATTCTACACTTCATGTACTGAATCAATTATTTACATGTGAAAAAGAATGGTCTGTGATCTAGAATGAATTAAATTCTTGACAATTAAGCATTGCTGAAATAAAAAGTTAGGAATGCTTTGGAAAGCTATACAGCAAAAACAAGAATGCAGAAAATTTACTATTTCAGGCCCGAAGAGAAAGAAGCCTCATAATGCAATTTTCTAATCTGTAGGATGCCTCTATCCAATAAAAAGTAATTTGTTAAATGACAGTTGCCTTATTACAGTACCATAAACATTCCTAACTTCTTTTGTAGACTTTTGCCCAGCCATTGAAGTTTAACTCTGATGTTGGGGCTTTTGAAGTAGTTAATTATGCCCCACAACACCTGGAAAGCCAGCCGAAAAAAATTCTACATGATCAAAAACCTCCAAGCCCCATTTATGATGTTCTAAGCAAGGAAAAGAATGATGGGCAGCTCTCCAAAATGCACACTGCTTCTTCAACCTTCAGCGTTGATCCAAATTACAAGACTATGGTAAGCATCTTATAGACCCTGAGTTTATATTTAGATCTTACTGTAGAGATACTGGCAATCGTTATTGTTGCGTTTGGCTTGGTAGCTTGGGAAAAATGTTAATTTATGTTAGGAAAACATAATGATGGGCCAAATTATGCCCTGTAATGCACATGTGTCTAGCAGACAAGTGAATGGAATTACAGATGCACATCCTGTAGCACAGAATTTTGAAGATTCTGTAGGGCAGGGTTCAGATGTGTGGTCTGAATACTTTTTAATATTAAAAGAAAAAATATTATGACAACAGTTACTTTACTAGTGATCCCTGGAATGTGCAAATTGACTGAAACTAATGCAGCTCAGTCTTTCCTTATTAATTAATTTCCTTGTGTGGCTATGAGCTCATCTGTGGTCTGGCAACACATAAGTCTCTCTTCCATTAATTCCTAAAGGATTTACGTGGTTAGCATCAATTGAAATGGCCAGAAAAAATAATCTTTGGCAAGAAGAGAGCTAAATTAATGGAAAGATGTGTTGGAATTTAGCAAAAAAAAACCCAACAAAAACTGTTTTCAAGCTTGCTTAGACAGTATCATTTTTGGTATTCTCACCTGCCTACTTCCAGGGCTATCTTCAGCACCAACTTAGGCAGGTTAAAATCAGCAGTTGAAGCATCTTACGCACCCGAGAGAATACAAGTTGGTGTAATTTGATGTGGGATTTTACTTTTAAACAACAGGTTTCAAGGACAAAAAAGTGTTTCACTGGAATGCTTGGTTTATTCCTTTCTTTCTTATTTTGCATGGATGTGACTAACATGTCTTCATTTCCTTTTATTCAAGGCCAGGATAAGGTCTTGCTCCATTTTTTTCAGTGCCTGCTCAAAATTATGTCACAGCTGGAAAGCTGAGAGAAAAGCAGGGATTTGTAACAGACCACTGCTTTTCCCAGTATAAGATTAATGATTTTCAGAAAAGAAAACAGTGTTGTGAGAGGTCAAAAGGCAATGATGTTTAACAAAATGATACTAATGTGATACTGCAATTTTCTGCATTTAAACTGGACAAATGATGCAAAAGGACAAGGCTCACAGACATCCCTACCATGTTAAATAATAACTTTCACAAATACTTTGCTTGAGAGCACGAAAGCAGAAGAGCTGTTCTTGATTTCTTATTTGCTCTCAGTATTAAACTGAGGAAATGCTGTGGGTTTGTGCAAGTGTGCCTTACATTGCTCTCTGGGCTAACCTCCCATCATTACCCCTGTAGATGGCCTTTTTTGAGCAATTCAAAGCCATTTCACTATTATTTTCTTACTTTGTGTGGTCTGGAGAAACAGGGCTTCAGTATTATTTAAGATTCCATTTCTTTCCCTGGGATGTTTTCTATAGAAAGCATTATAGGCTTTTGAGGAACAATATGCCTCAGTACCCTTTCTTCTCCTTTTGGGGCAAATAGGTGATATTTCTTCTTATTTTTGATTCCTCCTTTACTTGATGGGTAGCTTAGATGCCTCATCTAGTTCAGCTTGACATCTCAAGTCTGAGCTGAAGCAAAACGATCTGTGAAACAGTTTGCCCCAAATTGTTACTGTAACTACACAGGGTGAAAGAAGTCAGCTCCATTTATTGCACTACAGTGACTGCACCAGGAGAAGCCACCCCAGAACAACTCTATCAAGTAGTTCTGTTCAAATCAAGTAGGATTTGATCTTTCAGTTGTCAGGTGATGCTGTCTGCTTTGCTTTCACTGCCTTCACAGTAACTAAAGAGATTGACAGTTGTTTTTAAATGTTACATTGATTACAAAAAGTCACCTTGAATGATCATCACTGGCAGGTTAGTTATGAAAAGGAGTTATGACTGGAAAATCCTAGTAGGCCTTTCAGGCTATGGCCTGAATTTAAACACATCTTGGCTAAGAAATACACACAGAGGAATTTTTCACTGTATTTTACTTCCCTCTCAGATGGTTACAAATTTACAGGTAAGCAAAAGCTTTCTTCATGTGTGCTTGCACGTTTGCAAATCATTGATATGGAAGTAAGTATCTTCTAATCCATAGTCAATATCAATGATGTGAAATACATTGAAAAAAAATCTGTGGACTTGTGTAGAATCGATCACAACTATGGAAAGAAACTGGCTGGCATCCCACATACCTTACTTCAGAGAAACCCCAGTTCAGCAAAGCACTTAAGTATGTTTTTAACTTTAATCAAGGGAAGTTAAACACATGCTTAAACTTAAACACGTGCTAAAAGCTTTGCTGGATTGAGTCCTAGCAAGGTCTAAGGCTGATTGGGTAAGGAAACTAACCAAGGTAACAAACTCCATCAGATTAAATGCAGCATCTTTCTCTGGGGATGGGGAAAGAATAGAAAGTTTTTCCTTCTGATATGACATATAATTTTGTGTACCAGCTATGTACAGACGTGATCATGTTTTGAATCATTCAGATAGAAAACTGGGCTGTAAGTCAGTAAATGCATAAATATTAAATGCCAAAATAAAGAAACTATCTTCTGGGTTTCAAAAAAACTTGTCAATTGCCAAGAAGAAGCATACACTGTGTGGTTGGGAGTAATTAGTCTCCATCTCCACAAATTACATTGTATGAGCCACTGCCAACATAAGCTTTCCATATTTTGAAATATTTTCTTCTCTCTAAATGAAACCACCCATTTTCTGAGTAATTCAGATTTTTTTAATCCCCTACAGATACGTATGAGGCAGAAATAACCATTGCCCCGAATGGAATATTAGCTCATGGAAAGAAAATTCAAGCTGTGATCTACATAAACTGGGTTACCTGATACAACAAGCAGTATCCATCCTTGCCCAAACTTCACTTGTTTTTATGGACAAGGATAGTTACTACATTCTTCAAAATAATTAGTCTCACCTTCAGTAAAAGAAAAATGCACCTCAGATGAATAAAATAGATCATCCCCTAAGAGTGGAAAAAGTACACTGTTAAAAAAATACTAGGAAGGACTGTGTGTAATTTCTAAGGGAAGCAACTATGGATCGTTGTGGCCATGGTCAGAGATGTTACTCTTACTTCATTGGAGCTAGCTGCCTCAGTGTAACTCGCTGCTCAACATTTCCCTTTCACCCCCCAAACTACTCCTTGGAGGCCTCTCTGTTTCAATGAGGCACTGAGGCTTAGACTGCCTGAGCAGAAATTTGTTGTGGCCCCAGGTCATACCAAGTGTGAGAATTACTATGAGAATTACTGCGTACAATGCAGTTATGCAGTGATCCAACACATAAAAGCATGAGAGGTGATAACTAATTGGATTTCTATTTGTTTGATTTTGGTTTTATTTTCCAGAGCTTTCTTGTTATGAAAGTATAACTTAATTTAAGGTTCCTTACTCTGCAAATTCTTGAGGAAAAATAATAGCTATTATTTATAAAATGTGTCAAAGTCAGAAAGCAGCAGTTTTCTGCTGCAAAATTTTTGGTGCATGTAATTTGCATTTGAAATTGTGCAGTAAAAGAATGATTCATACACACATTATTTCTGAAGAAAAACCACTCATGATTTGTTACAAAATTTGAACTCTCAATAGGTGAAATCAGGTTTAGATCTTTTTAGCTTTTAATAGGAAAATAATTGTTCCAGCATAAAGGTAATGTTCACTCTGTATTTGTTTTCCTGAGACAATGCTTCTGTAGAAGGGGGATGCAGAGAATCAGTTACGTGGCAAGTAAGTCAAGAAAGTAAAGAATTGCAAAAATTTGGCATTTCTTTTTTAATAGCAACTTGATCAAGAACAAGCAATTGAGTGGATTAAGAAAGAAAGGCTTCCAGCGTTTCTAGAAAGTGACTGTTACTTTGAATACAGGTATTGCAATCTTTTATGCTGTCTTTCAGTTATAAATTTGTACATTTTCCTCTTTTGTTTAATTAATCTTGGTAGTATTCCTAAAGTGGTTTTGCTCTCTCTTGTCCTGTTTTCTTTATTGTAATATTTTAGTGACCTGATAAAGTTAGTGACTTTTTTCACTCATTATACTGTAATTTTCCTTGACCATGAATTTCATCCTATACTACACCATTAGACAAAGAGGGTAAGAATGGGATTTACTGATTTCTAAATCTCTGTACCTCAGAGAAGCCATGATAGCAATGCATCTTTTGCTAATCAATATGTAAGCCATATAAGTAGAAGTTACAAGTCTATGAAATTAATTTGGAAAAAAAAAAGTAAGTGTTTTTTATTTTAATTATTAGTTTAGTGTCTTTGGGGCCTCTGTCAGAGTTTAACAAAGTCCTCTGTGGGATGTCATGGCATAGCTGGATGATTCACTGTTAAAAACTTGCAGTGTTTTTCCAGATGTCCATTCAGCAGATGTTCAGGAGATCTAGTGTGCATTTTTGGGAGGACCTACCTCTATAACCCTTAAGTCTGTGTCTAGATGCAGATGATTGTAGCATGTTTTAGGGGTCCAAAAGGAGAGGCAGACTGGATATATGGTTCACAAAACTCATATTTACTGATTGTAATGGAAGAGTGGCTACTGGGTTATAGACTTACACATTTAAAAAATGTAAAATGTTTTTTATTTTTGATAACCTGGAAACGGCACATAAGTTCAAGGGGGAAAAGTGTGAAAAGAACAAACAAACTGTGAGAGTACTGAATTATACCTTTGTTAACAGCCTGCTTTACACATATCTGGGCCACATGAAACAGTAACTTTGATCTTCTGCTATAGCAAACTATTTGATTAAACAGAGTTACCAAGAGAATTGCGTAAAACCATCTTTAAGCATGTACCTAATTTCAACTGACCTCAGTAGTTCAAGCTGCTTTTCTGAATCAGAATCAAGATAAATTCAGATGCTAAAGGGAAACTTGTGTTTAAAGATGAAGACACCCTAACCCTAGAAATAAATCCTAATTGGTCTCCAATAGTGGGGACAAATAAAACTGAACATTCACTTGGTTGTTGTAGGCTCAAGTGTAGGCTTCATCTTCCCTTCACATGTGACTTGGTTGGCGTTGTACTTGTTTCCAACTTAACTAAGTTCTGCCCAGTTCTTGGGGCCAGAGCATCCTCACTGTTGTCATGTGGTTCTAAGATTGCCTTTCCTGAATGCTGCAACTCCACACTAACACAGAGTAGCACTGGAGAACTGTTCAGTACTATGGAATCCCCATAGGGCAGCCAGTTCAACACAGGAGTGCCAGCTGTCTTGTTATCAGCTGCAAGTTCCATCGGTGTAATCAATGCTGTGGCATTCCTGCTGGAAGACTGCTTCTGTCAGGAACCAGAGGTGTAGCCTTTGGTAGTGATACAGGACTTCTGCAGTCTGGGAGAATAGTTCAATTTTAGTGAACAAAATGTTCAAGGGAATCTTGGCAGGGCTTGGAACTGCAGAGATACATGCAAAATCCTGAAAGAAGCATACTGGTAAAGCTTGGTAATGCAAGCAGGGCACTATTTGTGTGCTGGTGAGCTGTGCAGTAGCAGTAGTGGCATTTACAGATGTGACAGCTGTTGAAGGCTGAAATAAGACCTAGCTGGACTCAGTGATCCTCGTGGGTCCCTTCCAAATCAGGATATTCTATAATTCCATTATTCTATGAAAAAAGCAGATCATGAAGTTCTCTGTAACCATTTTTTTTGGATGGACAGTTTTTTTTTAATTGCCAGTTCTTTGGGGAAATGAACTGTTTCTCTGATTAAAAGCTAAAATTAGTTATTTTCTTGTCTCAACATTTAATTTCAGACTAGCTAAATTGATATCACAGGTAGAATGGAGCAAGACTGGCATTAATTTCATTATAGATAGTGACTACTCACCCTGGATAAGGATAAGGAAGCAAAGCCCAAGTTCTCCCTCGCCTGAGGAGGAGGATGACTCTTCACTGACTTCATTGACTATGAAGAAGTTCTATGTATCGCTTGGCGAGGTAAAAGAAACATATTTAGTGGGTGTAACATCAAGATAGATTGAATGAATTGGGTAGAGTTATTGTAACTGAGGTCACAATCTAATGGGACAACTGACTCTTGAATAACCTAGTCTAGTGCTGGCGGGTTGGAAATAGATGGTCTTCAAGGTCCCTTTCAACCGACACCATTTTCTGGTTCTCTGATTCTCTAAATAGCTTTTATATTCAAAGTTTTTCGTACTATAGAAGAAGGTCGATGAGTTGTAATACAATGTAAACAGAAGCTTAGCTCATACCAGTATGCTCAGCTACTGCCACACAGCTCTCTGCGTTGGGAACTATCCTTACAGAAATCTACACAAACAGACTGCACAGAATTCCTATGGACAGTAAGCTGTAGCTCTCAGAAATACTGCAATAAACAGAGGAATTTTAATTGTTCTATGAAACTTCTTTTCCTAGGCTACAGTTTCTCAGGTAAAGGATTGGTTTACCTTGGCAAAACAAGGTGATTCTGTGAAAACTACAGATTCATATACGCATCCTGTAGTTTCTAGTAAAATTCAAGATACTCAGCATTTGCCTGGGCAGCATAAAAGAGATGAATCATTGCCTGGAAAAGGTCCCCTTTTGGGTAAGTAACAAGGGTTACTTAACCCTATGGTTAAGTAACAGGGGTTCACAGGGGTAACATAACCCTGTGGTTTGTTACACAGCTCAGACTAGCTGGAAAGGAAAGGCCTTCTAAGGAATTGTTGCTAACTCCACTTGTTACCTTCTGAGTATCACATGACATCTGAGGCTTCAGACAGGCATTTGTTTCTTTCCATAGCTACAATATTAAGTGAAAGTTTGAGCTAGTAGCCAACTAATTTTGTGATAGTAGTAGTTTCTTTTCTTACACATTTCTGTCTCACAGAAATCTGTAAGTTTCAGTTGAGTTGTTCTGGGTTTCTTTGGGGAGAGGCATTCATGTTTTGAAAGACTTTTTTGTCTGGATTCTTTGGGTATTTGATAGCATATTATGTGTTTCAGCCATCTTCTTAGGGTGTTTATGTTGGGCACTTAAAGGTCTTTTGGCTGCCAATTTTTATGAATCTTGTAAGATGTAATCATTTGGAATCCTGTCTATCTTCAAATTTATTTGAAATTGTTCAGCAAGTTCCAGAGGTTCTGGGAGAGAAAATACAGATGCACATGTGGATATATACATCACTGCACAGCCTTGCTTCTGCTTTTTACACAGTAGCAAGAGGAAGAGAAGCCTCAGCTCATATGTTAGGAGCTTCCTGTCTCTCCATTCTCAGAGATGCATCTCTTTCCCTAATTGCCTTAGGTCCTGAGAAATGATTCTCCATGTTTCATTTCACAGACCTGTGTCAAGAGGCTGTGATTTTTCTTTGTCAAGTGAAAACAAGAGAAATAGTTTGGAATTAAGAAAGGATATTTTAAATCACACTGATTTTTATGTTGATATCAACACATTTTGCCATATAGTTAGGAAATTTTATGTAATTGCAGAGCAGGGAATCTCTCTGCCATGTTCCTAATCCAGGTGTCTGTCTGTGACAGTGGCCAGCACTGATTAGATGTGGTTTATTTTCAGAGGAAGTTGAAAGGAATGTCTGACTAGTTAGACAAAAAAGCAGGTTACCTGTCTAAGGAATGCACAAACAGAGTTTCCTTTCCCCTTCAGGGCCAGCATCTGCAAAAGCTGATGTTACCAGTGAGAGGTCCAGCGAGACTGAGGAGGGCTTCTCAGTGGCCATTGCTGAAGCTCTCTCCCACACGCGGTCAAGAGTTTATCTACACCCAAAATGGCACAGTGCAGCAGAAGAGGAAGATGAACAGGGAAGCACAACTTTTGAGACAATGGAAGAATTCACACCAATATCCTCTCAAATTGCAATGAAGGAACCCATTTCAGAGCTGACCCTCCAGTCAGCTGCTGACATTGAAAGTAATGTGAAGTTCCACAAAACAGCCTGAAGTGTTTACACACAAGCTAGTGAATAATGAATTTGCTCATGGTGCTGCAGTCACTCTTTAACTCTTTAACTTAAGTTCTTCTCTACTTACAGCCTTAGTCTGCAAGGAAGACGTAAGAAAACAAGGAATCTTAAGTCCAAGTTCTGAAAGTGTTGGGCCAGACAGCAGGGCTGCCTGGTGTATTAGTCACGGGACGTACGATGCTGGCAACAGACACGAGTTTGAAAGATTCAAGAAGTTCATTAAAGGAACACTTGGGGAGAGGTACTGGTGGCTCTGGATGGATATTGAAAGACTAAAGGCTCTTAAGAACACTACAAGGCAACAAAGGTAATTCCCATTATTTAACAGTTTTCCCATTGCTTTAAAACTTGTAATCTGGATAGATGAATGCAGGTTTTGATATTTCAGAGTAAATTGTAATGTCTGAGTAAACGGACACAATTAAATGTGTGTCCTCACAAGGTTTGGAATGACTCTACTGAAGCTGATAAGACTCTTTTTGCAGAGTCATGTTTGCAAGGCTTACATGAAGTCAGAATCATATTATTAAGGCTGTGTTAGAAAGAGATTTGGAAAACAGATGGCAACAGAAAGAACCTAAAGAATAAAAGAAATTAAATTCACAAGTAGGACATCAGTATGACAAACTCCTTTAATGAAAGATCCTGCTGAATTCAGATAGTCTATTTTACAGCACTATATATTTTGTCTTATACACAACCTGTCTCTAATTTGTGGAAAAAATATTTTGGCTTCTGCCACTTGCAATTAAAAACATGTTGCATGGCAGCAGCTTAAGCAGTAGATAAATTGTACTCAATTCTGTACAGCATTTGATACATTCTTATGTGACTATTTTTGTTGACTGCAGGCAACTCAGTAAGATGAAAAAACTGTACCTGCTGAGCAGTGGAGACTATTTCCTCAGTTCAGAAGTGTTGCTCAGACTTGAGCTACTGCATGGAGATCAGTGGAATATAATGCATTTAAGACGGATTCAACCCGAAGTAGTGAAACCACTACTTCTTTACTGGTATGAAGAAATGGACGTGAAATAAAATTCTGTTGTTTAATAAACGTCCATTTTCTTTGATATGCCTATTATTTCATGCCACTTATCCCACTGCAATTATTAGAAACAATGTCACTGTAGGTACTAGCACATTAATTTTTGGCTGAGCCTAAACTGCATTGCTGTCTGCTGAGAAGCCTGGTAGATCTGCTTTAATAAGCCCTTGTCATTTTTCTACCAGAGAATCTGAGCTGCTTTGTGGATCTCTGCCTTGGGTAATGTTCAATTAAAGTTTAGTCTACAGGACAGGGAAACCCCTCCAGGCACAGTAGGTTAATTCTGTCCTAACCTGTTCCCCATACTACCCTTCCCAAGTTCTGAGGATGCTCTGTGTATATGCCTTCATGGGATTTGAGCCTGAGACTTTACTGTTCAGTGCCTGTCATACAAATGCCTTTTACGTATTAACAGCTTAAGTGAGGATATAAAATCTAACCTATTTCCAAAACATGGGCTAGATTTTTGAAGATGTTCCCTCCTCCCCAAGGGGGTTCAACAAATTCCAGGCATAAACCTGGAATTGTGGATCCTCACATGACTTGTGGTCTCTGTCCTGGCCTGCAATCCTTTCCTATGCTTTGCTGTAGGATGGATGTGGCATACCTTCCTGCAGACTGATAGAAAGGTTTGTAATGGTGCAGAATTTGCAACCTAAATTTGCTTATGTGTAGTTTGGTTTTAGATTTGGAAGCATGCAGTATGTAAACATACCTTTGACACTAACTGATTTTTAATCCTAGGTGCATATAGCACCATGTCTTGGTACAGTAAACAACATCACCTAAAAAAAAAAAAAAGCCAAACAGCCCATTGTTTCATTACTTTGGAAAGTTCTACTTATTAGCTTTTTTCTCCCTAGGGGTCCCAGATTTTGTGTCACTCATTCAACAGCAATAGATGCTGCCAGTGCAAAACTGAAGTTCTGGCACACATGTCAAGAGAGACCAAGATTGGACGTTGATCCTTTCCCACAAATAGTATCATTGCTGCCATTGACCCAAAAGTCTGACATACCACCTTCCCTTCTTCAGGTAAGTAGGATCACAACATTGGAAAACAAAGCTTTTTCCTGTCAAAAATAATGACAAAATGCCTTGAATTCAATGGAACAAGAACAAAGTTTTTTAGGAAATATTTAGCCCTCTGGTATATTGAAGATGGTTACATATAAAAATGCAATAAAATTTCATTATACTTAATGCAAAAAGTTACTATAAATTGAGTCAAATTATCTTCTCAGTTACACCCTGGCTATTTCCTAAGTCCTTTGGATAGATATTTTAGCTGGAAGTTTTCAGAACTGCAAAATTAAGTCTCTAGCAATGCAGCTTCACCACTCAGCCTTGTCTTAATCCAGAGTAATTCTTACAACTTCACTGCAGTTAACCTGGATCTGTTCCTCATGTCTGTAATTCTGCTTCATTTTCTGTCACTACAGCCCTTCAATCAGTTACACATGGTTTACTTTCTACAGAGGGCCATGAGCCACTCAACAGACCTTTTCACAGTTTGTAGTTTATAGGTGGCCAGTTCAGTTTTGTCATTTTTCTTTCTTGAAAGCCTGAGTGCAAGAGGTAATTGCAATAAAAACTACAGGTTTTCACCAACACAGTGTTAAGCCTCAGGATACTTGGTATTTGGAGAGAGTGGATTGAAATTGTGGTTCCAGTATCAAGAACTGTATAGGCTATGCCACAGATTTGTCAGCACACTCTGTGAGTAACCTCTGTTACTTTAGGTTGGATAGTTTGGGGCTACAGTTACTTCCTTTGAAATCTGAGTCATGGAGATAATGGAGGAAAACAGTGGGACAGATTTCCTGTTTAGAAGAAACAGGATTCAGAAGCCATGTTCCTGTTGGTTGTGGCAGAAATGGGAGCAAGAAGCACGTGTGTCTTTCAGTGACCAGTTCACAAGGTGTGATAATGAGCCAGGACTAGCTGTAGGTCAGGCAGACAGGAACCTGCAGGTTTTCCAGTCCCTGCTGAATTTGACACAAATTAGGATCTGGTACCATGAACATTCACAGAGTCACCAAATGCCATATTTCTTGCTATTATTTCTTTTTTCCTACAAGAAATTTGGACTTTTGAATCTTCTAACTACATTGTGCTTGCAAGAGCTTAGGTAAAGCAGCAGCTCTGGGTGAATTTCTGAGGGCACTCTGAATGCAATTGGCATCTCCAAAAGGTCAGAGTATGATTTTGTTCAAAATAATAAGTGATGGTGTGTCAGAATGACCCCTTTTCTCTCCCAGTCTGAGTGATTGTATCTCTCTTACAGTGAGCTGACTTAAGATAATCTTCCTAAAGTTTCACAAAACATGTTCACATGCTCTTCACCTGACATTCTCTGTAGTTCTGTACAGTGCACTTGTAGCATATTTCCACCTGTTAAAAATGCATTTTCTAAGCTGTAGTGGTTATTAAGGTATGCTGAAAAATCTTGGAAAATATTCAGAAATTTTTGCAACTCACCATTTCACATATTATGATTGACAAGGAAGAATACTCTTGGAAACTCTTGACTGTTTTTGACCAGTCAATGAGAACATGTTAAGAAAACACAAAGGTGGAAAAATAATCAGAATTTCCTTATTTTTCTGTAATGTCTTTTACAAAAGTAGAACAAACTCAACGACAACTTTATTAAAATTAACTAAACCAAATTTCTCTTTGAAGAGATCATCAGGATTACTACCTATTCTCACAGGAAGTCAGAGTCTCCAAAGGGATGATATTTCTAGCATTAGAATGCGGTAAGTACTAAAGTCCTTTGTGTATCTTTCTGCACAGCAATATACCTCAAATATTTATGTAAGTATTTTAGATTCTACTGTTTTAATTATTACTTTATTACAATTATCTGCTTAGTGAAGCACAGTTATGGTAAGATTGTTTGTGTGGAGAATTCCTCCCTGGCTGATGAGTTTCTCGCTTGTTTATGCCACAACACAAAAGAGTTTATTTGCCCTAAATACAAATGATTTCTCTTATGTAATAGTCAATATTCCACACATTCATATTCTTTTAACCTGTCACAAATGCTAACCCTCAGAGTCATGCTATGCCAATGATTTCCACAGAGCAATATGAAAAAGGTATTTTTCTACTTTTTTTTCATTGTAAATTTAAACTCCATGTACTTTTTCCTCTCTATTCACTTTATCATTACGCCAGTTTTTTGCCCCTTTTTATTTATTTATTCTATAAGCAGCCTTAGTTTTTCTTAAATATGTATTGAAGATTTTTTTTGTTTGTGATCCAGGCCAATGTCAGTGAGCACAGACGTGATTCAGAGCTTAGCTCTGGATGGGACCAAAGACCCAGAATACCAGGGTCATAGAAAGTACACCTATGCTGAGCTTCTCCGTGTAAGTATGGCTTGAAAATATTACTTGTCTTGAATCATAGGTTAAAACACTTTATTCTGCAGTATGAAGTAGTCAAAAATGGAGAGAACTTGGTTTAATTTTATGAATGTCAATGCTTTATGCAGAGGTATCATTAGAATGTCAGCATTTTCTCTGTTGTATCTGTCACCTATTGGATAGGAAATCATGGCACATACAGAGGTTTATTTTCACTAGAAAGTGTTGATCTTCTCCATAGTGACCATGTCTCCACAGTCCATCAGTAGGCTATGATGGAAAACTCTCTGGATAAATGCTTCAGTGGAATCATTGCCTAGGAAAGTATATCAGACTTACAGAGAAAACTGAATCTGCCTTAGAAAGTCATTAAAATTATAACATTCATAGAGGAAGATGGTTCATTTGTACAATCCCTCTTTATTGCTTGTGTACTTAATTATTTTCTTTGTTGAATTATTGCCTGCTAAGCAATAGTTGAGCAAACCTCAAGAGAGACAGGCTGCACAGATTAATCTTTTCTCAATAACGGTTAAAATGCTGACAAATCAAACATATGAGATGTCAACATCTGGCAATCTAAAATATATCCAAAACCTTTCTTGTTTGTGGAATGGTCTCAAAACAGCCTGCTCTTTCATGGAGGTATTGATACCCGTAGCCTTAAACTAAAAGAAAAAAAACATTAAGAAATCTGGGCCCACCCACATGTGCATGGAGTTTGCTGAGCACTTGAGCACAGGCTTGTTTGTTTTGCACTTCAAAATCACACCTTATTTATTACTTCACTGCAATCATTTTACAACTTTGTTGTAGACAGAAAAAAAAGGTTAGTTTTTGCAATTAGGAGACATTTGCAGTTAGGAGTGTATATTCAGCAGAAGTTCACACCATGAACTATTAGTTTTTATACATCATATGCATTTTCCCTCTTACTGACAGAAGAAAACATCATACATTTACACTGGTTAGATTGGAACCTACAGTCAAGTCTTCACAATTTGCCATCACAAATATAAGGCAAAGGGGAATGCAGGGATTCATAGTTTAACTTCATACTGGGGAGGGAGATCTTCCTTCTCTGCTTCAAAAGTCTGGTTTTCTCCTGCCCTTCTCCATCCTTGTTACTATTTGGAGACAAGCTGATTGCCAGCCGCCACACTCATCTGCTTCCACTTCTGCTATCAGAGACAGCAAATCAGCCATAATTTCCCTATTGTGATCATCAGAAGCTAATTTACTTACAGAAGCCTCTTCTGCCTTCTCTGTGAGCATTGACAAAATGGATATATTCTTCCTCAAATGCTCTAGGAGCTAGCTGTGGTAATGAGCATGGATTTATGGTTTGCTAAATTGCTCATGATTTTGTTGCTCATGTCAGTGGTGTAACCCCAGAAGATGTATCTTTTGTTCCATAATAGTTAAATGTTTTGAATCTTGACCAAATAACCACCTCTTAACTTCTCTAAATTCGAAACACAGTAGCCTGAGCTGAGACAACCTTTGACAGCTAACTGATGTCATTGAGTATCACTGGAATTCCCCAGAGCTAAAGACTTAATGACGGAATTAAGGCCAGGTTTGTTTTCCTGTTTTAGGTATTGAGGAACCACCTAAGGGATGCCATAATCACTTAGCTTCTCTGCATGTCTTCAGTCATCAGATTTATTCCATTGGATGTGAATATTTAGTAGGAAAATGGTGTGAAGGGCCATGATCAATTGCATATGTAGTAGAAAATGGAGTCTACTTCCTTGGGATGTAGATACTAATTGAACACACTTCATGGCCCTCCTTTGCAATGTAGTGACATTTGAAAATAATGAAAGCCTGTTATTCCTTGCTGTATAACTATGTTTTATTTGTCCAGGGGAAAAGTGTTGCTAGCAGTGTTGTCTTCAGGGGAGCAGGAATTGAAAGCATGCTGCAGTCTCTTTATTTGGAGAACAGAGCAGGCTACTACTTCACACAATTCTGTGAGAAGTCAGGGAATAAGGTATGAATATTTTCCTACTCTGTGATAATTTAGTCCACAATTGACTGAATGCCAAGTTATAGAGGGCAGCCAGACTGAAAAAAAAAATAGAGAAAGAAAGATTGATGACTGGATGAATTATTACTTGTGAGACTTCAATCCCTCAACAATAATAAACTGTTCATGTATATATGCAAACTAATGACAGGTCTTAACCAAGCTGTCAGATTCTTACTGTCTCAAACCCATTGGAATTCTTATTGTACCATCAGGGATAAAAAAAAAAGGCTACTAATTTTTAAAAGTTAACCTTTAACTTGGCAGAAAAAAAAGAGGTCTTAACCCACAAAAAAAACCATTTTTAAAAAGATGGGAAACCTGCTGTGCTATTACTAACAATAATCTGATTTCTTCTTACTTTTTGGGTTAGTGATGTCCAAAATCTCCAATATTTTTAAAACTTTCTTATGCTTCCATGAATCTCCTTGTATTTCTGAGACTCACAATGCTATTTCTTCTGTGTAGTCAGCACATGTATCATTCATTGCTTGGTGTAAATTGAGGATTGAATTGGAACAGTTTATGCATATTGAGTTAGTGTTTAGTGGCTTTGCAGAAAAATGGAGTCTTTAGGGGAGGTTTGAATGCAATCAAGATGGACATCTGTTTCACAACTAGCACACCCCAGAATCCAGCAGCAGTAGCTAGAAATGCCTCTGGCTTCTAGAAGACAAGATCTAATGTTTCCAAAGCTAAATACCTTCAGCTGAAACTATTAAATGTGCATAGAAAGAAATCTAAATGAAAGAAACTTATTTTTCCATTGGAGATAGGCAATCCCCCAAGTGTCTCTAGCCTTTCCAGGTGCCAGGCTCCTTTCAAAATTATTTGCTTAAAGTTTTCTCTTCAGCTGTGAAGCCTATTTCATTCATGTTCCAGGTCTGGAAGGTTACAGTTTGTGGAACAAAGTTCCCCACCCCTATCTTTTTGGAATGCATTGTTTATTGGTTTGTGATGGGGGTTTGGGGGTATTTTTAAGGTCTAAACCACATTAACACATGATTAAAACAGAAGACTTGGGGAAAGATCTAGACTTCTGAAAGATCTTTTGCTGTTTGTTTGAATTTATGAAATGAGGCCAAGACTTTGGGTCTCAGAAATGCATGTAATAAAAATGTAATGATAATCCCAGTACAATATGTCAAGTACACACTATTTAATTATTTTGGTTTTTGCTGCAAAATGCTATTTTGCCATGGCACAAACTCTGCATGTCCATTATCAACATCTCTTCTTTAGCACTGGCTTTATGCCACTGAAATGTTGTTACTCTTCAAATGTTAACTACAATGTTAACAATTTTAATGGCCAATTATGCATAAAGAATACAATAAAAGATAGAGTATCACTGTGACGATGCTATGAAATATGTTGTTCTTCTGCCAGTATGCAACAGATGATTAAATTAATTTTAAATTGAGCTTGATTTATGATGACCCCAAGGAGCTAAATAATTACTTGCTTTGGAAAGTCAATTTTTTCTAAAATTGTGATATTTGGGTAGCAATAACCTACAATATTTTTCATCTCTAGTTGTGGAAGAACTGCGTGTACTTTTGGTTCGACCTACAGGCTTATCATCAGCTTTTTTACCAAGAAACCCTTCAACCTTTTCAAATATGCCAGCAAGCTCAAGTAAGTTGTAAATAATGTGTTTTTCTTTCAAAACTACATTTATTAGTTCCCTTCACAAATGCATTTGTTCAGTGTAAAGACTGAAGAGAAGATAGAAAAGTTTCCAAAACTTGACAACCCACACCAAAGTAAATCTGTGTTGTGGGCAATAAAAGAAGCTCTTTGGATTGTTTCCATGGAATTTCTTGATTCAAACATTAAACATGCATAGTTTGATTTCCAGGCTCTGCAGCCTGTTCCCAGTTTTATCTATTATACTCAGTTTACCTAAACTCCCCTTTGCTACACTGAGTCATATTTGGAAACTGTCTGCTTAGTGTTAACATCAGAGATAGTATTTTTTTCTAAACCAACTAATTGTGCTGTACCTTTCCTTCCATCTCCTATGTGGGTTAGAATTGCAGATCTCATAGTACAGACCTCAGATAATGACCCTAATAATGAAAATTGATCTTTGTTAGCCCTGTTCAATTTTTGTGATTGTCAGGGCATCATTACTATATGTACCATGGTTGTCATCCCCCTAAATAGATCTTTAGACCCTTATTTAATGTTAAGTGGAACAGATATTTCCTGTAAAAGAGTATTTTAATTGAGCATGCACTTAGCCCACAGTGGTTCTGAAGGCAGAGTAGATTGGTTCCATCAGGGAAAGAAACTGCAATGGTGTGATATCATTAGAAGAACTATGAGGAACTTTTTAAAATCACTTTATGAAACTTTGGTCTGATTTTCCTCTCTAAAGCTTGTGTAGGATTATATCCTATCCACATATTTCAATATATACTGTAACAGAGCAAAACTACTTTACATATCATTGGAAGAAATATCTGTAGAGGGCAGGTGAGAGTAATCTCTTTATATGACATGTTCCTGAGCATCTGGACATTCTTGAATTTGTCTTCTTTTTCTTCTTGGAGGTTTTACTGGGAAAATAACAGAAGTTATTTGTCCAGAATTCTCATCTAAATCAGTGTTATTTGTACAGAAACTTCAAGCAGAGGCCAAGGCATGGGTTCCTCTCCTGTCTCATACTGGGTAAACTGAACTGTTACCCTACTTAGTTGTTTTCCCCTCCAGCTCTTATGGCCTGAGGCTGTGGGCAACTGAATGTCCCCTTAAGTCTGTCTCCTGCATCTGTCTATGCCTGTGTGGGGACCTCCTCACAGCAGATACACAAGCTGACCATATCTATTCTATATCACCATTTTCCTATGTGTTTTATTGCAGGCCAAAGCTCATCTTATAGTCTCTGATGGTTTTAATTTTGGTTTCATTTCACATCAGTTTACATTCTTTTTGTAGTGGTTGCATAGCTAAAAATTTAAGGCCCAGGTCTTTTTTACTGATCTTATTTCCAGTGCTGGCCTGGTGGTGACAGCAGAACATCGTACAATCAGTGTTACCATGCAATTGCAGACAGTACATACACATAGCCATGAAAGTAAATACATCAAAACTAAATATGTGAAACTGTTCCATTAGCATAACTAACAGCTGAAATGTAACATAACAAATCAACACATGTGCTGCAACATTTGGTATCATTCTCAAGCTTGCCTTTTAAGGCTGCAGAAAAGTTATACTTGTTTTCATTGGAACACCATAAAGAGTCAAGCTGCAACCAATCTTCAGAGTCTGCTTACGGAAGGGATGCCTTCCCAAATTCTGCACTCACCTTTGGCACAAGAAGACAGTCACTCCAAATACTCCTAAGAGAATGTGAATCAGATTCACATGACACATTGTCATATATATTTTACTATTTATTACAGAAAGAGACATGTAGAGACAGAGTGTTCCATATGTGTGCTTCCTGCTTCCTGTTAGAAACAAGAGCAAACCTTGATTGCTGTGTATCTGCTACTCATTGTTTCATTTGTTAGGCATTGCTACCTCAGCTTTATGATAGAGTAATAAAATGCTTTCCAAACTATATATGCATTCACCTGGGGAAAGAACCTACAGTAAGAATGAAATTTGATGGATAAGAATAATAACAAGTACTGGTAATCAACCAGGAACATACATGGTTATTCACTGTAAACATATGCACACAAGTGTAAAAAAATCTGAAAATAAAACCAATAAAGAAACATAAAATGTTGGGGTTTAATTTTTTTAAAAAGTTGTTTAGAATTAGAAAATTTAATGCAGTTGTGAGAAATAAAATATTTTAATGCTAGAATCAATTTAGATAAAGGGAGTCTTCATTACTGTGGACTTTTAGGGTCAGATACAAGATTTATGTTAGTGGGAAGTGATGATGGAGGTTAAGGCAGTTTAGCCTCTCTGTTTAACACCAGCCAGTGCATTGCATGCTTCCATCACATCATTCTGCCAAGCAGCTGCACAAGGCGCTCGTTTAGAGCAGAGCAATATCCATTCCTTTGGGCAGCAGTACAAAGCACTTGGACTTAAATCTTTCTCACATTTCTTGCTTCACTCCAGTCATTCTGAAATTGCTTATCAGAGCCTTCTCATCTGGGAATGAATTCACACCAGAACCCAAGGCCTGTACAATCCCTGATTTGGAAAATCATAAAATGAGGCCAAAGTCTTAATCTGAATTTTCTAAGCATTTTGTATAACCAGGTTTGTGCAATTGTAAGTAATTCTAATATGCAAACTGACAAATTTCCAGATAAGGGTTTGGATTCAATCCATAACATTTTACATTTATAGGAGAATTTATAGCTGGCAGGTAGAAAAAATCTTGTGTTTTTCAATAGGAACAAAACAATGAATCAACGAAGTTTGATATGCACTTGATGTCCTATGCTTCAGATTTTTGTATGAATTTGTTAACCTTTAAGTTAATTTAATGTAATTTTTCTTGTTCATCCCTTAGGAGATTGACTTATATAATGGTTTCAATATTCTGCTGAGAATGTGAAAACCTCAGGAATTCCATGACACTGGAATAAAAAGACGCTATGATTATTACTTTTTATAAAATGTGTCTTTCAAACTGCATTGCCCAGTGTTGAAGGCTGTGAACAGACACTTTTCCTCTTTTTTGATATGTCTAGAGCTCTTCTCAGTTGTTTTTCCTGCAGTCCTTGCAATCAAATCTGTGCAGATCTACAGATGCACCTCAACTCTAATGCAAGGGACACAGGGATGAAAGCTACTACTCATTTCTCTCCTATCTGCAAGTGCATATATTTCACTTGGTCAAATACCACTGCAATGGATTCTTATGTGAATTTAAGTAAAAAGATGCCAAATCCTCTGACACTGCAAATGTGCATCCTTCAAAAGATGAGGCCATAATGATTACACCACTGAGAGTTTGGTTCTTTGAGCTTGGAAAAGTGCATTCCTCTAGCTAGCTTAACCACCTTTAAATTTTTGCTTCATGTGTATTGCCAGCCCTAACTATTGGTTCTGGAGACATATATTCTGGTTTTGCATGTGAAATTATAAAGAACTGGGGGCAGCTCTGCAGGTAGAACAGCCTACAAAGGCAGTCCTTAATGTGACACCATATTACAACAGTGCTGGTGTGAGCAGATTGTCAATAGCTTTTGGTCAACACTTCTTTAGTCTGGACTATTTCTGACTTGGTAGGCTGACATTTTTTGCCATCTCTAAAAAAGAGTAGCAAATATACTCAAGTTAACAAAATCATAGGGGAAGGGAATTCCAGCCAAGAAACTAGTGGTATGTTTGTTTTTATTTTATTCTTAAAACTATGCTCAAATGATCACTCACTTAAGGAACCAGGTTAATTTGTGCTAAAATATTGAGGACATCTTTTTGAAGCTGTTTACTAATTTACAGATTCCTTGTGTGGTAAGTCGTAACAGGTAGAGCAACGTAGTCCTAATGACAATTGAAATGGTTAACCCTTTTTTAAATAGGCGGTTTTTAAAGATACCACATCTTGATATCATTGTACTTGGCCCTTCTAATTTGGCTAATTTTATACATTCAATGTTTTGGATCAGACTTAACATGATTTAACTGAAACTTTCCTAGTGTTAGGGCTCTTCAAAGTAGCTTTCAACTTTTGAAATCGTGATGAATATAATTAAAGCTGTTAAATTTCAATGTACTTAGGGATTTACTGAGAAGAGTTTAATTTAGCATAAACATAGTCTAGCTTTGAGGTAAGACTCTTCCTATGGATCTTCTGTTTCTCTTACACCTTGCACCTGCATATCATTATTGCACTGATAACAATAGGCACAGTAGGCACAAACCATTTTTGTTTGCATGGAAAATGTAGAAATGTGGAAGGAGTGTAGAATCCTGCATGCACAATAAATACAGTAATCATAACAAGAGCTAACTGGGGGATGGATGTCAGCCATCATAGCCCTATATTCCTTTGTGACCTAACACCAGGAGAATCTAAAGGATTTTGTTTTAAATTGTAAAGGTCCAAAATAATGGGGATATACTCTATTACTGTTGCTGTTTGAAAGAGAGTCTAATAAATCAGCATTTAATTTAAAACAAACAGAAACATAGTTATTTAATGTACTCAAACATTCTCCCCTTGTGCTTGAAATCTAAGCACACCAATGTTTTATTAGTACTTGAACACAGACTAAACATATTATTTTCTTCTCTTCTATTGCTTTGTACATCTGCTAGTTACAGCTGGATTTTAGCAACATAAGGAAAATGAGAATTATAAGAATACTGAATTCTTCATTGTCAAATCTGTGTGATAATAAATAGTGAAAATGGACTTGTCAATGCTATCCTAGAGAAAAATTCTGATTTGTGCTGCTGATCTGGTCCCTGACTGCATGTTTGAAATATAATTAGACTTCCACAATATGAAGAACAGAAAATATTTATAAGGATATGAAATATATTTTGGCAGCCTCTTTTTTTACTTGAGTTCCTAGCTGAAGTCAGAATCATGAAGTCTTAGAAACCTATTATGGAATATCTTTTTCCAAGATATTCCTGGGAAAAATAAGAGAGTTTTACTCTGAGTTTTCTATGTTCATTTTCAGAGCATGTTTAACAAAACATTTACAAAACAAGAGTTTTACATAGGGGACTGTATAAAAAAATTTTAAATTACTCTGTGCTTCAAGGATGAGCTGTTAGGGAGAAGGAAATACCCTCCAGGTTGTTCAGTTTTCTGCTCCTTGTACATGTTGAATGGCAAACTCTGTGCCTCAGATAAGAAGCATGTTATGATTCTTGTTTTGGTAAGGGCTTAGACCTTTGCTGTGCAGTGGTATCTCCTGCACGGATCCTGTACAGTAATAAGCGTCTAACCATTGTCAAAAAACTATCAAAGAGAGCCTCCACACAGAATGAAATAGTATCATTTTTCATTAATTTTAACCTCAAATTTACAAATTACATCTCTTAGAAGAAGTAACATGCCTTCACTAGTTTGCCCAGCACATATTCTGCAAAATAACAGTGTGACTTCATGAGGAGTGCAGTTGCTGTAATAATTGTGGTTATCTGAATCTAAGTATCAGCCAAATATATCCAAGTGAAATTTGCATTTAACCATTTTAATGAGTAAGAGTAAAAATGGCAGGGGGATTCATTATGTCAATAACTAAATTTTGAACTAATACTAGTTCTGAACATACAGCAGGACAGTGGGGGACAAATATGCATTAATTCTCTCCTTCAAGGGTCTCTGACCGTTGAAATGTACGATGGCGAAGATACAGTTTTCTTCTGTTTTATTGTAGTTCCTTTATGCAACTTACATTGCTCCATCTGCCAGTATGGACACTGGACTTCATCAGAATAAGAAAAATATGATTTATCACAAAATTGACCCAGCTTTTGAGGACCTTTTTGACCCAGCAGAAGAACATATCCTCACTGTTTTGCTGGAACCGTGGATGAAGATGATGGAAGAAGACAAATACACTTATAGAAAGGTAATACCTGGATGACACCGTGAAAAATCCTTAGTTCAGGGAAGAAAATCACAAGATCATTCATATGAACCCTGTTGTATTTATACTCCAGAAGGGAGAAGTATTACAAGATGTTTTACTTCCTCCTTTCTATCCTGATATGTGGAAATAGTCTGAGCTTCTTGTGGAGAGCAGACTTCTCATCTGAGAGGAAGCTGTGGGCTTCATTGACTCCTTGGCCTAGGAACTGGGGAGAAACACATCTTGCTATGGTAAATTTTATCTTTGCACCCAGGAAATTTCATGTTTCTGCAGTTGTACCATTGATCAGAAATAATTTTTTTTATGATGGATTGCCCACAAACACTCTGTATTTTTAATGATAAGGACATAATGTGTTTTTTTAGAGTGTCAGTGCAGTGACAGTAGATATTTCTGGTGTTTAGAATTTAAGTGCAGTTACTGCTTAGCATGGAGGAAATGTGACATGGTGGTTCAGCTGTATTTTCTCCAAACACTTTTTAGATTGTTGCTCTGAATAAGTGGCTCAGAGGTGTATTCAGTTCTAATCCCAAAATGTTCTGAAAGTTTGAATTGAGCATGCTCATGGAGGTCAGAGGAGATGGCTGCAATCCTGGCTGTGCCTCTGACCAATAGCAACAAGAAATGGTGATGACAGTGGTGGATGCTGTTATTTGTAAACTTACCTACAAGTTGCTCACTGTAGGTCAAAGTCCCTGGGTGCCAGAATACGAGAAAGATACAAAGTTCTTGGAAAGTGTCCAGAGGAGGGCTATGAAGGTGGTGAAGGGCCTTGGGGAAAAGCCTACAAGGCCTGAGGTCACTTGTTTGACCTGGAGAAGAAGAGAATGAAGTGGTCTACAGGCACCAGTCTCTTGTCTGTGGTGCCCAGTGACAGGACCCAAGGGAATGTCCCAAAGTTGTGTCAGGGAGGTTTAGGTTGAATATTAGGAAATATTCAACCTTTCACCCAGAGGGTGGTTGGGCACTGGAGCAGGCTCCCCAGGCCAAGCACCAAGCCTGACAAAATTCAAGAAGTGCTTGGACAATGCTCTTTGGCACGTGGTGTGACACTTGGGGATGGTGCTGTGCAGGATCAGGAGTTGACTCAATGATTCTTGTAGGGCCCTTCAAACTCAGGATACTCTATGATTCTAATTTCAAGTCTTTAGCATCTCTCTCGGAAATAGAAGGAGAAACTTACAGTGGAAAATCAGGAGAGAGGGCAGGAATTGGTTCTCGTTCCTGTTTTTCTTCACTATGAGGTTAGATGAAGCATCTACAATTTATAGGAAATATCATCACTTATTGATGATACTTCTGTCAGCTTGTAATAACATTCCCACATTGCCCAATGCAAAATACTTTGAAATCTCTTTTTTCAGAAGTTTTGTAGTACAGTCTATTTTTGGATCTGTATTATGCATGAATGTAAGAACAACTAGATGAATTGATACCTAAAATTAAAGTTGAGAATGGTCTTCTAGCCAGTATTAAACATTTAAGAATGAAGTGTAAGAACAGAAAAGAGACATACAGCCAACTTCAGAACTTTGCAACCAAGAAAGTTCATGGAACAGAGGTCTTATCCATATTCTTGATTTTAATAGTCTTTGAGGAGATTATTTTCCTCCATGGGTAAAATGTAAAATGTAAATGTATCTCAAGTGATGTATCCTCAGTCTCACTGTAGAAGTGAGTTTCATGGTTTAGTCATGCAATAGGAGAAAAAAATGCGTATCTTGATTTGTTTGCAAACACCTCCCTGATGATTTCACCTGGTGCCCTAGTTTTGTATATCACAAAGAACAAGTGAACAATTATTATCTTGTCCTATTCTCAATGTTGTTATGCTTTTCCAAGTTTCTGTTATATCCCACTTCAATTAGATCTCCTTGAAACTCAAGAATCCTGGACACTTTGACCTCTCCTCCTACAAAAGGTATTCCATACCTTTGTTGCACTTATTGCCCCATCTGTATGTGTTATTTTATATTCTTTTGATGAGATGCAAGCGACACTCAAAGTCTGGATGTACTAAGGATTATTCAGTGGCAGAACCATGTTTTCTGTTGTGGTCTTTGCCCATTCCTAGTTGTCCCTATCATTCTAATTGCTTTTTGACTCCTGGTGAACTTTGCGTGGATGTGCAAAATGTAAGCTAATAGCCATCTGCAGTGACTCCAAGATTTCCTTCCCAAGTAATAACTACTAATGGAAAGCTCTAATTTGGAGCTCACTGGAATGACTTAATGTTTATTATCGTTGAATTCAGCTGGCCTTTTATCACGCAGATGCTAAAGTGTCCTGCTATCCTGCAGCTTTTCACAGTCAATTTAATTTTTTGCTCTGTGGAATCATTTTGCAAACTTTGTTGTCTCCTCACTCACCTCCTTTTCCACATAGTTTCTGAATGTTTAAAAAACAACCTCAGTGCGGGTCCCTGTGAGACTACAATAGGAACCCCACCCTATAATGAAAGTTATTTATTTCTTTGGTTTTGATTTTCTACCTTCTACTTAATTCACGAGGGGACGTTCCCTCTCATCCTGTGATAACATAATGTCTTTTAGAAGTTTTGAAACTTTGAGAAACTTAGTGAAATGAAATATAGTAATCCAAACACATCTGTAAAATATTTTCTTTGCTTTTCAACGTCTTTTCTAACCTTTTAGATAAATTATTTTTTCTGAACTATTTCAGCTATAATTCTTTATGACCTGCAGTGCACCTTGGAATTGACTGATACTTTTCATGAATCTGAAATTTTATGTAATTTCTATCAGGCTAGTTTTAGTCTTTTGTAGTTGGGTATTTTCTGTGCGTGCTATCTGTATGGGTTGTCTAGAGTCATTGCTGGTCCTCACTGAGTCAAATCATCAGTACAGCCGAGGGTTCTCATACATCATTTTTGCATAAAAAGGAGTCTGCTTTAGAGTTCTCTGTTTTCACTGCTTCTAGGGAAAGGTAAGAATTGAAGAGATACACATTTCCTTTCCGTTAATATGTGTGTCATTTTATATCTCCTTGAGTTAACCACAGGATAATCTATTGCCCTTTCAGTTTGGAGGATGTGTTCCTTTGCGAGTGAGGTTATGTGCAGATTTCTCAGCGCTCTAACAACACAATGATCTTAATCTGAGCACAAAAAACCACAACGAAATCCTTTTGACTGCACAATACAAGTGTTTGTGAAGAGTTACAATACAAAGACATTAAATGATCTGTTCTAGGAGGCACTAGAGTCTCTGTACTAGGTGCAGGCTGATAGTTAGGCACACTCCTTCCTGAGCACAAAGACAACGTCTGCTTTGTAATTTGTTCAGTACCTGGCTCTACTCTTCCCCTTTGTTCTACTCCATATCAGGACATATTTGGCCCATAATGAAACAAGATATTTTATCAAGAATTAGGTGAGTCCAAAATTGTTCATTTGGGACATGTTCAATATATATATATATATCTACGTTTTTTCTTCAAATGAAACATGAAATCAGGAGAGTTTCTTTTTACTGTTGACTCTCATTCTGCCTCTGTCTGCTTTCTCTTTAAACTTTATGAAAAATGTTCTGAATTGTTTTACTATTTAATTTCAAACTATATTTTCTTTTAAGGCAAAGAATAGCCAAAAGGACTTTATAACAATGGAATGAAGTTACATTGAGCTTGAAGACATTCAGATAACACAGTGATTAGTGTGGTATTCACATTTAGATGAAAGTATAATGAATATTTTTCTAAACATTCTCTTCTCTCTCTGGTGCATAAACACTTGTATAAGACAATCACAGCTCTCTAATCTTTGTAATGGGCATGCAAATCAGTGTAAGGCATTGGCTCGATTTTGCTAAATATCCTAAAATCTGCATTAAAATGATTTACTCAGCAAGGAGGGTCACCAAATATCTCTTTCGCAGTTACTGATTGTTTGTACATAACTGAAGAACTGCTCTAGTTACATACAGCTTCTAATTAAGTTAAAAATGCAAACTTCATGAATTCAAATCACACACAGTTAATAATTTAAGAAAGAGGACAAGACTGAAAGTCAGAAAACTTTCATCTTTACTGTTTAGAAATTTTAACATCTTTCTCAACTTAAATTTCTGTTTCTCTAAATCTGTGGCACTCTGTCTTCTTGACATTTCCCGTTGAGAGTCCTAGTTTTAAGAACTGTTTTTCTGCTTCTCAGTGGCAGTTTGAAGTACAATGTGCTGGTATAGGCAATCAGGTATGTCTGACCCAATATACACAATATAATATATGCACAACATATACAATATATTATGTACACATTAGAATTTAGCAATTTTTAAAATCAACTTGCCTAAAATTATAGTTAGGTTATTTAGTAGTAATCTATAGAAATCTGCATCTGATCCTACACAGATGGGAAAAGTGTGTTCTGCCAGAGCTATTGATAGAATTGTTTGTCACAAGAATGTCACTTCTTGTCTCTTCTAAACATCAGTCTCATTGTTGACAGATGTATTCTTTTCTATCCACTGTCACTGGCAAAATGCCCATGTAGTTCTCCATCTTTCTATAATGTGTACTGTAGGGGTGATACAAGATATATTTTTATTAGGTGGAGTTGGTGGAAGAAACTCAACAGCTGGACTCCGTATACTTTAGAGAGCTCCAGGCTTTGCATCAAGTGAGCAGTTCCAAGAAGGATGAGGTAAGACAAGTACCTACTAACAAAAACAAACCATTTCTCTGTCAGAGAGGGTTCACACTTCGAGTATCAGCAATGAAAAGCTGACCAGATGCTAGTTTGGAGAAGCAAAGAGTCTGATTTCTACCATTCATTTTGGGGACTGATTGACAGCCATTGTGTTAATTAGATACACAAGTTTTCTGTCAGTTCCTTCAACATCAGACCTAAAGTCTGTGGAATGTGTTTTGGGCCCCTACTCTTGAGTAAATGCATCCATTTCAAGTGAATTACAGGTATATAATGGATTATTTGATTATGGAACCTGCAGACACTGATATGTCTAAAGCAAACATAAAAGTAAAGCTTACTAGGAGCTGGAGCCTTAACTCAATTTATTTTCTTAGTGATTAGAAAGCTATTTTACAGAGATAGGTTATCTAATGCAAGGATTATTAAACTGAGCAAAATGCAGAGGTGAAAAAAGCAGTTATGCAAGCAAAATAATTTCTCCCCTCAGAGTACTGTTGCTGACACGGGGGCTCTCAAAGAAGATCAGCACTTGCATCAAGTTCCTGAAGAATTGGCAGGTCCTAATCTGTCTGACCTGATCCATGACAAAGAGAAGTTAGAACAGTTCCAGGCTTTTCTTGATAAGCATTCTGCTAGGTATGTTTCTTCATTATTGTTATTTTACCTGTTTCTAAGTTCAGAAGAAATATTTGCTTATGATCTTGGCTATCTAAATGTTGACAGATTTTAGTATTTAAAAAAATGTTTTTGCATATTTATGAAACACACAGACACATTGTTCAGCCAACTGAATTGTCTTAACATATTTGGGGTAAAAATTCTCCTGTCAAAACATATTTGTATTACAGTTCTGTTTTCAGTTTCTGCTTTGACTAGTGGCAAGCCCCTGAGTAGAACAATTAGCCTATAATGAGTAAAATTTTCTCTTTTTTAGTACAGATTCAATTTAGTACATTTTAAAAATTAAAGCTGGTTATTATAAAAATGTACAAATAGAAAACAGGCATGCTATTGTCACAGTGTGACAGCAACCACAGTTTTGTGTCTGCTGAGCTGATTTAAGTACTAGCTTGTAGCAGATACAATCTTAGGCAGGGTCTTTGAAAAGGTGAGCCGGTTTGTTTTAAAAGTAAGATCTGAACAGAAGCTGATACTCTTTCTTTTGTCTTTAAATTGTTGCTTCCTTCCTTTAGTCGGGCTTCCCATGAGTTGATGCTTTGCATATTGGCTGTTGATTCTAGTCAAGCACTGCTATAGCTTTACATTGGATATTAGTCAGCTTTTCCAAAACTGCCCAGAAAGGGGCATCTGGCACAAAACTCCTCTGGCCAAGATTCAATGTCATCACTTCTGCTTGTCACATAGGTTCTCTTTGTATTCTGAGAGACAAAAATATACACTTGTGGACACAATATTCCTAATTCTCAAGGTAAAATCTAAAAGCAGTTTGGATGGATCATTCCTAAGATTACTGACTACAAAAGGACTGCAGATAATGAGTTCAGATGGAAATTCTTATGGTCTAGCTGCCTATAGTCAGGTGACTTCTGAGTTAATTGTCTAGAGCAGTGGTCTCCAAACTTCTTGCTCATGCATCTCATCAGTAAAAACTTTTTGAGCAGGGAACCCTAGTGTGTATGGATATATATAATATGTGTAATTTTTTATACATTATATACATGTGCTACTAAAGTTTTAATATTTTCTTGCTGCCCCTCAACAAATGGTCTTGCACACCCCCTTCACACGTTTCAGTTCAGAGACCACTAGTCTTGAGTTCCTCTCTAACTGGGGAAATGGTTAGGAATCAGCAGATAACAGGTCATGGACAGGTATGCTGAATTGTCTCTGGTATTTCCTGCTTTGTTCATCATGGACAAGTCTCATCTTAAGTGGTAGAACCAGGCAGAGAAATGTTTAATTTATGGAGCCTTTTTTTTTTTTTTTTAAATAAAACTTCATAATGAAGAAAAACATTTGAAAAAGTCTCACAACAGTGTCTTAGGGCTGGGTCCTGATTAGTTGCTCTGGAGTCCAGCTGGCATGCTGCAATAAGGGTGCTTAATGGTACTGTAAGCTGAAGGGATCCTAGAACTAATGCAGTCTGGAAAATGTCAGAAAAAAACAATGCACACGTCATTTGCCTTTTCATCAAAACTTATGGTTCTGATAATGTCCAAACGTAAGTGATACTAGTTTCAGGAAGCACAGGCTGCTGAGTTCCTGTGCACAAATTCTGGTAAGAAACTAAGCAAAGCTCCATTAATTAATACTTTGTTAAATATATAGGATATATTCACACAATTGCAAGACAATTTGTGTTACTTCGGGTTAGCTTGTTAGTCTTGCCAGGCTAATTGGCTATGGATGTCCTCCTGATCCACTGTGCAAGGAAAAGCCACCACTAAACAGTTTATCTAAAATACTTCAAGATTATATATTTTACTTTTTAAAAAGATGCATGTATTTGGTCAGTTGTCATAGGTAGATGCCAAGGAGTTACACCATAAACCACAGTAATTTGGATCACTTGCATTTGGGTGAACTTAGTCATCTTGTGATGAACTAGCAAATGAAAGAATTTCAGTCTCAATAGAACTTAAGGTTCTGTAAGGGTCTCAAAAGACTTTTGAAAGGAGAACATCTGTTCTTAAATTGGTCAGATGCTTTTGAATATTTTACTCATAGATTAATGTTTTGAAAAAGCCAGTTATTAACCAAATGGAAAACTGAAACAGATTTGTCTGAATTCAATGTTTCATATTTCCTGCTGCAGATACAGTGAATGTACTCACTAAAATGTTCATATAACTTCAGCTAATAAGATACTGTCAGAAAACAGTCAAATAAATTAAACTGAAATTGTAGATATGTCATTTATTCTGTTTTCTGGTTTAGAGAATGAAACCATTCTATGATTCTATGAAAACAAACTTAAATTTATAGTGTACACTCAAACATCATGAACAATATATAGATCGAGAACTGCATCATTGAAATGATTTGTCACCAATTAAATAAGTAGTAAAATTAGTAATTTATGAGAAAGCGGCCCACAGAAAGCCCTAGAAACAAATTTTGCCATTAATTGTTTTTATCTGCTCAGCTGCAGACTGACTTAAACTCTAGCACTTCACACGGGGCAGGAAGGGGGTGACTTCTTGGGCTGATGTTCCCATCTGTCATTCCTGCTCCTTTCTCAGGCAATATAACAAGGAGACAGAGCAGGAGGTGTCAACTCATCTCTCAGGGGCTCGCAGCCTCAGCACTGATTGAAATTCTCATCTGTTTCTCTCTTCATTCTCTCTATGAGCTCTGCACGATGGTTCTGGTCCACAGTCCCTGCTGGATTTAGCAGTGGCATATTGAGGAGGTTACTCCTTTCAGGGTACCCCCAGATGGCACCCTAAATGAGATCCCTAAGATAAAAGTTTGCTCTGCCTGTTCAGCAAGTGCCATGGTCTCAGCAGATGGTACTAGCAGAGAAAAAATGACATAAAATTTCAGCCCAGTCTAACCTGATATTTAGATCTTGAATACTTTGGTATGGTATAGTTGTGGTTAAAATAATAACTCCCTAGAATGTTGATGAAATTAACTCAATATTGAAATAACATTCTGTTTAAATTTGTTTGTAGCATGGATCTCATGTGCTGGCTAGATATTGAAGAGTTCAGAAAGATGCTGCAAAAGGATAAAGAAAAAAGTGATGAAAAATCAAAAGACATTAAAACCAAGTACTTAAACAATGAGTACTTCTTTGGACCCAACAGCCCAGCTACCAGAGAACAACAAGAAGAGGTAGCAGTTACAGAGCTATTCATAAAGAACAATCACTGTGACTGTGACTGAGATAAAATTCCACAAGTGGGTCTGCTCCAGCTTTTCCCCAAATGATCTGCTCAAATCTTACCTATATTTTTGGCCAGAAATATGGTTCTATTCTGGTTGTATAGGTCCCCTCCTTCCTGTTCAGGCTTTTCCTCCCTACCTCTTACAGAACATCTCTCCTGAACTGTGATCTAGGCCACAGTCAGAGCATGCACAAGATGGCTCAGAAAAAGTGTAAAAATGACTTTCAGGCACAGTGACTTGTTCCAGCTTTCTATTTTAGTATGTCAGTAAAGCCACAGACAGCAAGTCTGAGATGTGGTGCTCTGATATATCTTGATACTTAGGCAATTTACTTGGTCAAGCTGGGGTATTATTCACCAGAGTCTGTATCTTATTATAGGTAGGGACAAATGTAATCTGTTCCCTTTTATGAAAAGTACATGTGAGCCTTGGGTAAGCATGCATTAAATGCTTTGCTTACAGTTAAGCTCATGCTTTGCTAAATCAAGGATGTAGAGAGATAAAGGACTTTTGGTATACACAAACGTTTATGTCATGTGTTATTGTATTTGGATTGCTTAGCTAATGCATTCAGGTGGAGGAAGGAGACAAAGCCTTCATGATCAGCTTTCGGCAGCGGCTCTGCTACAAGTTCAGCAATGTGTCCAGAAGAGATTAGAAAAACAATGGCTGCCATTGTTCCTGGCAGATGAACACCATGGGGCAGAGGAAGAAGCAAAGGTAATTTTTTAACAACAGCAACACATACAGGCATTGTTTTTTGTTTGGCTCATAATTTACCACTGGGATAGAAAGGTTCAGAGGAAAAGCAGCCCGCAATTTACTTTCAGTTTACATTGAGAGATGCTGTAGCATGTACAGGTTGAAACATTTATCTTGGTAAGTGTGAAGGCAGTTCATCTGAAGGCTTAGTTTAGCTGACAGTATTATTGTTAGATACCAAATCTGAAGGAGCTGTTGTTAGCTCTGCTGCCATCCAGCCTGCCAGGAGAGTGACCTAATTTTTGCTGCCCTGCTACACTCTTCCAATGCCATTTTGCCTTAGCCATAAAGTTGCACAGTGAAGAAATACTGCTTTGTGTAAAGAATTTTCCCAAGGGGACCAGGACACAAGCAAATGAGTGAGCTTCCCATGCCATAATTCTTTCTCTTATACTGTCCGCATTCTCCCATCTGGAGCTGCAGTGCCTGCAGAATCAACTTCAGGACTTGTGAAATTCTTCTGAGTGGGGAGGTTAACTGCTACAAGCCTTGCTCCAATTGGTTACTTAGAAAGTTGCCAAAAAGCTGGGAGTGAGGAGCCTTTCACTTCTGCTGGTTCATTAGGAAGGCTGAGGAATGGGCGGAGCTAACATCTGCCTTTTATGAGTCCCTCTGTGGCTGTGATCCATGTGAGGGGATTATCCTGCTGGTGGCAGAGGCAAAGACTTGATGTTTTGCACTTCCATAACAGCTCTGACATGTGAATGTCATAGCAGAAGGAAACTTCAAAGTTAACCAAGCAGACACATATGCAACTGCATTGCTTCATAAAACTTGTTTTCTCTCATCTTTATAACATAATTAAGGTAGTCAAAAGTGTTGTCAGAAGTGCATATAAACTGAGTATTTTCCACTGATTCAGAGCACTAAGCAATTTGAAAAGCATAGGTTTTAATAAGAGAAACTATGATTTTAACAATGATTATGTGAATTAAATTTTTAAAAACCCTAACCCTCTGCCTTTTTTTAGCTGAACTCTGCCTCCTTTACAAGCCCTGGCAGAAGACCAATAAGGCTTAGCTGCTTCCAGGTCTGGAAGCTAACTCATGCCTCTTTTTGCACCTGCTGCACTGTGTTGGCAGGGAGATTAGCCCAAGTAGTTCAGAAAATGCTGTATTCAACTCAAATAAATAGTTTACAGGAAATACATAGTTCTAATGAGCTTTTCGTATTTTCCTAACTCCATTTATGTCCAATTGCTTTTTTCTCTTTCTTATTGAAAATTCAGAGGATGAAAAGATTCTTTGAAGAAAGTATTTTAGAAGAAGTGAAACCAGATGACATTCTCTACTGGCTTCATATTTCACAGTGACAAAACAGTGTGGGCATACTATGTAGTCCTTATTCAGGAAACCTGCCCTTTGTTTGAGGTATAATTCAGCTACAAAGAAGTTTCTGGATCAAGTCTGTATTTATGATACAGCTGTACAAAGGAACTAAAAATATTTCATACTAAAAAATAATCAAACCCAAAATTTATTCCTCACATAAGTGGTCCCTTAGAACATTATGGGTGAAGTAAAATCCACCACCAGTGGAGTGCACAGTTTGACTGGTATTGCCTCTTGTCTTCTCTAATTCCCCAGTCTTAATGAGCAGGTGCTCATTTGTAGCTGAAGAAGGGATGGCATTCTGTGCAGGTCCACAACAAGTTTCAGACATAAAATCCATAAGAAGACATATAAACTATTCTACCACTGGGGTCTTAATCATTAAAAGGCTAACCAAAAAAAGAGAATATTTAAAAAATAGAATAATAATATTTTGTTCAGCTATAGATAAGGGGCATAACTGAAGATCTTTCACACAAAGACCAGCAAAAGAAAACCAGGTTGTGGAAGGCGAGTGAAATTTACTATGTCTCTTGTGTCTGCAGTTTCACAGTCTTTTTCATTTGGACCTTGCACATTTTTCACAATTTCCCTGTTGACAGTGCAAGGCCCAAATATAATGCTGTTAAAAGCAATCATGACTGTACTGGTTACAGTGGACTGATTACTCACATTACTCCTGAATTTAGTTGCCTGCTGGATGTTCATGGTAAATCTCTCTCCCTTTCTGTCTAGAGAGGTCATACTTGAAAATAAAGGTCTCTCATCCTGGGCTTTGGAGCACTATTAACACTCCTTAAACAAATATTGTACCTTTAATTCACATTTATCTGTATTTTGCATGCAGTGGACTTATTTGGACAAGCTGTTCATTCCAGCATCTGGTAGTTTATTTATTATTGCAAGTGGATTACGTGCAGACACAAAAGGGAATGTGAAATATGCAGCAGAGTGGGCAGGTTTAATCATATCTCACAGTATCTGTTTCATTTAGAATTGTATTTTAATCTCACAGCACTGAGATAATATCAAATTTAAACTTTTTAAACCTTTGTAATAATAGATTTCATCAGATGTTTGCCAGTTTTTTCCCTCTTGAAGAGCAGTGAACTTTTTGTGATTGCCAACATACAAGTTGTGTACATTTGTTCAGTTGAACTTTTATTGTCTGTTGAAATCAAACTAGAGACCCGGTCACCAATTATCCATGCAAACCATCAGCACAAAAGGGATCCAAAGTGCATGTGGGTTCTGTTAAGTGAGTTTTCCCTTTGTCTGTTTGTCAGGGAGATGATTATTCTCCATGTTCTGCTTCAAGGTTGTTGACCCATAAAATAAGTAGTGTTTACATACTGCTATAGGGATGGAAGCAACGTTTTGTTCTTCATGAATATGCCCTAGAAATAATTTTTCTCAAAAGTTCCCTAAATTCTGGTCACAGGGAATAGAACGTGTTCTGAGAATTAGAGAAGGGCTCAGAAGATCCAACCCTACTGCCTAAATTGAGCTGACTTTATTTTCACCAAAGGACCCTCTGGACAGCCAGGGTAGGCTGTTACCCCTGGCAGGCTCTGTGACAGGACTGAGCATAACCCCTGGTTTTAAGATAAGTTGCAAAAACCCTTTCAGCTTAGGATCAGCTTAGATTTCCAGGACTGTTGGCAACAATTAAAAATGTTTCTGACCAATGCTCACCACTGAACAGCACTCCACCCCTCCAGGACTTCAAGAGTTTTAAACCACTTTTAGAAGATGGTTTTCATTCATCCATCTGATAACAAAAGGGGGTTGTTTGGCTTGCTGTTCAGCAACAGCACGAGAACTGTTTGTTCAGGAAGGCAGGCCAGCATGAACTTCAGTTCAAACAAACTGTCCCTGCATAAGCCATCTTTCTTTCCCCACCCTTTCCTGGCTGCCTACTGTTCTGTGCTTGGCAGCATGAGGATTTCCAAAATGTCTCAATGACTTTAAATTCTATTTTACTATTGGTAGCTTTATTTCATGGAGAGCAAACTCTCTGGCTTCTGTGGGTGATCATAGCAACACATTTCAAACCTCATTTTGTTAGTGAGATCCCTGTCAGAAGCATTTTACAACTTTAAGCTATGTGGTTTGTGCGTTCCTTTTCCTTTGTTGTTTGTTTGCATAAAACTCAAACTGTTTTCTAGAAAAGTAGCCCATTACCATAATCAATAACAAGAGCTGTTTCTATACTTCATAGTATGCAGTCATATGGTCTAAATCATTGTCAGTCATTTCCTCTCCATCACATCTTCCAAAAAATGTTCCCCAAACCAAACTTGAAAAAAAAAAGGAAAGGAAGAAATGAAACCTTGCCACATTTTATTGTATCCATGTCATAAACTCATAAACTACTGAAAGTTAGGGTCAGTGCAAAGATAAGAATCAGACAGTTTACACTAACTAATGCCTTTGTTATTGCTTTTTGAAACAAAGTTTATTTGGTGCATCTATTTTTTCTTTTGACAGCATGTGGACAATAAGAGTGTTTCTTCATCTAGTGAAATAATTGCTTTCCGCAAGACACTCTTGGATCCAGTGACAGCAAATCTGTTTCAACGCTTTGTGGCACTGAAGGGAGACCTCCTGGGGAACGGAGTGCTCTTTTGGCAAGAGGTGCAAAAGTATAAGGTATGGTGGTAAAACAGAGCAAAGGGAATAGCGTTCAATTTGTCAGCAAATGCATCCATTCTTGCACATTAGGAGAATTTTAACAAAAATATCTATAGACATTCTGTTGTTCATAGTAAAGCCTCTTTCATTGTTTAAACTGGTTTTTTCATCAGTGAAAATCCTCACTTCTTAAGGGTAGCTGTTCTTGACTCAAATCCCTGTATTTCTTTATGCTTCTTCAAACTGTAGCATTCTTCTGAATTTCAAAAGCAACACTGCTATCTTGCTAATGCCCAGAGTATGGTATATATTTGTTGAGCAGTAGAAATATGCAAGCATTAAAATGTTCATTCTGTCCTTATAGCTGCAATCTGAATTAGGTAATTTCTCAAAAATGAGAGATAACTTTAAAATTCAATCAAATCTAAAGATATAAAGATGGTATAAAAAAAAACCCTACATGTACAATGCAGACTGCAGCTCCCTTGCACTTTGCAGAATCAAATTTAATTTGAGCTGAGCCTGGGACCAAAGTGAAATGTAATGGGAAAGGTCAGCAGGGATTACATCTCTCCCAAATATATGTAGCTTTGTGAAATTGCTTGTGTGGGTTGAAACACAACGGAAAACCTCTGGAGTGAAACTTTAAGACACACTGCAGCCACCTAGGAATATCCTGGACCAAATGCAGGGTCACCACACATCTTTCATGTATTCCTCATTCCTTCTGCCTCTGGGATATTCCTGATGCAAAAGTGCTACCAGAGTGCAGAACCTCTCCTGGGGTCCTGAACATAGCCTATGTGCACATGGCAGGCAGGGAGCATGAGATTAGCTAATGTGCTCAGAAATCGGGCTGTAAACACAGTTGCTGTTGCAGTAGCACTTGGAGATCCGCTGCAGGCCTGTGGGTGTACTTTCACTGTTTAATTTTATGAAATTAAATTTGGTGTTGGCATTAGAAGGTGAAGCTCCTCCTGTTTCCAGGGGACAATCTCTCTTCCCCACAAAGGTTCTGATCTCCAGGCAAGGGATCAGTGGCTGAAATGCTCTCTGGGGGTGCTGATGTCTCTCTCATGGTTACAGAGCGATTTACTTAGATTAAAACTCTTATGAAGGTGTTCCATGACACAAATCCTTTTCAAGATATTTGAAGTTTTGTTGATTCTTGTGACTCTTCATTGCTACATTATGGAGGACATAGAAACTTTCTGCAAATTAATGTGGAGCATGGTCTTAATTCTTTTCTTTGTAGAACTGCTCTCTGAAGAAAGCCATCATTGTTTTTTGTTCCACCCCCTTTCCTGTATTTATGTTAATTTTATTTGTCTTGTTATCCAGAAAAAGTAGAATCTGACCAGATTTCTCCATGCATGCAATGTCATGGTTGGCAGTTGATGCTTTTTGTAGAAGCAAAGGGCTGGAGTAGTAGGAGTGTTGTGGGTCAGGCTGAGCTGCAGGAATATTGCCAAAGGCGTGGGCAGCCCTTTGCACAGTGCATACTTGTATTGTCTGAGCCCTATCATGCCATCAGTTTAGACAGAACTCCCTTTAGCTGTCAGTGACTGCATCGCTCCCATAACCCATCAGGCTGGAGGCACATCTTGGGACAATCCAAAACCAAGATTTTTTTAAAAAACGAATATGGAGAAACTTAACTCTGTGGATCATTTCCATCTGGTTATCTATGCTCAGTCTCAAATCTCTTCATATCATATGGCTTGTTTGTCTTCCCTCATACTACAGCTCTCTGCCTTCTGTGCTAGATGAGCAAAGAAAGCCATTATATATATTCTAAGGATATATTTAATATGTTTTTGCATTGCTTTTCTTTATTATAGTTGTTATCATTCTTTTTTTTTCCATCTCAAAACTAAAAATATTCATAACAAAGCAAGCAAACTCTTTCACATACCACATTTCTGTTTAAAAGTCATGGTTTTAATTTCTTTGCAAAGTAAATATGTAGCCTTCTATACCAAAACTAAATTCAGATTCTTCATTTAAAGAGCTCTCTTCCTGACAACTCTTGAGTGGTCATTGTGTCTCTAAGACATATGTGATAGTCTTCTGGTGTCATATTAATTTCTTGAAATATATGGATAAAGGGAAAGTTCACATTTCAAAGTGTTGGAAGGACACTCCTTGAATTATTTTTCCTTCATGTCAAAGTCCAGTGGTGGCATCATCAGGGTGTCAAAAGGCAGTAATAACAGGTTTACAAGAATGATAGGATCACATAAAAAAACAGAAAACCGCAGTGTTCCTTTGACATCTCATTCCTGTAAGTTCAGGTTTGTTTTGTATTCCATAGTGTACAGAATTATTTCAAACCCTGAGGTTTGGGGAAACTAGAAAATCTTAATGAACGGTGAAAGTAGATTTCAATAAATGGAAGATTGTACTGGTAGCTGGCATTGTCCCCTCTTGTGACAACACTCCTATTTAGCATATCTTGTACCCTCTAAATATTTTTCCTCTTTGTTGGAGCACTTAAAGCATTTCTTTATCTTTTATTTGCCATGGCTATGCAAGTCATAGCAGGCTCATTGTGAAAATCAGTGCCTTTCACACTTGTAGATGTGTTTATCTTTTCAGAAATGTCTATTTGCCAGTAATGCATTTAAAATCTATGCTGTTATATCCAAACATGCAGGCAGAATTATCACCCAAAAGCAATGATTGCTATGTATCTGCATTTGCAAACCAGAAGCCTCATGCATGTCTGAAGCATGGTTTTGACCATGCACATTTACCGAAAGAATTTTGCCTTGCATACTAAAGGAATTTATTGTATAATTATTTTTGTTCGACTATTCCTCTTTGATTACTGGTGCCCTGTAAAAGTTCTTGCATGTGTCTCTCTCCATTGACTGAAAATGGTATTTTTTATCTTTCAGGACTTGTGCCATTCACATTGTGATGATGCCATAGTTCAGAGAAAGATCACAGCTATTATTGACTGCTTTATTAATTCTGCCATACCCCCAGCTTTGCAGATTGACATCCCACCTGAACAAGCAAAGAAGATTGTGGAGCACAGGAAAGAACTAGGACCTTACGTTTTTAGAGAGGCACAGGTAAGAAGCCGAGTGACAAGTCTGGCTAGAGGCTGAGTGCCTGATTTTAAGAACAGTCATTGTTGCTTATGTGACAGTTAGGACTCCACACACAAGTCTGGGATTGAAGGAAAAAGCTGTAAGTCATATATTTCAATGACTGTAAGGTGGAGATGGAAGAGAGTCTTCAGATTTATCCTGCTCAATAAAGAAAATCTCTGACAGCTAGCTGATCCTGGAAAGGTGTTATCCAGGTCTGTGTTATGAATTCTGGCAGTAGAAATGAATTCTGTCTATGTTCTTAATTGCTTGTTCTTTACCACTTGGTTAATGTCACAGAAGTAATTTGTAGTTAGAAAGTCTGTGGTTTTCAAGTTTTGTGAAAAATGCAAATGTGAGTCAAGCACAAAGACAGCTTAACTTGCAGAATGTCTTTCCCTCCTTTATTACAGAAGGTGTGTATTAAATGGGTGTAGAAAATTTTCTCTCTGATCTTTCTATTAATCAGGTTGAATAGCAATTTTGGAACCTTTACTACAGACTTATCCCTTGATACTGCCTTGTCTTATCTTCCAAGTCCAAGAAAACTAGTTGTTCTTCTTTTCCTATAAAATTGCCACTGACACCTTTAGACATCAACTGTGAGTGCATAAAGTGTTTGGATGACAAGAGATGAATGATTTGTCAGAGAAAAGGGTTCATATAGGTCCTAAGAGAAAGAGAAGTCTCATTTCAGCCTGTGTAAAACCCAGTGAACTCCAGAAATGTGGCACAAAACCAAAGGAAGAACTAGGCCAAAAAGCTGTGACTGGAACCCGACAGTGGCTCACATGTCACTTTCAAGCCTCTTAAGCCAGAAGCAGTGAGCATGCTTGGCTCCTTTGAAGCCAAGTTTCTCAATGCAAATTAAACATCTAAATAAATTGAAAAATGGGAGCCTTAGTACGTGCAGCAACAGAATTCACTGAGCCCCTCTGTTTGCTTTTCTAAAATTGTTTTTCTTATTCTAGTTCAAAAATGACCCTGTGAGAGATTATATCATTTAAAAATTATCCAAGATTTGCTCATAGATCTGTAATGTGGTTTAAGAGCCTTTCCAGAGGCAAAAAAGTATTTCCTTTCTCTTAAAGAGAGGAAAAAAAGCCCTCTCCCTAATGAACTGAATATTTGAAATACTTGAGCAGAACTGTGGTGCAAAAGCAATTCTACTGGTGTATATTTTATCAAGAATACTTGTAAAAAGTGATGGATGTTTTCATTAATGCAAACAATTGTTTAGGGAAATATAAAAAAAGAAAATGCCTTTTGACTGTGTTTTAGGAAGATTTCTCACCAGTAATAAACACACTGATGAAAAGCATGTGCCGAGCAAAGCTGGGCTGAAATGTCAGAACAGAGTACGTGGGAGGAACAAGGCTGTGTGTTCAAAAAAAATAGTTATCTCATTCTGCATTTTATTTTACAGTCAACTGTTTCCTTAATACGGTCAAGATTGACTTTGTTTTCTTCCTGCGCAGATGAGTATTTTTGCTCTTCTGTTTAAATTTTGGCCAGAATTTTGTGAGTTCCAAAGCAATCCAGAGAGTGACAAAATTCTAGCTTCCTTGGAGAAAAAAAAGGAAAAAGAGACGCAACAGATGGAAGGGATAACAGCAAAGGTAAGGCTCGTAAAGTTTCACGTGACCGCTGATGAACTGAATAACATGAGCAAAGATACATCAAATAAAATATCTTTTTCTCAGCCTGATCCAAAGCTACCCAATCTTGTTAGATTTCAAGCTTTACACTCAACCCGGTTCTAAGGTGATTACTTCCCAATTCTGCCAATACATATACATATGTTTCAGTTGAAGCAGGTGAGTCAATTGAATACTCCTATCATTAACCAGAGGAAAAAATGTATTTTAGTTACCTTTTGTGCCAAGACAAGAGCAAAGAAGAAGGCTGAATTAAGAACAATAAATCTGTGTACAGTCTGTGTGTACTGTGGGCTACTGCAGACCTGTTTGCACTTTCATGATATATTGTCTTATATTAAAATTTTCATTCTGGACCACAACTGAAATAAACCAAAATTGATTTCATATCTATTTTCCAGAAGGAGCATTTGAAAATCCTGCAAATTGTTTAAAAAAATATTTACGTGGTAATTAATTTGCGTAATCTTTGCCTTTGCTTGAATATTTCTCAGCTTTGAAATTGTTAGACTGGTCACAGCAAGTTTCCAGACAGTTCCAGTGCATTAACAAAACTGTGACCTCTACAATGGAATGCTTGTTTGTAAAATTGTTTTTCTTGGATTTTTAAAATTAAAATGTAATGGACTTCTTTTTCTATTGATTATAGGCTTTGAAAAAGTTTATTTTTTATTAAATACAATTGTTTGGCAAGCTTTGAGGAGAGAACATTCTTTTAAGGACAGAGAAATTACTGGACTTGCAGACTATAATAAGTAGCATTACAGAGACCGTGACGTGTTCTAAATACCATGTAGATGTGTGGAGATGTTCCATGTGATATGAACCACACAGGTATCTGGACAGATAGAGACATAGGCCCATAAGAATATATATACATTTTTATTCTACTTATGCACATGAAAGCTGAGGACCAGTGAAGCATTACTCAAGACCACACAGCAATGTCAAGGGAAGTCTAAAACCCAAGAACTCATCTTACTTTCTCCAAAGCACAATGTCTCCATATATATCTGTCTGCCAAGGCCATTGGCAATACTTATAGTGCATGAATGCAATATTTCAAAGTAATAAACTTTTGCGTTTTCACAGATTTATTTTCCATCTGTTTGTTGCCTGTCTATGAGATTTCTGATCAAGATCAAGGAATAAAGAACAAACCTTAGGCAGGAGGGCAAAAGCCTAGCTTTTATGGAGAACAAATGGGAATGGTGAATTACGTTTCTAAGCAGGGAAATAGAGTAAGAAATTAAAGAAAATGACAAGCAGAGAATGCAGCTTTGCAAACAGTTTGTAGACTATTCTTCTCACAAAAAAAAAATAAATTAGTAAACCAGTTACCTTTTAAAATCTCTTAAAAGAATGGGTGCAGCACATAATTTTTTCCTGTATTTTAAAAATCCTTTTTTCTTTCTGTTATTGTTTAAGAATTTGCCATTTTCTGTTCTCTTGCCTGAGATTTCTGTCCTCTCCATGACAGTGTAATTCAAATGATGCAGTATCCCTGAAGGATACTGATCAGTTTCATCTAGCATGAGCAATAGCAGGTTCACTTGTTGGCTTGTGGAAGGTGATGATTTCTTAGCAATGAAAATAAGGACTGTGTTCCTCTGCCCCACCAGGCTCATTGAACAAGAGCAAAGCTCTGGCAAGGGTTAGAAACAGCTTTTTTAATATATATCTCCTCTCCACCCCACAAATCAGTTGCTGTTTTGGGTTTATGTCAAACAGAGCAATCATACTCCTAGGGGAGGAATTTGCTTTCTTCTTCCTTTACATGTGTCCCTGGGGCACTGAATCTACCTGTGCTCACCTCAGTTTTAGAACTGAGCAGATAAGAGTTGGACTTTCATGTAGTATAGTGGAAAAAATGGACAGACCAGGAGCTTTTCACTGAGCAATGATGCATAACTTGGTATTGTTTGACTATCTCAATATTTTTTTGTGTGCCTATTTGTTATTTAAGGGGCAAACTCTACCAAAGAGTAGAACTCATCCTGGCAATGGACTTTTTCCTTTGTTAGCTGCTAGATGCACATCTACATACTTTCAAATATATGTCACTTTTTTCAGACTGCCTTAATGCCAGTACCAGTATTTTGTTGTATACTTATGATAAAATGATTGCATTTTATCTCCAAAATAGATTTTGGATTTTTTTGCTTTCAAGTGCACAAAATAGCTTTAAATTTTTAGCTTTAATTTACATTGTAGATTTGTACATACTCTTCCCATGTCCTTAGAAAAGAGAGCCATCAACATTATTTTCCTCCTCTGTGTTTCTGCTATGTCTTTTAGCAATAAGCTTATTTGTTAGTAAGTGGTGTAACGGCATGGGATCTAAATCCACTGTAACATTGCTTAATTTGTTATAGAAATCATTTTTAAAGACCTTGCTTAATTCAGCATTCTCATTGAGAGAGCCAGCAAAGATAAATACTACTGTGTAGTATTTATAAATACTACTGCAGTAGTATTCACAATGCCTCTGTGTTTGCATTGGCATCCCCATTCCACCAGCTGAGTGTGCCACAGAAGCTACTGAGCCTCTTTCTGCAGAGAGGATCAGCATCACACTGCCTGGGCAGCTCTGTACCTGAAAGTCACTCTTACAGCTGATGGGTTCATAGGACAGTGGGAATTATGAGAAAGGAAAAGGCACTTTCAGAGCAAGGAAACAAGACAGAATGATCCTTTTCCAGATCTTTCAGGGACTTACTAAGTGACTTTGGGAACAATTTGATCTCCTTTTTTTTCCTCACTTTCTCACTTGGAATATGAGAGGGTTATATTACTCAGCTCTTGGAGAGAGCTCTTTGTGATGTCAAATATGAACATTGATTGATGTTTATGAAGAGTTTTGGGATCATCAAACAGAATGTGCAAAGGAGAAACAAACCAACATGAAAATGACAAACAGTTAATCACCAGAGCAGTTTGCCAAGGGTTACACTGCCTTGTTCTTCACTGTAGATTGTACGTTGCCTGTTTTCCTAACTTGTATACTTGCAGTTCATACACAGCTACTGGACCAAGCTGGAATTAATCACAACAAATCCTCCATTCTACATTTATACCTGAGGCCTAATTAGAGGCTCACAATGTCCTCTCTGTCCTTAAAATATGTTCTGTTGCAGATCTGCCCTGTCACCTGGCTATATTTTGGAGCAGGTATTGAATCTGATAAAAAGATGGTCTGTAGGAGTGTAGAGGACAGGAAACATGAACTAGAACAAAGAAATGCTTTAAAAAAGCAACTGCTACTTTAAAATATGTTCAGCATGATGAATTATGAAGCTAAGCATTACAAAACTTTACTGAAAATGACACTATCTCATTTCCAATGACAATTTTTGGTTCCTCAGACTTTGCTTTTTACTTTGGCTCTGTATCTGTTGTTCACATCTAATTGTGAGTTTTTTTGCAGGGTAAAGAAGCGGGGAAAAAACTCATTAATTTGGCTCAACCCAAGTCCTTGACTCAACCCAAATTCTTGACTCAATCCAAGTCCTTGACTCAACCCAAGTCCTTGATTCAACCCAAGTTCTTGACTCAACCCAAGTCCTTGACTCAACTTAAGTCCTTGACTCAGCCTGAGCCATTGACTCAGCTTAAGCCCTTGACTCAACTGCCAAAGAGTGTTTTGCTAGATGAGCTTGATGTTAAGAGAAGACCATCAACACCTTTAGCACCTACAGAAGGACCTGGGAGGAAGGTAAATAATACATGTTCCTACAGATGTCATTCAAGAGAGATAAAATGTTCTTGGGAAAAGAGGAAGGGGGAGTTTGGTTTTGAATACTGCAGTCAGATGGTTTTTCAACAACTGTTCATTCCTCTACAATTAGCTTTGCTGTTTGAAGTTTACCTGTCTTACAGGTGATTTTTTTGTTCTTTATTAATTTTTTTTAAGATGTAGGTTCTGAGTAGTATTAACAGCTAACAGAATGTTAAGGTCTTATGGTGTATGGATTAAAAAAAAATCTATATTTAAAGATAAATTGAAGAAAAGGTAGTTCAGTTCTGGAATAAGAAGCTTTTCATTATTTGTGAAATTCATTTCCTGAAATAATTTGGTTTAGGCTAAAGTCCTGTTCTGGTCATATATCAAAAACTGAAGCTGAACTCCTTTAGACAATCTAGGTATTTGAAAATCTGACAGCAAATACCACTTCAAGACTTCTTCCATAACAACTCTGACAATGCATCAAATCAATAGTGAAAAGGTAACAGTTATTTTACTGGGAAATGGGAAAAACAGACATGCTACATTTGGCATATCAAGGGATCATTCATGGCTGAGTTGGCATTGCCAGAACATAGCAGGGAACCTGTGCAACCACATAAGCACAGATATGTCATGAGAATCAGGAGTAAATCACACTTTGGCCACTGCTTGTACTCCATAGAGCTCTTCCCATGGCATTATGGTAGTGAAGAGAAGAGTATAGAAAAAGGTACCGTGAAATACCCCCAAAATCTGAAATCACAGTGTGAATTGCATAGATAAGCTTTCACTCTTACCCTTAAGTGGACCTTTTTACTTTTCTCATACCTATTTTAAAAAAAAGTGAGTTGAGAAAGCCAGTACATCCCTGGTATACTTTTAAACCCTCAAGAAGAGGGCTTAATAAGCAATAATATTTTAAAGGGCAGTTTCTTCTTCCTTCTGCAAATCCCTTCCTACAATAGGAAGGTGATAGAAGTTCTTACTGAATAATGATATGAAAATTGGCTCCAAACTTCTCATGCTGTAAGCTAAAAACCAGGCCAAACAGTTCTCATCCTGTTTTGGAAGAGCAACCTATTATTTACATGCAATCTGAACTGTGGTTGTTTTCTTTAAAAGCAGTATTTTGTCCTTAGAAAAGGAAAGGATGGTATCTTCCAGTTGATCTGCCTCTAGTGGTAGCAGCATTCTGCTGGAGAGGGCAGGCAGAAGGAGCTGTGAGGCTCATGAGACCTTCAGTGGAAGGACATAAGCTAGAAACAGTTTTTCTTATATGTATTTCCTCTCCACCCTACAAATCAATTTGGGTTTATGTCAAACAGAGCAATAATAGTCTAAGGAGAGGACTAAGGGTGTAGCACAGAGATAAAATTAAGTCCTTGATAGCACAAATGATATTTTGGGAGGGTAAAGATCTGCTGCTTTGCTTTTGAAGAAGAAAGGAGAGAGAATAACACTCAGACTAGGGATGAAGAATAAATATAAAAATTGTCAAACTTGCTTAAATCATGGTGTTTTGAGATTTACTTATTTATAGGAATACTCTTTCTCCCATTATTCCAATATTGTAATGAAAAAAAATCTTCTTAATATTTGTAATTATCCAGTAATAGGAATATAACATAAGATTTTTATCTTACTGTTGAAATGGATCAGAAGCTACAGTGATATGACCTGAAGGCTGGTGGTTTTTGATGGTTCTTGCAGGCTTCCTGGTCCTATTCCAAGTACATAGAAGCCTTGGAGCAGGAAAGAATACTCATCAAAAGGCAAGAAGATCTGCAGAAAACCTCATCATCATCACTCCCTGCAGGTTATTAACTAAGCTGTGTAGTTTAGCAGGAAAAGCTTAGAGCACAGGTGTACTTGTATCCTTGCAGTACAAGGACTTTGCTTGCTCTTCTTCTGAGTTGTGTACAGAAACCTGTGCCTCTCTTTTGCTGTCTGTAGGGGAGCTGCTCTCTGGGCTGTACTCATGAGTGGTATATTTTCTAAGAAAGAAAAAGTAAAAGTTGCAGGGTATCTTTGCACTGCCTTTACAGCACAGGTCCTGCTGCAAAGGGGAATAAAGCCATTTCTTCATTCTGCAGTGACATGGCAATCACATACACATTTCACCTCCCTGGCTTGTGCTTCATCAGCTTACATTCAAGCAGATACTGAAACCTCTTTCTCACAGTCTGTCAGTATGTTTTTGGAGTCATTGCTTCATCCTTGCTTCAGCTGTGAATATCCTTGTAGGTCTTTGCCAAGGATATTATGACCTGTTTATTTATTAAAAATATCCATTTAGTAGTAGGGCTGACAATAGCACTATGTAATATTCAGTTCCTTCAGTTTCACATAATTTTAATTTTTCTTCCAAATGCAGGTTACTTGTCTATGTCCTCCCGGAAGCCTGAAAGTTTTGTAAAAGCCACCATTCCTACAAAGCCTAAATTCTGAATCTTCCCAAGAAGCAGGAAGTGAGTACCAGACTGACAACAAGTGTGCTTTGAAATGTGAATTCTTAAAAGCCAGTTTTCCTGCTGCCAGTGCTGATGCTCATTAGTAGCAAGTTATCCTGCTCCAAATCATGTTTAACTGAAGCTGTACAGCCTCCATATGAAAACAAGCTTATTTTTCATGTCAGCCATGGTTAGCGGATCTAATGTTCACCAGATGGAATTTTGTTGCAAAATGGCAGTCTCTGAAATTAGGTTATCTAAGCTTTCCAGTTAAGATTTTTTAAATAGGAACATGAGATGACTGGAGAAATCTCAGACCCTCTGAAGTTATTGTCAAGAACCTGACACAGAACTAGCAATAGATCCCCTCTGCCAAAGCCAATTAAATATTAGAATGAGAGAAAGAAGTGGGACAGCAAAAAAAAAATTGATAAAGACAGAAAACCAGATTTTGCTTCAAGGCCTAAATTCCTAGAAGGAAGAATCCTCTAGAGGTTTGGTTTTTTGGTATTTTTAAGCCTATGTTGACATTAGGTGGACTTAAAAAGTTAATATGACTTGGAATATTGCTGCTTTCCTTCTCTGCTCCTCCTTCCTCTTCTAATTCTGTACTTGGCACTGCTATTTTAGGCAACTTGGTGTCCTGCCCTCATTAGTCCTTCTAAAATTTCAAGTATCTGAAAATGATCTTCCTGTGGCAGCATTTTCTGAAAATGACTTCAGAGAAAACTGCAGCATTCCTTGGTCTTCCCTCCCATTCTCCGTCTGCCCTCTTACCATATTCTACAGTTGCAGTTAAAGTAATCCATCCACCTGGGGCCTCCTGCACCTTGCAGGTGTGTCTGTGTTCCACACACCTTTTCCTTCTCACCACTGTTCTGCTCCCTGTGGAGTCCTGGTGCAGGGCCTCTGCTCCTGCTCTGTGGCTGAGAAACCTCCAGCTGGGCCCACAGGGCACCTGCACCCCTTGCAATGCCTCCAAAACCCCAGCCCAGGCCAGCCCTGGCTATTCCAGACTGGAGAACTGCATTCCTGCCAGGCACCAGGCTGTGTACAGACTAACACAATGAGAAAGCTGAGGTCCTGTGAGGTTTCTCCCACCAGGTTCAGTTGCAGCCCACTCTCTAATGCCTCTGGAAATTTGTCTGCCAGCTATCCTATAGTGATCTGACCACTCTGCTGGTAGGGTGAGACAGCTACACAAGACCATGAATGCTCTTGATGGAGCATCTTCCCTCCACTTTGTAACAGAGCAGGCCACACCTGGTCTGTTGGGGATAGGTGGCAAGGCTGGCAGCAAGAGACTTGTGAGAAAGGCCAGGGCTGCTGTGTGCTGGGCACAGCCAGTCCCAGTTGCCTCCAAGGACCCATCACAGGACATGGCTGATCCCTCAGCCAAGATGGGGCATCTTGGGGGAACACATTTCAGAAAGAGCAAAGAAGGCCAAAGAGTGGAGGAAGAAATAAAAGGAGTGATAAAGAACAAAGGGAACACCAAGGACAGAGGTGAAGGTGTAAGAGGAAGAGGTTAAGGAGAAAGTTGAGGAGGAGGAGGAGATGCTCTGTGGTGGAGCAGATATTCCCTGCAGCCTGTGGAGGATTGATGCTGCAGCAGAGGAAAATAGTGAGTAGGAAGAAGGAACTTCCCAGAGCCTCGCCAAAGGGAGAGAGTGCAACCAGTGGTGGTTACAAGGAGGGGAGGAGAGGTACTTGGAGTGAACTTGAACCTGGGAAACATGGAGGAAAAGTATTTTCTCTAAGTGTGTATATGTTCTTATTTTCTTTCCCTCTGTCCCCCACAACCTGAATTAGTAATCATTTATTCTAATTTGCAATAAATTGATTTCCCCAATTTGAGCTGATGCATTTATTGAAGAACTGTTCTGATTATTCCAACTGGATGAACACAGCAATGACATTTTGTTACCTTTTCAGGCACATTCAAATCTCTCTGAGGAAGGGAATGCAGAGACATTCAATGGAGGTGGCCAGGAGACACAAATGTAATGTGCTTGCAAGGTTTGTTCTTACAATTCCAGAGTAAAGATGATGACTTAGAATATTATTAAGAACCAGGGGATCAAGGGTAGAAAATAAACATGTTCCAATGTGTTCCATTTCAACATGATTGTGACACTGGCTCTTGTGCTCATAATTTAATAATACACCTTGAGGCTCAAATCGTAGTAGGATTCCACCAAAGTATGCATGGTGCAAACTACTAGGTAGTCTCCACCTTAAACATCTTATAATCAAACCCAGTTCTTCAGTGCCTGATCTAATGAATAAGTGAAACACTGCATTGAACTGACAGCCCTGAAGCAGAGTGTTTTGGGACACTGTGCTCTCACTATGCAATTCACACAACTTCTGTTCATTAAGGATAACTCATGAGGTCTCTGAGTTATTATAGAGGCAAGTGCTTTTGTTGTTTCCTCCCAGTTCAATCTGAGTCCTGTTCCAAAGTTCACCTTCTGTCTCATTTCTGAGTTTTGATCCACAAGAAAGGCTTAAAATCTCTCAGAACACAGATGGGATTGGGACCTTCAGTACAGTATCATTAGTTCCAAGGCATTAGTCAACTGAGGGTTGCTCTTGTGTAGCTCTCCCTACTTCTAAGAAGTTTTAAAAAGACTTGGGGCACAGTTGATGTGGGCACTAAGGACCAAGGATTAATTGAGAAATTAAAAGGGGGCAGGGAAGAATTAACTACTAGGCAAGAGACAGGATGATACTAGACCTCTCCACATTCTTCAGACCTCTTTAAAAACCAATCCCCAGCCACAAAGCTGTTGGCTCTGTTCTCCCCCACATGTGTGTAGCGCATGTAAAAGAAAGGCTGATCAGCAAGCTCCAGTGAGCTGTTCCCGAGGATTAGCCCTGAGTTAGGGATGGGACTGCCTCGTGATGGAGACAGGCTGGCAGGGAGGAAATACACTTTCTTTTATGGATGTAGTTGCCCTGATCATATATTCTTACAGGAGGAGCAAGGGAGATCATTGGTACAGTTCCTGCTTTGCCCATGGTTCAGAGTTTGCTTCATGCTTGTCTGCACTCGTTCTGTGTTTGGGTTACCTGAAAAATAATGTTTTTGGTGGAAGCTACAAGGGAGTAAAACACAAAATTCTTTCCCTGCTTTTTATGTTTTCCTAAATTTTACAAATGCAGTAAACTTTAATGTTCAATACATCTGAGGAGGTTGGAATGCAGCATCTTGTAGTGAGCAAAGCACATGTGGTACTGTGTGGCCTACCGCTCATTAATGTGAAAGGCAAAGAATCATGAAGTGCCATAAATGCAGTGATGTATGTCACCCTAAAAAGCACATGGAAGGCCACTTTCCACTGCTGTGGTCAGTACAGTGCACGCAACCAATGCTGGAGCATGGCAGGCTGTTTGTGTTGCTGTATTCTTGCCTTCATGAAATTTTGAGGCAGTTAAGTAATGTGTAGGCATTGCTTATTTTATGCTTGTAGTTCTGACAAGATTAATACTTGGATTACTTAAAAAAATTTAAAAATTATCCAGATACTTGTTACAAATGCTAAAACTCCTTGTGAATGCTCCAGCCTTGCCAACTAGTGAACAAAAATTTATCAGCAAATTTACCTCATGCAAAAAATGACTGTCCCAGACAGTTGTGTTCATTAATACCATACATGTTAATAAAACTTAAAAAGAAGTACTTAATTAGTGAATAGAATTTTTCAAACCAGCCCTATTCACTCCAAGTGCTGCAAACTGAAGTTTATTCTCAATCTAGTATGCTGTTCTGTCTCCGTGGTAGCTGAGACATGTGGGTGTATGTAGACACACATGTGCTGTTCTAGTGCCAAAGCCATGTCTTCAGTATGCAACTGAGAAGGATCACATGTATCAGGAATGCCAGAACTACATGGCATATCAGTATTTTCATTTTATGTGTCAATTTTAAAGAAATACTGGGCAATTGAACAGAGAATACATTAAGAGACAGGGACCCTTAAATTTCTGGGTTACTGGATCTAATCTAATGCAATGGCAGGTACCCTAGAATTGCTATTTGGTGATACACCAGAAATGGAATAGTGGTTTAAGTCTCATCCCAAGGGACCAGTTCCAGCAGGGAGTTTGAGTACTGACTAAGCATTATTACTCTGAATGGTGATTCTACATAACTTCAGAACACTTGTACTGCAATTGACTTTTTGTCTTGCTCTTGAGATCTGTTCTCTCTCAGGTTGCTGATTTACCACCTATGTGAGCTCAGCAGTTTTAAAGAGCTAGAAAAGTTTTTCTCAACAACCCTAGCGCCTCTCCTTTCAGACAATTAAAATATATTCCTTGTTTATTTTGAGTACTTATACTTTCTGACACTCAGAAATCTCGACAGCAGAACAACAGTTCTCTGTGAAGTTTGCTGTTACACACAATAAAACCAACTCTCTTTTCCAGAAACTTGCAAACCTAGAAAACTTCTGTATGCTCTAGTGGTATTAAAATACACAATGCAATCCTACTCATTCAGGCTTACTTCTGATGTTTACTCCCAATTAGTGGACTATAATAGTAGAACGATTAATTTGGATTTTTAAATTAATAAATATTTACATTAAGAGGCTATTACTGTGTATTTCACTTTTTTCTTATCAGACCTGACATGTTTATAAAAGCAATTTATAATTTTTGAGAGTACAGTCCCGAAATTGCTCATTCAAATACTTTTGCCATCAACACAAGCTGTGATTTTGTGCTTCAGAAGGGGTTTTATACATTTTGCATATTTCTCTTCTGCTATTGCATGACATAAAATATCAGATCATGAGATTAATTCCTGAAACTACATAGTGCTGCATTATGTTACTAAGGTGCACACTTCTGTCAGTTTACAGGAGTGGTAGTAGTCATGACCAGACCATTTAAAAGGGGCAAAATGCTTTTTCCTTTGAGTTTGTGCAAGGCTGCTCTGCCATTGCCTCTGTATTCCTCTGATCCCTTTTTAATGGCTATTTCTTAAAGTCCTGTTAATGGGGAACTGTCTTAGACCACTAACTGTGGGTTCATTTGACTCCTTCAAGGTGTGAAAATCTGGTTTTTAGTCATCAGATATTGAGATCAGCAATGGGGAGAGGTGTTTTGCAGATAAAGTAGTGGTGGAGCTGCCCCAGTTTCTCTTACTGTACAGTATGGGGTGGCCAAGGCCAGACTGATTTGTGCCACACCTTCTACATCATTTACATGAGAAGAATAATTGTGATTCACTTTGCAAACGTGTTTGACTTAAAAAAGAGAAACCTGCAGCAATGAAATCTACAGATAAAAGCATTAATGAACTAGCTATTTGCATCTATTTGGGCCCCTCAGTTTCCTGCTGTTGAGAGCGCTGAAAAATGGCAGGTGCTCCTTCATTGCTCCTTCTGTGCCTTTAGCCCAATTCAGTGTTCCAGGTACATTTTCCATCCTCCATCTCTTGTATGCTTATGAAATGGCCAGCCCCAGTCCTAACCAACACCATTGCTCTAGTCAAAAATGTTGATTTAGCATGTGTGTGTAAAAAGGACTGAAGAGAGAACAGATGTTTCAAAGTTCTGTCCCAAACTTGGAAAAGAAAACCCTTAAATTATTTATGTTTCTAATGTTAAAGGTTGGGTCAAACTAATCATTCTGAAGCTGTATGTGGCCATTGAGCTGAGTAATTTGGTTTAAATTTGACCTATTTAAACTGCCCCATTACATTCAACTGGTGATTTTTGTTACTACCTTTTTATAGAAATGTTTTTAGCCAGCCATTGTGAATCATGTCTAAATACAGCTAAGATGGGGTTAACTAGTATTTTTTTAAGCTTATGGAACATTGTTGGTTTTAACACATTCAATAGTTGCTGTAAAAATGTTAGGGAAAGACAGGTTTGAACAAAAATTTTAGATCTGGATCTGTACTTACAGTTCAAACCCACCTAATTTTGAGCACTCCCAGGATTTCAGGGAGTTATAATTCACATCTGTGTTTCTAACTCCTTCATGCATGATTGTCTGAATGTGCACTTTTGGAACAGGTCCATGTCTAATAGGCAAAATTGTAGTTCCCAAATCAGAAGCCACATGGTTTTCTCTGCTACATAGTTTTCTTTTATTTTCTCCTTTTATAATGTAGCCTTCAAAAAAGGTTCTGTCAGTCCAGCAAATGGGATTATTACAAAACACCAAAGTCTACACTTTCTACCTACCTGCCATAGAGCTCACACATTTTTATTTCGACCAATGATTTAGTAGAGCATTTGCACAATCACCACAGTGGACAGTGCTCTGTCAAGTAATTATTTATCAGAGCACTGGAGCAGATTCGAATTATTCAGGACTCACTAAGCTGTCCTAGTATGCTAAAGATACTTAAGGTAGAGATGAGATTCTCTTATTTTTAATACTCATAGAGTCAAGCTAATTTTTATGTCAAGCACAGGCTGTATTTGCTTGGATTTTCCTCTATTTCTCTACTAATTAAAATATTTTAGTTTCGTGGTAACATATGTGAAAGTGTTGACAACAGCTTTGCTCATTCCACATGTTAATTATGAATTTGTTCAGAGTATGCTGATGAACTGTGTGCATTTCTCACGTTAAGATTTCATTTCATGTCAAAGGAAAAATGGGAATGTAGTAAGTGGATTTGTGCTTTTAATTTTAGATACTTCTTTTTGCTCTCAAACTATCTTGTACAATTCCTCTGTACCACATGCATTTGAAAATATTTTGTTGGCAAGAAGTTAAAGAAGAAAGTAATACTTGCTTCTCAGAATAGGATTTCTGAACAAAGCAAAGCAATTTTACCATTAATGAGACAGTTAAATGAAACAAATGACACGGCAAGCAAGAAAAAGACCACAGCATCACACTCAAGGAATGCACAGGCACACAATGGCTTATGCAATATTCCCCATCTGACTAAGTGAGTAAATACAGAGATTTCCCTGGAATTATTCATTACAATAGGCCATGGTGACTATAGCTCAGTAAATGCAACCAACAGGCTTATAGCATTCTTTGTAGTTTTCATCCATAGACAACTCAATGGATTTCATCCCAGCTGCAAGACCCAACCCAGCACTGGGTTTGTAAACCCCAGAGTCTGATTGGCTTGGTACCACTCATTCCTGAAAGTGGTACTTTGGGAATTGAATCTATTACATCTCTAGAATAATTTACACCCTTACTGTTTTATATGTGTATATGCATGTATTTGTGCATAAATATATATATACACACACACAGTCCAACAAATGCATAAAATTACCTTCTTTGGTAAACTCTTTTACAATCATAATTGCAAAGGACTTAAGTTGGTGTATATATATATATTTTCTAATACAATATTTCAACCATTTTCCTCTGTGTTATTTTTTTGAAATTAAAGTCTTTGTTTCATTACAATGTTTGTGTCTGTAGTCACTTGCATTTGAGAAACAGAGCCATTACACTTGCTTTGTTGAGGAATATGGCTCCTTCCAGAGGTGTGCATGGCTGCTGAAAAGAGAAATAAATGCATTTTTGGGGAGTTCTTTTTCTTCTAGAAAGCATATGCAGGAAAAAAATTAACTTTTGCTGTGTTTCTTCTCCCAAATGAGAAAGTAATTAACAGCATGTGTTGGGCTATTCATTAAAGACTACAATAAATTATTTACTATTTTCAAGCTGATGAAGTGAGTGCTTCATCTAAAAAAGGAGAGTATGTATGATTATGTTCATTTTCCAGTTATGACTTTTGAGTTCGAAGATCATCTTAACTCCTGGCTGCCTGATCCTGTAATTTGCTGAATGTATTGAAACTCGTTCTCTTAATTCATGTCTCCAGAGATGCTCAGCACCTGGCAATAGCAGGCCTTCAGAAAGCTATCCAAAGGAAAAAAACAGTGAATTTTTTAAAGTGAAACACCAGGAAAGCACAGCTTTGTCACTGGAGTTCCACATGAAAGTACATTAAAAAAACAACAAACCAAACCAAAGAAATATATAGGTTGGGTTTTAGTTGGGCTTGCCAAAGTAATGTAGTACTAATCAAAGATTGTGTTCTGAGACAATAGTTAAACATTGGAAACAAACTGCCCAGAGAGCTTTTGGTATCCTTATTTTCATCAGAGGGGCTCTAAAAACAGATAAGGTATGCACATCTGCCAGGAATGACTAAGTATGTTCAGACCCATACTGGGGCAGGGGACTGACTAGATGAACCCTTGAGGGACTCATATTCTCTGAATCCATATTCAGGTTGTTCTGAAGGCAAAAGCTTAGCCTCTGCTAAGGAATCTTACGAGAGTCAAGGGCTGTGACACTTCATTTGCTCTGCACCCGAAACTCCCACTGAAGCCAATTATTCAATCTAGTTTAACAAAGACCACAGCTTCTCTGGCTGTGCAATTGTTGGTAACCATCAACAAACTGATTCATCTACAATTGGGCCAAATGTTACAAAATCTGTTTCTGAGTTCTTGTTTGTACCTCCATCATAAGATTACACCAAAATTAAAGCATGCAGTACTTGAACTAACTTCAAAGGCTGAGCTTGCACTTCTAGCTAGTTCAGCCTTTTTATTGGTTCATGTTTTCCATTTGGCTTCAACATCCTGTTCTTTACTGATGCCCTTCTAGAGTTTCATTTACAAATATTATGTCCCTGGTTAGTGAGCCATGCTAATTAATACTGTGGTGGGGGCTATGGATTATAGAAATCTCATGCCTCCTGCTTGGAAAAAGACAGCGATTTTTCCAGACGTTTACATGTAATGCCGTATTGAACATGGCCAAATTTGTTTCAGGAAAATGTATCCTGAACTCATTTAACCAAAATATATTTAAGGTTGCTTATACTGTTATCTATTGCCAGTTTTGTTAATCATGAAGCTCAAAAGTTTTAATGCAGTAGAAAACTGAGACCCATAATTTCCTAATTAGATTATTTCAAACAAAACAGTAAAGTTAAAACAGGCTGGTTTAAGTATGGATATTTTTTAAAGTTTATGCCAATAACAAGTTAAAAAAACATGAACAGATTATTTGGCTGCTTTCTAGAAGCCTTACATATCTGCCCATGCCTCCCCTTTCAAACCTGGGACAATAATCTGAGATGGATTTTAGCTCATCTGCAGATTTTGTAGTCAGAAAGTCCCTGACTCTGGGGACTTAAAATGTTTCCAGGGTTATGATTATAAAGAAAATCTATTATATTTGCAATACCATCATATATCAAATAGATATTATGAAGCATTTGCAAAACATAGCAATCCTAAATTGGTAGATTCTTCCAATAACAAAATAAATGAAAGCAATGGCATTTCTTTAGGAAGAATATTTGACTAGACCAGGTAATGTAATTGGAAACAATGAATAAATTTTCAGGCTCACAATTCACCAGATCATGAAGAGGTCAAGAAATACATAATCTTTGGGGTACTTTTTATTTTAGTTTTGGTTTTTAATTGTGTTCATGAACTCTCTTTTCATAAAAGGACATGATTTGATTGATGTGACTGCACGATGATGATACAAGTCACAACAAATCTGAGACACCCTTCACTCCTTCTAGACTCTAATTTTAGGCACAGAAATGAAAAGTTGCCAACATCTCATAACACTTACCATGTCATCACCTTAGTGTGAATTAAAACAGACTAAAATGAGATGTTCAGAAATCTATGAGTAAAAAGTCTAAAAATTGCCACAGGAACCAATTGTCAAGTGATCTTTATATATAACCTGGGTCAATCTTTTTCTGTCAGAATGAACTCTGTATTGTACTAGCTAAATGGAATAAACAGTAAAGATATCCCTAGACTAAATCCTACTAAATTTTAAGAGGTCACCCTTGCTGGCCCCAGCCTGAGCAAGGCCCCTTCTCCTCTCTGTGCAGCTCACTCCTCCAAGAGGACCAGGCTGGGCCAAGAGCTGCCCAAGCAAGTACCGTGACCCTAACCAAGGAAGGTGCAAATGTAATGCCTTGTGGAGAGTGAGTCTGATCTTCTGTTTGAAGGAGGCTTTCCCAATTCACAGCCTCTCTTTTACACCCACAGGGAAGTTGGTCAGTCATTTTCTGTGAGAATTAGTCCCTTGAGCAAAATGATACCTGTGTCAACAAGCAGCAAGCCACCTCCTGCTTTCCTGGAGGTCTGATGTTTACTGGTCACATCTGGGAAAAATAGAAGCTAGCAAAGCATCTGGCCTAAACTCTATTAATGTAGGAAGAACAGTCCTTCTTTTAATGCCTTTGGATTACTGAAGGGTACCATGTGAATCTTCTGCTCAGACTTAGAGCAACACATCCATAATCAAGGAGGGGAGCAGTGGCAAATGTACCAGGTGCATGTAGGGACTCACCAGGATTGCTGGGCACGTCATGCAAGCGTTGTCCACCATTGGAACAGTTTCTGTATGGTAGATGATGTTTGCAGCTAGAGAATTTTGCCTTGTGTGAAACTAAACCATGTCACACCACGTGAACCAAAGTGTGCTTTGAACAGAAGAGTGAAAACTTGGTCTTTTGTCCTCATGTTGTGGTCCCTGCTTTAATTTTTTTAAGGGAGTAACTTTGCTCCTGTGCTGTTCTTACTGTGGACACTTTCTGGAGCTGGACGCAGACTAGGGATGCTTGTGGCCCACATTGGGTGGGCTGTCACTGAGATGGGCCGGTAGAGACTGAGTTACATGTAACAATGCTATGTATTGACTGGTTAAATTTTAGATTGAAGTACTTGCCTGTAAAGGTGGCTCAAAATATTCCTGGAAAAACTAGGATGAGGAATGAGAAAACTTTCTCAGAGTAAGGCACCTCTACTCAAATACAGAGGAGTTAAGGAACAGTATAAAAATGTTTCTTTGATGACTTTATTTCCATTGCAGACAAGCTACATAACATTTAAAACCACAAAAGACAGAAGAATCTTGGCATCGTTTAAAGGGCTTTGAGCAAGGAACGGGGACTGGAAGGAGGTGTTTTTTGTGGGGTGTGGTTTTGTTTTTTCTAAGAAGTCAGATGATAATGTAGAACATAATGGCAATGAATAATGAAGTTGCACTTGCCTAAGTGAAACTTCTAGGTAAGAATGACACATATAGAATTATATTTGTTTAAAAGCCCAGTTTATCTAACCAAGGGGTCTCCTGTTGCTGAAACAGTGTATTTGTTTCAGATAGACACCCCCAAACCTGGAGGACTTCAGAGGGGGAACAATTAATGCAGAACCAAAATCCAGAAAACAAAGCGTCACATGAATGTTAATGTCACAGCTCTGAAACCTGGTGTGTTCTCTGCTTCTGGGCTTGAATAGACACATTAGCCATGTCTTGACTGCAAGTTGGGAACTTGGGAAATAGCTCTTTTTTTAAAAGGATAACTCATAATGGTACCAAACACAGGATCATTTGCATAATTATTTCACTATTTCATGTTCATTCAATATACCAAAATCTGTCTCTTTACAAATGGAATAAAACTTAAGAAATCACTTTTTTTGAGATTCTTCTATTTCAGAAACTTGCATAAAATCAACAAAGGCTTGTGAAATCCCTGTCTGCTCCACTTATTGTGATTTGAAATTTTCTGCTTTGTTTATACTGCTCTTTTGGAAGTACAAAGATATTTTTCTTCTCCCTACTAATTTTGACTTTTTCCATTTAGGAATCATTGATTTGCCCTCATTTTTTCATACAGCTGCCATTCCAATTCTCTTTAAAAAACTTGTTGTGACACTGTATCTTTGTTCCACAGCACCATTGGTTCATGTAGACACAGCTGTGGCAAGAGAGTATTTGATCAGTTAATTTCTGGCATAGAAAGGGGAGGATGAACCCAAATGTATTCATTTTCATATGTGGCACATAGCATTGTTTACCTTCTGTTTCTTTTGTGATGGGTAGATTTTTATGTTAAACTATTTGGGCTGCATCTGGCTCGGGGGATTGCTGATGTCCCATGTGATCTTTTTCCAGTAGATTTTTGGTTCTAATTTGATCCAAATTATGATTATCTAAAGACTTTTCGTAGCATATGCAAAATTACTTGATTGTCACAGTCCTGTTCCTAGCTGGTGTCAGTCTCAACCACAGAAAGTACAGTCCTGAGTATCACAGCTGGTACTCTTTGTGGAAACGACAAGGATTCACTGACTAACTTTTCTCTCACTCACAGTCAGAAGTAAATTTTACTTTCAATTCTGGTGCAGCACAAGCAAGAAATTATTTAGCATTAATGCCTTCCTTAGCTCTTCAAAAGAGTGAAGGAAGTGAAGAGGGAAGGGAGTGATCCCTTTCAAAGACACAATGGAGAAGTGTGAACTGCTGCTAGATCTACAGTATTTTGGAGAGGAAAAAAAAGGACTGGAGATTCTACTTCGATAGCTGTGACACCCTTTGAGTGAACAATCCTAATATTTGTGTCCCAAAGACACTGGAGCAGGTGTCAGGACCCCCAGAGAGGGGGTGGACTGGGAAGGAAACAACTGCTTTTGTCTCTGTATCTCTGTGTTTACCTTCCTGTTTTCAGAAGGTTTATTTACTTTCCTGCGTTTGGATGCACGGGGTCCACTCAGGTCCAAACCACACTTAGCCCTGTAATCCCTTCAGAAACTGCTGTGACAGGAGGCCACTCTGTGCATTGACCTAATGGAGCTGTTTGTCTCTGCTCTCCTTCCACAGCTCTTGCTCTAATGTATTCTCCATCCTTTTTTTATCTCTTATTTGCACAGTCCTGAACTGCCCTTTACACAGAACAATAAGGAGTTGGCTGTATATTCCACAATAATGACATCAAAGGATGATAACAATTAGCACTTCATTTAGCAACTTAACTATAACACAAAGATGCCTAGCCAGCAGTATCTCAGGCACATGGAGAAACTGGCCACACAGAAAAGAATTTAATGACCTGGCCAGCCATGAAGGAAGCTATTGAAAACAGCAATCAAGAGCTTTTTATTTACAGACCTAGTTCCATCCACCAAAATATTCTGTCTCCACAAGACTGATGTTTACAGGAAAATTACTCATATCTTATCTGTGATGACAGTAGCCCTGAAACCTGCCATGCTTTTATTCCAATTACTTTCGTATTGTCTTTTTCATGAGAGCAAGTTCAGTAAGGAATTTCTTTCTTGTATCTAATGTAAACCTGCCATCTTTCAGTTGAAAGCCATTACCCATCCTGTCACTATATGTCCAATGTAAAAGTCCCTCTCCAGATTTCTTGTAAGCCCCCGTTAGGCACTGTAAGATCTTTTCAGATTCTTCTCTTCTCTAGGCTGAACAACCCCAACTTCTTGCCAAAGGAGACAAGGAGGTGTTCCAGCCCTCTAATCATCTTTGTGGGCCTGCTCTGGGCTCACTCCAACAGGTCCATGCCTTTCTTGTACTGGGGCTCCAGAGCTGGATGCAGTGCTCCAGACTGGACACAGCATTCCAGTTGGGGTCTCACCAGAGCAGAGTAGAAGGGGAAAATCATCTCCTTCAATCTGCTGGCCATTCTGCTTTTGATGCAGCCCAGGATATGGTTGGTTTTTTGGGCTGTGAGCACACATTGCTGCCTCATGAGGAACTTCTTATCCATCTACACCTGCAAGTGTCCCTTCTTATTCCCTGCCCAGCCTGTATTCATGTTTGGGTTTGCCCCAGCCCAGTGCAGGATCTGGCACTTGGCCTTGCTGAACTTCATGAGGTTTGCACAGTCTCACCTCTCAAGCCTGTCCAGATCCCTCTGGATGGCATCCCTTCCCTCCAGCTTGCTGACCACACCACACAGCTTAGACAGTGCTGAGGTGCCTTTGATCCCACTGCCCATGCCACCAACAAAGACATTAAACAATGCTGGTCCCAAGACTGACCCCCGAGGAGCACCACTTGTCACTGCTCTACACTGGAACATTGAGCTCTTGACCACAACTCTTGAGTGCAATCATCCAGCCAATTCCTTTGTTCCTCATTCACCAAGTGGTTCATTCACCAAATCCATACCTCTCTAGTTTAGAGACATGGATGTCATGCAGGACCCATGTCAAATACTTCGCACAAGACCAAGTAGGTGACGTCAGTCACTCGTCCCTCACCCACCACTGCTGTGACCCTGTTCTAGGAGGCCACCAAATTTGCACAATTTGCCCTTGGTGATACATCTTGCCATTCTTTCTGCATGACATCATTAACATTTGGGGTTTTTGTGTTAATCCACATGGGAAAAACTCTTAGACGTTCTTCATTTTAGTCTCAACTATTGTAACAAACTTTTCTTCAGTTTGAGAGAATGTTGTCCAAATTGCATCTATTCAAACTGCTATTGCAAAGAACATTCTTCCAGCTTGTAGCCACAGCTGTATGATTTCCCTCTGAAATTTTCTACTGACATTTATTTCTTCTTAATTCCATCACAGAAAAAGCAACTCCTCTTCAGTTTTAAGGGTCCATCTCTCATTTGATGTCAGGATCTGCTGGCTTTGGCAAGGGAGAAAAAGGCATGAATGAATGTCTCACTGCACAGGAGAGACTTGTTTTTTCAAGCCAAGAATTTATATCATTTGGTGTAAATCCCACAGAGACTCCCCAGAAATACAAATGACAATTCCACGTGCAGGTGGTAATTAAGTGGAAATCATGGGCAAAGCACATGTTCCTCATTTTCAAAAGGAAGGAACAAAAGCTGTCTAAGAGACATCTAGAAAGGATTACAAAAGGGTTCATTTCTTTCTAGGCTTGGCCTAGAAATAATTCCTGGCAAACTCTCTGCATAATGGCCTGAGTCCTTCGGCCCAGCATTGTCACCCTTCAAGTGGGTGACTTGGTTTTTTCCCATGGCTCTCAATAGAATAACAAAATTATTTGGGTTGGAAGGAATCTTAAAGACAGGAAAAGGGACCTGAACATGATCCAGTGTGTGCCCAGGTGGCCAAGAAGACAAGTGGCGTCCTGGCCCGCATCACAAATGGTGTGGCCGGCAGGGCAGGGCAGGGCACTGTACTTAGCACTGGTGAGGCCACACCTGTGAACACTTCTGGGCCCCTCAGTTCAGGAAGGACATTCAGGAGCTGGAGCGAGTCCAGGGAAGGGCAGCGGAGCCGGGCAAGGCTCTGGAGCCCAAGCCCTGAGCAGAGCAGGTGATGGGGCTGGGGGTGCTCGGCCTGGAGCAAAGGAGGCTCGGCTGTGACCTGAGCGCTCTCTGCAGAGCCCTGAGAGGAGCCTGAGGCCAGCTGGGGGTCGGGCTCTTCTCACAGGTAACAAGTGACAGCACAAGAAGACATCGCCCCAGGCCGTGCCAGGGGTGACTGGGGTTGGACATTAGGAGGAATTTCTTCACAGCAAAAATGATTGAACAAACACTGGAATGTGGAGGTGGTGTTGTCGTCGTCCCTGGGGCTATTTAAGGAAAGACTGCGCTTGGCACTCAGTGCCAGGTCTGGCTGGCGCGGTGCTGTTGGCTCCCAGGCTGGACTCGATGCACTGGAGGCCTTTTCCAATGCAATCGATCCTGCAGTTTGCTCCCACACGCACCGCGCACTGCGCCCGGCCGGGTTTGGCCTGCGCCGCCCGCCGTACGCCGCTGCCCCCACGCATGCGGAGTAGCGGTGGCGCAGCGGGAGCGCGGCCGGCGGCGCGGAAGGACCTTGGTGCGGAGTGAGGTGAGGCCGCCCCCCGCTCCCGCCGCGGGTCCCGCCGCTCCCTCTCCCTCCCCTCATTCCTCTCACTTCCCTTCTCATCCCCATCCCCAGGGCCGCCAGCCGCCGCTCCCCGCTCGGCCGGGGCCCTGCGGCAGCCCCGTGACCTCTGCGCGTCCCTGAGGGTGGCGGAGCCGGGCCCAGCCGTGGCGGCTGCAGCGCGGGGCTGGGGCGCCCTGGGTGCGGGGCTGGTCCCAGCCTGTCCCCGGTACTGCTCAGAATGTCTTCTGACATAAACAGCAGGACAGCAGGCCTGGGAGGGAAGAGCCTGCGGGGAGCGCAGCGTTAGTGTGAACAACGAAGGCCAGCCTTGATTCCACAAATACTGGGTATAAGGAGTGTAAGAACTTAAAGTAGAATCGTGTCATAAATAGGTTGTCCTTGAATTTTGTCCATTAAGTATTCTCATTGGAAGGGCAAACGCGCAGGACCACCGATGCTTATGTCGTGAAGATGATTCTTGCGCAATGCAAAAAGAATGACCTTTCTGTAGTACCGAAAATTGTTTTAAACAGAGCTGCTCCCACAGTTCTCTTATTTCTTTTTTCTTTCAGGAAATCCAGTCACCATGTCGGCTGCACTGTTGCCAAAGCCCCAGATGCGGGGCCTTTTGGCCAGGAGGATGAAGTTTCACCTCATTGGGGCGTTTGTGGTGTCTGTGGGATCTGCAGCTTTGTACAAGGTGGGCTCTGTGGTCATTTGGTTATAAACTGGGCTCATTGGAATATTTAAAGAATTCATAATATTTTTCTGTTGAGATTGGGTTGAGCTGTTCATCAGAAAGGTTTAGTAATGTATTTTTGTAAGCATTTTTCCAAAGCACAAATAAATCTTCCTAATCTTCATTTGAAGAAAGGACGTGACTAATCTGATGTTTCATGCTGTGTGTTCAAGGTCACGCAATTCCTGACAACTGGACCTTGAGTCTCCCAAAATGCTCTTGACCATTCACAGCTGATGCACGTTAACCCAAGATCCTTTGTGCTTTGGTCTGCCACAGTTTCTGAGACTTGGGAGAGTTGTCCAAGTCTTGTTTTATTTCTTGATTGACTTCAGGGAACTTGCTCTAAAGCAATTTGGAAAACTCTTCACACTGAAGATACCAGTGTGGGAAAACCTAATGTGGTCTTTGTGTCCCTTGCTCTTGAGGTGTTGTGTGGAAATGGAGCATTATGTTTCCAGAAAAACATCCTTACAGGTTTGATTTCTGATAAAGATAAGAGCAGTACTTTATTAAATAATTCTTGGATCTCATACACAAAGCAAACAACACAGTGTGAATTCTTGTGGAAGAACTGGATCTTGGTTTTCCCCTTTAACTCATGCATATATATTGGCAGCATTTGAGTGCTCAGGAAGTTGTTGACAAAAGTGACAAGAGATGAAATTAATTTCAGGTTTTTCACAACTTCTTGGAGCCACAAATGCCTATCAGAAACAATGAGCTCACACATATACTTAATGCATCTGTTAAGACAAGCTTGTTTGTGGTCAGACTTAGAATATAATTTTTTAGCAGTCTCTGTGTCAGTACCTTTTTTGGCACCCCCATGTTAACACACTGGTAAGGTGCAGACCAGGTTTAGAGCAGGTAACATGGATCTCAGCAGCCATTTACTTTGTTCCACATCAGATGCTGTTGTACAAACCCACTTTGGAATTTTTTCAAGGATTTGGGAGCTTTTTGAGTGTATGCCTGTCCTTCAGGTGAAGGCCAGGGTGAATGGGTGTCCAAGAAATGGGAATTGTGGCTTTTTATGTTGGTGACCTGTAAGAGTGGCTTGGCAGTCTTGTAAAATTTTACCAGATGTAGTTGACTTACAGTGTAGCTCAAATGTAGTCCTTCAGTGTAGGATGCCATTTTATCTGGAGTTTGAGTTTTGCAGCTGCCCAGAGGCACAGAACTTGCCATAATGATATGTTTTGTGTACAAATCCGTTAGCAGGGAGGGTGTTGGACACTGGCATCAATTCAGATGGAGTGGTTTTGGATCTTGAAAGCATGATGTGCTACTTTTTTTAAGGTTTTCATTCAGACATTTGTTCTCCTGACCAATGATCAGATAGCCTGACCTGTGGGTTTTAACAGGAACAAAGAAATGTTTAATACTAAAGGCCTTTTAGATTAATATCTACTGATAGACATTATGGAACTAACAGAAAAAAAATCTGTTCATAAAGCTTTGCAAACTTTAATTTTCTGTGTGTTACTTTCCAGTTTGGAGTTGCTGAACCCAGGAAACAAGCTTATGCAGACTACTATAGAAACTATGATCCCAAGAAGGACTTTGAAGCCATGAAGGCAGCTGGTGTGCTTGAGAGTGCACCACCCAAGTGTTGGTAAGCTGCATCTGCAGGTAATGAGCTGCACTGCATTACAACAGGACTAAGATGATTTCAGTGACATGGTATGCTTCTGCTTGGAGGGACCTTCCTTTTTTTTTTTCAAATTGAAAGGGTTTTGCAAAGAAAAAGGATACAAATTGCACTTAAGAGACCTGGGTAGTAAAAATGTGAAGAAACAGGAGAAGTGGTCTCTGGGGAATAAAGGCAGGATAGAAGCTCCTGAGTACCTTCTGTGTAATTTGTTTAAGTTGGGGGTGCAGGAGACAGAGTGATGATGCCAGGCCTTTGCCCTCCTCACATAACCACGGAGAGGAGACAAAGCTCTAATGTTAAACTCCCAAGACTTGCCTGATTCCACAGTTATGTTCATGCTGTCACATCTTGAACTGCTTAACTTGGGCCTGTCTGTATCTTCTGCTTGCATACTTGTGGTGGTACAGTGAGTGAGAAAATGGAGAGGCTGATTCTTGTAGCATACATCTCAGTGTAAGAAACAGAGACAGCTTCTGCACATCACTTTGTATTTTGTAGTTGGTGAGAGGGGGAAATACATCTATATACACCTATATATATATATATTAAAAATCACAGGGGCATACAGCTCTTTGTGTAATAATCTGTGTCTAATAATCACAGCTCTGTTTCTAATAATCACATTTTTGCCATATTGTATGAAACTTGAATAGAACTTTGTTCACAATACTCTTTTTTTAAAGCACTTGATGCTGCCTTTTGTAGAAAAACTATCCAACTTTGTTCTCCCTTGCTAGTAACACCAGGAAAAAAGTCTTGATTTCAGCTGTGTTGTAGTTATTAATAACTGCACTCACTAAGCTGCACAAGCTGATGTGACAACTCAATAGAGTTCCTCCCCCTTTCTTGGTGCAAATTTTTTACATTGAGTTCTCTGCTTCTCCTAAAATGACTTCAGACTAATCTAGAATGATAGTTTTTCATTCTTTTGGAATGTTTTCATATTGTGATCATTACGTGATAATCTGTGGCTTTAATTATCCTGGCCAGCTGGATTTTCTCATCTTGATTGCATGAACAATCAAGATTGAATAAAAGATTCATACTTAACACTATGAACACTGAATTCTGTTCTATGATGATCTGGAACTATCTGGCTTCTGCTTAGCACAATTTTGTAAAAAAAGCTCAGAGTTCCATGTCTTCTAAAAAAATAGAAAAAAGGTAAAAAGTCCTTGTGTCAGTCCCAGCTTTTGGTAGTGTTTTGGTTTTTTTTTTTGTTTTGTAAGAGTGGGATACTGCTGTTCTTTAGCCATGACTGCAACAAATATAAATAACGAAATTATGAATGTACCTGGTTTAAATCTTGGTAATTCTGCCTCTGATTCAGTCCTCTGGCTGTTTCATAGTCACTTTTAAACTTCTTTAGATACTGGAATTGCATCCTTTAGTCAGGTGGCCTTCATCAGTGTATTCTGAAGGGCCATCTGGTGGTAAAGTCATTTGAAACAAACACTGTCAACAAGGATGCATGTTGAATATTTAATTCAAATCATGAGAAGGATTTATTTCTGTACAAATAGAGTTCCACTCTCAGCCTGTGTTCCCGTTGGCAGCTTTAAAAAAAATTGCACATTGTGTGCACCTGTTAAAATTAAATGTTTCCTAAACAATTTTTCCATTTCTTAATTGTACTGGCTCAAAAGAAAACATGGGAGAGAAATAGCTTTTTGTGATTTTGTTTGAATTGATGATGTTTCTTATTCCTTAGCTTGTTTATATAAGAACAGATACTTTTTCACTCTTTCATAGTAGAAAGAGGTTGGGGTTTTTTGTGCCTGCACATGAATACAAAAGTAGAAGAAGGGGAAAACAATGCCAGTGTTTCAAATATTCTGTAAAGGCTGTAAAAAAAGGACAAGTACCCAGAACAGATGGAAGACATTTTTTGTTTGCCTCAGAAGTTTAAATTTTAGCTATTTGGAATTTTTAGCCTTTTTTTTGTGTAGTTACTTAAAGGATACAGTGTTCATGCACAGTCTACATCTCCCAGTTTACTGCAGTATGTCCTGTATGTGGCAGTAAATACAGGGGCTTAACCTCACAAAATACTCTCTGTGGAACCAGTCCTTAGCCCCAGAATTGAGGAGGGGGTCAGGTGGGCAGGAAGGAGTTCATTAGTTATGATTGGAGCATGGCACTCTACACCAAGTTTGTTCCTGCTGGGCATGGAGGCACCTTGGCACCTCCCTGTGAATTTGCACTTTTCCATCTGCTTGGTGTGGACTCTGGTGGTGATACTGACAGTGGAAATTAAGCGAGGTATAAGTGTGAGGAGAATCTGGCATCTGCTGTGTGCTCAGCCATGGAATAAACGGGGAAGCTCGGAGTTTGGTGCTAACCACTTTCAAGACTCTTGTCATGGAACACAGCTGGTCTTGGATTGTGTTCAGTATAATGGGGAGAAGCAATTTGAATTTCATTTTCTTCCTTCCTTGGTAGGCTGCCTGCACCACTTGTTTCCTCTCTGGCTCCTCTCTGAAAGCTGCATTCCTTTCTCCTGCAGACCCTCAGCAAGACTGATTCAGTTACCAGTGCAGCATGTCTAGTGAATCTGATGTGCTGTGCAGTGTTGTTCCAGCTCTTGATTTGTTCCATGTTTCACTTCTGTTTGCCACATGAAGGGTGTGTGAGACTTCAAGCTCAGGAAATAACGGGGAATTCCTCTAGACTAAACTACCGCATAAACATTTCTCTGCCGCTTTGCATTCGTACATACGAATATGTTCACTTAGAGCATGAAGTTTGTCCATCATAACTTAATGGGCTTTTTTTATCTTGCAGATTCCTTACATTTCAAGAAGACTTGATGACTGAACCTTATTTGTTCACTGAAGTGTAAAGTGCAATGCACCACGGTGCGTGGCACGCTCTAATGCAGCTCAATAAATAAAATACATATGTCAGTGACATTTAGTTCTCTTCATTAATGTAGAAATACTTAAAGGCTCAGGTACTGGGTGGGTGGAAGGAGGGGTGGAAAGTCTTCAGTCCTCCAGGAATTATTTGCATCTCTCTTTTGGCCAAATTCCACATTTGATAGCACAGTATATGTCTAAGCAGTGACAGCTAGTTTGTCCCAGCTGCTTATGGGAATGTGCAAGAGGACAGATGTTGCAGGAAGGGAGAGGATGGATTTCTGGAGGGGTCTGTGTTACCTCTGGCTTCACAAGGTGAGCTGACCTTGAGACTAAAGAATTTGGCTAGAAATTGTGGAAATACACCAGCCAAACTTTTTGTCTTTTTCTGCTGTCATCACTGTATTGTCTTCCTTACATCAGCAAACTGTTAAAGCAAGACTTACAGACTCTGCAAATGGCCATTCTTACGCATTGTATATTAGTTACTCTAATTGGAAAATGACTCCAAACTGCAGGCATGTTCCTATCTAATTTATGTGCAAGAGGGAAGGGGGTACAGCAGACAAAGTAAATATTGTATTATGGTAATAAAAATCTTGGCATGCTGCATTTAGACATGTATAATCTTTTTAATATCTGGAAGTAGTCAGCTAGCATAGTTTGGATGTCTGCTACATTCTGTGCAGTCTGAGGCATGATGCTCTGTCTTGGGCCATGATAACCTGTCAGTGAGAACAGGCTTTGTCATTGCCTCTTGCTCAGGATGAAGAAGGTACTAGGACTGCAGCTTTTGTTGCTAAATGTGGATACTTAGGAGAGCAGGCAAAAGCTGACTGCATGGAAGGAAGGAAGTCTTTGTATGAAGCAGCATGACAAATTAGGCCATCTGTGTTGTATTTGAAGGTCTTCAGTTCAAATCCTGTTTGGAATAACTCTTATTATTTTACATGGATCATTAACTACTTAACACTTAATAGGTATCCTTGAACAACATTTGGACTAATGAAAGCACATAAGTAATGTATGTGATCCAGAACATTTTATAGAGCAACATGAGATTTTCTTTAAACTTCCCATGCAGACAGTGCTTCCTTTAAGCAAAGAAAGAATTTGACATTAGTGATGCTGGGGAAACCATCTAGTAATCAAAATACCCCAGCTCCTATAAATGTAAACCAGAGCTTAACAATAGCAAATGATACCCATTTATCTTCCCAATGTATAGTATAAACAGTGTATGCCATTAAGTACTGACTAACATTTTCTCAGGCCTGTCTGCAGGTTTAAATAGCCAGGGGTCTTCAGTCTTACTGACAGCTTCAGAGGCAAAGAAACTTGCTACTGCCAGGTGTGCAGGTTAAAAGACATGATTCCCTTGTCAGTCTAGGCCCTGTATTCTTCACAGTTGCTATGAATTAATTTACTGTTAAATTCTTAGTTTCTTTTAAACTGTTGCAGCCAGCAGCAGTTATTGCAGTCTGTGTTCCTTCAGCTACCAGCTCATGTGATTTAAAGAAATGAGAGTTTTGTGACTGAAGGCAATTTTTGACAGATACAGTGAGCCCAGGGATGTCTCTGGCTAAATGTATTTAACAAAGGAAGCTGAGTTCTAACTTCTGTGGCTGTGCTTTGAGAGTCTGCAGGCTACAGTTGTTGCTTTCTGGATGCAGTCTGGTTTCACACTGAATACAAGGCAAGTACTTGCCTTAAGCAGGCAGTGCCAAGCAACCCACAGCCTGCTTTCCTCTAGAGCAGGAAGGGAGTGCAAAGCTGGATACCTAGCGTGCTTTTCTGAAATCAGCACCAGCCCACCAGGTTTCTTTTTTTTTTCCTTAATTTTTTTTTTCCTTTGCCAGCAAGAGTTCACCTAATTCTATTATACAAAGAGTTGGAGTGGGACATAGCATAGTACAAGACCTGTGAGTTAGACCCTAATCAGTTGCTTGTTACAGGGCATTCTGTTTCTAGGAGATGCAGAGCTGAAAAACATGCTTGGCTGCTCTTGGAGATTGTCCCAAGTGTCTGAAGGTTTTTGCTATATTTATGTATGAAATGATATATAAAAAGGAATTATTTGACCTGAACTGCTTTGGGAAAGGTCTTGCCTGACTATGGCTCAAATTTTTTGGCTAGCTTACTTTATTCTGGAGTGTTTGAGGAGTGATTGATTGTTCTGGAAGCAAACTAAAAAGATAGATTTGAAGTTGTGAGCTCTCCAGGTCTAAAGAGCGTTATGAGAGTAGGCATGTTTTAAGAGTACACATTGCACTGCTTTAGCAGCTAAGTACAGGCAGCTGCTCTTTGGACAACTTTGTTTTCATAGTTCACACAGCTCATATGTAGGAGAGGTTGATTTATGTGCTGTCCCCACTCGTTTCCATACATGTGGTCAGAAGGGGGAGAAAGAACCTGCCTAATGCAGTAAAGATGCAGCTCTGTTCACTGAAGAAAAGTGTAATTTAAGCAAGTGTTTATTCCAGGAGAATGTAATTCAGGAAAAACACAAATGAATCTTAAAAAAAAGGCTGAAATCAACAAACTTTTAGAAATGAAACTGCTGTTCCTCATTTTATACAGGTGTGTTTGCATCCCCTTGGCTTGTCTGTGTACTTCATAAATAAGGAACAGATTAGTCTAATTGAAATGGTGAGTACAGTGCTGTTTTGATTCAGTTAGTCACAAAAGCATAAAACTTTTCAGCACACGTTTTTGGCAAGCTAGTCACCAGGTTTTACTTCCAAAGTATTGTCATGATCTATTGCATTTTCTGGTACACGACAAAGTCCAGTGACCAACTGGATCTAATGGGGCCCTCATGAAGCTTGTACATCAGTCTTGTCATTGTCCTACACCTTGTAACCAAATGAATAAACAGCTCACAAGAACAAGTATTACAGGAATAGCTTTATTATCTTTAAACAATTTAATTATATTACAATTTATCCATCAATATGCAAAATTAGAAGTATTAAACAACTTCCATAAAATACTCAGGAATGAAGCACGTGTGTATATACATATACATTTTTAAACAGTGTTATTTAAACAGTGACTAAGTTATTAAATCATTGGATGAAATGTTGATAGTGGATGGGCTTATTTCACAGTCAGAAAAGGACAATGCAGACCCCAGCCTCCTTTATTCTCAGTAGATGAGACACAGCTTTTAGGAATACCTTTTACCAAAACAAAACTCAAGAGAAAAACATTGCAGTTACTACATTCTTATTTACTGTGCATTTGGTCATATCAAGTATATGCATAGAAGTTATTAACTATAAAGCATATGCTCCAAATGCTGATCACATTTTATTCCAGTTTTTGACTTTGATTCCAGCCATGTTCAGGAATCTCCAGACATAATTAATTTTGGTAAACATATTGAAAAGGAGAGAAAAGTTAACAAGCATAGTTGGAAACCAAGTAAGCTTTTGGTTTTAAAATGAAACTGCCATAGCCAGATTTGGTATATAAAGTCATCTAACTGTGCCCAGAGACTGATTTCTTGTCTACTACAAGAAATGCAGGTGTTTAACATATATTTGTAAGTGTATTGTGATGGCATCATTAACTGTTAATGTCATTGGTGCCTGTGGGTCCATCGTTTTCAGTCAACTTAAAAAAATCTCACTTGGCTTAATACATGTTTGAAAGGCCACATTTCTTTTATCAGTTTGAAGATGATAAGCATAAAATGAATTAGGGCTGAAGGGAGCACATACAATATAGTGGTGGCAGATCAGAAATGAGCAAGACCCCACAAGGTGTACTTAGCACCTGCACATCTGGGTTACATTGAGCTTGGAGATTTTAAGGAGACAGCTCTGTTTCTTCAGTTTTTGAACTGCACGTTACTGGCTTCCAGTTAATGAGCAGACAACACACGGTCATACATACATTGAAAGTACTTCTGAAAATTTGATGGTGGATAAAATAAAGTTTCTGTATACAGACAGTTTTAAAAATAAAGTCATGTTGTAGTTCATGTTTTGTTCTCCAAACCACACAAAGGCACTAGTTTACATTATGGACTAATGTCCTGCAGAACTTGAGTCAAATAAAGGAAGCTATTTTAAGGTTAAAGTGGTGCTAAAACCCAGCTGTCACTAGTAACTTAAAACAGCCACACTGGGTTTTTCAGATTTAGTGGGGGAAAATGTTTTGCCTCAGGACGCACATGTTGGGGGAGTGTGGGTGTGGGGGGAAAGGCTCAGCCTTGAGCAGGTTTTTACAGCTGAGTTATAAACCTGGTTTATAACAGAAACTGGCAGACCCTAAAATAAGATATAGAGGTATTGATACACATTTCTGTGTGTGGTAAAAACGTCCTTATGCACGTAATTTTTCCCCATTCTCTAATTTTTGGTTATTGAAAAGAAAAAGGATTTTGATTAAGCTGTAGTCCAAGGCTGTTCCTTCTCACTTTATTCGTTTGCCAGAACACTTTCCTTCCAGCACTAGTATTTTGGCTAGGAAGCAGGAATGTTGTCAAGATTAGAAAAGCTATTGGGCTTTGTTATCAATTTCTACCTCCTCAGAAATTACATGCATCTCTACTTGATGTGGGTTACTGGAAAGAAAGCACTGCTTTCAAACTGGTATGGCATTACTACACACACCAGAAATAACTATTAATTAAATCCTTTCCTCAATGCTTTATTTTTCACCATGGTGAATTTGCTAATGAATACCTGGGCAAAATCTGGATCAACTACATACTGATAGGTTTTTGTTATAGTCAGGGGCTGCTCAGCAGTCAGGGTTTGCGGGGCCGGCGCTGCGGCGGTGCTGGGGGTGAGGTGGCAAGAGGCCTTTGTGATGTACTCCACCAGGCGGTTGTACTGCTGCTCCGACAGCCTCTCTCTGGCGCCCTCGGCCTGCAATCAGATAAGATACAATAGTCACTGAGTATCCGACAGTAACTGAGCTGAGCAGCAAGGACAATAACTTCCACATTTTTCTGATAAAAATCTTCCTGCCTGAAATCTTAAATAGTTTAAAGGATTTTTAAAATACTGAATGTTCTCCCATAGTTGAGTACCTTGGTGAATTAGTGCTCTCCTCTGTTGTTTTGGACTTCTGAGAAGCACTAACTCTGACAGAAAATTTAAGGTGTATCTTTTGAGAATTGGTCAAGAGTAGAACTTTACAACAGATCAACTCCTTGTATACAGCAAAGGCACTGAAATCCCTTTTAGAAAAATGTCAGTAGCTCTTGGCAAAGTCTATCATACAGAAATTCTATTTAACTAAAATATTTTAGTCTTTAACTTAATTTAAAATCAAGACTAGAAGGTACTTTCAAGGTGAATGTTCTATGGCAGGATATATCCATCTGCTTCTGGCAACAAAACCCATCCACACAAGGACATTCTTCTAAACAAAAGGGTTTTACTAAAGATGATTTGGGCATTTTGTTTCTGGAGAAAACATTAAAGGATCTGGTTTTTGCAGGCTGAAATAGGTAGAGGTTGTTTAAGAGCCTAGCAAGAGGAATGCAAGTGACCTACCCTAGCAGGAAAAAATACAGTAAAGCAAATACTGTAATCTGTCATATGGTTGCAACCAGATAAACTATTATCCAGAAAAGCTATGGGCAAACCTGGCTTTGGAAAATCAATCTGCTGTGTCCTTGTTTTTGAAGAAGTTGAGGATGACTGTGACTAGCTTGAGAAGGGAAGGCAAACAGGCAGGCATCAAGCTGATTGCATGGTCTCAAAAAAACTGTATTTCAGAAATCCCACTGTGGATATTACAGTAGTATGACAAGCTAAATCATTCAGAAAAGAAGTTACTTCCAAAATATTACAATGAAGAAAAAGGCAGCAGCTATAATAGGGCTAGGGTTTGATGCTTACTTATTTTACACTTGAAGAATTGCTGACCAGTTTAATTTTTGTAGGATTTAAAATTTCCTTGCTGGACATCATGCTAAGGATTTAAATACTGCTATCTTCTGCCTGTCTTTCAGGGAGTTTTACAGGTCTTGCTAGATAGAATGGTATTTTCAAACAGTGCCATTAGATTAATTCACTTCAACATCCACAATCAGTATCCTGTCATGTCTCTGGACTGCAAGACTCATTTAAATACTCTGCTGCTTATTTGAAGAAAGAATTAATCTGATTGATAGATAGTGACAGGTGTCACATTCACATGAAAAAAGTCCCCTCTGTTTTTTTTTCCCTATGCCTTTAGAGATGGATTTGCTGCTCAGCGAGTAGAAACACTCCTGTTTTCAATCATCATCACAAAATTGCTAGAGGAAGCAGGCTCATGAACAAGCTCAGAAGTTTAAAGCTAAAGCCTATGCCTAGAAACAGCAGAAATGATGAAGTGGGCAGAGGAAAGGGTTGTTTCCATGAACGACCTTAAGGCAGGGAAAAATCAGAAGGCAGACTGCTGCAGCAGACTGCAGCTAACGGTGAAGAACAGTGTCTGAACCACGACTTTGGTCTGGTGGCTCAGTGAAAGTATCTCAGCAGTCAGTCTGTTTCAGCAGTTGAAAGGAGAGAAATATGCTGAAGTTTACCTATGTAAACTGGATTTTAAGTTACAGGGTAAATTTTGCAGGTAGGTGGCTTCACATTTTTCCTGATTTCTCCTAGGGAGGTAAGCCCAGGGACAGCTGGGTTCTGCCTCCACATTGACCAGAAGATCGTGCTTACCAAAGGAGATGGAAATGGTGCTGGTATCCCACTCATCTACTTTTGTGAACCCATTCTTCATTAAGCCCCAGGCCATTTTCCACAGATACAGCATAATTATTAAGAAGGAAATATTAACTATGGTTGGATGGTCTTCCAAAGTAACTGGGACCCTGCTTGCTTTTAGATGACTTCATCTGTAACTGTCTGCTTCTGCAGCCAGTTTCAGTTTGGCTTATATTTTCAAGAAAAATTTGGAATTGATGTAATTCTACATTTTTTCCTAAATGGGACCTAAGATTGTCTTTAAGTGCCCTCACTTGCTGCTTTGAACATTTATCATGTTAATATCCAGATTACTCAATGATTCAAAACTTAATCAAGGCTTGCTTAATGCAGCTCCTAGAAGAACATTAGAGATATCATGTCCCTTTATAGTACAAGGCCATACTTTTGGGTCAAGAACTCCAGTATTTTTCTAAAATTCCTCCCATTATGGTTTATAATGAATAAGCCTTGAGCAATTCTAACTCCACAGCAGCTACAACACTTGTGCTCTGCAGTTCAGATGGGTGTAGCACTGATCTACTCTGCGCACACTGACTAAGAAGATCCAGCTCTTCAGGATTATTTTCCATTGCTTTGAGAAATGCTAAGATTGCTTTTGAGCTCAAAAAATGGTAACACATAGAACTATAAAAAAAAATCTGGAATATCTGGAATTCCAGGGCCCTTCAATTTTTTCTTGTCTTCTTGATGTTATGAGCTATACCAAGAGCAGCTGGAAGAGCAGGACTTTTGAGTTTGACATCTGTCTGGAAACAAGCGGTTTTTCAACCACTTTGGAAGATAATCCAAATACAATTAATGCTTCCCTTTCAATAACAAACTTGTCAGTGCCAGAGTTTTTAAGAATCCATCCAGGCTATTCCTATCCAGATGGATTAAGTTATATATTGTGGAGGTGAACAAGGCATCAGGCAAACCTATTGCTGAAGGAGTCAAAATATGCTCTATAACATCTCTGGTGATTACAGCTGTAGAATAACTCATGTTTTGTTTCTTAACTGTTCCAAGAAGTTGAGGAGAGGGAATGAGAGAAACTGTTTTGGGCAGAGCTGAAACAATACTTTTGGCAATTGTTTTTGTGGGCAGTAATGCAAAAAAGTGGATTTTTATAGCCTTGAAATTAAATGTTTCAATTTCTTGTATTATTCCTAGCATCTTTGACTAAACTAATCAGAAAAATAGACATAACTTATATTGGTAACATTAGCTCTGTTTTGCTAAACTCAAAATAACATTTTGGTTGACCTGACTGGGCATTTTCCAGCTAAAAATTGAGGCCATCTTTGCAAATGCCATCGTGCACAGATATGTCTGCACTTCAGCTGAGGACACCTTCAGTGCAACACAATGGCCTACTATTAATACTGAGGAGTTGTGCCTATTTAGGCATCACTCTGCAGCTTAGAGGTGGCTCATCTGCAAGTCACAACTTGTTCCTCCTAAGGTTCCTTCTCCTAATCACATCTGAAGACTTTGTAGAAGCTCTTGTCAGGAAGCTGAAGGGAAGTTCTGGCTCCCATCAGCACCAGAGCTGCATGTGACACCCAGACCACAAATTCAGCTGCAGAAAGGAAATCACCAAGTATGAGATCTCCCAATCCACTAAAAAACCAGCAAATATTAATTACAAAACACTCTATGTAATTACTAAAACTGTATATGAAACTTTTTGGAATCTTTTATTGTGTAGCTGCCTTAGCTGCCTTAACATAAAAAGATTCAAAAAATTTTATTCTGTTTCTTTCAACTGTTCTTCCTCACAGCACATTTCTTTATATTTTTACAAGAATCTCAGTATCAGTATCTGTGTTCTGAAGGAATGTTTTGCCAGGTCTGTTTTGTACAACATCACTCAACTTTTGCTGTCTTGCCATCACTGACTTGGCTCCACCTGGGACACAGACACTTTTTGCATACATTTTCACTGTGTTCTCAAGAGCCTGTATCAGCAAAAGAGATGCTGGGCTCAAGGCTTCCAGCTCCTAGAGCTGCATTGCTGCACCATTTGAGTAGGACTCCCATATTTCCATGCAGAACTTCAGAAAACAATGATGTATTTTGTCCAGTACCTCCAAAGGAGGGTGTTATGAGTGTGCGTGTGTGGGAACGTTGGACTCTGCACGTGCCATGCAGGGTTGCTCTGTGCATTCAGCGGCCCCACTTGCCCATAAATCCTACACATTCCCAGCTGTAGCAGCTGTGGGGACTAGAATTAGGCTCCCTGTCCCTCGCCTTCCCTTCTGCCAAACAGGCAGACCCTCTGCACCCTTCATCACCCACTTGCAGCAGCCTTCTCCTTACCCCTCGGAAAACCAGATGCAAAGACAACATTCCAATCCAATAAAAAAAAAAGATCTGGGTTGGTGCTAAAGTTAGGGTTAGGATAGGCTGAGTGTATCCAGTGCCTTAGTGAAAACAACTTTTCTTCCCTCCAGGACACTAGCTTTGGACTGAGCAGGACAGTCTGGGCTCTGACAGTCTGATGTGTGCCTCCACCAACCACTCAGCACTCAGGGACAAAAAAAGCTGAGCTTTGCTAATTTGATTCACAATTTAAGTAATCCCTCATGTAGCTTTGTGGTGAGAGAAGGCAACTTCAGTCAACAGTTCTCTGTGAGACTGAGGTTAGTGGAAGGACAATAAATATAAATAGAGAATTCAGCACTAAAGAAAGCTTTCACAAAAATACTCAAGTGCTGTCACGACACAGATGAAGTCCTTGCTGAAATCAACAGCAGAGGATTTGACTGAAGGTGCTCCTACTTTTTGTCACACCTTATACTTCAGGGCTTTTATATGTTCTTTTTTTATATTTGGAACAGAAATTTCTCGTACAGCAGTCTATAAACTACCTGACACACTTTTATAAAAACTGGGACATGCATGTTCATTTTTGAAATGCTCTCTCATATGATTCTACTTGAGAATTTAATACAATAAACATTGTTTCCCAAAAGTGTAAAAATATAACATTCTTCTGCCATTAAAAGAAGATAATTCATCCAAAAAACCTCAGTATTCAAATGGCTTAGACATCTTTCAACATGAAGATGAAGCGTTTATGCTCTTACTGGCAAACACTTGGTGCATCCAATCTCAGAGAGGGACTAACCCAATTTAAACCTAGCATTTGCAGAAGAAGGATGATCGAAGGAAGTAAATACAGCCAAACAAGACCACTGTGCTAGAAGAGACAAGATAAAAGCACACTGAAAGGAGCACCAGCACCACTGAACTGTTGACAGAATTCCCAGAAGAATAAAAGGAACTGCTTTTGCTGGGACTTTGTAGGCACAGGGTGCAGTGCTGACTTGCCAAACAATGAACTCCTCTGGCATATGTAGTCATGAGAACCTTCTCAGAAAAGAGGTGGTGCTTACCAAGAACTCAGACTTCCTCTACTTTTTCCCTCATAAAATTTCTGTCATAGATATGGTATATCACAATCAATAAGAGAATAGAAAGGAGAAGAGAGATTCACCCAAAGGGAAACACAGCCAACTAGGAGGGACAGATCTCCTGGTTTGGCACTTCAGCCTCTGGCCTCCCAGCCCAAAGGAGAGTATTCCCCCTGCCAAAAGCACCAGCATCAATGTAACTTCGTCTTTGAATGGAAAAGGTACTCAAGTCTTTACCTCCAAGTCAGAAGGCACTCTCTGTTGTTTTAGCTGCACCTTCAGCAGATCTTTTTGCTGATCATCTTCCAGACAATCGATTTCAGTCACAGGGAAGGCCTGCTGCTGTGTGTCTTCACTGATGCTCACGACAAAGAGCACCTCTGAGGTGAGCAGCAAGCAGCCTTCATGCTGCTGGCCTGATCCGCTCACAATCATGACATCTAAGGCCATATGAACCTCTGGCCTTCCCAGAGATTGCAGCATTTTCCTGCATTATCAGGTTAAAAAAAAAAAAAAAGACAAAAAAAAGAACTAGTTAGTGTAGTGCATTTGATCCTCCAGGGCTTATTTTGATCACTGTTTTTACTTAAGCCTGTAGCTATCACCTACGGATGTAAAATAAGCCAGGGAGTGTACTCCAAAACTCCATTACTGAAAGATGTAAGACTTCAGGTTTAAAGAATGAATGTGAAATTGTTACTTATCAAAACCCCTCAATCACTCACCACAGAATTGGCCTAATATGTGTGCTAGGTTAGCCTATTTCCCATCCTATTTCCTTGATAATAGAAAAATTACCCTGAGAAGTGGCTTAGAAATTCAGTGCAGAAAATAAAGCTATCTTCACTAACAGCTGTTTCTGGAGATGTGCAGTATTTTTCTTGGGCTCAGTGCAATGATAAAATAAGTAAGAACTCACTGAATACCATTAAATAAAGATCAGCTCTGTAGTTTCAAAGCTGGATGCAGATCAGCAGCCCATCATTTGCAGATTGGGTTTCTATGCACTACCTTTGTGTTTAGTGTTCCTAAACAAACTGCCATAACTCAGCCTTTCCTAGGGAAGCCTTTCCTGTTCACTTGACCAGAGGCCAGGAGCTATTAATAAACAATGTGGATGTAAAAATGAGCAATTGTCTAAATAATGTTACCAGACGTATTTGACGTGGCTGTTTGGAGCCTGCTCAACATGTTGATCATTTGGATGAGAGCGCTGCTTGGGAAGCTGAGAAAGTCCAGCTCCATGCAAAATACCTGTGGGTGAGAAAATTCAGGTTTTTTAGTGGTTGTTTTCTACAACCCAGTTACGTGTTACAGTGATGTCATCTGTTTAAAGCAGTTCATAAAATAGTGCAGATCCAAGATGATGTCACATCTCTGAAGCTGTAGTCAAGATAATTCATTAAATATTACAATGCAAGAGTTGTGCACTTAACCCCCATGATCTTGCTTTAGCAAGAAACAAAAAAACCCCACTCTGTGTTCCATGAATCAGCTCTACACTTGCAATCAAGAGAAACCTAACACTCCTGAGAGCCATCACTTCAGAGCAGGATCAGACACATCACTTAGGATTTATGTAGAAAAAATCAAGACCATTGTTAACTTTCTTGCTTAATATTAAAATACTTTCATATACGTGTCACAATTGGTACAAATTAGAAGGCAAGTTTGCCTAGATACTGCATTTAATGTTCAGTTACTTAATCCAGCTGTTAAACACAGATCCATGTACATTTATGAGATCTCCTGGGGCATCTGGTTTATTGTGAATTCTTAGTGCCAGCACAGAATGGAGACTACAAGCAGCAGTTAAGCAGGTTTCTAAAGAGACTCTCCAGAGCTGAAGATAGTACAATATGTATGATTTTAGATGGCCTGTAAACATTCAATGATGAGGTATGGTCACCAGAAAGAATACTTGGGATGCAAAAAAATTCACAAATTAACTAGTTAAAAAAATTTTTACATGACAGATGTGGAGTAGGTTGTGCAGCAAGCACTAGTGTTACATGGTTTGGTGCAAAGTTACTCTTTTACAAATGTACTTCTTTGCAAATAAATTAAGAGATTTTCTTTTGTCTAAGCATTCCAAAGGCATAAGGGTGTCAATAACTTAGATTCCCTCTTACACAATGGATAATAATTTAAACAAAACATCAGCAATGAAAAAAAACCCTTCAATTTTTAGCACACATGTTGATGGTAATACTTAAAAGCAGCATCCCAATTGTAGCAGTTGGCTTACCAAGGTTCTCAGCATTATGTGAGTGAAAATGTTATTTACAGATGGAGACAGAGAGAACATGTGTTTATTTCTGTGTGGTCCTCCACCCCTTGGTCTCCCCCAAGAGGCACAGTCCCACTTCCAATCCAGTTGTGGGTAAGAGTTACTTGAACTCTTGTGCATTTTCCTCTCACGCACTGTCAACTATTATTGATACAGTTTTATGTTTTTTCCTGGCTACCTCTTTTTGTCACATGGTCATGGAAAACATGATGTCTTATATTCCATATCTGCAATGAAAAGTGTCCCTCTACTACTATGAGTTTCTTGGTAAAAACAGCAGCAGAATTAAATCTAGAAATAATGTCCTGGGCAGCAAAGCCAACACAGAGACAGCCAACAACAGAAAAAAAACCCTTCTGATTTTGCTGATATGGGTTTTACACCTATGGGGTGTATAATTCAGGAGAACAGTTACTATTTATGATCATACAAACAAGATAAAGTTGATTTGACAGAATTCTAATAATTGTTTCATTATTTCTTTTACTAGATGGAATGAACTGTGGGTGTTGTGGGAAGCATCCTAACCTTAAGCTCTACAAGAACTACTTGTATTTAGTTAACACAACAAGCATAAATATTGCTAGTGATTAAAGGCTTAAATATTCAAGGTTTGCCTGGTATAATTAGAGAGGTGGAATTATTGACACATTGTCCTTCTATCAGTATCTTGCTTCTTTTCCCTGACTCCCTCCAACTACCCTTTCTTCTTAAATATTCAAGCTGAAAGTGATTTATTGATACTGGAGACAATTAAATTAGTGTATTTTGATATTTTATTTTTTATCTTTTACACTTTTTGTTTGTCCAGAATTGTTCCCATCAATTTGAAAGGATTTAGCACCAGTGCCATTAAGTGCTCACTCTAGCTGGAAACCCCACCTCTGGTTGCTCTAAGGTTACCCATGTATCTGAAAACAGGACTGTCTTCTCATGAAGCTCCAGTTGAAAGGGGATGCTCCTACTACATGACTCACTTCTTTCTCCCAAGAATGTAACTCACTCTTTGTGTAGAGATAGCCCAACTCTTTCCCTGCCATAATAAAGCAATCTCAAAATAATGCTCTAATTGGACATAGTGTTGCTCTAATCCTTTTATGTCAAAAACTATTTTTCAAGCACATATGTTTCTGTAACTAATTCTACTGTATTCCAAGAATTACTTCATGCTTTCTGCATTCTCTGTTTCTGTGGCTGTGCATCGCTGATCAGTAACACAAGAGAGAAGCACAACACGATGGCATTCAGAAAAGCAGCAGAGCATTTGTAAGTACTTAGCTGTGGTATTTCTAAACCTTTCTCTAAGTCACACAATACTGAGCTGGATAAATAAGACATAGCAGGTTGTATCTGAATAACATTTTAAAATTTAAACGGAGGTGTTGGAAACATGAAACTCACCGTAACCTGTCTGGGAGACGAGCTCAGCTGCCCCTCCAATGGGCTTTGTGAAGACACCCATGATTCCCTTCCCCACACCTGAGATGACCCCTCTGGCTTTATGCCCAGCAGAAGCTTGGGCCTCAGATACTCGCTGAAAATTCCGCATCGGCTGATCCACAATCCCAGCAATTGCACCTGAAAAAACAAGAGTCTCCAGTAAGCACTGAAGATAAATATTCTGGAATAAGAGGAAATCTTACTACTGGACATGAATATTTTTTGGATTCAAGACTGTACCCCATTCTTTTACAGCTATTTAGTATGTGACCAATTAGGTAAACACTATCTTAGCTTCAGTTAAGATCTAACCTTTTTTTTTTTAACATTTAGATCACCTAAACTTACAGGTTAGGTATGTTTTCCTCTTTCGACTACTTATGCTAAATGCTTTTGCTGAGTTAATTTAGTTTGGCTCATTCTGTGTCACAATTCTGAAAATGTTGGGCTGGGAATAAAATCCTCCAGTTTTAGACAGCTAGAGCTGCTACGGAAATGGGATTTTCACGTAAGTGCAAGATTGACTTCATGAGAATAAAAACTGTTTGTATTCAATAGATCATTTTTATATCCTCCTCCACTGCCAGAAATGTTCATAAGCTAATGCAACTTTTGATATATGACTAAGATTAGCAGAATTAGACTTTGAGACTTTTTGTTACTTTTTTTGTGAAAACCATCATATTTTACTTTAATGTGCATGGGTCAAACTTTTACAAGTGACATAGTGACCTTCCCAGCTTTTAGTATCAACAGAGAACTTCAACTTAAATCTTCCTAAATGTAAACAGGTATGTGAAGTGGTACATTTCTTTGATCTTGAGTTTATGCTAGCCACTTAACCACAGACATGTCTCTAGTTGTAGTAATTTTGATAGATAAGCTATTTGGAGATTGCTATGGGTACAAGGATTGGACAAAGCCACACCAGTCTGTCCAACCCGACATGCCTTGCTCAGTGAGCAAGTCTGCAGGCTTCTTGGTCAGGTCTCAGTTTGCACCTGCAGCTGCAAATATCAAGATAAAACAATTATTTGAGGAGTAGGATTGAGTGTCACTCTGGTTACTAGGCATTTTCACCTCAACCAAGACATCTTTGAAAGTTCTGCTTTGTAAGTGGAAGGAAATCCAGGCATAATTCCACAGATTCGGACAATCGCAACCGAGGTATTTGGCCCCATGTGTTTACCAGCATGACGTGCACTAGGCAGTGAGCTGCTAACTGGTCTTCAGATGGTTTTAGTTACCGTCCCTGGATAAATAAAGAAATTGCTGACTTTAAACAACAAGAACTAATATTGTATTTGTGCACAGTCACTGTCCAAAGAAAAGAAGAGGATGAGAAGTAGCACACATTTCCCCAGATCCTTGTCCCTGGGATACTACCGATCAGGAATTCAGGAAATTTGCATCCCCAATAAATGCATTCCTCTTCTCTTAGAGAGAATTCTCCCAAAATCTGTAGCACTAGGCTTTATACAAATGTATAGTATTTCCACAGAAAATGCTGGTCTGTCTTTGAAGTGATGCCTGGTTTTAATTGAGGTCACTCACTGAAGCTGAGTGTGCAGCTGAACATTCACCTTTTTGTACCACAAAGGCCACAAAGCTTTTTCCTTAATGCCATGCCATTGAAATGATACAATTTTCAATTCATTATTACTTACCAGCTGCTCCTGCTGCTTGACTAAAATAATATCTCAACACCACATTAGACAATTGGGATTGTTTGTCCAGTCTTTTGTGCAACTGGGATGCATTTGAAGGCATAAAACAATACTTGGTGTCACAATATTATACTATCCTGTGACCTCCTTCACCCTATCTATTGAGGTCATCCACAACAACTGCACTTTCAGAACAGAAGTTATTGCCTTATAAAATGTAATCCACCTAAGTCCTAGCACTAGTAAATTATTTACTGCAATATACTTGAGCAAAGTTATAAGGTAATAATAAGAGCCTACTGCAAAGGACCTGTGGTATGCTCCAGGCACTCCTCAGCTAGAATTAGGCTCCAAGGACAAGGAAACAGAATGGAAACTGCTGTGGCTGTGTTATATAAGAATATTTATGTAATGCCCCAAATAATCTATAGCTTAATTAGCCAGTTTTTAGTAATTCCACATTTCTGTTACTCTGGCATTTTATGCATGCTCTGAAATTCTCTGTGAAGACATTGCCCTTTTGTATCTCAAATCATTTTGCAAGTCTTGTTGTTCGACCTGCAAAAAATATGATCTTCTCTTCCTCTGTAATTCCTTATCTTGAATTGCAACTCACTGCCATAACTCATTTATGTGCAGTGGCCATGCCCACAAATCACAAAATAAACTATAACCTTACTCCTTTCACTGAGGAGTGGCTGGTCCTACCAGCCTTGTGTAGGGAATCCAGATCTGTGCAGCTCCTTTCCTGTGGGCAGCATGTGTGAGCAAAGGAAACAGACACAGACCAAAGCCTGAGCAACCTCAAAACCCAGCAGCAGCGAGAGAGTGGTGACACACACGTGAGGCTCAGGGCACTCCTCACACCAGAAACTCTGCAAAGCCCACCTTCCTGTGCCCCTGTGGCTTCTTGTGTTCTGACAGAGTTCTTGGCAGGAGCACCACGAGGGATGGACTTACCACAGAAAGTCTCTCCTGCCAGACTTCAGTGGGGTATCAGGAAAGCAGAGCATGGAACCACATTTAGTGGTTCCTCCCTTCCCATTCTCATTCTCTTTCACATGGTGTCCCACTGCTGTCCCTGTCCTTTCCTTGTAATGTCCCTCTACCAGTACTTTTTAATTAAATGAAACCATTCTCCATTTTTCTTTTTTTTTTGTTGCCCTAAGCATTTGATTTTATATGCATGTCCACATATGTACACACAGATTATGCATGTATAAAGAAAACCTCAATAAAATTAAACACCAAAGCAACAAAACAAAAACATATTCTTCCATTACTGGACCAAAGAGGTTCCAGCAACAACATAACATCTGCTAAACATCAGATGGGGTGCACTCTGGTTAATACATGTTGCTCAGTAACAATAAAAAAGTTACTTTGATAACTACAAAATTCAGATAGTTCAGAGTATATCACTGGATTACTTCAAGAAGAATTTGATTACAGGCAGCAACTGGTTCGTGTGCAGACTGACAAAGTTTGGTGAATGTTGCACAACTTACAGACCTTGGCAAAATTCGGATTGCTTGTGACAAACTCTTTCAGAACAAGACATAAATGGAAAAAATCCCCCACTAAGAGAAACTGGCCATGCTTTGCCATGAGGCTGGAAGCTGCCCAAGCTGAAGCCATTTTGCTTCCTTTTCTCTGTTGTCTTTCAGAACTGCCTCAAGTGTTTCACACCAAAAACAGGGCTGCAGCATAATCTCATCACAGCAAACATCACATAAAAATACAGCTCAAAGAAAAAAGCACCCGTTGCCATGCATTGATGTAGTTGCACAATTCATGTGTGGAATAGCACACAATTTCAGGATTAGCACTGGCTTGTGCTATCTTGTGTTATAGATAGGCAAATATAGAGTGGCCCTGACTCAGTGATAGTGTACAGCAAGAACAGCCACCACCACCTGCAATAACAAAAATCTGAGCTTCTGAAACCCAGGCTTTGCCTTCTCTACCAGGGTAGTTACACTGTCAGGCAATATGAGTCAATCCACTTCCCCAAAAGCATGAAGGAGTAACTGAAATGTTGAGCACTTCTGCCATTGTAAAAAATAGCTTTTTGAATAGTTGTCATGTTTTTGGTTATTTAGATATGCTCAACTTCCTAAAGGCAGCCACTTCAATGTAATATTTTTCACTAGGACCAGCAGTTGAAAATACAGAAGATAGTTTCAACAGTCTCTTTTACACGCTTAAAAGTTAATATTTTAAGTATGACCCTGTCATACAAAGTGCAAAAGATAGTTCCTCAGTGGGGAGTCAATCATCTAAATATTTTACCAAAAATTTCACTGCATTTTTGCCTAAACATATAAAAGAAAAAAACACACCTATCATAAGCTGTTGCTTCTTTTCACGCACAAGTGTTACTAAAATGACCCAGAAATCTCCCCCAAATTAGAAAAGAAGACAACAGCTGGCCAAAGATAACAATCAAATCAAACAACACCCTGACAGTGCTTGAGTCATTTAAAATGAGACAGGACAAAGCACTTAAGAATGTACCACAGGGAACAACTTGCACTGAGGAGGAGACGAGAGTACATGATTTTGGCCCCAGTTCAGCAAAGCTCTTAAGCACATGCTTAAGTGCTCTGCTGAATCAGGGCCACCGTGAGCCAGATTTTCACAAAAATCAGAAAGGCACCTCTGCTTTCTGGGTAGAGACCACTACATACTGGTGCACTGAGGACTCTTACATGACTTCACCTAGGCACAAAATCTACATTTGCCATTGTTTTAGCTGCCTGCCTGGGTCAGACGGCTTTTACGAACATGAGCATGCTGTGACCACCGCAGAAATCTCCTTCACACTCTTCAATTTTACAATTAGAAAGTAATTGAAATTATGGCTTCAAATAGTGCTTTCTGCATTTCTGTGCTCATCAAATTTTTCATCCTTGCAAAGGAAAATAACGGCAGCTTCACTTTGTTCTGTATGAATAACCTTAAGTGTTTTTAGAGTAAGCATGTTCATGTTTATTCTGTACGCGCTGGGGAAAAAAGCAGCACAGTGATACCATCCCTTCAACTACGACTGTTTTTTTGTTTTTGGGAAGCCACGATATTCTTTACACTAAATGGTCAGGACAACAACAGCTTTCTGATGTGTTTGTAGAAATTGAAACACAGGTCTATTCCAAATTTACGTCTTGACGCAATTTATATGAATGCTGCTGCCTATACAGAGGAAACATGCTTTTAAAAAATCAGGTTGAATTAAAAAACTAATACAAAGTAAGTGGAATATTTCTGATTTCTCCCTTAGTGAGAGTTCCATACTTGTCACATCCAGCTTTACAGTAACTGTAGCTATTTATCTGGGTGCTTCACTGACTCCACTGTTAAGAAAAGAGGTAGTTAGCAGGGAGCGATCCCTAAACAATAACAGCGGGAATAAAAACAAGACCCTAGCTCGTGGAGGAGCACTGTTTAAATGCTAATATGAAGCCCCAAGTTTCTAACATGAAGTCTGATTTCTTTCTTTCTTAGAGATCAGGGACACTGGAATTCTAGCTCTATTTTTTGTTTTGCTTTTAGCTCGGCTGTACTGCCGTGAACCACGGAATCCTTGTGTGCGGGGAGGTGCAGGAATGGCAGTATTTGTGCACGTATGTGAGGAGTTCCCAGCTTTCCTGAACAGCAAAAACTTTGCCTTGATACAGCCAAAGCTACAAAGTTTTGTTCTTTACTTCAGGATGTACAGGTGATGATTTTAGCTCTGAAGGGCTCTGATGTGTCAGTGAAGGAGATGTAGACTCCACGTTACCTTGATGTTTAATTAATAATTGAGCCAAGATCACCAAACCATTTCACCAGCACATACACACCAGGCTGACACAGTGCTTCTAGAAGTATAATCTTTCATCCAGCAACTCAACCTGACTGCCCTTAGCCCAATAAAACAAGAGGGAAAAATAAAACCTCCTCCAAACTGCCTTTGATTTGCAACATCAGTAACAGCTTACTATTGGGACAGTGGCTACTAATATATGGAATTTCTCCTTTATGCACATTTCTCCCAGGACACTTGCTTGCCGGTTTGCAGGCATTATCAAATGACAGTGCTTCACATAATCTAATGTTATTGCTTAAAATAATTCCCAGCAACTTAACCCGAAGCTGTAACATTTTTACCACTTCCTCTTTGGGGCTTTCAGGGTTGTGGTTGCAAATTTAGGAGTTGTGTACACTACTGAAGATTAGGAAACAGGACAAATCCTTTCAAGCTTCAGCTCTTCTAACCTTTTGCACTGGACTGCTTTTGGTCACTTTGATCTCTAAGAGATTCATACTGTTTAATACATACTGAGGAACTCTGCCAAACAATACAGTTCTGCATTCCTTTGCTGTGTGACAAGTCGAAGTAACCTAGAAAATCCAGCCCCTTACTGCAAAACTTCTCACAGAGGATTTTTCCACTGTGGGTTAGTTTTCAAAATTTCAGGTGCTATTTTGAAATGGAGAGAGTAATCTTCACTTCTAACCAAACCACTTGGCCGCTTGATGAATAAAATTACACTGAATCAGGACGATCTGGGTCTCTTTGTAAAAGCAGAATTCCTCATCAAAGCTTACTTAACATCTGCACTAAGTTGAAGTGGTTTTCAAACAAACCCAAGAATCTCTGATATCTACAGTGCTGCAAAAACAAGCAGGTTCAGAAGGCAATCCTATAATTCATCAGAAAGTAAACATCAGCATGATGACGTCTTCGTGTTGAATTAGTTACAAGCCACGCTGCCTGATGCAGAATTATTTTTTTTTCCCGCTTAGATCTACATCATGTACAAAATATTATTTCACAAAGTGCAAACCCATTCTATATCTGCAATTATTTTATCAGCAAAAATCATACACAAAAGTTAGAAAATCTTGATAAACAGTATCTAATATACATACTGTGAGGCTTTTTCACAAGAAGACACCAAATCCCCAGAATTTGAAATTATAACTCACAGTTAGAAAAGGCTAGTGAGCAGATTAGAAAACAGTATTATCACTTAACTTGATATTTAGTAGTACATTACCTAGAAGGCTAATGCCTAAACGAGAGAGCCCCTGTCTCAGTCCTTCTCCCAGGCTCTCTGGAAGCTGCCTTCTCCATTCTTCTTGTCTGTTGTAATGCTCCTCATCCAGTGACAGCCTGTCCATATTCCGAGCAAGACTTGTTGCCAGATTGGTAATTGACGTCAGTGTACCTAAATGCATGGAGAGATACATTTGGGTCTGGATCAAAATGCTTTAATTTAAACCACGGAGGCATTGTATGCCTTACTGCAATGCTGAGCTTATGAGCAGAGCAGCAAGTCAAGTGAACAGTCACCCATGTGTAACATGCTTTACTATTTGTCAAGCATCACCACGCTGCTGCTATGGCCCGTGTCACGCCTTTTACATTAGCCTGCTCCAGGTTGCCTGGTCGGTGGGAACAGAAACTCATCTGAACATCCTTCTCCAGTTCCCTGACTTGTGGAAGGCTAATCTAAACGGAGAGGGGGGTGACGGAAAGGTAAACAAATATTTACAGAAGGAGCCGTGAGGCCGCGTCCTGCGGGAGGCAGGAGCGGAGGCTCGGAGCAGCAGCCGGGGCAGCGGCCGTGTCTGCGCAGCAGCTGGAGCCACGCGATGGCACTGTTTGTACAGGCTTTGCAAGGGAAAAGCTCCTCCTGTTCCCACGGCAGGCCAGCCCCACTGTCAAATCCCATCCACGTACTCATACAGTTACGACAACTGTATCTACTTCTTTTTTTTTTAAATAATAAATATGATGAGGCGACCGAGTGTAGAATTTCTGATGGCTAGCAGAAGTGCAGAACACCTTTATACTTCTGCAGTTATCACATGAAATACTTGCTGAGTGAATATCTATTTCCCACTGGGAGGTTTAAAATTCTGAAGTTTCTGAAACATTCTCATGCACTGCAGTAAAGTGGTGATCTGTTTAGTATATGAAACATTGCATGTGAGCTTGTTACATACACTCTTAGCTTAGCTAAGCAGGAACTGTTTGGTTTTTGAGCCCTGGTACCAAGAATTTCAACTGGCACTGTCAGAGCAGCACAAGACAAGGCAGGGCCAGGAGACTGAAGGATGGACAGATTTTATTGCTTAAAACTTTAACAATGCATGACAACAAGCAGTAGTTGGAGTAATAAAGGGAAAGCTCTACCTTTGGAAATGTGTTTTACAAATGATGTTGTTCCTCTGGAAACTCCACTGACAAATGCTCCTGGGCCTCTGGTCAGTCCTTCATAGGGGAGCCTAAAGAAATCAGCTATGCCATTCCCTATGCTTCTCACCAGACTAGCTGGGCTTCCAAGAATTTCCAATGATCCAACAACCCAGCCTGTGTGGAGAAACAAGACACATGTTACAGCTGCAAAAACTGCAGAAGCAGCAGTTGTGAAAAGGTTACTCCTTAATTATCTTTTTCACACTAGAATTCATTGCATTATGAACTTCCTTTGAGCAAAACACAGGAAATAACTCATCCACTATGAATTCAGAAATGGCAATCTTTCGTACTTCGTAAATCAAAGAAATCCTTTTGGCAAACTCACAAATAGCTTTAGAATTACTTCCTTCCAGGAGCTTCCCGTATTTCTGCTAAAAGTGTGTGAGGGAGGGGGATGCGAGAGCCTCACAGCTACAGAGGAATGGACTGCAAGCTCAGATGCTTGGGTTGGTTTTAGACACTATAAGGCAGCGTTGTGATTTCACATCCTCATGTGATAGAATTGTGACAGGGAGTTTACACTGATACAATGTACTGCTTTACCGGAGTGTGCAGGTCAATTGCTTGATGGAGTGTTAGGAAAAGGGATGCAGATTTTTGACAAGTGCTTAAGAAGTTATTTTAAATCCACCTCAACCCTTCTAAGCTGATCATTTTCTTTCAGAGTGCAGTGAAAGCCAGACAAATGTCTTCTGCTCAGTACAGTTGTGTAAACAGCAATGACATCTACATGCTGATTAGGTTACTCATAGGGGAGTATTCCTTATGGATATCCCAGGAGAAGTATCTGCAGATCTGGTTTCCTATATAAACGCAGGGTTGCCAGCAGCTTGCTGGATGGCTGAGCACGCAGCAATCTGCTGCTGGAAAGCTATTTGCAGGTCTTGTCTTTCTCAGGCTGGTAGGCAGCAGATTTATTAGGGAAACAGTGCTGCATAACTCTTTTTTTGGCAGCCCAGAGAGAGCAATTCAGAAATGGCAATAAATGTGAAACAGGAACTGTTTGGTTTTTGAGCCCTGGTACCAAGAATTTCAGCTGGCACTGTCAGAGCAGCACAAGACAAGGCAGGGCCAGGAGACTGAAGGATGGACAGATTTTATTGCTTAAAACTTTAACAATGCATGACAACAAGCAGTAGTTGGAGTAATAAAGGGAAAGCTCTACCTTTGGAAATGTGTTTTACAAATGATGTTGTTCCTCTGAAACTCCACTGACAAATGCTCCTGGGCCTCTGGTCAGTCCTTCATAGGGGAGCCTAAAGAAATCAGCTATGCCATTCCTATGCTTCTCACCAGACTAGCTGGGCTTCCAAGAATTTCCAATGATCCAACAACCCAGCCTGTGTGGAGAAACAAGACACATGTTACAGCTGCAAAAACTGCAGAAGCAGCAGTTGTGAAAAGGTTACTCCTTAATTATCTTTTTCACACTAGAATTCATTGCATTATGAACTTCCTTTGAGCAAAACACAGGAAATAACTCATCCACTATGAATTCAGAAATGGCAATCTTTCGTACTTCGTAAATCAAAGAAATCCTTTTGGCAAACTCACAAATAGCTTTAGAATTACTTCCTTCCAGGAGCTTCCTGTATTTCTGCTAAAAGTGTGTGAGGGGGGGGGGATGCGAGAGCCTCACAGCTACAGAGGAATGGACTGCAAGCTCAGATGCTTGGGTTGGTTTTAGACACTATAAGGCAGCGTTGTGATTTCACATCCTCATGTGATAGAATTGTGACAGGGAGTTTACACTGATACAATGTACTGCTTTACCGGAGTGTGCAGGTCAATTGCTTGATGGAGTGTTAGGAAAAGGGATGCAGATTTTTGACAAGTGCTTAAGAAGTTATTTTAAATCCACCTCAACCCTTCTAAGCTGATCATTTTCTTTCAGAGTGCAGTGAAAGCCAGACAAATGTCTTCTGCTCAGTACAGTTGTGTAAACAGCAATGACATCTACATGCTGATTAGGTTACTCATAGGGGAGTATTCCTTATGGATATCCCAGGAGAAGTATCTGCAGATCTGGTTTCCTATATAAACGCAGGGTTGCCAGCAGCTTGCTGGATGGCTGAGCACGCAGCAATCTGCTGCTGGAAAGCTATTTGCAGGTCTTGTCTTTCTCAGGCTGGTAGGCAGCAGATTTATTAGGGAAACAGTGCTGCATAACTCTTTTTTTGGCAGCCCAGAGAGAGCAATTCAGAAATGGCAATAAATGTGAAACAGGAACTGTTTGGTCTTTGAGCCCTGGTACCACGAATTTCAGCTGGCACTGTCAGAGCGCACAAGGTGTGACAGGGCCAGGAGACTGAAGGATGGACAGACTGGCCTCCTGCTCTCCCATGAGGGCCCTTGATCTGTGCTCTGCCCTCCTCATTCCCATCTCATCATTGAAAACTCCTGCTATCCAGATGCTTTTCTTGTTTTCTTTTAACCCCTCCCAGTCATTCCTGTGGAAGGCTGAATCATGAAACCAAACAGAAGAGAAAATGTTACTCATATGAAATGAATTAATCTCATACTATCATTCTAAGCTCCCGGAAAATCTATTATTCTTGTTGAATCTATCCCACATTTCAGTGCTGGCAGGTTGAGAACTCCAGTACTTGTCATATAAAAAGCAGGAACCAGAGTGGACATAAGAGAGAGGGTGGGATGGACTACAAAAACAAAACCCAAGTGCTACTGGCAATGCAATGAACAGAGCAGCAACACACACTGTGGCCCTGCTGTCCTGGAAAGGAGCATCCCCTGGCAGCAGGACCAGGGGAAGCCAGAACTCCAGGTTGGGCCTGCAATTCCCTTGCTGCAGGATTTTTAATAAATTATCTTTGTCTCTGTGTGAAGTGCTGAAAAGCTGGAGGGGTGGGGGAGGTGTGTATGGAGATGTTCTTTCTGCTTTTTCTGATCAATATTATTGCAAAAACTCCTTAGAGCCTTTTTCCCCCCGCAGATAGTCTTGACATTCCTTGTCCTACATGGTGGTGTGATGGCAAGTGGCTACAGGACACTGCAGCTCAGTGCCTTGGTGCCCTGCAACATCCCCAGCAGGCACCACCAGCCTGGGACATGGGGGACTCCACTCGCCTGCTGGGACAGCCAGCATTTCGGGAATGTAAAACAGAAAAAAACCAGGAATGAAAACAGTTAAACACAAAACTGAGGGGTTGCCTGGTATGCCAGGGATGGTTTGCTGTAATCTGTCCCTGCCTGTCAGGTTTGAGAAGCTCTGGGTGGATCATGCTCACCCTGGGAGAGTGTATGGGAATAATGTACAACATGCAGCATGGGTGACCCTCCTTGGCCAATGCTCAGGGCAAACCCAATGGCTCCTCACTGCCAGCTTGGACTACCCAACCCAGGGAAGAAGGCCTGGGATTAAGTCAGGAATAGGAGAATGAGGAACCAGGAACAACCCCTCAGTTCACAAGCTCTGTGTGGCATTTTACTTTGCAGAATACAGTACCATGTCAGGTTACCATTTCCCACTTACGCATAGTAATTATATCCACTGACATGAAATAAATATGACTGTATTAGCAGAGAGCCACTGAATTTTCTTTATAGGCAATTATAGGGCTAGATGTGGTACCAGTGATATTTTTGATTAGAATTTTATTCACTTTTTTATAGGGGACAACTTAATTAGAAAAGAATAGGAGATTTCCATTGCAGGTTTGGCTGATTTGAGATAAGCAATGCTAATGAGCATATCTGAACAGAGCTTTCCAGCCCCATCCATGGCTTTAATGGATTCTGACCACTCTTTGCAACACATAGGGCAACCTGATGCAGCCCCTTCAGCAAGATTTGGGGAAAATCCTGCTCCCTCCCACAGGTCAGCAGTGGTTCTGCCCACAGCTAAGGGCCAAAGAGCGCATATCCCTGAGTATAAGGTATGGCTGTATGGGCAGGCTGTCTGTGCAGATGCCACCAATGATTTATGCATGAGAAGAAGGGGGTTGAACAACCCCTATTTCAGATTAATGTAGTTAAAATGCAGGAGCATGAGACCCTCTTCCATAAGAGACCAACTGTGCTAATGGTGAGAAAAAACTCAGGGTTTGCAGATCATATAAAGCTTTTTGCTTGATTTTTTCCTTCCTTTCTTTACTTTGTTGACACAGTCAGCTCTTTTGACAAGTGTCACAAAGTCTTCAATAGAAACCATTTTCATTGCTAAACCCAACATTAATCAGCACAATTCACCATTTTAATCATGGTGACATCTTTCAAACAATACATTTTAGTTTTAGTACTTTCAGTGGGAGGTAAGTATATATGCATATGTATTCTCCTGAAGAGAAGTTCCACCAAAGCAAACCTCAGTTCTTAATACTTAAATCTGCTTGATTTCAGATACATCACTGATTCCAGAGCAAGTGATGGGGGAGAAGCATTTACACTGTGGACCATATTTGGCCACAGTTTCACTCTTAATTACCAAGCAACAAGATCTGCCCTTCTGTACTATGAGATTTAACTACAGAACAAATCTAAACGAGTAGCAAAAAGAAAAACCTGCAAAGTTTGCAAGCATAATATTGCAAGAAAATAATGAACTGGTACACTGTTCTGGTGCACAACTGTGCACACTGTTGTCACAATCAGTAGTGCAAGTTAGGCATGCACAGAGTGAAACACAATGTCAGCATCTATATATAGATGAAATACACGTGTACAGTTTTGGAAAGTGTGCACAGAAGTCAGGTTGCAGCTATGCTTCCAGTCCAAATGGAAGCATTAGGATCTCAGAAAATCTGACTATTAGTATTGCAAGAAAATAAATTCCACGTTTCAGTGTGGAATATGTTACTTCTGTGTGATCATGGAAGAGTTTTCTGTCTCAGGCACAAATTCTGTGCTGCACCAAGACTCATCAGAGACCAGATTTCATTACTTCTATATTGGTATTTATGGAAAACAAAATGTACCTGATAACTTAAAAAGATTAATTGCTTGCTATTGATCCTATATAGGAAAAAGTTACTAAGAGCAAACTTCATAGTTCTTGGATCAAAGGACAACAAACATCTGTGTGGCAGTTTAGATCGAAGGCTGTATGAAGAAAGACAGATTCCTAATCATAAACTGCAGCCAAAAGGAGTTTTAACAACAAAACAACATTCAGGCCTATAATTTACTTCTGAAGGCAGAGCAACATGCTGAATAATTTGATTAAACAGTGTTTTGGGGAGTTTATGTAAGGAATGTGGGTTGATTCTGACTAGTGCTATAATATAAAATTACAAAACCTAAGCCAGCTAGAACACATTTTAATGCTGTGTTCAGGGTTTCAGGTGGCTAAAGCCTTCAGGTGGCTGGCTAATGTTTAGCACAATGTTGCAAATCTTCACAGATGTCTGCTCAGCTATTTTATTTCCCTTCTGTTGCATGACAGGACCTGAATGGTGTCTGAAAGTATCATTATCAAACAGCGTCTAAAGAGAACAAAAATTGTACTGCTAACATCCAGGGTACTCATCTTGAGCGACAGCCACAGAATCCTGGGAGCCAATGAAAATGCTGCTCATAAAGGAAAAGCACTGACCTGCTCTGAAAAGGGCTCCAGCAGCGTAATGCATGGCCAGGGCGTGCACAAGCTGCCTGGCCGTGGTGAAGATGGGTCCTCGCTCAAATTCAGAGAAGGACAGAGGGGTGTGGTCTGAGGCTATATACAGTTTCAATGAAGCATGAATACTGACAAGGAGATTAACAGGTTGTATTTTTAATCTTCTGAGCTTCACTGGCTTGACTAAAGCTCTTGCATGCTCTCTCACTTGTTCAGGCACTATCAGGATAGTGTCTGAAGCACTGATGGATTTACAAGCAGTTCTGTTTTCTGGGAGATATGTATCAAACAAAGTCTTAATGTAGTAAACAAAGGTGTCTTCCACATACAGCCTAGCTGGTTTGAGCTCAAAGCTGAAGTCATTCACGTGAAACATGAAATTCTCTTCCTTGGAAAAAGCAATGAAGAGTTTAATAAAGCAGTTTTCCTTATAGCTTTCCAAATCTTTGTTACAAACAATGAGGTTGTTCATTCTTGACCACTGCGCGGTTTCAGTTTTCTCTTCTTGGCACAGCAGGACTGCAAAATGGAAATTGGATTTGCTGTACAACTGATTGTCCAGTTGCAAGTCTTCACAATACACTCGGAGACTATGAAACTGTGGGAGGCCTTCCACAGAGTCCTGCTGGAACTCCTGCGACAGGGAGCTGGGGGCTGGGGCCATGTGGAGGAAAACATTGTCTGCTGTGAGACGCAGGAGTTCGGATGACACTTTGTGGTTTGTAATATCATCAAATGCAGCAAGACTCAACTGACTGATGAACATTTTCAGTGACAGGATCTGCTCTCGGCTTCTAGACAGGAGGGAAAAGAAGTTTTATTACTTCCTGTCTTTTGAGCTCACCTGGCATCTTCTTGCTTGCTATCAAGAGAAACATTCTCTATAATATGTGGGAAACTCATTGTGCAAGTCCTGCTAACTGAGACAAGTCCCATTACTGGGATTTGGCAACCTGGATCACCACAGTGAGTACCACCCAGGAGGTCTTCTAAGAAACAGGACAGTATATATCTATACCAGGGTTGTCTTTTTTATCATTCAAGAGGATAGTCTGAACAGGATCATCTCTATCTACACACCAATTCCCTATTTTATTTTACAGAGACAGATATTAAAACACACCACAGATTCAATTTTCTGATGATCCATGTACAGCCTCAGATGTTTCACTGAAGGTTACTATTACAGATAATCATTTCACATCACACGCAGCGAGTGCCCTCCAATGAAGCCACTGCAGTATTTCTGTCCTGATGGCATTGAGGGCCTCCCCCTGCAATGTAAACTGCCCATTGCCAAGTTTAACTAGCAAATGGACCATCAGGTACTGCTGATGACCAGTTGCTCGGGGATTAATACTTAATTACAATGCAAATAAAAACAGCACAACAACTTCCACTCGAGTTGTAACAGGGTTGCTGGAGGCCAAGCATTCTGCAGAAATAAGTAGTATTATAATTGCACTTGAATGAAGCTGAGGACCAGATTGTGGTGTGTTATGGAAGTGGGGAAATCTTCTAAAGAAGGGTGTTATAATCAAGCATGATTAATTATTAACTGTAAGGCTATTTCTACAGCTCTTGCATATTAAGTCTTTGGGAACTTGTAAGATTACAGATGGCAGGACCTGGCTCAATAAATTTGAAACTGATGAACACACTCAAAATTAATTACTATGGAAAAGGTCTTTTTTTTTTTCAAATGAACAACTCAGGTCCTCCTTTTGCACCAGTCATCTAATGTTTACCCTACAGTGACATGACTTTTGATGTCAGATTGTCCTTTTCAACTGTGATATGCAAAGCCATATGGTCTAAACACATGCTACAGAGCATGCAGCTGTATTAAACAAAACAAACAGCTAAGTTAAAGTTTCTAAGTCAGTTAACACTTAGAAAGCTGACTGAGCTCCCAGCAATGCTTTTAATCATCTTTTATGTGCTTTATGTACCTGTTGAGGTTGATACCATCAGGTCCTGCTCTTCCTTCTGGGGCCAAGGTTATGACTGTTGTTCCACAGTGATGGGCGATGTCCACATAAACACAGCCAAAGCCAGTCAAGAACACAATCTAAAGGAGAGGGTTAAAACCACATGGAATGTAACCAAAATCACTATTTTTAATGTCATAAATGAATTTAATGTTATTAATGCCTTCTGGTTGAGATCTTTTATTCAAATCAGGATACTATTCAGGAAAAAAGTCAGATTTCAGTGATTCAGAAAATAACTGTTCTGATACTTTAAGTAGTTCAGTTATTCAGGAAGATGAAATTTGCATCTCATCATTCAACTGCATAAGTCAATACATTTTAATGAGACACTTCTCCAGAAAAAAATCAAGATGTGCTGGGGAGGGTGGAGTTTATATGAGAAGAATAAAGAGGAAATTTAAATTTGTGATTTTGGATTAAGCAGAAAGGCTCCTGAAGCTCTAAAAAATGCCACTTTCTCCTCTAGAAAACAAAACCTAAACTAACATTATGTTGCTATGCCCTAGCTCAGAGCTGGGTGGATGAATGGCTGATAGCATCATATAAAACACATGAAGTAACTAACATTTTGGATCCATGAAAACTTGCATTAACAACTCAGGACTGAAAACATTATTAAGCCATTTAAACTGGTTTGTGAGAGCACCTCCACAGGCAAGGTGCCAGCACGAGAAAATGGCAAAAATCTATTGGAAAGCATAAAACAACTAAAAAGGCAGGGAAAATGGGAATTTGACAACAGGTTTCTGTCTTGCTTACAGGTGTACAAACTTTCATTCTGGACAAGTTGTCTTTAGGAATATCGTACTTATAGAAATGGTGTACTGCTTTTGGAGCTTAATTCTGCAATATTTCCAAGTTTTGTGTTTCTCCAGAATATAAAAGATTAAGAAGATCTTTTAAAGGTTTGGAAAACTCACAGCAGTCCTTGTTAGAGCAAGCTGGCTTCTCTTTTCTTTTAAGGTTACTATCAACATAACTGTTTAGTACTAGATTGCAATGACAGAAGCTATAATATAATGGAATGCAAACTTGAGAAACAACACAAAGATATTGGGCTAGCCCAGATAAAACCAACAGCTATTTGTCTTGAAGAGTCTTTACTGCTGTTAAGAAGTCACCAGAAGCAAAAACAATTGCAAGTTTAGTAGGATCAGCACTTAAACTGATTGTTAAGCTATTCATAATAACCTTGTACAGATAATTAAATGTCATTAATAAAATTTCTTATTCTTCTGACAATTACATAGAAGAAAACTTCTACTTTTGACATGTCAGTTTTAATCCTTTGCTTGTCTGGAAGAGATTCACAGTCCTACACAGAGAAAAAAGGACATGTACAGAATTTTCAAAAATCTAATTATTCTAAATAAACCTCCACTGATCTTGAAGATTGGTAATTTTAAATTCCAATTTCAGATTATTCTGATGATAAATACTTCAATATTTATTAAAGTATTAGTTTTAAGTAATTTTTCATTTACTTTCTAATAGAAAAAGAAGTACCTGTGACCACATAGAAGAAATACAAATTACCTAAGATCCTTTAAATCCCAGTTATTTCACAACCTGAACTGAACTGTATGTGACACTATTAGTGCATTTCTTATTCACTTATATTCACAGTTTTCAAAGAGAAAGATAGACTTAGAAATCCTTGGAAAATTTTCAACATGTACATCCTACAACTTCAATAACAGAAGGCTATACTTTTTTGGAGAGCTGTTCAAGTAGACAATGATCCCCAAATGTTGTCTTAGCATCTAATTCCTTCTAGGAGCCAGATATTTATAAAGAACCCTGGTCTGGCATAACATTAATGACTGAAATTTGAAACCCTGCATTGCTTGACTGGCTTGCTGAATGGAACTGAACTACTTGCTATATAACATAACACTCAATAATCAAGAGCATTTTGTGATTCGTGCCCAGGGAAAACATCTGAAACTAGTATTTCTTTCAAAGAGCCAAGCAGTTTATGTTGATTCCATGTAAACTAATGACTTCAAAGATGGAAAAAATTCCCATCAAAAAGAATTACTCCAGTCAAGGAAACTTTCATTTACCTCAAGATCCAGAGAAAAATAACAGAAGGCAAGAAAAGGGAGGGGTTGTTTTGTTTTAGAAAAAACATGAGTAGCTTCTGTAAAGATACAGAGGGAGAATGACCATGATGATTCCTACAAGATAATAAGATAATTATCCTGTGATAATTAAGTCACCAAATTTTCCTGGATCCTGTGGCATTCTTTGCTTACAGAGTCCAGAAATTTTCAGGACTGATTTTTCCAGGTAACACCAGGTTGATTAAAAAGTGAAAAAAAATCAGTGTTATAAAGCCTCTGCATTCAGTCTAGCTATTTCAAAAAGAGACAGTAAAGAAGATAGTCTGTGCTCTAAAATTTCCACAGGAAGGGGCTTAGTTAGGCAGGAGAGTTCCCAGGAGTTAAATAAAACCCCTTAAACCAACAGAAAGGATACATTTACAGTAGAGGAACAATGCACTGTGCAGGTCAGAAAGACAACCATTTATGGTGTGAATTAGGAAGTAATTTATAATGATTTACTTGTGTTCCTTGGTTGTTGATGTCCACAACATCACTCCATTCATTTACTAATTCATCAGATGACACCACTTTCAGGAGAATACTGGGCAATAAATCTCTTGTTTTGCAGTCTGGATAGCTGGAGATTTGATGGTAAAGTTCATGATGAACTGAACATTCAGCTGGAATCCTCCTACAGTAAACTTCAAATTTGGGTGTATCTGAAATATTATAAAATATACAAGATCAGAGCCTTCTAAAACCTGTATGAAATCAAAACTCATCTATGCTTGCACAAATAAGAAAGTTTCTGTCTGAAATATTCCTAATAAATAAAAACATTGTTTTTCTATCACTTAGAGTATTATATGTTTGGATTTTTCCTTTTCTCTTTCTATTTCATAAAGTTTTACAGAAATAATATTCCACTGAGCATTCCATTAATTTACTGTAACCAGACCTTTGACAATATGTTTTGTTACATTTGCAAATCTGAGAAAATAGAAATGTTCCATGGGATTGAATTGCTATCAGCAAAACTCCACTGCCTATGGCTTTCCTACAGCTGGGTCACCTTGACAGCTGGAACCAGGAGGCCCAAAAGCCCAGAGACAAATATTTAAGTTCACACTCCTGACCTCACAATTAGCTCCAACAGCTTCCAGAGTCTCTCACTTTGAGACAGACCTTCATGAGGGCATCAAGTTCTTGCTATAACCAAAACACCCACTGAACTCAATTTTGGACTGGAGATACAGTAAGATAAGTTATACTACAACAATGCACTGTTTCTAATTATGGCATTGTACCTACCTTTGAAATTCTCTTTTACAAGCAATGGAATGGAGCACCTATTGTGGATAATGATACGAGGACTAGGATCTTCTGTAAGCGTTAGGTATGTCACGCCAAGATGCTCTTGGTAAGTCAGTGCTATAGCTCTAAAACAGAAGCAGATATGTTGGATTATACCTGTTTTGGGTGAAATCTTTACATATTATGACCTTGAACAATTAAAAACATTCAAAATTAGCATCTGTAAGATTCTTTATTATCAAGTTCCAAGTCCATAGATATTTATATACATTTAGGCAAGCACACATCTCCACTTCATCAGAAGAATGCATGGAAATAGTCCAAAAAACATGAGAGAAGAAATTGCTTCATGGAGAGTACTCATGAGTTAAACTGAACATGTGTGTCTACAAGAGAGTCCTAGCCAGCAGAGACTTTTATTAAATTAAAAACATGAGATTGTAGGCCCAAATTTCCAACATGAATCTTTAAAATTTTCCAGAAGAATTTGCATGGATACTTCTCTGGTACACATGAAAGGTATTTGAACAAATATGTAAATCTAACTGACAGCTCCCCTGGAATGATCCACAATGCTATTGCTCTTTTAAATGTTAATGTTATGGATCATCACTACATCGATTTCCAAAATGAGTTTAGTTCTACTCATTAGCTACATAAAATATCTTCATACATAAACATACCTTCCTATTTTTTTCTCTTGAGCAAATTTATTGGCTGTTGCTAAAAACCCTTAACCTCATAGTAAAAATTTTTTAAAAATCCAAAGTCTGAAAATCTGATTAGGAACATGGGATTCTCTGTGCCTGTGGCAGAACGATAAGGAATCCTTCCCTTATTTTCCATTAAATTTTTTAAAATCTGAAGTCTGTGTAAGAATCTTTAGTATCCAAAATGACACCTCTTGGACTCTGCAGAGGAACTGTGTGAGGGTTTGAATAATATCAAGCACTTCAGGGAAGAGAAAGATCACATCTCTGATAAATATATACTGATGTAGCCTTTCTAATTTCAGCAGAGAGTTTCTTGTTTGTACCAGTGTAAGCATGAATGGATTCAGATATCAGGTTCAAGAAATTAAGCTTCTTATCTGACAAGTAACTGGACTGCTGTTTTTAACTAGCTGGTTCCATAAGTTTGTAAACAGAATGTACAACTGCACAGTTCAAGCTTTAAAACTTGAAAATTTTCCTTGCTGTAATCTCAAAATAGTTTCATCCCTTTTGTCTTTTCTTCTTTATCCTCTTATTATGCTTTTGTTCACAAATTTAAAAAATGCACTAATTCCCCAATATAAGCTTTTCATGCTCTTACTTGCATGCACATTGAAAAATAGCAGGCCATACATTCTAAGAAGTGTAAAACTTGTACATGGCCATATCATTAAACCACTTATAATAAAGGCATCAAAACCATCAGAAGATAACAATTTTTAAATTAAAGTAAGACTTGCCTTTACATATGGGGGGCATGTGTTACTTTGACTTTTGCATTACTCTCTTATGGTTTCTGACTAGCTGAGGCTTGACAGCAACAAGCCAAGCTTGCTGTTGGAGAGCGCGCAGTACCTGGTGCAGAATCCGCCTTCGGCGCGCGCGCCCGTGGGCACCGCCACGCTCTGCCTCGCCAGCTCCGCGCTCACCACGGCCGGGAGGCTCCACAGCTGGCGGCTGCCGGCGCTGCCGAAGGCCAGCACCAGGCGCCTGTCCCTGTCCCCCAGGGACGCCCCTGCTGCCGCGGCACCCGGCTCGCACAGCAGGTCCCAGCAGGGCACGGCGCTCAGCGCCTCGCCGCAGCCTGCCCCGGCCGGGCCGACGCCGAACACCGTACTGTCGGGGCAGTGGAAGTCCTGGAAATGAAAAAGGGGGTGGTAGCATGGCATGCTGGCTCCTAAAAGGAAGTTTATTCATGTTGATTTTGCACAGAACACTCAAGTAGCCAGTGACCACAACTAACTAATGGTTGCACTAAGTGCGTTGCCTGAAAGGCTACTTGGCCAAATTCTGCCTTCGGGGATGGGTTTCTAGCACAGCTATCTGAGCAACCGGCTCTAGTGGAAGATGTCTCTGCCCATGCTGAGGGGTTTGGAACTAGATGATCTTTAAAGTCCTTTTAATCCAAGCCTTTCTCTGATTCTCTAATTCTGTGATCTACAGTTGGCTCTCAGTAGCACAACATAGCTCTACCAAAATCAAGTTACGTTCCTGTAACACAACTGCGTGAACAAAATCCATTTAGGGTTACAAAAATAAGAATGGATTTAAACCTCAGTATTCCCCCAATTCCCTATATTTAGACTGCCACAGAATGTGCAATGCACAACTGCAGATACTGATGTGAAGAAAACTAAAGCAGAAGGAAACAATACAGAAACGGGAGCTTTAAAAATTTGTTCATCTGCCAGCTCTTCTATTAAGCTGGACCCTAAGAATTCTTTCCACATATTTTACTACAAATGTAATCTCCAATAAATATGTATAAATGGTTGATTAAAATATATTGACCATGCATACATTTTAGTTCCTGCAAGCTAGTCCTTAAATATTCTGTGAGATTATTAGAAAACTGATATTCACAATTTGATGCAGTCTATGAAATACATAAACTTCGGGCACATCTCTAGTTCTGCAGCTTTGCTCAGATAACTGGAATCTTCCCAAAAGGATAACAAAAAGTTTTCAGCCTGCCAGGCCAATATACCTCTTTTACACGCAAACTCAGTAAAAATTCTGAGAACATTTTCAACAGCTACTACGGATTATGCTGCCTATTTTACTGAAATGGCCATTAGTGCCTGAACAGATGGAGAACAGGCAGAACTAATTCTGCAATGTGCAAGAATTTGCTGCTTGCACAGATTTCTGAGCACAGTTAATTACTGGAGTTGAATTTACCCAGGATTCAATATTCTAAATGATATAAATTACTTTATGATTATTATGTCTAAAGATTTCGATTCCAACCTCTGCTATATGCAGCTCATCTAAACAGAGCTACAGATATAAACAACCATTTTCCACAGATGACAAACAAAAACAGTATCTACAGTGCTTTACCTCTTCTCCTGAGTGGGATTTGGAAATAAAAAGCTGTGGCCTATAATAGATTTGATATGATGTATCATTGATTATTGTTGTCTTATCTTCTATCTGTAGAATTTGTATACCTTGTCGAACCATGGAAGAAATGCAGAATTCACACAACTGTAAGATAATGAAATTGTGATGAAATGAAAATTGTGATGAAGTCACACAAAAATACAAAAGGTAGTGAAATGAATAGAAGCACTGCTCTCTTTCTAATCAAAGAAATCCTCTCTACATTCATGCACTTTGTAACTGGAGCCACATCACATACTTTTGAAGTTGCATCTGTCAATGTTATCCAAACAAGATTGAAAATTCATTAATTCTTTTTCCAGGAGATATTATATTATCTTTATGGGTTGCACAGTATGTTTTTGGCAATCTAATTCTTTAAATTATATTTCATACATTGTTTATACTCTACTTATGTTGGACATTATATTAGCATATTTAGGGAGAAGCTTTCACACTGCATACATTTGATTGTTTTATCTGCTATATGACTTTGTTTTTACATGATAAAGTTACAAATCATTATAATTTTCTTCTAACCTTTTGATGACCTGGAAAAGCACCAAGTTTAATTTCAGCTTCAACAAAACCTTCTTCATCCAATGTTACTACTTCCTCATTATCAGCATCCTTCCATTTTGGGGAGGTCACATTATGAACCAGTTTAATTGCCACTGATTTGTGCACAGTATTAGTGTTTGCCCAGTATATTCCAACCTGAAAAGCTTCCTGCAAGTGAAAAAAGGACTGATCGTCAGTGGTTCACAATTTGACACATTTCTACTACACTTCTGAATGCAGTTTTCAGTAGGCAGTGAATATAATTCCCTGCCTTTCTCCCTCTGATTCTTTCTATGGGGTACAAGGATAGATGAAACCACAAGGTGGATAAGGAACTGATCCTCACAGGGAATCAAGGCTGTAGTCTACACTGAGATGTGTTACTAGGCAGACATTTTGTTTATTAACAGACATACATGGGGGGGAAAAAGATGTCAGAATAAACAGGAAATATCAGATTGCTCAAATGGAATTTACAAGCTGCTGTGTCAAATCACCTTAAATATTTCAAAACTAAAGAATATCAGAACTATAATTAAAAAAAAAGTGCATGGCCAAGATATGTGGGAAGATCTGTTACACTAAATTAAGGAAGGCAGGCATTTGAAAAAAAATCTTCTTCTATTGTAATTCATTCTGTGTCATTATCAACTTTTCTTGCTAACATTAAAAGCTATGAAATAACATTACACAAAGTGCTCTCAAACCAAATATGACTTTCAGGCAGTCCATTTTGCTACTGTGGTCAACAATTTCTCAAGTGACACATTGACACAAAGTCTTTACTTGGCCTTTTTAGCAACCTTCTTGGGCTGCTACCTTACAGCCATGCTGCAGATTCTTTGGCTGAACTGAGAGGAGGGGAAAGGCTGCTGGAACGAAGGCCTTCTTCCTACAGTGTCTTGTGGACAATTTTTAACTATGCATCTTTAGGATGTTGTTTTTCAAACATTGCTACCAAGTATATTGTGCTACCCACTTGTGACTCAGTCAGTGTGGTAAATTCCCATTGTTATTGCTAGTCTTTATCATATGACTAAGAGTCAAACAGACACAGTAACTGGGAAGTGGGAATCATCTCGAGTAATAACAATTCTTCAGAATCAGTGTGCTTAGCAGACCTGTGCCTGCTAATGTGAATGGCACAGTTACCTCGAAGTTGGGAGGTATAATTACTTTCCCGCTAGGTACTTGAAGAAGAATCTTCTCTCCTTCAAACAGCCAGAGGTCCCACTTGGACTGATTGATAAGCAAAGCCCAGGGCAGGAGTTCAATCAGCAGAGTTCTCACACAGGGTTTCCACACTGACAGCTTTACCCGCATTGGACTGTCCCATTGGGAGAGCTGTTCATTGCTGTCAAGAACAAATGAGCAGAAACTTAAAGTCAAAAGAACAATGAATTCAAGATTATAAATGCTAAGGTGTCTTCTTCAGAAATTTGCAAGGCTTTTCTGGTTGTGAGATAGAAAAACTTCTCTTCTTACCTTATCATTCTGGAACACACTGAGGTGCTGTCAGAAAGATCTAGATAGGTGTAGGTTATAGGTATAGGCATATTTTTAACTCCATAAGCTCAGCCTGAATTTAGTCAATTAATAAATGCCTTAAGAAAGTTAGCACTGTCATTCAGAGCTAAACCTGTGACTTTTGTAGTCATCAAATCACATTTCCTTTTTGTTTCCCCAACAACTACTTGTACAGCAACTCCCTGTTTCTCTACTGAAACAAACAGCAGCTGAATAAACAACAGTCTCTAGAGCAGCAGTAGGGAAAGCACATTCACAAAAAAATGGTTCCATTTTTAAAAAATCCATACTGATGCAATCTTCTCAGTGTAAACAAGGGCAGCCCTGAGGCTGACCTAATTTTTTTCCCCACCTGCCACAGATTCTGCAGTTTACATGCAGGAATTATGTAACTGCTGAAAACATATTCAATGTTCATCACATATAGTCTTCCAGAATGTGGTTTCAGTTTACTTGGAAAGGCAATGCAACAGTCATGAAGAAGGTTTAGCAAGGAATTACCTGTCTGAATCCTTCCTATTATAAGGCCATGCAGGCTGGGGAGGACTAGCAATGCCATAGAACTCAGAGAGCACTTGGGTGACGCTGCCATCTGGATTGGATTTACTTGCTATCTGTTTAATCAGAGTGGTTGAGATAGGGACTGCACACTCGGATGGATCATCTTCTTCCCTGCCATTGAAAACAGACTCAGTCACTTACACAACAAGACCAAGCATAAGCATTAACATTTTCTCTAATGAGGCTTCCCAAGTGGACTCTGCAAGCAAGAACACTCTCATGGGTAATCATGGATGAATCAAGGTACAATGTCCAACAAGTTCTTGAGAATTTACGGACATGCATGGATTTGTTATCATACTGTGATGACCCTAAAAACTCTTCAGTATTCTCAAAAACCATTTCAACATAATTCAGGAATTTATTCTTTAAAACACAAGGATATGGACTGCTTAATTAAACAAATGACAGTGTTCTTAGCATAGTTACACCAAATTTAGTATTTCCTCCAATATTATAATTTCAGCTACATATGCTTGCTTGTTCTGTCATATGCCCTCTGGGCATGGCACACTTTTGGAAAAAAATGCAGAAGATGTTCAAGTGTAAATTATTCTTTCTTTTCCATATAAATGAACCATTTTCAAGGAAAATGAGTATTTTACCTGGCTTGAAAAGTTAGGTGGTGTGTAAGATCAGGTTCTATATTTTGCAGTGCTTTCTCTTGTCCTTTCCTGGAATCACTTGTGTTTCATTCAGTCCCAGGCTTCTTTTCTCTATATGTAAGATAATAGGGTCTGGAAGATGGCTCCTTACAATGAAAAGAGGGCTGAAAACAATCTACAAAAAGAAAAAAATACACCAATTTAAAGCCAATTTTATTTCAGTATTACAACCATTGAAACAAACTGTTGATAAATGTTTACAGTGGGTCATTCTGACCTTAATTTATTATATGATACATAAGGCATGAACATTTAGATTTCAGAAACATTAAATGTACTTACTAATCGCTGTTGCACATGTGAATTGGGCTCTAAAGTCAAAACTGTGCACCACACATATGTAATTGAACTCTTTGAAGATGGTACCTGTTTGTAGAAAGATCAGCATTACACTATCATTACTCAGGATAACATTCACTATTCCATTATATCAAACAGAAGTCTAAATGTGCAGTGCTCAGCTCTCTCAGCCATTTTTAACACTCTATTCCATATACCCATTTCTCGTCATACCTGAATGACAGTGCTGTTTTCTGTGTGTTTAGAACTTAGACATACATCTTGGGACCAGTCTTCATCTCCTGTAGATTTCACGCTCAACTCAGTGAGCTCATTGTTTTCTAGGATATATGAAGGCAATTTCTGCTTGGCTGCAAGGCAGTTGATGTGTTCTTTAACAACAGCCTGTCCATCTTGACTAATGTAATGCTGAACCACTTTCAGTTCAATACTTTCAGAAAGGTAACTACAGACTGTCTGTCTTCCACAGATTAGGATCTAAAACACACAAGAAATACAGCTCTTATGTAAACAATTGTGAAAAAAAACAGTCAAAATTGAATTACAGAGTGAAAACCTGTAGAAGAATAAACTCCCTGCTTTAGGTTCCCCAAGCCCTGCTGAAGGCAGTGACTGGTAAAACATTATTTTTATGGGCCAAACGTATGTCCAATTTCATAGAAATCTAGGCATTAAATTGCTTGAAATATTGCAAAGGCAGTATCCATGCTTGAAAGAAACACGTATCCACATTCCTTCCCACTGAACTCAGCAGTACTATCCTTGGCTGACAGTTCTGGTTTGGATTTTAAGAGTTCTGTGATGGTCTCTGAATGTTGAGATATTTCTGAGTAGTCACAGGGATGTACTTCAGAAAGGTTTCTACGGATACCTCACATTCCCATCACAAGCCAATGATCCAGAGCTTTCACAGTATGTCTGCCATTTTAAAGCTTATAATTTCATTAAATGACTGTATCTGTTTCTGTATTTAAGTGCACACACCTAGAAAATGACCAGATTAGACTCGGCGTTGTTGCTGTCCATCATGCATGAATTGTTTACTGTAGAGATGTAGCTGACTTTTTCCAAGTTATACCATGGAACACCATTCCACATGTATCCCCCCTGTACAACCATCATAATTCCTTTTTTCATGAATGGGGGCACACAACACAGCCACAGCCCACCACGTGAAATCTCAGCAGGGCTTTCAGTGAGACCAGGCACTGCTCCTGTCTGGTCAGCTGTACCGTAGTTGTGCACACATCCATGAGCTGAGCATTACCACATCCATGAGCTGAGCATTTTCTGCCCACCACAAGCCCTGGCTTTTGCCAATGCAGGCAGAACGGCTGCAGTGTTATTACACATCTCTTTACAAAGATAGTAAAGGGAAAGTTATTGCACAGCAGCTGATTTTCAAATGTTAATTTGGTAATTCTCTTACTTTAAAAAATATGTAAGCCTGAATTACTACCCAGGATATATTATGAACAGTTTCTTAAAAAAATTAAGAGAAAAATCTGTTTCTCAAGAGCTTAAAACATGTAAGAGATTATGTAACTTAGCACTGTCAGAACTTATGAACCACACAAAGGGATGTTTAATGGAGCATATAAAATACATGTTGGTAACTGAGCTTTTAAATGCTAAGATCGACACCAAAGTGAAGAAAAAGGTTGTAAAAATTCCCCAAAATAGCCCCAAAAGACTGCTACACTTGTTTTTTGCAGATCCCAGTCGGAGAGAATAAATAACAAAGTGACTAATTCATGAATAGACAACAGTTTAAATTACTCATGTTATTTTTTCCTAACTGGATCAAATAGCCCCAAAGCTGCTGAACCTACACTTGTTTTTTGCAGATCCCAGTCGGAGAGAATAAATAACAAAGTGACTAATTCATGAATAGGCAACAGTTTAAATTACTCATGTTATTTTTTCCTAACTGGATCAAATCCTTACTTGCTTCTGCACTCCACTGAGCTGCTGAACCTTGATAATAAGCGATGCTGTCCGGCCCTTGTACTGAATGGTGCGAATAAAGGTCCCTGTATTGTCCACACTGAATGGCTCAGACCACCGCCAGTTTCCCCAGCCTTCAATACAGATGTGCAACAGCTGGAAAGAAAGAAATTACTACTTCAATACATAACAGGAAAAAAAAAGTGCCTTGCAGTAGGATATAAATTCCCATGACAGAGAAATATTCTTGGTTTGAAATCTCATCAATCTAAGCACACCAGTTGTCTGAATGATCCATTCAGTCTGTAATTCTGTGATTTCAGACACAATCAGAAGAAGCAACAATACCATAAAATGGCTCTGAATCATGCATTTCTGTAAATTACCTGCTTTAACAGTATGTTTAACATTTAGGCATACAACTGTTCACAAAAAAAAAAAAAAAAAGGGCAAGTAGACTAGAGAGCATAAAACAGGAAGTAAGAGATTTTCTTCACTGTCTTTGAAATTGTTCTAGAAGCCCATTCTATTACCAGCAAGGTGATATGAACGCAGGTCCATGCCAGATTTTAGCATTCAGAATAAAACAGAAAATTACAAATACCCTTCCCTTCAAAAATAAAGAAAGACTTGTACAGTTTGCATATATGTGTCTGTTAAATACAGAATGTGGTATATTGCTGAGAGATGGGAAACATTTCATTTCTTACACAAATGTGGTGGTAAGTTCAAGCTTGACTGCATGAGAAGAAATTTAACTGCATAATTATACTCCCTATGTGATTCATTCCGGAAAAGGAGTGGCTTTTTTCCAGTTTAACTTAAATCACTTCCAGAGCAATACAGTCTTTCATCATTTGAAGAGCCTTTCATCCATTTACCCACCATACGCACTTACCTCTGTCCCATGGAGATTCTTTAAGCCAGAGTAGTGAAAATTGGTACTGTTCCATGTAGGTCAATGAAGTTACATAAATTTACACCAGCTGAAGATCTGGCTATTTAGCTCTGTATAGATCTTTTGTGGCTATGCAAACTTAAGGATGTGAGTTATATATAAGGGATCAAAGCAATAAGCATTCTGGGTAAAATTTATTCTTTGCAGAGGGCCAGCACAGAGCCTAAGCATCACTTAAGTTCTTTAAAACAGTCATATGAAGGCCTTGTGGGAGTTCTCTCTTGAGGGTTGAATTTCACTCTGATTTTGGACATCTGTCATTAATTAATTTAAGTAATTGAGAACAGGATCAGGCCCAAAGATTGATTATTTACACTAGCAAAAACTGAAACTTGTAAATACGGTGTTCTTCCATGATTTGTTTCCAGAAAGGGATAGCATTCACCATGGGTCTGGTCAGTTGGACTTAGTGAAGGGTTGGATGTTGGGGTTTCCTTCATTGTTTTAAGAAACAACCACAGCAATAACTTTCAAAGATATTACAACTCAGTAGCCTGTTTGCAATTTGTGGTATCCTCAGCACAAGTTACACACAGAACAATAACATCCATTCAGTGGGTGGCTTTTGAATTTGCAGGAGTGATGACTGCTGCATTCAGATTCAAATGAGTTTTATGCTGGAAGCACAAAGGCTGATACGTGCCCGTGTGTGCAAGGACAGGCATCTGGATGCGCACACGTGTGGGCACAGCTTTATTTTCAAGGTTATGTTGAGGGAGGCTGTACACTAGGACAGCCAAACTCATAAACAAACATGTCAATTAGATTCTGAGGCATTAGTTAAAGAAAAGGAAAAAGAAAACAACAAAAAAAAAATCCAATTGCAGTGGCTGGAATCTGTTCAGTTTCTCACAGAGGCAGCTGGGAATAAATCTCATCACATATGAAACTTAGGAGAAACACGAAAACTGTTTACTTTGGAGAGAATGGTAGCTGGAAATGACAGCCAAATAATGAGAAAAGGTACTTAAGTGGTCAGCCTCAGCTACAGGCCCGCAAAATACTGTGCGCTCCAAAGACAGACGTCATGTAAATGCCATAATTGACAATTAGTAATTACATGTAGCTACAACACTAGGATGTCTCCCACCCTGTATAAACAGCTTTGCTCACGAGTCGAATGTTCCCAAGGAACATGCTGTCAGCTTTCCCTGAGCAGTCATTAGCTCCCAAATGCTGCCTTACTAATCTTCTGAGTAGTGATTAGTCTGCATTTAACTTCAAGATTCAGAAAGAAAAATAAAGAGCTATTATCATCTATTGGCATTTTCTTATTTAACAAACACACAATTTGCATCCTGGTAAACATGAAGGATACGGCCCCCATAATTTACTTTAAAGATATCTAATGTATTTGTATTAATGACCTAACAGTATAAGAATTGGGTGCTGTGTAAGTTTACTTTTGAGCCAAGAAACTGCATTCCATGATAACAAAAAAAGGATCTCTGAATGATTATTTAAGTGTGAGATTTCTGGAAAAGATGTCTAGAAATAATGGCAGCGATTTTAGAGAACTAAGTAATCAGACATTAGCATCATTTTAGCAGAAAACGTATTTACAGATTCACTGCATTTTCTAAACTGGAAGGGACTCACAAGGATCACCAAGTCCAGCTCTTAAGTGAATGGCCCATACAGGGATTGAACCCAAAACCTTGGTTTTATTTGCACCTCACTGTGACCAAACAGGTATCAAAGTGACCTGGTACAAAAAATTTGCAATAACTGTCATTTACTCTTTTGTTCATCAAGCTTTATGCTAAATTGAGAAGTTATTAGACACTCTGTTCAAAAAAGTTCAATGAATATAGCTAGGTATGGGACATAGGAGAAAAGAGAATTCATTGCATTAAGGTACAAAAAATAGACTTCAAAGCATTCTAAGAAATACAATCCATTGATAAGCAAAAATTTGTAGCTTAGAGAGAATTTAAACAGACTATCTATTGTATTAGGGAAGATAGGCACTCATTTGTGTAAATATTTGATTTCTGCATTTTCTGTCGGGGAAATATACCAGCAGATAACCCAGAGAATTTTGTTTTGACTAGACTTGGCTGGGGCTTGGAATTGTAATTCTTAGCCATTATGGATTTCTGTTTTGAGAGGAACAGAAATTACTTCAAGGAAGGCAGATTAAGGTGAAACTGCTCTTACTGGAGAAAATAGAAAATCTTTATCTTTAGAATAATGTCTTTATCATGCCTCTTCACAGAATGTTTCTATGTGCTCCTCAAAATTTACTTAGGTTTTCAGCTAGATGTGTGAGTGAAGGATATTATCTGAGTAAATAAAGCTGTGTGTCATATGACAAAGCATGAGGACTAAAATGGGGGATTAAAAGTGAGACTAAGAATTCAGCCTGTCCAGAAAAGGCATCAATTTCCAGCTGTATAAGTAATTTAAAGCGTGAGCCCTCAAAATGCTTAGTGATGCAAATTTGATTTCTACTTTGCTTGTAGATTCAGCAGATTTAACTTGGTTTCACCAAGGTTCTTTGGACTGTATTTGTCTTCTAAGTAAAACTGGGAAAAGTTTCTTTTGGGGGGAACAAGGGTAATTGCTATGAATTCTGGGAGTTTGGGAAGAATCAGGTGAGGACCTGGTAAATGGTGTGGGAGCAGTTGTTACTTTAAAAGACAGAAGACAGTAAAATAAAAGCTGTGATAATGCAGCAGCACGGAGGAAATGCAGCTCTGGAGATGGGACCTGAATTCTAAGACTTGAAGCTAAAGAAATTTTTAATTGAAAAATTAAAGGAGAAGCTTGGTTTGTATTTTTTACTCTGTTTTCACAGTACACAGTGGCACTTGACTAGGGTTAAGATTCACAACAATAAAACCAACTAGTATTTGGAAAAACAGTGAATGAAATATTTATTCTGCATACTATCAGCTGCAGTGGCCACAAAAACCAGCTTGAACTTCACTTTGGCTTCATTTTCTAAAGTGACCTGGAAGATCTGGCCAGTTCTGTGCCATTGGCCCTTGCAGGACAGAAAGCCAGTATAGAGCATGGAAAAAGGCAATTTCCATTGCCCCATGCTGGCTAGTAGAAAAAAGGTCCCACTTGGCAGATAAACTCTGACCCTGGGGGCTCCTGGAGATGTTGTGAACTCAACATTACCAGCAAAGCAGACCTGAATCTCACAGGTACAAACTCACCCTACACACTGCAGAAAAGTCTTTTGGTTAAGGAACAGTAACCAAATTACAGATGTTCATGGATAATATTAACCCTTATCTGCCCCAGATATTATCTAGAAATTCAATTACATGTAATATAGCATGAGCATTGATTTAGAATGCAGGAACCCCCAAAAAAAGCAATAGTACTCTTCTCACTGTGTGAACAGTACAAAATAACATACAGTTTTTTGCCTGAGGTTCTCTAATAACCTGGGCAGGATTATGTAAAGTACAAGAGATTGTTCAGAGAACTTGTAACATTCCTAAACAGGAAAATGGAAATTATCTCAATAACAACTGATATATAAGTTACAGTTTCTAAGGTTTGAACCCAGAGTACTGCATGTAATTTTTCACATTGTATAACCCACTATCTGAAAGAACAGCAACTTGGAAGTAAATAACAATGAATTGGGATCCTGCTGCAACATGAATCAAAATGTGGTTTCAGTCTTTATTTTTGGTAGAAGGAGGAGGAAGTTCTCATATAGCAAATTTGCAATTTGTAAAGCTACAGTAGCCTTTAAAAAGTATGTTTATAAAATTTGGAATTTATGTCCACAGACACACTATTTAAAATAAGAAAAATTAAAAAAAAAATTTAAATGTGTTCCAATGAAGGCACCAATGTTAGTACATTATTATGTACTAGCAAGTACTAATATCTACTAAGACTGTGTAAGTGCACGATCAAAAAAGTGATAGATATATTTTCCCTCAAATTCTATAAAGTAGCAATGAAATTACACAGTTTCAGGCATATGTACTCACTTTCATAAGAAATACATATAATTTATTAACACCCACATTCTCATTGAAGTCATTGCCTAATTCAACATAGCAACTGATTTTTTATCCATTATATCTGCTGCCTCAAGTTAAAGATGATGAAAAGTGAAAATGTGTAACTGTTACTGTAACCCTGGGGGGAGAATACAGAAAGGTTTGAGAACTGCTACTTTCTTAAAACTTCTACTATGCAACATTATGTTTTGCATAGAAAGCACACAAATGAACTTAAATCCATCACTCTGTCATTCCTCTGAGGACTCTGCTGAAATTTGAGTGTAGGGAAAACAACTAGTAATAACTAGCACATTATAGACAATTTCTGCTGTCTGTTCACGAGCAAACAATCTCTGCAGAATGCATTCAGGGGACTCTCACATGGATATCTGGTTTTTACATTTGCTGTGATCCCTAGTGGGACCCTCCAATTGCCTACTGTCTTGCAAGACGGAATTCCTTAACTCTGAGTAAATTACTAGGAAGATGTGATCTCTTCTAACTTCAGAGTTTCACCCTATGTATCATATGCTCCAGTTCATCTAAAAAACACAGCTGTCTTGGAGACAAACATGACTTTTGATGTAACTGGGGCCCATCCCACAAAACAATGTGAAGATCAAGATAAGGAGTGCAGACTTGATCCAATAATAATGTAGGAGCCAGTGTTGTCTGTAGAGCACAGGAATGATGTATCTTCTCTTCCCTTTTAATGATATCTAACAGACCTCTAACTTTCATTAAAATCTGCAGAAGGAACTCACAAAATCTGGCAGCTTTAGATAGAATTGCTTAAAGCCTCAAATACCACGAGTTTTGGACCTACCCCAACTCTGAAAGGGACTATGCAATTGGGGGTGTCTTATCCCTAAGGGGAGCCAAAACCTCTTGAAATCTGAGGAAAATGTGGGGGGGATGGAGTGGCGTAGAAGAACGAGCATTGGACCTCAGACTTATTACTGAAATCTTAGCCAAAGTAGCGAGACTTGCAGGAATCAGAGTGAAAGTTAAAAGGGAAAGGTTAGGTTCCCTGAAATGTAAAGGATCCAGGCAGGGAAAAAATGAAGGAAGCAAGGAGCTTTAAGTTAAGCCAAACAGTTGGAGGGACACCATCAAGAGTTGATAAATCCAAATCCTTGGTGTTCTGTGACTGTTTTTGTAACATAAAAAAGTTGAAATTTTTAAAATTTTAGCCTATAGTTTCATTAATAATAAAATTAATTCTAAATGTAAATTAATCATTATAAAAGTATCTGTTAAAATATATATTTTAGGTGTATATATATTTAATTGTGTTAAATAATTTAAATGGGCAATTACCGCATCTCTATTTTTAATTAGCAAAAGAAAAATGGAGAATTTTATTGATGTGAATGTAGAAGAAATACAATCCTTTTAAAACTATTTATTTTCATTTAACTGAACTGCCTTGCCATACTAAAAAAACATTTTGCAGAGGTTAAATAAAGTATTTCATGGCAACCGCTGCTTCTTAGTGCCTGTGTAACAAGAAACATGAGCCAGCCAAAGTTGTGCAAGTTGGTTTTCTTTCCCAGTAAGAGAATGTGGTATCTAAGACCTTGTCCTAACTCATTTTATCCCCAAGAGTAAGTCAAGTAAGTCAAGTATGAACTAATGCCTGGAGGGAAGTCCCTGACTCCAGAAGTATGGATTATTTCACATTTATCTTACAATCTGCTCTCAGAGTTCTTAAAATTCACTAACTTGGCAAGTCAGGAATTATCATGAGAAATGAAATAATTTCATAACTATGAAGTCATCTAGCATTCCATGAATATGACACTCAGAGGGTTTGTCCTTGCTTGGGCATTATTCTGACCTTTGGATAACAAGCTGCTAGATAGTTTTGCATGGAAACAATTAGAAAAGTGCCACAGTATAACAGGGACAACCTGATGTCTTGATTGAGTTGTTGTTTTCATTTCAAGGATTTGTATTAATCATTAAAAAAATGTACATGACAACATTTGTAATAATATTTAAACAAACGTTTTTTGTATGATTTAAAATGACAAGGGATTGTACTGGTTAGATGAACAATGAATGCTGTATTTACAATGGACTTGTATTGGCAAATGAAAAGGCTTATAGGGAAATGCCAAGGTTCTCTCTTTACAAGACCTTTGTAAAGAAAATTTGGTTCTATCTCAGCTGTGTGTAGAAAAACTCTGCTCCCATATAGTTTCAATGAAATTACCTCAGTGCTGTTTTTCAATCTCTAGATTTCCCAGCAAGACTTGGCTGTTTAAAAATGTTAAGAGAGCAGAAATCATGTTGAAATGATTCCAAAGCTTGGGACAAGGGAAGCAGAACCTCCCTACTAGAGAGGCCTGCTGGCCAGCAGTGCGGCTGAGTCAGGAGTCAGCTGTTGGCTTTGCCATCTCCTGGGACGCGGGAATCCATCATGACACTCCTGACTTTTTATCAGCCCAGTTCTTCAGTGAATCTAAATCTGATCAGAGCAAAACAGAATGGGGAAACCCTTTGACATCACCAACTGTTAGCTGAAGAATGAATATCTGAAAAATGAATCTGAAGCTCCTACTGTCAACTCACCCACTCCCTTATGTGTGATTTGGGCTTCTGATGGACTTTTCTACCTATCATCCTGCACTTTTGTTTTTCATTTAATAGGAAACTTACATAGCAGCCATGAAAATGGAATGTTTTGCACTGGTCAAGCCTGTAACTGAAAGCACAGTTTAAGTTTCCCAGGTGTTAGATGTCTAATGCCATTTATTCTGATGGTGGTTTTTAGCAGTTCAGTTGCAACTAGAAAGTATCAGTAATGAGCTGTCCTTTTAATTCTTCAACTTTTCACTTTCTTGAGATAATCTTCATTTTTAAAACTTCTTCCAGTTTGAACCATTACTGAATATACACCATACTCAGAACTACACCTTTAGTAGACATATCTAAAATGAGGATTCTCACAAATGAAAAAATTTATGTAAGTAAGCAGAAAATGAATGTAAGAATTTTTTAAGAGGAAAGCCTTACTAAGTTATGGGTTTATTTGCATTACTTTAAATATTTCCTTCTTCTTCTTCCATGTATTTATGAAAAGGTTTAGATCTAATTTTGGATGGTTGCTACAAATGCAAGTGATAATTGGTTGTGAGTTATAGGTTACACTTAGTTAGCTTTCTTTCTCCCTCACACAACCAAGGGGAATTACAACAACTGTAATCCCAAGTCACCTGATGAGTGGGGATCTTGTCCCATACTCTGACACGTGCCCAGCTGCACAGAGCACAGTCACCACTTGGTTTGGTCACCTGTGGGATGGGGCATCACAGGTGTTTTGTGTGTGTGAGAAAACGTGTCTTTTAAAACATGGAAAGGGACAGACACTACTCCAGAGCCTCAAAGTCTCCAAAGGCCTCTCTCTGTCACTATGACACCAGCACACACTTTTTGTAACAGCTCCTCTGTTGCTGGGCTAAGATGGTCCTTTATGAGCTTGGCTTCCTCTTGACTTACGCCCTGACTTCAGTGTCAACTGCAATTGTTTACTTTGGCAGATTTTGTTCTGCACAGATTACCACATTCATGTAAAATTCAGTAGTTTTGCATATCCATCAGCTGACATGTGAATGAAAACCACAGTACATTTGCCATCTCTGCCTCCCAGTGTAACTTGAATCTTGTCAGTGGTGTAAGTGTGCACAAGTCCTGTTTAGAATTACAATTCAAAATTTGCCTTTTTTCTCACATGCTAAGACTGGTATTTCATAGGGCTCTAGAGGAGTTAGGAGCTCCCATTCACCACATTCCTCCTAGGATCAGTTAAAATTTTAGTAATTTTTCAGGGCAGGACTACTGCTCAGCAAATGGGGTGGCACAGCTCTGTAGTTTCATACTCAGCAGGAGCTGGGTATATACTAAGAAAAGAGAAGAAATGGGTTTGCTGTTTCACAAACACTTTTTAAATTAGATTTAAGTTCTTGTCCTGTCATGAACAAAGATGACAAGTCTATTTTTTACTACCTCCCAAGTGTTGGTCTCCTCTCCCCAGTACCAAGTAACAGGACAAGAGGAAATGGGTGTCAAGTTATGCCAGGAAGGTTTAGATTGGATATTAGGAAAAGTTGCTTCATGGTAAGGGTTGTCAAGCATTGGAACAGGCTGCCCAGGGAATGGCTGAGTCACCATCCCTGCAAGTCTTTAAAAGATGTGGCACTTAGGGACATGGTTTAGTGATAGACTTGGCAGTATTGGGTTGGACTCAATGATTTTAAACATCTTTCCAACTTAAATGATTCTATAGTTTCATTGAAATACTTCCTGTTGATAGTTTAAAAGTATTTTATTTCAGTTTCAGTGTTTATCCTTAAAACAAAAAATCCCATAACCCAGAAACTATATTATTTAAACTATATAAGTAGGGCGCTTCTGACAATTTCAAATCTTTTTTAAGGGAAGCACTAAGTTGAGAGCTTTGTCCAGTTTGACCCTCTTCTGCAAACAATTTCAGTGAACAGATGCTTCTGGTAAAAACAACTGGTTAAAAAAATTCCCCAAATCTCTAATGTACATCTCAGGAAACATGGATCACTTAGTTATAGAAACCTGGCAAGTTGTCTTTCCTTTTTTCAGAAACTTCACACAACTGCTTTGTTTTACAAAAAGTGCACATCCAGTTCTACCCTTGAGCAACTTTTAAAGACTTCTGGCTTTCCTCACACTTTGTTTACCTTTTCTCTGTGTTGCAGCCCCAGTGTGTGACTCCTGAAGGAACTGGAGCTTTAGAGATGCTTGAGACCACAGAGAAAACCAAAGAATCAGTGCATGAAGCCATGATCAGCTTTAGCAAAGGCTGCCCTGGAAGGGCTGTTTCTGACATACCTGTGGGGACTTGTGCGAGCGCCAGCTGTACTGGTGACTGTGCAGAGTAGCCAGCAAAATATTCTCATCCGTGTCCACCTGGCCAAACCTCAGCGTCTCTTGGGTGTCATTACAGATCACAAAATGGCTGAAGACAAACTCCTCTGCCTCAGGGCATTGGTTCTGAAAGGAAAGGGATAGGAAAGGCAGGAAGAATCAATGTCAGTTGCAGGACATTTGGCAGCTGCCTGCCCAGTGGCGACTGTTACAACACAGAAATGCAAGATCTCTCCCCTCAGCTTTGGCCTCATAGCAATCTCTGCCAAATCTAGTTTCTGTGTTGGCAAAATATATCCTAAGACTTCAATTTCGCTTTATATTTCTGTAATGCAAATCTTAAAAATTTAAAACAACAATAAAACTAAATTTTCTAATTTGGGTAAAAAACTTCAACATTAAATTCAGCGGGAAATGATGTTGATAGGGCAGACAGGGTACAACAGGCTGAGCAGGGAGGAATGAAGAGGTTTCTCAGTGCTTGACAGCTGAGCTCTCAGGCCAACAGGTTTATAGTTCCTGTTCCTCAGCTTCTGCTCTTTTGAAATATCACTGTGGAAGACTCCCTCTTTCCTGATACCACATCACTTGAAAAGACAACAAAAGAAAAAAAAGGAAACATAAGTATTTTCCCAGCTCCATGAGACTGGTTTGAACATGTATCATGCCATTTAATAGGAAAAAAAAAGTATTTTAGATTTTATAATATTTTTTCTCCAGCATCTTTCCATCCCTCTCTTGCTGCTTTTCATCTGGCTGCTTGTCACTCTGTTGGCACAATGAGACTATATGATAGTCACAAAAATTGCCAGAGCTACAGGTCTTCTACCCCTGAAGGCATGAGCTATAATCCCCTGTATGGGAGAGGTCAAAGTGTGACTGACAATTTGATTTGGAGATCATCTCTCATATATTTCTGCCCCAGTCACGACTGGGCTGGCACCTTCCACTTACAAGCAACTATCTAGCAACTGCAACAATTACTCAAAGAAACCAACATTTGGATAGTCTTCATGCAATTTAATGGTTCTAACACAAAATATTCAGCTTCCTAGCACACTGTTATGACAATATTTTTCTGTTGGTTGTGGTTTCCCTCTTCACAACACAGTTAAGCTACTCGTTTCTCATCCTTTTTCCCCATGACATTTTCTCTAACTTACAAAACCTCCATGGATTTTGAGAGCTGATTCTGCTTCCCCTCCTTGTTCTCTCAGTGGACCTTTTAAATGGCCATTACAAAGTTACCACCTTCCCTGCCTCTAATCATATGGATCCCTTAGCTCTTTGATAACAATGTGCCTGAAAGCCTGCAGAAATTCAGAGATAAACAAGAGGGAGAGAAATATTTCCTCACAGATCCCTATGCAGCCTTAGTTATCCTTGAAAACCAGTTTGGTGCATTGCTTGTAGCACATTACTGGGTGATGCACATGGAAGTTTTTCTGAGAAATGAAGTGTGCAAGGCATGTCTAGTTTAGCATCCTTGAATGCATGCTCACTGCTGGTTTCTCCAGAAGAACCTAAGGGGAATCTACAGGATGTCTGGGGCTAGAAGGGACCTCTGGAGGCCACCAAGTCCAATGCCCCTGTTAAAGCAGGTTTACCTGGAGCAAGCTGCACAGGATCCCATACAGGCAGCTTTTAAATATCTCCAAAGAAGGAGACTCCATGACCTCTCTGTGAAATCTGTTCCAATGACTGGTCATCCTCACAGTTAAGATATTTTTCATGATGCTCAGATGGAACTTGCTGTGTTTCAGTTTGTGTCTGTTGCCTCTTTGTCCTCAATCAAGGCAGGTTGTAATTCCTTTTGTAACTGAATGTCAGAATGACTGCCTGGAAGTGTTTGTGCAAATACTATTCACCCTAGGAATATTATAGCATGAGAAAATTCAGATTAAAACTTCTTCCCAAATCTCACTACTATTTCTGCACAAGATCAGGTATCTTTTGTGAAACAGGAGCCAGGTGAGCATAACCAAAATTGCACTTCCAAGCAGCTCTTTACAGAGCAGTATGCCTGTATCACATTCAGTAGCAGATCTGAGTGTGCTAAAGGCTGACATTTACAGTGAGTGCAGAGTTTATTTTGGCATTTTCTAGTGAAGGATCTATGACTTTTTACTGTCAAGCTGCCATACCCACATACCCATAAGACTACCGCAAATATATGTATTTTCCTGTTACAGCTTTGCAAAGTGTTCTTTTTAAAAGGAAGGATTTACTATTCACAGAGCTCATGTTGTTAGAGTCAAACCTATACACAACCCCAGGGGAATTTAAGAAAAGCTTTTTCTCTTCAATACATTTTCTTGTTGATACACAGAGATTGAAAGAACAATGCCATAAGATGAAGAACTTCCTTCTTTTTACCTTAGTAGCTAACCTAGTGTCAAGTAAGTAAACACAGACTGTAGGTTTTGGCATTTCCCAGAGGGAAAAGAGAATCCAGCGAGTTTTTGGCATGCATAGAACTTCTAACTTCTGCTTGGGGAATGTTATCCTATCAGGAAATATTAATACACTTGCACACATTTTGGTGCTGATGAATGACTGCCATTAATCATTAGTCTTGAAAGCTAGATTTGCTACTAGAATTCAATGCTTTTAACAATAACAGTTAAGTGAAGGAGGAATTTTAGGTTCCATTTTATAATAGTTCCAAAGTTTTAACCAAGGAAACACCAAGATTTGCGTAATAAAAAATTCTCTCTACTGACAGGCTTGAAAGAAAGCTACTGATGCCTCCAGTCTCGGTAACAACAGATGACTAAAGGAACATCAAGGAAGCTTGAGGATGCTTTAGCTCAGTGTGGCAACTATGCACTGGACACCCATGCTTCTTTGTCCTTGGGGATCTGCAGCAGCACCCTGTACCCATCACAGGGAACTGGATGACACATTGCTGCTCAAGTCTGACAGTAGAAGCTTCTAGAGTAAGCAGAAAAGGAGGAAAAAAAAAAGTCAGCAAAAGGATGGAGTGAAGACATCTTGATTGAGAAAAGAATCAAGAAAAATTCTCCTGATTCTAGGGAAACCAGGCACAATTTAACCAAATAGAACCAGGCCATTTGTGTGGCAAAGATGCTGAAGGGCTGAACGATGACTCCAGGAGCTGAAAACACCTAAGTGTGGATTAGGAAAAAAACCCTCTCTGAATTAAAACAGCATATCAAAAGAATCAGCAAAAGATTAACAGCCCAAATCAGATACAGATTAGGGTCAGTTCCTGGGGGACAATTTCCTGCCCCTCTTTAGATCACTTTTTAGCTGTTATTTTCTTTCAGAGAGGCCTGGAAAATGTCTCTCCTTTATTGGTCTTTCAAATATTTTGTGAATTCTATTCAGAGAGGGGAAAAACATCCCACATAATACTAGTCACCAGGCTTTTCCAGTCTCAGGACTTTTTGCTCGTGTCTTAGCTCACAGCATTTCAAAGCATTTCTGGATCTGGAAAAAACCCACACCATAAAAGCCTAGGCCTCTTCATATACACAAATAATTTTCTTTGTGCTTCACAAGCTACCGAAGGCTTGTGCAAGCTTTTTCTCTCCCTCTCATGTACACACAGACACATACACACACACAATCACCTAGTAATGTTTTTTTCACAGAAAGTCTTTTGAAATTTGTCTTCCTTGAAGGCTCTCTAAGAGAAAACAACATTTTCCTCAGGATTCTTTAAACTTCACTCTCTCATAGCAATGTCTTGGCATTATCAGGTAGGAACCTTCTGTACCCTTTTCCCTTTGTTATTTGTCCTTATTGTATAAAGATGGGGAAACCACTATGGTCACAGATGGCATTTCGACTGATCCCAGCTCATTAAGAAAACTCATGCAACTGCCAACAGAAATATTAAGCACCATGCAGATCTTGAGGAAAAAAGTTCTAGTGGTCTAAAACAGGTTTAAACCAGGAGCTTTTCAAACTTCTGAGGAGTTTGGGAAAAGAGTTGCAATGCCTGGTTTATGTGAGACCACAAAGGAAAAGCTTTTTCCCAGAAATAACACTTCATACCATACCTGGAGAGCTGTTTTCTCAGCTGACCTCTGTCTCTAGATATCTCAAAACAATAAGGCTGTAAAACAATTCATGAAGGCTCAAATGCCCAATTAAAGGGGAAAAAACCCCACATGCTTCACCAACATACGTTCACAGGAAACATGCATTTTTTGTCTCACTTGATAGTCTCTGTGTTATTATTAAATAATAAAACTAAATTAATAACAATATTGAAGTTCCTTGCCCAGGTCTTTAATTATTAAACCCATTATTCTAGCTTTGTATTTAGATGTGCATTAGCCAGTTACTGCTTGTAGTTAAACAGGAATTTCAGATTAGACAGTGAAATATGTCAGAAGGGGAAACTGTTTTTAAAAAGTGCTAATCCTCTCAGATTTTCAGCATGTGACTTAGAAGTATAAAGCCTGGTACTTTTGGGCTTAATGTACTTTCAAAATGCTCACCATTACTTAATTTAAAATAAACCCACCAACCAAAAAACCCCCACCAAAAAATAACAACAACAAAAACCAGTTCATATCTAGGAAACAAAGACACTGACAGGGGCTTCTGTTACTTCTGAACTCCTGACCTAAAGGTGCACGGCCAAATTTTTTCATGCTTCAATTGTCTGTCTACTGACTCCAACATCACTTGTTGTAGATTTTAATCCAGTAAAAAAATATGTGGAGAATTCAAATAACCCTTCCTGGTTATTAAATTCATGCTTCTAGCCGTAGCATTTATACAGCATTTTGTGTGAACAGCAGACATCAAACAATGCTTATTATTGGGAAATGTATTCCCTCCCCTTTCAGGGCATGCCAACCCCCTCAAACTGGAGGTAAAGTCACATAAAAAACATCTTGGCAACAATTAATTTAATAAGCTATTTTGAACCCACTTGTGTGTTAACTGTTCCCTAATTTCAAAGCGACGCAAGTTTTTAATCTCAAATACTCTGGGCTAGATACCCACCACATCAGAACATGGTGGCAAGTACCCCTGACATGAGAGGAAACGAGAAAATTACAGCAACAATTACAGAATTATATCCTCCTGTGGCTCATGTTAACATTGCCAAATCCATGTATAAATCAGTACCAACTATTCATAGAATGTACCTGTCAGCAATATACCATGCGACATATGGCTCTACTTAATCAAATATACAATTCCAGTTTTTTCAACTCAAAATATTCCTTCAAGGCACAGAGTAGTCAGTCAGTCATTCACACTGTGATGTGGTTTAAAACATTTAAATATTTATGCACCATATTTTATTTATATGTATAGCTATGTCTGAGAGATCTTTTTTCCCCCCATTCTAAGAGGAAAGTGACCTTTCTGAAGGCCATTTTGCAGTAGTTGCCACACATGTCTTAGATGAGGGACTAGTACTAAGTCAGAAATATTTTGGGTTTAAGCAGCCTACAAGGACTCTCTTATACTTTCTGTTTGTTTTTTATTAAAAGCATTGTTCAAAATATGACAAAAAACAGAAATTGGAGCTACAAAGATTTTTGTTCACATTGATATTTGAGCCAGCTGTGAAGATTTAAATCACACTAGATCTTGTTTTATGAATGTCCTTTTGCAACAAGAAAACCATGGAATGCCCTTAAAAAAGAATTTTTTGATATAAAACAGATGTTTTATCCTTTTTTGGGGGCTTTGTTATTGTAGTGCCATGATAGGTAATTAATTCCCAGGCTCCACATAGGTCTTCAGGCAGATGAAGAGAATGATTTGATTTCAAGGCTATAGTGGAGTAAGGGAATTACAGGCCTTTGAGGGGTCATTGCAGAAGCAAGTTTCTTATACTGGGACTGGCTTCAGCCATTAATGCTGCTTGCACAGAATGTAACGTGAAACTAGTGTTGAACTTCAATAAGGATGGCAGTAGTAGCTGGAAACAATATGTGCTGTTGCTCAGACTAAGCTGAGCTGATGTATCATGAAAATGCACTCACCTTCTCGTAAATTAATGGAATATTTTGCATTTCAAGACCTGGGTTTTGATTATTCTGATATGAATCCATGTAGCTTCACTGAAATTCAGGCCGTTCTGGCTACATTTACCTAATTTTCATTGCTATCACAGAATTAATGTGTATTAGGAAAAAACAATTTCAGTATAAGTTAGGGTTTTTACATCCTGAAATATTTTAATGAAAGCAGTTGATATTCTAATTTGCTATTAAAGTAATTACAGTAGCTATATTTTTTCTCATTATTGTGTTTGCATACCTGTTGCCAAGCTTGAATTGCTGTATTTAGAGAATGAAGTGCGTATTGGCCAACGCTGATGAAAATAGGGTCAACCATTATCGTGCAGTCGAACAGCCTTCCTGCTGTGCTGCTGGAAACAGCAGTCTGCCCCCAGATTTTGAAAGGTTTCACAACACTTTGCATGGTCACATTTCGACACTCCAGAAGTTTACAGTCAGCTTGAGTTGAAAACTGGATCTCCTGGAACACTGACTCATCGTTCCACTGACGAAGATATACATGAGGATCATCAAAGGAAACTATCATGTATTCTAGCTCAGATGGCATGCTCTTATCAGATAAAAATGGCTGAAGAAACTTTGGTGGTGCTGAAAAGCAAAAGAACAAACAAGACTAAAACCATTGCTGCATTCTTTATGTTTTTGTAAATTGTGTTTTTACTGCTTGTACATAAGATGAAAACAAGTAAATCTATCAAAGAGTTGACATTTTCTGAAATGTGAAATGAATCCTGTTCACACTGTTTGTTAGATGTAAAACAGTATCATAATTAATAGCAGCTGCAAACAAAAAGTATCTGCAGAACAAAATCTTTTCATGGTAAACAAACCAGCCAGCAAAACTGCTTTGTCTGCACACTGCTGAATGCTCCAGATTGCCACCTATTTGGAACAGGGACCATATTTCTGTGAGAATTTTTGCTACAGTAGGTGTATATTATATTCCACACATAGCACATGACAATCACAATAAAAATTGACAATACAGTATTTACTGACATGTGACTGTACAGGCCAACAGGCTCCACACTGGAAGTTGTCTTTGCTGCAATTATGGACAGTTCAAGACCACAAACCCACTGAAATGCGACATACTACCCCATAATACTAGAAATGAAACAAAATAGCATCCTGAGACTAAAGCATGAGAAATGTATCACAGAAAGATCTTATCAGGTTTGTTGAAGTCTCAGTTGTGCAAAGTGCTGAGCACTGAGGCAGCAGACACGGCAAAGCACGTACACCCCTTGTGTAACATGAAGCATGTGAATATTTCCATTGATGCTATTATTTATGTTGCTGGAACTACTCACATGCTTAAAATTAGCATATGCTCTAGTGCTTTACAGATTTGGAACCAAAACACTCATCCCTATTCAGGATCAAGCCCAGTTATTCTACAAACTGTAATGGATACAACAACTTTTGTGCTCCCTTTGTGTATAACATAGCACAAAGGAGCCCCAAAACTTAATGCCTTTAGATGCTGTAACAACAGTAACAACAGCATAAGCTCAGTCAATGTTGAGAAATAAAACAGCTGTGTTTGATTTTAATCTGATTTTTGCCTTTTCCAGTATATGTAAAGACTGAGCACCTGAAATTGGACTGTAATAGTGAGGAAGATTATGTACTGATAGAGGTAACTGACAGAGAAGAAACTATTTGCTAGTCATTGAATGTTAGTCTTGGTATGATTTGACAATGAATATATTATAATACTTGCAGAAACACAAAACCTACACACAAAGAAAGCTGTCCCTGTCAAAATGATCCAAGAAGTTTGCCCATCTTCCATAGAAAGCATTCCTGCCATTTGAAAATCAGACAATAATCTAAAGATCTCTTGGAATGTATTTGCCATTAATGCAATGACAGAGAGCACTGAACAAAACCAGATGTAGCTCCAAAAGTGATCATAACTGAAATAACTTAAATCTGCAGTTCTCAGAGCTCTTCCAAGGAATTTTTACTAAGCGGGTTGCAAAGTCTTCAAGTATTTTAACAGTACTGTTAATACACTGGAAAATGTAAAAGATCAAATTCATTCACTAAGATGGCTCAAAAGTGAAGTGGCACCTGCTGTCCCTAATCAGACTATGGAAAACAGACGGCTTCTACAGTTACCCATTCCGGGGGCAGGGAGGGGCTGCTCTTCCACCTCACTGCCAGCCCTGTGGACAGGCTCAGTGCACACAAGTCATCACTTTCACCCTGAAGTCTGTGCCACTGGTGGCTGCTTGTGATGACTTGTTTCAAGAATGCCTGCTTGAATGAGGAGATGGGGACTACACAGAGCAGGAGAGTGCTTAAGCAGCAGCTGTGAACTATGTTTTTATTATTCTCCATAAAGCAGTACATACCTGTGCCGAGTTGATCAAGATGATGGCATAGGTGGACTTCCAAACGGGTAAATTGGATCAACACACTCAGTGATGGCACAAACCAAGGAGTAAAACAGGAGTCAACCCTGGTGCAAGCCGCTAACGCCGTGGGGGTCACGAGCTGATCGCACACGCTTTGGGAGCCAGATTCACTTTCTGTGCTGCAGAAGGAAGGTAACAAAGTAGAACTTCAGCACTCGCAGGATTTTGCAGCTTTACAGCAGGAATTGAGGAAGTTCCACACTAATTTTCTGACACAGACAACATCATGGTTTTATTTTAACTGCTAATGCCAGTGTCTGTACTTTTTCCAAAGCAGACTGTAACAGATAAGATTGTAATCCATCCACACTTTTATCAAACTACACTTTCAATTTACAAATATTTTAACCACAAACCCAAAGCCTATTTGCAGAAAAAAACCCCAAAATATGCCAGTTATCTTTAATTGTTGAAATGGCTAAACAAGAGTAATTATTGTTATTAATACTATAAGAATGAGAGGAAAGGTCAAGTGAATTTGGTTTTTTTCCACTTGATTTTAAGAAAACCAATTTGCAACCACCAAACTACTTCTATTTAGGAGCCCCAAGTCTTTGTAAGCTTAATTTCCTTTGCCCTTCTCACTCTAAAATCATGATAAAAAAATTATTTTCAAGTCCTATGAAAGTCTGGAGCCCTTTACCAGCATATTAACTATACATTTAAAGTGCCACCCTCCTGATTTTTTTTTCATAGCTGTGCTCCTAACACCATGAATTTCCAAGTGTTATCTTTCAGTCTCTTGAGAGGAACTAACACTACATCACAATTCTATAACCTGCTAAGACACCACAGAAGTACAAATAAACTTTCTAATTTAGCAAAAAATTATCCTTAAAGCTCCTCATTCTCACTCCATTTGAAGTTTGGCTCTCAAGAGTTTTAGTTTAAAAGTTTAGACTTGATTCAAGAGAATTTCAACCAAATCCTCAGTCAAAGAATGTCTTCATTTTTAAAATAAGACTTAATGAAAGATGGACTAAGGTCAACTTAATATTTTTGTCGGAAAGTCATTAGTCTTTATAAAGCACCATAAATCTACTTCCATTAACATTTTAAAGATATTTTAAATTCAAACATAAGTTTAGATTTGAACAATGGCTTTCCAAGCAACATACCTTAAGCTTTTAGGACCAGATTTTTCATCCTGCAATGTGTTTCACTTCAAAATTATGCACAAATATAGTAGGTACTCAAAATGTTCAGCTGCAAATGCATGGAATTCCATGGATAGGTACATTGATCAGTATAATTTAGTGTTGCAGTAACTATCTAGTATAGTATTTATTTACAGAGCTTAAATCCAACTTAAGGCTTGTGGACATAAAATACTTATGCAGCAGTAAAACCCAACAAAGATCAGCAAATTATTAAAGATTCATGTCAGGATACTAAGAATGGATTAGGTCGGGAAAGTATGAAAGAAAAAAGACTCAATCAGAATTTTAGCTACTTTCCTGTGCTTCTTTACCTCTTTAAATTTCTTGTTTACATTCCAAAACCAGTGTTGTACACCTTTTGAGAACTGGCACCTTTGGAAATAAAATAATTCTTTGTGTTCACATGATAAAATATCTATGGGACTGGATAACAGAGAAATAGGATGCTTTACTTTGCTCTGCCATGGATATTAGATTGCTGGAACAAGGAAAGGAACCAAATCCAAAAGGACAAAAATTCATATGCTGATTTAAACAACTAAGTACTTTTCAATCTGTAAAACTGGTTAGTTCTTTCAGAGTAACTATTAATATTTTAAGATTTTTTTGCTTGTTGCATTTTGATTAGAAATAGAAATTCAGGAGCATATGAAATGAAAACAGTTTTCTGTTGGGGTAGATGAGTGAAAACAAATGTTAACCAAACTATGAATTCTGAATTAAGATTTAATTTCATGAACAGCTGTAACACTGATTGCAGTAAGGAAGAAGGACATTTATTTCTGATATTTGAGGTTTATTCCAAAAATATACATTTATTGTCCTCAGAAACCTATTTCTTGACTCACCTATTAGTGCCTAAGCATTTTTATTTCTTTTGATGTAGTTTGGAGATGCGTATTTTCATAGAATAAAAGCCAAACAAAACCTAATTTCTTACTTATTAAAATTCTTACTTATTAAAATTTTATAAAGCTTCTTTCTATTCATTGAGCATTTTACTGTGGTGGAACTTTTGTAATTTCTCACTCATAAACACCATGATGACAGAGCAACAGGACATGCTTGATGCAGAAGGAAATGTGGCAGGAGCTTCCCAGCAGGGAAATAATGTAAAGCTTTTAGCCAAATTTTTCTCCACTTTTTCTGCTCCACAAGCAACAGAGAGGTAATAATCAGCAGCTTAAAATGTTGGGAACAAAAAGATTCAAAGCTGTTTTTTGTTTCCTGATGAAGTCACCTTAGAAAGCAAAAAGGCCCAACACTGAAACCCTGCAAAATTCAGAGTTCAACCAGACGTTTAAAAACTTAACAAGAGAGAAATAGCAAATGAGGGTGGGACAGTGCTGCCCCCTGGGACAGAACTGGCCTTGCATCCTCTCCCCTGCCAGGGAGGGACAAGAGCTGGCAGTGGAGGGCTGAGAGAGTGGGACAGTGCATCTTAAACCATGATGGTAAAGAAGCTAAAGTCTCTACAGAGAGGAGAGCCTTCACCTTCTAGAAACCATCTGAAAAGGAAAGCAACAAGGATCTTTTCACCACTGTTTTCCCATCTGCCCAGACTTTTTCTGAAGTGTAATTGTTTTAACTGTGAGGGGCTCCATTTGATTTTTACTCAACCTGAAACCATATTCAGAATTATAGCCCCCATGTCATTATGAAAATAAGAATACAGTAACAGTATAAACCAGCTACAGTACAAAATATAATAAAAGCAGCCATCAAATTATTATAGTATTTTCTTTAAAAAAACCCATCTGTAATAAAAAGTCATAATATGAAGTTTTTACAGAGGAACTGTAGTCACTACCATGACCCTGATTTTAAATTGAATCCCATTAAATCTTTTGCCTAGGTGGACTTCCATCAGACCTGCAGCACTGCCACTTCCTCCTTGGACTGTGCAGAGAGCACAGAAATGAAAAACCGCAGCCCTTTATCACATGCTGTGCACAAACAGCAAATAAAGCAGTGCTAACTGAAAATACAGGAAAATTTCTATTAAGCCTTGGTGAATGAAAGTAGGAGCACTAATATCAGGAGAAGATGTGATTGGGCAATGAAAATTTGTTAATCAAGTGAATACAATACAAACACACCCCCACATTTCTTGCCTTTCTTGGAGCTACAAAATGAAGTGTGGACACTGTCCACAATTTTTCAGCTCTGAAAGAAGAGGAAGAACCAGATTCTGCAGCTTTGTGTTTGGCACATCATGCTTAAGGAGGAATGTGGCAAAATCAGAGGAAATTAAAAATAAAAGTGATCTGACTTTATTACCAATTTTTTTTTTTTTTTTTTTTTTATTTTTTCAAGTGCTGGGAAATATCAGAACACTTAAAATGGAAAATATCTACATTTGAAATCATATAAATTATGATATTTCGCATAATGCAAAGCAGCTCAAGTTAAACATATGGCAACTGAGAACAATGACTTAGCAGCGACCTGCATTATTCTTGTTATTTTAAGAGAGAAATATTTAAACTCAAACTGCCATTTGTGATGAAACTACAACATGGGAAAATATCCACTAGGAAGAAGAAAGAGACCACTTAACTCATTTAATTTATGACTCAAATACTGGTCTAAACCCAAATTGTTAGAGGTCAAAATCCAGTACATCATTTACTTTGAATAAAAGCTGAAACAATTAGCAAGAAACAGGATCATGATTCCTCACTTGAATTTCTAAAAAGTAGCAATTTAAGGCTTATTTAAAAGTTGTTTTCGTATCTTAAGGCATTTTCAATTACTATTTTACATTAATATGTCAGTAATTATAAAAATACTGTTTAAATTACACAGAAGATGCACAAATATATAAAACATCTTGTAATGTAACCCATTTAAACAAAAAAATTAGAAATCATTCCAAACCAAACCAGGAAGGGGCTTTAGGGTCTCACCAACCAAACGGAGCTTAAAAAGTAATTTCAATTATTATTTGTTAGTCCCACAACAGGCAAATGCAACCCATAAAAATAATTTATTCTATGATAATTTTTGTAATCCCCTGTTTTAAGGTCTACCATAAACAGTCATTTATGCCATATATGATTTCTTTAATAAACACTGTACTACATTCCCAAAGAAACGCTAAATTATTTCACTTAGTACTTCAAATTTGCTCATTCATTGAATAAACTTCCATAAATGTTCGTGCAAACTTTATACATGCATAGAAATAATGAATGGGATACAAAATTCTCAAAAATAAACAACAGACATGTATATATTATGCCCTTCACCAGACAGCTCCTTGATTTTTATACTTCCAGTTAGCTCCTGATCAATCTCAGAAGAACTTGCATACCACAGGATTTGAATCATGACATCTTTGCATATTCCCATATTCATTACTGGTTGCTCTATTTCACCCTGCCAGCTACTGCTCATCGTATCAGCTGAATCTACATCTTCTCACACACCTTGTTGTTTTCCTGTCACATGAGACACCTACATTTCATACCTTATAAGCAATGCTAGGAATCAGTAATAAAGTACTAAACCACATTGGATCAGCTCCCTGCTGATAATAATTAGCATATCACAGAGGTTACCACAAAAAAAAAAAAAAAACAATACTGCAGAATTTTAAGAAAAAATATTATCACTGAGCTGCAGCTGCATGCATATGGCAGTGGTTAGAGTCTGACCCAAAATACAACACCAAACTAAGAAGATAAACTTGAACAAGACTAAGCATTTTTGCACTTTACAATTAATAGTGCATTACAATTGTTAACCAATCATATAGTTGCAGTCTGTAATTAATATCAAATTATTGTGATTCTAAAGGAAAACTGAGGTTCAACTTTTATACAGCCTTTGTTTCTTACTTTCACAGATCCCTCAGCATGAGAATTCCCTAGTTTAACACTCAGCACTGGCATTAAGCCTTGAGGCTCTTCCCACAAGTCTGCAAAATCCCATGTTAAATGCTGGCTTTAGGAACAAGACTTTGACATTTACCACAACATGGGCACAGTCTCTCTCTCAAAACCAAGAAAGTCTGGCATTTTTTGGTTAAGTCGAATCTAGAACATATTTCAGAGTGTTTGGTGAGAAGAAATTATCCATACCAGCAGCAGTATGTTTGATGAAGCCGCATTTTCAGCAAAGTTACTTCCAACATGGACTTCCTATGAGCCACTAGACATCTAGAAAGGTTTGTCTTCTCTGCAGGTCCACAGTTTCTGTCACCACCTCCTACATGAGGTTTCCCTTTAACAGAATGTGACCCCTCAGGCCTTAACCATTACCTTCAATTTGTTCTGTAGCTGTAACCACACACATTCAGTTCTTGGGCCTGTCTCAAAACCCCCAGGTCAGTGATACATCACCGGCACGTTTGCTCTGTTTCCAAGAAAAAGCCACTGTGCCTCAAACACCATAGGTCAAAGCCTCATATCTGAGGAACAGCTGCTCTTGTTTTGACCTATGAAGGTTTTCTGAGAAGGATCACCCCTGACTGCTCAGGACTACTTCTTCCACACTAGTCCTTCCTGCAGCCATCCTTAAGAAAGCTTGCAGTGCAGCTTTGTTGGAAGTTCGAGAGATCAGTTTGAATTTTTATCATAGAACCACAGACAGGGTTGGGTTGGAAGGAACCGTAAGGATTATAGTTCCATTACCCCTGCCAAGGGCAGTTACAACTTATGCTAGACCGGGATGGTCAAAGTCCCACCCAGCCTGGCCTTGAACACTTCCAGGGATAGGGCATCCACAGCTTATCTGGACAACCTATTCCAGGGCCTCACCACCCTCACAGTGAAGAATTTCTTCCTAATATATCATCTAAACCTGCCTTCTCTCAGCTTAAATCCATCCCCCCTTATCACTACCTGTCCTTGTAAAAATCTCTCTCCAGCTTTCTTTTGGTTCTGAAATGCTGCTCTAAGGTCTCCTCAGAGCCTCCTTTTCCTCAGACTGAAACATTCCAAGTCTCTCAGTCTGTCTTCACAGGAGAGATGCTCCAGTCCTCTGATCCTCTTTGTGGCTCTTCTCTGGAACCACTCCAGCAGGTCCACATCCTTAAGTTTGGGGCCCCAAAAAATGGACACAATACTCTAGGTATGGTGTCATGAGAGGAAACCCGTGCCTCCAAATTAAAAACACTGCTGAGGCAGGGAATATAACTTTTTCTCTCTCCTGGCGGACATCAGAGGATTTCCTCGTACATCCCACAGGTTTCTGGCTTCTGGAGCTCACCCTGACCCATACAAATCTTTAAATTTCCAGTCTACTGTTAATTCATGTAGGTATAAGCTACACTTCTTAAAGCTATTATGAGTTCACCAAACTAACAAAAGTATCAGGACTAGTGACTCTGCAGCCTCTGGACAGGTAGGTGTCAGTTCAAGGAACTTTCCTTTGACTTCCCTCTTTCACTTCTGTTTATTTACCTTCAAATGCTTCAGTAGTGAGGTAAATGTTTTTTGCTGCCTTCATTCATCTCCTGCTATCCTTGTGCAGTGAACTGCAAATGCTTCAGTTTAATTCCTGTTGTTTCTGAACAATTACAGCTCATTAGCTTATCAGAGCTCTCTGAATGAAACACTGCATCTAGTGACAAACCCTATTCCAGCAGAAAACAATAAACAAGACTACAGTGAAAAATGCCTTGATGAAAAAAAATCTACTAAATTTCACTACATCATTTCCAGTTCCCACCGAGTTCACATTTCTGTGGTGTTAAGCTGACCAGGAAGGCAATTCTGCCAGGGTCCCACATTCAGAGGAATTAACCTTGTCTAAAACACTTAACTTCTCAATGATGAAAATGCATTCTTTCACAATTAACATCAAGAAATCATTTCCAACCTGATACTATTAATGGAAACCAGATGTTTAATTTTCTTCATTGATTCTGTTAGCCATGCTCATATTCTCTAATTTCTCTGAATTCTGTAGCTTCATTCAACACATACGTGGATACTACATACTCATTGAAGCTTGGGTTCATAAGCAAGCAGCAAGAATCAGCAAATACCAATGGTCCAAGAGAGTAATTTTGGGTTTTCTGCTCTAAATATAAAATGTTAAGCAGGTCTTTGAAAGCAATTCCACTGCTGTTTCTGGACAGAACTTATACTTATTTCTTTTACTCTACGTATTAACCAAAATGCAAACAGAGTGAATGCAAACAGAGTGAATGTCTGTCATTGCACAGTGATTCTAGCTGCAAATATAATGAAAAATGGATCCCCAGTGTTTAAAAAGCACTGATTAGTTTTTTTTTCATTTTAGCACAATAAGCAATCTGCAGTGCTAAAAGGAAAAAAAAAAAGTGCGAATAATAATGCAATGCTATTGAAATAATAACATTTTGTTCAATATCTTTAAAATAGTCATTGACTTGCACTGAGGAGAGAATTAAGGTGATGTGAAAGTATTGCATGGAAGAAGAATGTTTACTACTACATTATAGGATGGATTGCACCTAAGCCTTCTTTTGTCCGCACTTTTCAGTAAGCCTTGTGCTCAAAAAATGGGTGGTTATGATGCTGCCAGGCTGCCTATGAACCTAAAGGAAAACTCTTTTTGTGCACACTCCATGCCCTTGTGTGAAGATGAGCCACAGTCTGAACCTCGTGCAGGACTAACTGCTCTTATCACATATTAAAAAAAGTATCTTAATTTCTAAGTCTCTTGAAACCCATTTCTCAGGAGTTTAGCATTAGATGTCTTTTTCCCTCCTCCTTTAAAATTACCTTTGGTCATCAGCCACGTTCTGGCTGCTGTTGAGGACAATCCTCCACAGGTCAGAGGCTATGAGCTCCTTCTGATCGCTCACAAGGCTGATACTGGGCAGCTGCAGCTCACAGACTTTGCTTTCTGATAGACTGAATTCCCGGAATGCAACAAATGACTTCTGAAGCTCATCCCAGTACTCCAAGCTGCAAGGAACCTGTGATAAAAGGGAGAAGGAATAATTACTTTGTGCTTGATATATAATATAATGCAGTTTAATCTATATGCTAAAAATGTAAAACTAATTAAACTAAATAAAAGTAAATGGTCATATAGAAAATCTTAACTGTAACCATTATTCAGAACTTGCGCTGTCTTGACTTAAATGAAAATGTTTTTAGAACATCACTGCAGACTAACACTTCCAACTTTCTCTTCCTCTGTACAAAAATAGTTGCTTGTTCCATAGGAAACCATGGAAACCATGAATAACAAAGACAATTAATCTAAACATTATTTGTATTATGCAGCCAAAAATCCATCAGATGTCTACACATCATAGTATCAAAGACACTCTAGTCATCATTAATTTTTTTAACTCATGGTTTTAGTTTTATTACATAACAAAATATAAGTTTATTAAAATAATCAATGACGTAGAGAAAAAATTATAATGGACAACACAACACTTTGTGGTGGGCCAACACATTGCTAAAAACCCTGGGTGAAATAATGAAGCACTTGTAAGCACATAATCTTTTCTTTCAAGGACTATTTAGACAAATAAAGGCAAATGAAACCAAATAAATACATAATGGCTTCTGCTTAATTACATCCCTAAATTTTATTCTGTAAACAATCCACTTGGATTATTTCAGGATGTATCACTGAATTGGAGAGAAAGTTATTATAGACATTTCTATAGGCAATAGAAAATCAATTTTAATTAAAGTACAGATCTTAAAGGGTTGTACTCTAGGTGCCTTTTTTCCCCCCCTTTTTTTTTTTTTGGTAATAGCAAGAAAGTGAATGAGAATATGAATTTAAAACAAATGCAAATTCAGTCAGCTATGAAGATTTTAGAATTAAGATGCAGAAATCCACAGGTATGCCAGCTGTACACGCTCAAGATTACTAAAAGTCAAGCTGACATAAAGCAAATAGTAAGAAAAAATTGCATATGCATGTGTTATTACCTGTTTTATCCCTGTGAATAGACATACATACATAAATGACCAGGAAAAAAGTAAGATGGCAGAGACTCAAGTAAATTTAGAAAAAGTTTTGTGAGCATTCTTCGTTGTTATTCAGTAAAGATTATAATGCAGATGGAGATGACAGTAAGCTGATTAATTAACAGGAATGAAGGTTAAGAAGGAAAATTCAGGGAGCTCAATGGTTCAAGCTGGGGAGGGCAAAGGAACATAAATAATCACCAAAGAATTCTGGAGGAATTAACATGTGGAACCACAGAGCCTGAAAGGTGGATTTTAACTACATCTGTCAAACCACAATGATATGTGGAGACTGAATAAAGCAACCACAGTCTCTAAAATTTTTTTAGTTCAAGATGTAGGACAAAAAAAAATATCTGATAACTGTCAGTAAACTTCTGATGCCAGTAATGCATATAACACAGAGTACCACTGCAGTATCAATCAGGAGAGCTGATTTAATTTTGAAGACTACAGTGTGAGAAAAAGGGATCAATTTAACATCAAAACCCACAAGTCATATGTGTAAAGATAACAACACATTTGTTTATAAGCTGCATATTCAATTGGAAAAGGTGAAGATCTGTAAATGTCAGCTGGGAAAGTGTGAGACAGTATGATGAAGCCTGGAAAAAGCAAATACCATCTTGTGAGACATCAAGTGAGATATTTCCAAAAGTGAGGGGCAAATATTAATTGATTTGTATAGGACATCAGTGGGGACTCATCTGAAGTATGTCACATTTCCAATTCTTCATCTTAAAACTGTATTAACTCTTGCTGTGGAGAGTTGAAGACCAAATGAAATTAAACAACAGGAACATAATTGTGCCATCCAGACACCTCAGGAGAGAAACATTTAATAGAAGAAAACTTTACAGAAATTTTGTGCCAAAATTGAGTTGCCCTATGAATAAAGTGTAAGGCTAGAAACTGTACAGAAAAAAGATGGGGATGTGGAAGGAGGGCCTTGGTGCACAAGAGAGCTACTTTGAAAAGCTTGATTTGTTAATTAGATGGAGAAAATAACAAGCATTGCCCAGTGGGAGAAGGTTGGGCTTGATGAGACAGAAAACATCTTTCTTGGTTCTCTGTTCCTAGCTGTACAATAGTGCTGTGCACAACAGCAGCAATAAGAAATACCACATGAGTTTATGTCCATATTTCAAAGTCACACTATAGTGATTACTTTTGCTCTCAGTGCCACTAGACTTTTAGTTCTTTTTTCAGAACTTCTCAATGTAAATTATTTGAGTGTTTAATGCCTGTGGACAAACACTCAAGGCTGCTACACTACCATAGCGATGTTCCTACCCTCCAATTATGGATACATTGGATACATCCAAAGAACTCCCCTATGTTAACTAGGAACACACAAAGAGCCTCTTCCATCATCTGCTGTCTTTTATACTACATTGTGGAGCCATTCACACTCACATACTTCTCTTTTTAAACCCTCCCAATCTCCACTGGTGATAAAACATTTCTGTTTAGTTAAATATTGTAATACTTGGCATACTTCCTATAGCAGGAAGTCTTGGACTTACATAATTATAAAAGGATGTGTTTCATTTCTGACAAAAGGCTGCAGCCTTTCACGGTTGCATAGATACTTTACATACAGCCATATTTATTTCTGCATATTTTTAAATCTCAGTCCTTAAAATACCTTGGCATTCTTTTAGGAACCTGATTAAATATATTTGAATACTTGGTTTGGTCTTGTGCTTCCTAATGTCTATCAAAATCTGAATTACCTTTTCTTATCAATGTTAGTGAGTAATATGTGTGCAATGAAAGTCTCACAAAGCTATCATATGTAGGATATTTATCTTAGATTACATCTCAAAACAAAACTCTTTCCTTAATGAGAATCTCACAAAATTGCATTAGAATAGAAAGTAATGGGCATTTTAAAAGAGGCTAAGCAGGGTGATGAATTCTACTCCCACTAGATTAATGAGCTGGAAGAACAAGTTCAAGAGTACAGTAACATAATTTTTTAAGTGGCACTACAATACAAAAACCATAAAACTATCAATAAGGATAGATGAGAATAATATAGAGAATTAAAAATAAAGATTCAAAACAAAGGCGGAGCAAAACTTGAAAAAACCGTAACTGGATTTTACACATCCTGTCTATATTAAAAAAAAAGGTATTTCAGTATTCCCACCCACTCATTAGGTAGTAGATGTATTGAAACTCCTATTGAGGAAAAAGATGGCAAAGTATAATGATGAAAACAATTATGCCACAAAGAAGTAATAACTTTGTAACATGTTCAGGCTGTGGTCTGTGGTATAAACTAACACAGTGGAAGTTTCATCTGAGTATGAGGAAGAACTTTATGGTGTGGGTGACTCAGAGAGATTGTAGAGTCTTCCTGAAGATATTCAAGAACCACCTGGAAGCAATCCTGTGCCATGTGCTCTGGGATGACCCTTCTTGAATAGGGAGGTCTGACCACAGGATCCACTGCAGACCCTTCACTGTACCCATCCTGTGATCCTGTGTAGTGCAGGACAACTTCTAAAGTGAATTATGAGAAATCTGGAAAGGCACAGGAATGATTGCTGAACTCAGCAGTACGAGTAGCCAGGAAAAACATCACAGAACAGTTAATGCAGACTGGTCAGCAAGTAGAAACGATCATTCCTCATTATTTTGTTTACAATTTATTCTAACTATGTTGTAATATGTCAAGAAATCTACCAGAGCAAGAGACAGTTTGTTTCAAAGTGTCATCTGCACACTGGAGATAAGAAATCAAGGACACACATTATGTGATTTCCTATACAAAATACAGCTCATGCTTTGGAACTACACAAAATGTAAGCTTTCTAGTTTGAAACTTGCAAAAGACTTAATTGACTTAGAATCTTTGATTTCTACATATCTGGCTTTATTTTTTCTAGGGGCTTTATTACTAATGCCTGATCTGGATAAGTTTAAGGAGAGATGGTAGCTCTGGGCAATATCAGCTGCCAAAAATAATAGTTGTGAAAGCCTGGAAAGGGGTTATAATGCCAGAACTGAGTCATTAGCAGTGGGAATAAGTGAACTAGCTGCAACAAAAAAATTCCCTGCGTGTCGAATTAAGTATGGTTTTACCTCAAAATATTTGAACAAAACCTAAGCTATAATTCATGTAACTGTTGCCTCTTAGAAGATGTGACCACTAGGGCTGCCTCTACAAAAGCAAACACAAACAAAGCAAATTTAATTTTTTTTGCTAAATAACAGGTTTGATTCTCCAGCAGAGACTTCCCTGCAGCTTTTTGTCCTCTTCCATAGCTCTCAAAGACAGTTTTAATTGCAATGATTGTATTCACCTGTCCCTTAAATGTGCATAAAAGTATTATTTAACCATGAGCTCAGATTTAACCAAGAATCTCCAAGCTCTGTTTTGCTAGAAAACCACACACTGTGGGAAACACACTTATTTAGAAGGATGGTTATGGCAATAGGGAGGAAAACCACAGCCAAATGCCTTATTTTTCAGCAGCATCTCTGTTTAACAACATAGGTTAGAAGCAGAAATAAAAAGCTGTATGAAACAGTCCAAACTCTAAGCAGAGAAATTGAAGGCTACTCCTTTTTCTCTTTACTGCTGTGAACTGTAGACACTGGAGACCTGAAAATGGCCTGGCAGTGTTTGGAAGAAAAAGGAAAATGGTGTATTGGCAAAGTACATGACACAAACAACTGTTCAGAAATAGTTGCCTTGGAGCAAAAATCTTTTTAGTTAGAAGAGAGCAGATTCCTGTTTTCTCTGAATCTTGTTTCACTCTATTTTAAGACAAAAATTTTCATAAATATTACAGTAACACATAGAAAAACATCTCTGACTTGAGCAGAGCTGAAACCTCCAACACACACATCACTCCCCCCCCAAAAAAGGCCAAACAATGAGAAACCTGAAAATTCTTTTAAAACTCCACATACTTCAAATTTCCTTCACACTTGTTAACCTATCAGCAAGACAGTATCAGGTTAGTAACCAACATGAAGTAGTCCCACCAAAGCACAACAATGCCATTGTGTTTTTTCTTATTCATCATATATTGTGTCACACATTACCAGTACCAGAATAATTTAATTCCTACTTGGAAACTAGGGGTCAAGAAATGCTACACAGTCTGTTACTGCTGTGTTGTTAATTGTGTTTTACAGATACTTCTTTTTCCACTAGTGGTTTTGTGTAATATTAAGACTTGATAGATAGATGAGTGTTGACCCCTATGTGCTTTTCAAAGAATTTCAAGATGATGACACGCTTCTATATTTTCCTGTGAGCTGATGTTATTCTCCCAGCTTTGGGGTACTTGGCTAATTTGGACTTGAAAAGTGCTGGGTGCACACCACTTATCTGTCTACAGGTACATTTCTAGTGCTGAGATGAGAGCCAGCTTCAGCAGACTTCCCCAACCCGCCATGTCACCATAAATGATCACACCTATTATTCAATATACATTTTGTCAGAATGCTAACAGGTCTCAGACATGGACATTATTTCCAGCTAGGAGAGAAGTAAGTAAAATATCTCCACTTCTTAACTAATCCCATCTTTTCCATAAACATCTTTTTGCCTGTAGGAAAAAGCTACAGCCATCAGCCTACCTTGAGGTTGTTGAATGAAGGCTGTATAAAAGTATTATGCTTCAGTATTAACTACTGAAGCATGATTTTAAAACTCAGTATAAAAAAGTGAACTTTAAAATTAAATACATGCTAAATATCTTAGGCTGGAAAATAGATCTTGTCCAGTTGAGAAAGAAAGATAGATATTAACAGCTGGGTGCCTAATGTTTCTTTCAGTGATGCTTCCTTTTGATTGATGTATTTGCTGGAAAAGAAGCTTTTACAGAAGATATATTAATTTCTTGAATCTCAGTCCCTCAGATCGTGGGCGCTTCCTCTTGGAAATTCAGCTATTCTTGGTCCAGAAACAACTACTGCACAAAAAAATGCACCCAGAAGACAGGAAGCGTGTGTGTGTGTTTTATCTTCTCCAAGCAGGGCCACCTCAGTGAATGAGGCAGAACACAACACAAACTAGAACTCTGAGTCAGACACCAACCCAGACTGCAATTTTTCTTCAGCTTCCTGAGCATGAATAAACTGATTGCTCTGTAATAAAGCTTTTCTTTTATTAAGATATTTTACTGGTTTAGGGCCAACTGCTTTAAAAATATAATTCTCTCATTAGGTGAACAGAAGTTGCAGTAGCAGGAAATAAAAAGTTTTGTGCAGATTTTTATAAGGAAAAAAGTCTTGGCAATAACTACCAGGAACATTACTTTTAAATTTGATTTTGAAGTATTATTTATATAAAACTAACAAAAGAACTCTGCAGAAAAATAATATAATATGTAGAAAATAAGTTCAAAGAAAAAGAATATTAAATAGAATAGAACTTTGTAATATGCCTGATTCACACAATATACACAATTCAATCTGACCAGTGGAACACTTACATTTTGGGCAAATGTAGGATACTTCAACATCCACACTCCTGTGTATCTTGTGTGATTGACAGTGTGAAATCATGCTACAAACCACTTGCCTGTTAAATAATATTTTTAACCTTCCTCAGAACCAAGATTGTATTGTATCTGTGTAGAAAACAGACTTTCCTGGCACAGCTACAGACCACCAATATCGCCATTTCACAAAGGAAAAAAACCAAACAACCAAACCACCAAAAAAAGAAAGATGGCTTACAGTGAGGTAAAAATATAGCCTTGTACAAGTAGTTTCAGGATTAGCAGTAGTACTAGGATTAAAATTATTTAGTTGTACAAAGTATTTGCTGTCCCACCCACCTCAGCCTCCTTTGTATTTTCATTACAGCTTTCTGTGCTTTGACAGCAGTTTGAATGTTACATACCTATATATTTCAGGCAGTAAAATATAGTCCACTATGGTACACTCTCAGTTTTCATCACTCTGGAATAATCAGATACCACAACTGGAGATGTTTTTCAAAATTATGTCATATAATTTCTTCACAGAACTGTTTTGCTTCTCTTCAAATTTTTTAAAAAATAAATTTGGTCCTAAAGCTAGGACATTTAAATCACACATACTCACTCTAGAATTTAATATGCAATATCTGCTTAATTTAACTTTTTCCTTTATCTATATTGAGGTCTTTGGCTGACTAATGAAAATAACTACTATTTGGCTATCTGAGTAATAACATATACTATGGCTCTTTCAACTCCATTAAACATATATACTAATAGTCCTATTAGTATATTTATTTAATTTTATTTAAATTTACATCTGTCTTGCAGTTTATAAAATAAATATCAAATAGAGTTGTAATGAAAAGATGTGAAAGAAAACTCCTGTCTTCTGAGAAAAGTTGTTCTTTAAAAATACATAACTTCCTTTTAGCTGACTTTGGAAAAAAGCTTCTATACATCTTCAACTAATAGAAGCTATAAAAAAACCTTTTGTAATATTGGAACCAGTTGAGAAACCACAAGTATTCAAATGCAGGAAATCATGATTTTATAACATTTTAATGTGATCTACTCTTGGGAAACAAAGTTAACCAAGCCCTATTTCTGTACAGGAAATATTCCACTGTACAGTTGTAATACATTGTGGTGAGGGGTACAGCTGCAATTTTTTCACCTGTGATGCCCCACTGGTATTGTGGCTTACTGAATTGCATCAAGATTGCCTTCCTGTCCGGAAAGCCCTCTAAGTACAAACACGACTCTAAGCCCAGGTTTTATTTTCCCCTGGTATCAGAATATGGTAATTTAAGAGCCCTGAGAAATGCTTTTTAACCTTTTAGAAGAAATATGTAGCATTCTTTTATTAGGAACTACGTTCTTTGCCTTTTTAAAACAACATATGACCAACTTATCAATTTATCAGGCTAGCAGGTTCAGAGCAAATGCAGGTGTGTGGAGTAATGTAATCTGTCACAGATACTGGCTTTTTTCATTATGGAAAAATTACTCTGAACACCCTAACAGCTTTTTTTGAAGAAAGCACAGAATAGCGCTGGGCTATAACTGTGACCTCTGCAGAACTTTAAACAGGAAAATCGTGTACTGCTGAGTGTCAAACTTTTATACTAATTGTCATTCACCTTGAGACTGAGTTTATGTGACGATCACTTACCTTTTGAAGAGCAAAAGTAACAATATTTCTTTAATTTATTTTCTCTTAATGTATTGTTTCAGGCATTGAGAAACAAAAGTATACAGATTGGAGATCTTATGTTAGGGACTCACCTACTTCTTTCAACACCCTTTATTGTCTCTTTCTGATACAGGAACTATCTTCCACATTTCATTTAAGGTTTTTAATTTTCTAGGCTTCAGTATTTATTAATAATACAAGCATTATGACATTGAAAGGCAGTCACCTCTGACCATTGAGGTTAGCAGTCTATTAACATAAATTGTACCTTATAATTTTCAGTATATGAGCTGTTTTGACCACACATTCTCACTACAGCAAAGCCTGACTCCTATGAGAAGTGCCACAAAGTCACTGTACAGACAGAAGGACTTGGGTTTGCAGAGTTTCATAAATCAGAGTCACAAAATCGGAAGAGTACAGAACACAGGCAGAGTGTAAATCTGTCATTAAGATAATCTGATGGTTTCGTCAGTCCTCCGGCACCCAGTAGAGTTTTCACTGGCTCAGTAACCCCTAAGGGTAAATTTCACTGTGATGCACAGGCAAATTATGCACAACTTCCATTAACATTCCCAACAAGTTACGCTTAACTCCCTGCAGACTGCACAGGGAAACTCTAGGACAAACCATACAGTCTCATCTTGATGCAGGGAACACTAAGATCACACAGCAAAATAATTAAGATTATACACACACAAACCAGTAACAAAATAGTAAAGTCTGAGATAATCCTATTCTCAGGCAAGGAAGTTCACAAATAATATTTAAAGCAGGAATTCCCTAAGAGAACAGGCTCTGTTTCAACATCTGCTTAAGACTCCAACTTCTTTAGTCCCTATTTCCTTCCTTGCAAGAAAATGAAAACAATACTTATAATTAATAGACAGAGTCTGAACTTTGGAAAATGGGCAAAACTCAGATCAGAAAATTTGCTCGCCTGAAGATCATCTGACGTGTAAGTGGCTCAAGCCACAAGCAAACCTACAGGTTTCTTACACAGACCAGCTGTTTACATGATGATCTGCACTCATTTCTGTACTCCTGCACAAACAGAAACACTGCATCTACTGCTGAGAAAGAGGTTCCCTACATTGGAATTAATGGCATTTTTTACACTTCTAGTTTATGGTCAGGTATGTTCAGGAATAATTGCTTCTTTTCAAATTTCTTGCAACTCTTCACAAAGTAGAGAAATAATAAAAACACTGTATAGAATCTTTCAATAGTAGTAGTATGACTAATACAGTAATTTTGAATAACATCCAAAGGTAGAATTAACAAGAAATGTAAGCTTTAAAAAGCAGACAAAACAGCAGATTTGCCTTCTGAGCAATTCACAACAGCCAGACAAATTATTTCTTCATCCATCTAAAAAGTGCCATTATTTGAAGACAGTACTGAACTGTGTGGCAGTAGATACAGTAACTTGCAAGCCAACAGGTTTATCAAGAAGCATGGTTGAACTTCACAGCTTATTATCTTGTAAGACTGTGAACTTAAATCACTAACCTGTCACGCACAAATCATCTGGATTTCCAAAATAGTTGTTGCTTTGGGAATATAAGAAATAAATCAAAAATTTGTGGTTTCCCAGAAAGCACTTTTCCCAGACTCTCAAATGCCCAGCTGAATATTTTAGCCCCAACAGGGAATGAAAACTAAAAGGGAAGCAGAGTCAGCCAAAAATGAGGTATTCTCTGTTAAAAGGAAAAATTAATGTCTTTGACATTGATCATAATTCTTTTCCTGTTGACTGTCATGTCAAATCCTTCCTGGAATAATGACTTACAGTAGGTCTAATGTCAGTCATTCTTAAGCTCATGCTTCCTTAAACCACTGTTTAAACAGCCACAAGGTGTTAGAATATGACTATTTATTGGATGACAGTGTTGAAAAAATCAGATTCCAGACCAGCAAGTTTGCAAATGCTTTATTTAAATAGCACATGCATGTAAGGCAATGTAACAGACAATTTTTTGAATCCCTGCCCTTTGAAGTTGGAAATAGTTTATATTCTCCTAAAAAGATTTCACCACCTTTGGAAATGCTCTGTGTGAATTTTACCACAGTGGTTTTATTTATGTAGTCTTTCCTTATTAAATCCCAGTTAAGCCCTTGCAACCTCAGAACTATACTCACGGCCCTAAAATATTCTTCAGCGGACCTTGAGATTTGGTTAATTGAATCACCACTTTTCTAACCTGTGCTCTGTATCTTAGGACACTGTATAAAGAAGAAAGGCCAAAAAAGGAGACCTCAGCACACATTCATGGTTTCATCAGCTGTTATAATGCTGACTACACGTGCGTGCAATAGGAGTCCTGGCAGGTACACAAGGGAAACATCCTCAAATACAAAAACCTGTCAGGGCTATAGTTCAGCAGATATTTTATTTTAACTTCATATGAAGAAATGAGCAAATGCTGTAGTTTATCTTTCTTTTGTTTAACAGCTTGCATCTCCCACTGGATGACAATACAGGAGAAAGAATTTTAAGTCTGTGTTAGTGATGCATCTTAACTAAATCAGATAACTCAGAATTTGGAACAATACACAGTGTATGAATACTTTGATTAGATAAATCTGGTTTTCTCCTGCTTTTAAATTCATGACACTTGGATAAATGCTCTTGTGACAACACATAGCTTTATTTGAAATACGGGGCAGTTGCCAGCAACATCCCTCAATGGAAAGATAACTCTACAATGGAATGACAATAAATGAGAATCTCTGGAAAAGGTTCACTAGATAAAAATAGGCCTGCAGTTGTACAGGAGATAATTTGTGTGTCCTGTTCACCTGCCTGTACAGAAAAGCAGAGTATTTCCCTGATGACATATGAACTGTTTTCCTGTCTTGGTGAGCCCCACCCAATCTTTACTCTCTCCCCTGCCAACCTAAACCTGTCAACCTTGTTCTTGGTAAAGATAAACAATATAAAAATGTAAGCCAGAATATATCAGAAAAGTATAACAATATCACAGGCAAAGATAAACATAAATCTGAGATTCTGAAGACTGCAGGAAGACACAGGAAGACTTTGGGGAAACTAGACACACAGCGCAAGTAGACTTTTAAGCCCCATAGCACGAATATTCAATAGAACTTTCTTTGAGGTTAAATATCTAAACGTAGCTATCTTCATATTGTATCTGCTCAATGTGAAAGTCACTACTGAATCAGTAACAGATTTTTCTCCTTTTTTTTTTCCTGCTTTCCATCTTTTGAATTTCAAAAATATCACAGAAATGAAGATGACTTGTCCTTTCTCAGATATGGACCTGACAGATCCAAGGAACTGTAAAAGCACAGTTGAATTTAGCATCACATAACAGCTCTGAAATACAGGTCTTTGTTATGATGTAGAATATATTCTTCAATTATTCTTTATGTTCTGGGACAGTGGAATTATCTGCATAATAATAAACTATTGTCTGAAATCAATTACTCTTACTCCTTTCATCCCAATGCCATACTTCCAAGGCAACCAGAACAATCAGAATGGAGGAAATTGCCACAAATTCTCTTTCAACTGTCCTAGTAGCCATATCAAGCCAATGCCCTCATCACTTAGGAGATGAAGAGAGAACCTATGAATCCCTTACTCTTATACTGAGACTGTGCAGACCATGCTTGTTCCTAAAGATGCTCATGTATCTTGTACAATTCTGATATCTCTGCAGGAGACATTTCAACATACATTCTAAACCAAAAGCTGCTTGAAGGCTATTACCATGCTTCAAAGTTCTGGGTGAAACACATTTCATGGTCAGATTTCATAGGAATGAGAACCATCACTGCCCACAGATTCCAACTTCAGGTGATGCCACACCACAGGACCATCACAGAGCAATTAGAAGACGTTTGCCCCGTAATGATGAGCTGGTTGCCTTACAGAATATAGTTCAATGTTAAACTGGAAAACTGTGGCATGCCTTAAGTCTTCACATGTGAATACTCATTGAAACAAATTTATAAACACCTGCACAGTTTTTTTACAGAAATTATCTGTGACCTAAATTAGGTAGCAGTAACTAAATTTTTAGAGCAATATCAGTAGGTTATTTCTCTCTGGTTCATGAACAAAAGACATCCATGTCTTCCTTTAAGCACAGAATAAAATAGGCTTTTGAAGTTGCTCATCTTTAACCACAAGACTTCCTCTTTCCAGCAGTCTACTTGTATTATTTAAGTTTCATCTGTTATAACACAAAAAGTCTCAGAGAGCATTCCCTTTTTTTTTTACTTATCTATATATCAATCATCAACATTTTAAAAATAATGGAATTGCTCCTTCATCTTGCTTTTCACCTTTTGAAACAATTTTGTGAAAATTTTCCAAGTTTGGACTTCCCTCTAGTCCTGAGGTGGGCATATGATTCTCACATCAATACAATTATTCACCTTTGAAAGGTGTTTCCTCAAATACTAGTTATCTAAAAGAATGGTAAATCAGAGCCAAAGGACATTTGCAACATGTGAAAATGGGACAAAAAGGGCTTAAAGATCATATAGAGTTTGCCATGCCTGTTTAACAGGGAAAACAACAAATTCAGACACTTTCCACCTCCTCAAAGAAATATAATCCTGCTGCAATTTCTTGCAATCAGATCTAGGATTCTCACTTCCTTCCAACTATTAGATCCAAGCTCTATTTCAAACTGCTAAAGAAATGCCACATGTTATGCCATGGCAGAGACATCAGTTCTTCCTGTTCCCCCCCACAAATAAAAGCAACAATGCTTGGACTGTAAAACCAAAGTATTACAAACTTGACCAGTGAAACTGCTTACCTTTGCAAAAACACAATGTAAAGCACAAGAAAACGGCTCTTGGGGCAATTTAGACATAGGAGCAAGGCAAGGTTCAACAGAAACAATATAGTTCATATCAACCCTTATGATCTGAAGCTGTTCTCTATCCTTTGGCTGTACCAGATAACACGCACCTTCAATATTTAGAAAAATTCTCTTTATGGTGAAGCTTTTGCAAGTTCCAGGAATTTGAATAATAGCTATAAAAACACAGAGTTCTAAAACCTACCCATGATTAAAATGTTATGCTAGAAGTTTAACAAAGACAGAAAGCTAGATGAAATGTCATAGCAACTTACTCAGAAAGAAAGAACACGCAACTGGAAAACTTCAAGAAAAAAGACCCACAAAAATTCAAGACAAACTACAGAAGGGCACCTTTGACTGTATCTTTGTGAAACAGAGGATTAAGGGAGACTGGTAACACAGCTGGGGACATTATGGGTTCTCTTTGCATTTGAACATATCTACAATCCTGGGAAAGTTTTTAAAGTATATTTTAATATAGCTTAGTGTCATTATTGTTTTTTAATTTAGATCCTTTTTTCCAAAAAAGCTAAAGTCTTTGGCTTGCAGATGTTTCTCTAATGTTTCATTTCAAGAATGGAATAAAATAAATACTGTTTTATCTTTTTTCTCTTTGCATTTAATGAATTTTCCATATGCACTAAATCCCCAGTATATTAATTAACATGTATCCACACAGGGAAAAAGTGGAGCTGATAAAAGGCCTCATGATTAACTTAAATTAGAATCTGAAGTTTGATATGAGTATTTAGTAAATACAATTTACCTAAAGAAATTAAAATTTTTCTCTGCATTACTTATTCCACTCACATATCTCTGTTAAGATTAATAAAAAAATGCACACTGCCCATGTTTAAAATGGCTGTTCCTAAGGTGTATGGCCATTTCTGGAAAATGTAATAAATCACCACCTTGAGCCAGGCAACAATTACTACTATAATTAATGGCCTACAACCAAAGCGTGGATCTTCTTGTAGGCATTTCTGCATATCATGTGCCCAAAGCAGAATTTTTGCCTAGATGTCCTCTAATTTGGTTATCTTTATATTTTCTGTCGTGGTAGAAATCTGAAGAATTACATGAACATCAGACAGAACCTGACCCCTGGTAGCTGAGTGCTTCTCACTCTCTGAGGCAACGACAGCGAGCTGGATCTTCTCTTCTCTAGACCCTTGTATGGAGGCACAAAGCAGAACCCGTGTGCTGCCGAAAGTCCAGCTGTGTATGCCCACTTGAAGAAGAGCTGATATTCCCCTTGGACAGGGTCATATCGTTCCACAAGCACATACCTAATGGTTTTCATGATGTCTGTTATCTATAATGGGAGTGTAATGTAATTAAACCAAAACCTTGGTGTGCCGTGCTCCAAAAATACCAGCCTGAAAGGAGGCGAAATCCTGGCTTTCATAGCAACCTAATAGGTCATCAAGACAGCCTACAATAACACAATTTTGATCTCTGATTCAAACCTCATGCCAGTGGAGCTGATTTTTTTCCATTTAATTTTAATTTTCATGTAACTGAAAGGAGCTGACATTTGGCTGTCTTGAGGGCAAAGAAATTGGCAGGACACTTACATGATCTCACCAACAGTATGTGCACGGTAATAACATTATACCATTTATCTGAGGAAGATTATCCTACTTATTCATAACTCAAAGCATATTGGTGAATAATTCAATTTTAAAAGCAATTTTTAACATCACAGCAATAATGAAATATAATTCAACAGTTTTGGACAAATAGGAAGAACTGGGAAATATTTATTTCCCTTGACTCACAACATTATTCTGATTAACAACCAGACTGAAATTAAAAAAAATGACAGGTCCAATTTGTAATACAAAAGGGAAACAGAGATTACCAGAACTAAAATTGAGCTAAAATCAAAATATGTATGCAAGGAATAAGTGAATTTAAAAAGAATTACACTAGACAGGAGAAAATGTAATGACCCAATTGCATACATTAGAAAGAAAAAATTCCAGCACATTAAGGATCAGTGTAATTTTGAGGTATGGTCTATTTTTGGGGCATGGAGATTGCAGCACTCAGCCTTCCTTCAAAGAGAAGTTCCATGCTCTCACACAGTCAAACTGCACCATTCACTTCAACCCTCTCAAGGTAAAATGAGAGAAAACAGACCCTTTCCCCCTACCCTGTGGGTCCTACTAGGAGCAGTGCAGCCATCTGCCATCACAGAAACAGGAGAGAACAGCCAGATTGGAGCTTTTATAATGATTCCACTAGAACTTGGAAATTTCAGACCAGGTCTTTCCTCATATGTTTCAGTTTCAAACCAAATGAAGTCTTTATGCAAAGACTGATGGATGAAACCATAAAAAGAAAGAATAAAAACTGTATGCTCACAAACTAAACCTGATAAACTTGGCTATAGCTTATTATGCAACATAAAAACTGCAGAGGTAAGTGGGTAAAATGTTTATGCAAGTAGTTATGAAACTAAAGATATGCTCAAGCTGTGCAATGTACCTCATATTGGTTTTATAGAGCTCCTGACATTTGTTCTGTGCTCCTTTTTAATGAATCTGAGTTTGGAACCCTTCACTTTACAGCAGTAACACTTTCATTTGTTACTGAAAGTAGAAAACTCATTACCCACCTGAAGAACATCTCCAAGGTCAGCAGTGCTAATATCTGGGTCTTCAGTGGTATTAAAAGGAACAGGGTTAATTTTTACAAGAGTGAGCACTCTGGGTTCCGGATATCTCCACAGCATCATTCCTGGACTATCCTCAGTTTCATTGTAAAACACAACTTCATAGGCATTGGGCAGCTTTTGTGCTTCTGTCAAATGAAAGAGAGCTATAATCTGTTATGCAATTTCTAGAAAGAAACATGCTGGTTTATGAAACCAAAGTGATTAAAAAGAAATCCCTCAGGATCAAAAGGAGAGAAAATAAAAAAGCAATTTCCCTGACTTTTAAAACATTACAGCTTAATGGAAAGAAATCAAAAAAAGTCTTTTAAAGTATTTTTTAAAATTCTAGCAGATGCCTTTTCAACTGCTTTTCCAAAAAATATAAAGTTACTCATTGTAAGAGGCAGGTAATGTCTAATAGGTTACTACTATTTTTACTTTAAAATCTACGAAAAAAGGAAGAAAAAAAGAGAGCCAAAATTATATCCTTCTTACCTGCATCTTGTATATACTGGAAGAGTCCTGTTCTCAGATCATCTGAGGAATGCTCAGGTTTTGAGGCTTGATTCCTTTCTGCAGAAAAACACGTTGGGTGTGGATGTTCAGGTATCAACGTCTCTACACTGCCCTTTTTAGTCAGGTACTGCCACAGAAGCTCCTGGAGAAGAACTAAACAGTTCAAATGCTCTTGACCCCAGAAAACCTTTAAAAGGAAAAGAAAAGAGAGAGAGAGAAAAGATGAAAAAATTACATACAAATATTCAGCCTCTTTTGAAGGGAAAAACACCTTCCCAAAAACAACAGGAACTTTGAGTCTGCTCTACATACAGCTTAATTCCTTGCAAGCATTTCTAATTTTAAAATAAAGGACAGAAGCAACAAAAAATCCTTACAAAACCATTTGTCAAATATGTTCTTTTTATTATCTGAAGGAAAATATTAATTCCTACCATTTAACAATTCACAGTGATGCTGCCTGGAAGCACAGATCTTAAATGTTATATTCAAGAACTGTACATAATGCTAAGACTGGTCACAGGTTTCTCAGTTTAAGACATGACAAAAACCCCTTAAAGACACAAAGTTTAAACTCTTCAAAGAGCTTGTTGCTCCAGAACTGGAATTCTGGAATACATTTAAAACTGAATGACACAGCTAAGAATATGACACAGAACACATATGAAAGATCATCTTAAGCACAAAATTTAAGCATATGAATTGGGTGTTCTGTAAGTCATCCAAGTGAGGTTTTAAAAGTTCGAAGTTTTCTGAAGTTTGAAACAGAAATACAGAAAAATATCTAATAAAATTTGGCATGCAAAGTCCAGAAGATTTGCACACTTTTTAGCAAAATAAAAGGCAAGAAGGCATTCCTTTCTGCCAGCTTGGACAAGCATTGCTGCTTTTTTCAAATCAAGCTCCTTTTTGACAGAATTATATTAATGGGAACAACTACTTTAGACTTCATGTGCAGAAGCAGGCCTTGAAGCACCATAGAAGACAAAGAAGCAACTAGCAATACAGAAATTAGACATGGAACCAGTGTGGGATGAAATCAAAATGCCCAGGCTGTAACTTAAAAGTTATGGTAAGGGTGTGAGTGAAGCACACAAGTCAGGTATGCACATAAAGAGTAGTGCAAATTTTTCAATGGGGGAATATAAATTTTCAAATGTGAAAAAAAAAAATCAAAAGATGCCTATAAAGGGAATGTAGTTGCAAGAAGGCAGGTTTTTTCTTGCTCTGCATCCAGAAGTAAGCCCACAGAATAAACCAAGACCCTCTTGAAACACAGCCACAGCCAGTCCTGAGCTAAAGAACCTCTGGTCTCGGGGTCCCACACCTACTCTAGCACCACCTCAAAGGAGCTCTCTGTCACCTTAAGCCAGTCCCCGAGGCCCCAGTTCCCCACTGACAGAGGAGGGATGAACATTTTTCTCCATCTCACACTTTTATTCATTTGTAAGCAGCAGGGAAGTCCAGGGCACGGAATACAATATTCTAGTACAATATTCAGAGATGAGGCACTGATTTTACATAAGCTCTCAAGGTTCTGATGCAATACAAATTGACAGCGATAGGTGAGGTCATGTTTAGAGCTGGTAAAATCATTAGCCATAGATAAATTAATTTGAAACAGAACTGCTAATGATTTTTTCAGCATTCTCAAATCTATTCTGCCAGAACAAATACCTAATGATCTTCTGCAAAAGCTAATTGTTCCTAATTATACTCTAATAATAAATGGCTTTCTGAGATTTATAGATTCTTTTTTGGTACTTGTCAAACCCCAAAATTTTGGAAAAAAAAAAGCATTTTATTACCAACACATACAGGCAGTCAGCCAAGTACCTGTGAAAAACAAATAAAAAAGGAGCAAAGAAACAAACTGACTTTATTTATTCATTAAGATACATTTTTTTCTAAATTTGTATTATCTGATTAACCCTATTTCCAGTGCTGTTGTTCTAAAACCTTCTAGTGCCAGTTCTGGGAAAAAACTTACTGACACAATTAATTGTCAAAATTTCCTTTTTGTGTTTTATATACTTGATTTATGTATTTATTTTAAAACATTTGGTGTGTATAGATACTCTAATAAAAATAATTAAAACAAGACATATCTTAAAGCCTACTTGTTTAAGCCTCACAGAATCTATTTTTCATTTCAAGAACTCCCAAGCTTCCTGGACTGATTTCAAGTTGTGGGCATTTCCAAAAAGGAGAGGACAGCACGGAAAACTGAGTATTAATTGTTACAAACAACAGTTTGCAATTACTCCCCTGAGAAATCCGTGTAAGTTTAAAAAGAAAGGATATGTACTTCTTAGGGCTTCCTCTAGGCATTACAGACACGTAGATCATGGACAGACAAACACACACCCATCAGAACATGACCCTAGATATTAAGTGTTAGTAATTTGATCCAGTAGTTTTAAGGAACACACATATGCAGCTAAAATACAGGGTTTAAGCAGTATTAAAAAAAAAATCAAATCCAAAACACAGTACACAATTTTTCAATCAGCAGTTTACATGAAAGAGTAGACACTTATTTTATATGGTAAAACAAAAAACCACCCAAATGAAACATGCAAAAATCTCCAACCTAGCAACCAGTTGTAGGATGCAAAGGTTTTAATGAAATTTATTTTTGAAAACTTAATCATCCAAAGCCAGTCCAGCTCAACAGCACAACCATAACCATCTTATACAGACCTGCAGCAGTCCTCCTCTCAAATCAATGTAGATTTTTGGAACAGATTGCTCTGGGCCAGGATCACCACTGTGCTTACACCACTTGGCTTCCACGTTGACAGAGCAGCAAAAAGGGCCAATCAGAGATTTCGCTCTTTCTTTGAGACTTGTTTTAATTAAGAAATCTTTTATGTCAAGGACTAAAGATGATCCATGGATTCCTAAAAGGAGAAAGAGAAATTAAATCCCACTGGCAGTTATTCTCCCAACATTATTCTGCTTATTTCCTGAATCCACTTTACCATGAGCCTGGGGATCCCTGCCCACAAGCCATGACTCACACAAGGAGTCCCACTGACTTTCATGGAAATACTTGTGTGGACAATCACTCTGGTCTCCAAGGAAGGACTTCACACCTGAGCAACAAGATCTGTAATTTTTTTAAATTTCCTGGTTTTTTTTTTCACTTAGCTTGCTCTTCCCACACTGTCAACCATGCTTTATACCATGTTGCTGTAACAGAGGAGGTATGTCTCATCCACATTCCTTACAAACAACCATTTGCCAAAACATGACTTTTTGCATTCTGAGTATTTTAAGGTTTATGAGAAGAGACATTTTCCATTAAACTATGAATTTTTTTCCCAAAAAAGTCTATTAAGAACAAAAACAGCTGCTTCACTTGATTGTATTTCAAACTGATAGGTTAATTACTATAACATAGCACCTTGCTAGACTTAGGAGTACTTAGCAGGAGAAGAAGGGTACTGTTTGAATTCAAATAATTCAAAACAAATGCTTATCTCAAAATACTTAATGCACATTTCCTGAGAAAAAGAGTTTAAAATTTTCATATCATAACCTTTTGAACTTTACATAGCTTCATAAAACCTAAAAATGATAATGGCAGATTACATTTATGACAGAACTTACATACTCTCATTAAAGACAAACATTTTGAGGATAGAAATATCATCTAGAAATATCCCAACTCTTGCAAATTTAACTTACTGCAAATCACTGCTTAATAAAATAAACTATGCCTAATATCTCTATTTCTTTTGTATATTTACATGGAAAGTACTACATCTGAGGTTGGCTTAACTTTTATCTCCTTTGGTGCTAATACTTGGACTCAACACTCTGAATGTTGGATGCCACCCTACTTTATAATGCACACAGCTTATTTTTCTAATGAAACTAGACATTTACAAAAGGCAAACGATTAAAAAAAACACCTAAGGCTTACACACAGGTGTTTCAAGGTACAGTTTCATTTTATATTTTTATAACTTTGCTGGTAGAAAAATCCCCCCAAAACACAAGTCACTGTTTTGAATCCATGCAATAAAACTTCTCCTATGAATCTCTCCTAGCATCCAAGGAAGAGGTCTGTCTGCATCCTGGGGCTTACAGTTTCATAATACTGAGCACTATTTTTTAATGGAAGGAAATACATTGCATATTTTTTTAAAACCAGCAAACACTAGGAAGGTGGTCCAACAATGCCCACAGTAACATTGGCATTGAATTGTGTCCAATCTGAGTAGGAACCACAAACCTAAACCATCTCTCCCTTGAGCAGCTGGAGTTTAGTAAGAATGATCAAGGGCTCAAACCAACCATTGTCCCATGCCAATCAACAGGACTGTTGTCAGCGACTGCAAAAGGAGTTCCAGCTTTGGGGTTTTTTATATAGGCTGGCTCCTGAAATCCTGCATCTGCTCTCATGGGTTACAGGCTAATGGGACAGATCTGTTCAAGGTGGTTTTTGACACTGAATTTCAGTGATAATCAAGAAAAGTAGCGTCAACATACCCTGACACCCTGCTATGGTTAGTTATTTTAAGAGGCACTACAATACTTGGAAATTCTTTTTTTTTCCCCTTTCATAGTCTATATGGAATTTTGATTTTAAAGAGAAGAAATTCTTGGTAACTAATGCACAATTCTTCAACATAGAGAAATGTTTTCCTATAGTTTTATTGGAATATGTGCCAAGTTGCAGAAACAACAGAAGGGGAAAAGGAATGCCAGAATACAAGTGGTTTTATTTATGTTTTCTTTCACTGGGATTACACTTGGAAGGATTATGCTTTGCAGTCTCTTTGTGTTGTCATCTCAGCTCCACAAAGTACAAAGAAAACATAATATCCCACAGCTTAGAAGCAGAACTGAGCATTCAGCACATAATACTGCTGGTTCAAAATCAGCAGTGCCTTTCTCAAATGCTAAGCAAACAATGAGAAATGAAGAAACAATTAAGAGTAAGGAAGTGTTGGTTAGTTTTCAATACATGAAATATTACAAGACACATCCATGGATTGTGTTCTACAAATACCAGGAAAAGCTCAGGAACTCAGGAAGAGACTTTTATTTTTCTTGCTGTGACCCAGAGTGCTCTTGTATAGACAAGAATCACACCCTTGTCCTTTCTAGCAGTTGTACCTACTTGTCCTTTCAGGGATGAACTGATTCAGTATAAAAAAACCACTGTTCACTGTCAGAAAAACTGCAATGCAGAGACCATTCAGACAAACTTGCATGTAGTGATGTTTTGAGGAAGCTTAAAGAAATGAAGAACAAGTATGCATAAACCTTAAAAAGCAGTAGCAAGTAAAGAGATCTCTGCATCTGAGAGAAGTTCCAGTAAGGTACTATTTCTATGGAAATCCCAAAAGTATATGTTCAGTCTGTGAAGTGCTTTCCCATGACTGAAGCAATCACCTCAGAAAAGTAAAGATCCAAAATAATTTTCCCTTGTTTTTGCCATCCCACACACTATTTTCAGTCAGTCCTTCAATGCATCTCTCACAAACCCCTATTGTGGAAGTCTGCCTTCAGTTTCAGTAGATTAAATCAAAGTCTCCATTTGAAGTGAACTTGAGATGGCAGCACAAAGAAGCAATATATATTCATAAACGATTGCTGTGACATGTAGAAGTTAACTTGTGCTGTTTGGACTATGGCTCATGAACACCAATGCACTTTTCAGTACGTGCAATAATTTACTTTCAGGAACAAATAGTTTCATGACTTTTAAATTACTCCTCCAAGAGACTAATAAATATGAAGCACTTGCTTTGGACAGCATTTAAAAAATGCTGCCAGCCCTCCCCTGTCAGACTCCAGCCAGAAACACAATAGCACTACAAAACACATCTACACTAATGGAGCAAAAGAGAACTTAGACCAGGCTTCTGTGTGCTATTGCAAGGATTACCTTTATGATGACATATGCTCAAAAGGAGTATTCAGGTATTTTATATGGTTGGAAACAATGTAGAAAGGTTTAAAAATAGCTAGCTTGTCACATTCCAAAAATTACTTTGCTCCAAAATTAAAGGTGGAGATCATTACAACAGAACAGTGAAAAAAAATTACCTAAAGACATTTACTTTGATATTCTAACATCTTTTTTAGTCAGTACATAATTGATTTATGCTAAGATTTAGAAAGACATCTCACAGAATCTGAGTACCCTAATACAGTTTTACACATAGTTAGATTAGGGTTTATATATAATTATAGTAGAGTTGCATTAGCATTTGTCAATCATAGGAGGCTTCATCCTTGCTAAACTGCTCTGTGTGCATAAATCCTTTTGTGTGAATACAAAAGAAAGAGCTGGCCCATTTTAATAGGTGCAGCAAATATATAAAAACAATCCCTGCCTTACAGTAACAATCACTTAGGGTTTAAGCAACACAGGTATTAATAAAAGCTCTGTTTGCTCTTCTTGGTTAACAAAGGGAAAGACAATGTTTTGACATAAACCACGGACTTTCTGTTTTCAAAAACATTTCACTGTTGACATTTGAATCAACTCCAAATGAAATGAGTAGAAATATAGAAGGAGCTTTTTTCCTTCTATTATTCCCTGTGCATTTGCTCTTCCTTAGCTGCAAACGCTGTTTGGTTCATTGCACTGTCACCTAATGCAACACAGAGCATGATTTTAATTGGCAAACTTCAACAGGGGACAAGAGAATTAAGAAAATGAAAACACATGTATTTTAACAAAGGTAGCAAATGGCACTGAACTGGCACTTGGCTCTCTTTTGAAAAGCCAGTAGCTTTGCCACAAACAATAGCACTACGAAGAAAATTGCTTTTCTGAGTTTGGGGCAGCTCAGCAGCAAGAGTGTGTCCCAGAGCACAGACCCAGCCACGCTGGTTCAGAGGCATTTCAGTGATGTGGTCTCACTGTCAGCAGCAGCCTGTGGAATGTATTCCCACCCAAGGGATCCTGGTGCCCTCAGAAGGAAGAACTCCAGGCTCCTCGATGGGTCCTCCCTGCCTGGGTGGCAGAGATACAATCTTGCTGCTAAAGATCAATTAGCAAGTGGTTTTCCTTACTACCTTCTACTAAAGTGACAGTCTGTGGTATTTGGTTCTGAACATTCACTCTTCACATTTGTAACTTCAGTAGCTACTTTCAGATTGTCATTGACATTAAGACAGCTATTAAAATGTAAATAGGCCGTTATATCTAATATATTGGTACAACTATCTACACGATTCTTTCCTCTTAAGAGAACTGTAGATACATCACATACTGAGTAGTTATACTACAGTTACAACGCTCTGTTGACAAATATCCTTGAAAAACCATCTTCTGAGAAGAAAGGGTAACAAAGCTGTGAAAATAATTACAGGGGAAATACTGCAGTTAATTTAAGAGCCAGCCAATTTACTCAAATCTGGAAACAGCAGTAGCAAACAAATGGTGAAGCATAGTAAAGAACAATTTTAAGAACTACTTTCCAGGAGAGATTTAGTTAACAATCCACTGACCGCACTGGATTTCTCATTAGTATCGAGCTGAATCTTATGATGGTTCATTCTCCCCATGAGAACAATACTTACATGTTACCAATTAGCTATTCTTTAGTGAAAGAGTTTTTCAGCATTACATTGGGACACATATGGGCTCTGTAAAAACATGAGATGTGTAACACACGGTAAACAGAAAGTAATGATCTTAACCAGGCCAAACCCTTGAATTCATCACTAATAAATGTCCCCATGCATTCAGCAGTACTGGCTGCTGGGAGCCTGCTTTCTTCAAGCACTTCAAACACTAAAATCCAGGAATATTTATTATTTTAATCCATTACAGGCAGTGGTTGATTTAACTTTATTGGTTGTGGTGGTGGTAGTAGTTATAGTAGGGGTAAAGCTATGTTCTTTTACACATCATTTCAAAAGGGCTTAATTATATTTTATAGCTCAGGCCAGGAATCCTGCTTGTTTTGTGTCTAACAAGGTTCAAATGGAGTTCAGGTCAGTGATGAATCAGAAGAGAAGTCAAAGATGGTTATCTATTTGAAATGAGCTCATCTCCCTTAAAGAATAACTGAGCAGGTACATCATGTTCATTACACTACTGCATACTAAATAACTGAAAAATCTCAATTCACTTGGTGATTTGGTAATTTTGGATTTTGTGATGCCTGATCACAGAGGGCATATTAAAGTTTGGATCCAAAAGGATTTTAACTATTGGTCAAGTCTGTTTTGGGAGTACAATAATTTAGAATATACTTGTAAAGCTCCATATTGCCTTATGTTATTCCAATTAGGTGGAGAAAATGTATATTATAAACCAACAAAAATAGTGTTCATATTGCATTTGTGCGTCCAGCTTTCAAAAGTGAGTGTTATATTGATATGAATAGTACTTGGTTCTTTTATTGTAAACATTTTTAGATACCACCAGGTTTCAGAAAAGCAGCTAAACATTCTTACTCCAGCTCTACAGATGACCATGGGGATGTTCTTCAATTAAGAAAAAGATCTAAGCATTTTCACATCTTAATTTTAGGTGGCTGGTCGAAAACTTTGGCTTATTATCAGGAGATAGCTGGTACCTAAAAACGTCACTGATCTTTAAAGTTGTAGATACTTAGCACAACTGAAAAATCAGACACTGAAAAATCAGAATGGTTTCCCAGCAAATGAAGCATCACAAAATAGCGGATGCCACTCAAAATGTATCCAATATAATCACCACAAAGTTAATTTAGAGTTACTTTGATGTCTTGCTCCTCTGGCTCTACACTGGATTCAGTGAATTTTAACTGCTTTAGTAAACTAAATCATCCATGAACTAGAGGGTAGCTTTTCTTTATAAATAAACCATCCTGAAGATAGTGCCTGGCAGCAGCTGAGCTCTATTTGGGCCTCTCTAACCCAGTCAATTATGCTTGTGGAAGTTCAAGGCTTGACAGATACACCAAGCCACACAAACCAAGCAGATTTCCCTGCACTCTTGGAACGTGGCTCCTGAGGATCAAGGACAGTCCAGATCCAGGTTTATTCCAATGTTCTCCCTTCAATCCTTCCTTATTTGTATACTTCTCTGTATTCTCATTTGTGCCAGCATGGTCATTAGGTGTACCTCTCCAGTGAGCCAGCTGAGGGAGTCAATCTTGTTGCGAACTCTTCTATAGCATTGGGTTAGTTTTCAGAGGAGCGAGTGCCCTGACACAGCCCATTGATCAGCTACCTAAGTAACTGAGCTAGCACAAGGCAGCGTGTGGAAATGTGTGGCTACAATAACCCGAATTTCCTGTGAAATTGCACCTTTTGTCTGGGCAGCAAGCTGGTGATTCCATCCCATAAAAATATTCTTGACATGGAAAAAGAAGAAACACGTCAGTATATCATCAATTTAAACAGCTTAAGTAACTGGTCCCTACGACTGAAATAATGTCTAACCTCTATGTCCTATACCTCACACTGAAAAATGAAGACTGAACCAGAAGAACATCACAGAAAGCATAAAATGTATAAAGAAAACATCCAGCTTTCACTGTCATATCTATTATCTCATGAATTTAAACAGTCTATTAAATTGATTTCCATGTAAATACAGTATCACCTACTATCACCACATACACACTGGGATCCCACTATCAAAAGAAATTCCAGTTGCAAAAAATATGTAATTAATTTCACAATAAAAACTGAAGAGATTAAAAACCCGACCATATTTGTTCTGAATCAAATTTAATCTGAAATACTTTTAAAGCTGAGGTCCTCAGATAGCAAATGCAGGTCTACAAAATTAGTGCACACTGTCTTGAACAAACAACCTTCAAGGAACTTTTAATTCTTTTTTGTGCTCTCTGAAGTTAACGTGCTAGTTCATCAGTAGCAATTCCGAACCCTATTACAAAGTATCAGTAGGGAATCTGACCAGTATTAATACTGGTACGCAGTCCTGGGATTAGATGGTGTCTTGTTTCATGGATTTCAGGCCATCTGTTCTTCCCTCCTACATTATACTCCTGCAGAACTATAAACGCACCTCCACCTCAGGGACTATAGAAAGGAATTAGAATTCTTCTGCTTTTCATTATCACAAGATTCAGTAACTCATTTCATTGTCAGGATAATCCCCTTTTACTCTTTCTTTTGCGCTTGCAGGATATGCCAAAATGACAAATAAAATCCCAGATGTTAGAGACCTGATGAGGTCTCCACCTTTCTTTGAGTGTTGGGTTTAAGCTACTTGGGACACGGTGTCAAATCTGACAGGACCCTGATGCCCACACCCAATATTCATTAAGGTTTGTTAGTGTTTTGTATAGCTGTCTACAAGCTGCACTTCCACCTCAGTCCTCAGTGGCCATTTAAATATTTAGTTTGTCCTCTGGCTTTTACTGACAGAGAATTAATTTCCTATTGTTCAAGTGTTGGAAAGAGTTTATATTTCTTTCTAAAAGTAACAAACGCCTTCTGGGTGTTGTAAATGGGTTGTTACTGCTGCATATTATTTTAGGTAGTCATATCTAATTTAAAGTTTTATTTCCCCATGGGCTAACTCGCATATCTGCAGCATCCAAAGGCTATGACAACGCCTTAGCAGAGTTTTCTCGAGGGAGTTAGTTAACTCCAAATTGAAGTTTGGTCTTTGTGCTATACCAGTTCATATCTGCATTTAATTTCTAAAAGTACTGTAAAGTATCTCAAGTATGTAATTATTTTCAGGTTTAGTAAAAATACTTGCAATTATCATAGGCTCAACTAGTGTTTATTTTTTCCCCCTTATTTATATTCTAAAGTAATCATCTCTACATATGGGACAAAGGGCTGGGGAATTCTGTGTATGATCTTTGGAATATTTTATGTCCGTAACTCTCTCAGTTCAGACACTGAGCAGCACGATTTCCCTCCCGTGTCCAGCCAGAGTAAAATAAGGCTCAACTGAGAGGCTTCAGGCTTCTTGCTGTCTTTCACTTTGGGGAAACAATGGTCCTCAACTTCTCTTAATTTATCTGCTCTTTTGGCAGGTAGGTAGTGCTAATTTCAACTACAAACCTGAACTAACTGAAAGCCATATGTTTAGAATTGCATTCTATTTTGTAGTATTTCTTGCTAAAACTTACTTCAATTCTAATGCCCTGTGACAGTTAAGGAGTGAGTCACACACCTCAAGCATGGTACCAAGTGATCTCAGATCTGACTGGGTACATGGGACTGAGCTCTAAGCATTTGTGGAAGATGCCATGTACTTCAGAGGACAAAAATCACTGAATCAGGTCTAACAGCAGTTCTTCGAGTTGGGGTTTTCATCAACAGTACAAATACGCTGCCAAGCTAAGTGTTTGGTTTTCAAAAAAATGGGTACAAGTTTTAACTTGTAACTCCAAGCCACAAAATATAAAATGACTAGAGATAATAGTTTTATTGAACATCAGTATGACAAAGTCCTACCCTTAAGGGCATCAGGAAAACTATAATGGTAACCTCTTTTAAAGTAATTTTTTTTTAAAAGGGATTTTGTTTTGGTTTATTATTTTTTCTTTTTGTGCCAGTACACCGCAATACAGTCTATAACAGTATTATTTTACTAAAACCAAAATAGTGAGTTTTTAAACATGAGTACAGAGGGGAACATAAGTATTCTAACAGAAATAGCAACCATGTTGTTATAAGTAACTGTTGCACTAAAACCTGAAAAATGTCCAAAAGATGAAGTCCCTTGACACACTAAAGGTTTGGGGTTGTTCAACAGCACAGCAGTATATATAGAAATAGAGGTGTTTTAGTTTTATCCAATTGCAATGTGATTGTTCAACACTTATAATTAATTTTGTTAGAAATGAAATCATTTAACTAATTAGCCCCAATTCTTTTCAGAAACTAAAACTTCTTAGTTTTGTAAGAATTTAAGAAGAAAAATGAAACTAGAATGCCCTTAGTTTCCATGATTAAACCAGTAAAGTCTAGAGGGAAAACTGATAATTAAAAAAAAAATAAGTTGGGTAGCAAGCTTTCTTCTTAATTTCAGCTGAAAAGAAATGAAAGCAACACACAAGGTCATGCACTTTTATTTTCCCCCTGTAACGGAGGGAAAATGCCGACAATATATATTCTTGCGAGATTTGTTTTTGCTCAATAATTCCTAGCAAATAAGATTCCTTCCAAAACAACTTCATCTCCTGCATTGAAACTCATCTGGAAAAGGGGTCATTTACACTGTTTATAAAACACTGCCACATAAAACGTGTAAAAAACCGTATTTCACTAAAAATAGCTTGCGTAAGTAAGGGATTAGAGTAGTTTCTACTGCTATAATTGTTCCTTTGTAGTTTTTTCCATGATGTTTTTGAATAGTGTTTTTAACTATGTTTATTAAAGTCAGCACATCAAAAAGGATCAAAGAGTAAGCTAGTGAGAACCAAAGAAACCCCAAGCGTATTGTGTTGTCTCACTGGGGAGTTATGCAGATTCAAGTAAACAAGTGCAAATTGTTGAGGTTTTAATGAAAATTTTCTACAATTATTGTATCTGAAGTCATTCTATATAATAACATCTGTACAGCAGATGGCCATACTGTACAAAAGGCAAGCAATGCTCCTTTTTCTTCCTCTGTTTTAACAGTACATCTGAGATGACTACTTTTGTCATTGCGCTTAGCTTGGTTCAGCAAATAATTCGTAAAATGCAGCTGCTGCAGATGGTCACAATAGTTATTCAACTGTAAAATCAAAGACACAGGGAAGTATTCATGTATTAGTTTCATTCTATTAAAAAACCCTGACATTAACCCTGTTCAGCTCAAAAGGTGTATCTATAAAACCTTTTATGAAAAGAACAGTAGTGAAGAATTGAGATATTTAAATATCCTTCCTCTCAAGACACAGCTAAAAACTTTAAAAAATTGGGTTAGCTTGCATAATTTCTTTGTAATAATAAAAGAAATCGAGTTAGCAACTGTGGTATTTTTCTAAAGGATTTTTAACATTGGATTATAATACCATTTCCCCCACACTGAGTATTTTATCTTCTCTCCTGAAGTCATTAATTTCCACCTTGGTTTTTATCAGCACTTTAAATTCAGATTCACAACCGTAAAAAAAATTCCAAGCAATTTCTTAAAAGATTTTCTGACAATTTCAATCAGTTTTGTGGAAGTGTGTCTTTTGCTCTAATTAGAACTTAATTTATTGCACCATCACAACAGTATGCAAAACCTCATGCAGATGTCCTTTTCTTTTTATAAAGCAAAGATAAAGCATTTTTAACTGGAAAAAAATGTGAAAAGCGTCTGTTGATGTCTACTAATTTTCTGGTTATGGAAGTTCTTTATATAGAATAACTAATGTCCATTTTCATTAGATTTGACATCAGTATTGCTCCACTTCACAACGCCTGCCAGACTATGACCATACTGAAGATTCATGTACGGCTTATAATGCGTAAAATAAAGATTGATTTCCTCAGACTGCCAGAAGAATTAAGAAACAGAATTTCATAGCTGAAAATGTTTCTGAGACTTAACATGCAGGGCAAGGTACGTCCTCCTTCTGGGAGGATGAAAACCTCCAGGGTATGTGAAATACAGTGAGAGTTTGCCAAATTGCTTTATAGAACAGTGAGGGAGCAGCCCTGCTTTGATGTGTCGAAGCATGATGTGGACACCATAACGTACCATGGGACAGATAATGCACAAATGATAGAGGGGAACCCATGGAAGGGAAGAGGATTATGACACAGAAACAAAACTAAAACTATTTAAAGCACATTATAAAGGCTTTTCTCAGTTGCAGTGCCTTCTATGCTGGAGTTGTGATCTGAGTGGAAAAGCGTGGGAACACAGGCACTGTTCCTGCCTGCACTGCTGTTTATTAATAGATAAATCAAAAGTTTCTGGCCCCGGCACTTTCATGGGTTTTCATGTCCTATGAACCTTAAATTTTTCATTTTTAACTTTTAAAACAATAAAGAAGAACTAGAACTTGCTGGCCTGAGGAAAAATATTTCTGATGAAAAAGAAATAAATCACCACCTCAGCTGGCCAATAACTTGTTCCTCTCAGCTAGAGACCATTCTGCCTCTCAAACTACTCTTCCAACTACCTACATCTGGCTCATCTCCACACCATGGAAATATATCATCTTATTAATTTTACTGAAATGCTAATAAAACAATTTACAATGACACTCAAAATATCTCTATTTTAAATGAGTCTCTGGTATCTGGTTAATTGTACCCGAGGCATAAAGTTTCCTTGCAGTGCTTCAGTAATGAGGCCAGAGTGCCTATTTTCCCTGTGTGACTCTCAGGTGTGCAGAGGAAACATGTAAAAATTGAAAACTTCATAAATCTGGAGAAAAATAACATCATGACCCAATATTTACATAGTAGCACCTGTCAGGGCTCTGAACAATTATTTTTACATTTTTTTAAGACAGAAACAAAGGTCCTAACAAGAAAATCTAGTTAAAGAGTGAAAACCGTCAAAATTTTGCCCTTTGAATTATGTGCTAAATTATTGGAATACCAGAGAAGTGGTTCTCATAACCACTATTTCAGCCAGAATTCAATCAATAAATTAGTAATTAGAAGCTAGGGGATATTAACTACAGAATTAATCATTCTTGGGTGCTCCCCCACAGAAAGGAAAACTTGGGCAATAGAGTCTATCAGGGATTCACTATTTTCTGTTGTGGATTTATGATGTTGGCTGGAACAGCTCCCTGCAATGCCCCACACTTTGAAATGGTCACGAGACCACCATTTACACAAACCAGTAGCTCTTCCAACTTAAAAAAAACCCTCTTACCTGCAGTTTTATGTCCACTTTTAATGTTCAGGCTTCCACTGAGGTTTGAGAAAGAGACTAACAAACAAGGTTTGCTGGGGTGTGGGATGGTTTCCATCAAAACAACCATTTGAACAGTGTGAATGGAAATTTTCTGGAAGCAGGAAAGGGCTTGCCACAAGTTTTCTTGCATTGAAGCCTTTTGCACAGTGCTGGTGTGGGCTGCAGGTAGAAAGTCCTTTGTACTGGTGTGTCTGGATATCAAAGTGATGTCCTCATCTGGAATAATGCCAGCTGATGAAGCAGCCTCCTTCCTGGGCACATCTTCATTTGTGGTTATGATTTTCTTCAAGAACTGGTTTATTTGGTCAAGTCTGGCAAAACTGAGGTCTGCTTTCAAAGGTTTTGATATGTCCACATTTATGTCAGCTGTAGGGGAGAATTGGAGAAAGAAACATGATAAGCTGTAGTGCAATTATTCAAGATGTGTGCAAATGTAAGCATTGAGTGGAAACAGCTTTTCCATCATATTTCCACCATGTTTCATTACAGGGACCGAATCAATGTTAAAACATAACAAAACAGTATTTTTAGCAATAAATCTGAATTAAAATATAATGAAAAATACTATAAGCAAACATCACTATGTACAGTTTTAAAGGAAGAAACATGGTACAAAGTGGATTTTATCTCATTTCTTCCCAGGGATCACCACAGCTATCTGAAAGACACACACTTTATTTGAGTGTGTAGGAGGGGAGATACATTAGTTCGTTTGTGTCAGAATAAAAATATACTTCACATTCTCTTGAGTTTTATATCCAGAAGAACTATTTGACTAAACTCCAAAGCCAACAGTGAACATTTTCAACACATTTAAATGAGTGAATAACATGTGTATTGTGTTGTTTCCTACATAGTTCATATGCAGCAGTCTTCAATGCATTTTCAAGATGAAATGTGAAATAAAAAGCAAATACAAAAACTGAGGTATGTTTAGATTTCTTCATTTTCCAGGGAAAAGTGGAATAATGTATTGCTTTAAATTTTTTTTAAAGTCATTATTATTTTCAAAATGTTTTTCGTCTCCTCACCAAAAAGGCTTTTGGTGTTTCTCAGACTATTAAAAGACTCACAGAATTTCTAGGAACCACAATTAATAGGAACAACATTGTTAATAGTCGTATCTTGGTAGCTGAGATGTAGGAACTGGCAAAATTATTTCACAGATAGGAAGCAGGATTTTATGAAGGCCAAAACTTATTTCTGTGCTGCAGCATCAGTACGTAACAATTCCTTACAGAAATCCAGCTTTTAACTTAGTTTTTAGGATTTTTCATTTCAAATTCAGTTTTTGACCAGTAATGAGACAGCTATTCTGGTTAGGGGGAAAAGGGCTTTTCCCTTTGCTGTTTGACTGCCACTGCTCCAACCCCATGAACCAAAAGTGATTAAAATTCTGTGCATATATCTAAACTAGATGAAATGTTCAAACAGCACTACTTAGTTTTGAGTTTCACTATAAATATATACAGGAAACACTGTCTGTTGAAGGTTTTACACAGATTAATGAATATTTCATAGAAACTAGTTTAATGCTGTCCAGGACCACATCTTACTTCTAACACTGATGCAAACTAATGATTCTCCCATTCTTTAGGCAAATTCTTACACCAATGCTAAAGGGCTGTAGGGACAGAGTTTCAGAGCTGCTTTTAAGAACAGGTTTATACTAATTTCAGAGATTCACAGGCATGTGGCAAAGTACTTTTCTGATCCCCTCCCCGAAAAAATATCTGGCACATGTTCTGCAAAGATAAGAGAAATTTATTAATGGCTGTGTCAGATCTGTCATAGCCGAACTAAAAAAACCCAAAACAATATTAGAAAAATGTCTGCACTATTCCACAAGCTACAGCTAACTGAAATTTAAGACTGGAAAGCTATTTTTAACCTAGAACTTTAATTACTGGTTTTTTGAAAATGCTTCCTCTTGCACTGAAAGCCTTCCACACTAAACTAGGAAGTGGCAAAACACTAGCTAATATGTGGGCCTAGCAGGAAGGCAAGTACCAAAGTTAGAAAGCTGGGCATTAGAAGAAAACAGGATTGGAGAGGGTTGTTAAACATTGAAATTGGCTGCCCAGGAAGGTGATGGAGTCACCATCCCTGGAAGTGTTCAAGAAGCAACTGGACATGGCACTTAGTCGGGGTCTAGTTGACACGGTGTTGATCAAAGGTTGGACTCAACAATCTCAGAGGTCTTTTTCAACCTCAATGATTCTGTGAAGATTTTCAGGCATCCAAAACCACACAAGATCAACTTAGAAGATTTTCCAAAATCTTTATGTATTGACATTTTAATTAAAATAATGGGAAGAAAAATGTCATAATACTTTGGAAAAACTCCCTACCCTCTTGGCACTTGGAATATCCCAAGATTTGTCTGCCTTCTATGCAGACTTCACTGGACTTCTCCTTCCTTTGAACAGAGAAAGGAGTTGGGAAGAAATTAGAGACCCATGTGACATTATGACATTAATTTATTTACAATAGTCAAATGGACTGCTTTTAAAATGAAATGTTAAAAAACCAACTAAACAACTGCCTTATAAATTTAAATTTCTCCCTTAGTACTGCAGTAATAAAGGAGTCAAATAAAAAGATGCTATTTATTGCTTTTGCTAAATAATTAAGTTTCTAAGTTCATAAAGGAGGACCCTTATTCCTTGGTATGGCAACTTTCACATCTAATTGCTTTATCTAATACACATCTAATTGCCAGCACTTTCCTATGGTAATATAGCCCAGAAGGGGGGAAAAACCCAAGAAACCTTCCTGACACCAAAAACTTCTTTGTCCTAGGTTGACTCAACAGATGCCAAGGGCTTAGCCCAAAGCTTAACACACCCAAAATCTGAGTGTGAAGGATGGTAAAGGAGATGACCACAAAGGCAGAAACTCCTTTTGGGGCTTCCTTCGGCCAGGGCCGAGAAGACACAGGGAGCTGGTGCAGCTCAGTGCTGGAACATACTGGGCACTTGGGCCTGTGCTTTTATCACTGCTCTTGGCCACTCATCCAAGAAGGCAATAAAAAAAGGGCTGCCAGGACACCAGAGAAATGCAAATGACTTCCCTCTTTTCTGTTTGGGAACTGTGCATGTCACACAGAAAAATGCTATCATGACTGATAACTTGACAAAGTTTTGTATGAAATTATTATTATCTAGTAAATCAGCCCTGACAGAATGTGGTGGCAGCCAGAAGCATAATTGCCGAAAATGTGACTTTGGAACCTTCACTGGAAATATTTTAACTATCTCATAATGATACAGGTTATTTTTACAACTGGTTAAAGATTATGTAAAGAGATTCTTTGGTATTTCAAGTAAAACATTCAAAAAGAAAAGAAGAAACACAATTGAGCAATCTTTAGTCTTTGACCTCTTTTATACATTATCCTTAGCAGTGTAAAAGAAACTTTAACATTCCTTCTAAGGAAAATATATTTAAGTGATGGACAGAACAATGAAAACTGATGAAACATGAAGAGCTATTTATAGGAGTTGATTAAGATAGATATTCAGCTGCCTCACCAGTCAAAATGCACTAAAAGAGCTTTAAAATCTATGAGTCACACAGATTCAACTGGAATAAATTTTTTGGGGTGCAAAATCCAAGTGTAACAGTTTTTTTAGATTATTTTAAACACCTTGGGAAGAACAGCACATAACACTATGCAGATTCTATTGCTGTAGGAAAACACAGGCTTCCTGTAACTCCACTAACTCTTTGAATTGCCCAAAATTACATCAGAATCAACACAGAGCAAAAGGTAGTTCAAAGTTACCTTTAACGCCTCAATTACATCAGCTTCTCCTTTGCCTATTAGTGACTGGCTACCAAAATTACAACCCAAAGCATTCTTTAGATTTAAGATGTATTAGCAATAACTTATTTTGCCAGGTGTTATCTATTTCCAGCAAAAAAAAGGGGAAAAATTTACTGTGCTTGCAAATTGAGTGCATCGAGTGAGTTATTTCTGTTATGCTTAAAGCAAAGGGAACTACTTGGTATGAAAGCAATTTTTGATGACAGTACAGCATTTGAGTGTAGAATTTGAATTGCTCTTTCTTTTCCTCAATTTCTTCATTACTTCTCTTTAGATTACCCAGTAAATCCATGTATTTCAATTATTAGTTTCTAATTAGCCTTCACAACTTTCTGAACAGCAGCTAGGAAACAGAATGATGAAATAACTAGTGAGTTAAAAGGAGATTAGATAAATATAAATAAATTACACTTATTATATGCTCCCACCACATCAGGAGATGACTTAACAGTGGAGGAAAAAGAAACACTTTGGAATAATAAAATCAGAGAGGGAATTCAGGTCCCAGAGGCAATTCTACGGAGTTTTATGTTAATGTACACCTTGTGGGGGACCAAAAATCAACTGGAATAGTTTCCTGAAAACCGTTTCCAGCTATTTTCTCATTTTAAAAGTTCCAGCTTCACTTGACCCATTAGTCATCATATTACTTACATTTATTATGTATTTTGAAATCTATTACAAAAAACCCAATGGATTCAATATGGCCTGTTTGAACTAAATCATAACAACTATAAAAAGAAACCTATGAGCAGCATTCTGAAATTTCTGTCTGAAGCAATTTCTTTCTTTGTCATTTTATTACTTAGAGCTTCAGATTAAAAAAAACCAAAAAAACAGGGTTATAAGTATTTTATTCTTGTTCTCCATAACATTCAAATTTGTATTGGGAAGACATAATTTTCATCTGTGAACATCGGATAATGATGTTACTCAAAAGGACTTTTTATTTGGAGGGCTAAGGATGAACAAGCAACACAAAAATAACAAAAGCTCCTAGCACGCTTGGTCCAGGTAAATTCCAGCTTACTGAAGCTTGGAGCTTCAGTGGACTTATTCTAATACATGCCAGAAGTTAATGTACAAAATGTTACTACTTCTATGACTTAAAAACTACCATAGCATTTTGTTAATCTTAGATACCAGAAAGTAAATGCTATGAAAATCAGTCATAAGCTGAATAAGGACATGCTGGATCAATGGGCCAAGTCTATGAGGTTCAAAAGGTGAAATGTGAGTCCTGCACTTATGTCACAACAATCCCATACAGTGCTACAGGCTGGGGGAAAGGTGTCTGGAAAGCTGCTCCTTGGAAAAGGACTCGTGGCTGCTGTTGACAGGAGCTGAACATGAGCCAGCACGCCCAGGTGGCCCAGGAGGCCAAAGGCATCCTGGTTGTATCACCAATAGTGTAGCCAGCAGGACCAGGGCAACAACTGTCCCCAGTATGGGCACTGTTGAGGCCACATATCAAGTGCTGTGTCTCACTAGATGAAGGACATTGAGGGGCTGGAGAGTGTCCAAAGAAGGGCATGAAGCTGGTGAAGGGTCTGGAGTGTAAATCTTATGAAAAGCAGCTGAGGGAGCTGGGGTTGTTTAACCCGGAGAAGAGGAGGCTCAAGGGGACCTTATTGGTCTCTACAACTTCCTGAAAGGAGACTGGAGCCAGGTGGGGATTGGCCTCTTCTACCAGGCAACCAGAGACAGGACAAGAGGAAATGGCCTCAAACTGTGCCAGTGGAAGTCCAGCTCAGGAAGAATTTTTTCACTGAAAGGGTGGTCAGGCTTTGAAACGGGCTGCCCAGAGAGGTGGTAGAGTCACCATCCCTTGAAGTATTCAAGAAATGACTGGACATGATACTTAGGGCTATGATTTAGTTGCCATGGCAGTGCTAGGTCAAAGGTTGGACTTGATGATCTTGGAGGTCTTTGGCAAACTTAATGATTCTATCATGTATAAGACCCCAGTCTTTTCAAAGATCAAGAAATGTTGAAATGTCTGAGAGAAAAATATGCCATTTTCTAAGCATTGATTCATTTTCCACAACCTTCATTCAGCAGTGGATCTTTTATTTCTCACAGCTGAAACAGAAAAGGCCACATCTTTCTCCTTGAGGTTGGACATGGATCTCGCTCCTCCCTTCCCCAAGAAGGCTGTAAAATATTAAACTTCTTAATATACAGTACTTCTGTAGAAAAAAAACTACTATTTGTCCTAAACTCTTAAGATGATTTAATTTCCTAGTCCTAAACAGGAGAGGAGTAGACGATGACATGAAACAGTTTACCAACAGTGATATTCTTTCTCCCTTAGCCACCCATCCTGATGTAGGGACTTTAAACAGAGGAAATATGAGGAAGGTAAAGGTAATCTTGAGCCCTGATTCTGATTTGGAGTCAGGGTGGCCCTTCAGCAAATGGTAATGGCTGAATTGCAAAAATTAAATTTATAAAAATAGGAAAGAGACATGTAAAGACCAGTTGTACTGTTCTCAATCGTCTGGTCAAACATCAAAAGAGACACAAATTAAGAGAAATTGAAAAGCAAGAAGAATCCCAACTAATTGTTTTTATCCTCTAATTCATCATTCCCAATTTGGATCAAGGGAAAACGAGGAAGAAACTTGAGACTAGGCTTCAGAGGCCATCTGCAGTCCATCTTGCATTCTGCTCCTGTGAGACAGATGCCAGTTAGTCTAGAAGAGACTGGTAGTCACAGCTCAGTATTCCTACCCACTGCTGTCTGTGCTGCAGCCCCACAGAAGCAGCTCTCCAAGGCCAATATGGCAAACTAGAGCCTTCAGGGAGTTAAATCCCCCTGAGCTGTGCTGGGTGCTCCCCAGCAGGAATAACAACTTCTTCCATGACCTAGTGTGTCACTGACATTATGTGAAGGTGACACTTAGGCATTAACAGCTCCAGCTTTGAGATCTCAGACAAGGCTCAGAGTGATGCAATTCTACTAATTTTTTAAAACTGTCACAAGTAAACCAAGATAAATTGTTGTAGGTCAAGAAGCCCAAAGATGCCATTAATAAACAATGGAGGCTTACTGCCATTCAGTAGATGATGACTGAAATTAAGCAACTGTGCAGCTATCAAATACAGCTCAGCACAATACAGAAGTGTGCCAAGGGCTGAATGCTGAGGCCAAAAATTATAATGGGGGCATCAGGAAGCACTATCATGAAAGGAAAACCCAGGCTAAGGGAAACATTAACTCTCTTAACAGAGAGTCAGGGAAGATGAAGCACAATATAGTGAGACGAAATAAATTGTTCCAGGTCATGGAGCACGTTTGTGGAAAAGAAAAGAACCCATAAATACTAACCCTCTATTTTCTGCTTAGCTGCTGAATAATACATCTATATTAAGAAGCACATGGGAAGGAAAAAAAAAAAAGAACATTTCAGAAAATTGAGCAAATGTCTCAAATAAGCGTTAGAAGAATGTGAATAGACTGAAAATGATTATAAGAAAATATTTTTCAACTTATCCATGTGGGTCTCAGACATATAAGAAACGAAATTTAAAATAGGTGTTGTAGACACTGTTTTTAGAAAGTTACTTTGATGATTTTCCTCATTATTACACGGATATTACAGACAATAGATGTGTCAAGTCCAAAGCAATACCTACAGGCTGGTACACCTGTTTGGAATATTTCTCTTTGCCCTCTTAATCAAATATATATAATTTCATGGCTACAGTGTCAGTGCTTTAAAAACTTGTTTGTAAAAGAGCAAAGGGAAAAAAAAGCCCTACTAGAAAGCTCAAAAGTTTTGCAAATGACCCAGAGTTAATTAGAAAAGTCTGCACCCTGGCTAGTTCCCCTTCTCACGTGTCAGCTCTCATTAAATCAAAAAATTCTCCTTTCAAAGTTAACAAACACCATGGTTAACAAAACTGTTAAACTGGGATCAAGTGGGCACATTCCTAGGTTTATATATGATGTCATGCTAAGCAGCCCACAGCTGAACTTGCAAGTAGTATGAATGATTTTTCAATATATTAAGTATCTGATCTAATGCTAATTTTCTCTCTATAGGCTAACTGTGCTGGGAACAGGTGGCCCTGCTTTCAATTACGGAGGGCTAACATGCCAGTGTGAGGCCTGGATTAGTTCACCTTCTCACAGGGAATTTGCCTCGGTTGGGAATGGATTTATTATGGCTTCACACATGGAACGGAGCTCATGTCAGCTGAGGGCAGTGATACATCATATGATTCAAATTAACCTGCTGTGGACTGTTCCGCAGGGCTGATATTGTGTATTAAAATGACGACATTTTTAAAACAGCTTGAAAGAAACCAGGATTGCTGAAGTGCAATGGTTCCAATTTGTTCCAACTAATCTATCACCTGCTGGAGATATTATTCTAGAGGGTTTCTGGTAGCTGCTATTTTCCAGGTTTCTCCAAACCACTGACCTTGGTAATGGATACAATTGGTGCCTCTGCAAACAGTGGGGGGAAAAAGGCTGAGGAGAGTGCCATGGTGCAGTTCTGATTATTGTTTCTTATACCTGAGCCGAGATCCCCTGCTGTGCCCCTCATGGTCCCCAGATCATGTGTGGAGGGACTGGCTTGAAGGAGAAACCCACCAGCTCCCCAGTTCTCACTTTATCTTTCAGTGGGACACAACATTTCTTAGTTTATTTGGATACTGTCTTCTGCAGAAATTTTTTCTAAAGATGAATTATCAAGGACCTCCATTACTTCCCATCTAACCCAATGCCTTCCCAAGAAACTACTGCAGAAAGAGGACTTCACTATAAAGGTAAATCCACTAATTAGGGATTATCATCCACAACTTGTGTGTATAAGTATTTAAAAGCAATTTTTATAAAGCTGTACTTCATAAACATGTTCCTGCATCATTTGCATCCAGAAAGACTACATCAAAAGGCAGCTTTTATAGGTAAGAAAGGTGATTAAAAAAAAATCCAGGAGGACTAAAAGGTAAAGATGATAATTTTAAAAAACCTATTAAAACAAGATGGTCATATTTGTTCCTCACATAATGAATTATATTTAATGCTGAAGCAATAAATAGTTCACTTTAATGCATTAGACAAAAATTAGATGTACAACTCAGTAAGAGACTGAATATAAAAGATAGAGGGTCATGTAAAGTGATGTAAATGGAATTTAAAAAAAAATTAAATAATTAGTTTCTGTAAAAAGAGAACGAATAGTCCTTTAATACATTGTGGGGTTAAAGCTGAGGTCTGTTCCCACAGGCCTGATGATGAATGCTTATTTCTCCTAGGATCCTATTACCTTAAATCTGGAAGAAATATAGTTTTTCTTTAGTTGCCAAAAATGTACAAAATAATCAACTCATGTGGCAAGAAGTGCATTAATGTATCCTGTTATTCTCATTTAATTAGTGGTTTCCAAGTTTAGCTACTTGCTGTAGTTTTTTGATCTCCAAGCTAATATAGATTGACAACCTGGTTTCCTGTGTGGTGAAACCATACGAGTTTTCTGTGGAACACCATCTACTTATCTACTTCAGCTGACAAACTATTTGTAAGGAGTACTGGTTTTATCTAACACAGCAAACATTGGGAAACACATTCAGATTTTTTTCTGTTAACTGCTCGATAGTATTTTGCACTATAAAATATGGGCATGTTGGATTCTTATACTTGAAATTTAACCTCAGCACACCAACAATGTATCTTGAAAGAAAAATGGCATTACAATTAAACTACTGAACTCTGAACACTTGAAATCGACACAGAAAACTGCACAGTTATCCCAAATGCTACATATTTTTGTCTGCATAGGCACAGCTTTCAAAAATGTGCTGAATTTTCAGAACGGTTGATCATCTGTAACCAACAGACAGCACCTCCCAGTATATTCAATGCATTTCAGCAATTCACTTACTACAGTTATAAACCACATATACATAAATGACCATGAAACACACACTATGTCATTAGAAAATAGGTCACTTAGCAGCAGCATTCTTTGCCAGATATTCACCAAAAAAGAATAGCCTTCAAGGCCTGCAACAAACCTCTACTCCAGTGGTGCCTTTATTTATTCAATTTATTAGCTAAGCTGTCTCCCATCGGTGCCTTTATTTATTCAATTTATTAGCTAAGCTGTCTCCCATTGGTACCTTTATTTATTTAATTTATTAGCTAAGCTGTCTCCCATCACACATACTGTTTGTTGATCTTGCAAGAGCTCTTGGGAGCTCTGCTGAGGTTCTTGTCCTCAAAGAACAACTGCCAGCTGAGCGAGGATCTGGTGGTGTTAACACTTTCTCCAGGCCTGCTGACGGCCAAGCTACCTCACCCTGGAAGAAGCTGTGGTTAGGGGACTTCTTGTCCCACAGGGCAGTTAGTAACTCATTTTCCAGTAGCCTGCTGAGGAGCTGTCAGGCTCTTGTAACTCTCTGCATGTGCTGTTCTGATGCAATCACATGCAGAATGAGCCTTCCATTACTCATCCAATGAAACTTCCATCCCCCAAGGAAGGCTTCTTGGTAAAGGTTAGTTTATTTGAAGAGGATCTCATAGTGGTAACAGCTGAGGTTAGGAAAATCTGCAAGGGATGATGGAGCTGTTTTGTTATACTACACTGGCAAACACTTCATTAAAATTCAGAGAAATTACCGTTGAGTCATGTGTAATGATAGTTCCAATTAGTATCAAAAAGATGATGAAAAAAAGCCTTTTGGCTATGAACAGATCCTGGAAGAAATCTCTGAAGTTTTAAATGCTTTGTAAGAATAAATAGATTGAAGATTATGATGCATTACTTTACGGTTTTCCAGTTCCCTATTCAGCAAAACACTGTGGAGGGGAGAGATTTAACACTAATGCAAGATAAAACTGAACTGGTGAAACTGGGGTGAACACTTACACTATTTGTGAATATATAATTTGGAATCTGGTGCCAGCTTCCATGTTTAGTTTTACTAGGAATCTGTCCTACTGACAGAACAGCATCAGGGAAATACCCTCAGGTGTGTAAGAAATTAAATATAAAGGCTGTGCCAGGAAACTACAGTGAGAACCTTGACTGAAGTGTTCTTACACAATGAAGGCTCTGGGAATATAGAAATCTGACAAACGTGGGTTCAGAGGACATGAACAACTGGTAGCAGAAGGATAAAAGAAAACCATTCTGGCAGCAGTGATCAAAAGGTCCCTGATAGAAGGTATCTTAACCCCTCCTGTGCTGTTCCTGATTAGAATGAAAAGCCATCATTACTATCAATTAACCATTTTTTTCTCAAATGGTAGCAGAACATGCAGTAAGCCTGAAGATTCAAAGGCCTATTAATGTACCCAAATATGGATCAATATAACAAAAGTCTTCCCTAAAATTATGTCTTTAGATTGCTAGAAAACAAAAAAAAGGGGCAATGATGAGGTTGTTCACATACTTTATTGTTTCCTTGAAGCCTCTGCCTGTGTGCAAAAAACATTTTTTCAAGCTACTTAACCACAGTATTTATAGTGAGGGTCAAATATGTGTGTCTCATTCACTGGTTACTCAGTTTGATGGCTTGGGCTTTGATATTCAGAAGTGATTTCTGCTTCACCCAAAGACAATATGAGCTGTGTTTCCAACATCAAATTCTATATTTTCAAGCACTTTGGAAAACTAAATGGTTTTAAATTGATAAAGTTAATAAAATGAGAAAATATTTAATGTCCCTGTGCCTCAGTTGCCTTCTGTGGAATGGCAAGGGCATAGTATTCCATCATCCATGTGAGGGTTCTGCGGGTACATTAGTATTTCCGTGGAGCTCAGATGCTACAGCTGTAAGGCATGCAAAGGAAATTCTGCTGCAGATCCAAGATTAGATAGTGTGCTGTCAGACTGTATGGAGAGGTAACTGAATGAACAGGAAAATCCTGTACTCAAGAGCTCACCAAATGGCTGATAACAGCTGTGCTGTGTAAGTAAGGATATTCCGGATAAAAAAATAGGTTAAATAATTCAACAAACTATAACAAATATGCAAATGAAAAAATAGTTATTTATTTTCTAACTTTCACTATAACCTCAATTATTCTTCACTGTAATGTAGCTACAAATAGATGCTTCACAAAATAGAGAATGCAATTGGCAAGAATTTCTGATGCTCTAGGAGTGGAATTTCAAGTCACATTATGTTATGCAAATGCTAACAAACCTCTACACTACACCACTTATATTAATTAAAGAAACACAATATCACTATTACTTTTTAAATTTACAGTATCAGCACTTAGGTGATTGGAATTTCCAGAGCCAGATATCCAGATTTCAAAGAACCCAAGAGAAGATAGCTTAGAAAAATCTTCAGAAACATTACAAAAGTCATCTTTTCTAAACAGAACTGCAATAACATTTCAGTTTTCTAGGACTAGAGGCAGGTAGGCTTCATTCTGCTCAAAATTTGACAAATTCAGCCTTTCTAAACTTACTATGGGAAGAAAATTAATAATTAAACCCTAAACCAGTGACTGATCCAGGACTGTCCATTCCCAAGTTTTCACTTTCATTCAGGGTAATTGCCAGAGGAAAATTTACATTTGTGAGCAAGGAATACAATAAATTTCTGATTATCTGATATCACTGAGTCATAGAATAATTAGGGTTGAAAGGGACCTCAAAGCTGATCTCCTTCAAACTTCCCTGTCATGGGAAGGGACACCTTCCACTAGATCAGGGTGCTCAGGGCACCATCCGGTGTCCATGCGTGCATATCTAAAAACTGATTACATTAGAAAAGAAAGATTAAAGTGAAGCACTTACCTGGTCCACTAAGGAAGTCTTTAATTTGCACAGTGATAAGAGGAGGTGGAATACCACTTTTAGCATCTACCTCTCCTGCTACTGTCTGCAACCAAATTTTGCAATAATCCAGAGCTTCTGGCAGAGTCTTCCCAGGATCTACAGATGATAATTATCATAGTCATTAATTATATTCCAGGAATATGATATATTACAAAATGCTACATACAAAATTGACTAGACAAAATGAAAGAATTTAAAATGTAATATGGTAAATATTATACCTAATATAACTAGTTTACATAGCATTTGCACTTACAGACAGATGCATGTGGGGAATAATGCATGCATTCATGGGTAAGAGGACAAAGCCCAAATCACAAAAAAATTTAGAAAAAATACCAAGTAAAATATGAGTAAAATACATCAATAAAACAAGACAACTGTAATAGCACATTATTTCAGCTTTAATTAATGATTAAGCAATGATACTTAAGGACTCCTTACAAGAGACTCTGTGCTCAAAACCTGCTACTAGATTGTACTGTCATTGCTCAGTAGAAAAAATAATAATGGAAAAGTAAATTATAAAGGCCAAAAACCCAGAATGCTGTCAGAGCTCAGGAACAGAGCATGACAACAGTGCTGTTGTACCATTCCCTTTGCAGCTTCCCTCAATAGCTAACCAGTAGCTATTCTTGGGTACCACCTTGAATGGTGCTCCTTTGATCAGTCTGTAATACTACAGAAGTACATTAAAATTAAATCCATTCAAGGGCTATTCTGGTCTTCATTTTCCACATATCACACATAGCAAAAACAGTTGGGTAAAAAGGCTTTTTAATCTTTAGGGACTCATGATCTTCATTATGAGAATTCTCAATTTTGGCATTATGATCTTAAATTATAGATAATCAGTCATTGTTTATTATGAAGTCTGCTATGTTACTCATTGAATGTATGTCTCATCCTCAAGAAGATTTTCTTGAAGCTATTTTCTCCTTTTCAGTCAATTAAAAACTGCTATAATTGCTTTGAGTTTCACTGAATTAATTCCTTTCAGGAACAGGATTTACATACTCACTGTTATAGTCAACATATGGTATTGTGGTATCACAGTCATATGTGGACTGGGTATATAAAGCCAGCTTTGGAATTTGTGTTTCTTGACCTTATCATGTGATTCATATAAAACTTGGCACATATGAACCCTTATGTGATTTCAAAGAACCTACTGAAACCAATTGATCATGACTTTAGATCTATATGGAAAAGATCAAAAGTTAGCACATTCTTTTGTTTTTATTTGATCAATTTTCAGGCAATGACTTTACAGCAGTATTTGTACTGTATGGCATATACATTACAGCCTTTTCTCCCTTCTATTCCTGCTACATATTTATAAAGTCAGCTCTCAACAGTTATTTAAGAGCTGTCATTGCATACAACAGATCTGTATATTTTTCATGAAAATTTCCACATTTTTATGATTCTTAACCCTTTTCTTTTAATTACAATAACCAGAGTCATGTGGCACTCCCTTTTCTACAGTAACTGTTTTAGGGAATATCTTGTTGCATCTGGCATTTTTCTAGTATACTGAAAATACTACTACTACTACTGTTACTCATCATCATCACCATCCTCATCATCCTCTTTAGCATCAAGGTACATATTTTTTCCAAAACACAGATTTATAGCTGTTCTGAACAAGGATCACTGAGTTGGATCTATAAAATTATATCTTATTTTGTGCTGGTAGACATCATAAGCAGCTAACATTTTAATGTTTTCCAGAATATACAGTATAAAGCATTGTAAAAATGACTGAATATTGCTCAATGAACATCACTGAATTGATTAAATTCATCTTTAAATTACAGTTCCTCTGTAAGTATTAATATAAACATTTACATGTACCAACAGGGCACAAAACACTGCAATATGCCATTATTTTGTCTCATTTCTGGAAGATATCATCACATAGTATATATAGCAACCTATAGCTTCTACCAACTTTTCAGAAAATCCACTACATTTAGCCGAACACCTCTTTTGTAAAATACACTTACAGATAAGTCTTATTATCCTAAGATGTGTTTACCTTATTAAATACCTAATAATTATTTCAAAGTTGTAGCTCTTTCAAGCAGAAAACATTTCTGATGAAAAGAACTTACACAGCAGAAAATCCCTGTGTGAAATATTTCATTAACTACACAAACTGCCCTCAGGGTACTGGGAACTGCAGCACTTAAGCACAAAAAATAAAGCAATCATGGGATTCTCAGGAGATTTTTTTTGCTCTGTCATGTCTCCAAGGAGTGCAACACTGTCATCACCTGGGGCACTGCAGGACTGGGATATGTGAATAATAAGGACTCCAAAATTTACATATTAGGAACACAACATGAAGAAACCTCAACGCACAAGTCCAACAAAGTATATTACTTTTAACCCAGCACTGGTCTTACTGAGTTCAAGCATTTTTTAAGTTCAAGTGAAACTGAGATAATTTTGGAAGCAGGAGTATTGCATTGACAATTTTGCATCAGAGTTAATAATATCAAGGGGCCATGAAAAGAGCCAGCTTGAGTGCTTCCAAGCCCATAGCACAGAGTTAATTTGGAACCTGGGTAACAGACTTGGCTGTCCAGCCAAATAGTCCAGTTTTAAGTTTTTATGTAATGATATGAAAGCTAAAATCCAGAGCTTTCAAAATTGACTATGCTTGTGTATATCAAAAACTGATGGGGAGTTCCAAATAAAATGTATGAGGGTAAGACAAATGTATATCTCAAGGGTCAAACAACCAAAAGATGTGCATCCCCATTAAAATATCTTCTAAGATAGAAAACAGCACATGCATTTTCATAGGATCAAGAATCAGAAAAGGAATAAAGCAATATCAGTCAATCAATCCCTATGCCAAAAGCACAGGAAACAGAGAAGCAACTAAACAAAAAAAAAGAATTTTAGAATGAGAAGTGAGGAATTCGTGATGAGAAGAGCTATTAGAAAAAGGACTCTTGTCTCTCAAGGAAATGATGGAGGCATTCAGAATGTTTAAAAATACACTTGACAGAACACTATAAAATATACAATTGGGAACAATTATGCATCAGCGGGGAACTGGTTCTGAATAATGTATTATAATAGGTCATTTCCATTTCCATTTTCTATGATTCTCCCAAAAATCAACACTTAAATTTGCAGTTATTTGTGTAAAGAAAATGCTGGAGAAAACCCAGGGGATGCATATATAAGTAAAAGGAGAGGCTAGAATTACTCCACAGCCAGCCAAGATAGAGAAAAGAAAGGACTGAGAAGCGAGGAGCAGTGAAGATGGCCAGAAATTTCATCCTCTACACCATGTGAAAAATTTGTCTGTGGCAGCAAAAGAAAAACAGTGAGACAACTATCACAGATCAACAAAACTTTAAATTACAAGACTGTAATTTAAAATCTGTAAGACTGAGAAGGTGAAACCTTCAACAGAACCCCATTTACCTTCTTCCTCACGTCTGAAATAAAAAGTAAAAAATAAAAATATAATCTCTAACTATTTTTGAATTCAACCAAACATTCAAAGCCACTTTTAGCCTAGCTGAGATCCAGACCTCAGCTCCAAACTTCACTTTATGAAATATCTTCCTAAACTTGATTTGAATTTGCAAGCTTTTGATTTCACTGCTATCCCCTTAGTCTTCTGTTAACAGCAGACAGCAAACCCCAAACTTCGGAAGAGAACAGGGACTCAGGGGACAGGAAACCAGGAAGGCAGGAGAAATTCTGCATCTTGAAGATTGTCATTGCCAAAATGTGTCTTTGTTCCTCTTCCTAGCTGACCGCCAGCCCAGCTAAGGGAGCAGAGCGGCCATCTGGGAGGCTTTAGTGGGGGGAAGCTCAGGGAGCAGAGCCCCAGGCAGGGGACAGGGACACCGAGCGCGAGTGCGGGACGGCGGCAGGGCCCGCTCGGCTGGAACGCTCCCCAGCCCAGCGCTGCAATGTGCTTCTATTTCAATGGATGAATCACATTTTGGTCTGCAGTCAATTTTAAAAGCCAGTATGATGCTGCAATCATCTCTGCATTTGAAACCCTGAACTGGAACGTTCGGTCTTGTTTTCAAAACGGTTTCCACTGAATTTAAAGAACACAAGTGGAAAAACATTTTTGCTAGCGTACTCACAAGTGCTGTGTCAGAAGCTCAAAAATGAGAATTTAAAGTAACCTGAGGAATGCACATTCCCAGGCCAATTTGGCTTTATGGGAGGGGGCTGCACTGCTCCCCCCTCATCCATGACTGCAGATGTACAATAAATATACCCAGAGGGGAACAGGTGACAGTCCAGCAGAACTCCCTCAATGCCACGCTAGGAAACAGCCTTAAATCCTCGCTGCGCCATGTAGGAAGCACAGGCTGACACAGAGGCAGTGAATCAGCCTGCCCGCCAGAGCCAGCCTCTGCTGCTTTTCATGCAAAAGCTTGGAAAAGGCTTTCCATTAGATCAGAGGTTACATGTGGTCTTAGCTACTGCATCTGCTCTTCATGGACCCCCTGCCATCAAAGGCATGGGTGTCAAATAAAATAAAATAAAATAAAATAAAATAAAATAAAATAAAATAAAATAAAAATCAACAATAATTCTGGATGGCCCCACAAGGACTGTTTTTTTGCAAATGAGTGGTTGGCGGAAGTTGAAGAAATTCCATGCATAACAGATATTTACTGAGAAATTTCTCTCCCTTGAAACAACCAAGCACCACAACCTCCTCTTTGAAAGTAAACAAACAAACAAATAGAAAAAAGATTTTTCAAGAATGCGCAGAGCACAGTGGTCAGGAAATGAGGCAATTTGGTATCTGGATTACATTACCTGAAACAAAGCAAATAAAGATTAAAAAAAATATTTATAAAAGCAGTTTATGAGATTACATTAAAAACAATTGCACCCACTTTATTTATGTAAAAGTGGCCAAAACTCTGCTAGCAAAAAACTAACAGTTAGCAGATGCCTTTTTGTTAAATATAGGATGAGCATTTAATAAACAAGAGTCATTTTACAGTATCTTTCAGTCTTTTTGTACAGAATCTTAGAAGTAAACTTAAGGAGCAACTAGTCTTTTTAGTGCCACTTATTAAGGAGTTAAAATTTACTCCATTGATTTATTTACTTTGATTTTAAGTTCCTGTACCTTGCAGTAGCATAACTGCAATCAAGCTGCACAATTACAAAACACAAATGAAGAAGTTTAGCGCAACCATAATAAAACTGAGTTAACATTTCAACAACCTAATAAGTCTCCTCCTACAAATTGACTTTCCAGTGGAAGTGGTTGTAGAGAAAACTGAGGAAGCACAACCATCGGGTGTTTAGCTCCCAGGCAGGCAAATGCCCCCACATACAGAGACTGGGCTGATGGAAATATGCTGCTACTGACTGATAATTAATAAACTAAGAATGCTGAACTTTTAAATGGCCAATTTCCTCCTATTTAATTCTTAAGTTCTTATTTCTTTTGTGCTTCAGAAATCAGGCTAGAAATAAATAACACTGTTAGTGTTGGAGGAGCCAAGTTCTTTGGATGAAATTTGGTGTTTCAGCCACTGTACAATGCACTGTCTCACAAAGGGAGTGATAGTTTAATGTGCAAGATTGTGAATTTTATGCTCTATTCAAAACTAATAACAAAACCCTTGTCCCAAATAAAATACATATGGCTTCGTAACAGTATAAAATCTTCATTTTTACGTAATGTTCAAAGCAGTAAACCATCATGAAGCAGTAACCCTTAATTCTGTCACCAGCCCGGGACTAACTATTATTCTCTTTTATACAAAGGTTCATAAAATAGACTGTCATCAAATTACCTATTAGAAGCATTTCTAAAGTCTAGAAAATCTTTGTTGACCTACAGCTAAACAGCATATTTCTTAGAAGTACACTATTGGGAGGTGAGGGATGAAAAGCACAACTAGATCCAGACTATCACCAGATTTTCTTTATCATAAAGTTTTTTTGTGGAATTTATGTCAACCAAAAAATAAGATCTTCCTAATTTCTCAACAGAATTCTGCATTTGCTTCTGCTTTGCAAAAATTTGAGGCTTGTTTCAGAACTGTAAATTTTTTCTTTTATAAAAACTGTAAGAAATGGCACAATATTTCACAAGACCTAAATCTATGGCTGTTGAACGAACAGTATTCAAGTCTTCAGAATTTCACACCAAAATTGACAGAAACAATTTTTAAAACATTCCTAAAAATACCCTTACACAGTGAATATGCTGTAAAATGCATAGAATACACAGAATGATTTAAAATGGCAGAGATTTTATTAGCATGTTTTGAATGCAATGTAAATATTTCATATATAGCTTAACTATGTAAGTTTAACCATATTAGTTTAGGTAATGAGAAAACACCCCCATAGGTTTACCAAAAAACTTTATAACAATGTAATTTTACTTTTGCTCAGACAAGTCCCCATTTTAAACTGTGATCAAAATTTGCAATGTTATAGGCCTGAAGTTTTGAACTACTGCTGTGCTGTTGCCTATCTCCATCACAGGATGAGAAGCACACAATATTTTCATTAGGTCTATGATTTGGTTGTTTGGTTTTTTGCTTTGTTTTCAAGGGGGAATATGCTCCCTCAGTTCTTATAATCCAGTTTAAAATATCTTTTAAATTTATCTTATGTTCTCTTCCCCATTCTGTGTTAGATAATAGAGTTACTTGCATGCATATGTACACACACAAAAACAGTCTTCTAGAGAGGCTAACTGGAAATACAGTTTAGCAACATTCACTGCAACTTAAACATCATTTATGCCTTTTTCCCCACTCTCCAGTCCTTGATACACAGAGAAATAGAGGAATATAGTGCATGTTTATTGTACAGAAGGAGGGAAATTAACTTGGTTCTTTCAAATAAACTTTATATTGTTCTTCATATGGATGATACATCTCTTTCAGACAAAACTGCCAACAAATAATCATAATGCCAAGAAAAGTTGGTGCGATCAATGAAATCAACCACAGCAGCACAAAAAAATGCCACAAAGAGCTCCTTATTCTGTATTATATTATATGTAATATATAGTGTGTGTCTAATATGTACACACAGAGACACACACATATATATATATATAATACATACAGTTCATAGCTATTTTCCTTCTAATACATGTTAGAAATGAAAAATAGAAATTTCCAAAACCAACATGTTACTATAGTGGTATGACAATGTTGATCCTAAATGATGTGATTACCAGCACAGCAGGTCTTCCTAAACAAGAGGCAATAAAAACTTTATACTACCTCTTTTGCTGAGTGAATTAGTGTGCAACTGGAGTGTGCCTTAATTTTATTAACTTATTAATACATTTAGGATGGTATATTTAGGTATTTTTAGCAACCACCTCTCAAACTCTTTTGAGAAGAGCGCTCCTGCTTTGGCAGCAAGCACAGGATTCTGTGTGATACACGAGGAAGGTATTTATTTACTGCCCACAAAGGCAGCAGCATGAGACCAGGACTTCTGCCTTCACATAATGTCTAAGTCCTACCTCCACACTTTCCATTTGCCTGATGCGGAAACATAAAGCCAAAGGAAAGGGTAAGACTCTTGCATGGGCAATCTTTGCTCTCCCAATGAGCAACCTATGGTGACTGAGGAGCTCTCAGGCTGTATGTTCCTACTGCCTTTATTATTTAGACTTCTTGCTGTGCTTCTGTGCTCTCTGATGCACTTTCAATTAATAAGAAGATTTTATTACAGCTTGTGTTTTGTAGAATTGCTGCCATAGACATGAAGATGGTGAAAAACTTCAGGAGGTAATTGTAGAAGCAGAATGGACAGAACTTTGCCCAGTTTATTGGTGGTGGAAACTTGCACCAAGGACACGCTTGAAAGCCTCAGACATGAGACATGAAGAAGTCCTACTGCATCTTTCCAAAGCACTAACTTAATGAAGATGTGATCTTAGACCTACTTCAAGCTTTGCTTTGTGAGTTTGCCTCACATTAATTGCTGCAATGACATTTTACATAGTACATAAGAAATACACATGAGAATCTGGACCAAATCAAATTCATGACACAAATGTGTTTCAATTCAAGGCAGGATAGAACAGGAGCAGCAGAGAAAGACAAAACCAGAAGGATTAATAAAATGTATCAGAGAACAAATCTCCCTGTTTTAAGTATCTTTTCTTCCACTGCCTAATCTTTCTCACTGTTTAAACCCTCTTAAAAGTTCCACTACAATTCAGATTTCTGAGAACTGATTGCATTTTTAGCCTTTTGCATAAGCACATTATTTTAATACTAATTTTCAAAAGATACAATCTTATTCAGCAAAGATTTGGTCAAGCTGCAAAGAAAAGTATACTATTTTTCACAACTACTGTGCTGGGAATACTATCAAGGAAAAACTAGCAATACCTACAGCTCTCATTCAGAAAACAATTTGAAACCCCATATCCTTCCAGCTGTATATTCACCTGGAACTCTGCATACTCATTTACATTTTTTGGGGTAACACTCTATGATGATATATCTCATTAAATCAGTATACCCTGTACTGACTGCTCGACAAATGAATTGCAATAATTTGATTTCTCTCTTCAGCAGTACAGATAAGGCAGAAAAAGAATATTTCAGAATATTTTCTACTGAAGAGCTATCTTGACACCTCTCATTATAAACTCTGCATATGGATTTTTTTTAAAAAGTGCATTTTTTAAAAGATGGCATTTGCTCCAAAACCCTATTGCTCAATTGAATGAAAACTTACAATACATGACATCACTTGATGTTGTTTGAAAGATCATTTAATTTTTTTTACAGCTTATGTCCAAAACACTAGGTGATTCTACAGTGTTTAACTTTACATTTTATTGGTAGGCTGGTATAGGAAAATATTGTGACATTCAGTCATAAAAAATGCTCTTTATGAAATTACCTTGGCCTACTACCTTTACTTAGAAAACTTTGAGACAACACAACAATCCCTGCCACAATCTGGTAATGAGAAAGCAGTACTAAGGAACAGGAAGAACTGGTTGCTAAAAGGTTAGATCTTAATTAATTTCAAACATTTTACACACTTAACTTCATTCAGCTGTGAGGCATAATCCTAAAAATATGTATATTTAGTGATTGATATTATATTATAGCGAAGATGTCCTGAAGCTCTCTCAGCTGTTTTCCACCACCCTCTGTAACTTCTGAGATGTGCAATGATTTTCATGGTTATAACCAGGACTGGATGTTAAATGCTCTTACCTGTACACTTGTAGTCTGAGGTGACTCCTTTAAGGCCAGCGTCGAACACTGATATTTCTACTTTTTGCTTTCTGTGGTGACAGCTGAGGAGCACAGAGGGCTGTGACACAACCAGGTAGAGAAATGGCTGCAGCTCAATGTCCCCGGCTCCCCGGCGCCCAGGCTGCCGTACAATCGTGATGCCCAGGGCTTGGCGAGCAGATGACCTTGTGGAAGCGTGCAGGCTCTCCAGTGACAGAAGACCTGGTTTTCTGCCAGCAGACAGGGGAGGGTTACTGTTCAAAAGATCGTCTGCTGTGACAGAAGTGATGCATGGCTGACTGGGCTTCTTGGTATCATGGCTGCTGCCTGAGACTGTTTCTGGAAGGTTCAAGGAGCTTTTGCTTATCTTCTCACCGTCTTTCTGATCTTGCGCTGATTTGGATTTAGGTGAGGCAGTGCATGAGTACGTCATCAATGAGATGCGACTTGCTGTGACAAAAATGTCAAAGGGAATGAAGTTGAGGTTCTTCACAATGGAAGACTGGCGGGAAGGACGGGCAATGCGGTGCTGGCTGGTGCCACTGTGCTGCTCGATCTGAATGATCCTGATCTTAACGCTGTCGCTGCCAATTCCACTGTCCTGAGCCCCGCTGTACCGGGAAGAAGTCTCAACTGTTCCTCCATCAGCCACATCCATCTTCTTCTGTTCTTGCTTGGAAACCTGCAAAGGAAAATGTTATATTAACTTCTGATATCCATATTCCAACTATTTCCACTTCAGTCACAGCAAAAAATCACTACATAAACATGATGTCAAAAGAGAGAATTATAAAAAAAATCTGCCAAGTTAACTTTAACACAGTAATCACTCATGAAAACACAGCAGGTGTCTGTTCCAATAAAATGATGACTCACAATAGCTGAAGAGCCAAAAACGTAAAAGAGAAAAAAAACACCCAAGCAGTAAGTATTTCTAGGCTTGGAACACATTTAAAAAAATTAAACTATTTATTAAAAAAACTTTAAAGATTTCATAAGAAATTTATAGATTAATACAAATCTATATGCAAATAAAAGCTTAGAATTGTTTTTCAATTTTGAGCACTGACGCTCAAAAAGTCACCTTTGTCACTAAAATTTTGTATTGTAATTAGATGAAATGGAACATAATAATAATTCACTACACAATCATACAAACACTAAATGGAAATTATAATTTGAAATGTATTGAAAAATATTTTGTAAAAAAAGATTTTTCTTAAGAGTCATGGAAGGCAGCTGCCTTATATAAAACACCAATGTAAAGGAAACATCAAAACTATCTAAAGACTATCTTGGTGAGGGGAATGTGTTTTAGCTTACCAAAGCTAGAAAGGCTATTGGCTGTGACAGTCATAGGGTTTCATGTGAGAAATCCCTGCATATAGAAATATTTCAAAAAGAAAACATACACCACTGACAAACAAAAAGAGTGCAAGACTGAAATAAAAAGTTGCAATGCTGTGTCCAGAGACCTTATTGCCCCAACTCAAGAGACAGAGATGTCCCAAGACAAAGAAGTACTTCAGTAAAAACCACTTTCAGTACTGCTCATAAAACAAGTAGAAATCCTATCAAAAGCTTAAGGACAAGGTGGGGAGCATATACTAAAATATGTGGCAAAAAAACAATCTGCAAAAATTCAATAATAATTGATATATGACTAATTACTCAGATTCATATGAAGGTTAGAGTCATACATTCAGCCTGTATAACTTCCATAGCATAACTAACACTTCCATCTGTGCTGCTTCAGTAGAGTTTCTGTTCTGCTCTGTACAGGAGCTAACATAAGCAATGCCCAACTTGGTTGGATTCCTAACCCATCTAGCCCAGTACACTGTTCTCGACAGCACCAGGAGGAAACTCTGTTAAAAAATACCAGAAACTCTGTTCACTTCCTACAATCTGCTCCTCTAGAGCTGCTGCATGTAGGATGCCAAGGGTACATGTTTGTGTGGTCATTTTAGTAACCATTTCTGGGCTTCTCGTCCATGAATTCATCCACTTCCTTTCTGAACACACTGACAGTGTCTGTTGTCCACAACCTGCAGGGGCAACGAGTTCAAATTTTTTTTAAATTGTTTTAAACTATCTCCTCTGAGTGACACTGCTTTCCCCCAACCTTTTGTAGCACATGAATTGTTCAAGTCCACATTCAGCTTTATTAGTGCTTTTATGACTTTGTAAAGTATGATCACAGCCCCCCTCAGCCTTCTCCTCTTCAGACATTGAAATCCCAGCCTTTTCAGTCTCTCCTCACAAAGGTGCTCCAGCACCTTCAATCCTTTTAGCCTCCCTTTCCTACTTCTATAACTTCACTGTGGCTTTCTTGAGTACTCTATGAAGCACCCAAGAAGTGGAACCACTACAGTTCTCTACAAAAGTGAAATGCTTCTTCTGTCTTGTTCTTCATCTCCATCCAGATGTCCAGTATTTCGTTACGTTTTTTTGGCTGATGCTGCACATTGACTCAATGATTTAATTTCTTCTTTGCAGGACCTATTTCAATAATTTCTTCTTAGCTTGTCCACCCAAATGAATCTTCAAAAAGTGAAATATGGACTAAGGCAAACAGTACCGTAACTTCCTCTTCAAAAGAGAATAATGAATTAAAAATAAATAATTAAAAATAAATAATTTATCAGCAACTTAACGATAGGAATAAAGGACAGTGAATTTCTCAATTTCCTCAAATTTATGTGGTCTTTATGCAGCAATGTATTAGATTCTACATGTATTGCAGAAATTGGGTTATGAGGGAGGTAGAGAAAAGCAGGCTTTTAAAATCTTCCTTTATATTGTGCTTTATGGAACAAAGGGAGCAATCCCCTCTCCTTTTCTTTAAAGGAATGAACATACTAGAAAAAGTATTACAGAGGAAATCCTAAACCAGAACCATTAACTAGCTGAGATTTTCTTTGAAAAGGTTTTTGCCAGCTCTGGTTACAATCTTTTCAGATTCACTCATGTACATATTTTTCAAATAACCAATAAAATTCTTTGTGGCTGTTTTCTATGGCAGACTCATATCACTGACTTGTAAATGTGATATCACTTTTAATGCTGCCTCTGTAAAAATAACTAGAGACCATTTTAATGAATCACTACATTGTGAGCCAAGAAATCCTCATTCCTCCTGATATCCTAGCAAAGTTAGGCTATTTACACCTCAGCCTCTCTGCCTGGTAAACTATAAAGTGCTTCACCCATATCCTGCACTGATGACACTTCCAAAATTGGTACAGATGGTACCAATTGGTACAGATAAGGCAGAAAAAGAATATTTTAGAATATTTTCTACTGAACAGCTATTCTGACATCTCTCATTATAAACTCTGCATATGGAATTTAAAAAAATACGCATTTTCATTGCTCATGTATTGAGGGCAAGCAGAAAGAAAGGATGGAACTGTGAAAAAATCCTTGCCATATCATTTCATGGAAATGCTGCCTGTAATCAAGTTGAGGGCATATCTTGCTAAACCCAGAAATTTTAAATTGCTACACAGATATCAGTTAAGTCTGATGAAAAATGTTTTCAGAAAGCACGGTTTAGTGATGAACGACACTCTTATTTTACTACATGACATTCTCTTGCTCTCTTCTATGCAGAAGAAATTTCTGCAGCTACCTGACATTTAGGTTATGCATGACTTGGCCAGAGGAAATGAAAATACAGTGTCATCCACCAAGTGGCAACTTTCCAGGGAGAAAAGCATCACATGTATATGATAAAGTGGAGGAAGAAATCACAGTACTTCTGGTTTCTGAATGGATCCTCTCTTCTCACACCTAAACAGATTTCAATTGAAGCCTAGTTCTTTTCCTCTTTTTATCATTAACTATTTATTAAATGTTCTGGTCTGTACAAAGCACCTTTAGGAAGGTAAGAAAGTAGCTCTGCCTCCATCACCAGCCAGGCTATAGGTTTTCTGTGCAGACTGCTGCAAGGGTGCTAATTGGTCCCAACTGCCGAGTTTCCTGTTATGCGGACATTCAACTACAGAAACTTTACTGAGACCCCCAATCAATTCATGCAGGTCACTGAACAGCACTCAGAAGGCAATTTCTGCTCAGTATTAAGCAGTATGGAATATGAACCAGTGCCCAAAAGGTGAAAGACACCATATCCTATTACGGTTTTCCATGCCGCCCGGTTTCACAACAAAACTTTGACTTATGTAGGGTCTTACCACATATATTATAAAGGTTGAAACACTTGGAGAATGATTTGCAAGACAGCTGTACATAACACAACTGGGTACAAAATGAAAGTGCAGAAGTACCACTGGAACTTCTTGCATCAATTTCACCTCAGCAGAGCATCAAGCCTTCCAACAATGTTTCAAAGTTAACCTGAAGATATGCCTAGTAATAAACTTGGGAAGCATTTAGGTACTCCTCTAATGGGATAAGAAAATGAGAAGGAACAATCTCAGTATAACAACTCTAAAAAGATTCTTTGCTCTGTTATGGAATAAATGGGCCAATACTTTAAAGATGTCAAGAACAGCAATATCATCTTGCTGTTAGCAAATGTAATGGTAACATTTATCATTGGGCTGTATAATATCAATTCTCTTACTCTTTACATAACCCATTTAAAATGAACAATAAAAATTTTCTTTAATTAGCTACTGGTGTGCATTAACATGATCATGATTAAACCATAAAAACCAACCGTACATTACTCTGGTCCCCTATCCCATGTGGTTTAAATTATTTTAGTTGAAAATGTACTTTGAGTCCCTTTTAAAAGTTCGACCTTCTGCTTTCAGAGAATTAAATGCATATTACTATAGTAGAGAAGATAATGTTTCAGACCTCCAGGCATATATTAAACACACTGGCAGCACATTAGACAAAATGCTTTACTTATTAGATACTTCCTATTCTAAACAGTGTCATCAAAGGCTAAAAACAAAATCCATATAAAAGCTGCACAATGCTTCCACACAGAACCTGTGCCAAAATCCCTGTACTTTCCAGCTAATGAGGAAAGGATGTGTACTCTTAACATATGAATGTAAGATTTTCCAAGCATTCACTTTAGGAAATGGGACTATTGATTCCACATGGCTTATGTTAAATGAAACTGTATTGGTAAAATAACCTTTAAGATATTTGGCATGATAACTATAATTAAACAGTATTCAAAGGAATAAAACAAAAGGGAATTTGGTTCCACAATAGCTAATTAAAATAAAATGAAAAAACACAGCATGTCATCTATCAAGATAAATTGTTATTGTTTAAGAACTATTTAAATACTGTTAAAATATACTTTTAGATAAAATCTGAAAGGACTGGAAAAATATTTGTGGTTTAAAAATGGATAGTTTGGTGAAGAAAAAAGTATAGGACACTGAAATTTTAAGCTGAGATAATAGCTTTAAAGCCTTGAGCATAACCAGATGGTACTTCAATCAGAGGTATTCTACAGTTTCACTGTCAGAATAAGTTGCAATATGGAAAGGTTTTCAATAGCTAGAAAAAACACATTAAGGTGATAGTTTACTTCTTAGATCACTTCAGTGCATTTTCTTGTCCTTTCACAGTTATATATCCTATCAATACTGCACACCATAGAAAAGGTGTTGAAAGCTACACTGGTAGCTGGGGAACTGTGGTTAATTCTTCCTTTTCATGTGTTGAGATAGGTAACTTTACTAGCTTAACCTCTTGAGTTCACTAGGGCAGATGGCACATATACCTACCAAGAAAAGGGCATGGAAATGGCATGTCCTGCAGAATACCCATAGATAAGTACATCAGAAAATCAAGGATCAATAAATAGATTTGCTTTGCAACATTGGCAAGTAGTCTCATCTAAGGTCACTGCAATTTTAATCAGGTAAATCTTGTTTATTTTCCATTTCTGATCACAATACTGAGATGGCAGTGATGTCTTCAAAGTTTTTTACTCCATAAAAAGCAGGAATAAAATAAAAAGGTAAAATAAATAAAATAAAAGCAGGAATAAAATAAAAAGGTAAACACAAAACCTAATACTTTAGACCAATAACTAACACATTTACCAAATCAAAGAGAAGCATTTTACAACAATTGGCAGAATTGCTACATTATATTTCTTAATCTCTCAAGAAATTTCAACAATAACAATGTAAACAGGTGCAAATTTTACTATAAACATTTTAATGCTCCTTTTCTGGTACTTCACAGAATAATTTTTTAATTAATAGAATAACTATAGGCAACATAATCTTTGGAAGTGCAGCCACTCTAGAGGAAAAGCATCTACATCTGCATATTTTTCCAGCTTCTCATATTAATTACGGTCATATAATGACACTATTGAAGTAAAATTTCCAGTCATTTCTTAACTCTGATCAAAACCCTTCAGCCAATCATGAGCTCATGCTTCACATTACATAAGTTATGGAAAGACTCACAAGTGTGAAACCACAAAATCAAAGTGCCAATCACATCTGCTCCATCACTGTTGCATGTGACCTAGTTTTATTCCTTTTTCTAAAAAGTATTAATATTTACATGGAAATAAAAATCTTGCCTAGTGGACAAAGTAAGTTACGGAAAAGGAATATGCTCCATTTTTGTTTTCCATTATGCTTAAACTGGAATTACAAAGGTAACACTGGATAATTTCTTCCTTGGTACTAAGTACTTCATCTACAGCATTATGAAGTTTCCAACAGTTTACAAATGTAGTTAATGTATCATTGTTATCTAACAGACCTTTGTTTGCCACATTGTTCTACTGAACACTCCAACTAAAACAATTTCATTATGTTTTGCATATGAGTTACATGACTGAATTTCATTCTGACCATTATCAAAATTATTTTACATATTAATTTTACACGGAAATATAATGAAAGACAAACATACAAACATACAAACAAACATATCTGACTGTTAAATTTTGTCCTCCAGTCTAATAAAGTTCCAAATGAAAACTTCAGTCCTCTTATTAAATCTAGACAGATTGCTTCTACTTGTATCAATCCAACTGCAGAAAGAGTCCTTTATAAAATGTACCTAAAGCTGTCCTTCAAAAGGGAACTATTAAATCAAGCCAAAATGAGGCAACAAAAATAGCAGAGATGCCTGAAGTAGTTTACTTCATAAAAGTCAAACGGGTTTTTTCCCTCTAAGGAGTTTTGTTTTCAAACAGAATCTGTTGCAAAGCAAATGATGCCAATTTGAAGTGTAATTGTGTATATGAGCTTCTGGACCTACAGAATTACTTCAGACGGGAACTGCAGTTTTTACAATACTGCAGGAATTACATGCAAGTTGTGATGGCAAGGAGCAGTATGAACTCAGCTTCTTTGTGCAATGTTTTCCCTGCTCATCAAAAGTAGAGGCTACATTCTGTTTAACACTGATGCAAATATTCATAAATCAAAGCTCTGTTAAATGTTCCAATTGTAACAGGGATATCCAAGTGCTAAATCCTTCCTAATGCCAACAAAATTATTTTTTTTTCATCTTAATACAAACAATATGTTTATTTTGCTACCCTGTGAAGGCCAGTAAGAAACTTGTGTTCAATTTTTTTTTCTTTCCAAATAAAGGCTTTCAATTTAAAAAGACCAGGCTGAAATTTGGCAGAGAGATTTTTCTTCACAGCCTTTTTTCACTACTATTTTTACTAAAAGCATTAGCTTTTTTGGTGTTATTTTTCATATTTAAATTCAAAATTTAAGCCCATATCTTTGCTTTTATACAAAAAATATTGGCTTAAAACACTTTTATTTTAGACATGGTGAGGGTTTGCTCAGTTTTGCATACTTTCTTCTGTGGTTTTTTTTTTTTTTTTTTTTTTGGGGGGTTGTGGGGAGAATTTTTTTGTTTTTTTCTCTGTTTAAAGCAAGAAATGGCATTTTTTCCATGAGAGCTTTCTTGTATGTTTCATTTGGATATTTTCAAATCAATAGCTGAAACTTCACCCTGGTTTTGCACATGTACAGGACAACCACGGGATCAGGCCCAGCCAACCAGAGGTTTAGGAAAGGCAGAGCCTGCCTGACCAAGCTGATCTCCTTCTATGACCAGGTGACCTGCCTAGAGATGACTGTTGATGTTGTCTAACTGGACCTGTGCAAGAAGACATTGAAGCGTTAGAGTGCATCCAGAGAAGGCCAACTGAGCTGGTGAAGGGTCTAGAGAGTAAGTCCTACAGGGAATGACTGAAGGAGGTGAGTTTGTTTAGTCTTCTACAAATGCCTAAAGGGATTGCACCAAGGTCAGGCTCGACATCTTCTCCCAAGCTAATACTGAAAGCATAAGAAAAGAGTCTCAAGCTGTGCCACAGGAGGTTCAGTTAGGACATCAGTGATGAATTTCTACACTGAAACTGTGCTTATGCATTGGAATGGACTGCCTAGGGAATTGGTGTCATCACCATCCCTCAAGGTGTTCAAGAAAGAACTGGATGTGGCACTCAGCACTATGGTTTAGTTGCCATGGTGATGATGCTTGGTCAAAGGTCGGACTCAATGACCTTGACCTTGGTAGGTGTTTTCCTACCTTATTGATTCTACAATTCTGTGACATTCTCTAACATTTCAGTATCAAGATTTTGGTGTCAGACTAATTTTACCAGTCTCAGTTATTGGTCACATTTCCATGCAGTTTAAATAATTGAATTACATTAAATATGGAAATATTAGAAATATCATTCACTAATATGGCTTCCAAACATGAGAAATTTAACAAAGTTATTTACTCCCATTGGACTAAACTTGGATATTTTCCCATTGACTAATATTTAGCATTCTGTAAAATAAATGAAAATATGCAGAAGGAAAATGCCAAATATCTGGCAATAACTCAAACTGGAATTCAACAAAGCCCCAAAAGACAAATTTAGGTATAATTTTCTAAGAGAGGATGAATGAATGTATGAACAATAAAAAGTCATTATTGTAATGTGGTAAAGTAACTTGGTACTTGACTTTCATAATACAGACTCTGTCTTCAACCTCTTAAATGAGTAACTGTAGAGTTAAATGAACAATTTCCAGAATCAAATGATACAATCTTTTTCTTCACATATATGAGATACTTTACCCATTTTGAGCATTTTAAAGGCAATTAAATAACTAAAATAACTAAATCCACAGCAGATTAAAAGATTCATGTACAGATGCTGCCTAACTAAACAAACTTCATTCTACATTATTTCCAGTAATATAAGTCAGACTGAGTCAGACTACATGCTGTGAACAGAAAAATCCACAGTGCAGGAGTCTCCAGTGAGAAATATTCAACTGCTGGCACACTACTGCTCACTGTAACATGTGCTGAGATCTTGAGTGCCTCAGGTTTTAAAGCTGCTAGATGCCTGGAAAATTATCTATCTGTACCTTACTGCTTTTTTTTTAAACTAGGTTGCTACATCTCACCTATACCAACTTGTACCTAAACTGATCTTTGACTAAACCATATTTCAATTTCTTGAGAATATTTTAAAGACTACCTGGGGAAGTAAAGCACATGAAATGGCATGTGAACTAAAACCCACAAAATTAATAATTCCAGAATATGTTTTTTTGGTAACAAGACCATGACAAAATATCCCCATTTTTAACAGGTTGTTTGTCTCAGCCTTGGTGTACAAGTCCATGCCAGACTGAATTTGTGTCTCTCATTTGTGCCTTATATGACAGTAAAACAGCCATCTCAGGGTCTTGAAGCATCCAAAAAAAATAATCCCAGGAAGAAAAAACAACAACAAACCAACAAAAAATCTTTTGCTTTTTTTGGCCTGTTCTGTTTCCTTCACTGGTTCAATGTACAATACAAAGCAGTGAAGGAAAAGGACAGACCATAGCAGCTCATCTTGGATAAACTTAAGCCTCAAAATTGCATCCTAAATCATGCCCACTGAATTTCTTTAAAACAATTAAATAAAAGAAAAGATGGCATTGGAGCAGGAATGAAAGGTCCAAAAGAGAACCTCTGCAAGCTGCCTTCAGGGTGGGTGACACACAGATCTGCATCTCCAGCCTTTCTCCAGCCCCATCAGTCTTGGTGCTGACACACAGATCTGCATCTCCAGCCTTCTGACCAGCTTTTATCCAGTTCCGACCTTGGAGTCTTGGTTTGACTTGTTCAATGTACAATACAAAGCAGTGAAGGAAAAGGACAGACCATAGCAGCTCATCTTGGATAAACTTAAGCCTCAAAATTGCATCCTAAATCATGCCCACTGAATTTCTTTAAAACAATTAAATAAAAGAAAAGATGGCATTGGAGCAGGAATGAAAGGTCCAAAAGAGAACCTCTGCAAGCTGCCTTCAGGGTGGGTGACACACAGAGCTGCATCTCCAGCCTTCTCCAGCCCCATCAGTCTTGGTGCTGAGAGGCTGCTCCAAGACACCCAGCACTCGACTCATGCTGAGAGTGGACTTTATACCTCATTGGAGAATCAGGGGAGAGCTATTGTGAGACACATCCTGCAGCAGTCTGACATTTTCAAAGCTTTTATCTGCAGTTCTACGATGCCCTCGGAGCCATTCAAATTGTGGGATGGTAACAACATTGAATTCCAATGGCAGGCCCAGATACAAACAGTTCACAAAGTTTACTTCTCAAAGAAAAACAATTCTGACCTTTCCATGCTTTTATATGGTATTACTATGATGTACTATAGTAAAGATGCAAAAAGACTGTATATATTACTGAATATTGTTTACATATATTGTTTTTTCATAAAAATGTTTTTCCATAAAAATGTTTTTCCAATTTTGGGCCATGAAGTTCCTTTTGGTTCACTAACAACTCCTGCTTTTTTAGGGTTTTTTTGTTTTGTTTTGTTTTTTTGGTTTTTTTTCTCTTTGTTGTTGAGTGTTATCAAAATACTTTCCTAAGCATTATTCTAAGTATACTTTTTAACTGGCCATAAATTATTTGCTGTAATGGGCTTGCTCACAGACATACCTAGGAAATGACCCAATGAACCACTCAACCAAGACCAGTCTACTCAGAAATTACATTGTACAACAAGAATTTAATAGAAATACAATGGGTAAAACTTCCAGGTGTTCAATACGTAATGAACACTTACCCATGTGGAGAAGGCACTACTGCCTTTATAATGAACTTTATCAAGAGAACATAGAACAGTTTTGTGCCCATCTCCCACTGAAAAAATAACAATTTGGCAGATAATTTATTTGTGATCCTGAATCTCTCCTCCTCTGTTCCTGTTTTGGAAGGCAAAGACTCAGCCAAAAAGGATGATCTGTAGAGACCAGATAGCCTATCCTAGCAGAAAAGCAAAAAAGACATACAAACTACTGCAAGAAAACAGGTGAACTAATGCAAACACACAAACCTAATTATCTCTGTAGCTCTGTGAAGAAAAAAATGCTCGAATTTCTAAAAGATGTCTTAAATCGCTGGTCTTCAGACAAATACCAGTTTTATGAAACCTGTACACAGGACCCCAACTCAGTAAAGCTTAACAGATTTTCAGTTTTAGGGATTCTCTAGTTCAAACAGCTTCCCAACAATCTGAACTACTTGTCACTGCTGATTTCTGAGAATTCTTCACTTTACTAAGTCATTATTCCTCCACTGTTTTGATGGAGAAAGTTAAAATTAGTGGAAACCTTTACTTCGGATGAGTCAAGAATGAAACTTCCAGTCTTGATTCATACAATGAGTCACAGGTAATCTGGGGGGAAGGTACAGTCTCAGTGAAATGAAGAGCTGGAAAGATTGCCTAGGAGCACGTACTGAGGAAAAAAGTGCTAATATGCAAGATTATTAAGCAAACCCATTAAGCACAGCAAAACCACCAAAGCTGCATACTATGTGTAAACAACTGAGAACTTCAAAATGTCTTCTCTCTAAAAAGGTAATGGCAGACAATTAGCTGCAGAGGTAAGTTCAGAGAAATTAGAAATAGCTGCAAATCTGAATTTGATTCAGTACATGTTATTAGCATCATATGCATGACTCATACAAATCTTTAATCAGAATGATAATCTATGATTTCACCCTTTGATATAACAACCAGTAACTCAATCAGATGGAAGCTAGCTGTAAAAATGGAAGTAGTGTCCAGCTCTTTCATCTCCTCCATACTCCTGAGAAACATTCCTCAGTGTAAGTCAGTGTGAGAACTACCTCTTTTATCTCAATGGGAATACTAACAGTACCAGATTAATATTACTTATCAAAGCCACAGACACTATGCATGTACTTTGTAGCCCTGCCACCAAACCATGACACAGTACTAAAAATTAGTTCACTGTAATTTTACTAGATTGGCTTTTGTGATAGGTGGCAGAATACATCAAACACATTACAAAGAAATTAAATAGAGCTAGGCTCTTTATTATCCTTCCACTCTAAACACTGGTGTCCATGAAGGAACACTACTACTTTCTCTGCCCCACTCAACCAAAATTCAGTGCAATGTTCAAATGTTCAAGGAAAGTTGAAAATTATTATTACTGACACAAGTGAACTTCCCTACAAGCAAGACAAAACAAACTGAATTGCTGGGATTCAGAGAAACTCAGAACCCACACAATTGCAGAAATTAATGTTGATGACCAGGGGAAGATTGTTAACATTCAGAAACCATTGTCTACCTATGGAATCCTCACCTGAAGTGTAAAGTTAAAACTATACTCTTCCATTCAAATTACTTGGTTTTAGTTCAGCTATCTCAAAATCCTCATAGCATGACTATGGATGCAACTTGTGCAGCATTGCAAGGGGATGAATGAAACTGCAAAACAATTTAAAATGTTAAAGGACACCACTTGCTTAGATTTGAAGTGTAAAACTAAATTGTGCATTTCTACAAATTCCAGGCTAACACAGAACTCAGATCTTCTATCATGAGGTGTTTTTGCTGTGTGAAAACTCTGTGCATCCACATACACACCTATGTCCTTTTGAGTAATCCTCACATGTTTTGCCTTCATGTCTGCAAAATGGACCCTTCCTCATAAGGCTCCCTACTTTAGTGTGAATTTACTTCATCCTTAAATATTTTTTTAATTGAAAAATTTTCTTTGAAGATTCTTAGAAAAACCACATCATTTTTTCCAATATAAGAACAGCATCTAGGTTTCTACTGGAATGAGAAAGTTTGCTCACATGAAGTATCAAGAAGTACTGCACAGTCCTTCAAAAAGATACCTCCCAATTGGTTTTGGCAACAAAATCAAATGATGAGACAGAGCTTCCTAAGAACGGAAACAGGGTATAGCAATGACTCAAGATACTGGCAAGGATTTTATTTTGATAGTGTCCTTGAACTAACCAAAATATCTGTTATTTTCAGGAAAACATCTGACAAGTGGCTATGTGGGAACCCAAGTACTGGTAAAACTACCAGGAAAATGATGCAAGTATTATTCAGCTATTCCAGCTAGGGGTTTTTATTGGCATTCTCAAAAAGTTACACTTTTGGCATGCTCTCTAACACTATTGAGCTAAAAGATTATGTTTAAAACATATGAACAGCTCAATGATAAATATTACCAAAATATTTTAATGTCACATACATTTAAAAAAATTTAGCCATTCTACAGATTTTAACCACTCCATAAAGCAATTAAATCTAGTAAGCCTACTTACTATCTAAGTGGATTAGATTAATCTGTGGAACAATCTTGACTAAGAAAATCAAGTTATGCATGGTGCAAATTTTCTCTATCAACTCTATATATGTGTATGTCTTAAATGTGCTAACTTTTTTTACATGTCTTCATGTTGCTACATTTGGAAAAAAACACACAAATCAATTTGTACATCTTCCTTTGACATACCATGGTTTCAGGCCATTAACATTAGCAGAAATAGAAAATATGTGCCACCTTACAATTAAACATTCACCATCCTATAAAGCTGCTGCTACAGAACACAGACTTAGATGAAACTGATTCAGATGCCATTCCTTACTAAGGTATAATGAATAAAAAACTTCTGATTATAGACTGTCTTTTTTTTTTTAGTTTCAAAATTATAGTTATAAGAATTTAGTTATAAAATTGATAAACTATAAAATATAGCTAATTCTGCTACGCATACAGCTGCTTGTAAATGGTACAAGGATATTGTTGCAGCTCTGACTCATGCAAATTAATTTCACAGGAAAAACGAACCACTTAATTCTGTCAATAACACAACCTGGACCCCCTGGACAACTTTGATCCATTAGATGCTATATACAGAAAAGGCTATGCTCTTTTATGTTTAAACTCACTACTATTTAAAAGAAAATTTATTCACACAGGTATTTTTGTCACTTTTCACAGTATGAAGACCTCATGAATTTCTGACAAAACAGACAAATGAATTCGTGAAAAAATAGCCATATTTGTTTCCTGACAAAATCTCAGGCATGAATAATGGAATGTATCATTCTACTAGACAGTTTTAGATGATACAACATTACCTGAATCTGAAAGAGATTGGCTGGAAAAATTGAAAAATTAGGATGGCAGCCAATATAATCACCAGCAGTACACAGAAAATTAAGCCTCCTTGCTTAATAAACAGGATAGCACTCAAGTGGAACTCTGTCCTAAAGAAAATCAATATGAAAGTAAGCAGAGTATCTATCCCTAGGTGATCAGCTGGTCCACCACAAGTCACAGAAATGACTGAACAGTGAATATGGCCTACTACTAAATAATGGCTTTCCCTCAGTGGCAATACCTGCTTTGGTTTGTCATCATACTTCTCCAGTTTTTATACAAAACAGATTAAAAAATAATTAATACTGAGACTTCTATTCTGCTTTATAATTTGGATGAGAACACAAAATATTACGTACTGTTTGAGGAAGACTGATATACAGGATGACTATATTAGATTTATTTACTTTTAAAAATAGGAAAAATAATTTAAAAATTGTTTCCTGGGAGAGAATTTCAGGGGAAAAAAGTGAGCATTCTTCTCATAAAGAAAACGGAATTTAAAACCTAAATTTCTCACTGCCCACTGACTACGCTTTCAATTAATTCCTTACTGGCTTCTGTCCTTTCGTTTTATATTTCTCATCTTTAAGGAAAAAATTATTATTTTAATTTAAAATGAAGGAAATTACAGAATCCATGTGTTTATAATTCCTGTCAAGGATCAAGTTTTCCACACTACCTAGCGGGTGATGCTCCATGCAGGGAAGAAACCATAACTGGAGCTGTCTAAAGGTAATGTTGCCACAGCATCAAACTCTTCTGTACAGCAGCATTAGATGACTGAAAGGAGAAGATTAGTGGAGATCAAAGAATGCAGAACCCTCAGTCTCACACCGTGTGACCCAACACCGCAACTTCCCCCTCCTCGTCAGCCGCCTTAGGAAATCACCGCTGTGACACATCCAGTGTCACGCTGTGAGAAAGCCCAAGCACGTGCTCTCTCACACTTCTTCTCCTCAGGGTCAGTTTGAGCCACTGTCCTGCCTTCAGTGATTCTGTCCTGCATATATGCCAACAACCAACTATACTTGCTATTTATGGCAAACATATACCAATTCTTACACAGTTCATGGACTTCTATTTTTTTTTTCCCCTCAAAAATGAGCCAATATGATTTCTCACATGTGTTCTAATAGAAAGAAAAGTTTGAATTTTGGACTTTTTTAATAGCAATATTTTTTATTATCTCTGTAATGAATACTTCAGGTTATTTTAGTCAGTACATTAAATGATCAGAAATTGTGATGTTTTAAATTAACTTTACATAACATTCAATTATTATTTTAATTGGATAAGAAAGCACAATTTTATTGAAGATAATTATATGAGAAATAATACACAGGTTAACTTCAAAATATTGTTAGGCAGGGTATGGAATACAGAGATTGGAGAGAATGTTTACGTCTTTGAGACAATATTACTAAGAGTAGTATGAGAGAATAAATGCAGTTCATTGAGCAGACACAAGAAGGTCTGGTTCAGATAATCAAGAACTGCAAGCTAAAAAGAAAAAGAAAAGAGGACTGAAACCCCACTTGCACTTAAAATTAATGTAAAAATAATTCTATCCCATTATGCTCTATTTTAAAACATCTGGAAAAATAACAAAAGAGAGGAGAAAAAAATCCGTAAACCTTGGTCTTTAATTAGTATTGATGGGAACACAGAGGAAAACCAACACTTCAAGGTTTCTGTTTGCTTTTTTCCTGTCTCACTCTAACTTTTTATTTTGCTGTTATAATTTTTTTTCCAGAAAATAACAACAACCCCTATGAGATATTTTCCCATTAGATTTATTCCAGCATGGGAGTCTTTAAACACTATTGATATGAAGCAGTATTCTAGAGAAATATTTGTATTTTTCCTTTCGTTAACAATACGAAATATCCTTCTGTGTTGAAGCAAGGAATATTTGGACGAATGTTATTTATGAACTTCTTTGTAGATTGTTGTATTGGGTAAATTCCTCCCACCAATATTTTATATGAAATCTTGATATGCAGGAACATCTTATCACCTTAATTTAAGAAAACATTAATTTAGGAAATTAATTTAAGAAAACATTAAGGAAATTTAATTTAAGAAAACATTAAGGAAAATGTCATAGAAACTGGTCTTGAATCATGAAGTGCTTAAAAAGCTATCAAATACAACTTTCTATATTTTTCCCTCCACATAGTCTGTGTGCTTGTGGAGATCACAAGCTGGTTTCTTCCTAGCACAAAAAGGAAATACACATTGAATCTGTAATTTCGTGTCTGGTTTTACTATACTAAGAATTCTTTACCTTGTCACTTTAATATCTATCTTATTTAACATGTTTGTTGATCTTTCTCAATTACATAAGTCCAAATGCTTACTGAAGAGACTCTTCATTGTAAGATAAAATTTTTCTTAATTATGTATGTTAAAAAGGGACTATAAACACTTTTCCCCCTTTATTTTTGTATTTGCAGGATCTAAGCATGAAGATCTCTTCAAAGAGCCATTTTCATGGCAGCAATCAGTTTGAACATTCTTTTTTTTCCCCTTTAATTCTAGGAGAGAAAATAAAGGTCACAGCTTTACAGCAAAACTGGTTTTCCTTTGTCTCCTACTTAATTTTTCCTTTTCACATTCTAAGGACATTACACAGATTGACATGAAATGCAATTCTTCCTCATCAAAACTTTGTGAGCTTTTAGGTAATGGAAGTTGTTGTCTTTTACAAATCTGTCTGGGATGTACAAGGCACAGTTCAATTTGAAGCACACAGAAGTGGCCTCACTGTGCAGGAATGAAAGCCTAAGACATCTCCTAACTCCAGTGACACAAATTAGAGCAACTTTGGGGATCTAGCTGTGGTATGCTTAAAAACTGCAGCTTTCTGCAATCCTTCTCAACTGTGAAAACACTTCTCTGGATATATTCCATTGTTTCCAAATCCATGAAACCAACACAGTGAGAATAAGCAAGCCTAATTTTAAGTTAACCCTTGTCAAGTTGCTTGAGAATCTAAGTATTTCAAATCTAAATAATCCAAATTTTGTTACTTTCTCTTTACTTTGTTACTTCATTTCTGGTATCTGAAATTTTACATTTTGTAGCCTAGTTAGAGGCATTGTAATAGCTTATTCTTTGAAATGTACAATCATTAAAACAAGGAAGCTACAGTTACTAACTATTCATGCAAAAAGACAGTCCACAAATCCCAGGTCATGAGATTGCTGTTAACAATTTTATCAATAAAATGAACATATTAATTCCAGCTGCAATAAATTTGTGATTCTTCAATTAAGGTGGTGAAGATCCACAAGAAACCATCTCATAGCTCAGGACATCAAAGTTATGGTACTACATGCTGCATGATCTGCTATTCCCTAGAATGAAATTTCAAAGCTTTAAAACATGGGCAGAACTGAGCAGGTACACAAGAAAAAAAAAAGTTCTCTGAGAAATATTTTATTGGTTCATATTTCTATACCTCCTGTTTCTGGGGCATTACTAATACCATAGCCTAAGTTAGCCCTCTTTTCACTCACTACAACAAATACCAAAGGCATAATGAAAAAAGTTTTGAAACCCTCAGGAAGTTATTTTTATGCAGCATTAGCTTTTTAAATGTGCCAACACATTTCAGGATATCAAGACATACCTAAATTCAACTGATTTGTATAAAATATAAAAACCAAGAATGTTTTGGCTCTTGAACACTGATTACCTTAGATTTCAGTAATTAAAAGACAAAAGATAAACAGCTTCTTCAAAAGAAACTGGCAACTGGGAGTGCCAACTTCTCAAAGTTTCAACATACTAAAAATACTTCCAATTACACAAGCTTTCCATAAGAGTACTATCCAGTCAATACAACATCTGTGCAACATGTGGATCTGCCATTTCACACTTTGACTGTCTGGCTTCCTAAGTAGTATTATCTGGAACTTGTTTTACCCATTTTTTGACTGTTATTTTTTTCTAAGCAAAATAGAAATGGAAAACAAATTTATGCTTGTTTTCAACAATTTTTTTTCATTTTTCATACAAGTAATTAATAGCCTTAACTAAAGTGTAATTAAATTGCTCATTACTCAAAGGTTTGATCTGCTAAAGTATCATCAGCAAGAAAATATGCTATAAACTCCATTAGCTATCATTCCTTCAAATTTTATGTGTGATGCATTTGTAACAGCACTTTTGCCCATATATCCTGCTGACCATGTTCTTTATCTTACAGTGAAGTTACAGCAACAACAGGTTGATGAGATTGCCATAAACGAAATAGAGAATGTAACAATCCTACTGAGTGAGAACAAAGATCTTTTTAGATTCCTGATCTCTGAAAGTAGGTATAATCAGATGCTTTGAGAAAAAAAACAGCGACCATAATTAAAGAAAGAACAGAGAAATACTTCTTCAGCATTCTCTTCCAGACTTCCTGAGCCAACATGTTACAGGGCTTAAAAACTTATCAGAAAAGCTTTTTTAAGCCTCATCTGCAGCAATAGAGAATGACTTACACCTTCTATAAATATTACTGCAGTATGTCTAATGTGGCAAATCAGCACACAATCAGATTTAGCACAGCTAGGAAGGAATCAGCTGCCATAGATGAGTTTTCTATGCCTTCTCCTTTTTGGATGCTTCTCAGTTATTAATTAGTTCACTTTAATGGTGTATTTGTTTATTAATCAACTCAAGCATTTGTTTATTCTTGCTCTCGTCTGAGCAGATAGGAGCTGTACTTCCCCAGCCTTGCCCATTACTGAGATGAATACAAGTAACACGCTGCTCACTTTGAAATAGCCAATATTTATATAGTTAGGCTCCAAATATAATTTTTGTGGTAAAAGAACAAAATGCCAAAGTTGAAACAAGTTTTGCTCTCCCCTACTACTAGTATCATTTATTCAGGAAGCTGGTGGGTTGTTGCTGTAATTTATCAGAACACGGGGGTTTGCCCTATGGAACGTGTCACACCTGCTGGTGGGCTTTACTCAGTGATTGGCCATGTCCCAGGTCTAGAAGCAGAATATCATCTGCCAAGGTGACAAACACTACTGCAGCTAGTACTTATGCAGCCTAGGAAGAGTGCTCAAAGGTCAAATACCTAAAAGCAGGCTTTAGCAAAGCAGAAAACATTAGCCAGCAGGTCATGCCTGGTGCCACACCAGGTTTCCCCTGTTTGGTTCAACACTTCCCCCAGGTGAATGACAGCTTGTGCCCATTGCCTGTTGGCTCTGACTCCAAATTATGCTTGACACATGTATCAGCTAATGAAGACAAATTCCAATCAGACACTTCAAGTCCCAGATCGTTCTTTGTGAGACTGTTTTGCCAGCACATCTGAGTCCATACTTCATCAGCTCAGTTGCTCCTGCAGTTCAACAAGAAGATTTTTTTTTCATGTATTTTGTGGGGGAAAGTAAGCATTGAATTTGTGCAGGACCTACTGTATTCTAATGGCTAGCAACACATGAGTATAATACCAAGCACACTGAAGAACTTTGGGAGGTTTGTCCATTGCTTAGGCAAAAATAAAAGAATGCCAGCCAGGGGCAAGGGAAGTCTGAGAGGGATCCAAACCAGGGACAACTTTTTCATTTCTAGTTAAACTGTGAGAAAATATTTCCGTATTTTCAAAAACTGATTGTTGAGTGCTGCATTCCTCACTACAATTAAAAACTTGTGACTAAGTGTGATGGAAAGAAAAGATGATGAGTTTGTCCATTCTTTCAAGAAAGAGCTTATGCTATTTTTATTAGTATATTAAATACCTATCTGAATTTCAGACTGTATAGGATAGCTAGGGACTTTTAGCCTACAGAAACATGCACTTGGGCTTGCAGAAAATAAACAAAAAAGACTACATAACCTGAGAAATAGGGATGAGACAAAGTGAGCACTGGCTGAACAACAGGTCTTAGAGGGTTGTGATCAATGGCACAGGGTCTAGTTGGAGGCCTTTAACTAGTGGTGTCTCCCAAAGGTTGGTACTAGATTCAGTCTTGTTTAACTTTTCATCTCTGACTTGCATGAAGGGGCAGATGCCTCCTCAGCAAGTTCACTGATGGCACAAAGCTGGGAGGAGCTGCCAATACCCCAGAGAGCTGAGCAGCCCTTCAGAAGGGCCTGGGCAGGCTGGAGAGATGGATGGAGAACCATCTGAAACTCAACAAAGGCAAATGCAGGGTCCAGCACCAGGGGAGGAACAAACCCAAGCACTAGTACAGGCTGGGGGGTGACCTGGTGGGAAGCAGCTCCGTGGAGAAGGACCTTGGGGTCCTGGCAGACAATAAAATGGCCCTTGTGGCCAAAAATGCCAAAGGTTTCCTATGGTGTGTCAGAAAGAGCATTGCCAGTGGGTTGAGGGAGGCGATCCTGCCCCTCTACTCAGCTCTGGTGAGGCCTCATTTGGAATGTCCAGTTCTGGGCTGCTCAGTACACGAGAGATATGGAGCTCCTGGAGTGAGTCCAGTGGAATGCTATGAAGATGATGAGGGGACCTCAGTTATGAGGAAGGCTGAGGAGCTGGGCCTGTTTGAGAATTACTTTAGAGGAGATGACTGAGATGGGAGTTTAACAATGCATGCCAGTATCTAAAGGGAAGGTGCCAAGAGGATGAAGCCAGGCTCTTCCTGGTGCTGCTGAGCAATAGGACAGAAGGCAATGGGCAGAGAGGGTTGTCCAGGAAATTCCACCTGAACATGAAGAAGAACTTCTTTACTGTGTGGGTGACTGAGCACTGGAACAGGCTGCCCACAGAGGGCGTGGGGTCTCCCTCACTGGACATAGCCAAGCACTGTCTGGACACAATCCTGTGCCATGTGGTCTGGAGGACCCTGCTTGAGCAGGGAGGTTGGACAGGAGAATCCACTCCTGGCTCCTTCCAACCTGACCCATTGTGTGACTGATTCTGTGATGGAGGGGATAAGGAGAAATAAGGAGAAATATACCATAGGGAACAAAAAGTGAGTGAATACTTTCAATGGACATCCTCTGGAAAATATTTCAGATGTTTCAAGTTGCCTTGAATTTTAAAAGCAATCATCTTCTCTTCATCTAGAGCTATAGTCCTCACAAAGATATTGTGAAGAAAAAGTAAGCATTTCTAAGTACCTTTTAGATTTTCAAGGAAGATACGAAGTAACTGTTCTTTACATTCAAAGCCTCCAGTGTAGTTATCAGACAGGGACAATCTTTAGGACAAATCTAAATAAATAATTTTTGTATACATCAATTTTTCTCCAAAAGTCTAGCCTTAAGCTTACTGGAAACTAAAAGCTGCTAATGACCTCAGTAGCCATATTTGAGGAGTGTAACACTTGCTGACTTGCAGTTAGGTATGTTACTCATACATTCCTACATGGTCAGCAGCAGACCAAGATGTGTGTTGGTTTGAATTTAATTCCTTTTTCAAAGAGGAGTTCTTGTGTTTTCTGCTTCTAAATGATAGTATGACAAATAAGTCTTGCCAAAAATCTCCAGGTGGTAAATGATGGACACCAGGAAATAGATTTGCCAGATGAAGAAATGAACTCCTTGAAAATTCACCTGTTTTATCACTGATGAGCAGTAAAACTAGTTATAATTTCAACTGGAAATACTTGTATCAGAATATTAAAAATTCTTCTAAGAAGGAGGAAATGTGGCCCTTTTATTGATATTTTACCTATAATATTAGATATATCACTGAACAAAGTCAGGACATTAACGGCACCTCACTCTTATATTTGTATTTCATTTCCTAGCACTTCTGTTTCTGTTCTCCACGTGTAGGCATTACATATTCTTCTTCTAAGAATTTGGCATATATTAATTTTGAAAAAGTGAATAATTACAAAAAGGCAGCAACATTCTTTGCCCCTCAGGTAATCTATCAAACACCACATATGTGTCCTTACTCTAAAGCTGTCAAGTAGATCAAAGCAATATTCTTTGCAATAATAGACTATACCTTATGAAGAAATCAGTACAATAGGCCCACTGCACATCAAAGATTTATAAAACAGTATAAAGCTAGGTCTTATAATAAGTAAAAACATAGCACTGGAGACCTGGCATGAAACTTTTTACAGAATATTAAAACACTTGAAGAAAAAAGAGATTTACCCATAAATCATCACTTCTTTTTTTTTTTGTCTACACAAATATTTACACCATTGCCCTGTAAACCACCAAATACAGTCCATTTGGAAATCACACCTTTAAAGTTTAAACAAGGGGTTGCAACTTTGATGACTGTCATGCTTTACCCCAATCTGATTGCCTCCTGTGATGAGATGATGGATTCTGAGGACAGAGTACTAGATAACGTGCTTTGTCATTAGCAAAGTTGTCCAAGGTTAGGCAGTTTTCCACAGCTGACTTTTATTCAAACACTCAAGTGTGAACTGAATGGATGTACTGTGAGGTGGGTAAAAACCACACTGGGCCACTAAAACCAGAAAGTAATGCCAAAGTACAGCTAAACTCCAGTTACTGACGGACGTTCCCCGTGGTTTGATCGTGTTTAATGTCTTTATTAAAGATCTTGGCAATGACACAAAACATATCCAAAGACAGATGACACCAAACTGGGAGGAGCTGTTGAAACTGCTTTCAGAGGGACATTGCCAAAATGGAGAAATGGTTTAACAGAAACCTCATGAAGGAAAAAGGTAAACACAGAGTCTTGGACCTGGATGTGGTACTTGCCATGATCTAGCTGACAAGGCAATGATCAGTCAAAGTTTGGACCTGATGATCTCAGAGTTCTTCTCCATCCTAAATGATCCTGTGAAATGGTGAGATGGTAAAACCCCAAATCAAAAACTTGCTGGACGTCACTGCTACAGAACAGCTTTGCAGAAAGGAACCCAGGAGTCCTGGTGGCCAACAACTTGAATATGTGATGATTTTGAACAAGTGATTACAGGATCACTTGAACATGTGATAAGACTGTCCCTGTAGTGTGGAAGCCTGAGCATTTACTGGGAATCAGCAGCAGCAGCACAGCCACTGGATCAGAGGCGAGATGATGAGATACTTGCATGTCAGCATCCCGAGCAATGTCTTTAGCTTTGAGCTCAACAGCAGAAGAAGAAGACTAACAAACCTGAATGGGTAAGGGATTATCAAGAGGATTAAAGGGTTAAAGCACAGAATTTATAAGGAGATGGTGAGAGAGCTAGGTTTTTTTCAGAAAAAGAGAAGGATATGGATGATGGTGGGGCATCTAATTACTGTTTCCATTTACTTAAAGCAGGGCAATGAAGAAGATTAAGTCAGTCTGTTCTTGGAAAGGTATTGTGAAATGTTGAGAGGCAATGACTGGAAGTTTTATCAGGCAAAATTCTGCATGGATTTAGAGACAAAAATATCCCAAAGCAAGGGTAATTAAGCAGAGGACAATTATCCACATGGTCATTCCTCTGAGGTAAAGAAAGATTTTACTGAACAACATCCTGAAAAATCTAATCTAGCTTGGAAATTGGTCTTCTTTTGAGTAAAGGAATGGTTTCCAGAAGTGTCTTCAATATACATTATGCTTTGATTCTTGCAATGAAATAATATGCAGGTGTGAAGTATGAAAAGCTATGTGCTCTTGATTTCATTCACCAAGGTTAAAACAGCAGCATACAATCAGTGTATGATGCTTCTTTCTGCCGACTAAAGAACCATAAGAATAATAATGAATGTGCATATATTAGAGGGTAAGGTGGCTTCACTTAGGCACACAGAGCTACACATTACTGAAGTAGAACTGGACAAAAAGTAATGAACCAATGGATTTATATTTCCAATACAGTAAATCCAGATGTAGTTCTATGACTTTCTAAAGACAAGGCAAACACCTTGAGACAGAAATATCCCCCTTACTCATTACAGGAGACCTCAGTGATGCAAGGGAGTTACTGATGAAGAGCAAATAAGTATATCATAATGTAGTCAACAAAAGTCCTTCTGAAATTTTGCAGCAAATTCCTTTTAAGTTTTTACAGTCCAAGTAAGCCATGCAGCACTTCTGCACAAAGCCAACTCAGAATTTAGATTCTTGGCATCTATTCAAATCTTCTGATTTTGTCCATTCCACTGACAATGGGAAAACTCTATTTGTTCTACAAATAATTGATTAAAAATATTTCTATATATAATTTATAATGTTCATCTCCAAAAGAGGCCCTGTGTCTGTAAAATATCCAAGAAAAGGAAAAATACACTGCATTTCTTTTCTACATCTTTCATGTTTCCAAATGTTAATGAAACAATGTCCTTTATTTCTCTCTATCCTTGGGAAGTGATAAAGGAATGGGGGGTGATGTGATGCCTAGATTAGCACAAACAACTTCTGGGGTTTTGACAGGGTGAAGAGAGATTAATGTAAATAGTTTGGCTGCTCTAAAGCATTCCTTGCTTTCACCCAGACTCACGTGCAATTCTGAAACTGTGAGTTTCAGGAAAGGAAGGAGAAAATCTTCTCCAGATCTCCCATTAGCCAGATTCCCAGAATAGTTGACTGTGTCTTGCTCAATAACTCTTTCCCCAACTCTTGTTCTTATTTGCAAAGGTATCTCAATAGGTCCAACAGCCATTCCAGTGGAATTAGTGCTTTGTCATTTATTAACTCCTATTGTCTTAAAGATGCTGTCAGCCTGACTAGATTCCAAGTCTTGAAGATAAATACATACTTTTTCTTAGAGCAAAAGTTTTCCCTATCTTTTCCTACTTTTTTTGTTTGTTTGTTTTTGGTTTTTGTTTTGTTTGTATCAGTCCAAAAGTGTCAAATTGTGAAATTTAAACTTACCAGTTCAAATCAGCTCAAACTGTGAGAGTGATTGGCTTTCAATATAAACTGAGGTATCAAGTCCCAGTAATAAAGAATGACAAAATTCAAGAGATGGCTGCTGATCACTAATCATTAATATTCCAACTGTTCAGATGCAGGATCCCTCATGATGTACCAACATTTTTGCTAAAGAAGTATGAAAATATTCAGAGGTGGATGGAATTTTAGGCACTTAGTCCCTAAGACAATTAATGTGAGTAGTGGTTACTAGGCACAGAGAAGATTTCATAGTTTACTAGCTTTAGTGAAAGACAATGCAGCATGTGAACTCACAAGAAAATACCAAAGATTTGAGAGAAGTTCAATACCAAATAATCTACCTGGTTCTCAAAAATTTGTTTCCTTCATCATTTACATAATTCTCCTTGTACATTACAAAAGATAATTCTCCTTGTACATAAGATGTTGCAGAACCACTTCAATAATAGCATTTACTGAATAATACTCTTAACACTCTTTCTATTCTGAAATAAACATCAGAATGCATTTTGAAACTGACCATACAAACAACAAAAAACATGTATTTCCTTTACCTATAGAATTTTTTCTAGATGGTACAAACACCTGCTCAGACCTACACTACTTTGCAGATGGACTCCATCCAGCTGCAAGCCAGGGAGAAACCTACCTCAGTGGTGCTACTGGAAGCTTCCAGTCCAACCATATTAGCTTGTACCAGCTGCTGAAGAAGTTGCACTTGAGCCACATTGAGGAAGAAGTCCAAATTTGTTGTCATATTCACTTCTAAAGAATGACCACAGACCAAAATTTCCTGTGAAATTAAAGGAAAATACTAAGTAACAGCCATTGGGAAAATAATTTTCAGCTTCTATATAACTGCATTGTAGTTCCCTGCTGTAGTCAATACTCAACATTATGTATAACATTATATATAGCACAAATGTGGTCTTTTTAGGAGAAACTGGTGTGTCATGCTTCTGAAAGATGTGGCACATTCTTTGCATGGCTTTCAACAGCAGAACTGCTAAGGCAAACTTTGTAAGAAAAGCATCTCATGCACAAGGCCTTGTTTGCATCTCTTGCTAGTATCAGTGGGCTGTCAGAGTGTCCTTGGCAATGATTCCAGTTCTCCTTTCCTTCCAAGAAAAAGATATCGTTTTTTGATTCTTTGTTTAAACATAAACTCTGCTTGATTTATAAAGAAATCATGTGTTGGAACTCACTGATAGCCAATCTGATTGATTTCTCTTTGCCTGTAAGCCATTCCTAATACCTTGGCAACACTAGCTGAATAGCCACTGTTTTATTGGTGTTGTCTAGCACAAATAGAGATCTTCACCACTGTTGGCAAACAATAAAGAGATGAAAAACAGACAGAAGGGGAGAGGGACTGCCCTGTCTCATGAGAAGTTTGCACAGTGCTCAAGCTTTAATCTAAACTAGACCTCTCCCTTCATGATGGAATGTCATCCAGGGAATAGATAACAAGAAGAATGCATCTACAGAAAACACTGGAATTCTTGAACATAAGCATTGGAAAAGCTCAGATTTTTTTTTCTAACTTGAATAACTTCTATGCATCGCAGCCACACTGGGGCTTTCTATTTCTTTTTTACATTAAATAATTTTCCATCTAACCTTCTGATGACCCTTTACACAAAATGTGGAACTGTTGGTTTCTTCTCTCTATGCCCACTAGCTGTTATTTTCCAACAATGTACACCCATTGCATGTTGCAATACACCTCTAGTACCCTTTACACTCCTGTACCAATTTTGCTCTTCCCAGGAGGTAGTTTTTATGGGAAATTATCCTTATGAGCTGACAAAAAAATTCTGATATCTTCCCTATATAAAATGTTCTTGAGCTACAAACTAATGGCAAAAGTCAGCCAATACCTTTTGTGTGTAACCTGTTTCACAGACTTATTCTTAACTAGTTGAACAACACACCAGCAAAGTGCCTGTTAAATCTGAATACCTGGAAGTACTCATGGCAAAAGTAGGGAAATGGATGCTTAGTGGCAACCTGGGGTCATGGAAATCTGGATAGAAGAACTCAGTTTAACTTTTTTATTATAGATAGTCTACAGACAGCATTTTCAGGTTTCTTTATGAGAAGCTTGTGAATACGATGTTTTGTTATGCTGCACCTCTTCTCAACACCTTTCCATCACAAACTTTTAAAAAATATTGCTGGAAATCATTAAAGGATTCCCATTTTTGATACTGAAAATAGGCTTATCTACCTCTAGCTGGACTGCCTTTAGTATTAAATGCTATACAAAAATTCTTTCTCCAGCAGAGAAAGAACATTTCAGCTCCAGTTGGCAATTTGAAAACACACCTGAACGCTTCAAATGTTAGAGTGGTAAAATATTAAGATTATTAATATATTAAAATACAGTAAAACATATATTAAAACATATTAACATATATTAAAAATTATGCTATTTCTGTAGACACTTTGTACAAACCTCTGGGTGTAAATTCTCTGCAGCATCAATTTTTGTAAAAATAATGGCAGGAGCTGCAGTTACTCGAACGGTGAAATCTGTTAAAATGGGAGTTAAAATAGCTCTCCTTTCCTGATGCCGCCTTATGCTAGGAAACAAAGGGAAGAAAAGTAAAGATTAAATTACATTATAAATTGTTGAGATGCAAAAGCTTTCCATATTATTCTTTACATGCAGCACACAGCAGAAAACTTCTTCAGTACTAATTGGACATTTGATTGCTACCTTAATAAATAATCTTTAAGTGTCATTATTGTAAATCATATTAACTCCAATCCTGAAGGCAGACTTCTACCCTCATTTCACAGGATAAGTATGTCTACATATTTGACTCTTCAATCTATTTCCAGGTAGACAAATTTGACACTTGACATTGCTTGTTCTCCTGTTTAATGCACTGTACACAATAATTTGAAGAAAGATGCAAACTTTATTATCAGTATTTTTAAAACTTGCCTGTGGATGCTCTTCACTTGAAGCCTACGCAATATTTGAATTTGTGCATCAAAAGTCCATGTTGAAGAAACATGCACAAAAATGAAATACATAAAAACTTAAACTAGCAAATCTCATGCAACACTAGGACTTCCACATGAAATCAGTAACTATTGTCCAAGATGTTCAGAATTATTTGAAAAACAGGGATGTCAGTTCTTCCTCAACTCCTTCTGTCACTGTTTGGTTTTGGTGCCTTTTCAGCTAAATATCAACATTTACTTACCTAGAATATTTGTGTCATTAAACTTGGTAATTGCATTTTTTTTAGCCAGGTGTTTAGTTTTGAGTTTTTTGTTGGTTTCTCTCTCCTCCCCTTAACCAAATAGTAAGCCTAGAAGCACAACTCTTATAGATGGACCACTAATAGCTTATGACAACACATTCCAAATGGCCAGAATCTTCTGGGTCAGGTCAAATAAACTATTGCTACAAAATGCCATCTGAGAGCCTCTGATGATGGAAAAAAAATGTAATGAGATCAAGATGTGGTTCAGCCCCTAAAAGAGGATACATTTCAAATTCCAGGGAGACTTCTTCCATCAGGACAGTTTTTGACAATTCTTTTTACCTATTATTTTTTGTAGCAACATCAAATACCCACATTTCATCAAGGATAATTCTAAAAATCATCATAAAGTTATAGGTCTAAGGTAAGTTTTCCTATGCTTACAAAATAGAAAATTGTCAACTATGAAATGATGCAAGTTTAAAGAACAAACTACACAGCCTTACAAAGGAAGTTAACAGATCCATGTAGAACTCTTCATCAGCATGTCAGTTACATTTCCCTGTATTACCTTTAATTTTGCCATCTCTAATGGAGACATGGCAGTTCAGGCATCAGTGTAAATCACACAAGTGAGCCAGACATGAACTATGCAATTAACAATTAGCCCCTACCATCAGCAGGAGTTATCCATGTTAATGTTATTAACCAATATGCTTTTTATGCAGAAATGACTTGACTGCATGCAGAACAGGTATTGAAATCTCTTGATTAAGAAGAGGTATTGAGATGCATAGTCTAGTAATGGTTCTGTAGTGGGTTCTGTAGAAAAGCAAACAATCTCAAATGCTGATGGTTTGTAAGCCAAGAGTTAAATCCTAACCTGAGGTGGAATTTGGTCTACTGCAAAAGATACAAAATTCACACTGCACAAGATACAGAATTCATTTTAGTGCTTAGGTATTTCAAATTTGATGATTCAAATTCTACTGATAATTTTTTAAAGTGTCCTCAAAACATGTAGAAAGGATGACGTCTATAAGGGAATATAAATTATACAGTGGAGGTAGGCCTTCAAGCTTTTAAATCTATTTAGGACAACAGTAAACAGAAGTTAAGAGCAGATGCCACAGAGCTAGTATTGCCATAAACTCTAATAAACTTTTGCCTCAAATAGCCCTCACTGCTGAGGAGGCTGCACACTACCATAAGAAGTGTGCAGCTTAAGAATAAGCCAATTAGTGAGTGGAGAAAATGACCATCTTACCCTAAAAGCTTTAGCATTTTGGTCAGCTATATCTCTGTTGAGCTCGAATGATGGTTTTTAGAACAAGGTTAGTCTCATTAGATCCCCAAATTAGAAATCAGACTTGTTAATGGCTAGTGAACATCTTCAACTTGAGCAAGTGGTCTTAGACTTTGGAGTTCTACAGTTGTTTCTCTCCCTGCCACCACCTCCATTTTAGATTCAAACCATTTGAATTATTTTTTACCCAGTTCCTATTTCCCCTTCTCAATGGATGAGAAAGAAATGCCTTTTTCTTTCAGGACAATGAAAGAGATAAATAGGAGAACAATTCTATGAAAGAACATGCAGCTATAACTATACTAGAAAACTTCTACTTGAAGTTTCTTGAAATGCTAGAAAGTATGACTTTAATATATGAAACAGAGCTGTAAAAGCAAGTTATTTTTTGAACCTCAAACCCTCAACTGGCTCTCTTCAATCACTGATCAAATCATTTTTCAGCTTATGCATATTCCCATTTCCTAATTTTCATACTTTTTACTAGTAGATACCCAGTACACTGCATTTTAAAGGACATTTTTGGTAATATATCTTGATTACTGGTTTATTTTATTTTATTTTTAAAATCATCCTTATGTGCTATCCCTGTCCGGCTCTACTTACTACTTTCTGAATTTCTTGTGGGTGAATTTGAACCTCAGCCAAATCAAGTATTAGGAAAATAATTGTAAGTACAAACAGAAGGCAAACAGAGCACAGTAAATAATGAAGGGAGAGGATATGAGAAAGAGTACAAAAGGAACAAAGAAACAAATTCCACTTTGAATTATTGAGTCTTCCACACTGCACCTAAGCGCAAGGCTAACTTAACACAGGTGTACGCCACATGAGCTTATGAAAAAACTTGATTGTGAAGAGTGTAATGATGGCTCTATGTCTGCAGCACATTCATTCCGTGGTTCATTTATGCATCTGTTATATATTTGTCTTGGAAAAAAAAGGAAAAGCTAGTATTTTAAAGATGTTAAAGCAGTTGATCATCTACACTTAAAAGTAAGTGCATTTGAAAGACCATATGCTAACGCAAAGGAACAAGGCAGTTAAGCAACTGTGATAAGGTTTGGAGGTGCCTTAGTGCAGAATTTGGGCTTTATCTGCACAGTAACACAAATTCTGGTTATGGACCACAGATCCACATTGCAAAAGCACAGGACAAAAATGGTCTCTGTCTTCAAAGGCTTACAATTTAAGTATAAGAAAAAACACACCCACAGACAGGGAAGTAAAGGTAAACTACTAACAGCAGCATGGGTAACGATATCCATACAGTGGCAACCTGTCTCATGGTTTTTATATTACTGTATACTAGAAATTAATTTTTTGGAAGGATTTTGAGTAAAGCATTGCAATAACAGTGTGAATGTTCATAGCAAACACCTTTATAACACACAGGAGTGAGCAAGGCAGTGCCTCTTTGAAACACCGAACACATTGGTCTTGGTAAGTGGCATGAAGAAGTCTGATGAGCAGGGAGTGTAGATGAGTCAAAACAAATGAAAGAAGACATGAAAAGAGAAATGGATAGACAGGGGGTCTGGAAGTGCTGTGAAAGCAAAGACATCTAATGATTAATATGACAAAGAATGTTGTGGGAAGAAGAGAGAAAAAAATGTGAAGAACAGAATTTTGCAATGGGAGCAACAACATTTGATTACATCAAATCAAATCATCAGTATTTGATTATATCTAGTCAGAAGCACATTGAATTTATACAAAGAGGAAGGACTGCCAAAGAGATGATGTTGCCCTAATTAATGAGACGCGATGATGTGAGACTGGATAAGCTGAGAAAATGCACAAGTAGGACTAAGTCCTACTACTACGACTCTCATGTGGAAAACACTAAGCGTGGCGAGTAATAGCTAAAGATAACCTAGATGTGAAATTTGGAAATGTTTACCTTATTATTAATTGTATTTTTTTCTTAATAATACCTTATTGAATCTAGACTTTGAGCCCCTATATACTTAAAAATTTACTAAGTCAGGGAGAAATGTGTATACAATCAATACATGAATAACAATCAAAAGCACGTTTGCACCATGTAATTTTACTAGCTACAGAAAGATGAGTCCTCATGGAGAATTTTGTGATGTTAAAAAGAAAAAAACATATTAGCATGAAATAGGCTACATAGTCAAAGTGTTTTCTAATAGTGTTGGGGCTTGCAAAACGTCAAAAGATGTTATTTAAGACAGCATGTTAACTTGAGACTTATGAAAGAATTTTCTCTTGCAGGCTTCCCATGTAGCTGTTTAAATCAGCTAATCCCTGATATACAAATGTATTAGGAATGTTTCAGGATATCTAACTACTAATGACTAATTCACATCCTTTCAGCTTTCTGAGGTATTGCAAAGACATGTCACATGGCATTAAAATATCATAGCAACATTTTGAGGACTATCTAATAACTAAAATTAGAAAATAAACAATTGTACACTACCTGGCTGTAAAGAATTACTATTTTTGTATTAGAAGACCTCAGTAAAGCTAACTTCTATCTTATGAAGAATGCTATGCAGAATTTCTTTGCTGTGGATTAATATAAAAAAATAAAACACCCCATCTTATTGAGAAAGGCTTTGTACAGTATGAATACAAGCACAACTTAAGGTACCATAAAAGACAGCAATTAAAACAAATTACTGAAAAAAAAGCATTGTATTTCAATCCAAAAGATGCAAGGGGAATGCCCCTACTTCCTTACACAAAGATCTAGAGACCAATTTTTTTCTGATCTTTCCTCATTAGAAGTTGGCAAGCAGCCAAGAACTTTCTAAAAAAGCATGAAAATGAAAACTATTCAAAGAAAAATCTGCAGGAAACCTTTCTGAGGATCCTTGCAGTGGTATTTTGTTCAGTTTTGTACAACAGATCATTGGCTCCCTGATGTACTCCATGAGAGCTGTTCCAGATGGTGGTATGCCAAGGACAAAACTGTAACACAGTATATTGCCACACTCAATTCATTACCACACAGAGAAGTAATGTGTTTAAGCTCAATTATTATTTTTTTTAAACAAAGTTTATTCAGGCTGCAGGAAGCAGAAGTTGCTGCTGGGAGCTGTAGAAGGATTGCACAGGGATGGGGGCGAGGCCTCAAGAGAGGATATATTTCTTTATTTCCTTCAGGGCTGTTGTTTTTTCCATTGAGTGCAGGGAGAGGGAGGAGGAGATCTGCAAGCTGAAAAAGCAGTTTTCAATCAAGAAAACTTCTTTCGGTTAAGTACTCCCAGTTCCCCACATGCTGTTTGGTAAAGGGAATGAATGTGGACAGGTTTCATTTGTACATAACCTTATTAGAACTGTCTGACTGTTTCCAGTATTCTTTTTATATATTACACCATTAGGGAGCTTTTTATAACATCCATGGTGAAGTATAAACATTTCAAAATGGAAAGAGTTATGATTCCTGATGCTCAGTACAGCACAGCATCTAGACAGTTTTTTCTGTGAGGCTGCATTCACCCTACCAGAGAGTTCCAGTTCCCCCACTCTCCTTGGCATGACCTGCAGAGACACAGGAGGCATCACACCAGCATTTCACTGCAGCCTCTCTTGAAGAATCTTACCCTAAACACCTGCAAGTATTCAACAACTTTGTCTTAGAGTATGACAGCTTGATTTCCAAACTGCAGTGTAAAGGATGGGGGGGCAATCAACCCCTGAACACATTAAGTACTAGAAGAACTGAACTCTGGAAAAAGTGGTATGAAAATTCAAAGGATTTACTTTCAGAGTAAAGATTGCTAAAGCATTTAAATGATAAATTATGTCATATGCCTTCAGATACTTGTTTGTGCGATATCCATAGATCTCTGACTTAAAATGATTTGGTTTTCATGTGAATTTTAAAACCAGGCCAAATTTCAATGCAGATTAAATTACAATATAATTTATTTAAAATTTTTTTGCCATTTTGTTTTTAAATAATCCAAAAATGGTTTTACAAATGGGAATGGAAAAGGAATGGCTGGTATCTATGCTGAAGTTTTCTGTAAAGTAAACTATGTAAAGTAACTGTGAAAAACCTGGACATAAGTTGGATTCTATAGTGCCCCATATAGCATTAAAGTATTACAAAAATGAGGAAAATAAAATTCCAAAGAAGGATCTTTAGACCCAGTGATCCTCACTGGGTAAGAATAAAAAGAAGTATATTAAAACCAAATAAAGAAATTAACCCTAAAATAACTCAGCAAAAATCATTCATTATGTTCCAAGTTAAACATACCTAAGAAACGTAACAGAAATCTAAAAAATGGTATCAAAATTAGATTAAGGAATAAGCTTTTGTGGTATTTGCAGTAAATATTAAGATAAACTTAGCCCTCGAAAGAAGCAAGCACCACGTAAAACATTCAGCAGCCGCCCTCTTGGTGCATGCTGGAAATAGCACCCTGGATGGCAGAGTTCAGTGCAGGTTGTTCCAGTTCTCAACACATCACTTCCACAGGTCATAAAATAAATCCAGATATAACAAAACTGACTGATAACCAAAAAGTCAAAAATGCAAAGATCCTGAAAAAACTTTAGCAAATATGCAAAATTTAAAACCAAAAGGGTAAGAAAGCATTCATACTTTTTCTTGAAAACAAACTGGAACTAAAATTCTGTAATTGCACACCAGAAAGGAAAATCTAATGTATTTATTTACAACTGTTCTAAATTAAAACCCAAGCAGAAGATTCATTCAAAAGCAATTTTAAACCAAACATACTTATTTGTATTCTAATAAAGCTTCATTTTGGAAGTCTGCTGAGGAAGCATGTCCAAGAAGTTATAGGAAAAAAAAAAAAAGAGAACCGATGATTGTCTGTGACAGCTGCCTCCCTTGTGCTATTAGCTTTTCAGTAATCCAACTGAATTTCCTATCAATCTATAACCACAAAGCTCAGACCCAGAGTGTGCTGGCAGTAGGATTTCAGTCACCAATGGCAAGGAAAAGGAAAGCCAATCTCTCAGTGGCTGGTTTTATTATGTTAGCTTAAGTTGCAAATTGGCTGCAAGTCCTTTGGAAATTAACGTAATATTATTTTTCAAGATATTGCAGTGGACATGGAATTTTGGGACAAAGAACCTCACAATGCACCTGTCCAACATCAAGGCCCAACTACAAAGTCATACACATTTTTTAAGGCTAGGAATTTAAAATAAAAACCTTTGTGGAACTATATGAATTAAAAAGATAAATTGTTAAAAGACAGTAAAGAACCACATGATCTTATAAATGAAGACCAGAGTCTATTTCTGTGTTAATATTTTTATCCGCACTCCTGTGACTCTTTGTCATTTTATCATCTCTTTGGTTAGAACTGTTTCTCCTGCCCTCTATTTTTCAATGATAAACTGGAATTTATTATTGACCACATCTTTCTCCTGCCTGTTCTCCTCCAGAGTGAGCTTATCTGCCCTCTTGGCCTTGCATCAATACATCACTTACAAAGCCCAGTCTGTGTGCCATCCTCATGTAGTCTTTGCTACAACTTGCCTTACTTTTTTAGAAAATCTGAGTCCTCTCATCTCCCATTTTCTGAAAATTAAACCAGAAGTAGTTATTTCAGATGATTCTGCCTGTTTTTCTATATCACTTTTAGGAACTCATCCCTAAACGAAGATAGGAATCACACTTTAGGAACCATAAAATTATGAACATATTTCATAAAAATTAGATTGTTTCTGCATGAATTAGAGAGAAAGGACTTTTATATGAAAATAAATAGCTAAATGTATAGGCAAAGAGGCATTTACTAGCAGAAATGCTTCTAAATCTTCAAAATTACTTGAAAGGTTGCTCTTGGCCATCAGACCTTATTCCTGCCAGTTTGAAAACTGCAATCTGCTACACAGTCTGTAAAATTTAGTTTTAAACTACTTGCACGAATTTTTAAGTATAAAAAAGTATATTAAAACCAAAATAAATACTTAAAATCTTCACAAATTACCAATTAACTCCCCCCAATTTTATATCTGAAAACATCAAAATTTAAAACAGCAAGCAAGTGTATGCATGCTTTGTCTTTCAACCCTGTTTAACCAAAGGGTGGGGCTTTGTGTGCACATATACAATATCCAATAAATGAGACTTAGCTGAAATATCTAATTCCCTAAAATTTATCTAATTCCCTAAAATTCATCTGGTTTTAGTTACAGAAGTGCAAAAACCAGTTCAGAATCAATAGGAAATGTTCTACTTTATCCCTCTCTAATTTAGAAATGCCTAAGCTGGTTTTACTCAAGCTTTGTAAAAATACAAACAAAAGAAGTTTAGAAAAAAAAGAAAAAAATACAGCACCACCACCAAAACACACCCTATATCCAAAAAAAAAAACCAGAACAGAACCTCCCATTGCTTATAGAGACTGACAAGCTGAAGTCTCAGCCCTGGAGTTATTTTTATGGACAGACAGTAAGTAACTTGGAGAAGAGCTTATAATGGAAGCAAAGCACACAGTAACTAGACAGTAACTACAGCGTAACAACAACAGTAATATGAATTTCAAATATCTAACCCAAAACTCCAGGGAAATGTGCTTGTAATGTAAAGCAAAATCAGTATTGAATTATTTAATTCAGGTATACTGTGCATGCACTCTGCAGAGTTTGTAGTATGTATTTTCAGAAAAGAGTAAGTCTTTTAAAAAATCCCTACCTACTGGCCATGTTCCATTCAAGTGCTGGATTTTGAGAATTTCTCTCAGTCTCTGTCAAAACCCCTCCTTTTCCGTTTTCCTTCTCTGGTTTCAACTGATTCCAATAAGCAGTACCAATGTTGATAGACTGAAGATCTATTTGGTATTGTCTGTCTTCAACTTCTGATCCAGGGTCTCGAAGAATTCCTAGATTTAGTGCTCTCCTGTAATGTCAAAAAAAGGAAAAGAAATCACCAGACCTCACAATAAGACCAATCAGATATTTGTTAAGATCCAAATTACCAAAATGAAGGTACCAATTTCACCATTTTTGTCTACACTAAGCATTATTTTAATTGCGAATCTTCAAAAGTACCCGCCTGCCTCTTTCCCATGGAATTCAATGAGAGATCTACAAATGAACAAATTCCTTAATTTAGCCAGATGTACCAAAGTCGATATGAGATCAATGCATCAACTTCATTGCACTTCCAATCAGATTTATACGAGCAGCCTTGTGGGGAAGTAGAACTGATTCATATCTACTGAATGGATAAAGGATGACACATTCAAGTCCTCAAAAAGAACAGCTACATACCAGTCTAACCACGAAGTATAACCAACTGTCCCACAGTTCAAATTCATCAAAGAATAAAAATTAAAAAGAATACTCCAAGATGATGGAAAAACAATTCAATCCTTTTACCACTGTATTTCAGCACGGAGTTTTTCCTGAAAAAACTTTAGCCGTCATGCAAAATTTAAAACCAAAAGGGTAAGAAAGCATTCATACTTTTTCTTGAAAACAAACTGGAACTAAAATTCTGTAATTGGCACACCAGAAAGGAAAATCTAATGTATTTATTTACAACTGTTCTAAATTAAAACCCAAGCAGAAGATTCATTCAAAAGCAATTTTAAACCAAACATACTTATTTGTATTCTAATAAAACTTCATTTTGGAAGTCTGCTGAGGAAGCATGTCCAAGAAGTTAAAAAAAAAAAAAAAAAGAACTGATGATTGTCTGTGACAGCTGCCTCCCCTTGTGCTATTAGCTTTTCAGTAATCCAACTGAATTTCCTATCAATCTATAACCACAAAGCTCAGACCCAGAGTGTGCTGGCAGTAGGATTTCAGTCACCAATGGCAAGGAAAAGGAAAGCCAATCTCTCAGTGGCTGGTTTTATTATGTTAGCTTAAGTTGCAAATTGGCTGCAAGTCCTTTGGAAATTAACGTAATATTATTTTTCAAGATATTGCAGTGGACATGGAATTTTGGGACAAAGAACCTCACAATGCACCTGTCCAACATCAAGGCCCAACTACAAAGTCATACACATTTTTTAAGGCTAGGAATTTAAAATAAAAACCTTTGTGGAACTATATGAATTAAAAAGATAAATTGTTAAAAGACAGTAAAGAACCACATGATCTTATAAATGAAGACCAGAGTCTATTTCTGTGTTAATATTTTTATCCGCACTCCTGTGACTCTGTCATTTTATCATCTCTTTGGTTAGAACTGTTTCTCCTGCCCTCTATTTTTCAATGATAAACTGGAATTTATTATTGACCACATCTTTCTCCTGCCTGTTCTCCTCCAGAGTGAGCATATCTGCCCTCTTGGCCTTGCATCAATACATCACTTACAAAGCTCAGTCTGTGTGCCATCCTCATGTAGCCTTTGCTACAACTTGCCTTACTTTTAGAAAAATCTGAGTCCTCTCATCTCCCATTTTTCTGAAAATTAAACCAGAAGTAGTTATTTCCAGATGATTCTGCCTGTTTTTCTATATCACTTTTAGGAACTCATCCCTAAACGAAGATAGGAATCACACTTTAGGAACCATAAAATTATGAACATATTTCATAAAAATTAGATTGTTTCTGCATGAATTAGAGAGAAAGGACTTTTATATGAAAATAAATAGCTAAATGTATAGGCAAAGAGGCATTTACTAGCAGAAATGCTTCTAAATCTTCAAAATTACTTGAAAGGTTCCTCTTGGCCATCAGACCTTATTCCTGCCAGTTTGAAAACTGCAATCTGCTACACAGTCTGTAAAATTTAGTTTTAAACTACTTGCACGAATTTTTAAGTATAAAAAAGTATATTAAAACCAAAATAAATACTTAAAATCTTCACAAATTACCAATTAACTCCCCCCAATTTTATATCTGAAAACATCAAAATTTAAAATAGCAAGCAAGTGTATGCATGCTTTGTCTTTCAACCCTGTTTAACCAAAGGGTGGGGCTTTGCGTGCACATATACAATATCCAATAAACAAGACTTAGCTGAAATGTCTAATTCCCTAAAATTTATCTAATTCCCTAAAATTCATCTGGTTTTAGTTACAGAAGTGCAAAAACCAGTTCAGAATCAATAGGAAATGTTCTACTTTAACCCTCTCTAATTTAGAAATGCCTAAGCTGGTTTTACTCAAGCTTTGTAAAAATACAAACAAAAGAAGTTTAGAAAAAAAAGAAAAAAATACAGCACCACCACCAAAACACACCCTATATCCAAAAAAAACCCCAGAACAGAACCTCCCATTGCTTATAGAGACTGACAAGCTGGAGTCTCAGCCCTGGAGTTATTTTTATGGACAGACAGTAAGTAACTTGGAGAAGAGCTTATAATGGAAGCAAAGCACACAGTAACTAGACAGTAACTACAGCATAGCAACAATAGTAATATGAATTTCAAATATCTAACCCAAAACTCCAGGGAAATGTGTTTGTAATGTAAAGCAAAATCAGTATTGAATTATTTAATTCAGGTATACTGTGCATGCTCTCTGCAGAGTTTGTAGTATGTATTTTCAGAAAAGAGTAAGTCTTTTAAAAAATCCCTACCTACTGGCCATGTTCCATTCAAGTGCTGGATTTTGAGAATTTCTCTCAGTCTCTGTCAAAACCCCTCCTTTTCCGTTTTCCTTCTCTGGTTTCAACTGATTCCAATAAGCAGTACCAATGTTGATAGACTGAAGATCTATTTGGTATTGTCTGTCTTCAACTTCTGATCCAGGGTCTCGAAGAATTCCTAGATTTAGTGCTCTCCTGTAATGTCAAAAAAAGGAAAAGAAATCACCAGACCTCACAATAAGACCAATCAGATATTTGTTAAGATCCAAATTACCAAAATGAAGGTACCAATTTCACCATTTTTGTCTACACTAAGCATTATTTTAATTTCAAATCTTCAAAAGTACCTGCCTGCCTCTTTCCCATGGAATTCAATGAGAGATCTACAAATGAACATATTCCTTAATTTAGCCAGATGTACCAAAGTTGATATGAGATCAATGCATCAACTTCATTGCACTTCCAATCAGATTTATACGAGCAGCCTTGTGGGGAAGTAGGACTGATTCATATCTACTGAATGGATAAAGGATGACACATTCAAGTCCTCAAAAAGAACAGCTACATACCAGTCTAACCACGAAGTATAACCAACTGTCCCACAGTTCAAATTCATCAAAGAATAAAAATTAAAAAGAATACTCCAAGATGATGGAAAAACAATTCAATCCTTTTACCACTGTATTTCAGCACGGAGTTTTTTAAATAAAATTCTTCTAACAAGTGAGAAAAAAGCATTTTTGAGTGAACCACATTCCTTGTGGATTCCTTTAAAGTCTATGACATTAGATTTTACAAAGTACTTCAGTCTTGAGATGAGTTTTGGAAAGTCAGACTCAACTCCAACAAAACATTCAAGAGCTATTAAATGAGTGGGGGCTGCTATGACTATTCAATTTTACCTGTGACCAGTAACAGAGGAGTCGTCTACTGCCATTCATCTTCTGCTAATAAGCACTGGGAAATACTAAAAAAAATTATCTTGCCCTTTCTATACTGGGAACAATACAGCCTTCTGTGCACTGCTCATTTGATATTATAACAAAAATTCATTGTTATATTATCGCTGTTTTTCAAAATAAGGGAGAAAGGGGATTTTAATTTTTTTTCCTTCAATCTGTGATCACAAATTGTCGTCTGTTTTTATTGATTTCATACATCTGTGTTGAAGCTTGAGCTTCTTATTTGCATATGACATCCAATCTACTGTTCTGTTCAAGGTCTTGGGCCAAAATGATTTAGTATACAGCTGTTGTCTTCACAGAGAAATTAATAATTCTGCAATTTTTGTGAATTTGATACTAATAATCTAAGCATAAATTACTATTGAAGTAGCACATCCCAAACTGCAAACTCAAGAGTACAGGTATGCAAACTATAGGTGTGCAATCTGTTTCAAAGTGCAATCCCAGTGCTGCCCAAATCCAAATAACAGTTTAAACTGCTAATACACTGCCATTGTTACTAATGGAGTTTGTTAGCAATTAAGAAAATTAAGTAATTAATCATATGTATCCACAGAGACATGTGGATGACAGGAAAGCCATTTTGATCAAGTCACTCCTGCAGAGGCAGTGTGATGGCATTGTTCACTAGGCCCTATAACTTTCTTAAGCTCTTAATAGAAACACACTGAAAATCTGTTATGTCAGTAGTGGTATTTCAAAATTAAATGTGGTTTCTTAAAACTTAAGAATGTGTTTGTCAACTTTCCACACAGAGAGACCTAACCACAACCACTGTGCCTTTTATTATTCTTTCTAAGGCATTATTTCATCAATATGAATGCACTTTTTTTTTTAAAAACCCACCACAGTACATTATTGTATGATCCAATGTCTATTTTCATACTTTGTCTAATACAAGTAAATACTGCAATATTTGTTTTGTGAAATATTACTTAAAATAAAGCACCCAATCACATATTTTTGAAATCTTCTTGTGTATATTAAACAGAATATGATACTAATTTCACATGCACAATGGATTGTTCTCCCCTTTACTTTACAGTGACCATTTTTCATTTCTTCTTTTATGAGCAGCTTGATAACTTGCAATAGGCGCACCTAGATATTCCTTAGATTCATTCAACATAACCTTGTGAACCAAATTCCTCGGGCACAATGTGCCTGTACGCACTAATCTGAAACTCCCCACTGTGACAATGGCCTCCTTACCCTCACAAATTTACTTATTTAAACATAAACCACAACAAAATCACTCTTTGGCAAAAATCTTTAGGTGCAGCAAAATATACAAGGGCATTATTTAAAGAGAAGATACTTGTGTATTGCGTTGCAGGTATCACATTTGTCTGCTGCATCTTTTTTTAATGCTCTTTGGGATATTACAACCTAATATTTTCAGCTTCAATATTTTCATGCTGATATAAAAGTTCATATTTGCATTATCCTACTATTACCAATCTCCTATATATAATATAAAACACTTCTTCTGATCGTTCAGATACACTTTAGAAATACAAGCATATGGTGTTTCTATAGATAACCCACTTCAAGAAACACATATTTTACATATACATGTAAAATACGAGAATTAGTAATTAATGCCTTGCTGTTTTGGTGAAGCTCATTATGGCTTTCAGAAATTGCACCATGCCAGTTTTAGACAAGGATCAAAATACAGCCTTTTCCCAAGTAAGTAATATATATACAAGCCTTTACATAAGCCCTCATTTCTAGTTTCCCATATCAACGATTTACATACAGTGATTTACATAAGCACTCGTTTCTGGTTTTTCCATATCAACAATTTTCCTAAGTGTGTCTCCAATTTATTAGTTGTATACTTCCTAGCAGAATGAAGGTATGTTAAACCACAGCAAACCTGGCCTAATCTTAAGTACATGTGTTTTGTATGAACTCCGAACCCTTTAAAATCCTTGCAGCAAAAAAATTCCGGAAAACAGAGTAAGCCAAATTCGTGACTTCTCTATCTCCAACAAAAGTGATGTTTTATCAGCTGAAATGTACTGCAGGGGTTATGATTTTAATTCCTTCCCTCTTCTGAAAACAACTTCACTATCTCATCTAATCTTTGGGCAGGTGGTGCAGAATACAACAGCTGGTCAACAATACAGTAAGATCACAAGCAACCAAAGACAACCATAAGCATGTAACAGGAAACACAGGTTTAAAGTTTTTCTCTTTTTTGAATTGATTTTGCATGGATCAGGCTTTTTGTATGTTTATTTAAGAAGCAGTTAATGTTGAACCAGTTTACATACTGCTGAATAAGCATAATTCTGAGACCCACAGTAAAGAAGTTAAATTTATTCACTTACAGCTCATCTGAGACCTACAAAAAGCTAAATAAGCCAGGAAAATGGCTGTTAAAGACTACACATTATGTAATAATTAAGAAATATTTGCAGAAGTTACACACAACAGCTAATTTTTATTAGTACTTACTGGATCTCTGTGTGCAGTGATTTCTGCTTCCAGGTATAGAGATAACAAACCTATCTACCCAAATTTCACTTATTAAGGGTTTTGCCTGGTGGTAAAAGATCCTTCCTGTCCTAATTTACAAAGGAAACAGAAAGTAAGCTTGGATAAATATGTAATAACCTATGGCACATAGGTAAAAGGACCCCTTCCTCTTCTGCTTAAGCTTGTGAAGTCCCAGGCTAGATGTGGTCTGAAAGGCCCTCACCTATGCATGAGATGTGACTGATTACTGTAGAAATCACAGCAGTATTCATCACTGACCTCTTCCCCAATTCAACTCAATAAAAGTTTCCTCCTTGACAAAGCCATTGAATGTGTTTTACCAAACAGGGAAACTGAAGCAAGTGTTTCTTAGGGATACAGTGGACTCCATCTGGAATGAGATGCTATAGGTGTTAAGAAGAGCACAGAACAAAAATGTGGTAAACCAAGAGAATCTATGGCAACAACACTGGGCATTGAGAATGCTAAACTTCTATAAGTAAAACCTCAGACAGAAACAAGCTTTTCAAACAAAGGCAACTACTTTTTTTTTTTTTTTAATTATACCAAATAGATGGTATAATAGATGTTTTTGTCACAGTCAAGTTAACACTTGATCCTTTCAGAGAGAAACAGAACTTCCCCAACATCACACAACATGTAGGGACATGATCAAAGTACTAAAATAAAAAAAAATCCTATAGCATGACTTCCCATGATGGAAGTCCTGGATGCGCCTAAATTTGGAGATATTAAATTATTTGTGAGGAAGATGGAAAGAAGAATGAGAAGTAGAAAAAAAGGAGAGCACAATACCGGCAAAGGATGAATCATAGAATCATGGCACTAAGGCTAAAATTAAAGTAAAAAAGCAGGTAAGAACATTCTAATGTTGCAAAAAGAGAGAAGGAGACATCTTTAGGCAAGAAGAGAAGGTCCTCACAAGATCCTGGGTACATATTCCACCACACTGAGTGATACACATGTCTTCCAGGACAAGGGTTTGCTTTCCCACCCTGCAATCTCTCCATAGGGACACTTGTGGTGTAACAAACAGAGTTTTATGGCTGCCAGGATGTTGGAAACAATTTATTTTAGTCTGGATCAATAGAGCAGGCTTTCAAATGCCATCAGCAGTAAACTCCAATTCTCACTGTTTCTGCCTCTTTTCCCCAGGAACCATGCCACACATGACTGGCTTTGTTGGCAGCTGCTCCTTCTCCCCTCTCCAGCTCAGCCTCAGAATAACACAACTCCTGTCCCATGTCCATAACTGCTGGCAGCATACTCTGGATTGGGTACCAGCAATGTTTTATTAAATGAAAATATAAACTGAGTACAGTAAGGCTACTTTGCTTAATGTTTTTCTGATTAGCAAGTGATACTATTGATTACAGGAATCTGTTTAACAATGACAACTGCATTCTGTCTGATTAGCCCTGGTGTTGTGATCTGCACAGCCAGATACATCAACATTATCTACAGAAGGTAACACATTCCTTGAAGTCAGAGTGGTTAAGGTACCTGGGTTCATCTTCATATGAGTAGGACATTTGTAAAAACAAAACATCAGTGATAGCGCTGTGAGCAAAATAAAAATTATGGACCCCTTCTTAAATTTACATAGTGGCCAAATACATAACATCCTCATGCAAAGGAAAAAGTTATAAATTACCTTTTAATGGAATATGTTTTGTAGGCAGCAACACTCGTAAGTTCTAACTTTATAATGATTTGTAGTGTTTATCATTTTTGTACATAGGCATAAATCAGCTGAGAAGTATATTAACTTGTGTTGAAAAAAAAGGCCAGTAAATGAAACATATGCAAAATTTTCTTCTGATTGCACTAGACTTCTTCAAACAATTACTACAGGGATGCAAAAATATAAGTGTAACAAGTAACTTTCCTCTTTTTCAAATTAATGTTGGATAAATTTCTGACTTCTATCTCTTGGGCACTAGTGCTTTTTTGCTCTGTATACCTACAGAAATAAGTACCACTGAGAAGAGAGGAACTGGTAAAAGTGTTAAAAAAGCTAAAGCAGAGGATACAACAACACAACAACAAGTAGCAACAAAGATCATTAGGTAACACAATGAATTCCATGCGGGGACTCAGTACTTCTGAATCACAAAAAAAAAAAAAAAAAGAGATTATTCAATTATGGATAACCATGCCCTAAAACAGGATCCAACACATGAATGCCAAAGTCCCTGGTGAAAAAAAACCAACTGGGTGTATAAACAAGCCATCTACACTCATTGTCATTTAGAACAGCTAATCATATAAAAGAGCACTAAGATTTTAATTGATTGTTGTTAACATATCATTTAATCTTCTCTGTGTCAGTCTAAAATAAGGATGTGTTAGATACATGTTTAGAAAATTTAACCATGAAAAAGGTGTTTGAATTCTGCTATTTGAATTCACTCCAAGCTTCTAGATACTTCAAGCACAGTACAGAATCTACTACTATGACAATCATGGTTCCTGACAGAGAATGGCATTAAGAAAAGGTATTCAGGATCATCAACAAAGCCATCACAGTACTCTACACACAAGTGTTTCCCTTAAATATGTCCAAGCTAGGTATTAAATAGTCACTTTTGAGACATGTAGATGGATAGTTAGAAACACAGAGTTATCTCCTCTCTGCTGTTAGACTTTTCTAGTTGTGCAGCAATAACTCTTCTACAGAAAAGAATTATGGTAATAACCAAACTTTTTCTAAAATATCCAAATATACTATTTTCTTTTAATAACATTTTTCAGCACAGCTTTTTTTTTGCCAAGCTGAAGCAGACAGATCTTCCCTTACAATTGGTTTGTAGCTTTTTCTTAAAAACAGACAACACAGAAAAACCCCTCAGTTCTTAAACTAATTGCTCAGGGATGAAAAACTGTAAAATGAGAATCACATTTCTCTAACTACTGTGTGTCCTCTATTTCACCAGTTTCATCAACTGCAACTACTGAATCAAACAGGTACTTATTTAATCCCAAACCATTTCTAAAGGACTGACATTCATTGAGCTATCATAATGCAAGAGAAGAGAGATTTGGTTTTGAAGACAGAAGAACAAATGTGGTGGTGGGAAGTCAGTGGTTTGTGCCTATTTTGCATGTGTGGTTGACACCCTCCCAAAAGGAGCAGGAAACACTGTCTTGTTAGAATTGGTGACAAGTCTAACAGGATGCATGGATATGCAGGAGAGCAGAGTCTGCCAGGTCTCCATATGCTGCACACGAGAACATTTGGGGCTAGGCAGACCCTTTGCCTGGCCTGCCATGGGATGTGCTTCCCTCTTTGCAAGGCTACAACATGCCAAAGGAAAATAGGAGAGACTCTTCTCTCTAAATTTGCTTAGTACATATCTCTAAATGACAAAATCAACCTCTTTAACAGTCTACCAATTTATCCTGTGGGCATAAAGCCAAAATGATTTTGTCAATGTAACTAATTGCATAGAAAACATTTTGAGAGTATTCTGAGAGTGCAAAGTTATAAAATATGGATAAAAATTAGTGATTACAATTTTTAAACTGATATGCTATTTATGTGACTACTTAAAATTTTTTAATTTGGAGCCCAATAGATACCAATACAGAGAAAAAAAACCCCAAACAACACCCCTTTACCCTTATTAATTACAGTGGTGGTGCCAAGTGGGTGCTACTGTAATTCCATTTGCTACCCATTTAGGGAAGCCAGATTTTAGTGAACTGGGCCACAGCAAGGTCAGGACTGGTAGCAGTGCACTGATCATACAGAAGCAACTAAACACATGAAAGGAATTACAGCAGATCACACATCAAAAAATTTGGCCTTTGCTTCCTTTCTTAGTCCTGTGGGCAAAAATGCTCTCTGTATCCTGTGAGGTGGCCAGACATATAAAAGTCCTTGCTACAAGGACTGCAGTACAGTAATTGCCTGCAAAGAACCTGAAGCACTTCTGCAGTGCGCTTGTCTTCTAGAGTTGTCTCTGGAACACAGTATCAATGAACCTATAGCCACAAGGTACAGTATTAGTAAACTATAAAGAAGTAATTTTGGTCTCTCTCAAAAAAAGTATAAAATGAAACTGAAGTTTGCAGCTGTGCATTTAGATGTCATCTATTTAATTACTTCTATAATTTTATTGTTTAAATTCCTCAGCAAAAATAACAGCATGAGCAAGTCTAAACTTTTAAAAATCAGTTTTTCATTTTTATACTGTTTAATGTTTAGACAGTTTGAGGAATCTCTTTATACTTTTGAAACGTTCACCCAAATTCAGGAAGCACTGTATAAATATACACTTGACAGACTGTATAAATGATAAGTATGCACAATTCCAATGGAAGGTCTGTATGATATTTTTGGATGCCAAAAGTTCCTTGAAAAAAACCAAGTGGAATATAGTTTCTCTAAATAGTGGAAGTTTGGAGAGGGGACGAGTAAAAAAGGCAAAATACAATATAACACAAAGACTTTTATGCTTTAGTTTTGTGGTAGAAATAATTTTATCTCAGAACTTAATGCTGCCTGGCAGTCAAAGGATCTTTCATTTCAGATTTTAAAATATTTTGTGTGTACTTGCTTTACCATATGACTAAGATAAATAATCTTGTGATTTCCCCATTGTTTTCAGCTTAAATTTCACTTTGGCTTAATTGAAAAATCTAGCTAAGTGGTACAATATCTCAGTTTTTTCAGATGTTCTATAAATTCAGGTGAAATTTCACTGAACACAGCCTTCATATTTGATGTGTGGAACTTCTCTAAATGGTGCAATACAACCTGGTATAAGGAACAGGCTGGCAGGCAAACTCTCCTCAGTGTGTTTCATAAGCTGTATATGTGACAGGATTTCTTTTTGCTACTGTGTCAGTATATCAAAATCATACCTGGACATCAATCAAAGTGTATCTGAAGCAGAAAAGAACATTACAAACAAATACCATCTTCTCCTTTACATTAAACAATGTGTATTAATGCATACTTTCAGCATGCCTATTGCAATTGGCAATGCTTCCAGAATGGTCAGTACAAGAAACTACTCTAAAACATGAATATTTAACTTTCCAAGTCAATTCACATTTATCTTTGGCAGTGATTACATTAGTTTCTCAAGATGCCACTTGTATTTTCTTCTTGTTCTTCTAGAATCATCATATTCATAATGGCAAGCTGGAACTATTTCTGAAATACTGTATAAGATATTGTAAAATATGTCAATAACACAGTATTAAAAATAATCTTCCTTTAATTCTTCTTCCTGAAGTCCTGGCACTACATTGTCTATTTCAATATCCCTTGAAAACTCTTCTGACATAAAACCTCACTCTACAGTAATTATGAAATACATTACCTGTCATGTTAAAGCCAGTATATTTTCTTCCTTAAAACCCCATTAGTCTATTGTTAACTGACTACTGGCACCTCCTAAGTCAGTATGAATCTATGCCTAACAAAAATTATTGAAGGGGAGTTTTACTTCTAAATATGCATTTGAAAGAGGGCAAAGAGAAAAACAAAAAATATACAAATCTACTCAAAATATCCCTGTGTATTCACAATATTGACCATGAAGGCTTCAGATTCCAGTGTCAGGTAGTTCAGTGACTCCATGATGCAGCCCAAATATTTAAATGGTGGTGATTATAAAGAAAACTTAAGAGCTTTATTTTTCTGCCTGGAACTAAAAAAAATGCAAGGACACTGCACAGATACAAACACGCAAACAAATACACTGCCCATCTGGAAAAGAGCAAATTCCATCACCTGTAGTTTTAGTCCAGTTCACTAAATATAATTGGATACACTCTTATGAGCAGCAGTGTGTGAAAAATACAAAATGTAGATTTCAAAAATTATTTTTAGAAAACAACTTCAGTAAGTTGTTTTGCAGTTACATAATATATCAGGCATTTTTTTTACTATGCCAAAAACATGGAAAAATCAACCAATGAAGCTGTCTGAATACACTGGGTTGAAAAAGATATGCCAGAGAATTGCATTCCTCTGTATAATATATGTATTTCTTGAATACATATATGCACATATTTGTACACTTCCAACCTTAAAAAGTTTTGAATTTGCTTTGCAGCTGGATTTGCTGCAAAGGTCTTCCTGTTTCTTGAAAAACTGTCACATACAATGATTAAATAATACTATTCAATACCTATTGAATATATATGAATATTCAATAGTTAAATAATTTTGGTTTTCAGAAAGAGTTCAAACCTCTTCTGTTCCTATCCTGCAAGTACAGGGCATATCTATTTGTAGATACTCCTATGTCCTATTTGTACCACCTCCACACCCATTTATTTTTTAGTGCTCAAGAACACACAATACCAGCCAGAAAACTGGAGTAGCTGTGATTTATGCCAACCATTTACAGTGAAACAGAGATGCCTGATACTATCTCTGTATTTTATTACTCTCAACATGCACTTGTGTTAGCCATTAACATACCAGTGCTGGCCATTGCCTTCCCACAGAAAAAACCAAAACCCTAGCAACAAAAATATCAGTGGGCATGAAAAATGTTTTGAGAGGCTGAAGAATGGTGCATTTATCTTTGTGTCCAACAACTAATAAAGCCCATAAGATTACAAACCAACCCTTAAAGAGAAGTGATGGAATTTTTAATTCTTAAGCAAAAAAAAAAAGAATAGCTTCTGAAATGCAACACAAACCCACTGTATGTGGCTTTTAAATTTCTTTTTTCTTTATTGCAGCATAATAAGGCTTAATAGCACAGTAAGACCTTAAACATAACAAACATTAAGCACAACTTTTGACCATACTTAAGGTGGTTGAGCTAAGTGAAACTATATTGGAAAAGTCAGTTAAGAGCTAGGAACCATACTCACTTAAATAGTAAACTTTGAGTTGCTGAGGATAACAGTAACATGGATTTAATTTTGCCATGGGAGCTTGGAAGAGTATCCCATAGAGAAATATGCTAAAATAACATGTTACTATTCTGTATATTTCTGATAATCCTTTTTGTTAAATAATTGAAAACCAAAGTTGAAATACTTACAAGCATTAAATGAAAGACACTGGCAAACAGTTTTGCAAAAGAAAGAAATCTTCTATCCAAAATGTAGTTTAAGAACTGTGGTATGAATTTGTCATAGATAAAACCCTGTGAGGGACATCAGAGAACCCACAAGTATTTACGGAATGAACCGCAATCTGTATACAGAAGTTAACAAATGTTTCATTACAAACGGGATATGCTTTTCTCAGTAACAGAAGCACACAACTTGCATTATAGTTACCTTGAGATCCTGCTAGAATTAAAAATGCTACAAAGAAAAGAAATCTGCTTTATATGCTATTGGAAAATACTTTTCAACAAAAAGCATTTGTTGAAACCAGAGCTGACAGAAATTATATTTACTCACAGTTAAGAAGAAAACTGTATAGAATAAAGAGTTTTAAAAGCTCTCCTCAGCTCTTTTAGAATAAATTATTTACTGCAGCTAAGACTTCAGATGTTAATTTTCAATATATAAGACAGAAAAGAAACCTTGATATATGAATTTAATCCTATATTTTAAGAATCAGTGAAGTAGAATCTGGGAAGAAACTGTAAGGATTTTGTGTAAAGCAAAGGAATATTACTTCAGTAATTCATACAGAGGAACCACTCCAGCTCTTAAGGTGGCAATTATTTCTAAGAGCCAGCTAATTATTTTCTCCCATGTTAACAGAAACCCAAACACCTCCTCATTCCCCCCTGTATTTTGCAATAACAGACGCAATATAAAGTTACTTGTTAGGAAAAAGAAAGATTAAAGGGATGAAACTTGAAGAAATGTAAAACCTTCAATAACATTGCTTTATAACATAAAACATGAAATACAAAACACTACTCATATAAAAAATAACTTCATCTTTCAGATTACCTTTTATTTCCCAGTTTTATCTGAAAATTTTTTCATTGTATTAAAGTTGCTGAGTACATGAACTATGAAATGTATTCCGGGATTTCTAAGTGGTAATTAATGTGTTTTTTCTTTGTCCCTGTGCCCTTTCTTGCTTACCTTTTTAAACTGTTACAGTCTATTTCATAATGTTAATGCTGAATCTGAGAACTACTTAAAAATTCTTAGTACACTGCATCAAATTCTGTGCTGTTTCAAAAGGCCGGATCATGATGGCGGATGAAGCTGATCCAAGCCCAAGCTGATAATGCACACCTTTTTGTCAGGGCTAATCCTTTTGTGCCTACACAACAAATAGGCTCAGGATAATAACCTTACTGAAAACAATTGCCTGATGGCCCTGCCATTTTTTAATTTCTTTCAGGTCCCTCAGCCTGTTCCTTATACACAAGTATAAACAGCAATACCATGAAGAAGTAGATCTTAAAAGAGTTCAAATTTGGATTTACAACTTAAATGGGCACAAAGCTCATTGCGCAACGACCATGGATAAAGTAATATTTAAAAATTGACATGACATTCACCCCATTCTGGCAGCCCCAAGGAAGCCAAGGGCCACACTTTACTCCTTTAGTCCCTTCACTGGGCATGGATGGTCTGCACATCACTTGCTCGGATGGGAGGGTGAGAGACCTCTCTACTCAAAGAACTCTTCAAATATCTGACATGTTTTCTCTCCCCTGTGGTAAAACAAAAATTGCTTTAGGGAGGAATTAACAGTTTGGAAAATATTTCCAAATGGGAGAAAGGGGCATTATTATAGTTAAGGGTAGCAGTTACAGACTTGATCTCAATGAAGGAGGTAGTTTTCAGTGCTGGTTAAAGAGAAAGAGATGTGAGATTTCTGAGGGGTTCAGTCAAAATGTGCAAACATAGAAGGGAAAAAAAAGGAAAAGAAATCGTGCTTCCTAGGGAGAAGATGAGAATAACTGCAATAACCTTAGGTCTCAGGAAAAAAACACATTACAAGTATTTAGACTCTTAGGACTAGGAAATATCAAGGCAAGAAGTTAGGAAAAGAAGCATTCGCATATCTAGAATACAATAAAAAGTTTGAAATTATTAGAACTAACAAAAAACCCCAAACAATTTGTTTGATTTTATTTTGATTGGTCTTCATCAGCAGAACTGTAGTTTTTGGGGAAAAAAAGGAAACAGGAAAAAACATGTTAAACAGCATCTCAAACTAGCACAAATGAAAGAAATCCTAATCTGCCCTCCACTCAGTTACCCTAAACACATTACAGATTTCACAACTGAGGTTGTATGAATTTCACATGGCAAGCTCTGCGTATGCCACACAGAAAATACCAATTAGTGTTAAAACATTATTTGAGACAGCAAGAAGTATCAGAAGACCAAGGAACCTCTGAGTCCAGCCTGCTGTGTTTCTCTACCTTAACCTTGACTTTGCAGAAGATACAGTAGTTAAGATCACACACAGCTGAGAAATCTTTTTATAGAACAAAGTACAGCATATGAGTAAAGCAGAGACAGCAATGCCCATGTGAAGTTTTACTTTAAAACTGCTGTTTACTTCTGACCTTAAGCTGTTTAATGATGGCATCATATTAAATGAAAGAAATGGAGTACATGCTACAGTATGTCATATAAAGTACATAGACTTTATAGACTCCATTTTGAAGAGATGCATCCTTGATGCCTGGCTCTTAAGTTCCCAAATAAACTGTCCAACCTGAGAAATTCCTGAACACACAATCCAGTTTAAAGGGAGTCTGGAAACCCATTCCCAATTTGGTTCTAAATCACACAGGATGCAGCTAGTGACAAGAACCCAGTTATGCAAACATCTCAGCCAAGCCAGAAGCAGAAGGGAAGAGCATTGCAGATAAAATGTATTTTAAGTCCTCAAAACAAAGTTGAAAGTAACAATAAATCATTGAGGAAGGTCACTGGTTTTTTATATTAAAATATTTTAATATATGCACTGTTTAAGAATTACTAGACTTCAAAAATGTCTTTATCAATTCTGTGTTTCAACTTTGATCTGTTTAAATGAATTGGTTTTTCCTTTGAATTCATTCTTTAATGATACATACTTGTTTTTCTTTTCCCTCTAACATATTTAATAAAGTTTCCAAAAATGCAGTCCTGATTAACAACAAATGGATGCTTAAATGACATAATGCCACTGCTCCTTGTCAGGAATGTTTCTATGAAGTATATTTCAATTTCCTTTCTCTGAGGAACTGCACAAAGAAATTAAAACTTATTGCATGAATCAAGTTCTGTGCTATTAAGTGAAAGAAAAAATAAAAGTAGGTATGTGTATGGAGAACACAGTGATTAAATTTATCAATTGAAGAGAAAAGTAAAGTTGTAAAAATTATTTTCTTATGAAAATATTACATTATAAGGAAACGTATTTTGGAAAATTAGTTATGTTGAAGATTCCTATAGAACTTGCAAGGAAATTTCAAGCAAAAACAAGTTTCAAGGTTAAAGCTGAACATTTTAAAAGCCAAATTCCAAATATAAATTTAGCTTTGAATAGCTTTTGGTATTAGATAATTAGCAAGCCACATTTCTGAAACTAAATGGGCAGTTCCAGCTGTTATTTTACAATTATTTTCCACTGAGAGTTTTAAATTAATAACTGCTGCAATAGCCTTAAACATGCCAGTGCTAATTAGGAGTGGTGTTTGCATGTAATGCTATCCATATATATGAATATTTTGCTGGGCAAAAGGTCTAAGCAGATTTTTTTTTGCCTCTCTGCTAAACACAGAAGAAGAGAAAATTGTAAAGCAGGAAAAGACTTTACTTCCAAGCCCTACTACAGAGAGTAGTATAGGATTGTTACAGAAGATAAGGATTATTTTCCTAAGTCTTTAGAAAACTTTGTGCTAAAAAACATATGATCAAGCATATTGAAAAATATTCAGAAATTGCAATTACTATAAAAACTTTGATTTACACCCCAATTCAACAACTATTAATTGTAAAGATTATTAAATGCAAAAAGAAACAAGATTGTATGCAGAGAGAATCCTGTTAAAAAAACCTTCAGAAATAAAATCATCCTTGTTCGAAATCTGAAAAAAAATTAGTAAATAAATTAGGCGAGCGATTTCAAAATCTTTGCCGTTACAATTTTTTTTCCTTAACACAGACAGATGAGAACTTCAAAGGATGCTAACACAATCCCATTTCACAGCTGATATGGAATAAAACACATACTTTTCAAAACACTAATAATTTCTTCTCTCAAATGTTTTTTCCTATATAACATCACCCTGCAGTTGTAATCATTTTGAAATTTGTGAAAAACTGCAATAGTGATTTTACCATATACTAAAGCTGATACTTTTTCTAATTCCTTGTGGTACATATGCACAATTTAATAAACAGCTCACATTTCCCTTAAAAACTGTGTGCATACATTTTTTTCACTGATTATCTTTGTAGCCTTTATTCAGAGAAGAAGAAACCCTGGTAAGTGTTAGCTAACTCCTTGTTTGCCTAGCAGAAAAATCTCACAGACGTACTGAAAACAAAAATAGGTAAAATAGAAAAAAGTCTTAATAGAACCTTTGTAAAATAATCAACTCTTAAAAGGAAGAGTTATTTCCTCAATAAAAGGAAATAGGTATATTAGGTCCATAATCTGGGAAACATTTAGCTATCTTAATGCTAACTTCTATGCAAAAACCGAACAGTTTTTAAACTGTTATTTGATTTGAAAAGGAAGATATCAAAAAGTAACCTTTTTACGCATAATAAAGTTATAGAAAATCCAGGCTTTTTGAACAATAATTTCAAGGGATAGTTTTTCAAATATAAACATGTCAAAATATTTCTGAAGAGAAGATGCTTACAGATGTGGGTGCTGTTGAAAAGTTTTGAAAAGCATTTGATTTTCCAAACCACATTTGAAAGAAAAAACAGATTTCCACACAGACTGCTGGCTATACATGTGCTTCTTTCAGAAATTCCTTGAATCATTTTTTTCCTTCCTTTCACTCCAGCACTATCAGTACAGACAAAAAAATCATTTATTACTCCTTATTTCCCTGATGGATTTTTGTAAACCAATAACAGGCATTACATGATTATTCAAGGATGTTCTAGACAGAGTTCTTTGAAATAAAGAAAAATAGCAACTATTTTATAAGGAAAATATCTTTGTTTTGCTACTGGCAAATACTTGAGAGGTAAGCAGGGAAAAACAGTAAACTACAAAAATGAAAAAAATATAATAAGAAAAGGCTTGTATTAATAAACATTTAAATGAAAAAATAATGAAATCTACAGCTACCTTTTCATAAGTAAACTCTTTACATGTACTGCTTTTGCAGGGAGGGGCACGTCTAAAGAATTTCCATTTACATTCACAAATTGGAAACAGTCTAGGGACAGCTTTATGCTTTGATCTATGAAAGATCTACACATGAAAATGACCATAGAACACTCAGACCTGGACTATTAAGCTTTGATATATGACATGAATGAAATCCTTGGATCTCAAAAATGATGAATCCAGAGCGTGGGCAACAATTAGGTTCTTTATTGGCCAAGCTGAGGAAAGCTTGGGATTCTGCTTACCTAAATTCCCAGAACCTGATAGTTTGGCAGTATTATTCCTGACTTTTTAAGTAAGACCTTTACACAACAGCCTCCAATCAGCCTCTAGTCGCTGAGCTATTTGTCAGCAACTTCATATCTGCACTACAATATTGTAACTCAACATTATTTTACTCTGTCTGTTCATGGATACTCTCTAAAACTCCATTAACTATTGCTCCATGACAGTTTGCTAAAACAACCCTGTTGGGGATGATCAGCAGTTTCCTCTATAATCCATCAGAGCTTTGCAAAAATGTTTGGTGTAATGGGCCCCTTATCCCAAAACAGAAGTAGACCCAAATATCATCTCAATTTCAGCTTCATATTTAGGCATATCCATGCATCTACCTCACCTCATTTTTTCAGTCAGAGAACCAGAATTTCTGGGTCTTGTGAGGAAATTTTCTCAACCACTTCCCTTTTGATAATGCCTACTTCTGCTGGTAGCTTAGCACAACTAGTGCAATCCAACAATATACACAGTTCCTAAAAACTCATCAGTAAAGCCCACAAAAATATAGTTCTGTCCTTCATTGTTTAGAAGAAACTTCATTTACTCTGACCGACTCCTTCACAGTTTCAATTAACTGCTCTTCCCTCCCTTTAACCAGGCTAAGCAACTGCCTTAGTTGCATTCTTATCCAAAAACCCTCCTTTATCTGCTCCCTGACCCCATCCCAAGGCCTTTTGATAATCTGATAATCTTCCAATCAACAGAACTGGCAGTTTCTTGATGGCAATGTACAGTTCTGGTAATATTTGTGGAACACAAATACAGCTGGAGCTGAAGTTTAAGAATCGGAGAATCAAGCAAAACCATTACAACCAAAAAACCAACTCCTACAATTTAGCAGGGAAAAAAATCAAAAAAGATATTGTCTCTTACTGTCACCATAGAGAAATGTGTCACCATACTGCTTTCAGGAGTCCTTAATTTGCTGTTATGGTGCATTTATCTTTCTTTACTATATATTAGTATCAAAACTAAAGTGGTCCATTTTCTACTGGAGAAAAGACTCTTAAGACTAATTTTTATATAGTATAGGAAAATTGAAGTTACAATGTCAATACATTTCTTTCCAGCTTCCAGTAATCACCTGAAACTATATTTGTGCCCAAATGATTGAGGCATATTGTTTTTCCAACATTCCATTTTCAGTTTTGTTCTCTCTGCAAGTTAGCATGCAAGGTCTTTTTTCTAAGACATACTTGATGGAGTCACTTCAGCCTACAGGCCAAAAGTGGTCTGGTTTATTTAGTGTGACCTGCAGCCCTACCAAACTTAACCTTTCATGCACTGGCATTCTACTAATGACATGTGAGCACATTCAGCTTTTCATGTATAAATTTATGGGACAAATTCAAAAGATGTTTGCAAATGCTATTCAGCCTCTAGCCATGAAAATGTTTCTCAGCCTTTCCTAAAAGAACAATTTCTAAATGAGAAGAAAAAATTCTTCTTTCTCATGAAGCACTACAAAAGTGACACTAACTACATGTGGTTGTAGCTCAGGCCTAAACAGAAGACTGTTTAAAGCAATGTGACACCACAAATTAAGTTTGTATCCCCACTCCAGAAACACTGTAAAGACAGTGGTTCAGACAACAATTTATTTTCTTTTATTCTATTAAAAGCAGCAGCATCAAATTAGAGAAGAGAGGTTGGAAAAAGACTGAAGATGACATGTTGGCATTATTAGAATACTGCAGATGCTAATTCTTCTGCAACCAACAGGCTTCTGCAATTGATTTTTTTAGAGTGTCTTACACTAGACATTGTACTACTTGTACCTCTGTTCATATTTGCTAAGAAATCTTTCACCAAGCACATGAACCACACATTGTGTGGGTTTGCTCATCTTACCACTCAATTTTTAAGCATTCTGTATTAGCTCCAGGTTTTTTATCTAGTACCATATACCATGAGCATGTTAAAAAGGGCAAATACTTTGTAAGAAGAACTCTCATACTTAGACCCAACACCATGTGTTAATGATATCCCACCGTTTTTTTTCCTTGTATACAGACTGTATGTCCTGCCCACAATACAGAACCCTTTGCCTAATTTTATTTTAAAAACCCTGAAAAATGGTGAAATTAACTTCACTTAGAACTCTAGCTGTCTAACAGCAGTGACTGTCATGTAAGACAATGAAGAGACATCTTGAACCACACTTCTGTAAGAACCCTTTGCTCTAGATGAAAGATTTTGTAATTAGAAAATGGATCTAGCTCAACCCAAAAAAGGAATCTTAATATTTTTAATTTAAAAAGTATTAATTTTTATTCTTTGAAAATCTTGGAACTTGCTTAAACAGATTAAGATAGCCACCTTCTTCCCAAAATCAAATGACCACCCACTATCAACTTCAAAAGTGTTCCATAAAACACTGCAAAGTAACTCGATGCTTTGCTCTGATGCGTCTTAGAAATAGTAAAGCCAGTATAATTAAAGAAGGAAAGAGAAGAACAAATTTGACAGATGATGAGAAATTGGGGAGTGGTCATTGAAGCTGAGGGAATCACTTAAAATGTCAGAAAACTCAGAAAAAGCCACAGGAAGCACAGTGTTGGGAGACTGGTCACAAAATGCCAGAGGCAGTCAGATGAGAGATGCCTCTGGCCCAGCGCTTATTCCTACCTTACTCATTTGGTGTCATGATTCCTAAAGGAGGACTGGAGCATATTGCATCTGCGTTAAAACTATGAAAACCAAATATACACTGCACAAATCTTGTCTGGAACATTTATGTCTCTAAGACCCACAGGACCATAATGCAAAATAATGCATCAGAACCTTTGAAAAGCACTGAATGTCAACATTTCAGGTAAAGCCACATCGGCAAGGATAGAGACTCAGAAATGTTAACTAGCATAGCTTCACTGATTTTAGATGTAAAGGAGTTGCTTACTCACTGGTTTGCAATGTGCATAGAAGGAACATCACCCAGCTCCCCACAGCGACTGAAACGACCTTACACAAGACAGTAATTGCAGATTCCACTTTATGATCAGGCATTTTTTGATAAAGTTTTTGTTGCTATGAGGGGAGTGGAATCTACATTTGGGTCTCTGACTGTTAAAGCAGGTATCAGATGGGAGTCTCCTCAGACAGAAGGGGTAGGAGCAGGAAGAGCCTGCACAAATGTCTGAAAGATCTCTTTCATCTATGAGCACATGGAGAGCTGGATCAGGCCCTGCCACCCAAAGCCACTGCTAGTGCCAGGCTGCAAGACTTTTACTATGAAAGCTCCATAATACAAAAGATAAAATGCTTATTTAAAAACAAAAGGGGAAAAATAAAGAAAAAGAAAGGATAAACTACTATAACCAAACATACAAGCAAACCCATTAATTTAAATGCTTCCACATGGAAATATGAAGAAAAAGACTCTCTTACAACTTCTAAGTGATCAGAAGTGAAATTGGAGATATTTCATGGTCTCCTAAAAATCCTAGTCTTGACAAAAGTAAAACTTGCTGTCATTTTCTAGGCAGTAAATGTTTTACTGCTGGGAAAAGATTTTGATGTTTGTAATTTCTATTGAAGAGCACTATGAACTAGTTAAAAATATTGCCACATCTGAAAAACAGACCAACGGGAAGTATAAGACACTTGTTCATCTGTATTTCTGTGACTTTTCTCACTTGGTATTATTTGCAACCCTACTTTCATGTCTGGCAACAGTGCCAACTCTACTAAGGATCATATATTACTTTTATCATGTTGATTACATATGTTCACCAGTTTTGCTGCCTATATATGATTAGTGTGGTTTGCACATACTTAGTGACACAATCCAGAGCATGACATTTTCACAGAAAATGTGTTTACTGGGAAAGAGCTCCTTAGAAGTTTGCATTCCTTTAAGCTTTGATCTACATGACATCAAGAATCCTACAGTTTGAATATATGTTTACCATTTATATTATTAAGATCTATCTCCTTCTCACTATATGGTTACTGAACACTTTGGAAGTCACAAAAAATTTCCTTTTCTCTAAGGTGAACTTAGTAGTAGCTGAATAAAAGAAAACCTCTTAAAATGTTCTCATCTGTGAGTTTAAACTTCATAGTGATTTGACATTTAAATTCTGTTATTCATCAGCACTTCACAGCAGAACTTGATTTGTCTAAATGGATTTGAAAGCCCACAAGTGAAGAAAATCAGAAAAACCTGGTTTTGAATATCAAAAGATTGTATGTGAAAAGTATTTTTACAGGCTGCACGTACCAGTTTTATTGATCAATTAACTTCTCCCAGAATGAATTTTACTGAGACCATATATGAAAAGCCAAACCCCTCCTCTGACACTTACTGATAAATGTCTTTTCTGAGCACAGCTCTGCTAAGAGGGTTGTCAGCCTGAGGAGCCATAGAGACAGATCCAATCTTGAGAACCAAAGTGTCTTCTTTAATTGATGGATTAGCTGTAGTTAGGAAAAGAGAAAATATGTGTTTGATTAAAAGTCAAATGCACATAGCAGGAACACTGGAAAACTATTTCTTTAAAAAACGTACATAAGAATATTTGCTAAGGATTCAATTTTGCACAGGAGCAACATAAAATCAATAGCCCTGCTGTGATACACAAAGACAAAACAATTGTAATTTCATTTCCCCAGAATTTTATCACACCACTGAGTCCTGGTCTGTGACTTCTCATTCTCTCTGACACTTTTGGGGGGGTATTTCAAAATGACTTCAGACATTTTATGACATATTCTTTGTGATCTGTTTGTTTCTCCAATAACTATTTCCTGAAATATCAGCATGTAAACCACTCTGAATTGTGCACCCTTTTTATTATGGGCCTATATCTTTAGATGTAAAACATTACAGGGTACCACAGTATAACCATCCTGGTAGCATTTGGAATCGGCTGCAACGCACATGGAAAGTTCAAACACAAGGATTGAAACAAGAGAATCTGAAATCTGACACATATACATAGAACAAGATGTAATACTGGACAGTGAATTTCACATCAGTAACAAAATGAATCCAAGAAGAAAAAAAAATCTCTACTTTCCACTTATCTCCATAATTTTCAAATTTCAGCCACATGTAAAGTTTCTCAGTTTTAAAAGCAGTGGTCATATTAGACAAAAACCAAAGTTCTGCCCAGAAATAAAACAGCACCATATTTTTTGTAGAAAGCTAACTCTGTCAGCAGGCACAGACAAAGCACTTGGATAAGGCTGTGCTCAGAAGACTCCATATTAACTAGGAAACTCTTGAGCAGGTGTGAAGCAAGTTCAAAGAGTTCATCATCTGAAGGGAAATGGCTCACTGCAAAACCTGTGTGAGATGTAACAAGGATGGAACGACATCACACCTGCTCCCACATCCAAGGAAGTTCTTCAAGACTCTCATATATGAATTTTGCAAACAAGATTGCAGTAGAAGATAGTTTAAATATTTTACTGAAGTGTGAAATGCTTGGTGTGGTAAGGAAGCAGCAAAATCTATAAGCTTAAAAAACCAGTTTCTTCAGACCCAGTAATGTCTTGGTGAAAGAGACACCATGCTTTACAGCTAAATGCATATAAAGACATGTATATTTCTGAACAGATGTAAGAAATCACAGAAATTCTATGATATTTTCAAACTATTGTAGGGGATACCCCAGTAAATATGTGGCAAAGTGGGAACACAAGTTCTGATACACAAGAGTATTAGCATACAAGCCATCTATTTAAAAGAACCTCACGTACTTACAAAATAAAGACAAATCCTTTACTCCCCCCCAAAGCAAACAAAACTAATTACATATGGTTTGGTTGCTAGAAATAAGATACAAGAGTTAAGCTGATGAAAAACTCCATTTTTTAACTAAATCTGAACTCATATTTTCAAAAATAATAAGGCACTATACTAAGTACTAGAATACTGCCACTGTACACTTAGGTGTTGGGTATTTGCTTTCCAATACTCACATAAGAAAATGGAGTGATGGTATTAAATGTAACTGCAACATTTGGCAGATGGTATTAAATATAACTGCACTTTTGGCAGATGCCATATTCTTGGGAAATGGTTCTTAAAATATATCTTAGGCTAAGAATTTTAATTTGCCTCTGACACTTAGCAAAGCAAAATAAGCACAGGGCTACCCATAACAGTCTCTGCTATATAAGTATTTTAGGAGTTTTTTTCAAGGCTGGGCATTTTGTGTACAGTTTACTGTAGGTCAATAAATAAGCCAATTTTAAATCAGAAAGAATCACAGACATTAATATAATCAGCTATTCTCTAAAAGGACAGATGAATTTGTATCTCCATTCATTAACCACGCTTTTCAAAATATGGGAGTAATGTACTAAACAATCACAGTCATTGCAGATATTTAAAAATTTGAGCGGAAAATCATCTTTGCTACATTTAAAAACATACTTACAATTTAAGTATACTTACAGTATAATACTGTACATACATTACTATATACTTATAAGTACAATCTAGGAAAATCTTACAGACTCAAGTGTGAAGATGTTGTTCACAATCTCATTTAGTTTTATTCACTCATTTCAGTCATCTTGTTGCTGAGTTAAATACATTATGCTCTTTTAATCCTTTTAAGCCTCCTTGTACTAGCACTTGACATTTTTCAGCACCCTCTCTACTTTTATCAATACCCAGTTTTACAACAGAAAGCAAATTGGACATGATATTCCAGCATCTGCCATATGCAGAAGTACAGCTACTTCCCTTATTTCTTTTCCCTCAGTCCACTGTGACCCACAAGCTGTTTCAGCCACTGTTTCCCAGGATATTCTCTCCAGTCCTGAAGACCCAGTCTGTGTAAACCTTCCTTGATTTATAACATTAGCTTTAGAAGATTTACTGTACTTTCTACAAGCACTATACAAGCACAGTAACCCAGATGCTTGGCCTCAGGAAATGCTTTGCAACATTCACTGATGATAGCAGCAATGGTTTTATATTCACTTTCAGACTATTAAACACCAATTTCATTTATTATTCCCAACTGATGAGTTTTTGTGGGTTTTTTTTTAGATTTCTGGTTAGCCATTTTTAATTCATTTAACATTTCCACAGAGAAAATATGGGGATGTATTTAAATTAAATACCATGAGACAAATGTCAGACTCCCTAGAAAAGTCTAAGCATATCAAATCTTTGCAAACACTTTATCAACTAAGAATTGAAACCACAATGAAGAATGGAAATCAGATGTTTTTTGAACATCTAATTTCCCATAAAACCATATTTATTATCACATAAAAAATATGTATTTTTTTATTAACTGAATCATGCAATATTTTTTCCTTTATGTTCTCTGAGGGAGAACAATAAAACTACCTGTCTTAATTTTATTTGAACATTACACTTTTCATTTTATTAGATAAACCTTCAGCTGTCTAAAATCTGTTTGTCCAAGGTGTGGTAAGAATTAGCCTCAGAAGACCAAGATCTCTGAGCACAACTTACTCAGCCAGACTGATTTGAAACTTTAATAGTAAGTGAGGAGGATGTTACAGACCATATGTTATAACAGACTTCAAAGTAAAGAGTCATGCTCATGTGACAAGAATATATCACTTCTACAAATGCAGGACATACATTTATTCAGTGTGCTGCCTTTTCTTTCTCACTATCAACAAATTCATCATGTCCTTTATAGTGATTCCTGGTATTTTGCTCCTAGTATGTACAAGAAAGAGTTGCTATTGTCCTCAAACCAGCCAGATGTGGATTTTTTCTGTCTTTACAACTTCTTATCAGTTTTTTGCAATTTACAATTTTTAATTATTGTCTTCTGCTATGCAGTAATTCTTGTTCCTACTTGTCATATATTGCTTTCATATATTTAGTTACCTTTACTTCATGGCTGAGTAAGTGTGGACTGTTGGCCAGAGCACAAAACACCTGATGTGTTAACAAATCAAACTCAGAGCAGCATTGCTTTTTGCCAAGGATAGAATGCTGCCCTCAAATCTACCACAAAAAGAAATGTTAATTGGTGCTGCTGCAGAAACTGTGAAACTAAAATACTATGAAATTGCGAGGGTGTAGTAATGCATGCATGTATGCAAATTCCTCAGAAGAAGAAACATGATTTTGATTATTTCAGCATTTGTCTACTGTAGTTCATTGTGGAAGTTGCAATTAAACAATAGATTTGCCTTTTTTTTTTAACTATACATGTAAAGCCACAATTACTTGTGGAGTTTGGGAGAAGGATAGTTTTAGTAGCTATCAGTATGCACAGGGTATGAACAGCAGACAACTGACTAGAAGAGAAACTGAAATAATTTTCTGCTTTTACTGTAGTGATGGCAAATTGAAACACACAAGTCTTATTGGATTGAAAATATCTCATAGTCAATAAATGATGAATGAGGATCTTATGGAGCCATATCTCCAGAAGACATGTCACTCTTCTGACCTAACACAGCAGAGATGTGGGCCTTATTCAACTCTTGCTCCTTATTGTTTCTAATTTCTATTGTTCTTGAATACAATAAGCAGGAGAAGAGAGAAGCAGTTTATTTCATGTTCATAAGCAAATGAGACTGGGAAAATCTGGAGTGAAAGAAGAAATGAAAGAACAGTACCAATTTTTGTAGTGATGCTACTTCAGAGTTTTCCAGTGGAAGAGTGTAGTTGGCTTTCTTATTAACTAGGATAATCATTAGCATTTTGCTTTAAAAGCATAGCTTTTCTTCCTACATTGCCATTAACCATGGCAATTCTGTTTCTTGCAGGCATTCTTAAGCAAGAAACAGCAAAAAGACAAAGGTTTTTTTATAATTTCTTTTTAATGAAGTATACAGTTACAGAGCTACAAAAACATACTTTTACAAAAGATTTCCTTGACAGCATGCCCTAGAACTCCCTTCCAACTAGAATCATAATTCTTTCTTGCCAAGACAGCTAGTCTAATTTTATCTTCCTGTGTTTTCAGCAATCCCAGTTGGAAAATTGTAGAGGATGCTGGCAAAAAAATGATCTGTGTAAATTCTCACTGTGTGCATTTCTTGCAATTAGGTTATGAGAAAAATCTAAAGACTATACTCTTAGGATTATATTGTGTGTTGTACATAATGATAAAAAAATGCTCCATACCTACTGAACTTGTGTAAATATATCTTGATATTAGTAAAACACAACTTTTTTTTAATCTCTAGAAGAATTGTGAGAAGTGAATGTACTCCTATTACCTGTTACATGGTCTAATTTTAACATCACCATCTCCATTTATATGTAAAGACTGTAATAGGGATGGAAATATATTTTTATATAGAAAGGGAAAACAATATCTTACAGAACAATTATTATCCATCAATCAAATAGCTATTTATGATCATCTTACACTACCCAATTTCTGTAAATACCTCTGAAAGCCTCTTGCACAAGAGAGCTGGAGTAGCTTCAACTAAAATGCTAAACTGCATCATCTGTTGGGCATCATCCATAAGGTACATTTTAATAATATTTTCCAAACTAAACTATTTGCTTTACTACCACATGATTTTCCAGTTGTCAATGTCCACAAGAGCTAAGGCTCCCTGCTTACACTCCACTGCTGGAACAGGTGTCTATGGAACACTGCACTGATACCAGTGTTATGTAAGCTGACTGGGTTAAGCTCTCTTTCCACAATTTTTGACCATTCTTTATTTATAATCACATTTTATAAGCAAACTCTATAGGTACCAAAACAAGGGTCAAATAAAGAGCTAAAAGGAAATTTTGAGCAAATGTGCAGAGAAGTAGCATGAATGTTATATATTTCCTAGCTCTGACCATTAAAACTGAAGCAATGGTCAGTGATTTAACTACAAGTATTTGTCTACAATACTGAACAGCAAAAAGTCTCTAACATAAAATACTGTACCTTCTGCAATATGATGATCTTCCTGATTTTTGGGGAAGAAGACTCTTATTACGCCCGTGTTGATATAAATCAGAGGCAGGTTGCGGGAAGTCAGAGCGTGAGTCCTCATTGGCTGACCTGGTGACTTCCTTTTCTCCTTCTGACCCCTTGGCAACCTGGCCTGAAAAATGCTTGCAATTGCATTTAGCAAAGGAAAAGAGAGGACCACATCAAAGGCTTGAGCAGAGAGAAGGATCTCATGGAGAAAATGAGGAGAACCATCTGTGTGACCTTCTGACAGCTTATGGAATGTTCTTCGTTCATTTCTTGATATCAGTTTGTGCCGGACATTTTTTGTCACAGCTTTGGTGTAAGTGAGAGAAAGAAATCCATGTTGCTGGTGTGAACCATCTAAAAGTTTTGCAGTTGTCTGTTTCAAGGAAAAATAAATAAATGAATAAACTGCTGTAAAAATCTACATGTAACATTCATCAATAACTGTATTTCTGGTTATTTAGGATTCTATAATTTTTAGCTTTCTATTCTATGTATTTTAGCTTTCTACAGTCATCTAACAGTAAAAAAACCAAAACACCTTTCATTTTTTTGAATTCACAGTTTTTCCACATTTCTCTGCAGTGGGTCATCTAAAACCACAGATTTCTGAACATATTGTTCTTTTCATGAAACTCACATCTAATCAGTCAAAAAAAACTTCATTTATTCAAGAAACTAAATTTACCAAATCTTTCTGATATTTTTTAACACAGTTACATATTTTGATTCCTCCTTCATTTAAAACATTTGTAGATCTTACTCCCTTTGCATTGTTCCTTCTGTACGTGCAGACACCATAGTTGTTAAAATATCATTTGGGTGCTAAGACAGCTTCACCCCAGTTCCACATGGGTGTATAAACTACCCATAGTGACCTAAAAAGTACTGAACTGGTTTTGCCTCATCAGCTCAGAGCACTTAATGAAAATAGCTGTGCCACATACTAAAGCACATAATTTCATTAGACATTTGTTGTACTTTAAAAATACCAGATTCCTTTACTTAAGACAGATTTGTCTTGCTAAAGATGACAATTAAATCCTTAGCTCCCCCAAGATGGATAGGAGAGTTTACATGTCACCTTTGAAAGATTTTACTCATTGTTATAAGTGGAAAAATAAAAAAAAAATTAACAATGTAATAAACATGTTGGCAGAATTCTTTAAGATTATTTAAATATCAGCTTTAATCATGTAAGCACAAAAAAAGCAACTATGTTTTGCAAGTAGCTGCTTCTTTCAGCATGTTAAATTTGACAGAAATCAATTTAATAAAATTTAAACGTTAGCAGAAGAACAACATCTCTTTCTTAAATACACAGGATACATAGTTTAAATGGTGGAAAATTGGAAGCTTTTAAAATTAGATTAATTAAAACAAACTGGTAAATTTATTTATTATAAGAACTGAAACAAACAGAATAAGAGAAAGTATTTCCAATTGATTTTCATGATGAGAATAAATCAGACCATCCAGAACTTTCACTAACATAAATAATTTCATAGGCCCACAGATAAAGAGGTCGATGTCATAACATATGAAGTTCTTCAAGGATAAAGAGGCAAGAAGAAAATGACTTAAATATCTCACACTGAGATATTCTGAATCAGCTAGTAATCTTCCAAGCATTTAAAAGGAAGACTCAAATATGGAATTACTAATTGTTGCATTATGTAATTAGAGAAGCAATTTTATAAGGCTGCATAAAGGTATAGTGCAGTAATACTAAGAACTTAAATGCCTAAATAGATATCAAAATTACACTAAAAAATGCAGCATTTAGTACTGACTTTTACATATTTGGCTTTCAAACATACCATGTGTGCTCACTTCTAATTTAAATGAATCTCACTGACTTCAGTGGTCTGTTGTTATGTACAAGGTTGTGAACCATCAACCGTCATTCCCTTATCTACTAAAAATGACAACTATTACTAAAGGATGAAGTGGAAATAACACAAGTTACATAATCAATATCACCAAGAAATACACTCAGTAAAAAAAAAAAATTAGATTACAATAAATTAATTTAAAGATTTTCTCTTTTTTTTGTTGGCATTTATTAGTGAAAGTTCTGTATTCAAAAATTTTAAAAATATTCTTACAGAAGGAAAGAAGCCAGAGAAGTTACTGAAAGGATCCTGCTTGCTGATAGGTCGGACCAACAAGGTACGTCTGTTCAGCTTGTCAGTACAGGAAAGGAACACACCTCCATATTGCCCCAGAGACCAAGAATCTTCCCCAAGGCTTGAGGTAATGAACGAGGCATGGAAGATAGGAAGAAAAAAAAAGAAACAAAAAAAGTTGCTGTAAGCAAAAAAAATTGTTTACATTTAGCTTGCGTGTTTTGATGTAATTGCAAGATAAACCTATGCCATATCTTTTCCTAGAAAGCTGAAATTCAATCAGATCAAACAAAAAAAAAAGAGAAAAAAAAAGGTAACTGTAAAATTTTTTGTGAAAGAACAACCTACAGCAAGAGGTCAAGACACATGAGAATAAAAGTACAGTAAGATCTTGCATGTAGAAAAGAGACTTACCCTGGATTTTCAGAAGACAGCTTTAACAGAACGAGGAGAAAGATTACAAGAACAAAGGCACTGTGAATGCAAATCTGTATTCATATGTTACAAAATCAGTATTAATTAGAAAAAGTTAGCCTTTAAGTGTTAAAATGTGCCTTGTACAGTTCTTGTAACCATTCTTTATAACATATAGGAGAATAAAGGGAAGTAATTTGCTTAAGAAGAGTTATTCAGGTAAGCACTGTAGTTTACTACAGAAATCTCACCAAAAGTTTTTCTCTGCATTGTAGAAAAATTCCTTCAAAATGTCCTGACTGCCAATCTCCCCCTGGCCTGGAAGACAGAAAGTTCACCTTATCTATTCTATGCCTTTGCTTTTAGTCCACAGAGATTTGCACATAGGAAAGGTACTCCAAATAGATTAGAAAATATAAATGAGAACAGTGACAATTTTTTCAAGTGGAGTAAGATATGAGTTTGTTGGGGTTTTTTAGGGATTTTTTTGTTTGTTTGTTTCCCCCAAAATTTGTTAAGATATTTCAAATATCTTTTGGGATTTCACAGAGTCATAGAATATCTTGGGTTGGAAGGGACCCACAAGGATCATCGAGTCCAACTCATGGCCCTGCTCAGCATCATCCCCAGGAGCCACACCATGTCCCCAGGATCAACCCTGTCAGGCTTAGTGCTGTGACCACTGCCCTGGGGAGCTGTTCCAGTGCCCAAGCAGCCTCTGGGTGAAGAATCTTTTTTTGATATCCAACCCAAATCTCCCCTGGCACAGCTTCATTCTGTTCCCTCCGGTCCTGTCACTTGTCACCAGAGAGAAAAGATCAGATCTGCCCCTCCTCTTCCCCTCATGAGGAAGTTGTAGACAGAAATGAGGTCTCCCCTCAGTGTCCTTTTCTCCAGGCTGAACAGAGCAAGTGACCTCAGATGCTGCTCACATGGCTTCCCTTCAAGGCCCTTCACCCTCTTTGTTGCCCTCCTTTGGATGCTCTCCAGTAGTTTAATAACTTTCTTGTATTGTGGTGCCCAAAACTTCACACAATATTCAAGGTGAGGCTGCCCAGTGCAGAGCAGGGCAGGACAATCCCCTCCCTTGCTGGTGATGCCATGCCTGATGCCCCCCAGGACATGCTCAGCACTCCTGCATGGTGACATGATTTTAAAAGATTAAAAAAAAATACAAATTTTAATTAGAAAATATTATATTATATACAAACAATAACTACACTTGTAACGTAGGCAGCTGGAAAGGAATCAAAATAATTTTTAAGATAGCTCATCAGGAATAAAATCATAAAGAAATGATGGTAACGTTGCTAAATTAATAGGAAATCTCCTTCCCATTGTACATAGGGAACAATAAGCATTCAATAAGACCTTGCAGACATTGGTTCCCAAGTCAAAACCATTTATGCTTCCAAATATTTTAGTTATTTTCAATGCCAACAGCCATGCTGAAGCTTTTAACTATCTTTTTCCACTCAGAGAGTAACATAAGTATTCTATTTTCTCCTAATCTCTTAATTCCTAATGGAATTTTTTCATCTCTAATGGCAAATACTACCTTAGCTGATCAAAGCCTGCACAGGCTCTCTCTCTGTCAAGACTGCTGTGTTCATGGCCAACACAAACTAGAAGATGGCACATGCCATTCTACAGAGCCGTGTGCCTGGGTGTCAAGTGACACAGTCACCTTGGTGCAGCAAGTGATCCAGACAACAGGACTTGCAGAGTGGGAAGGCAGAGTGAATGCACACAGTATTGATGATGCACTGCTTGAGATTAATTACTGAAGTTTTACTCAGGTGTCTGCACAACACTGTGCCACGTGACACGGCAGAGACCATCAGCTCAGCTCTCTTCATTGCATTCACTGCTGCTCTGCCTCAGCAACAGATGTTCCTGAAAAACTGAGTTGTTTCTCTTCAGCATGCAAGAGTAACATAGCACAAAGCATTAAATAATGGCACTTGCTAACACACCATGAACCAGTATTTCAGGTATTTCCCATTCTAAAGTTAAGCTAAACTTAATTATTTTCTTTCAATGGATCAAGAGAGCACTACATGTGAAAAAAACACTCCCCTAAATTTGCAATTATTTCTAGGTATTTCTTTGGAATTAGATCTAATTCTGAGGAAACAATTGTGATTTTTATTACTTAAAAGGTTAAAATAATTTAACTGAAATTGAATATCTACCTTAAATTAAGTGAAGAATTAAGAAGGAAAAAACACAAAACACCACCTGCCTTTATCTTTCAGCCTGAAATCAGAGCATCACAACTCGCAGGAATTACCTGTTTTTGTAATGGTCAATATTGAAGCTTTCTATTTTACATTTGATTTTGGTATAGACATCCTGCATATCCACTGAGGCACTGAGATCCTCTAATTCACTGACAATACAGACTTCTGCAATAGTCAAAGAAAATAAAAATTATTAGTTATTAATGTGAAACTTGAAGGATTTTAAACAAGAAATGTATCAGAGATGCTACTTTTTGTAAATAGGGTGATGCTATTTCTACTCCGAGTTTTCTCATAAAGCACTTTTTGATTCAAGTGCCACACTAGAATCCAAACCTTTCTAAACAAATATATTGAGAAATATACATAAGGGATTTCTAGTTTAGGTATTTACAGCATCATTGCTAGGGGGGGGAAAAAATAAAAAAATATTTGCCAAGATATTTACTCTAATTATTCTAATTTTTTCTTTCTCTTGTGCAATTAGTTTTTTTTAAAATCAAAGGTTCAAGTAAATTTCTTGAAAACTAGCCTTAAAAATTAGTAACTTTATTTTTTCACATTTCTATGGGCAATAATGTTAATAGCTAAGCAGCAGTATTTCCTAGAAAAAAAAATTGAAGTCCTGCAGTTTATGGAATCTGAGTTTCTTTCAAACAATTACTGTTGAATGATAATTCAACTACATCTCAAAGAGGAAAAAAAATAAGTTGTGCACAACACATATTTTACTTTTTAACACAGAAGTTGAAACTTCTCCTCTGAACCCTGTATTAAACTTCCTTTGACTTTAATGATTATATTATGGTGATTATATTAAATTTAAATTTGAAATTACCACTACTAAACTAGAATGGACTATATATGGACATACACAAAATATATGAGTAAATCATATCAAAATGAAGCATGATTGGTTCTAAGGCAATAAATACAGCACTCTACAGAAACTAACTAACTTATTTCCAATTTAACTTAATCATCTGTCAACATGGAGGGGAAAGTTTACGTCAAAGAACAACACTGAATTCTAATTTGTATGCAGCAACCCAACTACATTTTGTTGCTGTTATTTAAAATACAGCTCCAACCCATTATTTCTGTGTTATAGTGTTCAGTAATGTTGATACAAGCTCTGAATAGATAATACTGTGCTGTAAAATAGGGTGTGCTATTTAAAACAGTGTATCAGGAATTCAAATGGAATCTAAAATAGTACATTAGGCAGAAAAATGTAAAATACCTGTGCCATTATTTCTAGGATCAGGAGCAAACAATTTTACAGTAATTTTTGGCAACATCCACTGCATCCATAGGCTGACACGTCCACTTGAAACTCCAATATTACTTGTTGTTTGTTCCAATGTAATGGAGTCTGAGAATGGAGAATCATCACCACCCTGAAGAGAATCACCCTACAAAACAAAAGCAATAGCTGAGGAAAAAAGAAATGTTGCTTTTCACCACTTCTGGGTTTCTTTCCATCTCAACTGATATGGATGCAAAACTATAGAAATACAGATTCCCAACTAGTATATTTGAATTAAGCCATTTGTAACACCAGGAAAAGATAAACCAAGCATTTTTCTCTTTTCTCTGGTAGAGATAACAGACTGTGGCAAAGACTGAATGGTAAAACTGTACGGTTTTATGACAGGTCTCCTTGGCATAGCACACTTTCCTTATTAATGCTACACTCTGGAAGCACTATCATCAATTTAAAACAAAGGCTAATAGGAATATTTGGAGATGCAACAGCAAAAGGGATATGGAGGCTTGCACATATCTGAAAGGCAAAAGAAGGAAGAGTCACTGGAAGCACCAAATGAAGAGCCACTCATAGCCCCAAGGCCATAACCCCTACACTATGTACACACTGCATTTGAGCCATTTTCCCCCCCTTGTATGTGCTTCCCTGTAATTTTGGAAAAAAGTATTTTGGAAAATAATAGCTTTCTGCAAGAATTGGCAGTATTTTATTTGCCACTTTCTAAATACTTCTGTTTAAAAAATGATTGTCACTTGTAATATTCTTAAGTGTATGAAATGTTGACAAATGAGCTTGTGGAAGCTTCTGTGCCACCAGTTATCTGTGTTTCTTCCCTAAAATTTTAAGGGCTCAATAAAGACGACACAAAGATTAATGTTTTAGGAGAAGATGATGACAAATGAAAGCTATACTGAAAATTCTGTTATGTGGGCTTATTAGAGCAATGGACCTCAACCTGCTCCTTTGCTGAATCTTCCAGATAGGGAAAGAAAGATGCAAACATATAACTGCTCATCAGCCCCCAGTGTTTACAGCCTATTAAACTGAATGCAAGAGACACATAAGTCACTAATGTCATCCAGAAGCTCCTGAACATCCAGAAGCATCTCCACTTGCAACTCCACCATGTGTTGTAAATTTTCTTCATTCAAGCACAAAGAAAGGAAAAAGGTTTAGTCACTTTGATCCACTAAGACCAAGCTGTTTCTAAGATTAACAGCCCAATAAACACCCGAAGTCTTATCTTTCATTGAAGGTTTGTGGGATTAGGCATTGTAAAATATGATAAACAACATGTTTGAGATTTATTTAATTAAAAGCCAAGATTATTTCTATGGAAGACACCCCAGAAGGCAGATCTACACAGTAAGCACTACAATTGGACTGAAACCATTTAAATCTGTCAGGCAAGATTCAGAATTCGTTTCAACTTCAGATGCTCAGGAAAGCTCGCCTTCAACAGCAAAATTAAAGTCTGACAGCACTTGCCTCATTCTGCAGCCCAAGGCTGGAAAATGCAAGTATGGAAGTTCTGTTAGCAATCTATTTTCTGGATGGGTAGAACCTAGCCCAATCCTAATGACATAGCTCATATGGAAGCATTTATGATGACAACTCACATTTTCATTCAACTCAGGCCTACAATTTAATTATAGGTTTCCTAAACTATAAGAGCACACAAAACCAGCAAAGGTACTATCTGCATGCAGTAACCTTTACCCTTGAGAAGCTCAGTGATACTACAATTAGGAAGAAACCTGTTGTCAACAGCTGACTCAAAGAACTCAGCATTTCAGATATTCATTCGTGTGAGGAAGGGAAAGCTTGTCTAACTAACCAGTGTATGCTTCAAGAAAGTAACACCTAAACATGAGACTATAATACCTGCACCAGTTTAACAGATGTAATATGATGTGATGCAGTGAAAATTAAGATCCACTTCACCTTCAATCATCTATAGTGACAGAGGCTTTGTGTGAATCAAAATGCATGAATAAAAACAAGTATACTGCTATTTATTTTTGTTTATCTTATATAAGGCATTATTGCTTACAGCTCTGAACAGATTACCTGAAGAGCCATAGGTGATCATCTTTTGAAAAACTGTTAGATTCCTGAGGTCCAAAAAGCATTTCCTCCCTATCACATTCTAAGTGAACTAACTTCCTCACACAATCCCACCTGAAATATCTCTCCAACTAATGGACTTAGCACCACCCTCTTGCTTTTAGTGTTTGTTTACTCTTCCTCTTCTGTTTTACTCTTACACTGCCTGCAAATTTAATTATTAAATATAGCAGGACCTGTCTCCTGCTGTGTATCTAATAATATTTAATGCCTGCCACAGCAGGACATCTCAATGGAGAAACCTCAGATAGCTCATTTCACTATGATGCATCTAGCTCCCAAACTGGAGTGGCACATTGAACATATGGCACCCAACAAAATGAGGCAAAAAAATAAGCGTGGCAGAACCTGCTACATAACACATTCAGGGCAGAGGTTAACTTCTTTCTCCCAAGCTGTGACTTGCATTTCCTATTTGCTTCTCCAGCAAAATCCTTCCTGCCTCTTGCCTTTTTGTCCAGATTTCCATCTCTTAATACTATTTGCTAACAGTGTCCTTGCAAGATATTTCCTACTATGTCCACAAAGAGCTCTACTCTCTCCAGGGCCACTTAATTATCCTTCAAGGCACTGTAGGATAATTAAGTGTCAAGACAGTGACACGAGAGTAAATATCTTTTCAACATTGTAAACAAAATTCAGTTTTCTTCAAGGATGCCAGCACCTGTCCTTGAAATGAAAAAGTTCCAAGGAGAAAGCAGCCTTGGAGAGTGTCTGGCCTGGAAGCTCCCCAGCAACTGAAAGGATGCAGGCAGAGCAGTCACTTGTCCAGTGCTCACCAGCGTTAGTCCTTATTGCTTTTCCTGAAATGGAGGCACCAGTAATAAGACAGTGACATAACCCAGCCATTTTGCTGTCCTCAACTACCTCTGTGAATCCTCGGCAAACACTAGCCCGCCTCCTTCAACTGCTCTGCTAAGTTGTAAGGAAATGAAAGGTAGGAGTGAAAAACATATCCTTCCAAAACCACAATGCTTTGAGAATCCTATCTCCCGTTTTAATGAGTCTTTATTTGCAAAGTCCTCATTCTTAGAGGACATCAGAGAAGCCTCAATCTATTTCATGACCTGAGATTTCATGCCATGAGAATGGCATTAGTTCTGATAATTTCAATTTCTGGCAATCAATTCCTCTCTATTTGTTTCTTTTGTATAACATCACACAGCTTCTTTGACACAGGCTTTCAATTAACTTCCCACACCTTCGTAATTTGCCTTTGAATGATTGCTCTAAAAGGTGATGATTCAGTGTTGGACTTTCACTGTGTCTGAGATGACCATTCTCATCAAAACTCACATGCTCTAAAAAGATGGTGGAGTCAACAGTACTTTTCCCTTCAGCAGGGCAAATCTGAAGGAAGGAGCCAGCCAAAGCAAATTTCCCTGTGCTGAGATCTTCAGATGGATTTCACAAAGTATGAAGATATAAAAGCCAATTAAAGTAAGGAAAGGGAAAAACAATACTTTGATATTTATTTGCAGTTAAAGCCAATGTTCTTGACAATGCTGATGTTCTGTGGACCCATTTGTGGCTCTCTATTCCCTGCTGTCTATAAAAAGCTTTTTTCTTTTCTTTTTTTTTTAATCTGAAGAATATTTCAAGTTCTGCTTGTACCATAAACACACTTCATTTTGCCAAACCGTAACTTACAAATTGTGATGGAATGGGTGGGAATGAGAGACAGTCTCTTCTTGTCTTCCACACCCCCCCTCCCCACTTTCCCACTGAGTATGATCCAAAATGGATTTTGAATGAAAATCAACTTTGTTCTAAAATTTTGGCAGGTCTCTACATTTCTGATAGTTGAAAAAGAAGTAAACAATAGCTGATTAAATTTAAAGGGGTACACTTAACAGCAAATACGTATTGCCACCATGGTAATTTTTGAATTTTATAATTGGGTTCCTTTATTTCTGTAATTTAATGTTTTCAGCTGTTTCATGCATTTTGTTTGGGTTTTTTCCACAGAGAGCTATTTTTATTTAGTGGTTTGAGTACAAAGATAACTTTACTGTGAAGAAAAGTCACGCTATAATTTTCCCACACTTCTTTCAGATTATTTTTCTGAAGATATTAAATTATGTATAATGCCTCTTAGAGAATCAGTCAGTTGGTAATTTTGGCACAAGGTAACTTAAAACTGTATTTGTGAGATTTCTGAAGAACAGCATTTACCCTAGAGTTATAGATACCAACCCAGATGTATCTAGAAGCTGGACCTGCAATTGCCAGGGTTTGAATTCATTCTACCACACAGCCTGAAAATCCCAACAAGGGCCTCAACTCCCTTGGGCTTCACCTCACCAAGAATCCTCTACTTGGGTTACTGCATTCCCCCCCAAATTCCAGGTGACTCGCCCTTACTCCCCCTTTGAGTGAGAGCAGGTCAGCGTAGCTAACACTGGGTTGGGCTGTGGTGTCCAGCAGCGATCTCCTGCTGGCAGCCGTGGCAGCTGCAGAGCTGGTCCAGAGACACCCCAGCTGCTCAGCACCCTGTCCCTGGCAGAGGGACATGCTTCTGCCTCTGCCCCCTTCAACAGTTTCACTTCAGCGTACTACCTACACTTTTTCTGCAGTGAAAACCTGTGTAAACAGCTGAATGGGCCCATTCCCTCTGTCAGTGGCAGATGCTCCTCTGAAGACAGACAGAACATATTGTATGACTGTCCTTTGGGAGGCAAACAACTGGAAGTGACTGCTTTTCTTCTTAGCCCTCTGTTCATGGTACTGTAACCACAACCATTAGGCAGAGTCAAACGGCCTGAAAAACTGATGGTCTGAAGTAGCTGACGTATTTTTTTTATTTTTTATAAGCTCAAATTCACAGAAATTTTTTGCAGTAAAAAACTAAGAAACTAAAGTGAGACGAAAGACTCTTGTTTCTCATCGAGTTTCAATTTTCATTTTGGATTTTCAGCACCCAGCATGTTATTGTTAAATATGTTTATGCATTACTTTTCTGCTCTGTTTCCAGATCTACTGAAAAATCAAGCCAGAGTCAGAAACCCTGAACTATTTTCCCACAACTTCTCATGCCAAGTCCTAAAATATACAATTTAATTCTTTTACCAATTGTTGCAAATTGACCAATATACTGAGTTTATTTTCTTACCAGAATTTATCTTTGTTCATCAGGAAGATCCAAACATATGAGGCCTTCATCCTTGGCCTGCGTAAAGCTCAGGGATGATCACAGTTTGGCCACACTAATGTTATGCCTTATCAAAATAACTTCTGCATTCTTGCTCAATCACTGAGTTTCCCCAAGGACTAAACACTTCTACCACTGTTTGTACTTAAGTAAACAGTAACAAGTGGCCTGTTGCAGTCTGCACTACCTTAGCTTTTCCAAGGCAGGGATGGTAAAAATGATTAACTGTTTCCAGCCTCAGCATTTAAGCCTCTCACTCATGTTTCCCTGTCCTGCCACCACCCAGGCTAAAAGTCGGTAAGCCTAGGTAGCTTTATCCACATCAGACCATGGTGCTCACATCAAGTTGTCAGCAAGAAAAGAATTAGACACAGCTTAAAATATAAATCATTCACAAATCACATAAACAAACTACCTTTTTTTTTTTGCTATCTGATATAAATAGTTGTGCAAGTTTGCTTTCCTTTTAATAGCAAGTCTGTTGCAGCTGAAAGAAGCTTTAAAAATAATCATGCATCTCCCACAGAGCAAAACACAAAAACTATAAAATCTCTAAACTTAAAAAATCCCATAGCTATGGCAGCAAGGCTGTTTTTGTTTGACACATTTCAAAATTTCAAGACTCAAAATGATAGAAATATATAAACAAAACACAGAGTCCGATAAAAAACTAACTTCTGGAAAGTTTCTCCAAGTCAAACCTACAGAAATATATATTATTATTTAATTCATCTATTCTAATATTGTCCCTTGTTCACTAATTCACTAAATTTCATTTAGATAATTTAGAATTTTAGGAGAAGAAATTTTCTAGCCAGTGTATAACATTTGTTGAGAATACAAAGAAAATTAAATAAATTATGAAGAACATTTTGCAAAAGGGTAGGATATGAACACTGAACTTGGAGCCATATTACTAAAATAATCTTGGTAACATATGGATTAAAACATCACTGAGTAGTTTCAATTAATACTCCAAGTACAACACACACTCCAAATACTGGTGTCTATATGGATGATCAAAAACAAATTGTTATTTATGAAGATGGTGGTTTCTGATTTTAATGAGAAATTAATTTGATGTGAGTAGGGGGAAAACCACTATTTTTGTGACCATATTGTTCTCTTACTATTATTGATTACCTTCAATTCTTTATCCATGGCAATATTTTTCACAATTAAAATCATGCACACATAGATATACACCAAATACAAGGCTATTCAAATAATCTACAAATATTTTAGTGCAACAACTTAAGAACTGAAACTCTAGCCCAGACACCTTTTAATGTCAGCTGTTTCTTTGGGGTGTGTGCGTACAATGCATATAAAAGTAGGCACTAGCAATCACCATTTCATTTTCTCCAAACCTGAGAATTAATATAAACTATACAGAGGACTGAGACAATCCTGGCCAAATGCTGACTGTGTATTGCAATCAGAATCCAAATTACTGTATATCTGCCTTTGTTCAGAACTGTTCTGTGACGTGTCCCTGAAGTTGATGGGGCTATCCTGAGACTGAAAGCGAGTAATTCAAAAAAGTCTCTCTACATTCTTACAGATTTATGTTAAAAACAAAGCCCTGAATACATGTGATACCTTGGTATACCTTCAATACATCTGACACATTTTTGACTCGCTCTTGGAGCACAAACAAGGTCAACTCACTATTTTAACTTGTAAACCTGACAGGAGCACTAAGAAAACCACAAATACTATGCCTGTGCAGTTGCAAAGCTTCCTGTGACTACCCATTCTACTCTATACCAGCTACCTGGTGACTTCTGGCCAATGGTACTCCTGGGTGAAGTTTAACGCGGCATTCACGCTGATAAAAGAATTAGCCTGCTTTCCTCAGTGCAGCACATGTTTTACAGTCCTAGGCAAACACTGACACTACAATCAGGTACCAGATCTCTCCAGGCAGTTACACAGTATTATAAATTAAGGAAATAGAAATACATAAACCCGAGTGGCCAATCTTATATCTGAAGATGCATCCCAAATGCTCGTGTGACAGAGCCACAAAAGCAGTGTGAGACATGGACAGCTGGCACAGGGGAATGGACTGAGCTCCAGGAGTGGGTCATAGATGGCACAGTGGTTCAACAGTGGCTGGATGGAGGTGGGGTGAGCACACAGCTGGGTGCAATGCCAACTTTGGAAGCCTTCACAGCCCAGTACCTCTCCTGGTCGCCAATGCAATTTACACACAGCAGCTCTCTACTGATCCAGCCACCAGAGTGACTGGCTGACTACTTGGAACAGCTCACAAGCAGCACAGGTATCAGAGGTATTTTCAAAACAACACTCACTATTCTGCTAATTCTGGACTTGAAAAATGGCTTATGCTTCTTGACCTGAACACACTAACCACAGTTTTCTGCCACAAGAGAATACACGCTCACTTCAAAGAGAAACAATAAAAACAAATAATAAATATAGCCCAATAGAGCAATTTTTTTTCTCTCTTTTGTTCCACCAAAATGAGTAATAAAGTATTGTTCATTAGTTTATTGGGGCAAGCCACCTGGACTCTACTACTCTTTCTGATTTTTCTGATTCTTCCGTGACTGCACACCACTACATTTTGTAGGTCAAAACTCACACAACACGTTCTTTTAAGAGATAAAAATACCTCTGTAGTGGTTCCAATGTCAGCAGATGGACTGTATGTGCTGGTATCTGGTGGAATGGTACCAATGCTACTTTTAACTGGGGAGCTGGGAGGAACAGGTCCTGTCATGGTTTCAGTATAGACAGAAGACACAGGTTGATATAGAACTCCTTTCCTCTGAATTTTATTCCAAACTTTACTTGTGATCTCAGCCAGTTCATACAGAAGCTGCACCTAAAGGAAAAAAATAAAACTTAATTTTAGGATGAAGCTTTTCTTAACAAGGTGAAGGAAAAATCATCAAAGTCCTTCACTGAGACTTAGAACATAGCAGAACTGAACTTGTCACCACTTAGAATGTTCTGATAAGAAAATACATTGCATCATTTACAGTATATTGACTTTGATAAAAAAAATCTGTTCTTTGTGTAAACATATGACACATAGCTCAAAAAAACCAATAACATGGTCTTGTAAAACTTTTCCCAACAAAAATTATAACAATTAAGCAAAGGTAATTTAGTATATATTTCATACATATAGATACTGTCTCTAGGAAAAGTCATGTAAACTTTATAAAATATTAAAAATGCAAAATTAATCAATCCAATTCTATTAAAATAATGATCCCATACAGCATGTGAAACTGATCTGGCTTTGGAAGAATATTCACTACCAAACTCAACAGTCTCCCGGCATATGTCATTCCAATATTTAGAAACGCACTGTTTAACTTGCACATTGTTTGACCCAGTTCTAAGATATTTACATAAGTTTTTGTAAATAGGCATTAATCATGGAATTTGCATGACAACATATTGGAATATACTGTATGAAAAAGGTCAGTGAAAACTGAAAATAATATATAAGCAGATTCACAGCTGGATACCATACCAAAGTTGCCATTATAAAAAATTTAAATTCTCATATTTGTAAGAACTTTAAGCCTCAGGACACTTTTGCTCTACAAAGCTGGCTTCTTATGTGGGCAGAACAGATGCAGAAAAACACTGCTGTCAATCTATATTTGATATAAAACAGTACTTGATTTTGTGCGTGAGAATGTGTGATGAAGTCTCAAAGTACATGGTGCAGTCTTTTCTTAAGAGGTGAAATGCTGGAATTTTATAAAAACCTTCTTAATTCATCTTGGATTTTCTTTTGAAGTTTCAAGGTTTACACAGAGCAGGTCACATAATCTTTTGACAGAATTTTCCTCAGAGAAAATAAACTTTACATTACTTTTTTTTTTCCTTCATATACAGAGCAATCTACAGCCAAACAATTCTGGCTCTGGTGAAGAACTCCTTCAGTTATGTTCTGAAGTATTTTGTGTCTGTAGCACTCTGATAGGCGCTGGTAACCTTTAAACTATCAAATTCAAATTTTTAAGCTTTCCCGAGTCTTTTCCATGTAAAGCAGGAAGCTCAACTAATGTCCTAATGCAACTAACTAATGTAACGTCCACCCAATTGATTGACTAATATAACATTAACTGGTGTTGACACTTTGCTGGCAAAATTATCGCTAGAAATTTAATAGGATACAGGCAGATATCCAAATCATACATGCCTGCAATTTCCTCATGTCCTAATTTTTTCCAAGAAACCAAAAGACAACGTAACCTATGTTTTTATGTTTTAATGAAGCAGTGCTTTCAGAAAATTATTTATGCTATTGATCCTAAAGGCAGAAAGTAATGCAAAAGAAGAAACTTATGTTAACATATATGTTCACATACAAGGTGAAGAGGTTTGTCATCAATTAATCCAACACTGAAAGGTTCAAATCTTACTGGGGTTGCAGCAGTCATAATCAATTACAGCTAATAATTACTTATCTTGTCAGGGAGACTTATTTAAATTGCTCAGGCTAGAATCTCTCCAGCCACTCTGAAACAGTGGCTATTTCAGACAGCAGTAGCCATGTCTCTGAACATCACCAGCAACCAGCCAACCAAGCAGTATGATCAAAATACTCTATCCCCTTCTGAAGCTAGGGACAAAATAAGTTTGTAGGTAATTGGGAGTGGGGCTGTGGCCAAGCCTCATCCCCAGTGGGCTACAGCTGGGAAAAACAGATGAACAGTACTGAAAGCAACGAGACATGGAATGCCGAGCAGTCACCAAAGGGAACAGAGGGTACAAAGGAGCAATGCATGAACACCGAGGGGTATTAAAGGCTGGGCTAAAGAACAGGAAGGGTAGATTCTTGCAGCCTTCTGAAGTGACATGATTTTACTCTGTATGGGCAAATGCTTCAGAGCCTTCTGAAATTGCATGGTGATACTCTCTCTGTGTATCGTGGCCGTCACAACTGCGATATAAGTTCAGCAAACATAAAAACACATTTCTGTTAGAGGGAGATGATTTTCACAGAGTTATGTCAAAAGGTGAAAATACCAAAAAGCCTCACAATAAAGCTTCATTAAAACAAAAAAGATGGCACATGTCTACATGTAAATAAAATTTCGAAACTTTGATAAAATCACATGTTTGGTAATTTATTTTTAATGCACTTTATTTCATTCCACTGGTTGTTACTGACTAAAATGGAAGGATTCCTTTTTCTCTTGTTGGTTGTGTGTTTTCAAATGCATAATCTCAATATTTTGCACATACAGTTCCGATTATATGAGAAGGGCTAGAGTAAGTGTAAGGCTTCTCTGCTTTCTAAGTGTTTTTGAGCATATATAATAATTATTTTTAGAACACACTATTTAAGACAAGAAAAATGGTAGGACAAAAAGGGTAACTGCCAGTATTTGTTAAAGAAGGCTTCCCCCTCTCACTGCTTCCACTGCCTCCTCAGTAAAACCACACATAACTCAATAAGACCCCACTGACTACTTGGCAAAATCTGTAAAGCTCAATATGTTACAGCATTTTATACTTTAAAAATAACATATTACTGCAAAACTGAAAACTACAACCAAGGACAACATCCTGGAAATTTTGTACACTGGAAGTATCTATTGACTTTACAACCATCAGGACATGCTTGCACATTAAATCATAATAGTCATATAAATATAATACTTCACCTTTGCTACCATTTAACAAATTCACCAAATTTCACCTAGTTTGAGGCTGTCATCTACAGAAAAAATACAGCCCGTCACTGTAAGGAATCATATTTCATACTGTGAATTTATGATTATCAAATGCTGTTTATGGAACTGCATTTTTCATCTTCTATCCTTCTGACATCTGGTTTAAGAAGACTGATTGCATTTTTTCTTCCCTTTTGCGTAAGTAAAGAAGAAAGGACAAGTCAGGCACATGTAAAGGAGAAAAGACATTTCCAGAACCTTTAGTAAACTCAAATAATTTCTCTGCATCCTTTCAGTCATTAGAATACTTCAGTAAGTTAATAATATCACAGTGTACAAGGACACCCTTTAAAACAACAACATTTCATATTACAACTTACTAATATTACTAATATTACTATTATTACTAATATATTATTACTAATATTACTAATATTTCATATTACAACTTCATTTTAACAGTTCACTATGCACATAATACAATTTATATGTAGCTTAGAGTTTCAGTTTTTTAGTGGAAATATTTTCTTACAGTTTGCAAAACAAATTACTTAATTATACTTTAACAGGAATGCTTGAAAAATATTGTATTTTTCTATTTTCTTCTTAGTTCTCAACTCACATTTAGGTAAGACTTGCACTTGTAACAATGCTATTCCAATTCTAATATTAATAAATACCTACTATATTTGAAATTACAGCAAACTAGGTCCAATTAATTAAAATAAGAGATGTGCCTTCTGAAAAAAATCTAAGAACACCTTTTCCTTTTAATAAAAACAAATTAGGTGGTAACTTTTGTTTACATGAATTCATCTGTGTTTTCTTCCTTTTACTGCAGGACACCATTGTTTGCCTAAAAGACACTTCATGTTCAAAGAAACGTTAGTTCCATGAAAATGTAGCAAAAAAACTACATTAAACCACTTCAATACAAGAATCCACAGTGACAGCAGAACAGTATCATAGCATTTAATGGTACATCTGCAATTCATTTCACTCCATCAGCCAAAAGACGCATTTATACTACAGCTATTACATTTGGAAAGGAGTTTAAATTACAGAAGTTGAGAGAGCTTCAAAGCAAATCTCAATCTAAGCACCTTGATCTTGATGGCCCAATTAAAAAAAAATTAAGATAGAGCCCCTCTTCATCAAAATGCAGATCAATCGTACTTAAATCAAGTTTTTTTAAATTTCCTTTTATAAATCAATTAAATGTACCAACCTGGGGGTTAGAGCATTTTATTTCAAGGGATTCGAGGTCGACGTGGAGGCAGACGACAAACGAGTGTCTGGATTCCGGCCCTGAAGAAAGCAGTTTCTGTGAAGTCACAGCTAAAGTAGAAGTGCAGCCCATTGGTTCTACCAAATTAAGAGTCATTTGTTGGCCAAGAAGGGTATATACGCTGAAATTATGCAGACTAATTGTCCATGGAAAAGCATCACCTAGTGATTAAAAAGAAGGGAGTTAAACAATTACTTAATAAAAAGTAGGGTATTAATTTCACAAAACTAGCAAAGGCCTTATTCTAAACCACCTTACAAGTCAGCAAGTACAATCCACAACCATTAAATTGATCTCAAACTGTCATAAATATAATTCAACCATTATAGCCATGCTATACTTCAAAATCTAAACAATAGCAATACATTTTTTACGACTTCTAAAAACTGAAACCCATTGGGAATTTTACCTCCAAACTGTGAACAAACATGTACAACATAGTCTTTAAAGACATCTTTCTTCTTCATATACTTTTCCTCAAACTGATGAATATCTAGAAAACACTCCCCACTTTTTTCAGTGTATGGATGCAGTTCAGAGGCAACTCCTTCTATTATATATTTATATCTCTTTACAGGTTGTAATACTAAAAAAGTGAATTCTTTCCTTTAAAAGCCTACAGGTTGCATCTCAATACAGTGGTGCTGCAGAGTGAAGCCTATTTCAATGCTCACAGGACAGCTCTTTTCACTGCCTCACTTGAACTTCCTAGATGATGGATTTTCTAAAAAAAAAAAAAAATTATTATGGACATTTACTTAGCACTTAATTTCTTATATTTAGGAAGAAGCCTACCCAGAGAAGTTCCTGGCATCCCACCAGGAATCGTTATCAGGAATAATCACCGAGGGAATTGGCAGTGCACAGCTGAACAACAAAATGCCTACAGCTTCTGTACAATCAGTTTTCGCTAGGTTGTCAATAAATGAAACATAAAAGTTTCCAAAGCAGAATCACAGAACTATTCAGGTAGTTCTTTAAAGGACCAACAGGAACTCCTTTTGGTGAAGGAAAACTTTCCAACAGCTCCACCAGCTAGAGTTGAGAGGAATTGAGCACACAGAATACAGGAGTTGAAACAGAATCCCTGTGGTGGGTTGACCCTGGCTGAGTGTCAGGAACCCACTACAGCTGCTATTACTCCCCTTACTCAGCTGGACTAGGAGAGCAAATCTAACAAAAGGCTGGAAGAAGACAGGGAGAAATAATTCACCTGTTACTGTTCATAGGCAGAACAGATTCAACTTGGGAAAGTCCATTTGGAGCCAGTTGGAACTGGCTTTGTTAGATATGAAGAAAGCTTCTGGAATGTTCTCACAGATGTCAGCCCTGCAGTCCACCCCACTACCAAAACCTTGCCATGTAAAGCAAATACATGATAGCTAGGTCCCAGAGGAAAAATATTAGACTCTGGGAGAAACACTGAACCAAAATTCAAAGAATGCTCAAAAGAAGTGAGGAAAATGGGGCAATCAAAGATATGTGAACAATTCTAATTTTACTTGAAACAGATACAGGTTTTTGTTCTTCAGAGGTATAAGAACATAACAATATTTCAGGGGGGCTTTGGGGTTTCTTTTGTTTGGTTTTGTTTTAAGAAAATCTTCATCCCATTTGTCAGCTTTCCTACTGAGGAAGTTGGGCCTTTTTGTCACCATTTGAACAACACAGAGTCTGTGCCCAGCATGTGAATTTTCAATCCAGCAAAAGAAACTGCCTGTCCCAATATGAAGTAATGTAAAAGCAGCTGGATGAAATGCCAGATCCAGACACAGCAGGCTGCTGAGCATTCACAAACCTCAGCCATGCCTGAAACAGTCTTCATCTTTTCAGGGAGAACAGGGAAGGAGAAAAGTTCTCCTTCCCACAGGAAAGTTCAGAAAATTACTTGGTATGAGGTTTTTGTTTTTCAAAATTTTGGCCAGAGTCATGGACAAAGAGTCCAAATTAATCTAATACCCAGAAGCCTGGGAGCCAGTCTTGAGAATCAAAGAGAAAATGGTAGACTATGGTTCACTGGGCCATGTACCTTGGGGTCTCATGGGACAATAAAAAATTCAAACCAGTGTTTTTGACAATATATGAAGAGTGTGTTTGCTGCCTGGTGTGACCTACAGTCAATACTGTCCTGCTGAGAAATCACAACACTAAGAAATAGCACCAATTGTTAACTGTAGCCAGTTAAAGAATTTGGAAGAGTTTTGAATTAAAAGAAAGCTTCATTCCAACATCTTTTTAGCATATTATTTTAGTAAGACTTCTCATTTTTTCTTCCACAGGGGGCTTCAGCAATACATTTATATGGTCAAAAGTATATATCAGAAAAATCTGTATTTCATCCTAAGAACAAACTGAAAACCTCAATAGTTTATTTTGAAGCTATTACATACTGAAGAATTCAGTTCAAAGAAACTTGAAAATATTTTCAAAAGGTTTTCAGATTAAAAGTTTTGAAGCAATTAATTAATGCTTTTTTCCAAGTTCAGTCATCCAAGAAATACAAAAAAATAATTGTAATAGATGGAAAAAATTCAAATGCAAAATCAACTCCAATGAAATGTTTCTAATTATTACATATGAATTTTGTTTTTCTCTGTGACCACCACAGTAAATTAACATAGTTTATATATCATGGATTAGAAAGAAAGAATATCTATGGAAAAAAAATCAGTGGTAGCTCTTCTAGACTGCACACAAATATTTACCTTAAAGGGAAAACAATGATAAAATGTTATCAATTTACAGAAACTGCAGTATGTTGAAAAAATTCCTCCAATGTCATCCGTTACCTCTTCTTCAGCTCCATATACACTGTATGCCTCTTCTAACACTTCATTGAAACTGAGCACCTGATAAATCCTTGTTTTGTTGTTGTACCTATATCTTGTTTTTTTTAAAAAATGTACCTTCATTCATGTACAAATTTACTTTATGAAACTATTAAAAAATAATTCAAAGCATCTAAACATCAAAAGCAACACTGCTTATAGGATTTTCCCATATTTTAAAGAATGATTTCTTGATGGAAAGGAAATTGCCATATTTAGCAGAATTTTATCTACATCTAACCTTGTCATCTACATATACTACTTATTTTGTCACCTCACTGATGAAATTCTGAAATATTTTAAGTAAATTGGGAAAACTGGAATTGCCTTTAGTGGAACTACAGTACACTCAACATTTATTATGGCAAGATTATAAAATATACACATGAAAGCCCCCTATTATGGTTGAATATTCTGGTTAATTCTGATCTACTACTATAATAAATCCTTATTGTTAATTTTGTAGAGTACCATCACTGATTTGTATTAAAAATTTATTATTTAAACTATTTCAGCTGCTTTAATAACTTGTTAAATTTATAAATACCACTTTCAGGTATTTGGCAGTTGACTGACCCAACCATTAGACATTAACTCTGCTAATCTGCTACTTGCAATAGTTTAGAAAGACTAATTTCCTACACAATTTTTGAATTATTTTTCCAATGTATAAAAAAATTGGTATGTGGAAGTTCTTTCTCTGGTACTTATTGATGCACTTTGCTTCTTTGTTAGAGTTCATCACTAATGCTCATAATAAGACTTCCCACATGCACAACACACAACATTGATAAATCTAATGATTGTTATGTTTGCTCTCATTTTTATGAAGTACTTATCTTTATTTTAAAAAACAGATTGCTATTGTGGATTTTGTACACAATGTTGTGTATACGATGCTGACAGTTCTACAAAAGAGAAATTTTGTTTGTTTAAAATCAGTAATGGTAGGACAGAGATCATGAAAGCTTTATCATGCATGTGCTCTATTATATGCCAGGCTTAGCATTAGTATCTCTTGCAATCCTTAAAAAGCAACCTGACTACTGTGTCTTCATTTCCCTTTCTGTACTCACACCGAGGGGTCTTTACATGGATTTCTAAAGCCCTCATTCTCATGGGACATGCAATATTAAAAAAAAGATACTGCAGTCAGTACATGTTAGGTCACTCGTATTTCCTCCCAGCCATGCAACAGGACAGTAGTTCTATGTCTGCATAACTCCAGCTTTTCCAATGTGAGAACTAATTCTACAAGCCATTCTCATAACAGGTAAATTAAACACAGTAATTACTATTACAGATAGTGAAATCGACTATAAGCCCAAATGAACCAAAATAGGGTAGATTTGGATTAGATACGAAGAAGAAATTATTCACTACAAGAGTAGTGAGACACTGGAACAGGCTGCAAAGAGAAGTTGTGGATGCCCCATCCCTGAAAGTGCCCACAGCCAGGCTGGAATGGGCTCTGAGCAACCCGGTCTAGTGGAAAGTGTCCCTGCCCTTGGCAGGGGGGTTGGAAATAGATGATCTTTAAGGTCACACACAGACCCCTCTATGAAAAGCACGCTATTTTAATGTCAAATACTTATCTTAAATATAACAACAGAAAAAATAACAAATTTAAAGGTAAACATTTTTAAAAATCTAATGCAAGATGATGACTTGTAAGGAGGCCAACATACTGCTGTTTCACTTTAAACATTCAACTGTTCTTTTCAGGTTAAAATCTATGTGACACTAATTTCCTATTTCCCTGCAAGTCACTTATTGACAGATTATTTAGTTTCAATATGTGTTACAAAATTCTGTGAAGATATATCATTTGTCTTACTTCACAAGCAAAAGCCATCTTTCAAATTTAAATATTTGAAATAGTGATTCACATGAATGTCAGTAGATGGCTATCTACCTTGAAAATGAGAATATGATTAGCAGCAATATCAACAACAATTTAAAGATATTTTGAACACTGCTTTCTAAAAGTATTTTACTCTGTCTTACCTAAAAATCTGTATCTTACTGTATCTGACATAAGTAAACATTTTTAAAAATATGAATACAGAAAATTTACTACTATGAAAGATTTACCACTATGTTTCCAAAGAGGAACATTATTATAATATTATTAATACTATTAAAAAATCAATAACTAAAATAACTGAAAATGTAAACTTCTAAAAACAGAAGGATTTCATCAATACAAAAAATTTTCATCATTACTTTAGAACAGTGCTTTACCTATGAAAAAGTCCCCTTCATGTCTTCAACTTGTCTTCCTGTTATAAGAGTTTAGATTTTTGGAAGACCACCTAGCATTCCAGAAATTCTGACCATAACAATATACATTGTCCAACTATATTTATCACATTTTAGCCTATCACTATGGGTTGGAACTTGGAGATGTTATAGACAAATTGTCAAATATTTGAAATTAGATGTGCACAGAAAGTTACAATTCACTATAAGCACTTCTCCAAACATTTCAGTTTTGCTCAAACTGAGTTTCTACCTATTTACTTTCTTCTTAGTAACTGTTTTACATAAAAGGCAGCTACAAATAGGACAGAGGTCCTCCTCTTCAAAAGATGTCAAAACAGAGAAGACAAGGAACAACAGGTACAAGTTGCACTGGGAGAGATTTAATATTGATATAAGGAAGTTTTTACAGTAAGAACAATCATTAACTGGAACAGCTTCCTTAGAGATATGCAGCCTTTCAGGAGCAGGGTGTTGGATAATGTCATCTTGGGTCCTCTGCCATGCAGCTTTGGACCAGGTGATCATTCAAAGTCATTTCCAACCTGGCCTTCCAGGCTTTATGATTCTGTGATTCTACTTTAACATCTTCAATAAACACTACCTCACAGATCTCTGTCTAATTAAGTTGTACTCTTAAAAATACATAATGCAATTCAATACCTTACTTAATTGTATGTGTATATTTATTCAACAGAAGTTCAAAGGAATTATTTCATTCTTTATATAGGTAAATCCATTTATGGATTACTTAGTTATTTAGAATGACTGAGCTACATAATGTTTCTGAATAAAAGTACTGTAAAAGCATTCCTACAAACTAAAATTACCTCAGAGATGCAGCAAAACTCTGTAAACACATGGAAAGACCTGATTGTGGGATAGTGTATAAGCTATTTTTACAGTATGTTGACATCTTGAGGTCAGTAAGTATCTGAGTAGGCTGAAATATTCCCAAACGACAGCAAGAAAATGTTCCCTTTTTGTCCTCTTTTAGTATTTCATGTAATAAGAAAAATATATCAGTGAGCACACAGCTTTCTTAAAAGTGACCACACATACTGGTGAAAAAACCTTTTACTTATATCTTCTTTAGAATGATCCAAAAAATGGTCATCAGGAAAAGTACAGTTGACTAGATATAATTTCTGAGAGATGGTAACATGTCTGACTGTCCCTGAAGTCTTGTTTAAAGACAGAAGCAAATCAAGAGACTTTCACAGTACAAGTCCATAAAAATTTTTAACTCTACAGGGGAAGAAGCAAAGAAGATGACTTTAAGCTGTGAAAAAAACTTTGAAATGATCTCTTTAAGAGGGAGTCTTGGCATGGGAGAAGGCAATGGCTCCATTAGAGAATCAAAAATATCAAGATTGTGAGAACTTCTGTTTGGCATTATTCCCAGAGCAGGAAGCCACACACAAATAAATTCCTTACCATAAGCTTTATCCCAAGCAGGGGGATTCTTTCCTCTCACTAGGCTCTTTCCTTCAAATCTGGGTCTGACAAAACTCAAATGACTTCTTACTTTCATAAATGGTTTAAATTACATCATCAGTTTAAAACAAACAAAAGACTTCCGTTAAATGTATTTTCTATCTGTCACTATGATTAGCAAATAAGATTATTCCTACTGAAAGCTATTAGGAAAACCACATATACCTTTCTTTCTTTCAAACTTTTTTTCCTTTTCATTTGGCAGCATCTCTCATATGATTTTCAATACTAAAAATTACAATTTTATTTCCATTGCCATGAATTAAGGTAAAATACAGAAACAAGAAGAGTCCAATATAAGTGGCAGATCGAAGGGAGAAGAAACACAATGTTCAGATGGCAGGAGCAGGACTAGCTCTTAAATGTGACTTCCACTTAATTTTTCATACCCTTTAAATTGTTTATATTTCAGCAGCAAGAGAGAAAACAGAATAATTTTCTCAGAAAATGCTGTCACAAAAGCAATGGAAAAATTGCTGCATTTCCCTTTCTTCATCTTAGAATCAATACCCAAACCAGCAAGAATTCTTTCTAAATAATATAGTTTGGGAATACAACAAGGAACTAACTGTACACCGATGCCCTGGTTTTGTCTAGGATAGATTTAATTTTCTTCATAGTAGTTGGTATGGTGCTGTTCTGAATTTGTGCTGAAAACTGTGGATAATATGGGTATGTTCTAGTTATTGCTGAACAGTACTTCAAGTGTTTCCTGCTTCTCACGCTGCTCCACTAGCAAGTAAACTGGGGGCACAGGAGGAGCTGGTAAGGGAGACAGCCTGGTCAGCTGACCCCCAAAACCCAAAGAAACCAACCAAACAGAAAGGCTGGAACACCTGCCTACTGACAGGAAGCAGCAAATCAATCTGTTATTTTGCTTTGCTTGCGCCTGCAACTTTATCTTTTAAGCTGCCTTTATCTCAACCCCTAAGCTTTCTCCTTTTGACCTCCTGATTCTCTTCTCCATTCCACCAGGGTGGAGGAGTGAGTGGCTGTGTTCAGCCAGAATTGCTGGTTTGGGTTTAAACCACAAATACTGGCATTTCCATCAAATCCATGGACTAGCTCTCACAGAAGTCATTAAAATAAACCTGGAACCCAAGGCTCAAGATAGCTCAGAATATTTGCCTCATCTATTTCCAGTATACAATTTTTCATATATATATATATCTCTATATATATACATATAGATAGATAGATAGATAGATAGACAGACAGATAGATATACATATATATATGGAACAAGATTTTTACATCAGGATTTATTCAGAACACTGCTGCAAGTCCATTCACCATTTATTCTCATTATTTCTAAGGGCTCTGTTAGAAAAACCAAAACACAATAAAAATATTCAACATAAGCTATTTGTTTTCACTTGCTAGGTCCTTTTCAGCTTATCTCCTCCTTTCATTTCTTGATCAGTTGCAGAATGTTAAAAGTTGACCTTTCCCTCAAGCTGGTGTAAAACTCAAAGCCCCATCAAATATTAGCTTTTCAATAAGAACTACTGTATTTTCCTCAACCTTTACAATTTTTTTCTTCAAATCTCTACAAAATCCCTGCTACGATTCCTAAATCACAACACAGAACACAGAACTGTTGCCTGTCAGGATGGCCATTAAAGCCTCATTCTTTTCTTTTGACAGTTTGGTCTACTTATGTATTTCTTTTCTCATTTTATATTGAATCATAGAATATCTCAAGCTAGGAGGGACCCATAAAGATCAAGAAGTGCAACTCCCTGCTCCTTGCAGGACTACCTAAGATGAAAAGCATCCAGAACCCTGACAGACTTAGTGTCATGACCACTTTCCTGGGCAGCTTGTTCCAGAGACCAACCACACAGCAAAGAATGTTTAACTAATGTCCAGTCTGAATGTTACATCCAAGACCTTGGTAGGATGAAAAGTTTTTCCTAACCTGTCTCCATTCTGTCTTGGAATTTCCAATTTACTATCACTTCCTGTTTTGTCAAGATCATTGGCTACAAAATAATTTGAATATCAAAACCAATGAAGGTAAAAAATTATTTCAGATTCAAATATAAAAAACATCACAGAACTATCTCTTTGATGATGAGTTCCATGTTGATTTCCATGGGTCCAACCTTGTAAGTAGTATTTCTAGACAGCAGTAATATATAACAACATTCTGCAAAAAAAGCATTGGTACAAAATAATTTGAATATCAAAACCAATGAAGTTTTCAAATATAAAAAACATAGAATATCTCTTTGATGATGAGTTCCATGTTGATTTCCATGGGTCCAACCTTGTAAGTAGTATTTCTAGACAGCAGTAATATATAACAACATTCTGCAAAAAAAGCAGTACAAAATCAGAAGTTTTCAAATTAAAATGAAGACAATTTTCATGACAGTTAGAAATAGAAATTAAAGAGTAAGGTTTTTTATCAAGTTACCTTCTTCCAGGATGGGTCTCAGCACAACAAATGGGATTTCTTGCAATGGTTCCATGTGTTTGTGTCCAGCACTCATAATCTTGATCTGGGGCAAGCAGACAACAAGTGTGCCAGGCATACTGGCCTGCCCATGGTACCAGTTCCGCACAGTCCCAGGAATGTCACCTGACACAATAGTACTTGGAGAAGGCAGGCTGTCATTGGGAAGGAATACACAACAAGACTGCACTTCAAGCTGAAAAAACAAAACAAAAAAAGATTCTCAGAAATATTTTCCCCCTCACTGTGTATTCATATTAGTACAAAATCTGAAGTTATTAATCCATCACAGTTGACTGAAAATAGTCTTACCTTCTAGTAGAATTAAGAGAAAAAATGAGGCAAAATGCTGGGAAATAATATATGCTCATAAATTATGATTACGGGAGGGGAGAAAGAAGGATGTTTTTTCTGTGTAAATTCATCAGAAAGGTGTTGCCATATAAAGTGAAAATACATATATCTACATTTCAACAGCTTTGTACAAGTGCAATTGAGTCAGAGAACATTCTGAATGAGAAAGCTTTTTACCATTCATTAGCTTTGTTAGCAATAGCTAAATCTCTAGAACTAGCCAACATTTTATATGCTGTTACTTTCTATAAAGAACTGATTCAGGGAAAATTCTGCCTTTGCTTAATAAGCAACATAATGAGCATGTAAAAAAAAGGTAATCATTAGAAAAACTATGAAAAACACAAACTTTAGAGAAAAACTGACTGACTTTTAAACAAATGGAGAGGTGTAAACTTTAAACAAAGAGAAGGAGATAGTAATAAAGTTGATAAAGTTTATATAGCTTGAATCCCCTTTTCAAAGCAAATCAGAAGCAGCATATACGGTTTCATAGGAAACAGCATTTTTTTTCCTTATTTCCAATGCCCTGGAACATGTCTGACCATTTTGCCATCTTAGGAGCTTCTAGTGAGGCTGAGTGAGCCCAAACCAAGAACTCAACTCATCACAACTTGTTAACTCAGAGGTGATGTAAGCTGTGGACTGTTAGTCTTCCTTGGCTCTTACAAATACTATTCTGGCACCTGGATATCAAATGGCTCCAACAGCCTGCACACTTGAATGCTTTGTTAAGCAAATACAAGCTGTGATTCAGTTCCTTGCTCCACATTGCTTGGAAAAGCCTAACATACAAATTGCTGGACAAGATATTATTTGTAGCTGTGATAAAATCATTTGTTTGCTGCAAACTTAGGTCACACTCTTTCAATTTGACATCATTAAAGACAGCACAGCTTAAAAGCAAAAACCAAGATTTGTACTTCATACTCTCTCCTGAAGGATATTAGGTCTTTAGGACCACAATAGTGATTTGTAATAGAGCAGGAATTCCACAGCACTGTAAGTACTTTGCCAGGCTAGTGAGTACACAGATATTCATCTTTATTTCAGCATTTCTGTACCTTTTTGCTTAGACAAACTGACAAGAATTCACTGCAGAAAAATATAAGTAGAATTTTGCAAAAATAAATACATTGGTTCATGAAGTTTGTGTTTGTTTCTGGATTTAGAACTGTTTGAGTTGTAAAATGAAGCTAATTACATCTTTGATAAGTAGTTTATTGATCCAAGGTTGCTGAGTGTACTTTATTTATACTGAATGAAAAGCTAGGGTGTATTGTTACAGATGTAACAGATTTGGGGTTTTTTTTAATGGTAAATTAGTCTCTATGTCAATTTGCAAAGATTTTTACAGTGACACAGATCGTGTTCTGGTCTATTAGTAATAGGTTGTAGGTCAAATCATTGTGGGATAATGATAAATAGATGACAAAAGAACTTATGATCAGTATAACTATTGTTTTATCTGTGCATTTGCTGAATAAACAGTTTATTAAAAAATCACCCATTCTTCATACACACACACACACATATATACATATACACACATCTATGACGATTAACATCAAATGCTGCTTGGATATACAAACCATGTGGTAATAATCCAAAAATTCCACCAACTTCAAGAGATACTATACTTCATCACATTGCCAGCAGCAGGATCTACAGGACATGTTTTACAAAGCAGTCTCAAGAACAGATCTCAATACTCAGTAGAGGTTTTGCACTTCATTTACAGGTTAATACAGCTTTGTACTGAAGAAAGGTTTTTCTGATCACATTTGGTTTATTTTACTTTGCTGTATTGAGAATACTGAAGAAGAATCACAGGAGTTTCATCCCTTTAAATTCCTGATGGGAATTCTTTTTCTTACACAAGCAGCTCCTTGCTATTCATTTCAAACAACTGAATGGGAGTTGGACCACAAATTTTGGTGGGCTTTAAATGGTATCATCAGGCCTCCACATGTGTGATGGATACACTCAGCCCCCTTAACCAGACCTGCAGTAGCTCAATACAAGCTCCAAATGAGGTAAAGGCCTGAGCTGTAGCCAGGTCAAGAACTCCAGGAAACCCACAAAGAGCAGAGTGACCCAATGAGCATCATGCCTGATGGTGTGAATAACACTTGAATGTGTTTTTTCCAAGACTCAATTATCAAGGAACAAAGAAAGCTGTGAGTACAAGGAGTCACTTGCACACCCTTCCCATTGCATGAAGTTTGACTACAAGCCAATGACAGCCTAAGTGAACTGCCTTTGAGCTCTCCCTGCCAGGATGGCTGCACAGCAGGGATCTCCCCTTGAGCTGGGACACCTTTCAAGGCTGTTCTGAGAGGCAGAGAGACCTTTCTACTAACAACAGACCTCTGGATGAGTTCAATTCAAACTTTCCCTAAAGTGCAACTGGACTGCACACCCATGACTCTCCCCTTGAGCTGGGACACCTCCCATTGTTTGGGATTCCTTTCTGAGACTGAGTATTCTTTCTGTAACCCAAGGCAGAGAGATCCCTCAATTGCAATAGATCTGATAAGCTGCTGATAGCATATTAAATTAGTACTACTGAAATCCATGTAGGTAATTCCTTTAGACAGACTGTTGTTGAAGTCTGTGACTAAGATTGGACCTAAGCTTCATCAGGAGTCAGAAAGCAAGGGGATCCACTCTGAATTTCATGTCTCAATGAAAGGACGTCCTTACTCTTTGTATTTCTTCTCTTAGATATAAACTGTTATCCAGATCAGATCCAGCTGCACCTAAGCCACATCAGAGATCTGGCAAGCAAGGAGGTCCAGTCTGAATTTCATGACTCAGCATTTGGGTTCCCTTACCCTTTTCCATCTTTGGCCTCCATGTAAACAATGCCATATTTATTCCAATTCTATTTTCCCTTTTATGTTTCAACCATTAGTAAATGACAGAGTGAATCTTGCTATTGATCTTCACCAAGTTACACCTTCATGAATTCATATTAAAATCTCCTTTGCTAATGCCTTTGATGATTATTATTTAAGTTACTCTAAATCACTTATTCATGATAAATTGGTGCAGTCAGCAGGATCCTAAATCTGGATTTGCTAAAAATTGACAACGTGTAATACTACAGAATTGCTTACAGATATGGTTGGCTTACCTGTGTTTCATTTAAAGTTTTATACGATTAACAAATTTTGCAAAACATTACTGCAGGATTTCAAAGGCCAATACAATGAATGTATGACAAAAGTCCACATTTTAGAGTAAATTATGCAATGATTATAATCACATAAGAAATTACCAACTTGAATGCACAAGGGCCCAGTAAGTGCAAAACTGAGTTGCACCTGTTGAACTTCTCAGTGGCAGATTCACAACTGTCAATTTCAATGGAATTTGTGTACATTTAACTCACAGAATCTGGACATTTGCCTACTCACAAGTTCCAGTGAAGGAATGGAAGAATGCACCTAAAATGATGGAATTATATGCTGGACAAAAGTGAGAACGTGTGCTACAGATTGCTTCACCAATCGGAAAGTGTTTCAAAATACATGTAATCCAAATTCTTAAAATTAAACTACATCAATAGCATATATTAAAGCTATCATATAAATCTTTTTACACTTTTTAAATAACTGTTAAACTGTGTGCCTAAAATTGTGAATTTAATGTAAGATGTGACTGATTTATGTAACTGAATATAAATCTGCAGCAGTAAATCTTGCATTAATGTAAGGATCTGACAATCCAAGGGAAAGAAAATGAAGTAATCTGCCAGTAAGAAGTCCTCAAGCTGGGGGTCAGATCCTGTTCATGGAAACCATCTGGTTGGGACCCTCCAAGCCACACCAAACACAAATGATCTTTTAAAAAAATATCCTATTCATTAATGCTTCGCAGCTGCACTGAGTGTTACTTCATTTTTCCATGGCAACATCCTTTCTGTTTCAAGGATCTGATTTCAGTTTTGGTAGCAACATGTTCGTTTGCCAATACTGAACACATTCATGTGTTAAAGAGAACGAATTATTACATTTTTGAAACAGGATCACCCCCTATTTTCATTTCTATTATGTCAAGGCCTATACATGCTAAATAATGTACACTAATGATAAACCAATGAAGCAAGCAATATTTTCCCTTCTACTTCTAAAACGTTAAGTAAAGCATAACTCTACACTCTACACTTTTACAAACATGCAAGCCTCAAAATGTCCAATGACTCTTGCATAAAAAGGAACGTATTAAGTTACTGGAGTATTTTTCTTATTTTATAAAAAGGAATGTTGCTCACTAGAGAGAAGAGTGAAATAAATACTGCTGAAAAATTAGGTCTTCCTAACTGAGGAGGGTGGGTTGGAGGGAAGAAAACAAAGCCAGTGACTGCCCAAAAGTGCTATGAAGAAGGACAAGTTGTTCAAGTCTTTTCAGCCTTTCATGATAGTGATAACATAAGGTTGCCTTTCATAACCCACATTTTACAGCTACATAATTCAATTAGAGGCACTGGAGATTTTCTACAAGGCGACATTTGCATGAGCATGTCTCTCCAGGGAAGTTGCCTTTCTCTGAATTAGTCATCAACCCTCATAGGCTCTCAGCAGCAAGGTAATGTGTTTTTCTGGGTACAGAAAACATCTTGCAGTGACTCCCCAGGCTGAAAAGAATCACTGCTTACACACCTCATGTGGGAGTCCTGGTGCACTCAGTATTGTAAGACTCTAACCCAGCGCCCAACACCCAAATTTGTTCTACTATTCAGATCACCTGCTGCTGAGCCAGACACACAGTGTTTGTTACAATTGAACAGGAATTCTTGTTTTGAAGGTAGACAAAAGTAAAAATGTTATAAATGGAAAGCAGAACATGTAAGTAAAGGAACTAAGAGAGCAGGCTACCTGCACATAAAAATGACTATAATAAGGATCAGATACATTTTCTTTGACCAATTAAAACACAGTGTCATTGTGCTTCACAGCATTCCTGTTCTTTCTCAAGAAAACTTTCAAAACCTTTTAAAAGCTTTTATTTAGTTACTGAAAACACAAATTTCTGTTGGCTTGTGGTAAGTAACCAACTTAAGAAATAATCCTATCTCATAATTGACAAAAAAATGCTGAGAGCTGTAACTGCTAAATTACACGTCACAGAATCTCTTCCTGATCCCTGCACAATGACACAATTCAAAGAACAGGAACACTTATCAAATCTGTCCTCCCCTTTCTTGCCTTTTATTGTTTCACTTTGTCAAAAATTTTTACAAGTTATATGCATTAAAGAAAATAAAATTTTCAGTAGTTTCAGGAAAAGGATTAATTTTTTTCAAATAAATTCAGGGATATTTAAAGACATGTGACATACCTAAGTTTTATATGTAACAATTACATTATTATGTAGTTGGCACTTGTTGCAACATTACTCATTAATTAATTTATTTTTAATACAGATCCTTCATTGTTCTCAATGGAATTCAGCATTAACAGCCAATTAAAAATAATTGTGTTTATACTGCTTCACAATTTTAGCAACTATTAGTATGAAGAACATGTGAAAAATGAGTTTTACCTTCCTACACAGAGTAACTGCCAAAAAGACTTCAAGGCTGCATATAAAATCCTACAACAACTAAATAATAAACCAACATTTTATAATTAAATATGTAAGTCTTTTCACTTACATACCACTACTCCAAGGCATAAAACCTTCATGCAATATTCTATCAGAAGCAAGCCAGGGCTAAGGCTAAGCAAGTACCAGCTTTGGATCCAAAATAAACTTTCCAGTTACTTTGGTTCCAAACACATTTACTTACTCTAACTTCCACTACAAGAATAATCCTTTGATGATTTTAAGTTATGAAGTTCAGTTTTATCTGACGACAACAACAGACTTTTCTGTTCTAAAATCATGTAACTAAAAGGTCCAGGAACATGAAAATTAGCTTTAGAAAAAAAGCCACAGAGTCTAAATGCTCCAGCATTTAACCAGACAAATTATTCTAGAAATTTCCCTTTTTCATGCCAAATAATAATACAGAAAATCTGTAAAAACTTATTATTTAAATATAGTTATATATGTTTAATAAAATGCACATTATGTATAATAAAATAAATATACTTGAATTGTAATACAGAGTCATGATACCAATTTTCTTACCCTCTATACATTGCCTTGCACAAATTCCCCATTTGGGCAGGCATTGAAAGAAACAAGCTATATATATGGCATTTTGGTTGAAAACCATAATAAATTAGACATAGGGACTACTAATAGTAATAAAAGAACAGCAAACATATCTATAAATCCTTCATATTTCACAAGAAAAAACTACTGCACATTTGTGTGGAAGCATGTTTTCGAACTTTCCTGCAGTGCTTCCTTGGAGTCTGCCGAAATGCTTCTCTGATAACATGCAATAAACTTCTGGGAAGGTACTGGCAAATACCTTACAAAGTGCAGTTAAAGAATAAGGATGAAACAAAGGCTGTAAGCTACTATATGAATTCAAAGGGGTGTTTAATTTCCACTTAGATAAAACCAAAAAATATAATTTCATAGTCGTAATGATGAAAATAGAAACCATGAGTACTCTACCAAAAAAACAAAAACAAAAAAAACCCCCAAAAAACAAAACAAAACAAAAAAAACACCTGTAAAAAGCAAATAAATCTAGAAACTCAAGCACCAGAAAAAGTACCCAATACAAAAAATCCTCTACCAGGATGAGCTCTATTCTGTATGTTAGGTCAGAGCAGCAAGGTAATTAGGAATTACTCTTTGAGACAACCCCTGCCTACCACTTCCATCAGTCTTCATCTCCACAGAAAGAAACACTACTTTATGTAGTATCTATATAGTAACACACAAACTTCATGGTTGGTGCTTTACTCATTCCTCAAAACAAATTCAATTTGCTGGTTGCTCACAAAAACACGTACCATGAAAAATGTAGGAGCAGAGTACTGCAGTCCTGATTCAGCTTTCCCCCTTTACAAAGGGCCCAGCTCTGCTTGTCATCATTATTATATTATTCCTTTTATTATGACTCAAACTGTAAGCTGCATTTATGTAGAGTCTCACTGTGCTAAGTACCAGCCAGACACATAACAAAAATACACTGCTTCCTTCAAATAGATTACAAATTCTCTCTCTTATCTAGACATTTTAATCTACAGTGGTGAGAACATTAAGAAAGAAAGGAAAACAAGCAAAATACTCATGAAATAATAATTAAAGAGAAGGCTGAAAACGAAACAGATTTAATGGAAAACATCTCAACTTCACTATGTTCTGCAATCAGGTGACAAGTCTCAAGTTCTTGCTCAGGCAAAACCTGAACTTTTAAACTTTCTAAAGCTGTGAATTTTAAGTACTTTTTACATGAAAGAGGAGTGACACATGAAAGAGGAGTGACACAGACACACATTCATATTTCACAAGAAAAACTACTGCACATTTGTGTGGAAGCATGTTTTCGAACTTTCCTGCAGTGCTTCCTTGGAGTCTGCCGAAATGCTTCTCTGATAACATGCAATAAACTTCTGGGAAGGTACTGGCAAATACCTTACAAAGTGCAGTTAAAGAATAAGGATGAAACAAAGGCTGTAAGCTACTATATGAATTCAAAGGGGTGTTTAATTTCCACTTAGATAAAACCAAAAAATATCATTTCATAGTCGTAATGATGAAAATAGAAACCATGAGTACTCTACCAAAAAAAAAAAAAAAGAAACCAAAACAAAAAAACCACCTGTAAAAAGCAAATAAATCTAGAAACTCAAGCACCAGAAAAAGTACCCAATACAAAAAATCCTCTACCAGGATGAGCTCTATTCTGTATGTTAGGTCAGAGCAGCAAGGTAATTAGGAATTACTCTTTGAGACAACCCCTGCCTACCACTTCCATCAGTCTTCATCTCCACAGAAAGAAACACTACTTTATTTTCCTATCTAGTAACACACAAACTTCATGGTTGGTGCTTTACTCATTCCTCAAAACAAATTCAATTTGCTGGTTGCTCACAAAAACACGTACCATGCAAAATGTAGGAGCAGAGTACTGCAGTCCTGATTCAGCTTTCCCCTTTATAAAGGGCCCAGCTCTGCTTGTCATCATTATTATATTATTCCTTTTATTATGACTCAAACTGTAAGTTGCACTTATGTAGAGAGTCTCACTGTGCTAAGTACCAGCCAGACACATAACAAAAATACACTGCTTCCTTCAAATAGATTACAAATTCTCTCTCTTATCTAGACATTTTAATCTACAGTGGTGAGAACATTAAGAAAGAAAGGAAAACAAGCAAAATACTCATGAAATAATAATTAAAGAGAAGGCTGAAAACGAAACAGATTTAATGGAAAACATCTCAACTTCACTATGTTCTGCAATCAGGTGACAAGTCTCAAGTTCTTGCTCAGGCAAAACCTGAACTTTTAAACTTTCTAAAGCTGTGAATTTTAAGTACTTTTTACATGAAAGAGGAGTGACACATGAAAGAGGAGTGACACAGACACACATTCTGGGATGAGCCTGCATATTATCAAACATACTGTGTGATGAAGGAACAAGTATTTAACAATTATTTTATGTAATAATGACAAAAAAACTTGTCAAAAGTTGTAATTAAGACTTTTCCTTGACAGTTTTTTTGTGACTTTTTTAATTAAAAAAAAAGAAAATATTAGCTATTATATCCTGATGTACCATAGAATACTGATCTCATAGAATGAATGTATAGTTCAAGAGGCACAGGTCATAATAATTCTAAATGAGAATAATTTCTCAATAAGCATTTGATAAGTACTGGGAACAATTCAGTCATAATTCTAGCACTTCTAAACCATCTAATATTTGTTCCTGCAATCTTAACATTGGAGTCCTAATATGGCATCTATAATTCTACACAAAAACTCTGCTTTTACTGATCAGCAGCTACAATCTAGAGCAGTATAAACCAAAATTATTTAATCCCAGCTGCCTCCTCCTTGTCCTTCCTGAAAAAGTAGGCAAGTAAGCTGCTGAGCCTTCACTGTGTAACAACAGCAATTGTATCATACACCTCAAGAAAATATTTATCATACGCACTTTCCTGAAATAGTTTTAGAAAAGAAAGCATTCTGCAAATCTAACTGCAGTGTTTATGATGCAGAAAAGTGTGACAAGCAATTTTTATTAATATAATTTTTGAAGGATCTTTCCCTTTAAATACAAAACAGTATTTCAAAACCTATTTTAAAACCAAAGCATTCTTTGCTTAATTTACCCAAAATCTTACTTTCTTTTTCATTCTCTCAGACTTTGAAACTACTGAAATAAGACAATAAAACTCGGGAGCTCCTTTAAAATGCCTCTAATAAAAAACACTAGGATGCATAAAAAGCATCATAAAGTCTGGAAACACATAGGGGGTTTTTCACTTCCTTTTCATCTTACCTGAAGTGTAAGGCACTTAACTGCATTCCACACTATTCCAATAAATTCTTTCATCCTTTCCTCAGGACTTCTGCAGTTTTCAGATGAGTTCAGCACAGTTTTCACAGGGAGTGACAAAGGACGAGATTCTAATGCAAACAAAAAAAACTCAGTTACAAAAAGAAATATAAGTAAATAATATACTTACTGATAGCAAAGAAAAACAATTACTGTACATTCCAAAAGTCTTTCTCTCACTGTGTATATCTCATTAGGCACATAATAATAATGTGTCTGGATTAGTTTTAAACTTGTCAATACAACTGTACCAGTTAAGACTTGTGAGAAATACAACACAATAAAATTAAATGTTCCAACTTTTTCAACATGAACTGCTAAGAAAATATTATGAAGAATGTTTGACTTAAACAAATTAGGATAGTTTTCAAAGTGTGATAACCTATTTGATGATGCAATTGAAATTCAAGAGGTTTTCACATACATTGCTGCGGGTGTCATCTAAAGGTATCACCTTTTTAAAATTGTAAGAAATGACAGACCACATTAAATAACAGCCTTTAATTCATTTTCTTTGAAAAAATCCCATTTAAAAATTTGAGTATGCATCAAAAAAGGCATAGAAATTAAACTATTTTCTTACTTTGTCAAATTTTAAGGCAATAAAGTATTAAATATTTCAGCAAAATTCATTGTTTTCTAATAAAAAGAGACATTTCCTTAAACTGTTATTTAAAAACATGAACATGAAAAGATTTTAGAAACGTTAAATCAAATGTAAACACATTAGAACTTCAAAACAGGACTGTGAGTGGTGCATAGTTCCTTCTGACATGTTTTACAGAATATCCACCTCACTGTGTATTGGGATACCCATAGCACAACTGTCAGCTTATTTGACATTTCTAGTGTTGGCCTACATGTTGTTGAGCTGATAAAACTGCAGGAATAAATTACAAAGACTTCATTACTTAAATTTAAACTAAATTGAAATCAGCATGTGACAATTTATGTCTACCAATTTTACAGCCAGGAGAAATCTGTGGCATGAAAATTACAGAAAAATTCTTAAGAAAAAATTATGCTATCAATTGATCTAAGGAAAGCAAAATTACCTGATCGTTGATATGCATCACTGGTTCTTCAGTAATGCAATGAAACATGGCAAGATTTTAAACTGACACATTTAAGTGGTGACCTTTTGCCAAGATAATGCAATGTTAATGTCACTGGATGAATTAATCTGTGACATTTTCCCCATCAAAGCTAGAGTTCACTAACATTATCAGAAAAAATCCCTCAACAAATAGTATTTTTAATCATCTTAAAGAGAAATGTTCACTTCATTGAACTGATGGAGAACCCAAAGATTCAGAAAGAAATGTCGTCAAAGAGAGAAAGAGGATTTTTATGGCTGCAGGATAATTAGTCCCCTCAGAGATTCCTGGCTCCAATTATGGATATGTTAGAAGGATATGGAATGAAAACTGGATTGTGAGAGTGTAAAAAGCATGACATTTCAGGACTGTTTGTTGTCAGCTGTTCTGGAGAGATAAACATGTAAATTTGCCATCTGGAGAAGCAGCATGCAATAGCTGTTTATAACACCTCACATGGACAGCTTCATGCCATGATTATGTCCTCCACCCACATTACAAATGGATTAAGTTAAAACTAAGAGATTAATTAGTCAAGGAAGAGCTGTTCTCCTTTAACTTATTACCCCACCTCAATTCACACCATCTTCTATGCAGTCAGGCCCTACACTACACATACACTACAAAGTAAGAATCTGGAACACTTGGGTACCAAGAAATATTAAAACAGGAGTCTTTATTGAAGCACAGAACTCTGGAACACAAGTGTGGGTAAGGGTGAGAATGGCACACAAACCACTGTGAGACTCCAGGAATTTCACAGGTACAATACTTCAGGTCAGGATAAGCAGATAAATACTATGTAAACCTACATATTCTACAATGCATTCATCAGGGACTGTCAACATCCTACATCACTTCACAAGTGCATCCCTCATGAGTGGGATTTAAAGCTAGATTTCGTCCCCATCTCCCATATCTTATTTGCAGGAAAACAAACACTGCTAATTCTCTCTCAATTAGCAGAGAAGCCAGCAACAACAACCTGTGAATTAAAAATAAGATTAGCTGACTGAAGTACCTCCTGGTTTTCTACATTTATGTGTAATTAAAATCTGCAAAATTCCAGGAATATCCATGATAAAACCAGCTTTGCTATAATCCCTCAAGTTCAACCAACAGACAAAAAAAGAGAAAGTCTCAAAACCCAACAGAAAGACAAGGAACCATTCAACCATAAACCATAGAAAATAGAACAGGAATAAAAAGTATATTGGAGTAGAAAGAAGAAACAAGCGAGGAAGTAACTCCTGAAGAGAAAAGAAGAAAGTAGTACTATTTTTTTTTCCTGTACTGTAAATCCCAGAATTTTGCCCGAAAGGATGCAGGGATGCCTAATTCCCTGTCAGGCAAGGAGATCAGGAGATGACATTTGCTATGACACTGTTAGGTGTGGCTACCACGTGTATTTGGCCAATCTTCTAGAGTAGACATGTAAACTGGATCAGCCTCATCTGTCTCAGTACGAAGGTAATTTACTAAAATAATTATGCCACTTAGCTACTACTGAACTGAAAACCTTGAAACATTTCCTGTAATCATGTAATCAGTCTTGTGTTCAACCCAGGTGTCAGCAATAGCTAGATAGAAAATATGATTTGTATGAAACACTTCCAAATTGATAAGGGGACAAAAAAAATCCAACAAAGTGGGGACTGCTTCAGGTTTTACCAATTGAATTAAAAAAAAAAAAAACCAAAACAAAACAAAACAGTGCACAGGAACATAAAATGCTCTTATTCTTATCTTTTAGTCCCTTACTGTTTAATTGGTGCTTTTGCACACATATACACCACATCAATGACACATAAGCCACCACACTTACCAATTTCAGCACACATTGGTAATGACAAGACTTTAAAAAAAATTAAAAGGACTCATCAAAGGAGCATTTTTCATAACTCATTTAACAATTCCTGGTTAAAGTAAAGAGGGAGTTCCAAGTTCCACAAAATTAATCATTAAAGTACTCACTTTGTAGGAGATGCCACCAAGCAAGACTTATAGGTATAAATTCCAGTTAAAGGTGTCTTTTTTATATAGAAAAATGTCTCCTTCTTTGTGTTTTTTAGCCTACTAGGAATCAGTGTTTTCAGAACTTTGATCCAGAAAATACGTAAGTTTTAAAAATAAAAAGAACTTTTGTGAAAACAACACTACTCTGTGCTGTTAATATTCAGTGACTTAAGAAACAGAAAAGGGAAAAGAGAATTTCTGAGGTGTGATTTGGGACAAATGGACATTTCTTCAAATAATTCAATGCAGAAAAAAAACCACACATCAGAGACCTCCTCCTACTACTGGGCTGAAGAATATTGATAATCTGTAGGCACTTATGGATGGCCTCATGCTTTCCTCTCTCCTTACAGCTAGCAATTAAACTAAAAGGAAATACCTTATTCCTGACTTCTGTGTGGCACAGACCTATCAGGTCTCAATTTCTCTGGCACAAGATGGACTCATTTTTCCTGTGTGCCTCAGATTCCTCATGCATAAAAAAGGCAGCAGCTTCTTTCTGGCTGGAAAACGTCATCCTGCTGCAGGCAAATCCACACTTTCACTGGTGGAGCCAAAAAGCTCAGAGCACTCCTCCTTCAGGACAGGTGCACAGCCAGCCAGGCAGCAGGACCCTCATCTGTTTTTGGAATCCTGGATGCTGAGAATTCTTAACTTTCTGTGCTTAAAAGGCACAGACCCACAGAGAACACTGCAATTGACCTAAGGCTCTGGAGAAGACTTTAAAAGTTGATTGATAGCACTAGGATTCCGGGTCTGTAGTTGGTTAGAAGTGTGCAATATCACAGGGTGGAAAACTTAGAGTTTGGGGTTTTAGAATATAGAAACAAATATGAAGCAAGATGGAGGTTTTAGGGTGGAAGCAGGTTGTACTTTGTCTTCTTCTTCCTTCTTCATGGGTTTGGGTGATGTTTTGTAATTGGACAGAAAAGTCTGCATTGCAGGCTTTGAGGGATCACTTATTGGGTTAAAAGGGAAAATAATCTAGGTGTCCTTTCTGAAGTGGATAGTTTAAAAGACCTTGTAACAAGAGATAGTTAGCCATTTTGTGCCTTGCTAATGAAAAGCTGCAGAACTCGTGGTTGTGAGGCTGTTTCACTGATAAAAAATAATAAACATCTGAGTCCAAACATGAACTACCATCTCAAGTGCCTTCAATCCTGACCTCAAGAACCCATACTCTGTCACATCTCATGGTCCTACTCAGAATGTGTCTGTGCCATGACCTCACCAGGCTGGGCAAGCTTTCCTTTTTCTGTAAATCAGCAGGTTTTTCTTTTGTGTATAATACTACACAGAAGTAAAAATTCAGTGAAACTTATTACATAAAAGCTTGTTTGTCCATAGGTTTGCCTTCCAATTTTCCTCACAAGTCTCTGTATTTTCATACTTGCAACACAACAGAACTAAGCATATGTGGTTATAAAGATTGAAGGCATTACAAATCATCACCAGTTTTCTGTAAATATGTATGACAGCCAAAGAAATTCTTTTCCCAATACAATACAGATCCATTAAACAATTCTGCTCTGTGATTTAATATTAAAACATTTTACAAATACAAGGAACTGCAAAAGCACAAAAGGATATCTTTTAAAAATACTTTCTATCTTAATGCACCATTTTTTCCACCAATTTCAAAGTTAATCAAAGCAGCAGCTCACTGAGACCATGCAGAGAAACCCATACCTGAATTTATCAATGTTTTCTGAACCATCAGTGCCCTTTAGAAGTCTTTCAGTAATATTCATGTTTTATTTTTGAGGTGTCGTAAGACAAATTATTCCCCACACTCCCACTCCTGGATGAATGATACTTGAATTCTTTATTTTTTAAGAAGAGACTATGTTAATTACTTTTTGAAATTTACACTCTCCATCAAAATGTTTGAGAATGAAAGCAGTACTTAAATGACAACAGGAAGTCCTTTTAAGCTTATTAAAATATGCAATACATTTGCCAGCATACTGAATAGTCTTTGCATGAATAATTTCTTTGCTAGCCTTTGAGCATTTTTGCATTCCACTTTATCAACAGTGCAGATAATACATTACTTTTATCAAGATAATAATTGAGCAACACAGTCTCTGACAACTCACAAAAGTCTCTTACATTCAGGGAAATGGCAGCAGAGAGGTGTAGTGACTAAATTTGTGTGCTCACTCAATGAGTTAACAGCAGAGTAAGTGTTAAAACACAGAGGCTTTTACATATGTCAATAAACAAAGACAAATGTGATATTAATGTTGTGCAACAAGAAAGGATCTTTCTGTGTGAAAGTGTATGTTGGCTAGGGAATGCCTATGGTCAGCATTTTCTCCCACCAAATTCCTAATGATTGCTGCACTACTTCTGGCAAAAAATACCTATTCAGTTCTGGGAACAAAAATAAAAGAGGACTCACACTTTTGTACAAATCAAAACCAGCCATTCAGAGGCCAAACTGAGCTACTAGATTAGTAATTACAAAAATGTGATGTTTGTGTGTTCATATCTAAAGTCCACGCCTGAATTTATCTCAGTATCGTTTTCCATTCCAAGTACAATTTATACCATGAAGTAAGAATTTCAGCTTTGGGATCTGCAGTACGTTCTGATAAATGTGGAATTCTGCCTAGTACTCTGCCTTTTTAAAAATACACATAAAGTTCCTTAGTCTTATAAATATAACCTGAAAATAAAAAAAAAACATTTGTTCTCTCTCAACATTGAATTTCTTCATACAGAAAGAATGTTTGATATACTACATTGGCTTTGAGTTACTAATGTTTCTGAAATTCACACAGTGAACTGAAGAAATCATGCCACCATAACAAAAATGTTAAACATTTCACTAGCTGACAAAACTCAGAAAAATTCTTTTTGATAGATATTTGACTGTCCAGACATTTAAAACTTTCTATAAATCACCTGTGCCTGGACACCTTCCTTTTAAATAATCCAAGAACTAAAGCCCATTTATAAAAATCTTAGTATTTTCAGGCACCCTAGGTAAATGTACATCAGATTTAAATTCCTGATTTTTTATTCCTTCAAGTATTTTACTTAACTTATTTAGCATCTATTTAATTTCATTCATCTTCCCAAATTAATCATCAGGCATACATTTCATAGTAGGCATGAATAAACGATAATCATTCAGTTCAATGAGCAGAAATAGTGACCTATTAAATCAAATACTTCAGATAATCCATTGATTTCTCACCAGCCAGACTTCTCTCACATTTGCCAGGTTTTTGCATTCCAACAGCTCATTTTAGCAGGAATCTAACTATGCATTCTAGTCAGACTTTAAGAAAAAAATCAGTAACTGCATCCAGTTTTGCTAAGTACAGGTCCTATTTTGCTACACTGGAACTTTTTGGTAGAAACTTTATTAGCTTAAAATAAAACTTCAAATAAAAATACCAGTTTATCTGGCATCACCTGGTCCAAATAAAATTGAGATGTGTTTAAATTTAAAGCCTTGTCCTTTCATCAGTTTTATGTAGAAGTATTTAATAGTGGTTCAGAAATATTTCACGTATACTTTGAAAGAATTTTAAGAATTCCTTCAGTAAAGCTTTCAGAATTCAATTACTAAAACTTCCCATAAACCCCAAGAAATTCCAGTTATAGTAAATATCTAACAAGCAATGCAAGTTTTATTATATCTACACTATCAAATGTTAAGAAGTGATTGAAAGAAAAGATGGGGATCTTTCTTTGCCTGGTTTCCTATGGAAAGAAGGCTTATGCAAGCCTATACTCCCTGCATATGCATGCAATTCATTTGCTTGTCTTGTAACTCCTTAGGTACTTGCTAGTCAAATTCAAAAGGGTAAACATTTCAAAGGTACTATGTTTCTACAATTTTCTGGGAAAATAAGTAAGCAGGGTAAACCAGCAAGAAATCGGCAAAAGGAGCTCTGTCCTTATTAGAATTCAGGTTATTTATACAGAACAGAAAACATAAAGTCTATCTCAGACAACAGTTCTCAATTTTCTATTTATTACACTATCCTCCATCTACTTGAAATAAAAATAGTAAACTAGGTGTAACAGCATTTATAAAGCTTTCAAACTAATTATTTCTCTTTAAGAACATAACTCCAAAGATCAAAATACCAGTATTTCAAAACACAAGAGATGTTTCCAAAATGCAATGCTTTTATGTCCTTTATTTCTCTCCATTTGCACATACTCCTACACAACACAGCTACACTTCCTGCAGAATGAAACAAGGCTGGATTCCCTTTTCAGCTTTGAACTTGGAAGTGATACTGAATTTTCCGTGAAACTAAAACCATTTTGCCATGTGAAATGCAGACTTGGTCTATGAAAAATGTTGCCCCAAACCCACCACTGTTTAATTCTCTTTTGCAAATGCTCTTCCAATCTGTCCACTAGACAGGTGAAAAGCTAGACACAGCAATGAAAAACATCTGCCTGCCTTCTGCAGGCCTGATGTACACTCATGACAGGGCTGAAATGCAGTGACCCCTGTACCAGGAGCAAACAACTCACTGTTGCATAACAGGGATCAGCAAAACTTTTTTTTACAAGTGTATGTTCAGTCATGGGACAAGGCATTCAGTTGATAACTTTCCTAACAGGTTATGGAGCTTGCTCCAACCAGAAAGTTCATGTCTTCTTAAAAGATACATTAAATTCAATTCCATTCCATTTACCTATCTGTTCTCTGACTATAAGAGAAGACAACTTTTAGGATTCTGAGTGACATAAAATTAATAACCTTTTCAGCCTCTCTAAAATAGCTCCTTCCATTAAAGTCCTTCTTCATACTAAGAGCATGTATGAGGCTACTTTCCCAGTGTTACTGAAAAATTAGATGTCACAGTCACTGGATTACACCTCATAAGACAGTTTTAAATTTGTGTCTGTAATATCATGGCTACTTCTAAACTGATAAATGTCAGATCATGGTAGATGCCAGTGAAATTATATTTCACTGTCATGGCTAAAAAAAAGACCTCACCAGAAGGCAGTAAAAAATCCAAACCACAAAACCCCCACAGCCAATTTCATCTCTGATCATGGAAAATGTTGTATTTTTCAAACACAGTGAAAATAATTATAATGATTTTATAAATATGAAAGAAAATTACAGATTATTTTTGTAATGAACAAGCACATACCTTGAATGTGGAAACAGACACTTGGGCTTAAATCATTATTCAACAGCATGCCCAAGACAGCTTTCAAAAATTGTACTATTCATCTACTGCAGTCCATACTATCTTCCTGTCTAAGTATGTTACATATATTACAGAATTACACACAAATTCAGCAATCTTTTTGTCTCTATCCAGACATGAGAGCTCTGCCTCTGTGCACTGCTACAGGTCTGTGAATCACTGAATAAACATGGAACTGCTGAATTGCTGAGAATGGGAGAAGTGGATGGACAGAAAAACAGACATAACCTTTTTTTCAATAGTCTTTATCCCCTTCCTTGTTCACAGCCACATCATATCAGATTTAAATCACATATTCTATTATCTTATTCTGGTTGTGAAGCCTCTGGGGTTAAGAAGATTTATAAATACCTACAGTTTGGGACTTTAGAATAGAAATCCTGGATTTTCAGAGACAGATACCATATAGATGGCAGTTTTGCTCTTTTCCCATGCTTCATTTTTGGCAAGGTGTCAGTAGCCATTAACTAATAAACTGAACTCAATGTTTGAAATAATTTTACAGCTGTGATTACAAACTGCATTGATTTAGTACATAGGGTTGGTTCCTAACAGTTCTCAAGGGAGTGACTGCTGAGATCATACTAGACTTGAAAAGAATTAATTCCAAATCACCCCCTGAACAGCATGATTTTAAGATAAAATCTCTTTCAATGTGCAAAGACCATGCATATGCACATATTATCGATATAAGGTCTCAGTTTTGTTACAGCTTAGAACATGTGTAGCTATAGCTTTGATGATTATTAAATTTGAGGTATACAAGGCTCACTGCCTCTTTACCTAAAATGTTTTTGTAGAATTGGTAACATTGGATGTCCTAGATCAATAATCACTGTGGTATTCCTGATATAAAAAGGTGACAGAAATGATGAAAGAAAACTCAGACAGAAAGTAGGTGAAATTAAAAGAGAGGTAATAAAGTAAAAGATGGTGGGAGCGAGGGACCCAGGAAAATTAGAAAGAAGAAGAATCATCACAGGCACTCTATTTTTAGTTTAATGAACTATGGTCACTTATTCATCATCTTCCAACACATTAAACTGCTGTAAAGAAACAAATTTTCAAAGAATCCACTGAAACTTCTCTGAGAATGAGATTTCACCTTTCAAATTTGCATCCATCCAACCTTTTCTAACCTCTGTAACTGGGGGCTTTATAATCAGAGACCTTTTATTTTGATGATACAAAATTTGTGTTAACTTATACTGTCCCCTGAATTTTTCACTACAAAGCCATTTTTGACAAACCTGGCATAAGAAAACTCTAAAGGAAAAGACTCCAACATCACATGAAATTTCAGGAGACTGAAATTGCATGGCACTGCAGCAGAACATGACTCTTTTTAAATAAGGGAAATCTGTGTGGTTCACTGAAGCAGAGAGCATCTCTTCAATTAATTCGTTGCTGTACAAGGCATTTGCTCTTTGACAATTATTTTATATTTTTACTCACACTTTCTGCTTATAAATATCAAATATTTCAACTATATTATAAGCCACCATTTTTTCTCCGGATTATAACAAATACATAAACATTTTAAAATACAAGTGTGCTTGTTTAGGATAGGGTAGAGTTAATTTTCTTCACAGTGGAAAGTACAGGGCTGTGTTTTGAATTTGTGCAGAACATAGACAGGGTTGATAATATGGAAAATGTTTTTGCTATTGCTCAGCAGGGCTCACACAGAGCCAAGGCCTTTCCTGCTTCTCCTACTGCCACTCTGGGGAGGAAGTTGGGGGTGCATGGGAGGTTGGGAAGAGACACAGCCAGGACAGGTGACCCAAACTGGCCAAAAGGATATTCCAGACCATGTGGCACCATGCTCAGCAAGTGAAGTTGGGAGAAGCAGGAAGAGGGGATGTGTGGAGTGATGGAGTTCACCTTCCCAGGTAACTGTTACACCTGATGGGGCCCTGCTCTCCTGGAGATGGCTGAACACCTCCCTGCCTATGGGAAACACTGAATTAATTCCTTGCTTTGCTTTGCCTGCATGTGTGACTTTTGGTTTCCCTGTTAAATTCTCTTTATCTCAACACACGAGTTTTCCAGCTTTTACCCTTCCAAATCTCTCCACTGTCCTATTATTGGGGAAGTGAGTGAGTGGCTGCTTTGCTGGCTGGGGCTAAACCATGACAACAGGCTCTCCTTCACCCCAGTAGTGTCAGACACACTGCCTCTTAAAAATTAACACAGTAGATCCTCTGATATGTAAATGTAGCTTCACTTGAAAAAAACAGTAGTATGTTTCAACAATTTTAACAGTTGAAAATAAATAAAACCAAATTCAATAGTCTTTTCCTTAGAAGACTGCCTTTAATTCAAAAAAAGAAAATTCTTAGTCGGTGTTATCTCTTGAGAGAATTTGCACCATCACCTCTCATTTCATAGTACTCAACTCCATGCTGCAAAACTGTTTATAGAGAAGCCAAATATCTACCTAATTTCAAGAAATCCTCAGCATCTAGGTTAAACTTATTGTATAAAATGAATGACTAAATTCAGTGGCAGATAATAAATTAAATCTACAAATGAACTTTCCATTTTTGCAGCAATGTGCAACTGAAAACAGATCTTGATATTGAGTTCAGACTAAAAGGGTGGAAGAAGCTCAGATGCTTGTTTTTATGACTTTTTTCAGACTTTATAATTTCATTTTATTATTCCTCACAGACACAAACCCCCCCCAAAAAGCAAAACTGGCATCCATGGCATTTCTAGACTTTGAGCAATAATGTTTTCTTTTAGTAGAATATTCTGGTGTGATCAGAAAAGATAATACTCAAAGTGAAGACTAACAAACACTGAAGAACTAAAAGGGCTACTATGCTGAGTAGGTAGCAGACTGGAACACCAGTTTTCAAAACTCTGAATACAAAGCTATTTCTGTGAAATACGTGCCTACTTTTTATAGATTGGTTAAATAAATTAAGAAAAACTAATCTAGAATCTATTCGTGCAAATAGCTGGATTTGAACATCAAATATTCAAAATAATGAAAGTCTTTCTAGTGAAATAGACCTTTGTGCTTTGCAGGCACAGGTAGAATTAACGTCAAGAATAAACAAATCATACAATTTATGATGCTGATAAAGCAGAACAGATGACACATACAGTTAAAAGAAGAAAATACTTGGTACAGCCATTTAATCACAGGAAAAGATAAAGGAAATGCATAAATGCATTGTAAAAAAAATGGATAAATGGTAAAAATAAAGGATATTTATGAATTAAATGGAAGTCCTCAAAATTAATCTGCTGTCTTACTACCAGTGATAACATGACAACTCACTACTATTCAGCAAATAGATTTACTGGGTTAGCCCCTTTTAATCACAAAACAGCATTTAACTACCATTAATGAACAAGACTGTAATCTTAGTTTCAGCAGATAACAAACACCTTGCAGTGCTTCATGATAATCTGGAAAAAAACATCAATGCAAAGGAAAAGAGAATTTGTTCAGTGTATTTCAGAATGATCACTAAAAGTCTCAGATAGCAATTTTTCTTGGATGATCACCTACTTTATTTCTTGCAGACAGTACCATATGAATAAGTACACTACAAATTCCAAGAAAACCATATTATCTTGATCAGTGGTAATGAAGTTTCACTTTAGACTCTTAAGTGGCCACAAAATAATCCTAAAATAAATAATGTGCCAAAAAATGCAATTTCTATGGTGAGTAATTTTAAAACCAGTAAATTTTAACTGTTTATGCACAAATCTCAACTTCCACAGATGCCAGACTTTAAGCGATGTAAACAGACTGACTGAAATTAGAGATTAATCACAGTGTGAAGTCTGACAAAATTAGGAACTAAATATCAATGTGAATAGCAGATATTCTACTGAAAGCAAATCTCCTTTATCTCATTTTACAAAATATGTTACCTTAGACTATCAGGGCCCCAAAGACAGCACTAAACACAAATGAGAATAAAAATAAACATGTATTTGAAAACGATGCATTTGTTTATTTTCAATTTTAGAAGTTTTCATTTTTCTAAAGCTGAAAAGTTATTCCACAGTACTTGCACAGGTGATGCTGGTATGTTGTGGTGGCACATTAGCAAGGGAGGTTGCAAATGCAGAAAGGATAGTTTCAGTAAGTGATATATATATATATATATATATATATACATACCTGTTACTGTTTTTGTTTTGACAGGACTGCTGGCGTACTCAGAGGCTTGATTTGACTGCTGTCTTGCCAAAGGTGCGCTTCCAACTGATGCTTCATCCTCTTTTTTTCGAGTTACTTGTACACCAAGTGGAACAGCTCCTACAGACTGCTAGAAAAAGAAGTATCTTGTGAACCACTAAAAGTCAAAACACATCAACACAGAATTATGGCATTGTCATGAGAAACATGTTTTAAACTAATATTTGGAAATGTATAGAAGACAGTTTGAAACACTGATTGGAGCACAAATATTTTGAAAACAAATGGAAATGAAATGTTACATTCAGATTTGCACCTGTAATTCTTTATTTCAGTTTTAGCTTTTCAGTCTGAGAAAAGGTCTACGAAAACAAAAAAGGGAAATAAAACTAACTTTAGAGTACCACGATTGTTAGCCAACCAAAAACAATAGGAATAAACCTGGCTGATGACCAAAGTAAAAAAATTATCTAAATGTTTAATGGAAACTGAAAAATTTTATCCAGATATGAAGATCCAAAGGCACTTATTAACCTTCTTTAAATTCCAAAATATAGGATGTATTTATATTTCTCCATTATTGTGCTTCTTCCTAACATTTTAAATACAAGATTTAACTGCTACTGATTGTGAACTGTTGTGACTTTCAAGCATACCAATAAATAAGAACCTGCTCAAAATGTGAAACTGCTGACATATACAAAACTACAAAACTGTAGGCATTGAAACTAAGTTTGAAGGACTGCATCCTTATTTTAAGATTAGACAAGAGTGATGTGTATTAATCTACATGGATTCTGGAACAAATGAATTGGCTTTGTTGCTACTTTTTTATTAATGCAAGCAAGAAAAGACAAAATTATTAAAAACAATTTGATCCTCAATGTTGCTATACAGTTGGCCCCTAACATTTTGCTGTAACATCAGCTGCTATGTAAACTGCAGATGCATCCCAGTTGACAAAAGCAGAATAGCTCTACCACTGATTTTGCAGACGGTTATCATTTAAAGACGACAAAGCTCTTTTCTAAAGATCAGACATTAGGATTACACGCATCTTAATTTTTGTGTAATTTAATTTTGTTCAAATTGCAGTGAAAATGTAATCCATATAGCTGTGTAATGAGAAACCTCACACATTGCATTAGGAATCTCTGTGGGAAACAAATTCGTGTGAGGCGGGCAATGTGCTTGTAAATTTTCTCCAATAGAAAACAGATCACTGAATCGAGCAGTGTGCAATATGTGCACACATACAAAACCCCAAAACAAACAGAAAAATCATTTAATTGAAGGAGAATGGCTTCCAAACGCCTTCACCATTTTCCACTATAAAAGTAAATTAAAGTAAGACAATCAACTATTTAATCCTACTCCAGTGAAAACAATCCATTTATATATACAGTGGTATGCAAAGTTAATAGAAAAATACTAATTTCAATGACAAACAGAACTCTCATCTCTCCTCTTCCCTCTGAACATACAGTCATTAGCTTTGTCTCCAAAAGCACTAAAAAGTTTTTCTGGAATACAGTAACATGCCACCTTGGCATACCCTCCAGTTAAAACAACAACAAAAATCCCCATCAGCTTTGAAAGGACAACCTTTACACAACAAAAATACTTCCCACTTGCGTACAGAGAGAGGATCTGAAGTTTTGTAAACTTCCATCAGACATTTTACATTACTTATTCTCAAAATCTCGCAATTTATCTGATACAGCTCTCATAAGGCATAGCCATCTGCAGCTTTCTCAGCAACTGTTGAGCCATGATTTGGCAATTCTGGATGGAACACTGCAAGAACATTGACTTGCCAAAGTGAAGCAAGAATTTCTGAAGAATGAATGCAGACAATACAGGACAGTACAAAAGAAAATAGGATGGAAATACTGCCTGAAGAAGCTGTATCTATTTCTGAACCACTGAAGAAATGGATCAGCAACATATAATAAGTTACACTACTAGTCAAAGAGTGAAAAACATCAAGGCTATCACAGCCAGATAAAGCTGGAAAAAATTATGACCAAATATTGAGTGTGGATCTGGACAATGAAACAGCTGCTTTATCTTTGCTCACTGAAATCAAGCCTGATGTTGCACTGATGACACCCAGTACAATCTTGTCAGGTTTTTGGCATAAGATTTCTGGTTAAAAGAATCCAGAAGATGAAAGATCAGCATTGAACAAGATGGAAAAGGATCATCAAGATTTGGGGGTTAGCCACAAACTAATGAGGAAATTGTGGCTTGGGAAATAGCAGCTGACAAGAGCCCCACAGCTGTAAGAGAAGGCAAATCTGATGGGAAAGGAGGCACTGCAGAGTAGTGTTATCATCAGCATTTGATCACAAGAATCCAAAAAGCCAGCTATAAATTAGCATGTAGTAAACCTTAAATACACCTACTTGGGATTGAGCTTTATGGTTACTAATTGGTAGTGTTACAGAAGATACAGAACATGTAACAAAGTTCTGGAACTACAGCAGCTTTTATATGAGACTGTTTTGTTGACACAAAGTCAAAATCAGATTTTGTTCTAGAATACTGACAGTTTTATCAATAATGTTTTGTGGCAATTATATACAGAATACTAAAATAATAACAATTCATATATCTCAAAAGAAGAAAGTTTACTACTTTTCAAGTGTAATTAGGTTTTTAAGCAGTAGCTGAAAAAGTATAGAAAAGCAATCCTTTTCTAAATTTAATCTTTATTGGCACAAATAATCTGACACATTACATATCATGTTAAGTATGTGTACACAAAACACATATATATGCCATTTAAGCATGCAAATAGATCAACCAGATACCAATTTTTTTTTTTTTTTTACTTAAAACTATGTGGTCAACATGACTTTGGAAATGATAAAGATCTAAAATCAGAGAAAGGCTCAGAAAAATAATAGCTAAAACCAGCTTGCCAAAAATACAATTGGCCAATTCCTGATTTATGTGGAGACATGCCAACTAACTAAAACTAAAAAATTTGTAATGAGGACTAATTTGCCTTAGGTGAATTAATATTTCATTTTCCTTGGGATTTTTTTGTAATTAAATATTTTATTTCTGAATTATAATTTCCCACAAATGTGAGGCTGAAGAGACTGTAGGCAGATCTGGGAGCATGAGAAATGAGTTTTACAGAAAATGTGAATACCTGAACAGATTAATAACTTTCATTCAAGGGATGCCTCTACCTTTCACCTCCCTGAAAACAAACCAAAGGCAAAAGGAGTATTCCGAGATAGGAACCTAAATATTATCACTGGCTTGTGAACTGTCAACTTTAAAAGCTTGAGCCCAGACATGAATGGCTGTCCTTGAGATGGTACAAAGCCAGTTTTCCCACGTGGTGGATGCTGCATGTACACAGACCCGTGGTTACACCTGCAGCAGCTTGCAGCTAGCAAGCAGGAAGAAAAATCAACAAAGTCTTTGGAGTGGGGATGGATGGCAGCTCTGCTGAACACATGGTGTTTATTGAAAATCTGAGATCACTGTCATGCAATCGCTATCCAGCTCAGAGAAGAATATTTACATTTGCTTACAAGCATGTCCAAACTGTACCAGAATGTGACAGCAAGGAGGATCCACCCTGCCTACCTTGCAACAAGTTCTAATGACATGAAAATGCAACCACTGTTTGACTACTGAGTTACATTTAATTGTTTTGATTTCTAAGATTACTAGTACACCTAAATTGTTCAGAGGATTCAAATAAAGCAAGGCATTAGGCCTAGTTCCCAATTAAAATTAAATAAATGAATAAAAATGCACTAGTTAAAATTAACTGCTAAATCAAAAAGACTTGCTTAACCCCTGGGGTGCACAAAACTACTTTCTTTCCTGCCAGGTGGACTTGCTAATTCAGATGAAATTCTATGATTGCTTCAGGTAGGTACTTCAGGTATTGGAAAAGTGTTCTGCTGAAATAAAAGACTGATTAGCTGTAATGTTTCCCAACGTATGCGGTAGACTGCTGTCAGCCAAGAAACCCCTCATTTTCACCAATGAAAGCATTCCATCACCAGTTTCAAGGGGCTTCTGAAAGCTGAAGTTACAAGGTTTGAGTTCCATGTAGCTTTAGTTCCTTAAGCAAGAAACAATTTCATTTCTGTATCCTTCAGAAACTTAAATGCCTTCATGGGGTAAGAGGTGACAGATCCTGATAGGGATAAACACAGTGCTTCTGACCTGCAAGCAATACCAGAAATCAAAATCTGTCACAATTTCAGATATCTCTGTGCACCAAGAAGGTAATTATGCTTATTATAGGAATATGCTTGTTTTATCAAAGCATTTCCAGCTATTTTTTCAAGGTAAACAAGGCAACACAGCTTGGCCCTCAACAGCCAGCTTTGCTGCAAAATAGAATAATCCTAAATTTGGGTATTGAAACTTCCTCTTACGTTCTGTCATTCATTCATTGCTGCTCATTATCACACATCTGGCTCTTAAAGCATCAAGGATGTGCAATATTCCAGAAGTCATTCTAAGACAGAACAGTTTAAAGGATCTACTTGTTCTATAAGAGACTACTGATCAAGTCCTAACAACAAAATTATTTCATTTTAGTCAAAAATTCCAGGGAGATCTCTGATGCAGACTTCTGAACGAAGTACCACTCGAAGTACATCATCAAGATTGGTGTTACCCTCAGTTCATTATGAACTTTCCACAAAGCAGTGAAAGGATTTCATAACACAGTAAAATTCCTAAGATAATGGTAAAGAGAAAATGAGCAGAGAAAAAGCAGAGTTGAAGGAAAACCCATTTGATTAAAATGAATTGTTAGTGACTGGTTTTTTTTAATCTACCTACACAGCTGAGAAAAAATTCTTGGGTTTGAATTGGGATACACAGTGTTCCATGGAGCAGATGTTCAGGAAAAGGAGAAATTTGGATTCTGAAATGACATTCCAGTGTTTTAAAGCATGATGAATCTGGAAGAAGTGCAATGTCTTTCTCTTGGTTGTTTCTATATATGACTAAGAATGTTCACCCTGACCTCCTGGGTTTAGATCTACTCTGTTGCTGAAATGCTCCTTAAATTAGGTAGTAACACCTGCACATGAATGGAGCAGCCAAAAAATGGAAATATGAACAATACAGATCTATATTAGGCATCTATGAGTACATATTTTTAATAATTCAGACTTTTCCTAAAATTACTAATTTTAGCTCACAGAAATCAATGTAAGAAAAGTATTGACAAGGTACAAATTAATGTGCATTTGAGAAAGGTGACACATACCGATTTATAAATTTATTGCAAAAAGTATCACACATATTGACTGTCCCATATCAAAGTATAGCTAAGGCTCCTTATTAAGGAAAAGAAACTCTTCAAATTTTTATCTTGCAAAGCTAAGTATGGGCTCTTAAAAGAGAGCAAATATATGAAAATAGCATTGATTTGAAAAAAAATAAAACAAGCCACAGCTGAAAAGTCTTTTAAAATAGTCATAATAAAACATTAAAGAATATTTAAAAATTACTAGAAACAAGGCCTTGCTGACACAAAAGTCACCAGAAAAAAATCTTCCAAAAAAAGTCAAAATAAAATATTAAATTACTGAAAACAAGGCCTCTAAACTTGGCTTTGCTTTGCTTTTCTTTTGGAAGTCATTGTTAACAAGCTATAAGCAGCATGAGTATAAGAAATCACTCCATAGCGGTATCTTTGCTAAATTCTGGTCAAATTAACCTTTCATAAACATTTATAAAGAATCTACCTTCAACAGGGCATTCAGACTAAAGAAGCACAAGGGATTTAGGCAGATAAGCAATTGGTGCACAAACTACTCACACACTGTACACTGTACATTGTTTTAAAACTTAAAATGTCTTAATATTTAAGATCTCTGAATCATACAAAGAACTTCTAAAGAAAATATTTTTTTTTTTTTTCCTGTTGCAATTGTGTAAGACTGACAGAACAGAGGAAGATAAGAGCTTTAGCAATCAATAAAATTATGACCATAACTCTTGCTTGAAAACATTGTATCTTATGGCTCTTAAATGTTCAAAAATTAGGAAGGTTTTATAGAGCATTTTTGTTTGGTTATACTATTTAATTATGGTAACAAGCTGAATTTTTCCAAAAACAAGGCACAAGGCCTTTGACTAGAATTCTTATTCTAGGATAATTACTGCATTATATAAAGAAAAAAGCCAGTGGTTAAGTATAGTTTATTACAGGTATCGTTTTCTTTTTACATAAAGTCTCTTCATGGCTGCTACAGACAATTTAATTTGTACTATTACATGCAGTCCATTACCACAATCATGTTAACGATGCAAATGGTATGACATTGACAGTTGAGTTTATAAACTCATATTTAAAATTATTTCCAATTGCTAAGACATTTTAAATGCAAATAACATTAGGATTGTGATACAGTAATTGTAATCTGAAATAGATGATGAAAAAATTTAGAAGGCTGTATGAGGTAATGACATAAGTTACAAAATGAATACTTAAACAAAATTCGGCTAACAATTTTACCACTGATGATCAAAACCAGGTAGAAACAAGTTTCCTAAAGTAGTCACTTAACCCATCTAGTCACCCAGTATCAAAAGAGAAAAAAAGCACTGACTAACAGCTGATTGAATACACTGATGTTAAAGACAGACTTTAACACAAACACTAAAAATAAGCAGGATTGGTTACATTTTGGAAGGCTACATAACAATAAAATGTAGATAAATGGTTTGTTTTGCAAAAGACATACACCAGGAAATGTGCTGCTCCAGTTGTGATGCAGGAATGAAGAATAACTCAATACATTTAAAAACAGAGTACATTTATTAAAACAATAATAAAGCTTCACTGTCACAGTGAAGTTTTTCAGATGCTGGTGCAGAATGAGCTTAATGGGACTCAATGTTTGACAACTACTACCTAACAAGGTAATTAGGACACAAGAAACAAATTTTTACAAGTAATGTTTATCCTCCCACTTCAGGGGCCCAGAATGAAACTCCTCTGATGTGCACAGTGTTCTATAGTTATGAGACAAATATTGAGATTTTTACATTTGTCACTTTATAACTGACCACTGAGAAGTGAGACAGAACATCACTGGTGACATCCACCACCAGTTTGACCAGCTATAGCACATTTAAGTTCTGAAATTCTGCCAAACCACAGTAATAAGTAAGTTTAGTTTAAGGGAAAACCAGTGTTCTTTTCAGGTCAGGAATATGTGGCATGGAAATCAGGGTTAAGAACATGTCAAGGGAAGCAGACCCCCAGCCTCAGCTCTTTCTGTCTTTGCCAAGCACATCATATGCAAATAAGTATTTTAACATCATATACAGAATCTGCTACAGCACTCACTTCTGTCAAGTTATGAACTGTATGGCTCATCTCCTATTCAAATGGGGTTTATTAAGAGTGCTGACTTTATAACCAGTTATACAATGATTTGATAGACCATGACAAATTTTAAAATATGATGCACTGTTCAGACTCAAGGCTTATGAGGTCTCAGTAGGTAAGAATAGTCGCAAAATAATATTCCCTAGAGGGTGATCACAAACACATCTTCTTTGTTCTTTTAATTAAAAATGAAGAACTTGTGAAATTAAAATTTTAATATGCCAACTTAACATTTTAAATAATTCAAAATAAGATCAACAGTACATGCAACAAATCACAAGGAAGCAGTCACAAACTACAAATACTTGGAAAAATGCACTACTTGGCATACATAGAAGTGAAAGCTTTCCCTCTCCCCATCCCTTTTCCTTTTAAAACACATACCTGCTGAATGTGCCTGCTGACTCGTTTCTGAGGTTGGTAGACAAGCCACGTATACAGGACTGGATCAACATTAATTGCTAATCCTTGTACACTGGACAAGAGAACAGCACCTGCACACCACAGAAAAAAGAAAAAAATTAAACTACCTGCTCAAGAATCTCCTTGTGTGCATTCAGCTTTCTTGCAAACAAATAATCTTTAATGCAGACTTTTACTTGGCTTGGACTACATATATAATAAATATTAATACTTAAAGAATAACATATTCAAAGTGAGAAACGAGCGCTATATGCACACATAAAAATACTCAGCAACTTGCATATTGATTTGTTTATTACAACTTTTTGTCAAGAAAAATGTTTGTTTTCACAAAATTGCTTATGCAACTAAATACACACAACACCTTCCCTCAAATTCTCAGCCAACATTAACACTCTGCAAAAAATGAGTCAATGAAACCCTTGACAGAAAGGGAAGAATACAATGCATGACTCCTCACAACCTCAATTAAAAAACCCCATGGTCTAGGACAGTGAGTTCTTTTAATAAAGACAGGCCTACTTTACACTAGCTCTGCCCAAAGCTCAGGACAAACACTTTTCATGTAAACATGGTCATGAATGCTTTACAATATACCTTAATTTCTTTAAATCTCACTTTCTAGGACCTAGGATTACAAGACAGGGCTACTTTTTTCCTTGAAAGTAAACTTCTAGGTTTTTTTTGTGAAGAAAACCTCACATGGAAAACGTTAAGGCTCAAAACAGGAGAAAAACTACGTCAATACCCAGAAATATTAGCATATACATCAAACCCTGCACACTAAAACCCTAATTATGAAGCACTATCTCCATTAAACCTGCATTAAAAAACTGATTATACATTGATGAGGCTTTTTTCCTAATAGTACAGGTAACGTATCTATTGCAGCAAAACATAATTACAGAGCTGTACAAATCAGAAGCAAATGGGTCAATGTAATACAAAAGTAGCAACTATACTGAAAAAGTGTAGCAACTAGTAGTAGGCAATTATCTTTTCATATAAGCTTGCAATTTTACTACAAATTAATAGATGAAATAATGAAAAAAGTAACAAAATAAATTTAAAACAGAAATCCTGGTTACTGGAACATCCCATCACCAAATTCCACAAAATTACAGTAGTTCTATAATACCAAGAATCATAGTTCCTAAAGCAATATACACTACATTTACTCTGTGGTATACAATGTAATTATGCAGCAATCTGAATTTAATAATAAATTCCAATACATTCAGAAAGCTTGACACACAATTCAATGTACTTTCCAAAAAACAGTAAAAACATGTGCCTCAAAAGACACATCAGCAAAACTGTAAATGGGAAATTAATGAAAAAAATGTAAGTTATGAGTTTATTGTATATAACAAAATTTTAAAGCCAGCTGAATTCCAAATGGCAGAAGACCCACCAACCTGGGGTGACACAAGCAAAGCCTGATGAGCACAATGGGAAAATGGCAGTCAGGAAACACACAAAGATAAATCATCTGCCTAGCCCAGGCTTGGAGTTGGAACACACACTGTGAGGAACTCCTATATACAGACTAGTCCATGTGAGCTGAAGGTTTTAAATGTCAGTAATAAACCTTAGAAATAAATCTGCAGTTAAAGGAAAAGCCAATGTCAAGTATAAATGGGTAACATGCAAACATGAGCAGTGAATATGCCTTGTGGCAGGATGTGCAGGAAACTAGAAAAAGGAAGCAAAAGGTAACAGAGGATTGATAAAATATATGTTACAATCATTATCTTTTATAAGATATTTATATACCAATGTAAAGGACTCCTGCATCTTTAAGAGACATCGCCTGTTGTCAGCAGTACTTAATGAAAGGTTTAATGTACATGTGATACAGAAAGTGGGAGACAGACCTCCCAATGAGTGCAGCACAAAGGCAACCTACAGGCAGAGTCAACAAAAAATCCCACATTTCTAGCAGACTCCTGAAAAGAAAAATACAGTGTTTGTGCAGCACATCGTTCTAGTAACTGAACAGTTTCTTGATTACTGAAAAAAGGAGCTACAACTAAGAAGTTCAATACAAGTAAGTCAAGCTTTGAACTGAAACTCTCCTTTCCCTTCAGTGAAGTCAACATTAGCACAATCCCATAAATTCAAAAGTAAGGCAGCACAAATAGCAAACATTCTTCAAGTTATCTTTTGATAGCTTGTGCCCAGGATATTAAGAAAATAAAACAAAACAAGCAAACAAAACAAACCCAGCAGAAGTACTCAGATAAGCAGTTACTTTATTTGCCTTTCAGTGTGACTGTCAGGTAACTTCAGCTTCCTACTAAGCCACCTCTGTCACAGTAAATTAGTGAAATTTACTGCTGTGTTTGCTACTCAGCCACTATATTTAAGGGCAGTTTAATCACCTATGAAAACTTGTTTTCTGTATAACAGCTTTCTTCAAAATCAACACCAACTAAAAAAAGTTGCTCAGAGTTGCCTCCTGTTTCCATGTCAAGAAATAAGAATACTCCCAAGTTTTTAAGGAAGTTCTTACTAATTTAAGGATCAAGCTTGAAGCTGGTGGCAGACTCCTCACATGCCTAAAATTAAAAAAAAAAATTGCTATTCTGTCTCCATCAAAATGCAATGCTCGAGTTCCCTGGATTTCATTAAGATTGTGGAGAACTTTCTTTTCTTCCCCTCCCTTTTAATTAAATTTACATTTCAGAAAAAAGCAGACCTTAGTCCCATAGCATACTAGGGTTTCCTTTCCAGATCTCAGTTCTGGCCAGAGTTATCTATTACATCTATCTAGTAACAGATTTGAAAAATAAGTATTGGACCCAACACCATGTAATCTTTAATGTTTGAGAATTTCCTGAGTCATGGTGTCATTTGCCAGGCTCGGCTTGGGCAAATAATTTCCTTCCTTCACAAATTCCCACTCTCTCCAGCAGGAATGGAAGACAGGGAGGCTGCAGTCAGGCAGAGGAGGACGACGAAGGGAAGGCAGCAGAGCACAGCAATGCTTGGCACTCTCATCCTGTGGATGAGCTTCCTGCAAAGTCTCCTTGGATGATGACAGCTGCAACAACAGCAATTTTCTTCCCAAGGGAGGGGGCCCTGCAGAAGATAACTGGGGGAGCAGGGACAAGAGGGGTCATCAGCCTGGGGCTCCCCCATGGAAACTCAGGGGGAAAAAGTGGGGAAAACAGGTAATGTGGTACACTTCTGGTGAGGTGGGAGAGGACACCCACCCTGGGAACACAGCTGCAAAGAACAGAGGCCAGAGGGAAAGGCAGGATGGGTGAAATATGGCAGAGTCCAGCAGTAGGATTGTGGAGCTGAAGTATGTTCAGTCATCACAAAAGAACAGGAAAGGGCATCAAATATAAAAGAGACACAAGAAAAGAATGAAAGAGGCAGAACAGTGAAAAAATAATGTGGAAGTAAATGAGCACTTTGGGAAGGAGAAGGGAGGTGGCAATCCTTGGCAAAAAACTTTTTTTTGGAGCTGCACAACCCTTGTGAATGAGTAATCTGCATTACTGAGTCATTCTGAACAATCTGGAGAAAAAAAATACTCAGAAGAGCAGATAATAATCTTGCCATTTATGCACCTGAAAATTAATTTTTGCCACAACCACCACCACCCTAGCAGAATTTTTCCGAATTCTGCTCTGTGTGTATGCAGTATCCAAACACACTTTAATGTTATTTCCAGTAAAAACTTCCAGAAACACATTTCAGAAATCCCCCTATAAAATAAACTGAAAAACCTCTATGGGAAACTGAAGTTTGAGTTGATGTACATTTTCTGTAAGGGAGGGATTACAAATATGAACAAATTGAGTGATCTACAATAAAACCTAATTCTGACAATATTTGTATATTTTTAGTAACTAACTTAAAAAATCTTACACCATTTTGCTATATAAACTGCACCATGAATTATTTTAGCATTGAGCACTCCTGACTCCTAGATCTCTCAGGACACATGATATTTAGATGCTAACAAGTTGAGCTATCATCATTCATTTAGTACCTAATATTTTGAATTATACCTGAGAGAAGAAATATAATTTTAACCTTTTTTTTCTTTCTGTTTTGAAGGGCATTTTCACTAAGGCATACTATAAAAATGCAGATTTGCATATTACACCCAAGTGAAGAGTTCTATTTTATACAAGTATGTGAGTAACTAATTCTTTCTGCTGACTCAAAGCAGATGCATTGTAAATCTCTAAATGTGGAAATATCCAAGTCTGTTTAATTTTAGCCTGGGAGTCAACTAAGGGAAAAGGCTCCTCTTCACTACTCTGCTTATCCACATTCCAAATAGGCCAGTTATCCTGTGGCACCACAGCCATCTTCAATAACATCCCAAAATGAAGAGTGAGAGCTGAAGAATTAGAAATTGCAGTTACACTGCACAAAAATTAATCATACAACTTTGGTATACTTTGGAATATCAAGGGCAAAGCCAATATGACTGTCTTGCAAAATAATCAGCTTATCTAAGAGACACTGTCCTGCATTTCATCCTGAACTGCTGAGTCACACAAGGGAAACAGATACTTCAACCCACATCAAAGTTTGTGACTGTGAAAAATTATTTTTACATTATAGCTGCTACAGTAATTAATAAATTTTGTCTAAGTACTGAAGTATATGTCTGCAGGTCTCTATTCAAGGCTGACTTAAATGCCTACAGATGCAAACATTATCCTAATTTTATCTCAGAAAAAACTCCAAGTCTACTGTACTTGCATATAGTTTTACATTCACCAAGTGCTTAAAATAATTCTGAAATAAATTATTTTATTTGTTTAACCAATATTAGAATATTTCATTAAAACAGAAGTAGTGGGTTAAGACTTTTCCATTAACTAAGGCACTTTGGTTCTGTAATATCAAACACAGCTCTCTCATAAAAGTTATTCTTTGGCCAAGAATACATACCCCACAAGATTTTACCACCATTCCTTTTTTTTTTAATTGAAAAAGCTTTTGATATTCAGAAACATTCACTAAGAACATACTTCTACTGCTATCATGACCTTCTAATTCATATTGAAGTTTATAGTAGAAAACTATTTAAAAAAAAGGGGATAAACATAATTATTTTTATTCTAAAAAATAGAGAAAGTGAGGCAGAGAACTGCATTTATTAAATCCCACAGCAGGACCCAGAGACAGAATTCAGATGTTTAAGTTATAGGCCACTGCTAATTGGCATATATATTAGCCTACTGTAGCTAATAGAAAAAAATTTAATGTATGAGCCCATCCTGTGTTAATCATAACTAAATCAGAGACGTCTAATTTTAATTGAATGTTCTGATAAGCCATCATCATATTTTTAAAGACAAAAGTGTCCTCTCTTTATCAATATACATACCCAAATGTTCACAAATGCTGAATTACAGAATTATGACATAAAAGTAGACTCAAAGATGTAACATAAGAGGCAAAACAAAACTGTTGGATATACACTGTTTAACACAAAGTGCTGTATGTAAGGCATCATTTTTCAATGTACAAGAAGTCACATTTCTGGAAATCAACCTGCAGAAAGCCATATCAAATCAATGTATGGACAACAACTTTCAGTCATTTCACATCATCTCTGATGTTAAGAATGGAACATAGTCCATTTAGCATTTTGTCTTTCTTACTGCAAAAAACTTTGTGATATGCTGAGCTGGAATTTTCACAAAAATGCTAGAATATTCATATTTAATTTGTGTGCTGTATGTTTTTCAAACAAAAACAAGTTATCTTGAAAGGCTTTTTTTTCAAAATGATTTGATCAAAACTTTAATTTCCCTTAGAGAATATGGTGTGTGGGTTCAGAGAAACAATTTAACAGGCAGTAAAGAACAAGAAAAAAAGAAAATGTGTCGGCAGCTGTAGTGTACAGAAATATCAGCTTTATTTTGATACTGAATCATCTCTTTGAAAAGGTAGTGGTAATATTCCTATGATGAGCTGCATAGCACCTCTTCCTTAATTCTATGCTTTTATTGCAAGAATATCTCACTCAAGTATCGTTTCCTCCTGTTCACTTTAAGGTTGTTTATATATTTAACCATCATACTTACTATTCTGTAAATAAAAGGAAAATGAGGAAGTCTAAATTCAACTGACAGAAAGGACTAAACAGATAGAAAGGGAGGACATTTTATAAGGACTTTAAAACCAGCAAGTAAAGAAAACTGGAATGCTTTCAAAAACATGAAGTGTTTAGAACACTTTGTTTTATTCATAAAAGAATACGGGGAAATACAGCAGTCGAGTTTCCCAGAGAGCTGTTTCCAGTAAGACTGCAGGGTGACCCACACTGACTGGAAGCAGAGGCTGTTAAGGGACACATTGCTAAAAAAGCAGGTGTTCAGAAACTCAGTAACACAAACCAGTCGTTTACAAAGGTCTCTACCAAAATCTGGTCCCTTTGTCTCTTCCTCCTCGAGTCCCACTAGAAAACTATCTAACAGGCACTATTACAAATCAGATCATCAATCTGACTGTCAGTCATTAGACTTGACCCTTCCTGACCAGGTTTTCAAAATGGTAACAAAGGCCTGAGAATTTTAGCTTGTTTAGCTCTGTGACAAATGAGTTCAGATACATATTACAATGTCAAGGCTGTTTCTTTCCATTTTCTGTATGGAACCAGTAGTATCACTTACAGTTACTCCTATGGATCAAGAGGAGACTACATTCCATTAAAGTAAGAAGTGTTTGGAGCTCTGAAGAAACTGAGGCAATTTCCTAATTTTTTATTTGCTCTACCTGAGACCTCCTCAGTCCCATTTGAAAGCCTGTTTTTCACGTTACAAAGATTTTTAGTCTCACTTGTAAAACACAGTAATTCCAATGAATGGATGAACTACTGAAAACAGACACTCTCAAGCAGATTAGGAACAAAATCTTCAAATGCTTTTTATTTATCAAAAATTTTGCTAATTCCTTTATTTAATAGACTGAAACTAGAAATCAGAGTCAGGCAACAAATCCTATCTTCCATTTAATCTCTAGCATTACTTTTGGATGATATTCCATTCTGCAAAAAAATGGTGAAAAATTTAGTGTTAAAATAAGAAATACTATGGCTCAAACCTGGTTTTCTCCTAGAAGAACAAGTTCAAAGCAGATTTAATTATGTAGTCCACTGGAATTCCCTATACAAATTCCACAAGTTGTTTAGTCACAGGTTTTTTAAAGAAACTAGGAGATAAAGGAGAAAATTAACTAGATAAATCACAGAACATGCTGAGCTGAAAGGGACCCACAATGATTCTCAAATCCAACTTCTGACTTGGCACAGGACAGCTGAAGAATAACATCATGTGCATGAGAACATTGTCCAGAAACTTCTTGAAGTGTCACTTTTTGAAGTGTCTCTCTGTCAGGCTTGGTGCTCCAACCCTTTCCCTGGTCTATTCCCTCCCTGTTCCCTATGGAACAGGCTCTCCTGTTCCATGGCTACACTTTCCTGAAATCCAACCTAAACCTCCCCTGCCTCAGCTTCATGCTGTTTCCTCAAGTCCTGTCACTGGTCTGAGAAAGGGTAAATTATTTAGGAGAAAAGCAACAGCCCTAGGCAAACATGGTCATTTTCACTATGGAAGAAAACAGTGCCCTGCAGGGACCTGAGCTGCCCAAGCCACTACAGGACATCAATGTGGTGACCAGCTCTGCCGAGTTATCCAGAGTAATCGTGAACAGTGCTGACACAGGAACTCCCAAATATCCCATCTGACCCAATACAGATAAACACACTTCTCCTACTGGTGTTGTTGCCTCTATTTTAACTTCACATGTAAATGATAACTGAGCTGACTGCTTTGCCTAAGAAAACAACATTTTTATTTATTCTAGAAAAATGTTAGATCAATGTTCAGTAGGAAGGAAGGAACAGAAAATATCAACTATGCCACTGCATAAATGCATTGTGTACACAGATACTCAGAACACTGCATCCAGCTGCCATCAGCCAAAAGGGTCAGTTTTAAGCATACAAAGCTGAAAACTTCTGTTTTACAGTACCATTTATTCAGTCTTTATCCTCCCTGATTCATTCTATGCTCCATGCCAAATGCATTGTACATTCTCCAAATCCCAGAGCAGAAAGTACAGAAATAAAAAAAGTATTCGCACATACTGGTTAAACAATTTTCTTTTCATCATTGTTAAAGGATTGCCATATCTACATGGATATGGACCTCAGAGACAAGCTGCAACGTCAGAACCTTTTCTAAAGGCAATTTTATTTGTAGGCTTTTATCACTGCAGTGTTCTAGGTAAGTGTGAATGTAATTCTGTATGTTTTCCAGAAGCTGCACTTTACAGGCAGGTTACATAGACGTTACTGATGAAGATACCAGAGTCTCCACATATGCAACAAACAACTCTTAATCACTGTAGACAATTCTGCAGAACAGTTGATTTAAAAAACCCTCCAAAGTCCACACAAACTTCTGCAGAGAGAGCTTCAGCTGAAGGCTAAAAGACCATGGACAGGCAAGCCACTGAGAAAACACATGCCAGTGGAAAAAAACCTTTTGCAAGTCTGTGAGGGGAATAATACTTTGACAGAGAAGAAGTCTCAAAGCTATCTTAAATAGGCTGGGTTTGAAAGAATTAGTCATATAGAACCCTTCTATATATATAGATCTGTATAAGTTATAATAGGCATAAAATAGCTGAGGTTTGCTCCAAGGCTCTGAAATCATGAGAAATAGACATTTGCTGAAATACTTGATATCACCCATGAGCCAGCAGGGAAGAGGGGACCACAAACCATCACCTCTATTAATGCAGAGGATACTATCAGTCATGATCCAAATGTATTACTCCTAACTAAGCTGTGAGAATGCCTAACAATCTCTCTCAAGTTTTCTACTATGAAAAACAGCAGAGCAAAGCTTACTAAATTTACAAATAATTATTTCTATGACCTTTAGGTAGTTAACTGTGCATCCTTATGCTACCACATTGGTAACAGAATTGCAGCCTCCCTCTCTCTATGACTGGATTGGTAGAGTGCTACCACACCTTTTCTTTAACTGTGACACAACATTTTAAGAGGATTGGGATCTAATGATCTAGTTAAAACGAGAAATACCTCAAAATATCTTCTTTTAAGTGATTTAAATAGAACAGTCAGTTATATGTTTTTTAAAATATGGATTTTAAACTAAAACTAGCAAATTCTCTGAAAACTGCCAAGAAGTTTCTCAATACAGCTCAGCTTCTGCATTTATAAACACCTCACTATCATCTGCCAAAACTATATTTTGCAATTTCTTACTGCAGTATGCTTTGGGAATTGCAACAGGATTCTTCCCCTATGGCAGCAGGGCACCAAGGGAGCTATTTTCATTCCTTCTTTAGCAGCTGAACATTTGTAGCATTGTGACTATGGATACCACTGGTCTTGCACTTTAAGTTACAAAGCTGGAATCTTTTCAGCAGTAGATGCCTCATGTACCTCCTTTTAGAAGTAATTTGAATAATATACAGCTGTGGTTTCTGCTTTCTTTTTACTTAAACATTAGAGCTTCTCAGAGGCAACAGAAAACACATAGATGATTTCACATAATTTCTGAGGTGCTCAATTAAAACAATGCACCCACAGTCAGAGAGGCAGAGGAAAACGAAAGTAACTTAGAAAGGCATGCAAGATTTACAGTAGAAATTCCACATAAGGTTATGCTTTTCTGTAGCAGCAATGTCAGTAAAGGAAGAACAAAAAACTATATATATTTTCTAAATAGGAGGTTCTAATTAATTCATGTATTCCTCTCTATTGCTTAAGACTTCATGCTCTATAACAGTGATTCTAGGCTGAAATAAATAGCATATAACTGCCAAACAATGAGCCTGAATAAAAATAGCCTCTGTGTGTTATACTGCTGAAGTCATGACACTGGAAAGCAGGTAAAGTTACACAGGCAGTTCAGCCATTACCTTTTTTATTTTCCCTTTTCTTTTTTTAATACATGCACTTCAACAGAAACTTCATACACAGAGGTCAAGTTGAAAGCAAATTACTTCTTTAAAATAACAACCTTGAAAAAGATGAAATTTGTGATGCTCGGTTACTTGGTGAGAAAGATATATATAGGTCTTAGGTACTTTGAACATAAAATTGGCAAATTTTCTAAAGGACAGCCAATCCTGGTCCTTTTTGCAGATACTATCTGTATAGGCAATGCTTTCAAAAGTATTTGTGAATTACGGTAGACATACATCAAAAAGCTATTTCATCAAATATGTACTCGGTTTACATAAATAAGGCCATTTACATTTTGGAGGTACAGTCATTAATATCACATTAACTTAATTCCAAATTTGAATGAAATGCCACAAGTCCATTAAAGATAATTTGAGATTTACAGCACCACTTTGATAGACTTACACCTGTCATGTAAAAACAAAAAAGCCTTAATCAACTTATGAAACCTATATGTAAGAAAGGAGAGAGGATAGATGAGCATCTCCACATACACTGAAATGGTTGTACCAAGACACAAACAGGCAAGAAATAACATCTCAAATGTGTAAGTAATTCTATTCACACCTACAACAGGGGAGCCATCTTCAAAAATCTTGGGAAGGTGTTGCAGTTCCAAGAGACTCCAGAAAGAAGATTTCAAGGTAAGCACATAACATATTGGAGTTTCTTTTCAAGATATACAGGGCACTATTAACTGAAAAATGCTCACACAGCATAAATACCCAGAAAAAAATGCCCTGTTACCGCATATTGTGAAATTCTCCAAATTCTGTAAATTGAATTTAGCCATGAGCATGTTCAGTGCACAGAGCACAATTCGGATTCCTCATTCAGAGATTTTTCTGTTAATTCTCTAGCATTCATCTGGGTTGCTAGTAAACTCATCGGAATAAATAGCTTTGCTCTTCACAATTTTCTGGTAAATAAACAAAATCTAAAAATAGACAATTATTTATTAATCCCACTTTCAGTCATGACTTCATTAAATACAAAATCATGCCTTTACTGGTATCAGTTCAATCCCCTTCTAGAATACCATCATATTTACTGACTACAATGAAGAATTTATATCAGATATTCTGTAATTATTTAGTATTTTCCTAAACTAGTATTTATGTTACTAGAAATGTACAGTAATTCTGACTAGAGACAGAAGTGATGGTGACTATGAATGCTGCAGATACAGATTAAAAAAGAATCTTAACTGGGCAGACGAAAACTCACCACAGCTCTTTTACAGACATTAAGCAATTAACAGTAAAAATGTTAGAAAGGCAAGGAACCAACACAAAGCACCAACACAAGTAATACTGGAAGAGGCTGTTGGTCATCCTGCCTTTATGACTGAGGGCCTTTTGGAGTATTTTTAAGCATTTTTTATAAACTGAAATAATCTTTCAATTAATTAAGGTTTCCAGGTAAATGTAATAAAAATTCTGAATTATTGAATTTTCTCAATAATATAATGAATGTCACCATGATCACGAAGAGACAAATAATAAAGATGTCTTTACAGTCCACACAAAGAGAAAAAAAATCAAGGAATTAAGTTAAAGGTGATGTTTCAATCTTCATGGCACAGTAAAGTATAAATTTCATGAAACATTATTTTTTAAAAAAATCAATGAAAGACAACATTCAGAATATCCTAAGAGGTATCCTAAGAGATATCCAGATTGCCAAACTAGTTTATTATAAAAATTGCTTTATTTCTTTGCAAACAATGCTGTGGGCCTCCAACACAGCCAGCAGAAAAAGTAACTTTGTTTTTTCACATCAGAAATTAATGCACAAAACTGCAAACAAAGCCAAGTATGTGCAGTTCATTGATACCAGCAGTGAACAGGGAGATGGTTATTTAACATTTACTATTTTTACAAAATAATCATTTAGATGACATAGAAGCTATTATTCTCAGAACCATTATGTTTGCGAATTTGGAACATACAATTCAGTCAGCTGTCAAGGTAAGTGCTTATAAAGATTCAGAAGTGCTAAACCTGATGCACCCAAAAAACTGAAACACCTAGTCTAATAACCTCATTTTGCTTTAAGCTGAAATATACATTCTTACATGGTGTCGAGATTTACAAATGGTTATCTTCCCCTCATGTGGATCTAAGAAAGGCTAACTAATATTTCTGAATTCTAGAAAATCTGTCTTTTATTAACTACACTTAATATATATTAAAACATTCACTGTATTATGTAAGCACACTTGTTTTCACATCTTTTTTTAACCTCTTCCACCACTACTAAGCTTAAAAAAAAAACCCTGAAGTTAAATTTTAATTGATTACATACATTTTTATTAATAAATCCAAAATGTTGTTTAATTAAGTCAGTGTTTTAAATCCATGTTTAACTAGATGGAGAATAGGAATTTTACTTTCATTTTGGGGCTTGTGTGAATGCTTCTCTTCACTCAAAATATCAACAACACTGTCTAGATGGTTATTGTTTTAAAAAATTACAATTGTGTTTAAAAAAGTATATGAGCTTCTCAATATGGGCACTGGAAACTCACAGGTAAGGAAAATTACAAAACAGCATATCTTAACTAGTAGAAGTGTAGAAAGCTGCTGTCATACATTTAGGGCACAGTGGGAATTTTTAAATATGTTGTCTTGAAAAACTGATTTTTAAGTGAAACCAGCTTTCACATTTTTACAGTGTCTTCTGCAAGAGATGTTACAAATAAACAGAAACATGCAACCTTTCGTATAATTTTGGCAGTAAGCTGAACACTGCAGCTTTATGATTTTGCAAACCTCGCTTAAGATTTTTAGCAAAAGAAGTGTTAAGTAAACTGCATAAAACATCTGCAGAGGCATTATAAGAACACTGAGTTTATTTACAAAGCAAATATTACTGCAGATGGCTGACAATATATCATGTTGTCTTCAGAATACTAATTTTCTAGGCAGATCTTTTGGGGATGTGCTCCAAAAGAGTGGTATGCGCTCTTGCGTCATATTTTACAGATCAGCAAAAAAGATACCTGTAAAAACTATTTAGATCAAGTTTTCCTGCATTTTTTACTGCACAAGTCAGACTATTAAAACTAATAAAAAACAAATTAAATCAGGTAAAAACAGTAAGAAAATAAATGAAGAAAGTTCCAAGTAATGAAACATTAAAAGGAACACTTACTTATAGCCATGCTTTAAATACGCCCTGCAATTTTAAATTTTCTGCCTGACACCACATGTTGGGGCCCTATGGGGTTCCTACCATGTAACCATAGCACTATCTAAACAAATCATTTGCTAATCCAGATATGTCAGAGCTGTATCTCTGTGCTGGGGCTGGAGAGGTGCCAGTTCTAAAGCCAAGAGGTGAACGTAATAGCGACCGTACTATGGTGTTTCTGTACCTGGAAGAGAAAAGAAAGCTGGAGGATTTTACCTCATCTTTTCTAGTTATTAAGGGAAATAATTCTGACCAGCTGCTTCTTTCCCAGCTCATTAACCTCATAGTCCATTATTGCAATTATAACACTGCATGTGAAAACCAGAATTCTAGAATAAAATACAGATGTTTATAAAGTCTTGCGCCTGTTTACAACTTTATATTTTCTGATACTAAGTGGATACTTGGAATGTGGGTTGGGATTTTGAGTGGGGGAGAATTGTGAGAGCCTTTAAAGGCCGTTTAAAAAGTGACTGAAGCATATGCATTTCAAGTATGCAGTTGTCACTCAAACAAAACTCTTAGTTCATGCATTAAGTAATTTTAAATCTTCATTAAGTCATGGGTTTAGGAGAACACCAGTTGATAAACACTGGTAACAAAACCAGCAATACCATACCTGCTGTGTTTCAGTTACTTCTTCCTTCTTACCTCATTATGAATTTCACGTGGAATAAAGTTTATCTGCTTTGATACTTTTGCTGCATAGCTGCTTTCTCCTGTTTTGTAAATTTATACCAAATCCAAAGGCTATTAAAAACACACCAATTTTAAGTGGATATTACTCTGTGCTCAGCTATCTCTGGAATGACAAGCTGCATGCTAAACAGTGTCCGACTGAAGAACATGACAAGATAGCTCTGAATAACTCGGTTTACTTAGCTCTTTGCAGTCCAAGAGAAAAGCAGATCAACAGTGAATATGACAACCTTGGAAGTTTTTAATTTCATGTTCTTATTTTACAGATACATGTAAAGAAAAGAATTTGCATCTTTTCTTACGATCCGGAGAAATTGTTAAAAAATAATTACAAGCCCTTGATAGCAAGGAATATCCAAGTTGTTTTTACACACTAACTAACTTGAGTGCCTCCTTAATTTATGGAAAATAACTTCTATTCATATCAGTCCAGTTGTGTTTGCAGTGTGCCTTTAGGGAGACTCACAACAGCAATCTGCTACAGTTACGGACATATTGGAAGCACATTATTTAACAGAATTTGCATTAAGTTCTTGTACTGTCAGCTGGAATGCTCCTGTTTTGCCATGAACTAAGCAAAGAACACTGAGTAAGCAAGGATCTTATCGTGCTGCTTGGTGGTCACGAGAGCTCGTTTACATCAGTGTCTGCATCTGTCAAACCTCAGGAGACCCGACAGCGTCCTCAGTTATTTCATTAAAAGCACCTGTTCCTACCACCTTCACATACTCTGAGATGATTTTATGCCAAATTCTACATTAATCCTTTTTACACAACCACACAATATAGAACTTCTTTCTGCACAGCACAAGATCTTTATCAAAAGCTGAATTATGATTTTAACAATTTGCAGTGTGTTTACAAACTTACAAGAAAGATTAACAGTCTAAAGGATTTGTATTTTTGAATAGTCTTTGTTCTTTTCATCTGTCAATACATTCAGCTACAGAAGAGCAGGATAACAGATTTCAGTGGATGTTTATGATTAAAATAGGCTAAATCTGCATTTTATTAAAACTCTCAGACACTAAGAAAAAGATGTTCCATATCTGAAATAATTCTAAAAGTTGTAAAACATAAATACTACAATAGTTTTAATTCAATCACAGAAGCACATAATGAAAGAAAACACAAAAGCAGTATTTAAATGTGAATGAAACTGAGTTGTGAGAAAGCAAATTTATCCAATTTCAAAAGATGACAATTTAAAGTAAACTTGGATGGCAAGATGTCATAACCTCACTTAAACTGTGACTTTTCTGTATTTGTTCTAGGTGTGCAGTCATAAGCTGCAATCAAGTCAAATATTCATAAACTACAATCAAGTAAAACAGATAGTCTAATAAAGTTGTCTCCTGCCTCAGAAGTATGGTAGAAAGGTAGTGCACCACTTAAAAATAAGCTGTTTGTTTATTTTTTAAAACATTGCATATTTTTGGTCAGACATCAGTGCAATGAATACTAGTTGTGCTTAAAAATCAAGATAAAAAACAGTTCTCAAACATGAAAGGTGAGCATTTTTAACATCAAAGTATATATTGTACACTTCTTTATTAGATACTGCTTTTTCACTTAAACAGAATAAAGCAAATTAATGAATAGATCATATGCGGATCTAATCTGACTTCTTATAGTTGTGCTCATACACTCTCCAGCTGTAGTGGCTAGTGAAGTGGTTACAGGCACTGAAAAAGACAAAATTTTAAAGCTGATGTTTTGAACAACAGGATTTAATGTGTAGCCCATTTTGTACAATAAAACATTGTGATTATTATCATAACACTATGGAGATAATCCATACCCTATTTACAAATAAATAACCATCTACTACTAAAACTTCACAAATTAATTCAGTTTTGTATTACCCTACAGAAGAACAACAGTTGCTTTCCAATACCACAAAACTACTTAGCATTAACTTCTCTAATATATTCTACAGACAGGTTTTTAATATAACAGATACCAGTATTGCTGCAGCATCTAGAAATGTTGAGATAGATTTCTTTTTGATTCTTTGTATTTTATAACTAAAGAGATAACTTTATTCTAAAATACTCCTCCAAAAAAATTTTAAAAAATATATATAGCTATCTCCCCATTCTGAAAGGATTTACAAAGAACCTTAGCGAAGACTCTTGTCACAAGAGATCACATTCAGGAAAGGGATGACAATCCCCCATGGATGCCATGTGAAAAACCAATACACACAGCTCCCAGCACCTTCCAGCAGAATCAGCCCACCCTCCTGGATTGGTCTGGCTGTGAACTCCTGAGCCCCAGCTCCACCAGGGAATGCTGGCACAGACTGATTGTGCAGGATCCTTCCCCCTCGAATACCAGCAGCCACCTCAGTCTGACACACACAAAACTGATAGATTACCCTGAATCAGCCCTACCTCCAGAGAGCTGTTTGAGGGAAGAAACTTCATGGTACTAAAGATTCAGTATAGCAGAGTCAAATAATAAAGTTCAAATGTAATGTACATCAAAGTTTATTTTCCTGTCACTACTGCCACATTCAGAAACAGCCTACAGTTCTGAATGTCTTTAAAGTATTTTCCATTATTGCAAAAAGTTTGTAAATGTTCTTTAAGCCGAAGACTCAAACAGATGATGTTTTTTGAAGAACCCTTCCCTCTTTATTCTGTCATTACAAAGAAAGCATATAGTGTAACTTGATAAATTAGATTTTAAATGCTGATAGGAGCCACAGCCTCCCTTTACAAATGTATATTTACAGGCATCACAGTTTTTATATTGTTCAATGGAAGCATTGAGTTGACACACAGAATCCCATGATTACTGGTTAATCATGTAGGATTAATGTGGATACTGGGGATCCTAAGTGACAGCCCATGAATATGTGCCTGAAGAAGGAATGCATGAGACATGCTACCATGATGAAATGGAAGGGAGAAGAAGAAGAAACAAACTCACAGCAGAACTCAGTAGATAACTCTTCTATAATTTTCTTTCTAGATATTTTATTGGGTCAAGAAGGAAAAAAGGTACCATCAGACCCTAGGCTGCAAAAAAATAGAGCTTCCTCTATAACCATCAACTCTCTCCCAGGCACAGATGGACACTGTGTGCCCCTAAAGAGACCCAGCAGTGCCCTCTGGTGATTCAGGTCAAATTTAGTGGTGCTACACAGGGCAGAAAATGGACCCTACGTATATTTACAGGCATCACAGTTTTTATATTGTTCAATGGAAGCATTGAGTTGACACACAGAATCCCATGATTACTGGTTAATCATGTAGGATTAATGTGGATACTGGGGATCCTAAGTGACAGCCCATGAATTATACTTTATGTGCCTGAAGAAGGAATGCATGAGACATGCTACCATGATGAAATGGAAGGGAGAAGAAGAAGAAACAAACTCACAGCAGAACTCAGTAGATAACTCTTCTATAATTTTCTTTCTAGATATTTTATTGGGTCAAGAAGGAAAAAAGGTACCATCAGACCCTAGGCTGCAAAAAAATAGAGCTTCCTCTATAACCATCAACTCTCTCCCAGGCACAGATGGACACTGTGTGCCCCTAAAGAGACCCAGCAGTGCCCTCTGGTGATTCAGGTCAAATTATTGGTGCTACACAGGGCAGAAAAATGGACCCTACGGTGCCCTACCAAAGCTCCAGATAAAGGAGGAGGACTCTGTCACCTCTGCTGGGGAATTACAAAGAGCACATTCAATCTCCATATATTTGTACTGTGCAGCAAAATTTCTGCTACATTTACTTTGTCAGAGTGGATAAAAATTTCGTCTACATTTGGGGAGGAAAAGCACCACTACACACCATGTCTTGTTGCAACTTGTTGGTCCTTTGATGACACTAAAGAAGACAGGGGCAAATACAGCAGTTTTAGAGGAGGAGACAACAGAAGAGGCATAAGTTTTCTTGCTTGCCTCGGGATCTTTGTTTTTTTTTTTCTTTTAAAATTTTGTAAGAGATTCCCCACAAGAATATGGTAGAGCAATAAGACTGAAATGAGCTAAATGGAGTGGCCTGGCACTATCTTTTGGTCCTTTGATAAGTTTGGAGAATTGATGGAAAATTATAGCATGGGAAATTCTGGCAACACAGCTGGTCATAGTGGAGATTAAGTATTCAAAACCCACACAAAATATTTAACTGTATGGCAACATCTACAGGTTGGATTCCCCAAATCAAAGCTTTAAAATATGTTTTTAAGGCATAACTAATTTATGTTCTTTATATACTGATATAATCACTTGTGTTTCATGTCTTTTAAATTCCAACCAAAGTTACCCTGAGTTTTAATCTTCCTTCCATCCATTCTGCAATCCAATAGCTTCCTTCCATGTCTCTTTTGCAAGCCCATATTATTCCCAATACACCAAATATCTTTATTCTCATTGCCATCTTTTCTTTCCTCAAATGTAGCCCTTCAAGAACATAAAATACTTTCACTTTTGACCCATCAACATACCCCATACTCTTACAGACATGCTGTCCTACACTTACTCCTTTGTTTTGTTTCTTGACTATGCTGAGTTTTCTGAACCTGTAATACAATTCATTATTTGAAGGTACCATTTACTTTTACAGTGTGACAAATACTTCAGAGTAATCTGATTTGTAACTCAATTTTAGTAACAGATGTTTTACGGCAATCATTAAATATAGGTCTCATATAGCAAATAATCATCATTGATAAAGTTTCTACTAGGTCAGCATTATTTCTATTTTAAATTTATCCAAGAATCATCAATAAAGCAGATTTAATGTCTTGCATATATTTTGATGCTGTAGATCAAATGTGAAAATGCCTTTCAAATGCATTCTTCAGTTGAACAGATTTAACTAAAACCATAAATGAAAAGAAATTCAGAAGCAGCACAGGGAAATGGAACAAAACTTTAGGACAGTATTTTGTTGGGGTTTTTTGGTTGGTTTTTTGTTGTTGTTGTTTCTTTGCAGGGTTTTTTTATATTTCAATAAATGTTAATGTAATAGAACAAGAATCTTCTACATAGTTTCTATTCTCACTTCAGAAATTCACTGGAACGGTGTTGCAGAACAATCAGTTAACTCAGACCATGTGGATCTTGCTTTTTCCCTGAAGGAAAATAAGGCACAAGACAAGGAGTGTGTCACTCAGCTCCACTTCAACAGCTGCTCTTCCACTCCATTCTATGTCAGCTAATTTTTCTCTGTAGTCATTTTACTACTATCTTCTGTGCAATTGGCTTTTACATCTGCCCTAAAATGGCAAAGAAGAGCAGCAGATGCATTACTACTGAGCATGACTTTAATTCTTATCTGGCTGCAAAGTGGGGTCAGAAGTAAACATTCTTTTAACCTAATTTCTTTCCTAAAATACCATCACTCCTGCTAAACCATATTATATGCTAATTATCAATCGGTTAGTAGGGCATGAATGAGATGTTGCTGAGCTTCTGTTTCATTTCCCATAGCTTAAAATGTTTCCATTTTTCCCCTGCTCCTTGCAGTGAGCAGCAACCTACACTGTCACACATGACTTGCTGATCTTTGTGCCGCTTTGCAGCCCTGCCTGTTTGAAAGGCAAATTGCTAAACATTATAACAGAACAAACACTTCTGCTGCTAACAGATAATCAGGCAGAGCTTGCTATTCTTACAATAAGGGGAAACCTAAAATTCCTTTTTTTCATTTGGTCCTTTATTTATTTTGGGTTAGTTTAATTCCAATATTGCAAATAAAAGCCTCAGTCTAACGATCGATCTGAAAAATCAATGAGTTACTGAAGTGATAATTCAGTAGTATTTACAAGGTCTAGTGTAGACATAAAAGTATGTAAATGCCTACATTTCCCCAATTCTTCTCCTACAGACAATGAACAAACACTATCCAAAACAAATTCACTCTTCAGAGGCAAGATCAAGTTTTTTCATTTGAAAAATGAGTTTTATCAGATTACACACATATAGCTGAAGAGAGTGAAAGGATTTTCATGATGTCAAGTGGGGAAGATTATACTGTATGCATCAAAAATTTTTATTCAGTACCATTTTAATGGTCTCAAAATGCAGAAGAAATCAGAAAACAATTTCTTCATCAAAACAAAAGAAATCAAACCACTACAGGCTATATTTTAAAGATTACAAAGTGTTGTTACTGTGCTTAACAACATTAATATTGCAAATGCTAACCTGCATCAGTTTGTTTAAAACAAACTGGCACTAAAGCAAGCATATAGTATAACTATAACACTGACTTTGTACTTGTAAACATCCTTTCCACACAGAGCCCTCCGGGACATTCAAAGAATTTACTGAATGAGCTACTTGGAATAAATAAAGAACACTCAACACTGCAACACTTTAGCTGATTAAAAAAAGTTTTAACTGTTCCCCTAGTTGCCTGGAAATGGCCATTTTAAAAAAATGCTGCGGTGGCAATAGCAAACCTTTATTAATTCCTTATTTTTGGATTTTACTGTGTGGAGCTTGTTAAAAATAAACTTTCAATCCAACCAGTTCAGGACTAAAAATTTAGTACTTTACCGTGAACCACACAAAATTATGGAAAAAAATATGAGGGTTTTTTTTAAGTACTCGCTCACCAGAGAACTCTAGCAATAAAGTTAACTTAAATGACAGTTACATAATCTAAATGAGAACGTGTACTTCTTCCAGATTACCATGCTGAGTTGTAACAAAAGTCACCTTTAATTCACTTGCATGTACCAGCTACATGACTTTATTCAAAAGTTAGAGGTAAAACATCAAACTTTATTTGTACAATATTCAAATGGATTTTTAAAGTTTGCAGGCCACTTACGCAAGAATTCACTTACAAATGAAGTGTAACTGCTGAATCTCTATTTGGCAGTACGTTGAATTTACAGAAAACATGCTGACTACAGGTGCATTAGCAAAATTATGTGTTATAATTAGAAGTCCATTTCTTTTCAAATTGTCTGTTTAAGGGCACCAGCACCTACCTTGCCATGAATTGTTTTGTTTGAGTACCAAGCAAGTAAAAGCAAGTTGAACTCTAAGAGCTTGGAGTTGACCAAAAAAAAAAAAAAGGAAAATTGCTTTATTATACAAAATGCCTTCCCTACCTCCACTGTGTGTTCTGACTAAATCCATATGGGGGCAGTAATGTTAAAGAAAATAAAAAACTTTAAGCAGTCACCTTAATTAACTTGTTCACAGACAATTCCTTAAACATTAAGTTCTCAATACAATCCTAAAATCTCATCCAGACCCTAAATCTACTTGTTGGTGTTTTTAACCACCCATATTAGCAATAGTCTGCTACTATTTTTGCATTGTAGTTACTCAATCCAAAGCGATACCCTCAGTGCAGCACTGGCCCAAGATAAGCAGCAGATGGGAACTCATTTGCCCATGATGATTGAAGACACAAAATGCTTAAACAGTATTATGGATTCTCACCAGAGTAACACCTCCTGGATTAGACTTTTACCTCAATGTAAATTATTTTATCAGGACAGCTTCCAGGAACCCTCTATGGAGCAGCTGGAATATTGGTGGGATAACCTCTGCCTGGACATTTACAGCAGGAGCTCCTGCCATGAATTGAAGTTGACCTGAATCAGGAGCCATGTCAGACTCACAGATAAATGCCCTTTCAACCTTCATTCTGTACCTCTCAGGCAGACTTTCCTAAACTAGCTACAAAAACCCACCATCACCAGTGCCTCTGCAAAATGCCAGTTCTTTCCCAACCTTTCCACAAAACTAGATTAAATCACCACCAATTATTCAATGGCTTCCTGAGTATACTGGTAATTGACATGGAAGAAGTCATTTAGTGTTAGGTGAAAGGCTGTAAGAACACAGCAAACAGCTCCATAATTTATTAGAAGAGAGGGAGCAGGAATGAGCTATGGAAGCATAGATATTTACAATGTTCCATGGAAAATTGCCCAACAAAAATTAAAACCCAGAAAATACGCCAAACACACAGTGATCTTCACCCTACTCCCCTCCATAAAACTTCCCCCAAAGAGCCATCTGACTTTCCCAACACAATAGCTTTCACTCTTTGGTGGAAAAAGGGTTGGGGATGCATCTGTGTGAGACCAGGCTCTCTCCAATGCACCAGGCTTCATGCCACTCACAAGTTTGAAAATCCAGAAGTCAACACACGTTGCCATGCATTGTAATGTCACAGAGAAATCAAAAGAAATAAACACGAAGTTTCTTTTGTGTTGAAGATTCAACGACAACTACTTAATAACAGAGAAAAAAATCAGAAATTAAATTAATCGTATCAACAGAATTCCAAACCACTGTTACAGCTCAGGTATTTGGAGATGGAGATTACATAACCAGGCTATAAAATGATACAATCATATTTAGTTGGCTCTAAATGCCATCATCCAAGGTAGTGTAACATTTTGAGTCTATTCAACAAGAATCATATGATTACCACAAACCCCAGCATATCTAAACACCATCATTTAAGGTGCAAAGGTTATGGCATTTGCAACTAATTCTGCAAAACTGACTGGAAGCCTCCTTGTCTCTAACTGCGCACACAGATCTCAGGATGAAAACAGCCATTCTCGTGCCCCCTCAATGAAGGCAACCCTATTTCTCTCTCACTCTGAATTTCCCAAGGCCAACTTTCTCATCTATTCATAATTTACTCCATCTGATCCTACAGCTCATGCAGCACTACTCATAAACATCTCACAAATGTTTATTCACAGATTTTACTTCTGTTGATTCTCACAAAATCAACAGAGAAGAAGGAAACAGGAAAGTAACTGAAAATAAGAATACTTTGAACTGTAAAATAAAAAATAAAATTTTGACTTACAGGACGTTTCTGTAAAGCAAATCATACTTATTTAAAAATATTATTTTCATACCAGGAATCAAAATCCCAAACAGCACTGAAGTCCCACTACACCAGGAAACATGCAGACATATTCTACAAAGCAATACAGTAGTTGATACAAATCTGAAGCAATTACAGAAAACATTTTGGTATCAACAAGACATGCTTGTTGAGCTCCCAGCAACTCTGAAAATGAGAATAATTTACTCTCCTGTAATAAAATTCAGAAGCCAAAGTTTGAAACCCAGATTTGAAGAATTCTAATGAGGTCTGGCAAATGACATGCAGTACCACAACTTCTTAGATGTAATTCAATCCCCATAGAAAGTGAATTCATATTTGATGATAGTGATAGCTTATATTTGCTTTTTTTTTTAAGGCTCTGTCAGAATGTCTGTGATCTTCTGTAATAAATTAAAAGGAAAATGAGCAGAAAATTACATAGTTTCTTACTGTACTTCAGAAATAACTACAACTGGCCATGTTATCCAATGACTGTAATGTATAACCCTTTCAAAAGTTAGAAGGAATGGAAATGGCTAATAGGATGAGAGAAAGTTTTGAACATTATTTTAAGTACACTGGTGCCAGCTTGTCATTTTGAAGATTCAATAGCCTGGTGACACTTCTGGAGTAACTGGTCAAACAAAGCTCAACTTGTGGTTTTCAAAGCAGCAGCGAAGCTTCAAAGCTCTGTTAGTTTTGAGGGAAGCAGGGGCTGTATTAGGACTAAAGAGACCCTCACTTAGGAGAGCATGACAGCCTTGAAGTAGTTTTCTGGGGTAAGGAAAGCCTTACTATCTGTGTCTGATCATTAGCTCATGGAACAGACACTTTGCTATATAAAGGGCAGGAAAGGGTCAGAGCCACAGAGCATGTCTAGTGATTATGTTGATAGCTATCATGCCAGCTGACAGCTGGGGGAATTGTGGGGTGCATTACACATGAAGCTGACTTTATGGCTGCAAAGATATCAGCTTTCTTCATAATTTGGAACTAACAGGGAGTTTCCTCTTAAGGCAGATGGATTTTTCTGGCCATTTGAGAAAGATCTTGGTTGTTAATGCTAAGAACCTTTACAAAGAGAGAGAATGTTAACAACTGTCTTAATTGCACTTCTGACCAGAATACCCACAGAGATCTAGACTACAGAGCTACTGTATCAGATAAAACCTTTCCCCAGACATTCTTTTGTCCTATTCAATCAGAATTTCTCAGATAAACATTCAGGATTTGACTAGCAATTCTAATTCTACTTATGAAAAGACATGCTGAAAGATTTTGGTTTTGAAAAGCAAACATAAAACATCCCTGGTGCACAAGTTCATTCTGAAAGAAAAATCTCCATATATATTAATCATTGCATGCATATGAGGTTCATGGTAAAACCTCAGGGGCACTAAGTTCTCCACCTAAAACAAGAAGATATTGTGTTCTCCTTAAGTAACAGAACAAAGTAAAAACAGTTTACACATACTCTTGTGTTTCTGCTAGAAGCTGTTGCCAGGATTAAGAAAGAAAAAGAAAAAAGAAAAATGGAGAGAAAAAAGAAAGCTAAAAATAAAATACTTTGGCACATTTATTTAAGTCTCTGAATCTAGTTCCCTGACTACAAGAAACTAACACACATTATCCATTTTTCCCTACTGGGTTGAAAAGCTTGCTGTTACCTAAATGACAGCATAATCAGAGTTTAACAACAATTGTAAGCACACTGCAGGAAATAAATCAATCCTGAACTCCACAGGCTGTAAATCAGGCTATTATAAAATTTACAGCCTAAACTGAGTGGAACATAGTGAGATTTTTTTGCCTCTGATCCTTGTCAGATTTTCCTATTTATTTTAGAAGACATGATGGCTTTCCACTCTCTCAAAAGGATAGGATCAAACTATCTTTAATTTGCTAATTATCCCATCAGGTGACAAATGCTTTTAAGTCAGTTTAAGACTGGTCTGACATTGACAGTGGATATAACCAACCTGTGTGCTCATAACCGCAGCACCTATAATATTTCAGCGTAATGAGAGCATCACCTTCTCTCTGACAACTAATTATATCAGCTAAGCCTAACAACAAAGTTATGGTATTAGATGCTGACCTGACTAGTCTCTTCAAATGAAATATCCAATAAAAAGTTCAAGATAGAAAGAAAACAGCATCTGTATATACATACTTATACTCATGCATACATATGGGCGTATATGTTCTTGGTCAAACTTTTAGTCTCCTCTACTTTTTTATCATTGCCCATTAAATCAGTCTAGTACCCACCTGCTTTTTATTACATAATTAAATAATTACATATATCCCAAAAGACATATCTTGAGGAGACCTCTCAAGACAATAATGTCTAACACTGGGCTCAGGAGGATGTGATCACTTACTGATTTTGCCAAATTATGACCAACTTCTCACTCTATGCAAAACTTGCTCTCCTGTCACCAATTTAAAGCACCACCCCAACCCTCCTATTGCTGTCACTGCTGCTACTGATTGCACTCCTCCATGCTGCAACAAAAAGCCAGGTACTTTCTCCTTGCCAGACCTCACAGAAGAAGAAACAAATAAATAAAGAGCAGAGAAAGCAAAGGCTGATAAGAAAGGTGTTAACAAAGGACATGGTCATCAAGGAGCTCTGCCTCAGACAAATCTATAAATTAGCAGCATACTCAATGAGACTGTAGTGACAGTCCTAAAGCCCTAATGCCTGCTCTTTATCAGGTGAAGACAGATCTAAGTCTTTGACATTTTAAGGAAGTACAATTAGTCTGATTTGGGTTATCAAATGAAGAAGCCAGAAGGAGCAAACCTACCAGCAGCTAGCTGACCTTTTCAGCAGCAGCCACATTAGTATAAAGAGTGATAACAGCTTCACAGAACCTAAGTATTTCTACTTACTTAACACTTGAATTATGGGATTGCCATAGAGAAGTACTCTCTATCTCAAGAAACATTAAGGATTTTTCCAATAAATAAATGGGAAAATGAACCTAAAAATCAGTGCATTAGGTCTAAGCTTTAATTTAAATTCTCTGTCAAACATCAAGTATGCGAGAAGAGTCCTGAATTCTAACAATCTAAAATATAATTGTTTCAGTTCTAGTTTCTAGTTCCAGTTTTCCTTTGCAGTTACCTAAAAAAAAACTAAGCAAAAGTAAACTGAAGTTTTGAAAGACATTTAATGGAATCCCCACTTCACTAAAAGGATAAAGAAAAGCAGCTGAGCAATTTTTTTTAATCCACATTTTACGATTTAATATTTATGGAAGAATGATAATTTTGCTCCTATGACCACAGTCACAGTTCATGTGATTAAACAATAAATGCCTTCTAGACTCATGCACTTTTAAACATTACATTGGAGCAGATCTGTATAAATAATCTAAATACATTAAGTTCTTCAAATATCAGTCACAACATGAAATATTTGTCACAACTTTATTCTAACTCCCCAAGTTAGAATAAGGAAGATCAGATGATTAATTTTTAGTGTTTGTTTCCTACATTTTAGAGCTAATATAATTTGACAGTTTCTGCAAGTTTCTAGCTAGCCCAAACTCTTTCTAAAGCCTTCTAATGCATTTATTTTCTTTTTAAAAGGTATATGTGATACCCATCAGGTAAAAACATGATCATTGGGCTTAAAGGAGCAGAAGAAGACAACACAGTTAAAAAAGATAAAATACTGAAAACATTCCTTTATGAGGTTTCTGGCATCATATGCAGAAAAATCTGGCTTTTGTGGGGCTAACCATCCAACCCCTACTATCATTAGACTTCCTATGCTCTGTTCTAACTCCAAATCCTACTGGGTTCGTGACCTTTTTAGCAAACAAATATAAGTTTTACTAGTATTGGCATAAAATAATCCCGTTGAAAAGTTTAAAAATATTAAAGAAGAGCTCTTGCTATGAACAGCTGAAGAACCAATGTTTAGTTCCTAGGAAAATAATTAAGTCCTGAGTCTTGGACTGTATATGTAGGGGCTCCCTGGGTCTTCTCCAAGTCCTAGTGCTCAGGAGAGTGTGTGAGCTCTAAGACTTCTAAAAGCTTCCCACGACTTTGTTGAGGGTCAAACACATGTGCTGGTGCCAATGGAGACTGTGAATCAGGAACCCTAAACTTGACAGAGTGGGGGCATCATAACACTGCTTAAGAAGCAAGTTATATGTTTTTGGTTTTTTGGTGTTTTTTTTTTTCAAATGGAACAGACTTGTATTTCACAAATGATACAACCTATGTTCTTTTCACAAATGATGCAAGTCACCTATTAAATTTCATGTGAGTGAAACTTTTACCTAAAATCACTGAAGATTTACCAAAGTGGATTTATTAGTAAATACTACACTTAAAACTGAACTAAATGTCACTATTGGCCATAAATCAACTTTTGGCTGACTTCTGCTTCCAGGCTTCCATTCTCACAACAAGCTTTATCATGCAGTTTTAAACCAGACTACACAACTTTCAATCCTGGACAGACATTAAAATGTCATATTAACTGAAGGTTTATGTGTTTTACCATATAGCAACTTCTTTCATACCAGGGAGGTAGAAGCAAATATATTAAGTATAATTGTTGCTTGTGTCTTATTAATTTTACACAGCAACTTACATTCTATGATTCTGTTTTGAAAATCTGAAATATCATTGACCCTCTCATACAAGATTTATGTTATGCAATTTATATTTTTCTTATATTTTGGCACAATTCAAACAATAAATAAACCCTTCTGAAAAATGTGAAGCACAACCTCTCAAAAGTTTCACCTGCAGTCATTATTCTCTGCTTCCCTTCAAGCAAGACTAATGGAGCAATTCTTCAAAAGAGATGGCAAAATGCATGATCCATATCTGCTTATTCCATTCCTAATTGTCATTTAAGAGTAACTAAATTTTACTCCAAAAATTACCTTAAAAGACAACTATACAGATAAATTATCATTACTAATATAAATATTCTAATTAAGCAATCTTGTGAACTAAGACCTCTAACAGACACTTGATTCACCACGTTTGAAATGAAAAAGAGGTTGTGTCCCGCATTTTATTATCACAAAGTAAAAGTGATTAAACACTCATTCCACATTTCAATGACTGAGAATTCATTTATATTTAAAATATACAAGTATGAAAAAAAATAATGAAGTAAAACGGAATAACCGTAAGAATACTCTGATTTTTAGCTTGTGATTTTATGACCTGGCTGTACAATACCTGGAGTTGCCACTACACGTTCTTAATTTCCAAAACTATAATGCTCTTACATAATTAGCAAAAACTATAAATGCTCTCACATAATCAGCAAAAATTGTCCCATTAAACTGGCTTTCCCTGTTTTGGTGGAGGAAATAACAAAAACTAAACTACTTTGGCCTGATGAGCACCTAGTCAACAAGCACTTTCTTTGCTCCAAGAAGCAATATTGGTTGCATTCCATCAAAGAATAACACAGCCTCAGAGGGTTCCTCCAGGCTGTTTTTCTCAAACCAATGCCACCAACTCATCTTGTCTGGCTTTCAGCCAACTTCTTATCCAAATTCTGTATTTCCATTAGGCACTGACAAAGACACTTATCAAAGGAGACACATACAGCTGGGTGTCATCACTGCAATGCAATCAACAGTCCATGAACCAATACACAATATATTCAACAGATGGTTAAAATTTAAGTATTTCAAGCCTCCATTTAAAAAATATCTTCTAACTTTTGCTATCAAATAGGAGAAGAAAGCCCCATCCTTTTGAAGTAACTTGAATGACCAGAGACAAGCATCGTGCATCCTACTGAGAGCACAACTGAATGCCTACAAGAGTGGGGCCAGTTGCAATTTCAGTCCTTACTATATATCTTGATTCTATTTAATATGCCAAACAATATCCAAGACAATCATCAGCAATAAATTGCATATCACTCTTCTAAAGTTTTTTTTCATAGCAAGTCCTACAGAATTCTACAGATCAAGAAGTTAGCAAAAAACTCTGAGGGACAGTAGTAATGGCTCAATATTTGCTAACTTACCAGACAGGATTTCTACCACAGAAATCTTTTAGTAACATGTACTTAGTGAGAGACAGCAATGAGTCAAGATTCATCTGCTTAATTAATTAATTAATTAATTCTACTGAAAAGCAGGTGGCAGAACTTCCCTGAATTAGACTGCAAACATGGCTGTACTGAACATAACTTCTGAAAAAGTCCCCATTTGGTTTTATCATTACCAGCATTGGAGAACACTTTGATCACCCTTCATAAATCATTCTGATAATTACAATACACATCTCTTGAGTTTGAATTGTTCTATAATTATCGCTCAATCTTGTTTGATTCTGAAAAGCTCCAAAGGCTGTTCCTTTATCAATATACACAGTTCATAAAGCTATCTCTTAATTACCTTTTTAAGAATAAGCTAAGACACTTTATTTAAAACAGGTAAATTACATAAGCCCATATAAATCATTACAACATGATATTTATTGTGCTACTGTTCATTCTAACAACATTTGACTGATAGAGGTAAGCATTTCACATTCCACTTTCCCTCATGACCATTTTTACTGTATTCCAGACATATATTCCATAGTTTATCTATAATTGGTATCAATCATAAATGCTAGTACTACAAAGACTATACTGTTTCTCTTTCAACCCTTCTTCTTCTTTAGCCCCTACCTCCAGAAAAACCCAACACTTGTACTTTTTCCAGTACTACAAAATTGTTTTCTCAAAACTCGGTAAAAATTGAGAGCAACAATCCAGCTTGATCCACCCCCATTCTTTCATTTGGCTTAGATGTAAATGTGTGAACGCAAATGCCAGCAAATAAGCAAATTTGAGTTTGACCAGGTCTTGTCTGCTATCAAACAGCTAAGATTATCTACCTTTAAAATTACCTAGTAAGCAGATTTAACAGTGCTTAGTTTATCATATCTCCCCACTGTCAATGTTTAGCAGACATTTATATTCCCTCAAGCTGGAGCAGCAGTTGTTCCCGAAACAACCTGCATCCATTCTCTGCAGCATCACTACTTGTTATTCTGTATTCTGAAATCTTATGCAACTGGCCTCTTTGTATTAAAGTAAGAAATACAAAAATCGTCTTATGGAAAAAAAGGTACATACCCCCTCCCTAAAAAAAAAAAAGGATGCTCTGTTTCAAATCACAGTTACACATCTTTTCTTGCTATTATGTTTCTAATAAATTTACAGGGAAAGGTTAAAGCCCTGCAGGTTAGCCATTCTGATGCAGCACAACTGCCACACTGAGCAGTGAGAGCATGAAGTGACCAAGTCATTAAGGAGAGGTGATCTGATCAACATCCTCAGATGGACAATTATAGGTGGGCTTTACTGTAACAAAAATAAATACACCTGCCTCATCAGACCTGATCTGGGCCTTCAACCAACAAATTCATTAACTCACATAGAGCAAGAAACACCTCATCCATAGATGTATCCATTCCCTGGACAAAAAAATTCAAGATCAGATTATGCCTGAAGAATGTAACTAATTAGCATTACACTTGTATAAAAATTTCAACTGCTTGATTCCTCCAAAAGTACAAAGTATTGAACACATTTTCCCCATAACAGGGATTACAAATTCCAGGAACTGAATTTAGCTCAGTTGCATGTTCCTCAAAGTATACATTTGAAAAGAAAGTGAAGGTATGGCACAAGCAACCTTCCTTTTAACAGAAAGTTTCTTGACGCAGAACTGAAAAGTACATAATTTATATGAATTTTTTGAAATCAGAATAATTTTTAAAACTGTATTAAAACCACAGGGATGACCCTCAACTTTGTTTCTTTCACCAAGAGCAAATTAAAATAAATTTATGTAGCTTAACTTCTAATTCCTTTCTTACGTTCTTACTTCAAAGCCAGATTTCCAGCAGAGATCCAACTGTTGGCTTAAAACAAACAAAAAAAATTTCAATGCTTTTATCTTCGCTACTGTCTGCAAGAATCTCCTCCAAACCCCCAACTTTATGCATGTTTGAATCTTACATCCCATCCTGCATTCATTACCTCACCCCATTAACATTCCATGCAGAGAGCCCTTTGCTAGTTTTACGAGGCGAAACCACAGAACATCAGGTTAACAAAGCCCTGCCGAGAACATTCCCCTCAGTAAAACTGAAAACTGTTCATCAGGACTCTGCTGACATGGATTTGCAATGACTTATTAGCATTAGAGAACTGGAGGAAAATTAGAAAGGCTGGTAATAAGAATACAAGATTTATCTCTATACCTATAAATAATACTGACTGCTTTCTTCATCATTATTTCATCATTTGGCTTATTAAATGAAATTCAAAACAATTAATATACTAGTTTATCTCAGAACTTGTTTTACTCAGTTGGCCATAAGGTGGTAAAAGGAAAAGGCTTTATGGTTTGTAGGACACATGAACTGATGTTTTTTCAACTGCTTTGACTTAAAATTATTATTACACTGGCACCTGTTACATTTCACGACGTGGATGGCCCAAGTCTATGTATATGCTCATGCTCCATACACATGAAGGGGCAGACTGGAGGGGCTTTGAGCAAACTGGTTTAGTGGAAGGAAGGTGGAACTTCATGGTCTCCAATGTCCCTTCCAACCCAAACCATTCTATGAAACTACAATGTAGTAGTTGTCAAACTTATTTAAGAATAATATTAATTTGATTATTAAACTATTATTAATACACAGATTAAAATTAGTGCAAACATGTATATACACCCACAGTAACACACAAGCCCTGCCTACAAGGCTTTCATTGAAGTCCTCTTTATTCTAAAGTTTCTTCCTGTCTTGCAAAGATACAGGAGTTCTTTGTGTCTTTCAACAGGACCATAACAATGTTTGTATCCATTTTAGATGGAAAAAACGTGACAAAAATATATGGATTTATAGCCATAAAATAAATTTCACTGCTCTAATAGGAGTTAAATTAATTAGCCAAAGGTTTACCCAGATTGCAAAAAGTGAAAAATTAGATGCTACCTTTATATTGGTTTTAAGAAAGGACGGAAAAAAATCAGAAAATTAGATGTTAAATAAAACTTAAAATGGAAAAGAATGCTAAAGAAATAAAGCCATATACTTAAAAGAAGGTCTGCACAAGATACAGATGTTTACTTTTAAATATTTTCTCTATCTACTAAAACAAGATTATAGAAATATAAGATTTTACTGATACATGATGGAGGGATTTTTAACTCACACAACAGTTAATTACATCTCAGCAAACCCTCCTTGTATCCTTCCTATCTTTAAGTTACCATCACTAGAATAAAACTATTGCTGTAAAAACATGTACATAAAAATGTAGATTTGTGGTGGTTAAGTTGACTTACAGTTTATCCAACAAATTTTTAAAATAACACAACAGGAAAGCATCTAGAAATTATGGCTGCCACAGAAAATTTTAATTCAATGTCTATTTTTATTAACAGAAAATATTTTCACACACATATGCATCATTTTACTGTAGATTTAAGGACAAAACCTGCTACTTGGAATGCCTTCCAACTAAGATTTTCTACACTTTCCAAAGGCCACTTAAGCTTAGGAACACAGTAATTCTAATGCTGAATTAGCTACTTTCATATTGTACCATTTCTCATGAACAGAAGCATAGTGACTGTGGTTCAAGCAAGAATTATTTACCTGAGGGCTTCCAACTTAATTCTCATTGCAAATCCTACCAGTGACACCAAATATCCCCCATTCAAAAATCTTATTTATATGTGACACTACTCAACTCTATAGTAACTCAAAATCTCTACTTAGTAGCAACACATTACTAAGCTGCTAATTTTACTTTTGCCCTAAAATGACAAAAAAAAAGTTGTTAAAGTCAGAAGTAAATAAGAAATGCTAGTTTTATAGGGACATTACTGATACAGTGGGAACTTAGAATAAGGACCATCTCCAGTAGGCAGCCAATTGCATTAAGAAATCAGTTCCAAATATATCCAAGGTCTGCAATACAACTTGTTCGACCTCCAGTAAAAGGCCATCTCTTTCAGGCAACTGCTTGTTGTTGGTCCCTTGGGTGGTCCAAGACCTGGGTGGTCCAGTGAGTTCAGCTTGGACAGCTTATTTCAGTTTTTATTGTATTTAACTGTCTCACATCACATTTTATTCTTCTGGAGAAAGAACTCAAACTTTACTAAAACAAGAAACAGTCTCTTATTTAAATCTTGCTTCCTGAACATTAATATGAGTCTTATGGGAAAACTGTATCAGAAAACCAAACCAAACAAACAAGCTTTTATACTACATCATTCCAAAATGAGATGAAGGACCCTAAGGACTCAAAACAATCCTGAACACAACATCTGCACAGTAGTTTGAAATCTTTAAACATTAAGGCTACTATTCATGCTCTCACATCACTATTTCCAACATATCCACCGGAGAGAACTGTTGTGAGCATCATTTTTTTTCTTCTAAGTGTGGGATGTAAGAAGGAAGAGAACGAGTCAGTGCAAGTGAGGGTGATACTTCCACAGTTGCCTACATTGCTTCTGGCACCTGGCTGAGCTCTGCTTTGATTGTCACCCTGCACTTGACAGGCAATCTGCTCCAGTGTGGACTTGTTCAAACAATGATGGCACCACGAAGCATTTCTGTTAAAACTGATTCTTAGGATTGCTTGTATCCAGAAAACAGAAGTGGACCAGGTACCAAGCCCTCACATTTATCCCACAAACAGAGAATGACAGCACTGAGCTGAATGCAGCTCCCAGCAGCACTGTTACTTTTCATTACTTCCCATTTGAGAATTGTGGCCCAATTACTTTTGCTTGGCCCTATTGCAAATTCAGTTTTATCTTTCATTTTTCCTGTCACACCAGTTATCACATTTCTTCTCTTTCCATTTTATTCATTATTTATTTGACCTGAGAAATAAAGATCATTTAATTATCTTCATTATCAAAATTCATAAAACTTTTCAGTGGACATTTCAATTGTTTCACACAATGATCTAAGCATTCACTGCAGTCTCGGCAAACTGAAAGATTATTCCAGAAAGAATAACATTAATTTTGCAGACTTAAGACAGACACTGAAAAACACTAGAAATCCAGTAACTCAAAATAATGAACAAGTTACCAAAACAAAATCAAAATAACTCAAAGAACAGATGCTCATTAAAAAAAAAAATTTGATCAAATCAGAAATTTCAGTTTGAATGGGAGGAGAGCAGTAAGCAATATTTTTACATTTTTTTCTACAATCAAAAATATGTTCTGAGTTTTCAAATGTACTTCCCCCTCTTTTTTTTAAACAGAAGTGATTACATCAAAAGGATTATTTACACAGTGCAGAAAACTTATTATTAATGAAGGTCAAAAAGTTATGAAAGATTCAAGAGACACACCAGCAAAGGCTTGAACTACTATTATTATCTCCCAAGCTGCCTTCAGGAGGATTTAGCAATAATGCTGCTGAACAAGTTTTTCATCAGTTTCAAATTGAGTCCATTTAACAAATCATATTATAAAAACCCACTTCATGCTTTTTATTTATTCTTATCTTATTAATAATGTGTTAGATGCTACACCTTGCCTCAATTAATTACATTCTCTGGGAAGAGGAACTATTATTGGTCAATAGATGATTCTTGAGGGTAGTACTGGACTACAGGTTTAAAAATAACCACTGCCCTATTTTCCAATGAATGCAATTCTCCACCTTTTGGAGAAAAAATCCAAGCTCACATATTTGAAAGTTATACAATATACTTTCTTCATCAGAACTATTTTATATTTAAAATATAATTTTAATATTTTAAATGCTTAAAATTAATAAATATGCTTATTTAATAAACTAATTCCTTCCTATCAGCATTATCACTGGTAAATTATGCAGTACCCAGAAGTTATCACATCAGCCCAGCAAAGACAATGAGCAAGTCCAAGACAGACATTGGCTTGGGAGATTCTGTCTTTTCCTCTCTCAAGATCACACAGCCTGTAACAACTGAAGAGGGGAAAACAGTCCTAGAAAAAAAGCCTGTATTTGTCTAATTTAAATGTATTCAAATAGTTTCAGCAGGCAAAAATAATCTGTATTCTGAAAAGCAAAGAAGCAACAAACAGACAAAAATCCTTCCTTGACCCAAGGACAAGCTCCAAACACCTCCTGTGAAATCACACTGCAGGACAGAAACAGCATCTGAAGCAGCAAGGAAAATAAAACCAAGAAACTTTAAATATACCCATGTCTTAAGGAATAAACATATGAAAAAACCTTCAGTTGTAGATTTCTGCTGTGCTATTGACTTTCATATGGAAAATGTATGAGCAGCATATGTAAAACTCCTCAAATCATTCTGCAGTTAAACAAACAAGCACATGCCCAGAGGGGACAGAAGAAAGTAACTGCTCTCCTGATGATGAATAGCATTAACTTGCTCTGGCTTGCCAAGTCAGTGAGCGGTGTGAATTTAATGGCAATTAGCCCAGATCAAAGTTGAAGTACCATGAACAAAGTAGGTAAAACTGAAAATATCAAAGAAGGGAAGCATATCATGTGTGAGTGAAAAAAAAAAAAAAGACTTAGATTTATCTATAATGTTTGCAGCTGTTAATGAAAAAGGACAGATCTTTACAAAATGTTTGTTTTCAAAACAGTATTACTGATTAAGCAGATTTCCAGGAGACTGCTTTCATGGGCAAATTGGCCAAAAACCTGACAGCAAAGAAAAATATTCTGTAATAGCTTCTATTGTGGACACACTGCACAGAATGGTATTTTCTCAAGAAATTAAACTGTGAGTCAAAGTCAAGCATTCTCCCTCCTACTTGGCAAACAATTTATCAGCCATTGAATGCAACAGAAAAAGTTCACAGGTATCAGAAAGAGGCAGAAAATGAGAGAATTCAATACTGCATGTATTTTACGTGCAGTAGGCTTTATGAATTATTATAATAAGAAAAATATTCCTGTCTTTAAATATGCATGTCTTAATTAAGAGTGACATGAAAAAAGTTATAAATTTAAAATGCGCATGAATGATCTGGAAAGAGCAGCTTTAGATTTTTATTTTAAGTTTAAGGAGACCTCCACTTCCACATAACATTAGTAGGACTTAAATTCCTATTTCAAATATTAGATGTTTATAAGACCTACAGCATGCTCACTAATACCTAACTACTATCACTACAACGTTCCAGTCTTAGCATAATACCTTCCAACTACAAGTCTGAAAATATCCTTACAGCATCTCCCATAGCATTTCACACAGATGATAACACATATTTTTGCAGATGAAATGATACACAGAGAAGTTAAATAATTAGCCAAAAGCAGAAAGTTAATAGACGAAATTGGAATTAACAGAAGATCACTTCTTTCTATTGTAATCACTATCCTACTCTTTTAATATAGGTAAAAGAATAAACAACAAAATCAATTTGCAATCTGTTTGAATGAAGTGTATTGAAGCTAGGCACAGAAAAATGGTCACTATAATAAACAGCAATATATTTTTGACCATAAGCTGAAGGGTAAAGACCCAGCAGTACTTTAGCAATTAGTCAGTGATGTTTATGAGAGATTTCCTTGAGCAAGGACTAAGTTTCTCAAAAGATCAAAGATAATCGGTGTTACACTCTGCCCTAACCAGACCCAGATTCACACTTTCCATTACTTATTTACATTGATCTTATGACTATTTTTATAGATCCATCAGAATAAGTGTGCTTTTACTCTTTTACTAATATTTGTTTAATTAAGTTAATTAATTACAGGTTAACTGAAATGTCGTACAAAAGACCTCACGCAGCTTTCAAAGTGTACTGGGAATCCTAATCCTTTTTTTTTTTTTTTTTACTAGCAGTAAGGATGAAGTCAATAAATTGTCAATTAATAACATACTTGCTTTGATGGCTCTTCAGTAATTTACTTTCATACCACTTCATAAATTTCTTAGGAAAACTTCTGGGATCGCTGATACAGTACCTCTGCCATGGGAAAATTTTGTTTAAATCTGCTCTACTGCCAATAAACCAATAAGACTTACTGGCTGATAATCCTCCCACACTACACTGTTTAGGTATATGCACTCAAGCAGCAAAAGTTTAATTTGTTCCACTAATGGCACAGAAAACTACTCAACTTATTCACCATATAAATTTGAACTTCAATCTGCTACTTTTTGTTATTACTTGGGCAAAAAATTCAAGTCACTGGATTGTAATTCAGACTATTTTATCTTTTCCTTGATCCAAAGCATAACAATAATAATGGACACTATCAGCAACTAAATATTAAACTGCACTTCACAGAAGAAACATAGTAGAAAGCCTGAATATTATTTGCATTGGCACACTGACGTGCAAGACACATTCTGCTGTTCTAAGTAGGTGTAATATTATTTTGAAACTACTAAAAAGCAGCAATGCTGGCTGCCTTGGACATATTTCAAGTTGCCATACAATAGCTTTTGTTTAGAATTTCTAGTGGGATAACATGCACAATATTAGGCTGTAGCCTATTTGTTTAGAAGATAATTTAATTTATAAAAGCACAGGAAGAATTCAGTAAAGAAGCCATATAATGCTAAAAATACTGATTTTCTCTAAAGTTCTGTTGATAGCATTGATGCTTTTTAATATAAACTAAAAGATGATAATTTGGAAGGCAAAGTTCATTTACAAGTGTTGCACATGTCAAATAGTCATGACAGGACAAGGCCAGGTGGAGTTCCTAAAAGAAGTAAGAAGAAGTGATAAGATTGTAAGATATTTTATTATCCTATCTTATGCAGGAAAATTACTGGAAAGTAACAGGAAAAATTCACTACATATTTATACTAAAATACATATCTATACATACACACATATACATATATAGATATTTATATACATACACACACACACACACTATATTTTCTATCCCACATATATTAAGGAGAGTTTGTCTGCATTTCCCTAAAAAAATATTGATCATGTTGTCCTTGTACTGACAGCAAACAGGTAGAATTTGTCAAACAACAACAAGTGTTTGACTAGCATTCTTCCTGGGGTATGAAGAACCAACTGGAGATTTTCCAAAGGGACTTAGTTATAGATAAAGGAATTAAAGAAATTGTCCTCCTGTTCCGCTAGTAATCCTCTGGGAAGAAAGAGCATCTACAGCTAAAAAGATGTATATTTTCTCTTAAGTTGCAGCTCTGCAAGATATTTATAGGGCTATGTCACACAATGCACCATGGACTACTCCATCAGTTTTCTAAGCATCCTCCCAAATCTCAACAATACTCAGATTATCTTATTCACGGACACAATGAGAATAAATATTTTGTTCTCTTCTTATATATATGTATAGCTGAACATGAAAATGTTTAAGAAAATTATACCAGCTGTCTGGTAAGGATATATTCCCACTTTTCCCCACCCTAATTAAGAAATTGAACCTGGCCTTTCCAAATTCTTATTGTGGAATTCCACTTTAGGAAATGAAGGGTAAGAAGAGGGCTTTGTCTCTTAAGAAAGCAAATAAAATTCTCTGAAAAAATGGAAATAAGTAGGACTGCAAACTGGGTTAGTTTCATGTTTTTTTTAATTATTATTATGATTTTTTTTTTTACTACCCTGTTTCTATTTCTCTGAAGCAGCAATCACAGAAAGGCTTCTAATGTTCCAACGCTGGTGAGAGTCACAGCCCTGTGAGATGTGAAGCCCAACCAACCCTCCACAGAGACTGGGTCACACAGAATCAGAGACTTGTGGAACACACAAACCACAGTCCTCCATGCTGGCTGCTGTGTATGAGCTGACAACCACCCTTAGCAAAGAATTAAGGAAAAGGAACATGCAGAGGTACCTCTACTACACAGAAATGGAAGAACTTAGCCCCATATTGGTAAGCATGGCAGGAACTCACATGTTGCTTTATTTCCTCAAAGCCAGGTCCAAAATGCTGCTGTTACTGAGTCTGAGTTGTACTGCCTTCCAATACAGCAGCATTCATTTGCAAGTGTTTCACTGTGGGGGGACCTCACAGAAAATGAATGAAAAACATCTTGCTCCCTTAGCATTACCTCATGCTATTTTTGTACAACTATGCTTCTTAATTACCAATTTCTTTGCTCTTACAAACAAGTGTTCTGGAGTAACTTACTTCACATCTCAAAATAGAGAAACCTTTCACAGGAGCTAGCTGAGCAGTTCCCATTTGAGAAGGGGTGAAAAACCGTGGTAGCTAAATGCAAATAGAGCCAAGCTACAGTAAAGGGTACAAGGGTTGGTGCATTCTTACTGCAAACATCCCTCCATCATACTCTTGCAGCAGCCCAACAGAGAACCTCAGTGGAAAAAGGCAATGCAAACCCATACAAAATGCTCCACTTTACGTAAGTATGTAAGATAAAATATTGTTCCCCCTGGTTATATAGAATCACAGAATTGTTAAGGCTGGAAAAGGCTTTAAAGGTCAGAGTTCAACCATCAACCTGGCACTGCCAAGTCCACCACTAAACCATGTCCCTAAATACCACTTCTAGATGTCTTTTTAATGCTATTCGGGACAGTGACACAGCCACTTCCCTGGGCAGCCTATTCTAATGCCTGAACACCTTCCAGTGAATAAATTTTTCCTAATAATCAATTGAAATGTCCTCCAGCACAACTTGAAGCCATTTCCTCTTGTCCTATTGCTTGTCACATGTGAGAAGAGATCAGTCCCCACCCAGCTACAAACTCCTTTCAGGCAGTTGTTGAGAAAATTAGGGTCTCTCCTGAGCCTCCTCTTCTCCAGGCCTAACAACCCCAGCTGCTTCATCTGCTCCTACTATGACTTACCCTCTAGACCCTTCACCAGCTCCATTGCTTCTCTGGACTTGCTCCAGCACCTCAAAGTCCTCCCTGAATTAAGGGGCCCAGAACTGGACACAGCACTTGAGATGCGGCCTCACCAGTGTCCAGCATGGGGACAATCAATCACCACCCTGGTCCTGCTGGCCACACTATTCCTAACACAGGTCAGGATGCACTGGCCTTCCTGGCAACCTGGGCACACACTAGATGCCATTCAGCCACTGCTGACCAGCACGCCCAGGTCCTTTTCCACAGCGCTGCTTTCCGGCCGCTCTGCCCAAGTCTGTAGCACTGCATGGTGGTGTTGTGACACAAATGCAAGACCCTCCATTTTGCCTTGTCTAACCTCATACTGTTGGTCCCAGCCCATCAATCCAGCCTGCCCAGATGCCTCTGCAGACCTTCCCACTGTCCAGCAGATCAACACTTCCACCTAACTTGATGTCCTCTGCAAACTGACTTGTGCACTCCCCTTGTCCACATCATGGACAAAGATATGAAGCAGGACTTGCCCCAACATTACGCCCTCAGGAACTCCATTAGTGACTGGTTACTAAACAGAGTTAGTTTTATTCACCACCACTCTCAGGGCTTGACCAACCAGCCAGTTTCCTACTTAGTAAAGAATACATCCATCTACACCATGAATAAAACAGTTTCTCCAAAAGTGTGCTATGAAAAATTGTTTCAAAGGCTTTACTAACACACAAGTAGAAAACACTCAGAGCCTTTCTCTCACCCATTAGGCAGGTCACAATGTCATTGAAGGAGACCAGGTTGGACAAGCAGGACCTGCGTCTCCTGATCTCACACTGGCTGGACCTGATCCCTCTGTTGTCCTACATATACCATATGATGATACTCAAGATAATCTGCTAAACAACATTGCCCAGTAGCACAGTCAGGCTGACAGGCCTGTAGTTCCCCAAATCTTTCTTCTGGCCCTTCTTATAGATGGGGTCACTACTGCCAATTCCCAGTCACTTGGGACCTCCCCACTGGCAAATGATTGAAGATGCCTCAGTGAGCTCTTCTGCCAGCTCCCCCAGCACCCTTGGATGGACCCCATCTAGCTCCACAGACTTGTGTATCTCTAAATTGTATGGGAGGTCACTGACTATTTCCCCTTAGATTATGGAGCTTTCATTCTCCTCCCAGCTCTGTCTTCCAGGTCAGGGGGCTAGGTACCCAAAGAACAACTGGTCTTGTCATTAAAGACTGAGGCATTAAGGCTTTAAGTACCCCAGCTTTTTCCTCATCTTTTGCCATCATGTTTGCCCCTGCATCCAATAACAGATGTCTTTGTTGCTGATATATTTACAAAAACATTTTTCATTGTCTTTCACGGCAGTAGGCAGATTAAGTTTTAACTGGGCTTTGGCCCTTCTAATTCTCTCTCTTTATTACCTCACAACATCCTTTCAGTGCTTGTGAGTTTTCCAACCATTCTTCCAAAGGTCAGGAGCTCCTCTTTTTTCCCTGATTTCCAGCCAAAGCTTTCTGTTCACCCATGTCAGACACTTCTTAGTCAGCTCATCTTTCTCAGCTCATGGGTACAGCCTGCTATACCTTTAAGATTGCCTTTTTAAATTACGTTCAGCCTTCCTGAATTCCTTTGTGCCTCATGACTGCCTCCCAAGGAACTCTTTCAGTTAGTCTCCTAAGCAAGCCAAAGTATGCTCTTGGAAGTCCAATGTAGCAGATCTGCTGCTCCCCCACCCCCCTTACTTCTTCAAGAACCAAAAATTCTGTCATTTCATGATTACTGGCCTTCAACCACCACATCACCCACCAGCACATCCCTGCTCACAAACAACAGGTCCAGCCTGTGCCTTTCATAGTTCGCTTGCTCACCAGCTGTGTCAAGAAGCCACCAAAGCCTTGTTGTCCTTTTCTCTGACTCCAAAATAAACACTCAACCTGCTGCCACCATCATTAAGATCCAGACAATCAAAACACTTCCCAACATCCAGAGCTACTCCAACGTTTTTCCTTCTTTGACTATCCTTTGTGAAGGGTTTATGGCAATCCACTGCAGCACCCAGTTGTGCAAGTCATTCCACCATGTTTCCATGATAGCAAATACGTCATTGTTTTCCTGCTGCACAAAGGCTTCCAGCTCCTCCTGCTTGATGTCCATGCTGAGTGCATTGGTGCAAATGCACTTCAGTTGAAATACTCATTACTGCCTTTTGGGGATGACAAGTCCTAATTCCTATGTAACCATTCTCAGGTGCTTCCTTGGTTTCTAAAAATTCAATAACCCTTGTGTCTTTGCTGCTACATGGATTTCTACCCCCGAGCTCCACTGAGGAGGCAGACCAAAGACCTTGCTACCACAGCATCCCTCAGAAAGTGGCATAGTGCCCCCAGGATTATCTCTAGTAAGCCTGGTTTTATTTGCTCTTTGATAAGAGCTATACCAAATAACTCTACTAGGGCTGCCTTGGAAAAACTATGAGTGAAGACTTTTACCCATCCTATTTCTACCTTTAAGGTGGATTATTCTAACCTCTCAATTTTCCCAGTACCTGGAAGGGAGGCACGATCCCTGAGTTGGGAGCCTAATTTGCTGTCATTGTGTAGAAAACAGTTCTCCTTCCACTATGATTTTGAGACAGTGATATTTCCAGGAAACAGACAAAGTACAAGTCATCTCAATACTACTTGTAACAGAAAGAAGGAAAAAACTCCATCACCAATGAGTGATCCTTAATTAAGCACCTTTGCTATGAATTTATGATGAATATCCCTGGATAGATACAACATGGACTTATTGTCTGTCTCCAAAGTGCAACATTAAGTCACACTGCCTTACAGATGTTCCAACATGCAAAACTGGATGTTCATGCTCTCACTGACTTCTTGTCACAGGAACTTCTACAATTCCTGCAGTAAAAGAAGAGTGTTTACTTCCATACTGGTTACTTGGGAAGTGTGAGAATACTAGAGAAACATCTGGCACTTCTAATGAAAAATCTCTGTTTCAAGTATAACGGGATGCACACCCTTTGGAATTGTGCAAGAATTTGAAGAAAAATTAAGGTTAAACAGTTAATTTCCTATACGTCTGTCTTTTCAAAAAAAACATGAAACCAAGCTGTGAAGACAAAGAACCTGGCAATGCCATCATCTGCAAAAGACTGTGCAAACAGTGACATCCCACCAGTGCAAAGAGACAGAAATCCTTTTACTATATGCCTTTTACCAGCTCTTATCCTCCCAGGTCCTTACTGAGTACAAAATTAGCATTTTTGGATTTCTACCCACACATGTGGTTTATTTTGATATTTTACACATCTTTGGGATTATCATTTCCTCATTACAAGCACAATAAAAGTTAGTGAAAAATGTATGCATTTTAACAAAGGGAGTAAGATCTTCAAAAAAAGTTGGAATAATCTGTGCAATAAAAGTGTGCAAAAAAGCAGACAAATATTCTGGTTCTTCAGGTCAAATGGCTCTAGGAAAAAAAAGTTTTGAACTGAGGATATAATGACTATAATAATATTAAATTTGATTAGTAATTAAAATGATCACACCTCCCTTCAGACTAAAACTGTAGACAACAGCTAGTAGCTGACATCTCACTTCAACATTTTACAGCTGCTTTAAAGACCCTAGACATTTGGATGCATGCATGCATCTTATTTTCCCAGGATTTCAAAGTCCACATCCAGGCTGCTGCTCAGCCATTATAAATGAGTAATTCAAGTAGGGCATGACTGCTTCTTGTATTAACTTGATAAAGATGTTTCAGTTGAAGTGCATCAACAGTTCTGTTAAGTCATCCCTTTCACAGGCTTATACTTTGCTTATGTTACCAGTGAAGAAAAAAACCAAGTATTATTGGCTTCAAATAATTATAAAAGTCTTTACACTAAACATAATTAGTATTATGATGATTATATTTTATTATTCCTGCTTTGAAAAATGTAAATATACTTTATTTAATTTTGTAATTAAAAAGAATTTAATCAGCTGATTGCAACTTGCATTAAAGTTTCATTTTACTTGTTCAAACACACAACTGCTTAAAGGACTGATATGTGCCATAGAAATTACACATCTGGTTTCAGAAAATTACATTCTATCTGTAATATTTTCCAAATGTTGGTTTAAAAGCACACTTTTAACATAATAGGTTAATGTTAAACTTATCACTGAATAATGAATTTATTATGAAATATGTATGAAAGAAGTGTTTTGCAATATTTTTACTATCTGAAAAATATTAATCCAGGACTTGGGCTAATACACCTTGCAAATACTATAAAGATAGTTTGAACATATTTCATTTCCTTGTGCAAATCTTCACATAACAACCTGAAAGACTTGCTCAACGCTGAACTCCTTTTCTCTTATGACAGCAGGGACTTAAGAGAGCTTAAAAGTACAGAACAGAATTCATATTCTCATTTCATTAATTTATTTCTATTGAATACATGACCAAACATGAACATAGTTGCACTAAAAATAAGAAATATACTGTACATATAATTAATGCAAAGCCCAAAGCATAAAAGATGTGCTTTATCAACTTTTACATAAACCGGATATCTGACAGATTACATCTATGGACATACAGAAGAGAAGAGAATATTATCTAAAAGTGATGATCCATCCCCATATGTGCTCCATAAACCTACTCAGTAATGTTAAGCCAGATACTGTGTTCAATAATTCTTATATTTAATCATATCTTATTATCTTCTCTTAATTTTCAAAGTATTGTTTCTATTTACAAAATTTCCATTATTTTCTCCACTTTAATGGGGAAGTTCCAATATTATATTTTATATTGTATTTACACAATACTTGTTTAGGGTTTAATTATTTTTATTCCAAAAGTAAAACAAGCTTAGGTACTTTTGAGGGCAGCAGGAGATAAGAAGAGGCAGTCAGCCACTTGTTTATTCAGATTATTAATTTGAAGATTTATTATTTATTATTAATTATATAGCTGAATAAACTTTATTTTCATTTAATTTTTTGCATTGTATTATTAGAACATGGTCTTTTTTCCACTGGTATGACAGTTATAAACACTGAAACTCAAAAAGACATGGCTCAAACTCTGGTCAGTCTGACTCCTTTCATGTCAACCTTCCCAAAGGCAGTGGTCTATTTTTCCAAGATTCCTGGGTATGAGGCAGAATAGCCAAAGATATTTCTTCAGCTTGGCACAAACCCCAGACAAGCAGCCCCAGAAGCTCTACAGTGACAGATGGGGAACCCAGGATAAATGTGTAAGAGTTGGTAGATGCAGGCAAACTCTCACTCTAAGAGCTGAAATGTTTGGAACTCCTCATCCCTTCCATTCACATTGTCAGAGTACCCATTCATTGCATAACCATGAAATGTTCTCAAAGGTTCAGAAAGTAGAACCCCAAAATTATTTGCTATTCTGCAAATACACAGTTTCTAAGTCTCCTGGAGGAAAAAACTTTTTTTTTTCCAGACCTGTCTACTTCATCTTGAAAATACATCAGAAATTAGGAAAACACTTAGGAAAGCCAGAGCATGCACTAATATGCTGTGCTGAAAGTGGTATCAACAATTTGCAGCACAAATGAGTTTGGATGGAAACTCAGAAGTCAGGTCAGCAAATTACTTTGCTCTGGCACATGTTTGTCTTAACTAAACTGGCTGCAAGACCAGGGCAACACCTAGAATCTTCTCTTTCAGACATGACTTCTGGAAAACAAATGTTGTTTTTTTTTTAACTTTTCAAAATGCCTTGTCTTCAACTGAAGAGTGTAAATCAGATTAAAATGAAGAATTAAAAATATTTAGCTATTTAATTAAACTACATATCCACACTAATCCTATCACTGCATTTCTCAAATAGATTTAAGCATTCCATGTGATACTGAGAATGTCAGGATAACCTCAAATACATCACATTTGAGTTTGAATTTGCTGTACTTAAAGCCTGTTATTTAGAGATACTCAACATTAATGGCTCACGTATTATAGGTAAGCTAATTTTAGCTGTTAAATAGAACTGAAAAGTTACACAATGCACTGTTTTCCAAATACCAATTTTAAGTATTTCTGCCACCTTACACAAGTATATATTATGTATTTTGAACATATTAGTTCTATTTGAGTGCACAGGTAAAATGAAATCAGCTCATACAACACAGGAGTGATTAAATGGTCTAAAGATTACAAGTGAATAATAGTTCCTGCAATACTAATTTTTATACAGTCTGCAGATTTCTGCTAACAATAGAGCTTGCCCCTGAGAAGCTTCTCAGCACATGAGAAAAATAGAACTAATTTAAATGTTTCCATTTTTTATGTCCAAAATTAATTCAGTTTGGTCAGCTATAGGAGTCTGTACTAGATTGCAAGTCATCACAGAGGTTATCTAGTTGAGTTTAAAAAATAAAATACCATTAAAATTCTAACCTGCTTTGCCTAATCCTGACTGTGAACTGTTGCTTTCTACATATAACCAGCTCTTCACCTGGTAATGGCCCAACTTTAATTGCTGACCACAACTGACTATTCGTAACATCATAGGAAAGAATTTCTGTGGGAGCTTCTGAATAGTAATGTTTGGGTAGAAAGGAACAATGTGGTTGAATATTCACTCTGACTGCATCCTGAATCAGAAAAATGAGATTATTAGTACATTTGTATTAGAACCAGAACATTGGAACCTTGGGAGTGACTGTAGCTTTTTTTTAAACTGCTACAGAGCTGAACCATGAAAATTACTGAAAAAAAATCAGATTTGGAAAAAATATATTTCTATATATAATAATTTCTGCATTAAAAATAAGATGCTTCCTTTAGCACTGTTTTTATCAAATGCGCTATGATATTATTTAGTTACTTGTTACTAAAATTTAAAAAAACCTTACGTTGACTTAGTCAACATGCATTTACTACTACCAAGAGTCTACTGATTTTCAGTCATATCTATTTAGCATTTCATTACAAAAAAGTAGCCATCTTATATGAATCATTTACATCACTAAAGAGGCAGTGAGAGCACTACAATTCAATTATAAAACCTGGAAATAGTTTAAACACTATCTGAAAATAAACAGCTCCAGTCCCTTATGGCCATGTCTGGGAAGTGTCCAAATGCAAGTTAAAGATCCCATGGCGTTTTTTCAAAATGGGAGGGAACTATCACAATATGCTGGCCAACATATATTTTCTCAATTAAAAACAGATTTCAATGTCCAAAGCTATGTGTCAGCAATTGCTGAGAGCCTACCTGTCTTTTTTTCAAAACACTTGAAACCAACAATAGGTATCTAGTCACCTTGCTGAATAATGCTTTTCCAGATGCCATAAGTGGGAAAGGTTAAATGCATTTTCATAAATAAAGGAAGCACAGATACATCAGCTTATACCATTATGAAAATAGAAATTATCATTTGAACCCACATGTAGATTTTTTTCCAGTAACAGAAGTGTTAAATATGACTTTGTTGGCCATATGGAACACTTTGATACTACCAGATTTTAAAGTGAACAGAAATCCAATGGAACACACATGCACACACACAAAATAAAGGTAGCAGAAAAAAAATCTCATATCTGCCATTCCCTAACTTCTACGCATTTAATGAGTTAAACATTTAAAAAAGAAAAGGCTTTTCAACAACTTCTTTTTAATTACTTTTACAGAATTTTCTAGGTTATGAGCTGTTTGAAGAGAAGGTGGAGAGATTTCTGTACTTTAAAGCCTTCATACCTCTTACTACCCCACCACTGAAGAGCTCAACTCTTTAATTGCCAATACTGAAGCTCAAAGTCCTATCCAAAGAACTACAAGATCAACTATTTTATCTACACTCTTATCCGGAGTTAAAAGAAAAGAAAGAGCAGACAATGAGTTTTTACAAAAAAGTTATAAATCACGACGAGATGCAGGCTTTCCAGTTCCCCCAGTCACATATTTCCCAGTGCAACGTCTAAGGCTCCTGACATTTGGAGTTGAGTCCCCATCTGCACAGCGCTTTGTTCTTGTTTTGCCCAAACTCTTAAGATTAAGTGATTCTATTAAGAAAAAAAAAAAAAAAATGTGGAAAAAAGGCAAAAGTGCTCCTTTGACTAAAGATATTGCCCAGCTTCCACAGTGCAGCGGAACAGTACATCTCAAAGTCAGACAGGACTAAAAGAGTTCAGGGAACTCAACTACAGAGGCTAACTTCCTAAAAACTTGCATGACAGTGTAGGTTTTTTCCCTTTTAAATTTTTTTTAAATATCAATTTTTAAAGTACGATTTTACAAACTTATCCTTTTTAGTCACAATCTCAGAACACGTGTATTGCTGAAGGATTTATGGCATATTGAGAGAAACTGACCGCAACATAAGCAGAGAGATGAAAACACCTCTTCCCCATGAGGATTTGCAGAATTACTTGAGGGAAAGTTGAACAAGCTGTCTTATTCCTGCATTGTGCAATTACCTTTCTATGACCAGAACTTACTGGCAGTTGCCAGATTTATGCAACTCACTGGATGTAGTCTATCTAGTTAGCATAGCATAGTACATCCCTCCTTGCTGCTACTCCCATGGACATGAAATCTCCAACTGCAGCCAGCAGAGGAACAGACTGCATTGAGGACAAGTTTACTTCTCTCTTAGAGAAAGTACTAAGTGCTGGATCTTTGTAAGACAGTAGATGCAGTGGTGATCCAAGCCTGGAAAAACATTTGATATTTAACACTGCTGTAGTGCACAGCATACTGAGGTTGTGAGGATAATGGCAGAGGACAGAGCACACACAAACTGCTGAATGTTAAAAGAGGCTTTACTTTCTCTTCCTTATTATTAACTTGACATTTACCACTTTTACCAACCTGCTCCTGTCCACATTATTTTCCCTTCCTGAATTGCTCAGCAGTACCACCATCTGCAGCCCTTGCCTCAATTTCAGCTAAAGATGTCAGACATTTTGTTTGCTACAATCAACTAATTGCAAAATCACCAGAAAGGGAGGGAGAAACTGCATTACCACAAAATACTTCTGCCCACAAATTCTGTTAGAAAGACAACTTCCAACTACGGCCTTGCAGTTCAGGCAGTTGAACTGCTATTTAAAATCAAATTTTGAAAACTACAGGACGTTGCCAGAAATTTTTTTCTAAAAATGTATACTTACCCAATTTAAATTCCACCCTGCAAAGTAAGCCTACACGAACACTGTGTTTTCAGTAACTCATACTATTAACATTCATATTTTTCCAAGGAAAAATATAAGAATAAACCAGATTTTAAAAGCAATTAAGAAGATATAAATGCTGCACACTGCCTGAGCACAGTTCTCATAAGACCAGAGTCCTGGCAACTATCATAATCCTTTTGAAATTGTGCATATTAAGATTAAAGATCACTTTGTTCCTCTATTCCCACAACTAGTCGGTATGGTAAAAAGATCACTCTCCTAGTTTTATATGTAACATCTTTAACATTTGCTCTCCTTTCTGTGCATGTGATTAAATGTAACATTTTGAAATCCCAAAGTTCTGAGAAAAACATAAATCCTTGTCCACAGCTGCTGTTTGACTCTGGAAACACATGCATTTTCTTTTCAAGCATCTACCATCAAAAAATCCCAAAGGACTTGAACTGGAGAACACCTGCATCTCTTCATTTAGTTCCAATAACAGAGTCTAAACTTCAAAATTACAAAAATAGATGCTATGTTCAGCTGCAGTTACATTCTCCCCCTAATTCCCGTGAACAAAAATGCTAAGAGCATGAAATCATTCAGGCAAGCTCTGTCATCGAGAGGATAAGATTTTTTGCACCAGAAGCCCAGTGGGAACTTGATAGAAAACTGGCAACAATTACAGATAAAGTACATAGTGAAATCCTCAGGGAGGGAAAAGGAAATGTAATAAGATAGATGGGTATAATTTTTACACATTTATGTCCAAACCACAAATGTGAACTGTCTTTAATTTACTCCAATACACTAACCATTTTTATTCATTCATTGTGTTAAATCTTTTCAAAATACTTCAAATTAGACTATGAATTCTCTTTTACTAGGATTTTTACTTATTTACTTACTACCACAAGAACTCATTTAAATTAGATGAGAACTTAAAAATATAATTGTTTCAGCTTCAAAATTCAAGCTAATATCCCTAGTGCAAACAGTCAAAATTATATTTAAAAATATATCAATAACTTGCTTTTTTACCTGCAAAAAGGGGGAATTTGGGGGGCATATGTAGGTGCATATGCATAAAACCAAACTTATCTCTAATCTCTCACCTCCTTTTTATTAAGTTCTAACAGATAAAAATCAGATCATTTACAATAATAAAAAAGTTTATGTTCCTGCTGGTACAACTTCTATGGCAATTTTTTCATACTTGAAGATATCATTTCTTCAGTTATTTTTTCCTTTTGGCATGGGAAGGGGGTGAATGGAGTGATCTTATCTAAATCAAAACACTGACAGAAGAAAAAAATTCTAAAGGTTTTGGAAGTTTGAGAAACACATCACTTAAACAAGAAACACCAACTTTTATAAGGTTGAATGTTTGCTCTTCAGCCTTTATGCAGCTTCAACAAATTAGAGAAGCCTTCCCATTCTTGCTTTGCTCCACTAAGTGTAGAAATTTGACACATATGAGCATGATATTTATACAAGTACTTTTGTTTACTCCCTTATTTCACTGCTGCATTATTGCCTATTTAAGCCGATCTCAGAGAAAACTTTATTAATTGTATTTTTAATTGTATTTTATTTTTGTTCCTCTTGATTTATTTGTAATAAAGCTGTCCATAAACTGGCTGTGCACGCACTCCCAATTATTCAATATGGCAAACCAACTACAGCTTAATCAGCTCACCTCATCTATTCAACAGCTGTTTATAATTAACCACTAACACCAGCATTCATTTTGAAATCTCCCTCTTCTCTCAAAGGCCAGGTGAAACAAACAAGGTCTGCAGCTTGCTCCCAGGGTTAATAAAGCCACGGTTATTTCAGAGAAAGAGTAAGAAGACCTTCCCAAGCCCCGGGGTAATGGAATGATCTCCTCTCTTGTACTTATTTATATGCTGCAGTTTAAAGACTGAGAAACATATTCACTGATTTTTACAACTATGCACAGAGATACCTGGGGCCGTTTTCATACAATCGAAGTATCCAAAATTAAAATTACAGCATAAGGACTAAACAAAATCATATTTATGTTCTTTATCCCTAAATACTTCCTTTGCCATAGGTGGATCAGTTTTCCATGTCCTAATGATACTTTATGCATCAAACAATAAAACATTCCTGACCAGTAATCATAAGTTTATGCACTTGTTTTATACTTGATATACACTGTACATGCTACACATCACATGCTCTAAATGCTGCCTTTTTTGAAAGCCCTTCAAAGAGCTTTTTCCTTTGAATGGTTGTACTCAATGCAGTATGGTACTGCTAGAACCATGTTATTTTTTCTCTTCCTGTTAACAGTGCAAGTGAAATAGCAAACAGAAAGATATCTTGTCAAATGCTCTATCCCTCAGATTGTAAATACATCTTGTAACTTTGCAGGGCCACATAGAGACAAGCAGTAAAAGGAAGTTGCACAACCATCCTGATCACCCTGGATCATATGGTTCAAGTGATACAAGACAGTAGACACTTGCTGATGCAACAAGGAGAGGAGGAGGAAGTCCCCTCCCTGTTCAACAGGTAAATATGCCCTGATTTATTCAAGAATCTCATGCCATTTGCACAACCTCCTCCTCAGCATTTTATATCCAAACTGCTGCTTTAATTTTTGATCAAGCTGTTTCCCACTCAATTTAATGAATTTATTAGTCCAAATTTCCTACTACAGAACACTCTATGCAACATTATCAGGAAAAATTTCACAAACAACTTCAGTACTGCACGATCACCTCCAGTAACACAGCTTAAAAAAAACCTTTTACTCCCAAGGGATGAGGTTTTTTTCTGTGAAATTATCCAGTATAGCTTTTTAAACTCCCAGAAGTGACTGCAACTGATGGCAAATGCATTTTTATGCTCTTAAAGCACTTCATGTTTTCCCTACATGTAATTTTCACAGTAATAATGAAAATGATAGCCATATCTCCTGTATTAAAATTGCCCCAGTTTCTTCAGCAAGTATTTGAAAGCAAAAGCTTTTATGTTGCTGATCCTTTGTATAGAACCTGAGACAAATGAAACATTAATTACCCCTGGTTTTATTTATTTTTTGAAAAAATTAAGTAATTTGCAGTATGCCATTCTTCCTGTTGAATGAGACTGAAGCTTGAGCAAATCAGTCAGATTTTTCCTCTCATTTGTCACTCCTTGCAGACAGAAGCAGAGCTAGAGCAGATCAGTGATGTGTACACAGAATCAGTACAACTTCCCTGAGATGCTGAGGGAGCAGGTGAAGTGTCCAGAACATTTTCAACTCTAAAATCTTCACATTTTTAATGCATGTCCATTCATCTACAAAACAGGTACCACAGACAATTGTCTATTGCAAAAAAATGTTTTCTATCTCAAAATCCCTGAATGTGAGCCTGGCCAGCACTTCATTTGTCAGGGCCTTAATTCTCATTAAGCACCTCCTGTCACAACCCATCAAGGACTCCCAACTATCTAACTGGAACATCTATAATACTGATGAGCAAAAATGCATGTGATCCTTGTGACCTGTAACAAAAGCAGTAAGTGTACAGTATAGGTATCCCCAGAGCCTTTGAATTATAATTCATAGACGAAGACAAAATATTGAAAATTAAACAAAAAATCCTCAAAAAAGGCAAGAAATGCAACAATTAGTCATAGTAATAAATATTGGTGTTATGAACATTTAGAAGGTATTTAAGTGAATCAACAGGTGCAACAGATTTTAGCTTCAACTGACTAACTCAAATATCATTGAATCCTGAACTGCTTTTTGGCAATGCTTTAGGAGCGGGACCTGAAGATAATTGTTATAATAACAGTACTATAAACATTTCCAACATCATGCTATCCAAAAAACACAGAAGTACAATTACTGAAAAAATAACCTAACAACTGCTGGAGTGCTCAGTGCTTACAAATATTTACTCTGTGTAAGAATCAAATGTTGCTTACATATGCACATAAAAATTGCAATGACAGTAATAAATTCACTGTTACTTTTCAGACTAATGACATTCAAGAATCATTTCACAGGAAAAAATACAGAAAAAAACCACACTTGAAGTGTTCAAGTTACTTCTGTCTTTCATAATATCAGGATCAGGTAATTCTTTTACTTCCCTTAACCTAGATACTTGTTTGGATTGTTTTTTCCCCACTTTCCATTCCATGTCTAGCATGGCCATAGAATTAGCTTTGAAAAACATGAAAACATGGTTTTTAAGAAGAACCACACTGACAGAAAAACCCTGTTCCACGTGTATTTGACAAACTACATGAGTTATTTTAAACTAGACATATTTAAAAATTTTCGGTGTTGCTTAAAACAGACCTGTGTTTTGTTTAAAGACCACAGAAACCATAAGAATGTCAGGTAAAAGTATTTATGCCCACAAAGTCAACAACACCCTTAAATTTAGCTAAACAACTCTCACAAATTATTAACTTCTGATTTAAGGCCACCACAACATCAAATTTGATGAGGTCGGACGTGTGCCCTGCAGTATTTTTTAGATTATTTTTTATTGTTAGCAAATTTTGTGATAAACAAATTCTTAATAATAAATTTATATGAACCATTTAGAATCCAGTATGTCAACTTCTGTATAAGAAAACAAACCCAGTACCAGGAAGAGAGAATGGAACTAATATTTTCAACATGGATCCTGCCTCTCCGCCCTCCCCCACCTGAAGTTTACAAAAGTTTAATATAATTATTTTAAAAGGCAACCAAAGTTAATGAAGCGCTCCTTATTGAAGAAGATATAAATCATAATGCAGCTTTCAGTTCTTTTGTCTCACATGAGCTAAAGTTACAATGTGTGCAGTGTGTTTAGAAGATACTTTGACATTTGGCACATTTTATATCAAGCCCCTCTTTTGGAAATCACATTGGATAGGAAAAATGTAAGGTGATACCAGCTTAACAAGAGTTTTGTACTTACCAGAATTATGGCAGTAGTCCATATACTGTGGAATTTGGATTGTAAAGGCTACCAAATCTGGAGCTAAGAGAGATTCTGGCTTTCTACTCTCATTGAGCCATTTACTGCTGTGTAAGTCTCTGGTGTCAGAAGGGCCTTGAATTAAAGGAATCAGCTTCTCTTTTCCACCATCACCTAAGATAAAAATTAGATTCCTTACTGCTTTTAGTGTAACAAGATAAATTTTCAAGACAAACATTCTAGTCCAAAGAGAACATCTACTAATTTACATTGTGAATACAGAATTAAACGAGCAAATAGAAAGAGCAGCATCACATAAACTATTTGGCAATCAACTTAATGTTTATCCTGTAAATGCCTTGACTTCCAGGAGGATTTCAAATAAAGTAATTCATTATCTTTAAAACAGTATTTTATACTGTTTTATAAATTACTTTCTAAAATTTTATAAAATAATCTACTTAAACATCACCATGAACTCAATTTAAAGACACTCAAATTTTAATGTTCTTGACCTTAGCTGCTTTTTATCCATAAAGACATCATACACATTGATAAGTTCCCACATGACCCTCAGAAAAAACTGTATTAAAGAAGTAAAAAAAAAAAAAAATCACAGAGTCCTCAAAAACTTTACAAGCAAAATAAATACCTGTAGCATTAATGGAAAATGAGGCATTAAACAGTCAAGAAAATACACCAAAATAATGCTAAGTATAAAGCTAGGTGAAAGTATTTTGTATTTTTCCTATTTCCTGATTGTTTCCTGATTAGTATTTGTCTCAGCAGAAAAAAAATAATTTTCTTTATTCAGTGTAAAATTTGACTATACTAGGCAAGACTAGATCATCATGACATATTTAATAATAAAAACAAACCCCCAAAACAGAATACAAAAACCCCTCTCTGATTCATAGGAACAATGAGTAAATTCTTGTTTCAGTAACTCCCCTTGTAAAAAGCAAGGCCAATTCTCCTATACAGGCAATAAAGTTTTACATGGTCCAGCTGCACATACCTGGGGCTTTGGCACAAATTTTTATTGATCCCACGGTCCCAGAGGCACATTTGACCAATGATGTGCCGCAGTACTTCAATTCAACATTCTGGATTGAGCCCTCAAGAGTTGGCAGGGGATTCTTAGATTTCACACCTAATAAAAGAAAACTGCAAATGTACTAGCCTGTTGAATTTAAATATTTTTATATTCCTTCACCAAGGCATTTAAACTTAATTATATTTTAATTATCTACCTTAGATGTTCTTACAGCATTTTTGTTGGGATTCACAGGTTTTAAATGAAAGTGAAAGAATGCTGCATATGGGTTTTTTAATACAAACAATTATGCATGAAATTATATATAGATACTGTGAGGAAAACACACAAGACCACTTAGAAATTGAAATAACAAATATGCATACATACACGTAGATATACTTTCATTTTCACTTTTTAAGTGCCATGTCAACTATTCTCCTTCATGTTTTTATTACAGCCATTTAGTTTCAGGATCTTAAAATGACCAAGTGTTTTCAGCTTTTATTTAGACACCAACATTTTACTCAGTAGCTATGTAAAGCATTAGATCCATGCAGCTGAGCAGTACAGAAGGCCAACGGCACACTTGCCATTTTTCAGTGGAAACTGGAGTTCAAACCTTGCCTTGGGTCACAAGTGGAAATAAGTTTTGGTGGTCTTTCCTCAGCCCCCATTTGTGAGCACCAGAAAACTACTGCACCACTTGGAAGAAGTCAGTGCTATTGGCAGTCGCTTCTGAAGAGCTGCCCAGAACTGTGGCAGAAGCAGCAGGGGATTGTACAAGCCAGGACTGAGATTTGCTGGCAGAGCTTGAGGACAGCCCCCCAAAACAGCCCCAGAGCATAGGTGGAGGAAGCCAGCCCTCCAAATCTGTACAGCACTGCCTATCAGAAAAAAACCACATAAATTCACTTGCAAATTAGAAATAAATAGTTTCAACACCTGTAAGAAGTATGAAAGGAAAAACTAACAGAAGTTGCTGTTTTTATGGGGTTTTTTTCCCTTCGTGCAGAAGCAACTTGGAATTTGTCAGTTAAAATTGGCAAGCAGCTTGTTAATTATGCAAACATTAGTATAATTATGGAACCATTTCCTCATGTACGTAACATAGAATTTGTTCCAAAATCCATAATTATGCAAGGAAAGTATTGTGGAATATCAAGTAAAAAGGCATTTTTATACATATTTCAAGATTATTAAACACATTAAAGAAGTGTAATTATCTACAGAATTAATTATTAAAGTTTTTTGCAAAATCTCTCCAGGACTTAACTCAAAGAACAACCTTTAATACATATTAACTAGTAAGGAAAAAAATCCTAAAAAAATTATAGGGAACAGAAGATTTCAGATTAAACTTGGTAATTATGCTTAGTTCACTGTGCCTATTCCAGTTCCTAAAGATCGAAGAATATTTTGTGGTGCATACAAAATAATTTAGCAAGCAGTCTTGACATATATTCAAGTTTTTTTCTGGTAAGACATTAAAACAACTTTTGAATAGAAAGTACTTTCCAAGACAGAAGGAAAGAAGAAACACATGAAGGGACACACAGCACATGGTAAAGCAGACTGCCATCTGAAAGTAGGTTCCACACTCCAGGTATTATTTCTTATAAAAATTTAACCTGTCTTTTGTCTTTGAGGTATGTCCAGACTTCTCCTAATTTGTGACTCAGGAAGGCTTCAGGCTCAAAGAATACTCACTGAATCTAACTGTGTGCCTTCCCTTACAACACTCCATCAGTTCTCAGTCTGAAAGAGCAACTACCAGCTTGTCTTGTGAACAGACCCTCATTCCCATTTTTGTCCAGGGTAAGCCTCTTTTAAAGCTGAAAATCCCCTTTGATCTAAGGCATGGTATCTGACACAATACATTATTTTGTCAAAAGAAACTAGGATATCTGTAAGCATTTCTGCCTCCTCATAGTTCCTATAATTTTTTGCAAAATAAAGGCCATTCAATTCAAAAAAAAAAAGGGGGGGGTGTATCCATCTTCTGCCAATTCCAAAACAAAGATTATTATACTGTTTGTAGCAGCCAATATTACAGTTAAAGCATATCAAACTGAGGTCACAATTTGACCCCTGTCTTCTAAATCCTCTTAAAACTGGTAGTTTCTTGCTGTTTTCATTTTTCAGCAATTCTTTAAAGAATCAAAATTAAAGGTATGATGTGCAATACATTTCTCTCATTTCCCTATGGAAGACTAAGTACTTTTTAAATTAAATAATTTCCATAATGGAGTTTACTTTTAGATGTATTGTCCTGGACAACTTCTTTGCATTGCTACTAAAACCATCCATGTTACTTACATGCATAACTTAAATTTTAGTTTAGTATCCTATATGAAAAAAGGAACCAAGTTAAGTGTGATCATGCTCACTATTTGTTTCTGTTTACTCCTAGTCCCTCACCAAGTAACTTCTGGACTTACTGAATTTCAGCAGATATGACAGCATTATCCAAGACACTTATCTTCTACAACCTTCATGAAAACATGAGTGTATTTGCCCTCTTCAACTTCAATCATCAAATTCTTGACAGTCAGCAAAGCATTGCTCAAACGAGCCAATGAACTGCTTTTCACCCAGCCAGCAGTTAAGGACTATGATGGGAAGCCAGTAAAGCTGCATGGTTTAGCCTTAAACAAACGCACAAACCCTTAATGCATGGTCATAGAATTAACCATCATATTTTAATGCATATGAAGATGTAACTGGTAGCAGTAATAAGGTTTTTTTGGGGTTTTTTTCTGTTACAGGATTAGGGTAAACACTTGTCCATTGTTTTCAACTATTTGACAGAAAATAGAGAAGTATTGGGAAAACACAGAGTATCTCATGCCTTCCTTTCCTATGTTTCTTTGATGTCAAATGCCAACCTGCTTTCAGCTTCAACACCTGGTAACTACAGCGCATCACAGTAACCAAGGAGAAGTTGCCAGAAAAAAAATTCCACTCAGGTTGCACAGCTCTGGACTGATGGGTACTCAAAAAACCTATTCAATAATTACTGAAATCCTATCCAGAGAACACAGTAAGAAACTCAGAATGTCTAGCTAGACTTTCATCACAAAGACAAAAATCACCTGAACTTAAGGTGACCACCCTTGCCAAGTTACAAATATTTTTCAAGGCACAGAAAGTTTAGAGCCTTTTAGTGAACCATTCCTAATGAACTGGTTTAAAACAGGAGGCCATTTTCTTCAGTCTGAAAATTTTTGGAAATTATAAGCCATCTCTCATAAACTTGTCAAACTGGCAAGCTGCTCTACAGAGAAGAAAGAAGCCTTGTTTCCTTCATATGCCTCTATTTGTAGATTGCATCCCTGTAACTTTAGTTCCTCCCCAATAGTCTCCCTTATTTCTTTCATCGTGGTACCATTATAAAATTGAAGTCTCAACAGTTGTATACAGACTAAAATATGCCTTAAACACCTATTTCAGCAAACAAATGTTTAAGCAAGCAAAGACTAGAGCTTCCTTCACTCCCCTCAATGTTTATGAACTTTTCTTAAAGTAGTGTTTTAAGGTGTTCAAACTCCTAGATTAGAAATGCTCCATGCCTCTATGTACTAACTGAAATTTTGCATGGAGACAAACAGACCAACACATTTTAATTAAGATATTGAAGATGAATTTGAACACTAGGAAAACCAAATCTATCACTGCCAACAGCAAACATTATGCAAATTCAACATCCTGGAAATGAAGTAGGAGAAAGGCTTATTTCCAAGGTGCTAGACAAGAGAGTAGAACTTGTGCTGTACTCATTCTTCTGGAATCTCACTTGAAAAAGCACCACTTGGATTTACTTGACTTTGTTGCCCAGTGGAGTCAAATTAGGGCAACATGTTTTTTCTTAGTACAAATCACTTCTTCAGTTAATTTATTATTTTCACCGGAAATAGGGGAATCAAAGAGTTTATGGAGAAAGAGATACATACGCCAGTTACCATCAAATGTAACTCATGGTTCCTTCCAGATAATTTGCTAGATGTCTGGGGTTTTTTTTCCTGAAAATATGTTGCCCATTGTAGAATGATTTGCAGTAAAAATCCAGTGTTTCCCTCCCAATACATAGCCATGTGTACACTCAGTGATCAAGTATGGCCTATTTCACTTGATTCAGACACATAGAATACCTCATTTCACCAAAGACTTAAAATCTGTTCTCTCCATATGGTAGAACACAAAAATAGGCAGAAAGGTTTTCTAACTTAAAATCTACTACACCTTGACAATTTACACCTTGCACACACTAACTCGCTTTAAGTATAACTCCAAGCCTGAAGAGCTGTTGTGATCAATGTACACATACAGAAATATTGTGCTGTCAAGAAAGGTTTTCCCACACTTTGAAATAGGTATTCACATCCTCCCTCCAGCATTCCAGATATAGCTTTGGTCTGTTCCATGCACATAATCCAACCACACAGCTTGCCCCAAGTTCCTGCATTCAGTATCATTCCACATGCAAGCCGGCAGAAACAAACAGCTGAAGGCAGATCACAACTATGTCTTTATAGATCAGCTCAGGATTTCTTCTAGCAAGCCTAGAAACCTAAGCACCCATTTAATTTAAGGCCTGTTTAAAAACATCACCTAATTAGTGATTTTACCAACAAACATCTTTTACCAATCCATTTGTGATAAGGGGAATTTGCAATGATTACTAGCAAACCAAGAAACAAAATCTAAACTCATCAATAACAAGCACAGAAAACCAGAAAAGAGGAATGTTACTGATTCTGAGGACAACAGACAGAACTGCGTGCCACCAAATCCCTGAAATACAATAATTATTTAGAAAGCTCATAAAAGAACTGCAAAATATGAAATAGGAAATGAATAAGGCATGACAAACTTCTAGAAGCAACTCCACATGAATTGTCCCCACATTTAGTCTGTGGCCTCAGAAGGAAAAATCTCAATATTTAAAGTATTAAGTACCAATAAACTATGGTTTGGCAACACGATATAGTAAAAGAGTGTCACATACTTGTCAAAATAATTTCAAACAGTAAAAAGATCAATCCATGAATAAAAGTAAGGAGCTATTAACTAAATGAAATAACATTGAAGCATAAGTCTTATTGGAATCATGACAAAAAATGTCAAATTATTTTCACAGAGACATATATTTAGGTTTTACATGACTAACACAGAAAAGCTAGTAAACAAATTGAAGCATAAGAGAAACCTCATTTCTTTCCTAAGAGATATTCATTTGTATTCAGTCTCTGCTTAGGCAGTTCTCAGTGAGAATTTCTGGAGTCTGTATTGGGCTTGGTTAGAGAGATAGCACTTCTGAGGAACTCCAAGCTAAAACCAAACTTAATTCCTTCCTCCTTTCAGAAAGAACATAATAGAAGCCACAAAGACCAGCTCTAACTGGCACCAGTCCTATTTCTCACGTTCAAAGCATTAGAAGAGCATAAAGCTTTCACATTCTTATTTACAATAAAACAGCAGCAACATAGGAACTTCAATATCTCTTTCAATCATTCTGCTTCCTATACACACATCACCTGAAATCACTGGGGTCTTGTGTTTAAGGTTCCCTCCTCCACCTCCCACACTCTCCCACTTCCTTTTTTAACTGGAAAAACAGAAAAAGAGAGGTTTTCCTAAAATGTAGAAGTTGGGGTATAGGTATTTTCTGCAGTTTTTCCATAGTAAAATTGAATCTTTGCAACAAAGTACCTCAATGATCTTCACTGTGCTCACAATTGCATGTTTTCAATCTGTCAACATAATCTACAGACTGTATTTTGCAACCCTAATGCACATACTCACAGGCTACTATTTTATTACTTCTTCAAAACAGTCATTTGGGCAGCTTATTTTAAGGAACTGTCAGGTAAAATTATTTGGGTGTTTTTTCTAACTCAACTTGATTTAATATCACAGTTTCTATTCTGATTATCATAGTTATTTATTTTCATGTAACTGTGTCAACCAGTTCTTAGTCTACATTTCACTATTCTAAGAAATTATTGTTTCATCCCCACCCGCTCCCAAGACTTATCAGGGCACCCACAAAAGGATTATGGTACACTTGTCTTGCCTTTAACATTTTGTGAACTGGACAGATTTTCTACTGACTTGAGCTTCTGTGCCAGAGCTCCACACATAAGAGAACCCTGTCCTAAAAAATAGCTCTGAACTTATTTTCTCTTCAACCACGGTACTAAAAGAAAAAGCAAATGCATGAAAAGGTGAAATTCGGTGACAGACTGAAATACTCCCAAAAGAAGGTCAAGCTGCTTTGTTCTTGGGCAACAATGATAAAATATTTATCAATATAACTATGTATCATTCTCTTCATCAGAACATAAGCTGAAAAAAGCACATGTTAAAATCTCTTTAACGAATCACTTAAATCCTTAAACTGCCTGTGAACTAACTAAGGTTTCTCCATTGCCTAAATACTAAACAAGATGCAGGACCATCATTATAAACAGAGATTTACATATTGCAAAATATTTCCCAGCTTGCTAAAGAATAGCAGCATTTCACCTACAGGGAGAATCATTTTAAAAAGACAAAATCCTGTTATGTTCCTGCTTCACTATGGCCTTCATACAGGTCCCCATATGCCCTAACCCAAAAGCCTCTTGATTTTTCTAAAATCCTTCTTCAAATAGAGAGGTAAATAAGAAAACTGTAGCTCAAAAACTGAAAATTAACATTGAAGAAAACATAGAACATTTGGAATAATATGCTTAAAGTATTCTAGGTAAGAAGAAGCTTTAAATATTCCTTATTAATGATCTGTTTCAAGTGATTATCCAGTAAGGTAAAATGTGGTTTTAATTTCGAATGCTCATACGAGAACTAAACAGCTACCACTGAAATGCACAGAATCTCTGAATCATTTACATTGGAAAAGACCTTGAACATCATCAAGTCCAACTGTAAACTTAACACTGCCAAGTTCACCAGAAGAAGTAATCAGGTGACCAAACACCCTCCTCCAGGTGCCTTTTACAGCGCAGCTGGAGGTGATGTTAGTGAAGATAAGGGTGAACATTTCAACTATGCCCCCCTTCTAGTAACATTCCCTTATGGACCTACCATAACTTCCAGAGTGCTGTTTCCACCTGCGATGGTACCTAACACTGGAGCACAGGGGGACAACGATTTGCAAGTGTTGCACACTGACTGCTAAGCTTCATGTGCGATTAGTAATATTTATTTAAACTACTACTATGCAATATTTGCTAAGTTCTTTCAGGATAGAAAATTTGGGGGGGAAGATGTGATCTCACTAGTAGCAATCACTCTGTGAGAGAAATCTGCTACAAAAACTGTCCTGGAGTTGGCAGAGGCCCAAAGCTGGGCCGGAGAGCTGTGAGAGCAGGGGAACAAGGTGGGAGCAGCTCTACCTCAGCAGCTGTAGGGAAAAAGCAGGGCAGCTCAGAAAATGGGCTGCAGACCTGCAAACCAAGGTGGGGCTATGGAGTGGCAAGCAGCTGTCCCCTGGCATGCCACATGTCAGAGGAGGCCAGTCCTGGGCAATGCAGACAATCACAAACCCCTCTGCCATAAGGAAACTTGACCACATCCCACACCACCAGACTTCTGCTTCCTGTTGGACTGAGGATTCTTTTGATCTAAACAGCCAACACTTAGAAAAGGAATACCATTTTCCATTTTTAAACACAGACAGGATTGTAAATAACTCTAAAATTTTGCTGTGACAAGTGCAGTTTTGGGCAATTTATTATTATTAACCTCGTTGTTGCTAACATTTGGGCTATTTAGGCATCACCAATTATAAGCAGACCTAATTGAAGTCATTATTTTGGATTTGGCAATATGATACTGGTCAGGACACAGGATTAAAGTAGCTTTAGTGCTCCTCTTCCTGCTGTTGTAAACATCAGTTAAAAAAGAAAAGGACTGATTTTCCTTTCTGCTCAATTCAGCAGCTGCATTTCAGATATTCTGTATAATTTGAGACAATAAGTAGAAGCCAAAGTTGATACACTAAAATTAAAAAAAATTAAATTAATTAAAATTAATATAAAATTAAAATTTTGTCTTCCAAGAAAATGCAAAAAAACCCCTATCAAAATCTAGATTGTAACTTTAGAAAAGCATGTTCTATCAATCCTCACACCTACGTGCTGTCAGTCGACAAATGCTAAAAGTGACATGGGTACATCTGTATAGGATACAGATAAATAAGAACTTGAGAAACCTGCACAGTAAAGTATTTGAGGCAAGATTCTGAAAAAAATGAAGACAGACAGATAGATAAAGAGCTCACAATTCCCATCCTCAGTAAGACACCCTTTGGTTGGAAGCCATGCACTTGCAATTGGTTGGTTCCATCTCAGCTGCACAAGACTTCTATCCACTTCAAATACAGTAGTTTTGCTGTATCTGAGGCTAATAATAGCTCATGACAAATGCCAACATGTAAAATACATGAAAACACTTTCACTCATTAGTAAATGCTAATGAGTGAAAGTTTTCAGATTTAAGATCTCAAAAATCTGAAATGCATTTTCTATCTAGTCTAGTTCAAATTCAATCCAGGACTAACTCAAAGGGCTTACCTTCAAACACATTAAGCAAAAAGTGCAATTTCTCTTAGACTCTGGATTAAACTCTGCATTTTACAACTCTTCTTTTAATAAAAAGCTGGGTAGCAACTAAAAAGAAACGTTCTAGGGCAGCAAATTGTAGGATGAAAAAACAAATTCTCAGACAAATCAGAGCTCATCTCAGACCTTATCATCTTCTGTTGCACCTGTGGAGCTCCTTTCTCTAAGGCACATCTACTCAAATAAACCATTTGGCAACTATAAAACTAATAAATATTTCCTATGAGTCTGCATTGCCTTTAAAAAGCCTCCTTCACCAGAACAGATTCAAACCTTGCAGTGCTATATAACACACCTACTATGCTAAAGACAAAAAGTGCCAGGGATCACCTGGACCTACACATGATTGTGAGCTTCCCTGTAACACACATGACACCTGGTCACCTGTTTGCTGTCAAACACAATATCCAATGACTGAAATCTCTCACAGACTCAGTTGGAGCTTATTGAATATAGGATAGCACAGTTGTAGAACAGTAAAAAGGTAAACAAGAGGAGGATTCTAGAGGATGGACATAGTAATCCTTTAAGCAGTACAGAAATTGCAAAGGTTCATAAAGATTCAAAAGAAAGAAGAGTTCAGTAACAGTATTATCAAAAATAAGGAACATCTAAAGTGTAATCATTAACAGTTAATTTCCTGAGTTGCTAGGCATGGGGGAGAAGCAAAAGAGAATGTTAACATCCCTCAGTTGGGAAGTGAAGAAAGCCCAGAGTCACATGATTAAAAGATGAACTACAGAGATTGCTGCTACAATCACTGACTGTAAATGAGTAGGAAATGACAGGAAAACAGTCATTCAGATAGGGTGGGTAAATAAAATATGATAGAAATTAAACAGAAAGATTAAAATACAGTAGATCAGTATTATCATGAAGAATCTTCCCATTAATCTTCTTCTTATAAAGTCTATGCTGCTTTAAATAAAAGGTCTGAGTTTACCTGTTTAACATGTGGTTTTCCATGCACACAGATGACAAAATTTCACTTTCATTAAAGATGAGGCTTTTTTTCTAACTGAAGAATGATTCTTATTCACAATTTCTATACCACACTGCTTTTCTTTATATCAATGTACTTCTTCCAACAATCTAATATAGATTGTTTAGGATATCAACTTAAAAACACAATGCTCTAATTTTAACAAACATGTTTGTATTTTCTTTTAAATGTCTATGTAACACCCGAGGACTTAAAGAAAACAATACATTTAGTGTCCGGAATGGCAGTTTCTTACACGAGAAGAATATTAACCTTTAATCCTTGAAATCATTAAAGAAATGTTTATAGAAATATTTTTAGCCTCTTTATCTGGTCAAAGTACTGGAAGTTAAGTCGTGTCTGTACAAACCAATCATTTCACCAGCAGTTTTATATTTCTTTAAAGCCTCATATAAAAAGCACCTGCTTAAAGTGAGTAATGGAGTTTTATATTCATTGCACTTAGGAACAGCGTATGTAACCTATTCTGTTTTCCTCCCTTGTGGAATATATTTCAGCTTATATTGCACAGCACATTACCGACGTGTATAAAGACCCTCTGATCAGCAATTTGGACTGCAGACAGCAACCTGCATGAATACACTTTTTTCCCCTTCCTTAAATACAGTATCCACTTGATTCATCAACACAAATTAAAACCATCCTTTAAAGATGATGATCTCACCTTTACAGTGAATACATGAAGGCCGTGCACGGAACACCATAGCAATGGCAGGCTGCAATCTGCAGCGTTCACCCTGCACAATCAACAAGCAATGCACATGCTGTCAGCATTACAAAGAAAGAACCTGGTATATAATCTTTCCTGGCCAAAGAATAAAAAATCTGCATTAGTGTGAATAATTTTTGAAATGTTAAAACTTTGCTGTCTGTTAAGTTATAAAAAAAGAAGAAAATCCAAATACAAGGAGTCTTGTAACACAGCACATATTAAAGACACAATTTTATCTTGGAATTTGTATTTTGTCAGAAAACATGAAAAAGGGTACTTCCATGCTATAGCTTATTGAAGCACATGCTTGTGATATCTTCATAGTTGAGAAATTTAAAGAATTCTTTAATTCTCCTCCAACATCAGGTTTCCCTGCAGAATTTTAGTGCACGATTTCAATAATACTAAGAACTTGAAATAGCTGTACAACAGTAGTCTTCAATTATGACAATACTCATGCTGGATTCAAGTAGGTAATATAGGCATGATTGTAACAAAATGAACATATTTTAATTTTTTCATTAAGGAAACAACAGTGGCTTTTGATGGGACAAAAGTAAGTTTTGTAAACACTTTTGCATGATTATCCATTGTATTCATTAAATCACTGTAATACATATAACACACAAGGAACATTGATTTCCATGTATTTCAAAGCAGAATGATTTATCCCCTATGCACAGAATCATATCATCACAAAAGCAGATGCTACTTTACAGGAGACAGTTACTTTCTGCATCTTCCTCCACCCACAATCTCTATCTGCTGTCTTAAGTAACGTGGAAAATAAATTTGCCAGAACTTAAACTAGGCATAGAATTACCCATCAATATTACTGCACGTAAGTACTTACTCACTGAACTAAACAGGAAGAAGGGCTATATTACATTAGCTTGATTAGTACCTCATGGAAGGCTGCAGAAGTTTTGAGGTCAAGGCAAGTTTACTGAGCTCATGAGAAGTGGAAGGAGATATTCTGTAGTCATACATCTGAGGTAATATCTGTGATTGGGCAATTGCATATTTTCTAATTTATTGCAATTAGGTTAGCACTACAGTACGCTTGTTTGCTACAAATTTTTTACACTGATATACTTGGTACAGTAAATCTGGGTAAATCTACCCAATAGTAAAATATCTGAGAAACAGAGGACTTCAAAGTTAAAATTAAATCCTGCTAAATCTTCACATTATCTTTGAATGACAACCAAAGGAGATTTTGAAAAGAGGAAAAAAGTCAAGTTTTTAAGACAGAGGAACAATACTACAAACTTACGGTTTTTACAATGTTGTGTCTTTTCCCAATTAGACTTCCTTAGTATAACTGAAAATCTGTAATAAATGTCCTTATAAGCATTATAACGAGCTTAGTTTATTAAAAGGAGTGCTATATAAATACCAGTTGCATGCTTTTCAACAGAAGGATGTAAACTTATTTAGTGATCTGTTTTTCTCTTTCATCTTATCTCTAGTTTCTGTGTAGATTTATAATGCTCATTGTTTCCAATTTTAACAAATCACCTAATGGCAGAAAGGAAAATATGTTAACCTTGGAATTATTTGCAGTTGTAGAAATCCCTTTTGTCTGGCTCATGCAAGGCCTGCAATCTGTTTTAAACACAGATTGTCTGTCTTTTGTCTGACAGCCACCAAGCTGCACAAATTACTTTCTGCCTGTTCACCTGTTTGCAGCTGTGTCTGTAAGCTAAGGATTTTGTAGTTTGACTTGAGCAACCACTCCAGGATTGATGACATGTGCTGCTGATAAACTGAGCAATTTGAAGAAATTACTGGCTAAACTTATTGGAAGACATCTGTGCACGAGCTGAGAACTAGAAGCCTTCAGTTGTGTGTTTGCAACCTGCAGCAGCGGCAATCTGTTTGAAGTGATATCCTTCTGTAACAGAGCTGGTCTCGCCACAAAACAACTGAACCATCTTTGCAACATATTTCTTCATCCAACAACAGAATTCTGCTCTTTTGGTCTTGAATACACCTCCTAAATAGAGGATATAACAACAATTAAGACTTCCTATACTCATCTAGCAGAAGTAACATCGTTTGAAGTGTTTCCATTTTTCACCAAGATCTGGCATTCGGTGTTGTTTCCCAGTCCTCTCTGCTCGAAGACTCGCTCTCAGCAGTTAATGCTGGTTTGAGGATCTCACAGGCACCCCTTATTATATCAGCCAGGAGGACATGCCTAGGCAGTCTTTTGGGGGTACAGCTCAACTCTTCAGCTAACTCACAGTAATGCCTGAGGTTTGTGCTCTAAAATTCAGTCATCAAAAAAACTCTATTTCTAAACCATGTAAACCTGAATAATGTTTGAGCTTCTGGGGGATACTTGCAGATGTTCATTTTAAGCACAAGAAGTCCAAGACAGCACTCTCAGGGTGAGCATGTGCACGCATATGTGTATACGTATGAAATTCTTTTGCTTTGAAAAAAACTCCACCAGCCTGTTGAGCTGTGTGTGATGGCTAGCCAGTTCTAAGCTGTGCACTACATTTAGCAAAATACATTCCTAATTCCTTTGGGACACATTCTATAGTGATACGATTCAATGATGCTCCCATTTCCTTTGTTCTTACACATGTAGCATAAATACATTTCAAGTCTACATTGGGACAAAGCAGAATTCTGTGCATCTCCAAGTGTTTTAGTAGCCCAGAATAAACAATAAATTAAAGACGTTGCTAAAATTGCTTCACACAGTAATGTGAAAAAGATTAATTGAAGGAAAAGTGTGTTAAGCCTAAAAAAGTAGCTAAGTGCTTAGAGAACTTCCAGTAAGTAGTCAAAAGCACAAAAGCTGTCCACTTTCACATCTGCACATTAACCCTCTCTCCCCCTAAGCATTCATTTTAGCCATTTAAAAAGGATTAAGCATGCAGTACTTAAGTACCCAAAGAAAACTATTAATTTCACCTTGTTGTCTTTACAACTACTTCATACCAAAAGCCAAGCTACTGACTAAAATAATCAAACTATCAGAACTTGTGTCTGTGCTATTTGTTAGCTTCAGCAAATTAAATCAGTGCTTCCATTTTCATTTCTTTAGTATTTGGAAGCAAGTGCTACTTTAAATTTTTTTCACAAACAAAGTTTACTAACAATTATAACAATTTTCAAAATACATGATGAAATTTGATGAAAAATTATCACTGTGCTCAAGAACATTTGAAAATAGGAAAGCAAAGCCTTCAAGTTAAAGTAGCTATATAAATTGGGCTTTCAGATTTCAGAACCCATAAACTGGATTCACCACAGAGCTGAAGGGACTTCCTGGAAAAAAGAATATATAGCATACAATAAATCAAGTCCTGATTATGTGCAGCTAAAAACTATACATCAGCAACAACAAAACCTTTAGAATACCATGTTACAGCAGATATCTAAGTAAATATAGCACATTTTTATCTTTAGCATCTATGCATATTGTGCATTTGAGCATTTTTAATGTCAGCTTTTATTTTAAAAGAGCTAAGTCGTGAGAACATTCTTATGTACCACTTCATAACTCTGACACCGAGTATGTATAAAAAGATTAGCCTTTATTTGGTATAAAATCAGTTGGCAGTTTTACATCTGTGCAATGCAACATAAATACCCCAGCTGGCATCTCAAGCTCACACACATATGGACTTCAAAACAGAAACTTCCTTATTTGCAGCACTGCCAGGGTAATTTTGTATACTCTGCATACTACAGCTATTTGTCAGGGCCCTGCAGGTGTGCACTGCACATAAACACACAGCTGTAGTCTAGCAAGCCAAGTGTTCCATCAAACACATAAAGGGAGACCTCAGCAGCTGGATTAGTCATCCCTGCAACAGGTCCAGAGAGAACAATATGGGTTAGTATTTTTGGAAAAGCATGGATGGTAAATTTATGATTATGCTGGCCTTACCAAATAACTGCTGGATTGTGTCATTTTTATGCAATGACTACTTATTAAAGTTTTTGTTAGAATGGCTGGAACAGACCGAATATTTTTTGGTTTTTAATATAAACAATAAGGTAGTTTATGTATAAAATAGTTTATTGAGTGCAAAAATGTTAAAAGGTTTTCAGGCTAGTGGTTGGTTTTTGACAGATGTTACAATTATTTGCATTGGCTTTAACAGACAAATCGCTGGAATCAATTATAGTTAGTATATCAAAGTTTCTTACCAGTTATATATTATGCTTTTTCACATTTACTATAGCCACATAGGATTTTTCTATTCCTTTTTTTTAGATCACAGGTGAATTCCTAAAAACACTTGAGAAAGAGAAGTGCAGAATGAAAACTACTGTGATTAACTTGCTTATTTAAACTCATTTTAACAAATTTTAAAACTCAACTAAAATTACTTTCTCTCAGTACTGTTTAGAAGACATCAGCATCCAGAGAATTTCATGGTGGTCATACAGATGTTAAAAATATTTTAATCAACCAGAAAAAGCAGTAAACTTAATTTTATGCAAGTTTCCTTTAAGAAACTTCATATGTCAAAAGAAAGAATAAAAAGAATCAGTAAGAAAATGAACACAATTTTTAAAACCATTTGCCACCTATTCATTCAGAATGGTCACTGTATGGTATGTATTCAGGCATTTAAAAATTGCCTCAGAAAAGATGAGAAACTATGAAAGCTATCAGGACTAATCCTAGATTAATTTCATCCATTCACTTTGAGTTCAAATATGCAGGCATCTGTGCTTGCTTCTCTTTGGGTGTTTGTTTGGAAACACAAAAATTTACTAGACCTTGAATATTGCTCTTTTTTCTGATGGTGACATGTTTACACACTCATAACAGCTCTTTCAAATTTCATGTGCTGAGGTGAAGACATGGATTCAACACCTTGGTACAGTAGACATTGACTAGCACTGAGAACACAACCACATTGTTCCTTGCATAGACCAGGACTTCAACAGCACCTGGGAGCATTAGGAGCAGGAATCCATTCCCAACTGCCCCTGCTTCATTAAGTTAATTGCATCATTTCCAGAAAGAAGAGAAGGGGCTTCCTAAAGGTCACTTTCCTAAATATGACCTAATGACATTTCAAGACCATGTATGTGTCATCCACCAGGAATATCACTACTGGGGGCTCAGAAATGTACACGAAGGTTATGTTAATATTATGGTAACATAAGATCTAATCATTATAATTACTGATATGTAACTAATAACAACATAGTCATTTCCTCATGTGTGTAAAGGTAGCTGCTTATTTAAGCCAAACAGGTCATCGTAAATGCGGACTCAGATGAACGCTACTAGGAATGACCAGACTCAGTACTATAAGACATATTCAGTATAAAAAGCCACTAAAACATGTCATAACAAAAGCAAAAAGAAACACTTCAAAACAAAAAATTGTCATTTAGAATACAGAGGGTATAAATCAACACATATAGGTAACCAGGGTGACCACCAAACCACAGATGAAATGCAAAGAGTAGATTTATTTAATTTCCTCACTAAAAATGGTGGTTGAGAGTGACACACAGGGACACAGGCTCTGTTAGGCTCAGCTCATCCCAGGGGACAGGGACACAGGGGAACATGGGCTCTCTTAGGCTCAGCTCAGCCCAGCAGACAGCAGGAGGGGCCACTTCCTGCCCCATTATACTAAAGGGCTTCATACATGTGTAGTTTATCACAAGGCTGAGCTTTTACGATCTCTGAGCTTTTGTTCTTGCACTCTGTCCCAGCAGGAGGCTCAGGCTTGTCTTTTAGAGTGTGTTATCTCTACACAGGAATTCTGCTTCTCAAACCAGTCAGAGGATGAACAGCACTAGGCAGAAGAAATGGAGTTTTCCCACCATGGTATTCTCAGCATTCCCAGCAGAAAGTCACTTGAGCAAATTTACTATCCTCCTTGCCATTCTTCTACTTTTAACCCTTTTCTTCTAACATAGGGTAAATGTAAACAGTAAAGTTCATTATTCCTGAATTTTCATGGAAATAACTATCTTTCCAAATCAAATCAGAAAATGTGTAACTTCAGGGATACATATTTTGCACCCGTCTTGGATCAACAGCCTACACAAAACATGCACAAAGCTTTAACAATGGAATTACTAATCTGGTAAACTGAAGGCAAAGTCCATATCAAAGATATACTAACAAATGGAATATGGCATAAACTGACTGACGGTTTGAAGGCAAAGTTTTCAAGATTTAATGGCATACTACACCAATGATGAAAAAACTACATTCAATAGAACAATAATTGCTTTATTAAAATGACCTATAAACTTAGTAAACGTTTACAAGAAATCAATTTGCCATACTTCAGATAAAAACTTAAAGTCTGTTTCTTGAAAAAGAGCTAAAAATGACCACAATATTATAGAGCAAAATATTGTGATGCCCATAAAGCCAAACTGTGCCTTTCCAGAAATGGGACTTCATGGGACATCTTTAAGAAAGCGTTTTTGCGAATGTTACAAAAAGATTTAAAAGAGGAATTAATAGTTTTAAGTAATAATATTATGTAGTGAATTATAAGAGAATATAAATTTAAGAGAGAAAGAGAGCAAGGAGAAGGACAAGGGGATTGGTGAGGGCTGGAATGTCCTAGTGAGACAGAAGACAAGGAAGAAGAGCCCTGAACTGTAATAGTAGTCTACTACTACTCTCACAGTATTAGGGCTCTGCGAAAGAGGAAGTCCATGAAAGCCAGCAGAAGACCAGGACCTACTTCCCTGAGCAGACTAAATGTAGAACTTGGCTTAGCCTTGTTGTATGGATGGATTTGAACATTGTCTGAGCCCTCCAAGATAACATGTTCTAATTTTAAAAAATTAAACTTAAAGATCTAAGCACATCATGAGGCAACCTTCCCTTGGACTGTTCCCAAAGAACTGCATTCCAATACAACTAAATCAAGCCACAGACCCTCTTCTTTGTCTAGAGATCTCAGGTAACTCAAGCACTTTCAACAAGAGCTCCTTTCCAAACAAGAGCTCTTTTCCTTTAGGAAGAAAAATGAACTTATTTGAACTAATGAATAGGGAAACAGTTCTTATGATGAAGGATATCTATAGAGCTACATGGCAGGAATGACCACATTATTTTTGCTTGCACAAGTCAAACCATATTTAGACCTTCTTCACATTCAAATCATCTATACTTTTGTTTTCTTTTAAATTAAAACTCATATTCAAAATTTGTCTGCCTTAGCTGGTACAGTTAAGGTTTTAAGTACAGGCATTTTAGGTACAGTTGTATTATGCATGTTTTAATCAGATCCTGCCTAAGACTGTATCAAACCCTTTAGAAACAAACAAAACCCCAAAAATCTAAGGAAATAAAGTCATTTTTGAAATTCATTTTTTGCTGCAGATAGCATGCCATTAAAAATTAAATTAATAAAAAATTGAAGTATAGAAGAGCATCAGTTGGGAAGTATTCAAGAATGTTGATCAACTGCACTACCTAATAAGAGCATTTCATGTCTCCAAAATTGTTATGCATTTATTTTGCAAGACATTCCTGTGCAATGTTAAGCCAGCAGACCTTCATAATTCAGTGATGTAGATATGTCTTGCCTGCTGCTGGAAAACAACAAGCTATTACTGAAACAGCAACACCAGAAGATTCTTGCAGTTAATTCATTGATGCTACACACTAAAGAAGAGAATGATAAAAAATTACTGGGAGGATACAATGGTTTCCTAAATTAAAGTTTGAGATTCAACAGTGACAAATCTTAGAACACATCATCACTAACAAATTTAGTGTTCTGTAAGAAACAACATAAAGTATCTTCCCTGTTTGCAAAGCCTATCTACTAAAAAGATGGACTGTGCAGAGAAACATTCCATTTACACAAATGGATACAAATGCAACAGTGGAAAAAATACTTTGTATTACAGAGAAACATAAGAAAGAAGTGCAAAAGGTTCTACAATTATGGTCATTATTTTAGTTAAATTTTATCCTAGTAAACATTAGAATTGAAAAGCCACCCTATATTAAAACACTTGAGAAATGCATATTTACTGTATCTCCAAGACATTTTAAAAACCTAATAACTGATAAAGAACTTCCTATATTGAGAACTGTACTACTGTTGCCCAAACAGCTGAAGCAACATTACCCAACTGTAACCAATTCCAGACCCCTCTGGGCATCACACAGACCATGCTTGCTTTTCTCTCCATTCCTACCTTCCCTTTTCCCCCCCCCATTTTTCTTAAAATACAAGCTATTTTATAGGGTGACTGTAATATGATACTATGATCATTGCTGATTGCAGTTAGAAACAGACCCTTCTAATCCAGCTGCTCTCCACTTCAACAAATGCCATTTAAAAGCTACTTCATAAAAACATTATTGCTTCATACTTAAAAGACATTAAGTCAAGATTTTGGAAATTCCATTCACTTGATTGTATCAGCAAGTGTACTATATGCTAGATTTATCATTAAAGCAAAATCCATGAGAACTGTTTTCCAGACTTCAGTTAATGCTCTTCTGACACATTTGGCCAATGAAAAGGATGAAAACCAGTAGTGCTTTGAAGCAATAGCCAGTAAATGCCGCTGTGGTTTACCAAGAGTGGGATGCACAACATATTAGACCACAGTTAATGAAATTAAACCAGTTCTTATGTTTTTAAAATGTGTCCTGTATTACTTACTTGGAAACTACACAACTGCTCCATCTTTGAGATTTTACTCTTTTTTTGGTAGTAAATTGTATCTCTTACATCTACTGTTAATTGAATCAGTAAGCGACAACCACCGCTTTGTATTTTATAATACTATTTAAGGCAAAATATCTTGAAAAACAAACTACATATTCTTTTTTTTTCCCACATTAAAATGAAGTTCTAAATTCATGTTCCTTACTCTCAAAGATCCAGGGATAAGATTTCTGTGAGGAAAAGAGGATAAAGGATTTGCATACCACCTACTTGTATCAGATGTGCATTGATAAATAATTTCCTTTCATAACATGCCCTTACCTAAAATGTGGATTTCAATTAATGCTTTCTTGAGAGAAAAAAAAAATTCTCCTGGCAAATATTTTGGTGAAATACATTTCTAAAGCTGTAAGTCCAATCAAGTACAATTTTTTCAACAAACAAAATAAGAGATTTATTTACCAAAATAAAACACTGTTTGTCTTCTATTATCCTGAAGTCCTGAAGAACCAAACAGATAATTAATCTTAAAAACCTATTTACTTCTCTAGCACTGCTAACTATTTACATATTAACTACGAATCTATGGTTAAATCCCAGCTAAATTAAATCCATAAAGACAAATACATTTCATTTCTCCATTATATAGCAACACACTGCATATTCTCTTATTTGCATCAATAAAACTATGAAAATTAGTATTTTTCCCTTGGACTTTAAGACAGACAGCTCACAGGAGAAAATTAATTTTTTTCTAGCAGTCCAACCAGCTGTTGCCTTAAGCTAAGAACTCAACTCTCCTAAGCCCTTCAAACTGTCCAAATGCAGCTCATCACACACTGCATTTTAGCAAGTTAATTTATGACTGAGCAATGTTAACTAATAAACTTTTCCAATTTAGCATAATTAGTTAAGAGTAAACTGAGGGATGGTCAATAGTCCAGGTAATTTTTACACTGCCCCACCATAAGGAGCCACTACTATTCTTCCAGAGGGACTATCATGCCACAATTTTGCTAGTTATAGTCACCAGCAGAGTGAGAAGATCTGTATGTGAGAGATTACTAATGAAATAGCATCAAAACCAATCTGTAAGAGAAGAGAAAAATGGCAACAGCCCTTCTACTAGTCCAAATCAGAAGAGCTACTGTCTTCTATTTGCTAGAAACATTTTACTACATATTTGGAAAAACACTATTATAAGGATTAGAACTCTGATATTGGGGGGTGGAGTGGTGGAATGAGGAAATAAAGATATGAGGCCTTCCATTAATGGAACTTATTTTCAGACAAATCACTTTTCCCACACAAAACCATTAAAAACTCAACAATGAAACTCTCAATTCAGTGTCCAATACTGAGAATATAATTTCTTTATCTATTAAAAAAGAAGTATCCTAAAGATACTCCTAAAGATCAGATGGGATTATTGTGCTTTACAAAGAACTGCCCTTATTAGTAGAACCATTGAACAACACTGGCCTTTAACACAAGTTACACTGCACACCCAAGTGGTAGTGAAGTTCAGATCACATACCCTCATTTCCATAATCATTTTCATATGCCTAGAATGCATTAAATACAATACCATCTTAAAAATGAAAAGCAGACATTCCTTTGGAAATTAATTCAGTATTTAGCACATCACAGAAAATATTTCCTCTTCTTACAATGCAGAAAAAATGGAACATAATAAATACTACAAGAATGTTTGTTATTTCATTTGCCTCAATTTTGTCCTGTAGGCACAAGCATACCCTGCTACAACTGTGGAAAGATTACATTCATGTCTAGAACACGGTATTCTAACATGGAACCTTCTTCACCAAGCATTTTCACAGACCTCACAGTAACTATTCCTGCTCAATACTCTCCAGACACTTCCCAGAAAGAAGCACACACCACATAATATTTCCCCTTATGAGATCCTTTCCTCACAAACAAGAACATAAGCCTGCTTTTAATGGGTATTCATATCTTCAATTCATATATGCTAGCATTGCAGAGGTTAGAGCTACGGGGTCTATGCAAGAGCACTAACTGACTTTGGGAGAGGATAAAATCCTTCCTTAGTCTGCATCTGGGTTATCCACATTCAAGTTAATTCTGCTCTGGGATAATGCATATGGAACAAGCCTAAAATTACTGCATCTGTAACAGTGGTATTCCTGCTCATTTGTAATTATTATTTCCAGAGACAAGCCTGTGGTTCTCAGGATGGCAAACTGAGCTTAACTAATAATCCCTCCATTGTGAAGAATTCAATTATTTCTTCTGGATAAACAGGATTTCTTATGAGAAGCCACCAAAGAATTAAAGGTAAGTTAAGCTAAGTGACGTTCTACCCAACAATCAAACAAGTCACATTTAATTAAGCTGTAACTTACATCTTCTTTCAGGACTTTCCATTATGCTACTACAGCACACGAGAACAGGAATTATCTTTGCAGTGCTAAGAAGCCCCTACTCTGCAAATGAATAGTGAACCACAGTAATGAAACTTCAAATTACATGCATTCAAGCAAGGGAGCAAGGGAATAATTCTCTTTAAGTTCAATTATATCATAGAATAAATAAAAAATTCTCCAATTACATCACATTGCATTAGCTACCACTTGGAGTGAATACATAACACTTTATAGTGTAGATCCCAGGACTTCAGACAATGTCAATAAATACAGGAAATAAATTTTTTCAACACACCAACCAGAATGGATAATTAATAATCAGACATATGGTTCAAATTAATTCCTAGAGGAAATAGTAACTAATAAACTTCTCACAGAGTACACAGAAGCGATCAGAAGTGTAGATCAGCTAGATGAAATGGCAACTGATGTTGAACACTAACTTTCAGTAGGCTTCATCCTGTCACAGGAAACTACATATCTGCCATTACATTCACAGGTGGAAAGATCTGGAAAATCTTGCCAGTGCAAAATAATTCATAGCAGCAGGAGAAAATACATGAAGGACATAAAATATTTACAACAGGACATCAAGGAAAGAGAAGTTAATGTGATTTGGCAAAGACAATTTACCCCAGACAGTGATTCAAATAAAAAGAAATGTAAATGCTTCTAACAAAGTAAAGCTACCCTAAGAGTACACATACTACCCTAACAATTCTTTAAAAGGTATTTGAATCTTAATAGGTCCATACTGATATGGACACACATAAATCCAATGCATAACAAAAAAGACAAGACATAGATTTAAAAAAAAAAATTCCTCATAAAAAAAAAAAAAATTTCTTCTGTTAAGCACATCATCCGTGTAGGGTAAGGCCAAAAAAAAGATTAGGAATAATCTTGCTGATGATCAAATTTTGTTTCTTCAGAAGACAGTTGTTAATGTTAAAAATAGAGGCTGCTAGCAATTTTAAAAACCTACTAATTTAGAGTTACTCCAACTTTTGTACACATAATGATTTCAGTTTTCTTTGGGTTTTTTAGATGAACACCAAGTTTTACAAGTCATTAAGCTATTTTCCAGTTGCACATAAGCTAACATTTCTGTTACAATTCCTAAAGATTTGCAGAAGTCTACAACATTTCTGATGCAATGCATAAACTGAGAAATAAGAAAGCAAACAAAAAGTAATGATAAGGTTCTTAGAACACCACCTAAACAACCTCAACAGCATTGCTGATCAGTTACCTTGTTCACAAATATATTACATATTCAAGAGAAATAGAAAGAAACCAAGAGGAAAAAAAAAGATATTTTAATTGTACCCAGTGATGACAAAAAACATAGATCATTTAAATATTGAAGCAACTGAAATGTCAATCTTTCTTAGGAAATAAAAATGCCAGAGCAAATGAAAGTGGAAATGAAACCAAGGGAAAGAGTGTTTGGCTCTACACACTAAGAAATGCCTGCAGCAGCACATTACAGAAAGGCCCCTGGAGTTTGGCTGAGCTTCAGCAGCAGCAGCTTTGCACTGCAAGGACTGGGTCATCAGTGGCATAGCTGGGCAATTAAGAGATGAGGTAATGTATTTACTTATTTTAGTATGAAACTGTACAAAATACTGCCATACAGCCTGATGTACAGAAGATTTTTGTATAATAAAATCAATTAACTAGAATGAGATAAATGCCTGAGAGACTTGAAGGAAATGCATCGTGCCTATTTGCACAAACACAGAGGAAGCTCAACTAACCCCACCATCATCCCCCAAAAAGTAAATACTATAAAGTCATATTTCTTCCAGTAATACCACAGAAGAAAGACTGTTCTCATTAACCAAAAATCATCTTGTTAACCAAACTTCCAGGCATGGCAGTATTTATTACTAACAATATTTAAACTGGTTTCATACTGGGGATAATATTAGAATAGTTTAGAATAGTTTTGGCTATGAATAGCAGTTTTCTTTGCATTGCGTACCCCTGCAGCTATACAGAGGCTTGCTTCACAACTCCTCACAACTGCAGGATCCCTCGGCAAACACCATCTCCAAATTTACCTTCCTACAATCAAAAATTTTTTTCTCCCCTCCCATTCCAGTTTCTCCTCTTACATCTCCAAAGTAGATGACAACCTTTCAGTGTTGATATTTCCCCCTCTCTTTAAGGTCAAAAAAAACCATGAAAGTTTTACAACAGTATATGTGCAGAAATTTCACCATACAAGAGTGACTAAGTAGTGACATCCTCTGAAATGACTACCAAATAGTACAGAAAACTGCACTATGAAAAGTTCCTCTTTCAAAATTGAGACACTAAACCGCACCTACAGGCTGACTGCTGATCTCTGCTTTATGAATTTTCAGTATAGGGATCTTCACCTGTTGTACCTCTCAGAGCAACACACAAACTATTTTTGGCACAATGCTACATTACAGCACTGTAACAGCAGAATGTAGAATTTCCTTTGACATAGCATAGCAGAATGTAAAATTTCCTTTGACATCCTTTTCATTGAGACAATACGGATTTCAGCATGAATAGATAAGTACAAATAATCCTGTGCCATTCACCTAAGAAGCTAATATCAATAATTATACTAAACACACAAAGAATGTGATCTTAACCTGAAAGACTGTACATCTTCCAGAAAGTAAAAGAACCTGATGCATTAGAAGATGAGTTTGAGATTGCTGCAGAGAGTGATACCAAGACCAGCTTATAAATTCATTCACCTTTGAGGCATTCACCACTGGGGCAATGCCATCATCCTCTCTGCCTTCAGTTGCCTCTCATGCTCATGTGGGCACATTATAAGCCAGAAAAGCAGCTAAAATGACTGAAAAATAACCCTCAGAAGGAAAAACTTCCAGCTGGACCTACAAGCTGAATGAACTGCTCACATATCTGCTTGGCTATATTTGTGAGAAAGCTGCTGTCACGAGTGCAGTGTTTAATGCCCCTACACACAGTTGTATGGTCCTACATCCTAAAAATAAAGGGAAATCCTTTATAAGACAAGACAAATAAGTTTTTAAAACCCCCTAACCTTATAATGATGCCTACAAATCAAAATCTGGTACCAAAATACTTCATAAGGGTGTACAAGAATAAAAGGTGCCAAAAGTTTCTGAAAGACTATCTATGACTTTGTAAGACCTAGATCCAAGTGTTATATATTTGTTTCTTAAACCCTAATACCATCCATAGTTTAAGAAAAATTCTGGCTCAGAATCACTGTAATCACGGGTCTGAGGGGGCACAGAGCAAAACTCTTGATCCATTATAATGAGACATCTGTAATTGCAAAGAAAACACACACCATTGCTTTGTAATGTGCCTAATATCCCTCTTTTCTAAGGGAAATATCTGTTTTGACCTACTCCCTAGGAACCTCAAGCATCAGGGTCATGTTCTGCTAAATTAGCAATCCTGAAAGCAGCTATGAATGCCATCACTGCATTAATTTAACACATCTTAGAGTTAAAACCCACTATGGATTTGACATCAGAGTAGGACAAAAACAATTTCATAATATATTAGATGTTTAGATATTGCTAAAGGATGTTTCAAATTTAAAGCATAGCCTAATCGGGAAAATCAGATGGCAAATACGTAGTCAGAAGGGAAAAACTTAGGATTTGCAATTTCCGCCTCACATCCCTGCAAATAAATAGAGTAGAAAAAAATTACCAATTAGTGTTTATTAATACAATATTTTATTTTTTCCCACAAAATGACAAAAATCAGTAAAATGTATTTCTTCCACAGGGTTCTGGTAAGTAATTACAGACCACAGAAGCTCAGATGCTTTGGATGCTCAATTCTTCTATTGACATAGAACGACACAGAAAACCTTTGCTAACCTGTGGGCTGCTATGGCTCCTGCACATTTTCAGCATCCATACTTTTGAGTAGTGAGATCCTCTTCTATAAATTTCTTGTTCAGATTTTAATAATTCAGTATTTTATACCAGTGCATCCCAATAACCATTTAATTCAAATCCTACTGGGCAACACACCTATTACTATTGTTTTATATACTTCCTAAATAAAGTGCTTTGCAATACATAATTGTGAGGTTTCTTCCAACACTTCTGAGAAAAGGATTATTTCACCTTTGAAATGAAGAAAAGCCCTAGAATAATAGAAAAGTATATGTAGTGGGTTTTTTAATAAAATGTTCATACCACTATACAAATGTCACTAAACTGAACTGATGCATAGGCAGTCTTGATTCAGGTAAATGACACATTAGCATGAACAATCATAAAAAATGCATAAGGAGTAAAAAGCCTTCTTAATGAAAAAACATAGAAATGCTTCCATATGTTTTATGAAGTATTCTTTACCCTTGAAATGAGCACATTCAGATTTAGTCACTGGCTTTGTTTCAGAGAAACCCCATCTGTACACTGCATTGCTTACAGGCACATCTCAGTCATGCAATAGCTATGTCACAGCTCATATATCAAATAAAAATCACATTCAAGGCCACACAACCTTCTATACTCAAAGTCTTCCATTCTATTTTAAGTAATCCTAAGAGAGCTCTTATTGCACCTCACTGCTGATGTCACATGACTTTTGTTGGGAAACAGAGTCCTACAAGTGAAATATCAAAAAGTTCTTAACACAGATGAGAACAATATAAAAGAGAACTCTATTGTACCTATATATTCTAGAAGCCTTTCTTTTTCAACAAAGAAACAGGTGTGGAACTAAAAACTTAAGAAGAATAGCACTGCACAACATTATGTGGTACTGGGAAAAGCAGGATAAAACACGTGAAACTCACAGTAGGCTTAAGGAATTCATCTGACACAAATTCCAAGGCTAATAAAGCTGATGGTCCACATCAAGGACAGAAAGCAAAGAAGTCATCTAACCTTCCTGACATCAAAGGTTGCAGTGCCAGAAAAATCACATTTCAAATCCAACAGCAAGGATAGCTGAACAGTCAAGAGGCTTCTATCCACATTACATGGCAGGCCATAAACCATCAACTTTTGTAGCAAGGAAACAGTTTGAACAGCTATGTTAGAAATAAAGAAATCATACAGACTCCAAGCCATCTCCTCCACAGAACACCTTGACTAAGCAGAGTGCTGCTGAAACATTTCTATATTTAGGGAGTTTTCCCCTTATTATAAGGAATATTCCCTTGCCAGAGAGAATTTGTGAAAAACAAAAAATATCTGATGTCATCAGCTAAGGATAAATGCCTTACAATGAAAACTACTTATCACAAAAAGAGAGATTTGTTCTTGCCAATGTCTAAAATCACAACATACCTCTGAACTACTGGCAAGATATATAAAGATGATTATTCAATAGCTGCTGCTTCGCAAGTTCCTGAGAAGGTTATGTTTCCACTAGCCCATGAAATAGGTGAGTCACTATAAAATAATGTTTGATGTTTTGTTTCTGGGTTTTTTTTGTTTTAAAGATTACACTACTGAATGCCATGACAATCATCAGAAAATTGTATTATTCTTCTTTAACTTCAAATGAGTTTCCTGGTGTTCAGACTACCAATATTTAATATCTTGCAATTAAAAGAGCTTGTAAAGGAAAAAAAAAACAACAAACCAACAGCAAAATATACTTCAGCTAGCACCTAGAAAGGGCCAACTGCACTAAAGAGACACAGCCTGAAACAAGAGGATAGTTCACAAAGCAGCTGGCCTCAATTAGAAAACTGGGGGAACCAACATTTCAAACAGAAAATTTGTGAACCATCAAGTAACACAAAATGAATAGGAAAAGAAGGAAGCCTTGTGATCATCCAGCCTTGATTCTTTTAAAATACAGGCCACAGGATTTTCCTCCTGTACTTACACCAGCATGAATCTATCAAAAAAAAACCCCTGCAGTCTCAAAAAGTTGTTACAATAATGAAGTATTGCCAACATAAAAAGCATCTTTTTAACTGGAATTTGTTTTGGATAATGGAACTTTTTGAAAAGTTACATTTTGAAGAGATAATATAGTTGACTGAAATATTAGTAGATTTTCCTAGTACAAAGAAATTTTTTAAGGTTTGCATGCGATTTCTGTTATGAGTCATCTCCCACTCCAAAGTCCACACTAAGCCTTAAGATGATCAGAGACCTTTCAAAAGAATGACTTGAGCAGCATTTGGAAGTTGATCTTTGAGACTTCTGGGAGGATAGGACAACACAGTGAATTCATCTGAAATAGAACCACCATGGTGTCATTTCTCATCTCGATGCTCTTTATGTTTATATGCTTAAAACTGGGGAAAGCTAAGAAAAAATGGCAACAAACAAAATACATTCAACATTTGAATATAAAGACTTGGATGAAAGGTTATATTTGCATTTAACACAGGTGAAAGAAAGAGTGAGTGCAGATACTATGGCTTGCAAAAAAGAAAGCATCTTGACACTATGGCCAGCAGGTTCCTGAGCTCCACCTGATAAGCAGTATCCAAACAGGAAAACACCCACAGGAGTCCTTCGGCCCTGTACTGTGATTTCAAGTGCAACTGCACTAAGTACCTTTCTAACTGCTAAAACAAGAAAGCTTTTAACCACTTCAATGAAACATAGCATGACTATTAGGTATAGAAGAAAACTCAAGTGGATTTTACCGAAATTAAAAGCATATCTTTTCCCTTTACATTATGAAAAGACCTGACTACAACTTATTATTAATGAAAACAGTTTCAAAACAGCAGCAAAGTCAGAGTGGGTTTCAAAATTTACCCTGTGGTTCACAGCCATTTGAACATAGACTGGCACAATAAAGCTTCAAGTTTCTCCATTCTTTGCAATAGAAACTCTTAAAGTACTATAAATGCATAGGAAATAAACATATTATCAGAATATGCTCAATTATATTCAACATGTGCAATTATATACAAACGGCAGAGTAAACAGTCTTTCAAACTGCAAAGGAGATTAAGCAATGTGACACATACACATAGCGATGTTTTTATTCTACAGCTAAATCTTACTGCACTACAGCAAACAAAAGTTTCAAAGGAAGAATTGAAAAAATTCTAACAATACTCATCTAATTAACCTGCAGATAGTCATGGCACTTTGAAAGCCTAAGAAAAAAGCCACTTGGTACAATAAAACAGTGTCATGCTCACCCTGAAAGAATGTGTACAGTTCAGTGGATTCCAGAAAAGACTGGGCAGTATTAGAAAAACCTAAATGACAACATTCATAATTCAGACCAGCTTCAGAATGTAAAATGGAGTGAAATGCACAAATTCAGTTCCCAAAAAAATCCATTCTATTTGCACACATGCTTCAAGGTATTCTATTAAAAAGTCTGCAGCTTCTTTTCCTGCAGCTCAGTTTTCTCATCAAGGGCTACCATAGAAAATGCAGTATCTGACAGAATGCCTGATAGACTGAATGCTTGACAGCCAAATATTAAAAAGAATATGTTTTCAGTGAATGCTCTGCGCCGTATTTCTTTATTTCATCTCATAACCATGCGTGTGGACTTTTTAGTGCTTACTGCAATGCTGTAAAAATCACCAGCTCTTTTCTGTTGATCACTTCCTCATTCAGTTTTTAAGTCAGAACAGCTTTTCACTGACATTGTTAGAAAGAAACTTGCCTAAAGGCTTACATTCAAACTCAGCAAATCATTCAAATGAAAGCAGTAAAGGAAGTGGGAGGGCATGAGATGCGAAGACTGAGGTCATGACAACAGTTTGGTCCAGTACTATTCCCTTTTCCAGATAGTTTTTTCCTTGCATTTAGGAAATATTCTGTACCTGTGAAGAGAATTTTTCAAGACTTTGTGCAAATTTACAGAAAGCAAATTTTATGAATTAGAGAAGTAGTTGATCTTATTGCTGAATATGGTAGAGGTACTATCTTGGTGATAAGCTCAAAATCTGCTGGCAAGCTGTGTTTCATTGATAACATATGGGATACTGCAACATACGAATAGACAGCAGCATAAAAGCGATCCCACTGGGAAAGTAGCCTGGACACGAAGTACACATCAAAGCAAGTTTTATAAAAAGCTTTCTTGAAAGACAGAAGATCAAGTGCTTAGCACTTTGGTGATCACAACCACCTCATCTAAGCCCAGTGAATGGAATACAGAGTTAACTAATGAAACCAGGAGCTATGAGAGCTATAGCAAGACACAATCATATGAGCTTTCAACAGAACTGCAAATGCTGTTACGTCAGTGCCTCAAAGCTTTGCTTTAAAGTTTATGCTCAGTCTAAAATGAGTAGACATAAATATCTATGGATTCGTAATGTCTCTGAAGTGATCTGGTTTATTGGCACAAACAGTTTATTTTTAAATACAATTTCGTAAGACCGTGCCCAGAATAGTGCAGTTCACCCCTCTGAACTGTATGTTATCTTTGTAACACAATTCCACAGCATTTGAAAAGCTCTTGAATACACACAGAAATTACATTCTTCAAAAGCCAAGAGTGACTCTAAAAGAATCTGCAAAAAGATTAAGTATAACAGATATCTAACAGGTGTTTTACACCGTATACACTACAAAGTCAGATTTGTTTACTGACAGAGCATAGCAAGCACAGTCATAACTACTTACAACAGCAATATTCATTGTCAAGCAGTTATAAAAAACTGCATTTAAATCCTGGGAAGCATGAGCAACAGTATGACTAGTTTAGAAAATAAATACATCAAAAAAAGAAATCACCCTCCCACCTCCCATTTCCTTTGCTTGTAACAGAACATACCAGAAGAAACTGCTTGACTTTTGTACATTTTTGATGCAAGGGAAGTATCCTTCTGGAAGGCAAGGCTGCCACTACTCTCCATTCTACAGCGTAAAAATGGACTCACATCTCATCACAAACGACATCAGATTCTGGTGATATCCAAAGTCCCTCTGACAAAATGCCTATTTCATTCAAACTCTATTCATCCTTTGAACGTGCAGAAGTTTGAAATTTTCCCTTTTATCAAGTAAACAATTAAAGCAAGTTCTTATTTCACTTATTTTGCTGAACTCACTGTAGATGGATGACTAATTTATACCTCAAAAATCTGAAGGTATTGAAAAGAGTAATTCTGCATCTCAATGAGAGGAGTAATCCTCATCTCAATTGAGGTCTGAGTTTCTGAGATGATACAATCATTCAAGGAAAGGAACAGAATTTCATGTAGTCCATCGAAAGCCAAAATATCAGAAAACACAAAATAAGAAAGCTGAATGGACTCATCTATCAAACAACAGGCACAACCTCATCTGGAGAATGTATTTTTTGCTATCCAAACTGAAACCAAAAGACACCAGATAACTTCCGAGTACAAGCCACTGAGTTGACACTAAATCACCTGATACTGAGACAGCAAAAAATGGATCCTTCCTAAAAGATTTTCTCTGAAAAGACAGCAAAAAGATAAGGAAAATGTTCCGGGAGATAGATGAAAATTGAAATCTTATGGACTCCTCGACTTTCTAAAATAGTTAGGAATGCTATCAGTCAGTTTCAAAATTCTTCTTGGTCTTCTCGGCTTGTAATAAAGCAAGTGATTAATTTATTAGCATTTTTAATCATTATTATTTTAAAAACTTACTCCAGTAATTCCAAGTACTAAAATACCTGGTATTCTACTACATTGCAAACCTGAGTGTACATACAGGAGAATGAAAAATGGTAACTAACCCAAGAATAAAGTAGCTGACATAACAGAAGTGCTATATCCAGCTGTGGTATGTCACACAAGCCTGGTAAAACCCAAGCAATCACATGAAGGGAACTCCAAGTCTCATCAGAGTTGCAAAGATGGCTGGCTTCTATCATGCTGGAATTCTTGCATTTTGCTCTAAATCATCTAGTATTCACTTACCTCAGGAAACTGAAACGGTCTACAATATAATTCCACTATTGGGACAACTCATTTGAAGAAGTAAATGGAGCTTCTCAAAAAGATTACACCCCTTAGAGCAATTAAGCTTTGCTTCTTCCAAGAGCAGGTTGAGAAAAAAAAGTCCATGTCTTCAAATTGGAATATATGAGTAATTACTGGAATAGTAATAGCAACACCCTTTCCAGAAGTTAAGATGTAAAACATTTCTATAACACTACCCAAGACTTGAATTTCTTCTTAATTTCTGCATCTTCTAGTCACTCCCCTGGCCTGCAGTAACTGATGGGGGGAGGGGAAAATGCTTACCATAAACCTCAGTTCAGGGAAAGCATCTTTAAGGAGAAAAACATTTGAAACTACTGCAAGAGTCAATTCTACCTATCCATACCTAACTGTACAGGTCCCCTGTTGTGTATTAAAGAAGAAAAAAGAGGCAAATTAGGAGAAAGCATAAAGACTGGAACCAAGAAGTTCAATAAAGGGTTGACTATCACAGAAATTGACAAAAATTCAGTAAAAGTAGGAAAAAAGCATGAGCAAGATGCAGCAACAAAGCCACAGCATCAAACTGGGAGAAATCAGCATAAGATAGTGTAATATCTAGATTCAGCATGCTACACTCAAAGCAAAGCAAAAAAAAAAAAAGCAAAACACATATGGTTTGAACTTGATATCATCATAAAAGAAAGAAACTAAGCTCACTTTGCTTATTTAGATGATCTCCAACTCAAACAAAGGTGTTTCTGGAAATAGTTCTTGTTACTTTCCTTGAATAGCCAGCAGGCCTGTTAAAAAGTATGTTTTGGAGAGTGTTAAGCAGGCATAACAGCTCTTATTTCACATACGATAAAGATCCCAGAACCCAGGAGTTGTGGTTATACAGAGACCTCTGACATCCCCTTAGAATCCAAGATTTTGATTAGTGATTCACATAGTGTGACACATACTTTTATAACACTACACAGTAAGGAATACTTGCCTACAGCAAGTATTCAAAGCAAAATCAAAGCAGCTACATCTGCTTGTGCCATTTTTAATTTTCCTATTATGCTTCACACAAACAGAAGGGACATTCACAGGATACCATTCAATAACACTAACAGAACACATCCCTTTCTATTTTAGCTCCGTAATAATTACCTTCCAATAGCAAAATCAAAACTGTAAAGTGTTAATTTAACAGTTTTCTTGCTTACTATAGCTTCCTGAGAACCTAATGTTTCACTGGCTTTGTCTCCCTTATCATTACTACCTTTTTATGTTACTGTGTATTTCTACTTTTGGTAGAATATTCCTCCAAAAGAACTGCCTGCCCTTAGAGACATAACACTAAGTGAAAAATTAATGGGCAAAAGAGCTCCTATAATTGAAGCTCAGTATTTTCCAGTAAAAATACACTTTCTGTCCTTACCATTACCATGTTACATATAACTTGCACTCGTTATATTCTATGACTATGAGGCAGACTAGACACGTAGGAAAAACATTATTCTTGACTGCAAGAAATACAAAAATTACTCCTCATACAGTCTGCATTGTTAACAGCTTAACAGCTCTCCCACATGTTATGTTCCTGGAGAAGAAGGTATTTTTCTTGAATATCCATGCAATTAAAAAATGGGATTTGGATCTATAATCACTAGGTTTAAAATAATTACAAGGTACGTATTTTTTTAAAGCCTGATTTAACATAACATGAAATCACATGGGACATCAGACTAAAAATTGCTATTGCAGTACATAATAATCTTGTATCTCTATGGCAAGAATATCATTGGTACTTATCATTTTACCTTGCCAGAAGAATCAAAATACTCTCACAAATGGAAAGTTGTTTTCCATACCATTCACTAGAGTTTATTCCATAAAAATAACTTTAGAGTATACTAGTATTTTTAACTCTTAGTATTGTTGACACTAATAAGTTTCAAGCAGCAGTCCAATACTTGGGATCTGTCCCATGACAAACTCAGTACAACTTTTATTTGATCAAGACTATACATATTACATAAACTCACTACTCAAGGTCAGCAGTCAATATTACGTATTTGCTTCTACCATGCTTAATAGTTGCTTATTGTTAAATCTATCTACTTTTGATTATGCCTTGGAGTTTTTTTCCTTAAAAACTACTACTACAATAAACACATTTTGAGCACAATAAGTTCCTCACAGGAATATTTCAATTTTATCTTTATGATTTTTTCATTTCATTCACATTCCATAATAATCTTCTCCATTTAAAAATGTCTTGATATTTCTTGTCTCATCAAGATGAAAACCTCTAATAAGTCTGTTCCTTTCCAAACTGAAATGTTTTATTCATTCTGAATAAAAAGAGGGAAAATATGTGCTATAAGGCATTCCAAATTCTTTTAAAGTGATTCAAGTTGTTTCAATAAATAAAAAGAAGTAAGTAAACATAATAAGAAAATGTCCAATGATAGCATAAATAGAAAATACTATCCCACAATGACCATAAACTACAATCATTTCTTTGTGCTGTAACACCTGTTTGCATTTTCATTTCCTCTCAGAATATCTCACAACACAAACTAGTATCCCACAAAATAGAATTCTTTAATTGGAAGGGCAAAAGAAGAGATACTGACTTTGGGAATTTCCACAAATGTCAAACCAGCAGAGAGTGATATTCTAAGCTGGAATTAATTCATGTCACACATCAGTATATTTACAAATCAGAAAGTAGCATGATTTATTTTGTATGCACTGATGCATCAACACTCAGGTTAAATCTAGTTGGCATGAGAATTTGAACAGGAAAAAGATTTCAGAGTCACCAGAGAATGTTAAGACTGGTCAGGATTTCTAAGTTATAGTTTTGTTTTAATGTTTAATAAGGTCAAAAACAGCAGCAACACACTTGACATATTAGCAGCCTTCCTGTATGTGTGAGAAAGTTGTGATGAAGGCTCTAAACAGAGGTGAACAGTAGTAGGATGAAAGACAATTGTCATATACTGAAATATGAAAGGTTCGACCTAGAATGGTGGAAAAGCTTTCTCACCATGAGAACAGTCAAGCAGTGGCACAGGCTGCACCAAAAGGTAGGGGACTCTTACCCTTGGAGATTTTCAAGGTCCGACTGGGTATAGCCCTAAAGAACTTGGTCTGATCCCCTAATTGACTGTGATTTTAACAGAAGACTGAATGGCAGAGACTTCCTGCAGACCCTTCCAACTTGAATTTTCTGACAACCTTATTATTTTTTGCCAGCTACAAAGAAATAGCTTTCTTCTGCTCTTCTGAAGAGCAGTGTTCAGGAAATGGCAGTGACTGGCATCAATACTTCTACTGCAACACCTCTGCACGAACCTTTTTCTTAAAAAACACAGATGTCAAGAAAACACTATGGCCGCCTCATTCATGGTTTATTTTTATATCAGCAACCACTGATGGTTTCCAGGTTCACTCTATATTTGACAGGTTCTCTGGGCCTTTGCACACAGAAAAAAAAAAACAACAACCTTCTGTTATCTCTGAAGTTTTCTTTTGTGTGCGCTCTGAATGCTTCTCAGAAAATTCCCAGTTTCTATTATTCAGAAGATTCAAGACTTATATTCTTCCTAGCCTTCCTGCTGTAACACTGAATTTCAGTAATTTAGGCTCAACATGCTCTATTGTTTTTAGAAGCCAACATCTCAATCTCCCTGTAGAGTTTTTCACCTGATGCAGTACCTGGCAGCTAGAACAAGGCAAAAAGGCAGCCTACCTCGCTGCTATCCAAGCACAAGAACAAGCAATAACATCAAACTAGCAGCTGAACAAACAAAACAGGTGCTCTCAGCCACATTGCTATTTGTGCACATAAACTACTGACTCTAGAGTAAGGGCACGATATTTATAGCTCTAAGCTTAGGTGTCTTGGTTTTTTGGTAGCACACCAACATACTCAAGAGTGTGCTGTTAATTTCAACATAGACACTGAACTGAGTTCTCCTGCAATTCTGAAACAATTCAGCTTAAGAAATTTGTACACATTTATGCACAGCTATGGATTTCATGTATACATGTATTCCTTCCACAACCCACCCATTTATTTATCTTTTTTCTCCTTCACTGTTCTGTTGACAGTATGTATATATTAATTTTCAACACAAAAGACATTTAAATAAGTCTCATGTGGATTTTGAAGTACATTACATACATTACAACATTACATATTAAATTTAAGCTCACATGAATGCCTTAAGTATGCCTACCACCATTCTTTTATCAGAATACTGTATGTTTCAGTTTCAAAGCTTATTAGTATATATTAATTAGACCAGAAAAAAAAAAAAAAGGCAATCATAACTACTGGTTTCAATGTCTCATTTCAGGTCCCAACAGACCCATTGCTTCTGGCAGAGGATTTATTCAGATACTCAGGAAGATAAATCTCACTGATTACGTACTGGAATGATGAAGTGTCCCACCTATCTCCTTTCAGAGCAAGTCAGTTCATGACTTAAGAATATCACTGAAAATGTTTACTACAAGAGGAAATAATATCTTATACACAACTATATTAAGCTTTAAAAAATTAAGCTAAAGAAGAAATCTTAGGTTCTTAGGTTGCTTATCCATGCTGGTTTTCCATCTGAAAATAGAGTTGATAATCTACCAGAGTTTCACAGAAATGCACAACATATAAAAATAATACTATTTTCACACTGCATTCTGGACCTACATAAAGGATGAGGACACATGTGGGCAATCATCCACACAAGACAGTAAACTGTTTATACTGTGGAAGTTTCATATAGCTGTGTCCTGCCACTCCCAAGCAATTAGGAGAATACACTCTTACACTTCTATTTTAGACAGAAATTTCAATTAATACCCTTCCAAATGAATGCAAAATTGTCCTAGAGCTGAACAACCTGTATTACCTCTTAATTCTGAAATGTTGGTCTTTGGCTGGCTTTTGTGTTTGGAGTTCAGTGGCAAGGGAGCAGGCAAGAGGAAAAAAGTAGTTTTAAAAACAGGGGTATTAGAAAGGCAAGTCACTTATTTTAGTCTTTTTCCTAAGTGGTTAAAAGAACTATGCAGCAGCTCCACAACCCTTTTTTATATGTACACCTGGGAAGAATACTGAATCCTGTTACTTTCCTCACTGTTACCCTGATGTGGTTTGGACCAGATGTTTAAATGTTACAGCATGTACATTTTCTTTTCTTCTTCCAAGGCAAAAGCAAAATAAGAGGAATATTTGACTTCACTCCACAAGAGACCTATTTAATAGTTTGGCGGTTATGTAAGTAAAGGTAGCTTGGCTAAGTCAATGTTGACGACATACAGAACGACATGATCCTAATGAGTTGGAAAATATTGGCTCTCATGAGATTCAACCAGATGCTACTGCGCTGAGAAAGCTACTGTATTATTGAATTTCATTTTTATGAGGTAAAATTTATTATTCAACCATTAAGGTATCCCACATGAAATCTTGCATAAAATAGTTTTACAGTTACTTTCTGGAAAATAGATTTTATTTTAACTTTAAGACATCATTTACATGAGGGATTCAATGCCTATTTGATCACCTTCAGTAGAGAAATGTAAGGTCTGCAAGCAATTTTCCCAAAAATACCAGATTAATGGAACCGAACTGTCAACAAAATAATGAACTACCTGAACAGGACAAGGAAAAAGTGGTAGCAAGTTCCAGTTTTCCAGAGTAAACTAAAGCCATGTGTGACTGTGTATGTATTTTCTTGGCAAGCTGAAATGGTTAGAAACAGAGTGTTTCAGGTACTTACTAACAAATAATGGAAAAAATACAGAGTACAATTACTCTATAGGATTAATCATGCTCAATCTTTGAAAGATCTTAACTAATGCCGTTTTCATCATATTTTGGTATTTTGCACCCTTTTATTTTTTAAATTGCATATTAATAATTGCAATAACATTAACATCTATACATGTAATAAGGTAGAACACATTATGTATTTCAAATTCATATTTTTTTCAACAATTATAGTGACTGAAATGCAGAATCAGGATGTTTCACAAGCATAAGAACTCACATTATTTAACTGACATGTAACATGCTGTTGTGCTTGTATACCAAAAGGATTATAAAGTTAAACCAAAACATAAATTTCCAAAGAGTTTCATGTGGATTGAAGACTGCTTTTGTGCTTTTTTTATTTTAGATGTAATGCATTAAAAAGTTAGTAATGCTTTTTCTTGACCCATGAAAAAGAGCAAAAAGCTGTTTGCAGCTGTTTTACTTTCTGTTTGTTATGCTGCATTTTGTCACTAGTATTCCCAGCTATTTTAAGTTTTCTATACTTTTTGTTCTTGCATAACTGTTTCAGGCAGTATGCATCAATCTTGTACTTAAATGATAACACCTAGTCATTCAAATAGTAAGTTTAACTGTTTATATTAGCTCTCCTTTTTATTCTATCTTGACTTCTAAGAACCCTAAAAGGAACTTTTCCCAACTTGACATTTAAATACACGGATTACAAAAGGTGTAAATACAATGAAGGGAGTTGAATGCTTTCAGAAGTTTCATTAAATTCCATATAATTTATAATTAATTTATAATTAAATCTGCTCTTAGCAGAACTAAATAATCTCAAGCTAAGACAGACACAACATTTAAACATGTTTATTAAAAAATTCTAGAGCAAAAATCATACATCTTTCGTGACATACACATTTTATCTGTCCTCCACAAGTGCTAAGCTCAGTCAATCACAGTACTGTATGCATCTTTTACTGGAAGTTTTAAGATAAGAGACCTTACTAATATGTATGACAAATATAAATTTTAAGTAGTACAGGCACTTCATTTTTAAATTCTGTCAGATACCAAATACACACCATTTGCTTTTGAGACTTCAGATTTTTCAATTTTTTTTTCAGACAGCTTGCCTATGGGCAAGTTAATTAAAAAATAAACTCTCAGGTGATCTAATGAAGAAAACAATCTGATATCAAACTAGGGAATATTTGAGCAAAGTGTTTTTCTCCTAGTAGAAAAAGGGTTCTGAAGAACAAGGGGAGGAAAGGAGATGAGGGACAAAAGAGTGTTATCTTCAAGCAATCTTCCCTTTCTGGTATTCCATTAATCTATTGTCGCAGACATCTTCTGTGAAAAATCCTTTCTTGGGATTTTTCTCCCTTCTGAGAAGCTGTGGCCTCAGAGACAAACGTAAACAATGGTTACCTGCTGCTGTGGAATGTAACAGGTAAACCCGCGATTGGTCTCCCGTGGATGTTTGGATTTACTGACCACTCATGGCAGAGCTGGCTCTCGCTCTCTGCCGACACACAGATCTTTGTTATTCATTCTATTCTATTCTTAGCTTAGCCTTCTGAGAACTTTTCCTTCTATTTCTTTTTAGTATAGTTATAATGTAATATATATATATCATAAAATAATAAATCAAGCCTTCTGATGATGGAGTCAACATTCTTGCCTCTCTCCATCTGCAAACCCTTGTGACCACAGTCACAATCTATTACAAAAAAGAATTTGTAGAGCACAGAGCTCAGAGAGGTTGTTTTGAATCCCTAGACCTACTCCAGCCTCAATAACCTTTGAAAGAAGTTTTAGAGCAGGATAAAATTTCTGCTCCAGGTGAAAATTTAGGACAGAACCCCAGATACTAGCAATAAACTCTCTTCATATGTTTGTGGAAACCCACAGTGCAGAGCTCCCTTTTTAAACCAGATCCATAGAAGGTCTTTCAGCCATTACCTAGCAAACAGGTTCCCAAAGGGGCCTTTGTACCTTGTGAGCCTCTCCACAGCAGGTGAAAGGGCCAAAAGTCATGTGCTCCTCCCAAAGGTTCCCCTCTCTCCTGCAACTCATGCATCTGAACTTGTCTTCCTATTAATTTTTGGTTTTCTTAACTTCTACTACTTTTCTACTTTAACTCTTTCTACCTGTTTCTTGTTTTATATTCCTCTGCCACTCTCTTCCCTTTATATTAGGTGATCCTGTTTCCCCTGTTTTTCTTCCTTTCCATTTTTTATTACTATTTTCCCTTATATAATCTGTTCCTCTCCTACAGAGCATCTTAGCCCATATTGTAAGCCCATATTATAAGTTTCAGTGATAAAGTTCTAAAACTGGAAGAGATGGCTGTGCTGGAAAAAGCATATAACTATGCATTTAGCACAATAGCTGCTAAAAAAAGATCTTGGCTGAGAGGTTACAAAGGGTTGTGGTATCACTTTTGAGTTCAAGTAATACTGAACTGATGTGTTAAGGAAGCCCAACACTCTCAACAGCATCCAGCACAAAGCCCCAACAAAGACATAAAGAGCTCAGCAACAACTATTTCTGTCCAATAATACCCTTCAATCACACACAAAAAGCAGCAATACAGGCATAAGCAGCTGAGAAAGTTGTAGGTTATGTAAAGAAATGGCAAACACATTTGAGACTAGCTATGTAGGAGGAGCTATCTAGAGAAGAAAACTTTCAAGTCACAGTGTATCAGTGAAACAGATTGCTAGAACAGATCTGGGTGGGTAGCTAATGCCTCGACCATTTCCATAGGAGGACATTTCATTCACAAATTACAAAACAAGCATGATAGCATGATGTTACACTGAGTATCAAGAATGTATAAAATCCTGTGATCTGCCTTTAGCAGTCAGATTTGCTGGAAACCTCGGGATAACAGCAGACCATTACAAATAGAAGACAAAATACATAAGCCTTTCTTTATTTTCAGAATAATGTCATGTATAGGGAGGGCTTTTTTATTTACTTTTAACAGGGGAAAAAATCTGGATGGAGACATAGCTGTTTGTCCTGCTATATTTCTAGTTAGTTAGAAAGATGGCTTTTAGAAGTTTGGAAATGTAAACATAGAAGAAAATTTGGGCCGCTGTATTCATGAAACACATAGTTTATGATTCTTTGAAACAGCAGAAAGTAAGCAATTAATTACAAGAAAAAGATTCCCTGAAAAATAGAATAAAGTGAAGGAAAGGGAATTTTTTAGTATATTCTTGCTTTTTCCTGCAAAAACACTACAATTTAATAAAAATATAATCAGAAAAAGAAAAGGAAGGGCAATAAATAAATAGCAATTTAAAAACAAGTGGTTATACTTTCATTACTTGTAGCAAATTAATCAAAGAAATATTAATCCACAACACCATGGAGATGGAAACATATTTTCTTAAAGTATTACTTCTGTGCATAGCCAAAACCAAGTTGTGCTCAGATGGAAAACACAATATCATGGGAAAAAGGCATTTTTTTCCTTGAGAGTTTAGGTTACACAAGAAAAGCTCATCTGTTCACCCACAAAGATTCTCAGAGACAGTGGCAGGAGGGGGAGCCCAAATACCTTGCCAGGCTACTGCCAGGCCCAACACATGAGCCCTGTAAGGCCACTCTGTACCAGCCTAAAAGAGCACCGAGCCATGCAGCAGCAGGCAGGAACTCAACGCAAGGACTCCCAAGTAAAACATTCAGCAGCTTTTGTTTCATGTTGGAGAAACGAAGCTGAATGTAAGTAAAAGTGTTTAACAGATGTGCCTTGTTTGCTGACAAGTTCCCTACTGACTGCATTATCCTCATAGTTACTTCATTAAGAAAAAAAAAAAAAAACCAAAGAAACATGACAAAAGAAAACTCGAAATTTCAACTCCCCTGTGCAAATACAGTCAAGTGTTTTTTGAGGCTTATACACAGACATGTTACTGTTAAAGTATGTGGTAGCTGACCCTAATTACAAGGATGACTTTCAACAAGGCATGATATTAAATTTTACACAACAGTATTCAAATGAATGTAGGAGGATTACAGAATCAACCAAGCCAAAAATTCAGACAAAAGGATTGACAGCAATCATTTCATAGCCTTGAACACAAAGCTGCCTTCAGTCTAGTTAATGCCAAACACAACTACAGAAGTGTAAAATTTACCAGGTGAAGCATTAAGCCATGAACAAGAAAAGATCAAAATAACTGCATTATATTGTTCATTTACTTTATTTGAAGTACTTAAAATGTATGCTCCAGATTTCTATTCTGCTCAGATACTGTTAGCAGAGTTGTTTCACAGTTCATTGCATTGATGGACTGAAACATGTTAAATAATAGAACTGGTTAGTTTGAAACTGCAAATCCTAAGAGCATCTGAAGTGATCAAACAACTGTATTTTCAGATTGCCCTGTGGTGTGGATTGTAAACCTACTACCTTTACGAGTATCAGGACTTGAAAATAAAATGTCACAATCCCATTCTTAGCTGAGCCACACAGATTGAAGGAATAATGACAAAAGTGACTTTCATGAAAGAAGAAAAACCTAATCACTTTAAACACTTTAACACTTTTTAGCTTTAAGTTTAAAAAGTGTAAAGTTAACACTTTTTAACTTTAAACACTTATTCCAAGGGTTGCACAAAAATACAACAGTTCTTTTGCAATATTAGATCAACACAGATTTAACTTCAATAAACAGGAGGCGTGAAAAAGAAACACAGAAAGGATCAAGAAATGCAGAGCTGAAAGACTTCCAGTGGTCTAATCCACCACTCTGCTTCAAATAATGATTTTCTGCACCTAAATCATTCTCCTAATACATTCTCCAAGACTGGCAATGCTGGATATTCCAAAAATCTGTTATTCTTGTTATGGGTTTATTTATAACAAATAAACAATAACAGCTCTAAATCATTCTAGCCTGCATGGAAATTTTAAAAATATCATATTCTGGATTACTTGAAAATTCTGGCTTCCTCTTTACACTGGTCAAAATCCTTTATTTATTCCCAAAATCTATGGGTGTTTTGTAAAAGGATGACAGATAACAACTTTCATTATGCATGTAATCATCACCAACACTTGCATATCTTCAGCAATTTCACAACAGTTAAGTAACATTTATTTATGAAATAATGAGAAACATCTGCAGCCATTCTAAAGAATTCAATGTATGCCATTGATTAATAAAGCCCTTAATAATCCAGTTTCACCTCTGAATGATCCTGAAGTAACAAAATTGTACCATATAAGGTAGCAAAATTGGATATTTCAGATGAGGGAATAATGGAAAAATTATCCTGTATGGGAAAATTAAATGCATCCAGAAATTGGTGCCAAGGAGTGAAGCTGAGTGGCTTAGCTTACATTCTGGATTTTAAATATAAGCTATAAATACCCATATACACACAAAAAAAAATTCTGTCTGTTAGCTACTATAAGTAAAAAGCTGGATTTAAAGGATATAGCTGTAGGGACACTCACTAGCAGTGCTCTGTATCACAAAAAATAAGCAAAAGCATCACATATTTACCTGAAGTTTGGAAAACCTCATTCAGTAAAGCTTCATTTACCACCACTGAACTGACATTTCCAACAGGATGACACCAGCTCTGATAAATAGTTTGAAGCAGAAGGGTTTGAGCTCTAGTTGCTTGAACTGTCAAATTAGGGAGCTCAAAAATGCATTCTGTTAGTGGGACATGAGCTCGCTTGGTCCTGTTTAAAATAAAAGAAAAATGGAAAATCATTACTCTGGCACATAAAAATAACCATTTTAAAACTTAGTCACAGAATATTAGAGTACAAGCAGTTTGTAAGGTTGGAACTGTGTGCTTATTAGATTTCTTAGATTAGAGCAGATTCTACTTACTCTGAAATGAAACCTAAATAGGAATTGTTACATGATTTAACTTTATATCTCCCTCCAGAATATGACAGAAAAAAACATATATATTTTTATCTAATTATCCTTTGATTTGAAAATATTAAATAAAAGCAATTCCATGTGGTCCCATCAAAATAAGAGCTACTCAAAAATCATACAGATACTAAAAACACCTGTTCAAAAACAGAATGTTCCAGATTTTTTATTTACAAAGCTTACAGTGCATCACTTAATGACATATGGCTAGTGACAGAAAAACATATAGACAATATTCATACATCAAAATACAAACAAGCCTATATTCTGTATTTTGGTAACAGAGCTCACTAAGTGATTCTACAATTTTTTTTCAATGCCTTATCTTTTAATTGGGGAGAAGCAAAAGGAGGAGACAGGCATTCAACAGGGCAAAGTAAAGGACATTTGTTTGGGAAATAAATTCCTCTGTGACAATATCAACAAGATACTGTTGATATCAACAAGAATGCTTTACAAAAACTATAGCAAAGGCAGCAATTTACTTTTTTTTCCCCTGATTTACACACTATTACCTGAAATCAAGCAACAGACTGATTTGCTACATTCAACAAAAACTATAAAGGTTCTTTAGCTCTTTCAGTTTGGAGCCTCTTCCTGTATCATGTTTTTAACATTATCATTCTCGCCCTAATCACCTCCCACTCCGTCACTGAAATGTGCTTCTTCTGCTATTTAGCATTATTTTCTCTAACGTCCTACATGGCAGAAGAGTTGGAACTAGATGATCTTTAAGGTTGCACCAAATCTTAACCATTCTATGATTCCATTAAATTTAAATACTGATCCACGTACTAGCTCTTTCTCATTCTGGAGCATCTCTTCCATTAGAAAATTTTAGGGACATGTTTAAAGCCCCTTAAAAATAAATAGTAGATAAATGTTCCACTGGGAATCAGAGCCTCAAATGAGGCAAAGCTGCTGAAACTGCACACAAAATCCATTGGCCTTGAAGAAAAGCATGCTTTACCAAAATGGTCCGGGACCAAAAATGTAAAGGCATGCAGAAATTCAATGACTCCTCAGATCAGCAAAATCAAAACCGTCCAAGGAACTCTCAGAAGCAGCCATAATACATCATATCTCCTATGAGGCCCAAAAGAAAATGCTAGCAGCTGTGTAACCTAACATACATGAGATAGTACTGGCAGTAGAGACTCTGCAGGAGGCTCCATGAATTAAGAAGCAGGCCATTTATGATACTCAAACTCTAAAACCTTCAGCAGCATGAAATGACACAAAATTCTGGTAATAAGGAGCAGACTTCTTGAATATTCTGCATCTGATTGTGAGAGTGGGCCTTCACCAAGACAACTGTGAAGGCAAAAACACTACATCGCTTCTCAGACCAGGATCACTATGTTCTAGATGAAGAAGAGAAAGAAAATATTCTGCTGCTAACACTTTTGGCCCATAAGCTGCAGATTCAACTTATGAAGCATGGTTTAGGAATAAGCATTCTGAACACCTGAAGACATCTCTCAACCACTGTATTGAAATGGTGGTACAGCTAAACACAATGTCATCTATTTCAATTTAGACTTGGCCACACAAGCATTTGCCTCAAGTCCAAAACAGACTCCTTCCTTTAATTCCTTGTCAATACCAGCAAACAGCTGGTAACTGAAAACCATCTTCTCTGGACCAAGAGGAATTGAGCTCACTGTTTGATACCTTCAGTAAAACAAATATCCACACCTAACACTGTGGTCTAGAACTTTTTAAGGTAAATCGAAATACAAGAGCACTTGTAGACACAGCAGACAGATATCCATTCATTCAAGATCTGAGGATTACAAATTTAATGTCTCTGCAGGTCACCATTTCTGCTCACTGCTTATAAAGGGACATTACAATACTTCTCAGCTGTGGATGTCTGCACCACAGATCAAAGTGTCACATAAAGCCCATCCACAATAGCCATTGCTCCTCACTATTTTAATATTAAAATAAAAACTGATTCCTATGAATGAAGATACTCATGAAAGATTTTCAGAAATTGATGTAAATACAGATGAAGGACAAAGAACAAACAAAAACATATGTTGTAACCCTCTGTAATAGTAATCAGTCTTGTTTAGAATGAGGTTTTCCAACCTCAAAGCTTGGAACCAGGATTACCTGTCTCAAAAATGCTGAGAAGGGGGAGGAAACAAGAAACAAGACTACCTCTGACTTGCAACTCATTTGAAGCTAACGACACAATTATGTTGCCAGCTTCAAATGCCATTTGCAGAAAAAGCCACAAATGAAGGAAAAACATTTCATGTTTATATGGAAGAACTCAGCCTTGTGTTTGGTAGTAGAAATTTCTTTCCTATGAACACACACCATGCTCCACAACACCCCTGCAAAAATAGCGGTCTCCTGTTTCAATAAACCCATCCGTCTTTGAAGTTTGAATTTACCTATAGGTACAGCCTTTGTTGCTAGAAAAATCAAAACTCATTAGAAGCCTTTGAAGAACACATCTTGTATTAAGCCTTGTTTGGTGGGATTTTTTTTTATTTTGTTTGTTTTAATAGGAGTCACAAACACCAAAGAGCAAGGTAGAACAAAGAAATTATGTGGGGAACTCTGCATCTCCCACCTGCCTCATCTGCTGACAGCCAAGTACACATCTTTCTAGAGTACATGACCAGACCCCATTCCAGGCTCACTTCTATCAACTGCAGCACAGTAGGTCACCAAAAGGGTAAGAAATATCTGTACAAAACTCCTGAAGCTCTTCCTGCTTCAGTTTGAAGTTTAAGCACACTGCAAACCTTTCCTGAAAATGCTGTTCTCACAAAAAGTAAAAATCGTAGAAAAGAATGTATCCAAACACATTTGAATTTAGCTGGTGTAAAAAAATCCATTTAAAAAAAGCATTTTTCTAAACATCAGAAAACTACCTAGGCTGAAAATTAGAACTACTTTAAGGAGAGATGAAACAAAACCTGAAAATAATACCAGTATTAAGTCAAGCACATAAAGAGAGATACTGCCTGGTTTAAAAAAACAAAACAAGACAAAAAAAACACCAGTAAAGAAAAACACTTGGACTCAGACACCCAAAAGGAATAAAGAGCCTGGAACATATTCTGATCATTACTACCACACAAATGCACAAGAGGACACATGATCACTGCCTTGTGGATACAATTACATAAAATATGGGTCCCATTCCAGCTCCTCAGATACACAAGAAATGCTTTGTGCAAATGTACACACATATGCCTATAGCCACCCAAAGAAAAGCTCTGGGTACCATGAAAAGCACAGGTGGAGACTACAATTCTGATATCCTTTCTGATGTTCATCCCAAGTTAAAATTTGAACTTGTTTTCCTAAAAATTCCTAGAGTTCAAATCCAAGCTCAGTAATTTATCAATTCAAGCAAAATAGGTGTGCATGAGCAAATGAGCATAAAAGGCAAAAAAATGAAAAACAAAATGGTATGCCTGTGAAACAAAATGGTATACACAATAATTAATTTATTTTAAAATTTAATATTAGATAGATGGCATAACCCATCTCTTCTACACAGAACTGCAGGTGGAAAACTAGCTATGCATTTTAGGAAAGCTTTTGCTTGCATTACCCGGAAAGAAATGCAATGCATAGTGACATCAGATTGTTTCCTGGAATTTCTTTTTTTGTTTTAGCCATGTGCTGTAATCCTTTATTATTTATCTCAGTATGGAAGTGCACTGCTACATTTTTCCTTTCTGGTATTTTTTCCTTTTGTTATCCTTTCACACAACGTTTTCTCTATTTGCCCCCTTATTTCTGAATACTATTTTGCAGTATTAAAACTAAGTATTTCAGAACAAAGTGTTTAAATATTTCAAAAGATGCGTTTCCTAATGTAAAATTGGAAAGGAACCGATAAGGTAGAAAACATTTTTCAGCAAACTTCAGAATGAACATGACTTGACACTAAGTCCATCTAAACATATTTTTATTAACAAATTAACGTATTTCAGAGGAAATCTGAAGAGCTGTGACAATCACAGCATACAAGATAGCAATGCAAAAGATTTTGCTTTAAAAGTCTGACTATTCAACTAATACATATTACAGCTACTGTACTGACCTATGCTCCATTCAAAACTTAAAAGTTTCACATAAAATTGTCCCTTAGGAGTAGTAACAGCATATGATTTTTTTTTAACAATATGCAAATTCTACACTTACTGTACTTTAACAATCCCATAGGAATAAAGTCTTCTGGTCCTTTTCAGATACATTTGGAGGAATGGGAAGTTGAAAATAAATCCGTTTTTACAGAAAAAAAAATCAAGGCAGGGGAAGCATTTTACCATGTGTGCAGCAAATGTTCCTTAAAGGAAATTTTAACTAGACGCAGCTAGTGATGAAAGTACAATTATAATTCAGGATTTATTATAATAGTTCTGAAACACAAATAATGCATTTTAAAGATCTTAAAATGTAAGTTTGCCACCAACCTGCACCTGTTAATATGGAAAATACATCCTTAATAAGGTATTGAACTATATTTAACCAAGCTTTATGACCCAAGAGATACATTCAAGTAAAAAGTGAAAATACAAGTACAAATAATTTTTTTCAGTAAACCAAATCAGATCTGTGATTCTATACTGTATCATTAAATTTGCATTAAGCAACTTCATATCAAAACTCTTCACCTTATTAAAAAGGTTGTGGCACATAGTTTGGGTCTAAAAACACTACTTAAACTGCATTTTGGAACTGCAACAACAATAGGAATAATTATTTCTCAAGTCTTTACACTCAAGAGTTAAGATGCAGTTCTGAACATATGTTCATTTAACTGAACAGGTTAAAAAACTACCAATTGAAACACTCTTCTCTAGGGGAAAATAAATCCTAACTAGCAGGATAGGCTACTCATTAAAGCTGAACTTGGACAAGTTCCAGAATAAATTTAAAGAAATATGAACAAGCAAGTCTTGCTGTGTAGTGGCATGGAGTGAAAATGAATCTGTCCTAATTAAATGATTTTTAAATACTCTTTGGTTGCAGCCAGTTTGCTGACAAACTGTAATACAGACTTGCTGAAATATTTTAATAAATCTGGCATACCATTAAAGAAAATAGTTTTCTTTGCTGTTTTTGAACAAAAACATGAATTGGTCCTTATTATACAGCATGCACAGGCATGAATATAACCAATCCATGTAAGTTCACAGGCCCGTTATGAAATATTTTCAGTTTGTAGACTTAGAAACAGCAACTCATTCTTGTAAAATCAACACCTCAGAGTGATTGAAAGAATATAGTGGTGAACAGCTGGGTCCAGAGGTTTATACAGAGTCCCCAACTGCAAAGCTGGAACCTGCAAAATGTTTGAAAAAAATTGATTTTTGTTATTACTCATATCCTGTACAGTAAAACACGATTAGTTCATTTTTTCCAAAATAACAAAACTGGTAACCTGCTACTAGAACCTAGCAATTGTGCCTTAGAAGAACCTGAATGTAATTTAAATGCCCAAATAATTTCAGTCAGCATTTGCACACCTTTCCTCTTAGGCAACCAGAAAGTGCACAGTTTTTATAACACATGAGCAAACTCATCTACATACCTACAACAAATCTGTATTTATACTTAATCTGATGTTTGATATCTAATTTTAAAAACCAAAAATTTTGATCCTTTTTCTTAACATTTAAGTAACTATTATTATTACTGTAAAGGAAACAATGTCTAGCTCCTTAATAACTAATATCAAACCTCTAAAGGTACATGTAGGAAGGGAAATAGAAGTAATACTGGTTGAAATGCCAAACTGAAGTCACTGCTATTCACAAAAAAACCCCAAACATATCTCATGTCCACATATACTAACACAATTTTCAGTCTTCAGAGAGCAACTTGCTAGAGGACCAAGCTAGTTACTATCAAAAAACCCCCAAACAATTAAACTTGCTTTAGAACACTTCATTCCAAAAACACCTCCAAGACTGATGTCTTCAACTTCTGCTCTTCTACAGACTTCACTAAAGGCTGCCTGGTATCTGACATCATCTCTGACATAGAGAAATTTTCAGGAGCTGCAGCTGCCTTGCCTTCTTATTTGTAGGAAACACTGTTAATCACACAATTTATTACAAGGGAGAGAACAATGAACTTCAATGTTCACTTTTTTTTTCAGTAAATCAAAACATTAACTTGGTATTTCTGAAAATTTTAGATATGGGATTAGAAGAGAAATATGTTATAATTTTAAAATGGACTTCTGTATAGATTTTTTGACATCAATTCTGAAATATAAGTTGTCAGTGATGAAAAAAATTTTAAGGTATTCAGTCACATGCAAACTTCAAAAAATTCCCACAGATTTCCTTGAAACAATTGTGAAAACAAAACAATACAGGCAGAGTACAAACTTTAATATGGCTTAGAAAATGAACAGAGGCTATCTATTCTCAATATAGTGTGTGTATTAATGGAACAATAAAATTCAGCTTTATACAGCACAGCAAAAATGAATGCACATTACAAGAACAAAAACTATGAAATCAAAAAATATCTAAAAGGAAAAAAACTTGGAAAAAAAATCCCTTTTAAGCAAAGAATGTACAACTCTGGACATGTTAGGAGCTCCAAACTTGGGTTGTTTTAAAAATAATTTTATTCATTTTGTCCCATCTGGTCATTAAAGTTATGAGCATTAGCTGAAAAATTATGATTGCTACATGCATATAATAATACTGGTTTGTAATGCAGCAAGAAGTGAGAAACAGTGACCTGTGCTATGGGACAGCATGAGAAGAAAGTGTGCCCAAAAAAAAAAAACACCTGAATGTGAAGGTAGGAAAGTTCTAATTTCCCCCAACATGATTTGAGCCTTACAAAGCATCTGATGAGTTTTTTATCTGTGGATTAAATGTTTCAGAAAGCAGGCAAGAAAGCAATCTAGCAAGGACTTCTAGCTTGGTCATTGCCTATGTGCCTCAAAATGAAACAGATCTGAACTAAAAATTTGTTGATACCAACAAGGGATTGGGGGTTTTCAGTCTTATTTTTGGACACAAGATAAACTAAGGTGGCTGTTGAAATTGTAATGCAGGGACATCTTAAACCTGTAGCTGCAGTAGAGAAACATATTTAGGATGTTCAGATCAAATTCAGTTTACTGAGTCATCAATGGGACAGATGCTAGGGATTTGAACTGCCATCAAACTGCAAATGGACAGTCACTAATTGCTATTTCTTTCTCTGCAAAAAACCCTTTTCTAGGCACTAGTAATTGTCTCCAGAAATAATCAGAGAGATATATTTTTAATACATAAAAAGACTAAAATTACAAGTTCCCTGCTCTGAGGAGATAACAAGCAGACCTCAGTCTTCTTTATGTATTTTAAGTTTTGATGTGTGTAAACCATATATACTAAGTATAATGTTATGTCTTTAAAGAACTGCATCTTCAGAACTCCACAAGGTATAGGGTGGAGATCTGAAAAAAAAAAAAAAAAAATAAACTTTCATCATGGAATGCCTTCAATATGAATTCAGGACTTTTTTTAGTTACTTACACTTTAAACATCCAGTCTTTCTTTACTTCTGCAAGAAGGTCTAACTTTTTTTACTTGGATCCAGGAATCCTCCTGTTGTTGATGGTGGGTGTTAGTGAGAACAAGAGAAGGGATTTGACAGCTGCATTATGTTCCACAATATCCAAATATAAAGACCATGAAAAAAATCAGTATTCATCAGAGTGGCCAAAAATCAAAATGTATTACAAACAAAAAAAAGTCAGAAGCAAATCTGGAAAGCAGCAGGGACATTCAATAGGGAAGCACTGGCTTAATGAAGGTAGTGTAAAGGGAATCAATCATGTGAAAAGCAGAGAACTTTGACATCTACATTTTAATTGTGTCTTGTACCTTTTCCTGATAAAAAGATCCTATGAGAAAAAGCAGCAATGCCAAACTAAATGCCAGCCATCATTATCACGTAGATAAATATTAGTTGTGGGTGGGGACAAGAAGGAATCAGCTGAAACTTGCCAATACTGTAACTAAACAGCTGCAGATGAGCAAAACCACCAGAGGTGATTAGGTGAAAGTTGCCAGTGGCCGTAAACTTCCAAACCACAAAGATCTGTGTTTACTAAAACAAAGCAAGCAATTCTCTTTTTAATAGGTTTTTATAAACCCAGTACCATTGCTTTGGATACTACAGTGTATCCAATCTCAGGAGCCACCAGGGTGGTTCAGGCTTTGGGGAACTGGCTTCCCACAGTGCAGCCTGCTTTACTGTCTAGGGAAGTAACCCCATCCTCTCCCTTTCCCTCTCCTCTTTCCCCCTTCACACAATCCCAGAAGCAGCAGAAACAGCCATTAAATCAATCCTCTAAATCTGCCACACAGAACCATTTGGTTGCCATTAGCAGGTAAAACAGGGAGCCAGAAGGGCTCAAACATGCTGGTGCTCAGTGAGGAAAACTGCACTGACAAACCCAGTTCAAAGGTCTTTTTTGGAACTAACACCATTTCAAATTCCTTGCTAAAGATTTAAGAGCTGAACACAAGCCCAGCTTCAAGTAAACAGTAACAACTGATCTCAGTAAAAAAAAAAAATGTCCAAAAAGGTAAGTGGGATATGATTAGGGGGCTTCTGTGAATTTCTTCTACTAAAAACTTTTGCATGTTGTTTATTTTCTTTCATAAATAGATAAAATATTTTGGTGGAAAAAAGGACACATTTGCACTGAGAGAAAAAAGGTTACTTGAAAGTCTGACAATTTTTTAATAGCTAGTCACAGCAGTAAGAAGGTGCATGTCTGCAGTAGCAAAACAAAACTAGTATTTGAACAAAATTGTTGCCCTAAATGGAGATATCACAAACAAAATACACAAAACTAAAAAAAAAAGAGATGCTGTACTTCTGTATCTGAATTCTGTCAAATCCAAAAAGGTAAATCACAATGGTTGGGGTTGGAAGAGTGATCCTTTAAATCCAACATCGCTGCTAAATAGAAGGACTTTAACTCTGTCCCTCACAGTACCTCAAAAGCCAATTCCACTATCCTTTAAGAGAAAAGTTACAATGTTAAAAAGAAGTTTCTGGAAACAGTGGAACACAGGGAAAACAGGAAAGTTTTGTTTTTCTGATTACCAGAAAAGCCTTTAATATAGCAAAGGATGGATCAAGGGTGTCTCTAACAGCAAGGACATGAATGGACAAGGTATGTTAATGGTTCACATGAACACACTGCATAACTGCAGAAAGAGTACAAAGACTTGAAAATTATTATTTTGTGGCCTCATTAAGTATCAACCTCAAAAGAATTTTAAAGGCTATCAAAAGCTATTTAAAGCAAAACATTAAATCTCAGTAAACGCGTAATACTTTATACTTCAAAGACCCCAATTATTGCTAAATCTAAATTTACCATCTTTAAGTATTGACTCTGCCATTACTTTACACCATTCATTCCTCAAAAATAATACAAGCTTTGAAGCAGATTCTAGGGATATAGTTTTCCTGTGTTCAGTTTTGATCTATTCACTGTGTCTTGTAACATCTATTTAATTAATTTAAAAACTCCACAAGCCCTAGTGAGTCTTCAAGATCATCAAAATTATCACACACACACACATAATTACCATATTGTCAGTAAAACACATCAAAAAGGTATGTTCTTGTATTATATATATGCACAGCCAAATCCAACATATATGCAAAATCAAAGATATACAGGTATTTTCAGAGCAAAACACTAAGTCAGTGACATTTTATAAATCCCATTTCCATTTCCTCATTTAAAATAAGAAAGTCAAGTTCTTAATTTTCTTATTCTCCATGGGTATTTCTTAATTGTCCAATAAATATTCTAATGGTGTTTACCAAATATTTCCTTCTATTCAACTGTTCATTTTGAAACTGGCCATTAAAACCAAAGAAAAAACTAGTTAAACATCAGCAAAGAAAAAAATTATATTGTTTTTGTTTAAAAAACCACACACATTATAATGAGAAAAAAAATCTGATCAATTGAAAAATGAATCCACAATTTTTGTACTGGTGTCTGAACTAACAATCTTTTCCATTACTTACATTGATGTCAGAAGTATCTACAACAGGTGTAATGATTTCCAAATCTGATAAACAGGTTTTATTCTCCTATTTTTCTGTTCAAGAGCTTCATATTCCACTTGAGCCTGCCTTTACTTGTTCTCTTTTTCATTGTTTGTTCAAATGGCTCTCTAACATTCCCATCCAAAACATACCTGCTAAAAAATCTAGTTCATAAACTGGGAGCTGGTGTCCTTTAGAAAATTAAAACCATAATAAAAACCAGACAATTTTTACCAAACATACAGGCCCAAATGGAGATCCAAATGTTTACATGAATTCAACACTGTACCTCACTACTCATTCAATGCTGTTCCTCAGTATGTACACCTGAGAGGTGACTTTAAAATCCTTTAAAAGCATTGCTAAAAAAAAACTACTAAAAATACAAACCTATAAACAGCTAGGATAGAAGTGATTGAGGAAAAACACTGAGAATTCATATGGTTTCTGTGTAAGGAAACAAGCACTCAGCTCAGAACCAAAGAGATCCTGGTCTACTAGAAGGACTATTCCTATGAAAAAGCAACTCTAGGTCACAGAGGGAACGAGCATGAGGAGAATACAGCAAACAAATGATACTGGACACAGGACAGTATGTTTCTTCCACCTACAGATGAACACAGATGCAGTAAGGTATTATGGACACTGAACATCCACCTGAGCCTTTATATTTGGGTTATTTGAGGCAAGATAAATACAGTTTGTTTTTTAATAAACTGTGTGCAGTCACCATTTATCACAGGTATCAGCTTCAACTGAGTGTCACATTAATCTGCTTGTAAGAGAAGATGCATAATTTAACTCTGGTTTCTGGTACCTCACTTCAGGTGGAAGTGATGCCTACCACTTGAGAGTGAAGATCTGTAGAGTCAAAAAGAGATATGCTACAGCTTGGCCAGCAATACGACTATGTTCCATGAGCTTAATGACTGTAAACATAAAAGGATAAACAAAATGAGCAATTCTATATAGGCATATAGCTTATTCAAGAAGTAAACACACAGCTTTGGTGAAGGTAGATTATTTGGTACACAAGGTGAACAATGCAATATAGTTCCCTGTAGAATTACTCTAAGTACTAATGAATGAAAGGCTATTTTTAAAGTTCTTTTATTTAATGGCTACAAATTCTTAAAACAGTGCTTTGAATCCTATCAACTCCCATGGAATTACCTCAAAAAGAAGATGCAAAGAAAAAGGTGAAAGGTAAGAGAGCAACTGCAACACTAAAGTACATTTCTTCAGAATTCTGTGTAAAAACCAGCCTTTGATTTGGGCTGGCTGGCAGAATGACACCACGCTCAGTTTCAGGGTCCAAGTTTCAAGCTTGCCTATTTGCCAGCTATGGAGTCTGAGTGCTGGCTCCAGTAATGGTCTGTGCTGTGTGTACTGCTGACCTGTTCACTTGCTCTGCACCAGCCTCAGGCCAGGGCCTCACGCTGGCACTTTCTCCAACAATGCTCAAGGGACCAAGCATGTCAGAAGCTGTCCTCAGTATGAAGCCTCAATATATGTCCTTCTTAGACCTAATTTTATTTTTTTTTCCTGCCTTCTGGGAGTGGAAAGGAAAGCTACAAATAGATATGTGTATATGAACTGAGACACACGAAAACACCAAGCTTCAGGGCTACAGATGGGTTTCTAGTTATTTAGCAGCAGAGATGCCAGTGCAGAGACTCTATTTCTCTTCATAATTCACAGATTCACTCACAGGCAGAAAAAAAGACACCAAACTACAGATAAAATTCTGGAGAAACAAAGGACAAACTTCGTGTGAAGAATTGCCACTAGTGCATCTTTTTAGCCACATTCTACATGGGTAAAGCATTACAGGAGAGAATGTCACTGAAATTCCTAACAGGTCCTTTTATACAGAGAGTGTTGCCACTAAGAGAAACAGAGTTTCTAAATATATCCAGTGCAAAAGAAATATTTTCCAGGGATTCAGTTTTTCCTTAGGATCTATGTGATACAACAGCATTTCAGCTTTAAGACTGTGTTTTTAATACCTTTCACCAGTCTCTAATCAAAATGCAGCTTCAACCCTGAGAATCCTTCATGGTATTTTAAAATACCATTTGCTTGTTTCTAGTACAAATGCCAGCAAATCCTGATGGCAACACTTACAAAAACCAGGATTAACTATTCACCATGTGCAATCACTTTCCCTGGACAGATATTAGTTAATAAGTTTAATTTACTTTCACTGAAGAGATCTGACAATTAATTAGTCTAAATAACTACACTGGAAACACTCCCAGTGACTACCCTTTAGTGTCAACTCTGCTGAATTTCCTCCTCATGGACAATACTGAACAATACAACTGCTTCCAATTTACATTCATTATAAGTGCACTTTCAATAGATTTGCTGAATGCTGCCTGCCACATCTGCTGAGAAACTGTAACATTTGATCTGGACTTGATTTAAAAAAAAAAATTAAACTTGAGGGTTGCAACTGAAGCTAATTTGTTGTTACACTAATCAAGCTGCAAGTCATGTACTCAGAATGCAAAACCCCTCAGAATGCAAAACCCCTCCTGTTCCAAGTGCTTTTCTTGGTAACCAACAACAGCTCCTTCCAGAATAGTGCAGTTGAAAAGTGCCCCAAAATGTTCTTGTTGAAATTTAAAATGTTCGTATCACTGTAGATTAGAAATGTTCTACACAAGTTCTTCAAGCATCTTCATCCTTATACATAAGCATGACCCCCTTGAACTTTTATAAAGCAAGATATGTTAAATCGATGAGAAGTACTTCTGTTTAAGCTCTGTATCATCCTACATTAGTGTTCACAATATGCTATACTATACTGGCACACTTACTCCTCAAACATTAAGATGCACAGTAAGCCAAACTTCTGAAAGTGTCAGTGGTAGGTAATGACCTACCAAAACCAGCTACCAAACATTTTTTTTTAAAAATGTGATTTAGTATGTTGTTCTTTGATGTACTTTCCAGGCAAGAGCAGAGAAGTGGATTGCTGAAGCAATCCAGCACACTCTTGCTGTGCTGCTCTGACTGCTCACATGTGAGGCACTACTACACAACCACCCCTGCAGAACCCAAAGGAACGACTGGTGTGTTCTGCTTTTGCTCAGCCTCTATCACTGGCACATCTCAACAGTTCAAACTGGTTCAAGCATGTGCCAGATCTAACTGCAACAATGCTGAGATGGCTGAAACTCCCCTGCCCCATACACTGAATGCATCTGTTCAGGCATTCAACCCCAGATCTTTTCTGTTTCGAAGAACACCCCAAATTTTTTTCTGGCAGTTAAATTCAATTACTGACATAACTAATAGCCACAACTGAATGCTACAAAATGAGTTTCATGTGTTTTCAACCTGTTTCTGCTTCTGACCCAGGAAATGAGCATGCCCCTCAACAGCCCGTGTGAAATGCAATCCACACTCAGTCTAAATTGACATTGCTCTTGATCTACTATGACTAGCCAATAAAACAGGCTGCCAAAATCAAGACCTAAGTGTCAATTTATGGTAAAACTTCCTAGATTTATGATCTAATGCTCACAGTTTGGATAGTTGGCTCTGTGTTACCTGCCAGTAGGATGTGCTTGATTCTTACTAGCACCACTGCACTGAATGTCATGACAACCAAATCTTGTGACTCTCAAGCTCACAAATCTACTATGATTTCTTGTACTAAGTAGATTACTCCACTGGACTTGCCCTGCAAAGATGTTTTATTCAAAAAAGTAGCAACAACAGACAGTTAACTTCATTCTCCATTATACACTTTTAATCCTTTCTTTGCTGAGAAGTAAATCCTAAAGATCTCCTACTGTCATGACAGTAGTACTTGTTGGTAAAGGCCATGTCAGGAGAACCTAACTTCCTTGCTAAATAGCTTCTTACTATGTAAGAAGCCAGATCTTCATCTACCAATCTACTTGCAGATCAACATGAATTGGTCTCCCCCTTGTCAATTCATGGGGACACCATTAAAAGCACACGGTATTTACAAGATGACCCCTGAAGCAGACATGAGCAGATGCACGTCCTGGCTAGACCCTATAATGACTTTATCAATTGCAAAATGAATGTAAAAAAGTACTCTATAAATAAGAATACAACTGTATGGCATAGCTATTTACCTGCTTTGTAAGGGACACGTGACGGAAGAAAATGGAAGTAAAGCTATATAAAAATACCAACACTTTTACAATAACAAAAGTTGGAACAAAAACCTTTGCAGTAGTAATGCGGGAGTTAGAGTCCTTGGGTTTGGTAATGTTAATACTAAAGCCAGAAAATAAAAGAGAAACTAAATTGTGTGTACAAAGCAACAATTACACCGTGAAAAAATCAAAATAAAAGCAAGGAAATCATATAAGAAAACAAAATGCTGATGTTCAGGTTGGTGGCAAAGAACATTTCTCAAAATCTTTGCATAATAGTTAACCAAAAGGCAGTTATAACCTGATTTGCCAAACTACTCTAAATGTAGCAGATTCTAAGGACACAGTAAATGTTTACCTTTACAGTTAAATCCGTGTTGAAATATTAAGTGCAGCTATGCTGTATAAATGTTCTTGAGAGTTCATAAAAAGAGCCTGCAGAAAATACACATTCATTTCATGTGAAGAGCATTGCATCTAAATTTCCTAAGTGATCTTTCAGAACCCTAAGTGCACACATTAATAAAATAACTATGTCAGGTCTGTAATTCACAGCTTTTACAAGTGAAACATGTGACATCTCTGGACAGTTGAGGTGCCCAGCATAGGATACATGTGACTGCCTTTAACAGCAAAGCAAATTTTTAACTTTTGTCAGCTTTTGTCAATAATGATTAGCACTTCAATAAAAACACTGAAGAAATGAAACTCCAGTGCCAACACAAATCAAATCTCCTGTTACCAAAAATCCTTCTTCATCAGAAAGATGAATCTTGATGGAGGTTAGCACACTGCATGTACTTAAGCTGAAATATATTTCTTAAGACAGTCTGCAGAGAACAGCTCAAAAGAAAGAATCTTTACAGAAACTGCAAAGCATCTCAAAGACTATTCTTCGTTAACTAATAATTACTTAGATCTAATTGCAAGTTTCTATTCAAGTTTTTTGTTCTGACAGAGTAAAAACTCAAGAACAACCAATTAAATGCTCTGTACTCTCTAATAATTCAAGTACAGACCATGAAGTCCTAGATAATAATTTACCCAGCAGGTCCTCAACCTCTTTATAAAAGGTTAATTCACACACTCAAACTTAACATGACTAGCTATTAGTCAACCCTGTACTGGTGCTTCCTTGAAAGCAGCTAACAGCAGCTATTGCTCCAGTATCCAAATAATAAAGAGGGGACTCACTATCAAGAAAACAGATCTCTTGAAAGCAGACTACAGGACCAAGAAGCTGAACGGAAAGGAATCAGGGATAATGATGTCACCCTCATTTATAACTTCCTTCTACCAGAGCTCACAGTCTAAAAATCTGCCACAGGTAGATTCAGTGAGTGAAAAACTTCCTACAGACCTGATAAAGAAAAACAAAAACATGAGTCTAGAACACTTGTTTAGAGAAGACAGGTTAAGAAAAGCAATAAATAACACACATAACTAGACTGATACCTAGCTCAAAATATAGAGAGGACACTTCACTGTCAATCAGATACCAGAAAAATAAAAGGACTGCTGTTACAAATCCATATTCTGTACTGTTAATTTAGTATTCCTCAGAAGTGCAATGAAGTGGTATCTTAGAAGTGATAGAAGGTTACAGCACTAAAATGTCTCACACCAGATTACCTCATCTGTTACCAGAGACATTGAAGCCAAAAGAATAAAAGAAAATCATCCAATTCCTCTCGAGATTTCTGTTTGGCAATAAACATTCTTGTCATTCACTCTAGGCTTTTAACCATATTCTGCTAATTCTCCGTTGGTTTTAGACATCCTCCTGAAAGCTCTGAAAGCTGCTTTACAATCTGGCATGCAACACTACATAAAGCAGTTGTAAAATATTGACATTAACATTGTATTTTGCATCTTGTTACACTTGACAAAAACAAAAGACCAGATGGTTTGTACTTTCCAGTAAAAACAGATTAGCTATGCAATTTAAAAGATGTCCAAGACTTAGTTAACTAGTGAGTTTGAGCACATTTCTTTTTTACAAAGAAAGTGTACTAACTGAAATTAAAAGACATTAATCTATTAGGTAAACAGCACATTATGACTGTTTATGGTCATTTACTGGAATTTACTGGACTGATGTTGCTGAAATTTTATCTGTTAAAACAGCCTGCCAATGTTTATCAACTAGTTTTAAAAAATTAATATCACTACAGTATTTAATACACTGTAGATAATAGTAACTTTTAGACTATTGTACTGAAACTAGAAAAGAAACCTTTTCTACTGATTTATGTCAGAAATAAAGTTGAGATTTTCACTGCTAACTCAAAACATACTACCTAAGGGATTCCATAACAGTTCATAAAATGTCTTTGTTTTTAAAAGGTATGGTCTGTGGTATGTATTTGCTACAAAGAAATAGAAGAACACATGTAGCATCAGATGTGTGCACTTTAAGAAACTCTGGAATGTGAAATCCACAAATCCAAATAAAGCAGGTGGTATAATTTGGGAGGGAGGACTGAATTTAAGTTTAATGACATTACCAGGTTATCCTACCAGACTAATTCTCACTCACTGCATGACTTCAATGAAGCTCTCAGTCCTCATGCTGATTTCGATTTAGCTGAAGTGCTATTTGATGCGTTTCATCTGGAGTTTTACTCACTTCAAACTACACTTCATTTAACCAGGCTGCTGCTGTACTCATTTGTTTTTCTACTCTATTACTCACAAATTGGTGTTGCTTAGTTTAGATAAATGGTTGGACTAAGTTCATTTTATAAAGTTTTTTTGTATTTCATTAGGAAATAAATAAGCCATTGAAAGAGATCATATCACAGGAAAAAAGTGAGAAAACCATCAAAAGACACTAGACCACAGTACCACTGAAAGCGTCGGTCTAACAATATCTTCTCTTAAATGCCAGTAGATGGTTTGCTGTTTTAAGGCAGGACCATTCCCCTGCCTCCAGTCCCCACAGCTACAGCTCCTTCCAGCTGGGCATGCATGGCAATACAATGCATTTTTAAAAGAGAGAGACAAAGAATGTGAGAGAGGCAGATTACACAAGACAACCCAAGAATGCACGAGAGAGAAAATGTAAGGGCAAGACCAGGAACATGAGATAGAGTGAGGGCAAGAGTGAAACTGCAGAAGGAAAAGCACAAGAACCCAAGCGTGAGCGAGCAAGAGATGAAGCACAGCAAGCACAAGCACACTCAGAAGAGCACAAGTACACTCATGAGAAAGCAGCCGCACTTGAATACCATGAACTTGTCAGATGACAGATTTATTTAAAAATTCATCCCTAAAATAATTTTTTTTTTTGCACAACTAAGCAGGGGGATTAGAATATAGCGATGAAATTTAAGTTTGCCATTCAACACTAATTTATTCATGCAGTTTGCTAACCAGGATTACTAAGCAGAGCTTAGTGTTAAATGTGAGATAACATAAGGAAAGGCTGTGAGTTGTAAAGTCCTGAAGTACTCTGATTAATGCTGATTATAGGCTAGCCTGGAAATATTTTTTTTAGTCAAATGGTACAAAACAAAAGCAATTAATTCTAAGTCATTAATACTTTTGTAAACTATTGATAGAAATAATGACAAAGTCAGTTAGGCTGCTACCACCTGGTGGTGTGCTGATAATGCTAAAATCCATTTATATTTAATATGGTATCACAGCTTGTGAAAGAAAAATTAGTACATTCTTTATATGACACTAAGAACAACTATAGAAATAGACTTTTTTGTATAATCCATTAAGGTTTCACAAACAAATGTATCTTACAAATTAGCTATTCAACAAAATGTTTGAAGCCAAAAATATTTTAAAATTAACATACTTTTTTATTGTCTTGTCACTCTATGTAATTTTTTTTTGCATGGATTTACTCATAAAGCAGTATTACAGACTGCTACTACTCAAAATGAGGGAAAAAGAAAACTAATACCTTGTCCAAAATATTGTCAAAATTATTTTCCTGAAAATAGTTTTTATAAATGCAACCTATCAATATAAACTATTACGTACTGACATTCATGACCACAAAAATTGAACTGCAGAGATAAATTTAAATACTGAATTTCCACTGCATTTATGGCTAAAAAAATATATAGCACATTTCATAATAAAGTACAGAACTGTTTTCAGAAGAAAAATATCTGTATTTAACATCTGAACTACTACAAATAGTTTACACTTCCAACTGTAATGAGAAACAAATAAAAGTGTAGCAGAAACATTGTGGATTTGGGACGCTTGGGGGTTTTACCCCCCAATTTGTTGCTTTTTATTTGGTTGAATTTAAAAAAGAAAAAGCTGACCTATTTAGTTTAAACATCAAGCTTGCCATCAGTATGTAACTTTTGTATCAGCTCAAGAAAGAACGGCAACTGTTTCCAGAAACCTACACGGTCTAGAAGAAAGCCATGTACCACGGGGCTTCTGTATCACAGAATCTGCAGAGCTGGAAGGGACCCACAAGGATCTCTGGTCTGGAGTGACTGGCCCACACTGGGATTGAACCTGCTGAGCTTGGTGTCATTAGCTCCAGGTCTCTCAGCCAAACCAGGGCCTAAAATGTTTATTGATAGCTATCCTCACAAAGAAACCTATGAATGCTAACAAATGTAATAAAATATGAGAGGAGACAGAAGTTTAGGATATATGCAAAGCTTGGCATTTTTAAATCCTTCATTAAAAATTCAAAAGTAATTGTGCACATGACTTAATCACACTGTACAGGCTTAATACTCACCAATATTTGGGGAACTTGATCAGCTTGCCATAAACAGCAGTACTGAAAGAAGGGATAACTGGAACAGGGACACAGTATAATCCTTTACTGTCCAAAGAAGTCAGTGCTGCTTGAAAACCAAATATCTGGAACAAATTCAGTTGGTCAAATGGTATATTATCACGTGACTATATTACTTTCAAGATATTTTATAACACATGTACTTGTACTCAGTAAATATTAAATAAATTGTGTATTATTTTTAGAAAATTCCTTTTACCCAAACAAATATACAGCTACAAAAATCTACTTCAAATAATGTCCTAAAAACACATGTAAAAATATTTTCTTCACTCAAAAAATGTTAACTACGGTCTGCTGAATTTAAAAGAATACTGAATTACTCAATAACTCAAATACTTTAGTCTATATCCTTTCAATTTGGAGATTACATACGGCCTTTCAAAGTAAAATCACTTTGAGTAATTATAACAACACTGGTTACCAAAGAGTGGTATTGAGGGAAATTAGAACCTTCCCTTCAAAACTTTTTTTTCTTAATAAGAGCCTGGCCACAGAAAGAATCATCACAGGAATTCTTTATGATTTTTCTCCATTCAATATGGCAAACAAACTGTTGTAGACTTGTCTTTTAACATGCTGTACCCATTTCACAAGAACAGAACAATTCAGCCACTATTAAAGCTAGCAAATAAACCCTTTAAAACCCAAAGCTGATGTCCAAATTTTGCTACTAAAACGTTTTCTGAAGAGAAAAAAATTCTCTCAAACTGAAAAACATACAGATGACTTGCAGTACTGCAATTCCAATCAGTTTAAATGTGATGGGTCACCCAGAAAACTGAAAGTTTGCCATGCAATTCTGAAACAGAGTTTCTTGAATGCAGATAGTAAATATTTAATTTTTTGCAAACTATCAGCGTGGAAGTGAATAGATAACTGAGAAATTGACTAAAATTAACAGTAGTAGTATGAGATATTTATATTTTAGTAGCACCCAAAAGGTTTCAAACTTCCTAAGCACATCCTAAAAGGCTGGAAAGGCCTGCTTTAAAACTCCTCTGCAGAGCAGATGGCAACTGAATCATCTCAAAACAGTTTTCCATATCTTAAGCTTCCCCTAGCCTCACAATAAGAGCTCCTCTCACATAATGCATCTTTAATTGAGATCATTCAGAGATCTGTCCTCTTATAATGCAAAATAATTAAATCGTTTGTTCACAGTTTTTGATTGCCTATCTTCACTGTGATGGGTTTGCTCTATCAATACTACTAATAGTGACAGTTTTTCCTCCTAACTTCCCATCAAGTTTGTAAGTTTGCAGCAATCTACAAACCACAGCAGCATTATCTCAGATGAGGAAAACAGTTTCTTTCTGAATAATTCTATCATGTCACAAGAACCTTGGGGCTTCAGTTTGCAGTCTCCTGATATGAAGTGTGCAGTGCATATTACAAAACACTTGGCTCGAGTCAGAAGCAGCAATCTCAAACAATAACATTCTGTGAAATGTATTTACTACTCCATGGCCTTTCAGATTAGCTGAAAACATCCTTACAGGAAATCTGCTAACACTTCAGATTAACTGAATATACATGATGTTCTCAGCACACATCTCAAGCCCTCACTGACCTTCAGATAGCAGTGTTGGTAGCAGTAGTGAAGCAGGTTGTCAGAGGGCTGCCCCAGGCTGCTGACCACATGCACCAGGTGCTCAGCGTACATCGGCACCGAGTGCTCCAGGTTAACCTTATCCACCAGAATCCGCACGGAAGGTAAAGGCCGCAGGGGCTGGAAACTTGCAGCATTTAACAGCCCACTTAAGTTCTAGGGCAGGGAGGAAAAAAAATGCAATAATTTAAATGTATTATTTATCATTTATCATTATGTATCATTTATCTGTATGTTCTTACCTAAACACGCAAGAAAATCTACATGAAATAAACTATTTATAGATACCACGGCATTATACTACAAAGCCTCAAATCTTTCCAAAATATTTTCTTTGAAGTTTACAATAATCAACTTTTTATCTGGAATTGTCTTAGGTGCAGTTGTGCAGGTGCTGGCGGTGCAGGGGCAGCTTCTGTGAGGGGACACCAGGGGCTGTCCTGGGCCAGGTTCAGCCTGCTCCAGTCAGTGCTGCAGCAGCCCCACCACAGGGCACAGCTGAGCTCCTCAGCCAAGCTGGGGGCACCTCTCTGCAAACACATTTAAGAATTGGCAAAAACACTCCACAGGCTGCAAGACTCAGAATAAGTGAGAAACAGCAACATGAAAAGTAAGGTCAGAGATGGACAGGGAGGCAGTGGTGCTCCAGACACCAGAGCAGAGCTTCTCTTGCAGCCCATGAAAGAGACAGCACAAAAGAAGGCCTCCACACTGCAGCCCATGCAGGTCCCCATGCTGGAGGAGGTGGATATGCCCTGAAGGGCACTGCAGCCTTGAGAAGAGCCCGTGCTGGAGCAGATTCTCCCTCAAGGAGTGCAACCTGCCAGAAGGACTTGCACTGAGGGAGAACAGCATGAGAATGAGGGAGTGGCAGAGCTCAGCTGTTACAGACTGACCCCCATCTTCCATTCTCCATCCTCCTCGGTTAAGGGGTGGGAGGTAGAAGAGTCAGGGAATGAAGGAGTCAAATTGAGTCTCAGGGGGAAAAGGGGCATAAGGAATACATGTTGTTTGGATTCTTAGCAATAAGGGAAATTAATTGCCCCAAGTCAAGTTTGTTTTGCTCATACAGGTAATTGGTAATTGATCTCCCCCCTCTACCCTGACCCACCCCACTCCCTCCCCCACTGCTCTGTTGAGGAGGGGGAGTGAGAACAGCTGGGTAAGCATCTGGCAGCTGGCTGAGGTCAACCCAGTACAAGAATATGCCAAGTCAAAATATTTTGTCCTATAAAAAACTTTGTTTACCTTTTTATCACTCCAAAGCACTATCACCATAATACTTATCTCATGCTGATCTAGTCTTTACACTGTCATCTTCTATGTATTCACAGACATGCCAGGTGTATCAACAAAAGAAAATGCCATTCCATAGAAAATAAATACCACAATTTTTGACATCTAAGTCTATTTTAATAGTATCCATTAAAATGGAGTACTGCAGCCAGCACAGGTTGGACATGGGCAGACCAGAATAAGTTTGCTGGAAACAAAGTGGCTGTGGGGTTGTAGCACATGAGCTCTGTTTTAGGAGAAACAGAGAAAACTGAAGTCTTTCAGTCTGGAGAAGGCCAGAGAAGAATCCCACTGCTGTCTATTGCAACCGACTGGGAGGGTACAGAGAAGACCCGCTCTTGCTTTGACCAGGATGTTGAACTCCTAGAAAACACTTCCAAGTATCTCTTCCAATCCAAATTACACTACAAATCTGAAAAATTTATTAAATATGCATCAAAATAGGACAATAAGTTGATGTACTTAAGATTTTGAATCTAAATTTCAAAATCATCATTTTAAATACGCTTGGCTTCATTCAAGAAATGTAAATTGAGACTTCAAGTAATGACAACATCAACCAAAAAATTCACTGGAATTCAACTTCTTTCCCTCAAACCTACAGCAAACATGGGACTGTTCTCCCATTATAAAAACAGCAACTGCCCATGCCCATAAGGTGAAAAGCACTACAACCCACTGCACTACTCAGTGCAATGTATTAAAAAATGCTGAACAGGAAAAAACCTTTCTGAGCAACCTGTTCCTGTGCTTCACCACCTTCTGAATAAAAAATTTCTTCTTAACATCTAAACTAAACCTGATCTCTTTTAGTTTAAAACCATTGTACTTTGTCCTGTCATTATCTACCTGTACAAAACCCTCTCCCTCCTTTTTAAAAGCCCCCTTCAGGTACTGAAAGGTCACAATGAGGTCTCCTCAAAGCATTTTCTTCTTCAGGATGAGCTACCAGAGCACTCTCAGCCTATCAGATGAAATATTGGACAAAAACTCCTAGAAATTTAACTCAAGAATTGATGAGTTTGCTCTTCTACCCACTCCCTCCCTTACCCATAAAACACCTTCCAGCCTCTGGCACAAGAGATAAACCTACAGCAAAGCCTTCACTACAAGCCACAGATTTGCCCCTACAGTACCTCAACTTTGCACATTGACAAAGGAGACCTATAAGAACAAAACCAGTATAGGATTCTTTAGCTGGCATTATACCATATGTATCCAAAAGATAAAATAAATGAAGGCTATTAGGAAATTTCTGTCTCTCTGAGCTTGTCATTCAGCAGTTAAATGCCCAAGTCCTGCTGTCATCCTGTCTGGAAGTGGCACACACAGAGCCAGCTATTAAAACCTATGTCATCTCTACTGAGCCTGCATATTAAAAGACTTCATATTTTACCAAGCTTATGAAAACCTGCAGAACAGGTACTCTTCTGATCAAAAGATCAAAGCCACTGCTTTTTCATTTGCTTGATGCTTTAAAATCTTTTTTATTTGAAAGTATTTTTCCTACCCATACGTACACCTTCAATTTCCAAGTCTAACCAGTCAGACTCCCATTTTTGGTATCTGAAGTTAAGGCTCACAGGCACCAAACTAATCCAGAACTCAGTGATACATCCAGCACATGGAATAACAGGCCAGTAAGAAAATTTATATTGAATAGCACATGCTGATATAATGAACTGAATCATTACCTGTGCATACATACCTTCTCACCCATGATTATGGGCAGCAAGTGGTCTAGTAAATTGAATTCTGCCACAGGGATTATAATTGTACACTTAAGAACAGTGAAGGTTGTAAGTCTAGTGGGAATGTATTCCTCCAGTGATGCTACTTCTTCTGAGCTTGGCATAGTTCTACTTCCATCCGTAATATCTACAATAAGTGGAGATTACATACGTTTCACTAAAATACATAAAATGTGCCCAACAGCTGATGTTTCAGAAATGCCTAAGGACTAGCAAAAAATGCAAAGCTTACCCCCCGCCCTTTCATAGTTAATAATGTTATTCCACACTGTTTCTACCTAAGGCTAAATGCAATACTAACTGGATTTTCCTTACTTGAAATCTGTATTGCTCTGAGAAACTCATCTTAACAGTTTACCATAACTTATTTCCATGCATTTTCATCCTATATAACTATTTTTTTGAATAAATACCAGCAGGAATATTTTCTTCTCTAAGACTCTGCAATTAAGCTAGAGTAGAAAATTAAGTAAGCTATTCTTACTCAACATGAGGCTTATGATTAAAACAAATGGCTTTCAAAGTGTCTGAAATTATCTCAGAAGTACATCCAACACTGATAGGGATATTGTGATTAATTAACCTTTATTTTATATTTTCCTCTTCGGACTTAAAAACCTATTTGAAAGCTGTACCTTTAAAAGCACTAAATGTAGTCTGGTAAAATTCTGTATTTTTGTGTATATGCAATGGGAGCAAACCTGGCTTAGTTGTGCTGTATGGTTCATACTCATGTTCCAGAGCACAAACTATCATTTTCATGATGCGGTGCACTGCGCTGCTATCCAGTCGCAGATTGAGTGGACCCACAATGAGGCTTTTTGTAGACATCTCCTGAACATTTCCAAAATCTTCACTCTTTACTGAAGAAAGGTCTTGCTGATTCCCAGAAACTACAACAAGTTTTACAAAAGTCACACACAATTGGACACAATAATATATTTTATCAGCTACTTCTGTTTCAAATCCTGTGATCAAAGACTTAATAAATATACAGAAAAATATAACTATGCAAATAAAACACACAAATATACAATGACTGGTTTAACAGGTTTTAACAAAATTATTTCTAGTAAATACAGAGCAAACAGGACAAATTTCTGCCTTGCCTCCAAGCAGAGTAAAACTTAGGAATTCTTCCATCATGAACTTTGTATTTCTCAAATTTGGGACTCTTTGGAGGTGTCTAAATTTCTATGGCAGCTTAAACTCACATGTGAATGACTGCCACAGTGTTCAAAACTTTCTACAGCTTGTCACAAAGTTATGTATCCCCAATAATCAAGGAAAAGATGTGCTGCAGAGACATGACAGATTTGGGCCCTTGAAAGGTTAGCTGCCATGCCAAGACTGGAAGAAGCAGGCTAAAAATGAAGACAAGCCCTTCCTTCCATTCACATTTACCACCATTCACTGACATATGGACAACAAGAAAGAAAAATTCTTTAATCATTATGCCTCAGACTGTTTTTTTAAAAAGCCAACAGAGATAACAGAATAGTTTAGTAAAGCAGAGTAATAAGATAGACCAAAATCACCCATTCAGGTGATTCAGGCTACTCAATAGCTACCAATGAGTACAGGCTACTCATCTAGTCATACCAACAGCATAACTATTTCTCTAAACATACCCCATGGAAATTCTTCAGTTAAATCATGCAGATTTCAGAAGCCCAAGTCTTCCTGTCACATATGACTTGTAAAAATATAGTCCTATCCCTCTAAGACTTTTAGCTTGCAGAACTTCACTCTGATTTTTTTCCTAAGATCATCACTTTGACAGCATCTTCACTGCTTTGACAGAAGCACTAAACATTAAATATCTTGCTGACCATAACATAACTGCACTGACGAAATAAGCATCAAGACTAAATGGTTCTGAAACTACAGAAGGACAGTGGAACTGGTGACAGGCCTGGAGCACAATACTTCTGAGGACACTGGGGCTGTTTAGCCTGGAGAAAAGGAACTGAGGGAAGACCCTATTGCTCACTAGATCTACCTGGAAGGAGGGTGTAGCAAGGGCAAGAGGTCAGTCTCTTCTCCCAAGTAAGAAGCTACAGGATGAGTGGTCTCAAGCTGTACCAGGGGAGGTTTGGATTGGATATTGGGAAAAATATCACTGAAATTGGCTACAGGCACTGGCACAACCTGTCAAGGTAAGCATTGTAACCACAATCCCTGGAAGTAATAAAAAAATGCATTAATAAGGCACCTGAGGACACAGTTTAGTGATGAACATGGCAATGCTGGGTTAACAGTTGGATTCAATTACTTAAACAGTTATTTTCCAACTAAACAATTCTATGATTTCTGGTTGTCCAAGGGGAACCCAGTCCTTCACCCTTTGGTCTCTCTCCTTTACTGTACTCTTTTAGCTGCACTCATTCAAAACAGTCTTTACATTGAGGGAAGTTGAGCTTGGTGGAAAAGGAAGCAAGCATAGGGTTTTTTTTCCCTTCATGTTTAAATCATACTCCTTAAAACACTGTTGCTTCTAAGCACTGGTGAGGATAAAGGTCCTCAAATAAACTGAGACTGTGCTGAATTTGATGCACAGCTGGCATAATGCTCTGCAGGCCTTTACAGGCCTATGCACTCAGCAGCCGAATTAACTTTATCCTTAAAAGACTAACAGAAGTTGACAGTGAGAGCATTTATAGCCTCTGCTTCCCTTGGTTTGTTGTTTTTCTGAGAAGAAAGAGAACAATAAAAGAAAGATAAAAGGACAGAAGGGTAGTTCCTTATAAAACCTACTCAAATCTTCAGCTGGAACTGAATTACAATCTTTTGAATGAATCCTGAAAGAGATTTGTTTGAAACCCAGCATACTGACTTCTGCATTTATTTTATAGGCAGTTAACATAAATACTTTTATCCTTCCAATTCTACACAGTATTCAGTTCAGATGAACACTACCAAAGAGTGCAAGAAACCGTACCATCATATAAAAAATAATAGGGCCAAAAATAATAAGGCCAGAAGTAGTAACAGCCTGCCTTTTCAAAGAGGAAAAATCAGACTTGCTTGTATATATTGTATGTATATGAATAGTATATGTAAGTGATCAAAATTCATACAAACCACTTTTTGGAACAGCTCCAGTTAATTCCACCTAAATGCAAATAGAAAAGCTGGAAAACCTATTGGTTCTACAGAAGTGGGTGATTACAGTGACTTGAAATTTCATAGATGCTTAAATAAAATCAATTTTCAACTACTGAGTTTTCAAGCTCCCTGTAAATTGCATGTCTAATTTTAATCAACCAAAAATATCAAAGTGAGTGCTGCATAATAAAGTTGCTGGCACAGTAGAGGTACACATTACAAACAAAAGCTAACTTCAACAGCACACCCTGCTAGCTCTGTGGGTCATGCAAATCAATGATCAGGGAACTGACAGGCTACATAATGTTTCGGAGAAATTGCTCTACACTGAAATACGAAGCAAAAAACCAGAAAAATAAAGGAAGTGGAAGACAGACAAAATGTCTAAATAAGACTACTGTGCATGACTATCTTGCTTTCATTCAAAATACTGAAATTGATTAATGCACTTCTGTAAATGACAGATGAAACTCCCGAGGGTTAATGTTATCCAGGAGGCACTTGTGGTTTAATCAGTAATCCTATGCTTCAGGAAAGGTTAAAGGTGCAGAGAATGTGTCAAACCAAAATTGCCTTGACAGATAAAAATCTTACAATCACAGTAACTGCCTCCTATAACTTAAGTTTGGTTCGTTTCTTTTATGGTATGTGGGGTGCAGTAATGGTAACTAAAAACAGTTATACCAAAATAAGAAATAGTAAAATGCAAACTTTCATATAAACAACACATTAAAAATGCAGCAGATTTAGATTTGTTTTCAAAATCTTGATGTATTTATACCTTTATCTTAAATAAATATTTTGCACCAATTTGTTTACATTCTATTTAACAACTCTGCATTTAACCCACAGTATGGAAAAATTAGCTAGAAAATAACCAGCAGAAAGCAACACATTTGCTTTTCTGAGGAATAAAACCATTTTAAAATTTAAGATTTGAAGTTCTTGACTCTAGAAAAACAACAACCATTTAAACAACTTAAAAATTAATTATTCTATTATTTTACACAGCCAGGTTCCTGAAATTAAAGGAGCAATACTGAAATAAAAGCACACAGTAAGACTTGATAGAAAGCCAAGCTATATTTTGTGAGGTGTTTTCCTAGTGACTGATGGAGAAAATAGAAGCCAAGGCTATGAGAAATCATCCTGGTAGGAAAAAAAGAGAAGCTAAGGAAGGAAAAACGTAGTCAGAAAATACAATAGTCTGACAATGAGGAAAATAAAAAACCATTTCTGAGTTCAGTAATTTCTGAAAAGCATTAGTTAAAAGTTGGGAAGAGATATGATCATAACATTCCTTATGCGTTCAGAGAAACAAGAAAAAATACTCCATAAAATCAATTTTTCTCCATAATGCACATAGTCTGTGCATATTTAAATTTCTACACTAAGATTCAAATAGGAGATAAGGCTTACCCAAGGTTTTCAACTTCTCTGCATAGGAGTTCAGTGTGCAATTAAACACTTATATCGTTATTAAAACCAGAAGAACTCTGCAGTATATGTTTGATTTAATTGTAAATTTTCAGAGCTTCACACCACTCTCATGATACAGATGAAAGCCTCAGAGTCAGGAAAGAACTGTTAAATTTCCTGGTGTAAGCCTCTACTGCTGAGGGCAATAGCATCATTTACTTATTTTTGCAAATGTTTCATGATCCATGTCTAAAGAAACTGGAAGTTTCTTTCCTACTCCTTTCAGACTTAATGTCCACCATGTCCAGAAAACAAAGCCAAACATTAGGAGTTGTGAATTCTCTTACACAGAAATAGAAACACAAAAAAAAACCCCAGATGAGCTGGACTATGTAGCAAGGACAGACAAATGTTCAGTCACAAAATAGCAAGAAATTCCCAACAGATATCCAGAGAAATAGTATTCACAATAATAAATATACAGATGGGGAAGAAAGTAATATTAATTTGACAACAAAACTGCAGAACAGCAGCTGTAAATGACAGTGCTCTGAGGAGTGAGGGGGAAATAATATCACAATTAGTGATAAAAATATCTGTGAAAAAATATAAACATATTACTTGCTGATAGATGAACTCCTTTGTCCCAGCTTTTGTGACACTCACAAAAGTAGACATACTTACTTCATAAATCCACTTCTCAGATTTAGAAAAGGATTTATTGGAATCACAAAAAACTATTTAGAATTATACAATATCTATGTGCACATGGTTTAGACTAATATTTGTTCAACAAGTTCTTCAGATACATATATTTAAAGATAATTCTTCACACTTTCTTGCATCCTTGCATTTTTCTTCATAGAAGAAAAACAGTAGCCCTTTTCATCTTCTGTGCCAAGTATATGATCAATCTCATTCTTCAACCAGGGTTTCTCAAGGCATTTTTAATGTGCAAAGTCAATAATAATAACTTTAAAAAAAAAGACATCATATTTTATGAATTCCACCACTGCTACAAGATACTTACTTTCAGTTTAACAGCTATAAAAAATATAACTTTATTACTTATACAGGAAAAAAAAAAAAAAAAAGAATACCAACAATCAACAGCTGACCAAAACAACTAACCTCTGAAAGCCATCAATGAAGATGAAAGCATTTTAATGATGATCCTGATGGTAAATCTAAGGTAAGTTACAGGACAGTTGGTCAAGGACCATCTGGGACATGAAAAGTCTTTGTTTCTATTATTTATCAGGGTAAACAAAGGAAAAAAAGGTACCTTTGCCACCGGTGCTTTCCATTGTATACAAGTAATCCATGTAGAAAGCCCCAAACCTCTGCATTCCAGCTATCTCTGTGTACATCTCCTACCAACAAAGCAAAGCAAACAAAGAAAATGTTGTATAAAAAAGAAACTTGAGATTACCAACTGATAGACTGTATTAAGAGAGATATATTCACGTTTGGATTTGTGCATCAACACAGGGAAAGGCTTATCAAAGATAAGGACAGAGGTTATCACAAGAATTCACCTTTCTGATAGGTAATGTAACTTCCATCAGAGGCCACACAAATGCACATCCATAATTCCTGTGGACATGCTGACCAATTCATCAGTAACATCTAGTCAGTTAGTACCTTTAATGAAGTAACTATTCTTCATTTGACCTCTTGCATGCAACACATCAACCTAATTAAATATGCTGTAAACTTCAGCTCGTTCAATTTGGCTTTGCTATTCAAGGAATATTGTGGTTTTATCTTTCAATAGTAGGAAACTTATCAAGACTTTATGCCATCACTGGGATTCATACATAATATAATACATCACACAGCAGATTTGCTTCCAATCTTGCCAAAAAATGAGCAAATTGTGAAAGCAGTGACAACAGACCAAGGATAGAGCAAAGCTTAAAACACACTATGGGAAAAGATTGACTATAAGCACTTGTGATTTTACTAAACTCATTTTTTCATGTGATTCTTCAGGGTTACACTTCATCAATAGTACTAAAAAGGTGAAAATAGTTAAATTTAAAGGAAATTAGATACATTCCAAAATTGTAAATGACTTACCAGTACAATAAACAGCACAGACCTTCCACCTAAGAACACACCTGGAAAGGACCACCTTGGTCATTGCAACCTATCTTTAATAATGGCAGACAACCAAGGAATAAAGCTTTACTGCACAAATTACAACAACAGAGGTGACTGAAAATTTGTCTCCACAGAAGGGACAATTAGCAAAATTTTCTCTAAGTAGACCAATATAGAATGCAAGCAATAAAATTAATACTCCAAATCTGACAGCACTTCTTAGTTTGAAGACCACAGATTACTTATTGTTTGGGTTTAAAATACAAGCTGGTAAAGCTTGACTTTTGCTAGTATTCTCTCACATGTCTCTTTTCCTCTTAAGATGTTCTGTGGTTACTGCTTTTGGAAACTATGACATTAATTCAGTTTTTGGGGCAGGAGGGGAGTTTGAGGTTTCTTTTGGACATGTTTTTTTAGTTTGGCTCTGTTTTTGGCTTGGTCTTTGTGGGTGTCTTTTTTTTTAACAAAAACAGATTTACTTTTTTTTTTTTTTGGCCAGCTGCAAAGTAAGATTCAGTTAAATGTGTAAAAGTAAAGAGAATTCAGTCCTCTAATAGTACACAGATCTAAATAATTATAAGAAATCCATTAGAGAGCATTGGAAATTTTTTAATAAGAAAAATGTCATTCTCTGACCTTATGATGAGCTGCATCCAATATAAATTCTGCACGAATACTATTATTTTCTGGACTTCTGTAATCAAATAGTGAATTGGTAAGGTATGTCATTCCTTTCACGCTCAAATTTTCTCCACAATTAAAGAAGCATGCCTCCTTCATGAGACAGTAGAAAACGAAGCAGGAAAAGAAAAAAAATACAGTCACGTTAACAGAGTAGTTCAATTCCGTATTAACACAAATATGACACATACAGAACAGTAACCCTCAAGAGCATGTTTCATTACGAATGAAGATGAAACAATGAAATTAATTTAATTCATACAACACAAGTTCCTGTCCACTCCTTCCCCGTTTTCAAATCAATAAAAATTGCCTGAACCAATGAATATGATACAACTCATGATATAGAACATATTAGCTGCATTTTAACAGCAAATAACCTCAGATCACCATCACTCCAAATCTTGCCACAATCCTCTTCTGTATACAAACTTGTCACTGCACACTCCATTTCTGGCTGCCCAATCCTTTCAGATGCTGTATTCATCATCTTCAAGGCAATCAGTTATTTCCATGTATTGACCTCATTGTTACATTATCATTCTTTATTCATCTAGATTTTAACATGACTCCTCCCAGACTTCTACCCTTCTGAAATCAATACAACTTTCCTAGCAAGAGTTATTAATCCAAAAAAGTTACTTAGGAGATTTATTTTTTCCAACTATCTATTCTCAATCACAGGCAGAGCCAGAACCTTTATGAAAGGACCAATCCCACAACCACAGCAGTGCACAGACAACAGGCAAGTAGTACCATCACCACTGTCATAGAGCAGATACTTTCCTAAATTCCTGGACTAGAGAGTGACAGAAAAATGAGTAAGGATAAAACCCCAAATGTCCCTTGTTAACGAACTTCAAGGAAATTTTCTCCATTGGTCAGAACACAGGGCTCATAATGCCATAGCTGTGGGTTCAATCCCTGTATGGGCTATTCACTTAAGAGTTGGACTTGATGCTTTTTCTGAGTTCATTCCAACAGAGACAATTTTATGATTCTGTGAAGTTGTTTTGCTCACCAACCCACCTCAGTCTAAAAAATTAACTCTCTCAAGATTTTATAGCTGACAATCTCAGTTGCCACAGACAAGGTGGCTGTCCACTCTCACATCCCCAGCCACATCTCCCTTGTCCTTCACAAGGCCAGCATAGCACTTTTACAGTTGGCTCACCCTTGCCTCCCCAGCCTCTCCTTCTGGAAAAGCCTGTGTGTATCCCTAACAGCACACCAGTCATGTAGTGTGTCCCACTGCATCCCTAAAATCCCAGCAATGTCATACTCAGCAGCCATGTAATGATATTTTCTTGTTTTCTGCTCTGCACACACAAACACCTGAGATGGGTGCCAAGCCATGATGCTCTCACCTCTATCACAATACAGTATACAATTTCCCAGATTAGGAGATATTTGACATAAATACAGGCACTTATTTTCTTCCATATTCCTTATTTTCCTTTTTAGAATACTTTACAAGAGTTCACAGAGCACTAACATCAAGTTAACAGGTCTCTTCCTGTCTGTGTTATTTGTCTTTATTTAAACATAGGTAATAGTCACTGTTCTCCAATACTTTAGGGCATCACCCTATCTACACATCAACTAAAAATCATCATTACTGAATTCAGATTTTCATGCACCTCATTAAATAATTTTTAAGTAGTTCATAATGATACCTGATTTTTTCTTGAACAATTGAAGATTTGCATCTATTTAAAATACAATAATTAATACTGTCTAACTCCTTCACACTGATCTCAATCTTACTGAAAAGTGAGGTAAGACACTCATTCAGTATTTGTGCCAGATTTCTACTATCTTCACCATACAATGTTCCCATTTTTTCCTTCCAATCTTTGGTTGATTTAAGCAGTTTCAAAGACTTTCAATTATGTTTTAATTTGTTATACAAAATCACAAAGGCAACAATGGGTTACTGTCCAAAAGATTTTTTAAAAAGTCTTATGTTCTGCCTCTTCTCAATCTGAGATATTTGTCTTTTCAACTCTAAGGAACAGACACTGAGTTCTGTATCACAGTAATATCCAAAAATCACAGCTGGTAAGCAGTCTTTTCAATTTTTGCAATCAGATATTTTAATAAAGGATAATAAAATTGCTTACTGAGAAAATCAACTGATATTTCAACATACTCACTTCATCACTCCTATTCATATTCTCTTCAAAATCTTTAATTCCCATAATTCCTTTAAGGCACATAGCTTGGCAACCAACAAAACCTATTTGACAATCAAAAAAAAGTTCACCTTTCATTAGGACCTAGTGAGGAAAAAGAAGAAAGTAATAAATTTTTAAGCCTTCTATTCCACAAGAAATAGAGAAGATGGACAAATATGAAGGAAAATATGCTTAGTTTATATATTTAGAGTTTTAATAAATAGCAATCATACACGGCACTTGAAAGGAAGGTATTACTATAGTGTTCAATCACTACAACACAGAAGTTTAGAGAGTTAATATATATGTGACTATTACAGCAAACACATACAATATGACAGAATATGAAAGATCAGCAATTAAATAATTTAAAAATATTTTACTGGCAACTATTTGGTACATTACTTTAAATGTATCAAAAAAGCCCTGTCAATGTAAAATTACCTCAACTGTTGTTCCTTCTTGTTCCCAGCATAGAACTTCTTTGGATTTTACTTTCTGAGGGCTGTAATAACTACTTTCAGCTTGCATTTCAGTGAGCTACAGAACAACAGGATAAACACCTTATAAAAGTCAATATTATTACTCAACGACAGTATGGTCATTAATACACAGAACTGATAAAGACAAAGTAAACTATGGGCAAAAATACATTATCTGTCAGGAAACAGGTGCAATTAAACATCTGTAGCACATTATCCATATCCAGAATGTCTCATGTTCAACTTCAGTTTGAAATGCGCTATAACAGAATGGTTAAAATCCACTATAGTATTTTCAGTTTGCTTATCTAAAGAGAAACTGTGTGAAAAGATGAAACAGTTACACAGCTGCACTATAAATATCAAAAAAGCTTATAAACTGCTGTAAAAATCCATTAATACTTTATTTATTTTCCCCAGAAAATAATTAAACATCATTATAATATTGCAAACACATTTTGATTATAACCATACACATTTTTGTTTCACGTCAAGGCAATCAAGAGCAACATGCATTTACATTTCTTGCATGATTTTGATATAAAAATTCAAAATGGGAAAACAAGCACAGGTTAAAAAGTACAGCTAAGAAAAACAAGTAAAAAGAGGCACTCTATATTGAATATATTACATTTGGCACAAAAATATGCAAGTTAGTTTATGGTGAACAGCTTAAATACTTCAAATTCTAATTTTTATAAACTAATATCTAAACACTCTTTGTTTTCAAGACTGGATACACATGGATGCTGTTTCAATTTAAAATTTCGTAATCTGAATGTCCAAGGAAATTGGATGAAAAAAGTCACTGATCACCCTTCACCTGTGTGCAATTATTGCAGAGGAAAAGCAATTAATTGATTAAAAGAATTCAGAAATTACAAGAATAGTTTTCACCATTATTAGAAAATGGTACATTTAATTTGGCATGATTTTTAGCTGGAATGATATAAACTATTCAAAATGTTAATGCAGAAACTTGACCTTATTTTTTAACCAAAATATGAACCACAAATTAATTCCATACACTCTTTGCATGCAAGCAGAACAATGAATTCTGTTTTCCTCCTGTCACCATATTAGCTTCATACATCACTTCACATTTAAAATTTCTAGAATGCAAAATGTTACATTTTGAGTACATTTTAATCACTTCCTAATATAAAATGCGTGAATTTGCAAATGAAGCATTAGGAAAACACTCTCTAGCAAAACACATGTTCAAAAAATAAGTTCATATGATTTTTAATGAGTTTTCTTGCATGAGGAACAAGAGCACAAAATTACTACTGTATGACATAGTGTAAAAGAAGATGCTGAGCCATGATAAATGAGAAACTTGAACTTTAGTGGCTCGTTCATTTTCAAGTGGTGTCTCAGGAATATAATTAATTATATCCCCAGGAATATAGTTCATGTTTCAAGTGGTGTCCCAGGAATAAAATTAATGGAGAGGAAAAAATTATATTATTTATTTTTAGCCTCTTTTAATGAGAGCTGAAGCAGATTGACACAAAAGAACATGACTTGAATGCTGTTGATACCTTCAAATTTTTCAACCAAATTTTTCAGGAGGCTGAAGGCTTAAAACATCAACATCCCCACAGATTATCTAGAGCTTCCAAAATCACTTGTCTCACCCTTTCTGGCAGTTGCTGAGCAGCTAAATGCCCTTCTACACCACCAAACAAAAAAAAACTAAATTAGGCATAAAGCCCCATAAAACATTCTTGTGCACAGATGTCAAGCCAAACAGGCAGAAAAGGGACAGGGAGCTCCTGATGGTACTGGGTATAATCAGGTACATAATTTTTGTATGAGAGTTACAAAAGTCTTGCAGTTAATCTGAAAGGCTCAAAGTCATAAAAATCACACTAAATTACTCTATGGCAAAGTTCTGACCTTGATTTAATACATGTTTAATTGTAGAGCCAAGAGCCAATTGGCGTAGTTATGCACATAGAATTGCTTGCAAATAGTTTGAAACATTACAAATATTCTGCTAATTCAATACTTTAATTTCTAATTTCTGTCAGTACATCTCAACAGTCAGAGTCTCCAAATTCCCTTCTGCAAGCTCACACAATATTAGAAGGCCAGCAACAATTTTCCAGCTGTGCTTAGAGCTTATATTAAATCTTTCTCTACGTATACTGTTTATAGCTCAGCCTATATGTACTATTTATCTTTTTTTCCTTCAATACAATTTCAACCTGTGGAAAATTAATGCAGCATTATCAAGTTAAATTGATATTTTCACATACTATAGTCCAAAAAAAGAGTAGTCTCTAAAAATTCCTCCAATCCTAACTCTAAATTAGAGGGGCTTTTATAAAGAAATATGTATTTGTTTAAACATTAGATGGATAGAATACTGCAGTGAACATTCACAGAATGGTTTCAGGCTTTTTTTCCCATCAAAAAATATTAATCTAAGTAAATTAAGTGGTTTCCTTTCAACATGATAAAGTTCACACTCAAATTCTAAGCTCAAATAACAAAAACTACTAACATTGCCATTATCAGTCCAGTACGATGGAAGAGGAATTTTTAGCATTCACATTTCTTGTTATTCATTAACTTAATACTCCCCTCATAATACCAACAATATTTGTCTTGAATCAAACAGTATTTGAATGCTCAGGAAATCTTTATGCACTTCCTCAATAAGTCAAATGAATCCTTTATGACACAGAGAAATATTTACCTTAAAAGTCACTGTTGCCTTTGTACAGTAAAACCCAACTGAAATAATAGGATCCTTGAGGGACTGAGACTTCTGCTGTTCTGCTGTTCCATCACCAATTCCACCAGAATCATTCTCTTCATCATCATAACTCACAATAGCAGGAACAAAAGACCAAGCCCAAGAAACCCATCCTTGTTGCTGGTCATCATCTTGATGGAAGTAAGGATCTTGACTAATGTACTGTGTAGGATATTGCATTACTGAGCTTGTTTCATCTTCTGTGCCTTTTAAAACAAAAATCAAGCTAAATTTCAGATAAACCATACTTTAAAATTTATTTGTTAAATACAAATTTATGGTATGTGAAATTTATCTTGGACTGTATTCCACACAGCATTCACTGATACTTGGCTTATAATCATAGGAAGTCAGTACAAATTTTAAATTACTGAATATGAGTTTTCAAGCACTTTTTTGATTCATTAACATTTTTCTCCAAAAAATATTAAGGGCCTTTGCCATAGTTTTAGTATCATACATCTGCAGTGAGACTAGAATTTGCCACCTATACCACATCTTCAAGACTGCTTTCATTAAAGACTTCCTAAAGCTGTAAAATTAAATCTGACTAAATAATGATATTATGATCTTGTAGTTTCCAATTTTAAAATTAAATTTAAAAGTACTTCAGTTACAACAGTCTAATGCAAAAAGTGTAAATACAGCACAGATCCAAGACCTTCTATGTTTAAAACTAAGCTTTTCGAACATTCAAAGATACAAGTTCATCTATGCTCAAAAAAGCTGGTATCCGTCTGTGAGTCACAAGTCAAAATGTTGGTTGTCTCTGAAAATCAGTAGAGACAGCATGCACAGCAAAGCAAGAACTTCCCAAAGATTCAATCTAAGACTCATGATGCAAACAGGTAGGTAATGTACTGCATGTACAAAGAGCACAAACAGCTTTTATCTGGTTTCATCACCACTCTTATGGGCCTCATGAGAGCTATTAAATACTTCAGAATTACTGTAGGTAGTACAGAATTCAGTCTGTTCCTGAAGGTGAATCATTTAACTGAGAACAGAAATAGCCATATTCCAATTTTGAATCTCAGAGATCCCATTTTTACACGTTTCAGACCTTTTACTGCTTAGTCTAACTAGTCTTTAGCCTTTTACCTTCTTTATACTTGCATAAATGAAGAAAGAGGAAAAAAAAAACACTCCTGAAAATTCCCTGCACATGCTTCAGAGGCAAGGGCACCTCCTCCCACAAAGGCAGTGCAAGCTCCCTTTCTGCTCTCTCCACACAAGTCTCAAGGAGCAGATTTAAACCCAGAAACAAATCTTGAAACACAGCAAATACAGAAGAGGCGCACATAAAATCTTGGAAAAAGCCAAGAGGAAGAACTGTCAGCTGTAGAAGGAAAAAAACTGATCCTGATCATAACCCAAGTAGTTTAGCAGATTGCTGTTGGCAAGCACAAAAGAAATGGTGGAAGGCCTGGCAACAACTGAAAAAAGGTGGAGCTGTAGAACCTGAGTCATGCATAGCATTTGGTCTACCTGGCCATAAATTTCAGCCATCATTTAGCATAACCCTTTGTGAAATACACAGAGATAACAGAAAAATATGCCAAGTAATAGTCTGGACTGTCATAGGCTTTAATATTTTGGAAAACATTAAAATTAGCACCATTTAACCCTAGGTCCTCTACCAATATACTATGAGACAGAAAATTGAAAGAGGAAGATATATCTATTTTCTATCACTATATTAAAACTACTACAGACACTATACAATCACCAAACTTAAGAAAAAAAATGCATGTCAGCCTGATAACACATCATCCTCTAAACACTACAAACATTAATACACTGTAAATTCATTTATAACAAGAAATATATGAAGGAGAGTATGTACTTGGGAAATACAAAGTCTCTTTGCTTTGAACTAACTACACTAACCACTTCATTGCCTGTAAACATATTGAATACATAGTAACAAAAACCCTGTTTTACTTACATGAGTCTGTTAAAGGACAAAATGTTACCCTGCATCAGGTTTCTAAAGCCATTTTTTTCTAGCCATTCACAGAGTTTACAGTGGAAGTCTTGCTCCATAATGCAGGGCAGTGATTCCAGTTAAGAAAAACATTTTATATATATTAGAAGACAGCAGTGTGACTGCATCTCACTGCTTGCATGTTCAAATCAAGTTTGACCTTCAGAAATTTACTGTCTCTTAAAGGGTTCGAGATATTTATCTGTAATAGGAGTCTGGAAACTGGTATCTCTCAACATAAAACTGGAATTAACCCAGTAGAATATTAGTCTCTTGGTATTTAATTATTTATTTCTCTGTCTGTATGTGTTTTCAGCCAGATATGGGTGATCCAGCCTAGCCTGTGGCTACATGAATACATGTGCTGGCACTAGAGGAAGAAAGAAGGAATGCATCCCTGCTGGCAATAGCATGAATTTTCACCTCATTGGATCAGCCATGACACTGTAGGAGTGAGGCTTAGTACCTCCTTCAAGGACAGAGATATAGATGTTCATTCTTGTGTCACTAAATAATGTATACATTAAAATTGATTTTCTTAATCATTTGTTTGTGATAAACCAAAGAAGCTACTACAAACTCACAAGTAATACTCTGAAAACAAGCATAAATGGCATGACCATTTTAGTCTGCTTATGGCAAAATATTTTGCAGTAAAGATAGAAATGGGCTTCTAAAACTGCCTCTACATCTCTGCCTTGGCCATCCAACAACTGCCATCTGTCTTGTGTTCTGAAGGAGACAGTTCTGTCAAATACATATGATCATATAATTAAGCAAAATGATAATGTTAGAGCACAGCATAGTTGAACAAAAGCTATGTAGGCAATTAAAGATTTCTTTTGCAATCTTAGTCTTATCCCTGACCCTTCTGAAACATCTTGTTTATAACAGTGTAGAGTTACACTATACTATTTCTTTTTGAGATGGCTGTCGTATGAAAAGCAAACAGTTGTTCAAAAGAATGCAAATGGGACCAACCAACAGCAATTGCAATTTAACTTTCCCGAAGGCATACATTAAAACAGGGATGACAAGATGGACCGCCAAAGATTTTACACGTATTTGCTTGTAAAACTCTCAAATTTAATTCCAGATGCAAAAGAGACTGTGTACTTGTAGGCAGATGCCTTTTAACTTTAATCTTTGCTCAAACTACATTTCTATCACCTGATTTTCACACCTTAACCAAAAGAAGCCAAGTAAAACCCACATAGCTCTGGTGACTTCTGTCCTCTTCCACAGTTAAAGCTTCCTTCCAGTTTTCTCATACCCAGTTTCTCTGTCTCCAATCCTTCTATTTTTTTCTTCTGAAACTCATTGTTTATCCATCCCAGCAGTTCTCATATTGACTCATATAATTTCTCTATTCTTTCTGTGTCTTTCCTGTATTCAAATAGCCCTAGTTGCCTTAATGACTCCAGGAAAATGCAGCCACAAAATTCAAGCAACTCTAAATACACTGTCATTTTCTATGGCATAAACACTTAGCCAAATCTGGGGGAAACTTCATTCTAACAAAAGAAAGATATTCATGATACAGAGATAACCCTCTGCCTGAAAGCAAGGGCAATGCAGTGCTTCAGAGAAAATTTCCTGACACTTTCTCCTGTAAATAGTACAAATCATTGGTTAGATACAGAAAGTTATTAAAATACACACTGACAATTTTTCTAAAACTTGTATGCTTTTAAAGTCTCAGCAGAATATTAAGCCAATATTTGCAGAATATTAATTCCTTCTAATCATATGTTTTGTGTAATGAACTCGTGTTTGCAATGCAGAGTTTCTAGTGCAGAAAACCCATCTTCAGAGACAATAAGAGAGAAATATTTACAGATATCTTATTTGTTTTCTCATTTACACACAGCAGTAACATGACAGAGGATTCTACATCTGAAATAAGAGTGAAACAGTCGTCTGTGCCAAACAACAGTGAAGGCCGTATTTGGAAAAAATTTTTCCATTGCTGACATTTACCCATCATGTATCTATTTCTCTGAAACCAGAGAAGACAAAGACAGCAACACAGAATTTAAAAAAAAATTACAGTCTCCTAATGCAAATTAAAATTATATATTTCTTCAACAGAACAGAATTAATTTAATAGTTTATGCATAGCTTTAAACTGCTGTAATATTATAAATTTAAGCCTAGCTTAAGAGAGCCCTGTCACCTTCAAATGAAATTCCAAGAATTTTCTATGTGAGGTAAATTTCTTTTCCTATTCCCCCAAATTCAAAAACAACCTTGGAAAGATAACCAAAACATTTGTCTCGAGGAGATTAAAACTAAAATACAAATCTCTACATAAATTCATAGAATTGCAGAACAAGCTGAGTTGGAAGGGACCCAAGGATCATTGAGTCCAACTCCAGGCCCTGCACAGAATCACCCCAGGAGTCACCCCATGTGCCTGAGAAGCAGCAGATGGGAAGCAATCACACAAAGGTAAAGAAAATTCATCCCTCATCAGTGCAATGCTCCTGAGAAGATCCTGTTACATTAAGTTACCACAAAAGACCACATAGAAGAAGGAATACACCTATATGAAAATAAAGAGCAGTTGAGACCAGACAAGGTAAAAGGACAGAACTGTGAGAAACAGTGGAAGGTAATACTTCCTTGCTTAGGACAAGTTCTGATACATCTATTCTCAATGACCATTTTCAAAGAAATTAAGAAGCACACTTTGGCTTTTCTCTTATTTAGCTCAAGTGTGGCTGCTGCTGGTTTCAGACTTGCTTATAAAGGAAGGTGCCTTGTGGCATGATATATTGACAGACAAATCCTAAGTACCCTACAGTGTCACAACTCCCAAAATGGTCTTCTTACATCATATTTAGCCTCACTTTAATTAAGACCATCAGAATTCCTTATAGAACGTGGCATTAAGCATGTTAAAGCACTGCATCCTTACCCAGCACAATGCCTCTAGCAAACTGCAAGACTGTCAAGATACTTGGCAAGAACTAGACTTGGATATTTACATTTGCAAAAAACTAAGAAATTAATGTTTTTAACATTTCTTCTTACAAATTAAAAACTGTACTCACCTGTGGTATTTCCCAACATATCTTTAGTGTGGCAAATCAAATCTTCACTTCCCCCATCTTTGAAGTTGCCTATTTCTCCATAATAGAGAGCAATCCCAAGCTGCATTATACGTATAAACATAGGAAGCTGTTGATCAGAGATTGAAAGTTTCAAACTTTCAACTAATGTGTGAATCTGTAACATGAAAAGAGAACAAAAACAAATAATACAAAGCCCAGTTTTGTAAATGATCAGTAAAGCCCAGTTTTAAACCATACAACTCCATATTCATTTGGTATAGGCATTTTATTTCCAAAAATGAGATGTGCAATACAACAGAAGGCAAAGGGCTGCAAACAAAGCCTACCAAAAACATTCACTTGGGTTGTCACTCAAGAGATCTTCAGATGAAAAATTAAGTGTAACATGTTTTACACACACATTTATGTATTTGTTTTTTAAAGTTATTGCTGAAAAACTTTCTCAAATATAAGTGATGTAAGAGCATTTAATGAATGCTCTTACAATGCTCTAATTTTATTTTCATTATAGAGTTTCTTTAAAATCTCTGCATGATCTAGATAACCTAGATATCTAGGTAGTATATCTACTAAACTCTAGATATATTGGTTTTAAAATACAAGGTCCTTCATTTTGACTCTTTCCCACTCCAAACATTGTTCCAAGTGGCCAAGTAATGGGGGGAAGAATGAATTCCAACTGCAGTGCAGAAAACTGGCTCCTCTGAATATTCCGTTTCAAAGTGCAGTTAAGGCACCTTTCACTAAATGAAAGAAAGCTTTTCAAAGACTAAAATTAATGGCATGAAAACTTATCCTTCTTTAAAAATTTTAGCTGCTAAACAGCTAAATACTTCAAACAATTTGAGTATGTGATCATTCTATAACATCAAAGTCAAACAAGATAAGAAAGGTACCTTTCATTAAGTAAGAGCTGCATAAAATAAAATTATTGTACCAAAACTACTGTCCAACATCAGACATATTTTCAACTCCAGGTCCAGTTTCTACATGTTGTAGGCAAAAATAATGGAAATTAAATCAGTGATGGCCTTAATGCAATCCAATTCAAAAACCATGTAAAATTACTTTGTAAACAGTATAGCACATCCATGGGTAAAGAATATTATAGTGGTAAAATCAGTATTTGTATAAATCCATGCTAATACTTTCATATGTGCAAATTAATGAAGTCTTAGCCCGAGTCATAGAGAATGAGTAATAACATGTTATCAGCTCTTTACAGACAAGATGAAATATGTCAGGTGTCAGAATTATGCTTTTTTTTTTAATTCTCTGAAAGAAAAAAGCATGTAAACTCCTAAGATACATTTTGGAAATTAAAAATTAATTCTTGCATCCCAATTTTCCAAGGCCAGTTGATTTAAAGTTGTTAACAGCAAACCTTTTCTGTGCAGAAGAACAACAGGATGGATAAGGAATAAATCTCTTAAGATGTGGAAGGAAAAAAAAAGGGTTGCTTTGCCAGAAGCTTTTTTAAAGGCACACAAACAGCGTATGTCCTAGTGGAGGACAGGAACACTAAGTAGGCAATGAACATAATTCCACTGTCAGTGGAACTCAGCTGCCCCTCAGAAGATTGACTCATCTTCCTAAAACTGTAGGAAAACTATAACCTTTGAGTAGAGTTAGCTTCCAATACAGTGTCAACACAGTGAGTGGATTTAGATTATTGAGAGGTCAGACAAATCTCAGTGGTGCTACAAAGAGGTGGAGGCAGGACTCACATCCCCAGTCCACATCAGCTCATCTGCCTCATGGTTGCCTCATTCCTTGATGAATTTTAAAAGAACAGCAACAAAAAGCTTACAACTCTAATAATTTACAGGTGTTTTGTCACCTCCACCCACGTACATTATTTTCATTCTAAAACTAAAAGTAGGAGCCGAGTGTTCCCAGTTCAAAAGCATACAAAAATGTATCCATGCACTTAAGAATCGTCCTCCTTTGAGAAGCTTTAACTCCATTAAAACTCCCTAAGATTAGTTTAGTCAAAACTTAGCAATGGACACAGTAATCAAAATTATGAAGTTTATTAAAGTGTCCTAGCCCTTACAAAGAAACCAAAAGGGCACATGTCCTGGAAACCTCCTCTCAAGACTTAAAATCAGACATGCTTTAATAAGTTAACAACACATAGTATTAAAGTTCACATTAGCAAGAACCTCCCAGATTTGGAGAGAAAGATGGAGCACTGCTGGCTTTTGTCCTGAGCTGGAAAGCCACTGTCCTTCAGTAACCAACCCTTCAGGGTGCTGAAACTGCAGTAGTATCATTTGCAGCAGGCTTTAAAAAAATTGCTGCACACTCAAATCAAATTTAATTCCATTAATGAAGTTGTTATATTTACAAATAGCAGTTCTTTTTGCTTCAGCCCTATGAAAAAACAGCTATTTCCAATTATTGGCTAAATATTTTAGGCAGTTGTTAAAAAACTGCATCCTGATGACCCACAGATTATTGATGATGATTGACAATGATTGACAATGATTATGATAATAATACTAATACTACTACTACTACTACTACTAATAATAATAATAATAATAATAATGTGCCCCTGATCTCACTAGGAGCTGAGTTTGGCTTGCTGATCCATTTCATGTGGTACACTACAGAGTGTCAATCCACTGATGCTTCTTGTTATTCATAAAAGGTGGAGTTATATTTGAAACAATAACTTAAGGCGAAAAAAATCCTTTCCATCTTATTGCAGACACCCTAAAGTACACCATCGGAGTTTTTTTAACAAATTTTCTGCAGACTTTCCTTCCCTCCTTACAATTATGGGGTTTTTTTTAAACTCCAGGAAAAAAATGAAAATATTAGAGAACATAACTTACTTAGGTGCTGTTTCTGTACATAAACTAACTGCATCATATGAACAATTTATAAATTTCTTTAGCAAAACACAACAGTATAAGCTTTTCATTTTACTTAAACTTTTAAAGGATATTTTGAAAAGCCTCAAAACTTTATAAGTGAGTAGCAAAAATAATTATTTTGGATACCTACTTTAATAATTGATGGCATTTTGGAGTTGAGGTTATCGTAAGTAAAATGCAGACGAGTCCTGAAGGAACACTTGTACAGCAGAGGTTCCTGGTAAAATTCAATCTTACCACTCGCATTTCTCTTATCAAGACATACTGTGCAGTCAGAAAAGTTGATCATCTTCCTCAGTACCAGATCAGTGGCTTTTAAAAGAAGTGGATAGGTTAAAAAATATATTACATACGAGAAGTAAGTTGTGCATGCAGGTTCTTAACTAGAAAAAAGCAATGCAAGACAGCTTTTTAGTCATTATTTAAATCAAAGTACTTGCTTGTGTGTCTGAAAGGAATCAAAGTACTGAAGTACTGAAGCAAAGTACTTGCTTATGTGACTGAAGAGGATAATTTCCTGTGTCAGGCTTTTTATGCTGAATACATAGGAAGTGAGGACAAATTAATTACACCCAATAAAAATTTTCACCCAGTCTCCTGTAACTTAACTCTTTTATAAAAGAAAAGTACTGTTTCATGTGGAAGCATACAATTACTATCATTCTCATTATTCTCATAGAAATAGTTTTGCATAGTATCCCCCAAAGTTTTCTTTTGAACCTTCCAAAAGAAACAAGAGCTTTTATAGTGATCTTAACATGAAATATATTTTGTCATATTAGTTTGAAAATATTTTAGCCAGAACAAAAAAATAGGTTCAGGAAAACATTAATTGAATTCCACACTCTACCTGAAATATTCTGTGTGATCTTAGCACAGGTACTGTGCCCCAGTTCCATCTCTAGCCAATATCAGTAAGAGCACCTAGACTTAGAGGTGAGATTTTCAAACACTGAAGACCAAGATAAAGAGTCAGAAGTTGGGGGCTTTCTTCCCCTGAAAATGTCAAGTGAAATGAATCATGCCTTGCAACTGGGTAAGCTGCGCTCACTACTGTGAACACATTTTACTGCCTCTCTTGCCAGCCTGTTCAGGGTTACAAGATCATCACAAACGAGTGCAATGGAATGCCTCAATGTGCTACTTCTCACTCACAAAACTTGCCTAAGCACTCACTCACTGCCAGCAGCAAGCACTAATTCAAATACCATCTCAGGATGGCAAGCACAAGCAGAGGACAACACATCTTGTATGATTATCTATGACCATACAAGGATGTAGTATCAACCAGTCTATATTATTACAGTTGACTCATCAGAATTAAGGTAAGAACAAGAGAAAAAACTGATTGGAAATCAAAACAGACATAAATTGTCCCACTCCTGATAAAAAAGAGCCATTTTTTATGAGACTTTATTTCTGTAGGAATTTAAGAGTGCCTCCACAGTGGTACGTAAAACCAAAAAATATCAACTCACCAGAGATGTCCATAAATGCTCGATCCCAAAACTCATCCACTGTATAGCATTCTGCAGAAGTGATATTGACTGAGAGAACAATATCATCCTCCACATACTTTAATATGAGATTGTTGATCACAATGTTGACATTATTTACAACACGCCTAATCAAACTCTGAACATAACCTATAAATTAAAACAAATTCTTGGCAATGATAAGGAAGACATGATAAACTCATTTATTTGGTAAAAAAATTAGTTATTTCAATATATTTATAATTCTCAACTTGCACTCTTAAAAAAATGAAATTTAAACAAACTGTATCATTTTTACACAAAATTAACACGACTTAAAACTCTTTAATATTCTGTGTAGTTGTAAGTCAATCAGCATCCTAGAAATGCAAGATATCATAAAAAAGTTGTTAAAAACTATGAATACAACAGAGCATACAAAACTAATTAACTTTAAAACTAATTAAGAAAACAGAACACAATGGATTACTGTAGACAAATAATTTTACAATTACTTTTTTACTTGAGAGATATTTAGAAATAGGTTTGGAAAAGTGAACACCAGCTGCTAGGTTACTTTTCAAGTGTGCATATATTATGCCTAGGTGCTCCCCCAGTTTTTTTATAAGTTAACTAAGCATTAACACACCTAGCACTTTTTCATTCTAAAACCTAATATATCCTAATCTTGTTCAGTAAGGCCCCTCTGAGGTGTATCAAAACCAATTTCTGTCAACAACCCAAGTAGTAAGCACCTGCACTGAAGCCTGTTGGGAACAAATCCATTTACATGTTTTTAGATGTAATGTTATTGGAAAAATCATCTCACCTGGGAATTCACAGTATGTGGCAAACATTCGTATTTTAACAACATTGTAAAGAAATTAAATACTACCCATATTCCTGTCTTGCATGTATACTGAACCTAGCTGTGGCTCCAACTCACTTGTGCTAGAAAAAATCGAGCCTTAGAATTTCTCTGTTTTCAAATTTATCACATTACACACATCTAAAAATATATTTAATAGACACTATTGAGTTCTAGTTTGGTGACTGTGCTGAAAAAAGCTAGCTAATGATAGAGGCCTAAACCTGCAGGCTTCAAGAGCAGTTTTCTGAAACTTACATTAAATAAAACTCCCTTATGTCAACAACTTTAATTCAAATTAAAAATTAAAATGAACATCAAAATATTGTCAGATAACAAGGAAAATACTAAAGTTGCTACTTCCATTCTACTCTACTTTTTCTAGGTATTCATCTTTTTCACACTCATATGTAATTTTTCACTTTAGGGTATGTGGAAAGTTTTACCATTACATAAGTGATTTTCTTGAGTTCCACAACTAAAAATTTGCCCAGGTGACATAGGAAATTTTTTGTTTTTTCAGGATTCAAAGTCCTCAATGACTAGAAATTCAGAAATACGGTCAAATTCAATGTTTTCAGAGCTTAGTACTGTCAGATTTCTAACATAATCTGAATTTTTCTACGTATCAATTTAAAACTACTGAAAAATATGTGGAATAACCTCTTTTTAAGGATTTTCTCACTGACTCCTTCAAACAATGACATTTTTAGTCTATATGAACACAGAAAACCAGATTTATTATTTCAATAATTAAGGGGCATTAGAGACCCATATTCGTCACTGCAGTCATGCATACCAGCCTGCACATAAACAGAAAGCCGCACAAGGCATTTAGCGGCTTTTCCTAATTTCAGCATAGAAATATTTTTGCAGACTATTTAACTAGCAACTATAAAATTACAGCCAGTTATTTAAATATGATTTTTAAAGCAAGCTACTAATTTCATTGAAAAAAGTGCAGCTGTCTCTGCACAGGTCCAAAGATTTTTCAGTATTTTGCTGTCAAGATTCTTTCAGGAAAAAAGCAACACCATTTCCATCTGTATGTCTTTTTGGCTGAATGCATTAAGACAGGAAGCACAGTCCTACCTTCCAAAACAAAACAGGGGTCATGGATTTGCTAAAAAATGCCTGTGGAGATATTTCCAAGCTAGTGGTACCCTACATTGTTGGAAGTATCATATGAAAACCAGCTTCCTGAATAAGTTTTGCTTCACATATACTAGAAGCAGATTTTCACATGTGAGGAACAGTTTTTTAAGTAATTGTAATTCTTATAATTCAAAACAAAATAATAAAAGCATCAGCAAGTTCATGCATAATAAAGGTTTTGTTGTTTTTTCATGTATGTTTTTTTTTTCCTGAAGGGTTTTGTTTTAAATAGAAGTGTGGGAAAAAGCCTGTAAAGGTTACTTAAAGTCCTGTGATTTCTAAAAACTACACTATGGGTATCTTTGCCACTGAAATACAGGTATTCTAGAAATCTGAAGAACTAAATTCTTTTTTGAGGTGCAACACAAAGTCCACAGGTGTGTTTTTTTCAAATTGTCCAGAACCCAGGAGGCTGCACTGAGCATTAAGTGCTACAAATGCAATTTCAAATCCAACACTCCAAAAATTTTGTATCTCTGTAGTCACAGAATCAATATCCTAAGAGTAGACACATCTAAACAATTTAAGTTTAACAGGAGTCTGTTGTTGCCAAAGCTACATTTTTAGCTAAACTTTGCCTCTGAAGATTAATTTCCAAGGACACCAAAATAAAAGGACAAATAAATCTTTTAAAATACAGCACTAATATGATACACACATCCTCCAAGAACAGTAAAAAAAACCAAAAGAAAACACTAAGCAAATGATTCCACATCTTAGTAAAAATTCAGGATGTCCAAACATTTTACCAGAGAGGTAAATCTATACTAAACAGTGCTATTTCTCCACTCAAAACCAAAACCAAAGCCATCTGCATTTACAACTTCATAATTTACAACAATTAATACAACTGTATTGATAATTTCCCCATAAGGAGATAACTCACAAAAATCTGCAAATGTCACTGAAGGAATATATTCATACAAATTTTGGGTAGCCTTTGACTTTTGTTGTTTGCAGATGTGACCCAAAGATCCAAATTCCAGAGAGCAGCCACAGCTGGAGCGCTGTCCATGGTAGGAAATGGTTTCCCCCATTCCAAGCCCCTGGAGTTTGTTGCATCACTAAGCTCTAAGAGACCCTCCAGCCCTGGCTCCTCAAGTAACCCTTTCAAAGCAAGATGATACCATGTAGCACATCATATTAAACACACTAAATGTCAATATTGTGTTTTGATTCAAGTTAAGTATAAAGTTTTTGTTAACAAAAGACAACAAAAAAAGAAAGCCTCACACAAAACTATCATATTTTTTTACTCATCTAAACTTACATGATCCAACACAGCAAACTGCAATTCATTCCAGTACTCTCTAATTTTACTTTTCTGCATGAATCACCTTATATTCAAACTCAAAGGCAACAGTAATCAGATACATAGTTCCTTAGGCATTTTTATAGCATAAAATTTCTCCAAGTTCAGCATCCAAACTCCACATTCACACTGAAATTCCATATCCAGGAAAAAAAAACTGGTGACAACCTCCACCAGTAGATAAAGGGCTCAATAAAAACATTAATAAAACACGAGGGAGTTTGGGGTTTTCAGCCTGAGAAAAAGAAGTCTCCAGAAAAACCTTACAGCAGCCTTCCACTACCTAAAGGAAGTATACAAGAAAGCTGGAGATGGACTTTTCACAAGGGCATGTACAGATAGAACATAGGTTAATTGTTTTAAACTGAAAGAGAGTAGGTTTAGATTAGATAATAGAAAAAAAAAATCTTTATTTTGAGGCACTGGAACAGGTGTCTTGGAGAAGTTGTGTTCAAGGCCATACTGGATGGGACTTTGAGCAACCTGGCTGAGTGAAAGGTGTCCCTCCCCATAGCTGGGGGCTGGAACTAGGCGATTTTTAAGGTCCCTTCCAATCCAAGTTATTCTATGATCCTATGATGCTACCTTGAACTATAAATGAGTTATGTGAATTTAAGAATTTGATAAAATGGAAAAAAAGGTTATCAGCATTAAACTACATTTTTTGTGAATTGGTTCTATTTTCTAACATATAAGTATTTCACTAACCTTTGTGATTTGTAGGTAGACAAATCCATAATAATCTAACTTTAACACTGTGGTCATCTGAATAAACTTCTGTATTTGAGTAACACAAAAATACATAACCATTTTCTGAAATGATGGATTACCTGGAGGTAAATCAGGGTCAGGAGAGGCAGACTGCTGAACTCGTCGTGATTTTACTGCTGATTTCAAGCTTTCTGTGGTACTGCGGTTTGTGGAACTGGAACCACAACTTTCGTGGTCATCCTGCTAGAGGAAAAGAAAGCAATGAAGTCAACCAAACAGAAAGAAAATAAATGTGGGGAGAACTTGGTAAAGGTTCTGTAACTTCTGTTACTGTTTTTCCATCAACTCAATCCTGTACTACAGAAGTTGACACAAAACAAGCTCAACAACATTAAATGAATACCTTCACTAACTTTGGTTTAAAAAAGAAACCTGTCATTTAAATATTTATTTGAACTAAACATATTTCTTCTACCTCCATTTCTGCTGAAACATTCCTTCAAAGACAGATCCCTATAGATTACCAAAACAAGTATGAGAAACTACCTAATTGCATGAGCTTATATGCCTACTCATGAAACCACCTCAGACGGTTCCAAGATGTCAGACTCACATCCTTCCTAATACCACTAATTGAAACTGATTCATAAAGCAAAATATTTTTGCAGACTTCTATAACACTAAAACATGACCCCAGAAAAGATAAATGAACTGAGGGCACCTGCTCCTCTTGAGCTACTATATAGCTCATTCTACATAAGGAATTCAGAAGCAGAAACATGGCGCATAATTCCAGAATGTGATATAAGCCTTTCAAGATGAGATTTGCAGACACATGAAAATCTTAATTAGCTGAATCGAGGATTTGAAATATACCAGCAGTATTCCCACTGCATTCCAGAATGACAGTTTAAGCACAAGGCTCAAGTGTAAGAAAGTCAAGAGAAGTAATGCAAATATTCTTGTAAATGTATTAAAAGTACAGGTTAAAGACAGTGCAAACACAGCTTTTGACCTAAGCCAAATTAGTTTGATAGACATAGTCTCTCGCAGAAAATTTGAAAAATGCTTTCTGGGTCATGCCACTGATCATATCACACAATTTGTTCACAAAAAGAAGCTCTGGGGAACAAATGTCAGGTAACACAGTATGAATTACAATATTCTTAAGTCCTCTTAACAAGAAAAGCAAGCAGCTTAAACTGTGCTGGATTTTTATACAGGACAGATCATGTGTTCCTCCACGTGCTGCCCAGTATTTCTAATAATCTCAGAGAAATTACAAAAGGGAATCTTCACATTACTTGCTTTTTGATGTGGATTTTGCTTTCCATTAAAAAAATTAAGACATGCAACGATACACTTCAAATGCAAGTCTACAACTTCAAAAGTAACTAAGAAATTTTTTTTCCTTCCACTCTGTACTTAGAACAAAACAGGGAAATTCTCTGTTAAAATGAAGACCATTTCTCTAAGGAAAAAAAAAAAAAAGAGCACTATAATCTTAGTTGGGGGAAAAATAAGGTTAATGCAGAAGCTTTAACTCATCTGGGGCAATTGCCTAAGACAAACATATTCATATATTAGAAGACTAGATGATAGCTTCTGAAAGAAGGGTAAGTTCCCACAAAGGATTTGAGATTTTCCAGTTACTAATATAGTACTGAAAAGCAAGCTGTTGGATGCTTTTTATTTTATGGCTATTTGGCAATTTTAGTCATACAGGAAATTCTCATTCCAGTGCATAAAACCCCCACAATGAGTGTTGAGAATCAGATCTATTTAGAGGGCATTTGTTTGTTTTCTCGTATCTGACAAACTTCTGACACTTTTTCATCAAGGAATGCAAGTCTCCTGAAGACTCTCCCTGAACTTAGAACTGTGGAGCAATTTCAGTAGAAAACCACCTTTCTCTTTAGGGCATACCTGACAGAGATAAAGCAAGAGCTTCAAGCTTTTATTAAGTCCAGTGTGATGGAAGCCCCTTTGCTAATGTAAATTTGTAATCAGCAGAGCTCAACTCTTCTTCCTCTCCAGTTTACTGAAAAAACTTCGATCACACACTCTTACTCTAAAATTTTTGAAATAACTTTTAGATATACTCTTTCTTGGAAACCAGTTCACATGTAGCACAAAGTTTTTTTTTTTTCAGGTAAGACCTACACAACTATTTATGTTTTGAACTTGAAGAAAAGCCCAAGCTCAATTACCACATTTCCTTCTTCCCCAAGCTCACTTATGGATTGCACAGAATGCTGTGCTGCAACTATTTAATGACTTGGTCTGATAGGATCACATTACACTTGACTTTTAATATTTATGTCAGCTACAAAATGAAGAGAAGGGGGAGAAGGCAATGGGGAAGTTCTTTTTCTGAAGTGTTAACTCTATCAAGCCTGATTACATTCAAGTCTAACTTTTCTATCTACATACTGCTATAATTATGTTCAATACATGTTCTCAAAACTTCACAAAATCTATGCAATATTTTTGAGTACTATGAGCAAAGATTAAGTAAGAGTGGTTTAAGCTTTTACCACTTTGAGAGAGCTAGGAATAAACACTAGCACTTTTGAGGGGGGATTGATTTTTAAAAGAAAGGAGAGGAGAATCCTTAATTTTGAAACAAAGTCTCAAATCTCAACATTAAATAAATTATATAATAAACACAAATTATAAATTAATTAATAAGCACATCACATCCAATAAGCTTTTCATATTTCCCTGAGCTACAAGTCTGTTGTGATGGAAAAACACAGCGAGCTGGACCTCAAAACAAGCAAAAACGTACATATTCCAAAATGGTGCCAAAACACAAAACAAATTTATCTCAGAAATATACCTGCGTGACTTAACCCATTTTTCTTAAGAAGAATTCAACCTGACTGACATTTGAAAAAAGGGTGCGGGTTTTTTTTTAATCTGGAATAACATCCATTTATTTCATTACAATATACAATTATGAAAAATATTTTTGGGGAGCTGCAAGGGTTGGTTTTGAGGTTTTTGAGCATGAAGATACACCTCATTTTTCACAATAGTTACTGATATTTTATAAACCAAATGTATTCTTCAATTACTTGAAGACAATAAGAGTGGCCATGAACTTAAAAAAACCTACTCCTAAGTACACATATATCCAGAAGGTTTCTGTATCTGCACACTTCTGCTCAATGTTAACTTTAAGAGCACACTATTAATTTCTCAAACATGTGGTTGTCTCATAAGCCCAGAAGTAAAACATGTTCATTAAAGAGATGGGGAAAGTTCCAAGGAAACTGCCAAAACTAGCATAATTATGAAACTATTTAAAACTGGAACCAACTAGAGTCACACACTGTGTCTAGATCACAGTGATGTCATCAGAAACACCCAGCCAAAAAGCACTAAAATTACCGCACTCCCATAAATCCACCTCACACCAGATGACAAACATTTAAAAGCTGAAGTCAAAATCATAATGGTGGTGGGAAAGGAGTTCCATTCTAAAAGTGCTAATAACTATCGTTATGGAATGAGATTTGATAAATGTCCATTCATTTTATCATTAATGAGAGTGATTTCAAACAACAGCCACAGCAGTGGAAAACTAAAACTACTCATGCTATATCTAGAGAGATGGTTTTTAAGTAAAACAAGCCATTTACAAAAGTATCTTTTCCCAGTAGCTTCTATCAGAAGTAAAGCCTAGAAAACTTAAATTTGAACAAGAGGTCCTGTTTTGGGGCATTGCTCTGCAAATACAACAAATACAATTTTGCACAACCAGGCTGTTTTTTCACTTTGGACTGACATGTCAGATCCAGTAGCCCGATCCAGCTGAAATGGTTTTATGAAGCACTATGGTTAGTTCTAGAACTATGCAAACCCTAAGTAACATGCTAAAGACACCTAGAAGAGTAAAGTTATATTCAAGTTCCTCAGTTAATTTTCTACTGCAATTTAAAACCGTTATTGCAAGGTTTAGAGCAAATTACAATTGACAATACCTGAACACATAACAGATGAGGTTTATTTTATCTTTCCTAATAAGTGGAGTTTATAATTTTTGTTCATTATGCTTTCCTTTGTTCATTATGCTTTCCAAATTCAAAATAATTTTCTCCTTAAAAAATACACACTCTGTTTTTAAAACACACAAATCCTATTCAACCTGCAAGACCTCCAAAATGCCTCATAAGCACACTTTACAGGAAAATAATGTTCTCTTGGAGATCACTCGGCTATTTATACAAATACTGTCCCTCTGCTTTTGTAAAACCAAGTTAGACAAAGGAAATTGGTTCTATAGAAACAAAAAACCAAGAAACTGTTTAAAACCAATGAATATTATTAATTAAAATTTTAAAACCCAAACTGATTCAAATTACCTACTACACAAACTTGCAAAGAGCTCTCCATCCCCATTTTTTCCCTTTTCCTTTATAAAATTTGTTTTTTCTCACCCTTTATCATTTCTAAAACAATAAGCTTAATATCCTTAACAATTCATTAAAAGATATCGATCCATATTTCTGTAAAATATATTTCAAATGGCAAGATGCAAGAACTGAGGGAGTGGAACTGATTTCCCACTAGTGGACAGTGCTCATATGGCTGAGCAGTTGTCTGCCTGTGGCAAGACTAGAAGCAACATTCAGGATGTGCTCATTTTAGCAAGGCCTTTGACACAGTCTCCTCACATTGGCAATCTCCTCATTCACAGACTGGTGAGACACCAGCTGGATAGTGGGAGTTCAGTAAAAAAGTGGTTGGACCACTGAGCTCAAAGGGCTGTGATCAAGTGCAAAGTCCAGCTGATGACTGGCTACTTGAGGCATCCTTCAGGGATCAGTACCAAGTGCATGGTGTTTTAACATGCATACTGAAAACCTGAAGATGGGATAGAGTGCACTCTCATCAAAACTGTGGGTAGTACCAACCCTGGGGAGAGGAACGGAACCAATGCACTGGGAGGGCAGGGCTGCTATTGCTAGGGTCCTTGAGGGGGTGGAGAAAGGGCTGTCAGGAACTCAGTGAAATCCAGATGTAAACACTGAGTGCTGGAGTTCTCAGCATAAAGATACTCTGGAACTGCAGACTAAAAGCCAAACTGCTCAAGAGCAACTTTTCAGAAGCCAATCTAAGGGTCCCAGGGGGCAGCAAGCTGCCCATGAGCCAGCAGCTTGTCCTTGCTGCAAAGGCCAACTGTGTGCTGGGCTGTATTAGCAAGGGTGGACCCAGGGGCAGAACTGTTCTCCTCCCTTAGCTCTCTGTGAGACACTATGGAATACTGCACCCAGCCAAGGGCTCCCCAAGACACTCCAGAAGCAGACCTACAGAGGACCACCATGTGATTAGGGCACAGAAGCAACCAACCTCCTGTGCTCTCTCTCAGGGGAGATTGAGATAAATTAGGGTTGTCCAGCCTGGAGAAGGATGATCCCACTGCTGCCTACAACTACATACTGGGAGGGTACATACTGAGAGAAGTGGGAGCCAGACTGTGTCTGTTGCCACTCATCCTTTCATGGTACAAATCTGAACCGTGCAATTCCAAGCAGGGCAAGCTGTTTCTCATCATTTGGAGCATGATCAAGTATTGAACTGGCTGCCCAGAGAGGTGGTAAAGTCTCAGTTCTTGGAATTATTTAGCATTTTGATGGCCAAGCCCTGCAGCAACCCATTCTAATTGGACTTGCTTTGGGCATGAACCTGGACTAGATCATCACCAGAAACCATTCCACATTGCACTACGATTCCTCTGCATGAGAAAATGAAACAAAAGTAATACAACTTTTTGGAAATATTATCTTGAAAACACACAAGTTTCACGAAAATGGTAAGCACCATGAAGATTGTGCTTTCCAAAGGATATCTAGTTATTTTCCACTGCTATACACTTGCTAATATGCATTACACATAAACAGATTCATATTACACTTCTAACCTCACAACAACACTTCTGCTGGCTAACATAGGTTAAGCACTGCTTAGAAATTAGTACAGAAAATTAATTTTATTATTTCTTTAATGAACAGCAAACTAGAAGCATAACACTGAAACAAAGAAAACCCAGTGACCCACATATGCCATATATGACATCTGTACATCTTTTGCAAGATGTGATTTAATAGTCTAATGCACATTTATTTTAAAATTATATAACTACAGGTTTATTTCAAAACTATGAAGGTGTAAAATATAAGACAATTTAGCCAAATCAGGCTGTGTTCCAAATTTGCAGAATAGTTAAGGAATTCTGTATTGCATACAGAAATTATAGGTTCTATATACTTCTAGTACTTTCAAAAGACTATTTGAGATTGCCCACTTTTTTTTTCCACTGTAACAAAACTCAATTCTAAATCTTTTCAAATCACATACTTCAGAACAAGTCCTCAGAGACTGAGCTCTGTCTTTCTCTATGGCAGACAAGAACATGCTGGAAGGTCTTTTTTTCTGCCAGAGTTTTTTTCAATTCTATTTCATGTAGAAACACGTCAAAAATAAACTCTTATTATTATGTTCCTGACTACGAAGGAGAAATACCAAGGAACTTGAGGCAGAGATGCAGGGAGTGGGGCAAATAAACAAGGTTTAAGTTAAGCAGACAGACAAACTGGAGCAATCAAGAAGCAATTTAAACAAGGTGTCAGCCTCTATTTGCCTCTTGTTGCATATGATCTTGGCTGATGCTAAATTAACAGAAACAACCAGCAGCAATGACCAACAAGGCACATTTAAGGTACATGGGATTTAGATGAGGGTGTTACATCCACCTCCCAATGTTAGCACAAGCCTTGAGTTAATTCTATGTTAGCACAGCACAATGTGCTCCAAAATAGAGGCACAAGTTAAAAATCCACACAAATGCTGTGGGCAGGCTAAAAAGCTGCCACAGCAGCCCCAAAGGTAAGCCAGGAAGCTTTGTGAGGCACTTGTTGCACTGATACCACAAAACATGTGCCATCTTCCTATTGATTGCTGGATAAGAAAATCTCCCTGTGATATTGCTACTGTTTTGATTAGCTGATTATCCGGGCTATTTGAAAGGAATATTCCTTTGTTTACAAGAAAAGGAGCTGTCAAGCGTCTGAAAGCCAAAGATAAATAGAACAGGTTGTTCTCACTAAGTGGTTCTCAGAAATACACCCCCATTTCTCAACACTCAAGACAGAGTAACAAATAAAATGACTTTGCAAGTTCTTTTAGAGGGGAGTTGTACAAATATCTTCTTTCTATTGTGTAAAGAAATTTGTATTATAAACTGTTAACTGATCACCTAGTAAAGTTTCTGATACATTTACTGTAGTAAATGTAAAAACTTTAAAAAGTTATGAGGCCACCTACCATGATGTAAGTGCTTTTTAATAGAAACAAACATCTCAAAATGACTTTTCTGCAATTTCTCCTAGGATAAGCTTTTTCAAGATTTCATTCTCTCATGTTACAGGAAGTTTGTCCAGTGCTTTGCTTGGATGAATATGGGTGGAGTGGTGTTAATTCTGTAACATTATTCTGCATTTAATATCAAACAAAGTGAAGTCTGACCCATGACTAGAGCTCTCAAAGCTACAAAAAAAAAATCCAAAATAAGAAATACTACAGCAGCAACTGGCAGCTATACTCAAAATTTGGCATCACTGTAGAAGCAAAGATGGAAGGGATAAAAAAAGTCAATTCTGAAATGTTTGTTCCACAAAAGTCACAGTGCATATGTGCATATCTAACTCAATGACTCTCACAACAGGTTGACTGAAAGGAAAAGTCAAAAGGAAAGACATAACAGAAAGGTGAGCTGCTTCAGCAAAACTGGTAATGTGGGCTGAAATGGGTCATTCTGGCCCATATATTCTCTGTGACTGAAAATGAGAAAGAAGAGTGACTGAAACAGCTTAACCCTGAAGGATTGGGAGAAAAGAGTGACAGAAACATGGAGGAGAACAGACTGAAACCCAAGAGAAGTGGCCCACATTTCTGTTCTCTTTTCCAACTTGTGTTCAGAAACAAGCAAATTCAATAAAATTAAGAATGATAAAAGAACACATACTTATTTCAAAAATCACTTGAAAATTAAGTCAGAATAAAATAGGATACATATTTTAAGTTTAAATTATTTAATATCCATACATGAAAACTCCAGACCAGTATGACTGTTCCACTGTCACACAATTTGGGGCCTGTCAGAGGAGCATCTCACCCTCTTCCAGGTCCAGCTATTGAACTGGCCAGCACTACAACAAACATATATTTTTCTTACACCAACTGCTTACATTTTTATGTGTGCTATTTTGGAAGACACTGTACCAAAGACTGGACATATTCTCATCCTTATTGCAGGTACCTTGAAATATTTGTAATGGCTGAGAAGTACTTCTCCAGCATTTACCAAGTCTGTTCCTGCAGCGTTCACCACAACATCAAAATACCATTGTAAGCATGGCTCAGTCACATCACTGATTCATTAAACAACACCTGGGAACCATTAGCAGAAGTTTGATCCATTCAGGTCACTCTCTCATACTCTCTTCATCCTGCCAGAGGGGCTAGCACTGGTCTCCAGCGCTATTTCAACTGGCCCCAGACTTCACCAAGACATCACTTTCCTTTGTGGTGTTAGATGATTGATGGTATTTGTTTCCCTGCACTGTTCTGGTGGGTTGTAGTTTAGCTCTGCTTCACACTTTCTTTAGAGGGTATTTTCCCCTAACACATTTCCTACTGGATTTTATTAGAAAGCCAGACCTCATGTGCAAGAATTCTCTCCACCAAGCACCTGCCAAGGATGTAGTAATAATTTTTATTACAACATAACCTTGCCACCCACTTCCTCCAGAGAAAGGTAGAATACTGTCCAGACCAAATTTTCTCCTAATCCCAAACACTACTGAACAGCAGACCTACAGCAGGGTCCCAGCAAATTGAATAATCCTCAGCTCTCAAATTTCCATCATCACAATAAACCTCTGATATATAACAGTGAAAGGCCTGAGGCACAAAGCATTGCCTGGAGAACTTGCTATCCAAGCAAGCTCTTTTTAGTGCTGAGCATCATTTGGCTAGTGCTTGGCTTTTGTCAGGTGCTGGGGATGGAAAGACAGCAAAGAGGTAACGAAATGGCAACGAATTATACATGCCAATGTCAGAAGGAAGAGTATACCCACTAAGGTCCGTCCAGCAGCTGCTATTGATTTTCACAAGTGTTTAGGTTATGCTTGCAGTGACTAATTCTCCAACAAAATTGTCTGAAACTAGCAAGTAGGTTCAAAATGTCATGGGGTAGTGCAAAAGAAGAAGTAGAGAAGACTGAAAGATAAAGCCATGCAGGTCTGGTTTCCTTAGGATTTCAATCTTAAAATCCAATGCAACTGAAAAGCATTTGGGTCAGAGATTTTAGCCTAGCAGTCCTTTCATCCTCAGTTACTGTCCAAGATAAGTCCAAGCCAAATTTGTGCTTATGGCCATTCTTCACAGAACCCACAACAGTCCTCCACAACAGGGACTCTTTCCCAAGGCAGTACTCTTCAGCATTTTTTGCGAATACAGGAAAGTTCAAGTAGAAAGATTTCTCAGCCACAGACACAGGAAGATTATTAAACTGCTGCAGCTTTCACTGCATTCTGCAAATTCAGAACTATGGGCATTTCACTGAAGAAAAAGTGAGATGTTGGCATACAATACAATCTACAAAAGGAAACTGGAACACCAACATAACAGTAATCAAAAATAATTCTTCTTTTCAAAAAATGAGCACAATCTTTAGAAAAATAATAGTAATGGCTTTTTTAGTGCTATATTAAGACAAAACTTCATTTTCTTCTTATTTCTAATAGTTCTTCTCACATACACTTTTCATGCATTCTATGAATATATATGTAACACTGTAATTGTATTAATTCTATGTATGAATTTTCAAACAGCTTTAAGAAATTAAAATCTACTGAGTATAACTGTACATCAAATTTCAGATACATACATGTCTGAAACATAATGACTCTTAACTTACAGTTTTCTTACTTTCCAGCTGATCAAATTCTAAACACAGAAGCCTAGTTGAGAGCTTCATTATTTAGTTGTCTCAAGCAAAAACTTCCATATAATTTCCCAAATTGCTGGTCTTTAAACTTTCAAGTACACATTAATAGCTCTGCTGTACTTCTAACAATTCACTTGCAAATTTGTCCTTGACTTTATTCTTTTTTTTTAAGATTAACTTCAGACACCATGATGGAGAAGAACAGATTTTTCACCAAATGTAATTTATCAATTACATCTTATTTAAATAACATTATTTAAAACTATTGGACTAAACTACAAAGCTGGCTGAATGGCTGCAAAAACTTTCTAGTTAATCAATGTTAAAGAGTACACATAAGAGCAACTTACTCAAGGCATAGTTTCAGGTTTTCTACTTATAATCAGTCATTTCTTTTGCAATTGTCAGTCTGTAATGTGTAGAGCATTTCAGAGAACTTATTGCTATTTATAATGCTCTGCTTTTTAAGTAAGAAAGCTTTTGAAACATTAACTTAAACCTATATAAACAGTAATTCATCTTCTAAAACAGCCAGCAGTCTATCACACCAAACCACCAGAATGCTATATATTAAGTCAAGTGCAGCTGTCCGCACTACACCGTAAATGTTGCAAAGTTTTACAAAAGATGGATATATTATAACATTTAATTTTTTTATCACATTGGTTAATTTAAAATACAGTGTGCCTCCTGTCAGGCAGCATGGACTCTATTCCAGCATTCAACATTTGTTATTCTTTCCACTGAATACCATGCTCATGTCACTTCCTTACAGAAATCTGAACGTTCAGAATTCAAGTATGTGTTTCTTAATACTAACTAAAGGGATGACTTTCAACATCAAATAAAAGCAAAATACTTTCTTCCAAATATGTGCCAATCATTTCTAATGGAAAATATTTTTTATCCTTGGTCAAAGTTGCAATGAATAAGGACAGGTTTAAAACAAGGTAAGAAAGTGAGTGTCAGAAAGAAATGAAGTTGAGTGCCCAAGGGAACAAATTGCAAACATTCTGAAAGGAGCTAGAGAGACAGGACTGTTACTGTTTGCGCTCAACTGCAACTCCAGCCATGTGCAACAGGAAGAAATTAAAAACTGGACAACAGGATGGAGAAAAAACAACTTGGGGAAAAAAATATGTATGTGGGAAAGTAAAAAAAACTTTGGAAATATCCTCTAATCTCACATAATGCCAAGAAGAAAAGCTCAGGGAACATTTAAGAAGAAAATACTGTATCTTGTTTCAAATCAAAACATGGGACAATATTTGTAACAAAACTACTGACTAACATCAGCCAAGAAATAAAAAGTTAAAGAAATTAAACTCACAGAAATATTCTCTTAGATCATTAATTCTTTGTTATTTTATCTATTAGTTTACATTGTGAGATCTGCTTTATAAATTTAAGTTTGACAAAAGTAATTACAAGTAACATACGTTAAGTCATCAACTCATCCAGGTTTCACTAACACTTGTTTTACCTGGTGTACTGGTTACACTGGTGGATAGTTGTAGCACCTTCAAAAACTAACCTGAAGTGTAATATTCAAAATACTATTAATTCATGTAAGTGCAATTGCATTCATGTCAAACTGAAAGAAAGCTTTTCTTGACTGATGCTTTTTATCTGCAGTCCTGAAGAGCAACAGATAATTCGATCAGTCAGAAGGCAAATCCCTCACTTTATAAGTAAGTCTTTCTGTAAACTTTAGATAATAGCAATAATTTAAGGACAAGGACAATCAAGGATGGTCCACCCATGGCAGTCACCCAGGAATCACGTTCATGCTGTAGCACCCTCCTGTGGCACAGACCATTGTCCTTTCCCTCCTGAATCCACCATACACAGACAGACACCCTCCATTTGTTCTATTCAGGAGGTCTCCTCACTATTCTCTTCTTTCTCCTTCTTCCTCAAACAGCCTCCAGACCAAATCTTTACCCCATATCTCACAGAGTAAACTGAACAAAGTTGGAAACTCTAACTATCACTTCTGAATATGTCTTACATACCATGAAAATAAATATTCAAATAGTGTTTTAAAAACTATGTTTGTTCAACAAAAAGTATCAACACACACAGATTTCTAAAGTGTTCTGGAACGGTAAGGCTCTAAACCACACCACTTTGAGTCATGCTTTATTCTGAAATCTTGCCATAGTTGTCAAGACTTACTGTTGTGGGAGGAGACCAAGTTCATGATTCGTTGAACAAAGAGATTAAGTATTTGTTTTGTACTTTATAAGAAAAAAATTCATCTAGCTTTCATATAGTTAACAGGCCCGAACATTTTTATTTCCAAATTTCCTGGCAAAGAATGTAGGATGCAGAGAACCACACACCTCCACTTCACACTGAACAAATACTGAAGCATTGAGTGCCTGAATAGTCCTTTTTGTGTGTGTGAGTCCCAAAATCAGATTGTAAGCAGTAATAAAAGGTTCAAAGAAACAATATACTGCATATAAAGAAAGTTACCACAGGACATAATTGTGGCAGTGCATCTTACTGATATGAGTCTTAACACAGTCACACAAAGATATCTAAATATCCATGTTTTTAAATATACCGACTGTGCTCCCTACATTATGACTTTCTCTGTTTCTGGAAACATCAGTTGGAATGTCATCCTAATCCTGCTTCCTCTGTGGAAGCACACAGGCATCCTTACATGTGGGTAAATACTTGCACCAAATGATGAAAAGCAGTTTTTTATCCACAGGTATTCTTTTTTTAAGCTATTCCATACTCCAATGAGCATTATAATGAAAAAATAGAGTTTAAGTAGAAAGAAAAATATAAAAACTAATTTAAAATACAATTAAAGAGTTGCAATTTCAATGTGGTTGCTAAAAAAAATAAGATGCAATATTGGAGATAGACAATTTGTTGGGTCCAGTAGCTCTTTGAAAAACAAGTAACAACACAGATTCAGAAAAAAGAGCAATTCTATGAAGCCAAAGGTTCATGCCAAATCATGATAGAGGGTATTTTAAAGTTATCAGTCATATATATAATTTTACAATTTTCATAAAAACTCTAGATGACAAAAAAAAAACCCCTAGTCACAGTACAATCATTTAACTCCTTATAAAACTTTACAAGATAAATGTCAAAGCCAAACTTATCTGCAAAATTAAGTTATGAGTACTTCATACAGATATACAGATGCAGGCTTACTAAAGTGCCTTTTGCAATTAAAAATTAATATGCTAACATATAACCCAAGGATACTTCTACTCTTCTCTTGTGGTTGAATTATAATCACATTATGTGCACACTTGTCTATCATAAACCCTCTGCTCGTATTTGAAAATGCACTATATTACAGTCCTTAATTACTTTCAGAAAAGATTATTTTATTAAGGTATTTTGGCAATGCTCATCTGTAGTATATAAATAAGAAATTAATATACCCACAGTATATGTAGACATGTTTATAGCTATAACCAATACACAGCTACATGTGAGTTTCTGCATGTATACTTACATATTTATAAACTTTTGCTTAATCTAATATCATTATCTATTAAGACATTGTTTTAGAACTTCTTTCATTAACAAAATGTCCCATAACTATCTCAATGGACAGAATTCATACTACAGTTATCCCCTAGATCCAGCATGCAAAATAAATTTAAGATAGGAAACAAGGAGATCCCAAATACAGCACATTTTTCACAAGTAATCTGTGTTCCTGTAATCAACTTTGCAAAATACTATATGAATGTTTTTTGGTGAGAAATATTAAATAAGTGACATTTGTCCATGTTACTTACAGTGTTCTACTTAGATAGAGAAAAAACATCGTATTTAATCAAAAACTTTGCACGTTATATGTTTTAGGTCAGGGAGAATAGTTGTGTCTGTTACTACTGCAACCAACATCCACAACTTTTCATAATTAACCTTGTAAATTAATGATCTTTACCTGTGTTGTTTTTTCCCCACACTCAAACTTCAACATGAAACATTTTCCTGCTATTTTCCTGATAAGGTTTTTAAACTATATAGCTATTTCAGCTTTTTTGGTCTAGTAAACAAGTGCTAAAAACATACAATTGAAAACCCATTTATTAAGTAAGAATTGCTTGATTTAGAAAACTAAGCAGAGCTTAGATTTTTCTTTGAAATGCAAGCCATCTTCACCTACATCATTTTTGGTCAATCAGAACCAAAACGTATTTGGATTTTCAATAATACATTCTTCTTGCATCAGACTGAAGATTTCTTATGCTTCAAGCACAAAATCTCTCCAAATTTAATAGACATGATGTGTTGATGTGGACATAACAGAAGACTAAACACATTTCTTAGTTTCTCCATGATAGGGCCAAGTGTTGTTTTTTTTTTCTAGAATAAAAGCTCTGCACTGCAATTAGGTCCTAAAGATGAACATAGCAGCTTTTCATTTGTTGAGAGTTTCGATCAATGTAAATCACTGATAACATGATATCAGTTACCTCTGATTGGTATGTTGAAATAAGGTGCACAGCACAAATTTTCAAGGGGTCATATCAAGACCCCCTCATCACAGTTACAGACAGCAACCGTTTTCATTATTTATACATTGCTAGAAACAGAGAAGATCTTGAAGGCTAAAGCAGACACATAGAAAAGGCTGGGAATCACCAAGTTTCAAGCTACTGCACCTTATCACTCTTTCCTTATCAATTCTGATTTACAGCTGCAGAAAGCAACCACAGAGAGTAAATCCTGGCAGTAGGTTGGGTCCTCCCCCAGAGGGGAAATGACCTGAGGGGAACATTTCTCTTTACACAGAACACCTGCACATTTTAAGTTTTTTGAACAAGAATAAATCCTCACAAAAATATATTAACCACCTCTAAACTCAACTTCAGAAGTCCCAAAAACTGTGGGCCTCCAAAATGACTTTTTGCTGACTGCTGCATTTACAGCATGGAGGACAAAACTGCAGGAAAGAAAGATAAAGCACTGAAAAGTAGAGGGGTTTTTCAGTTGAATGAACCAAAAACTCCAAGAGGTGCTTTTTGAGTCTAAAAACTGAGCATGTTCGACACAGCTCTGAGGAAACAAATATGCAGAAATAGATGGTGCATATCACATCCCAGAGGACCTGAGCAGCACCAGTACACTCATCACTTCTTTTCTGGTCTCCACTCTCTTTATCTGTCCCTCACTGCTCCTATGTAAATACTACACTTGGTTTAACACGTTGTGTTTTGCTAAGTCCACCCAGCCACCCATATTCATGCGACCAAAAGATATACAACTCAACTAATATCTCAAAGTATACACCAGCCACGGATCACTAAAGGACAGCTGAGTCCTTTCCTAGCTTTACTACTGTTAAAACTGTCAAATTAAGGTGTAAGGTGTTCCAACCTCTGGGCTAAGTTCAGAACACAAAATCTTCCTCCCTTTCCTAATGTCAGGAGGGAAAAGTGGGAAGTACACTATTTTTGCCTTCCACACTGTAGTCTGGTGTTTTTCCCCTGCTGCAAGTGCCATTAGCCCAGAACACCAGCCCCATGGCAGTATATACATCAAAGAGAATCATAAAATCAATATGAGGACGTTTTCTCTTCTACTTCCAAATATGCAAGGAGATGTTCAGTTTCCTAAGGCTGCTTAGCCCACAAACATCCTGAACAAGTTTATAAAAAATTGCTTCATAAGTCTACCCAAGAAATGCTTTTAGGCACCAGACTAATCTTTTGGGTGCCATATTTTAGCCCACAGAAGAAAAATGTCTTAGGTAACCCTTTAGATTAGGAAAAATTAGTTCAATTTATTGACATCTTCTTGTAAGAAAATCAGATGAGATGATGAAAAAGCTCCTGCTGGTGATAAAACCCAATTCATTCAGGATGGTAGGAAGCTTTTTCCATAATTATTTATTCCAATATTGACTACTGAATAGTGCCCAAAAAATAGCCAGAAAACTAGCAGATGAGCAGAAATAGAAGGGAGATACCACAAGGATGTCAAAACACAAAGGAACATGAAAGCAAAATGGTAGAAACAAAAAGGAAAGTACTTTTTAAAAACGGCATCTTTAATGCAAAAAAAAAAAAAAAAAAAAAAATAGCCTTCAAAGAGTGGAAGCAATAGCACGGCCAATCCCTTGGCTTCATCTAAGAAAGAAAAAAAAGCAGTAGACATTGCCCATACTCTCTGATATATCTCTTTTGCTATGTAAAACTCAAATGTGTGGTTGTCTCTCTATAGGGTTTTAAAGGGATCAGAATTTACCAAGTGGCTTATGATACATATGATATGTAAGTTTACTGAACTAGTTTGGAAGAAGTTATGAAAACTGGTCTCTGAAAAACAGCCAAACCAAGGAGCATGAGAAAATTCCCCATTAACATCTTGCAGCAATACTTCAATCAACTACAAAATACCAAGTGGAACTGTACACAGTGGTAGATCTTAGTTCCAGCATTATTAAATGGAAAAAGAAACCTCACCCACATTTGACAGTAAATTTTAATTTGGCATCTGAATGTAAAAGTATGTCCAATAATATATTTTGATCATATAAAGACAATTACATACACAGCTATTACTAGATATGTATTAAATACTGCAAGACCCATAAAAGTTATTGGAAACAGGTTTTTCCCCACACTAATGTACAGTAATTTAGATGACTACCTTTCAAACTATCTTTATATCCCACAGCACAGTGTTCAGAAACCAGGTGCCAGCATGCACCTCAGATACATCAGGAACAACTGGATATAACAGAACCACATGACAATGTACGCAGAATGAAGAAGCTATGTTAGAGCATTTCAGATAAGCAATGAAAGGTATCTTTGTTACCTCTACATACAGAGCAAGGTTTGGGGTTTCCTTTTCTCCCTCCTGCCCTTTATTTCTGGAGGAAGGAGCTTTGTTTCTCAGGCAAAAGGAGCCAGAGTTTCTGAGTTATTCTGCCCCAGTGTTACCTTTCAAGCAGAGTTTGGGACATTCTCCAACTTGGGGTGGCAGGTCAGCAGTGGGGAGAAACTAAATTCAATAAGCCTTTTGCTAAAATACATACATGTGGATTAATGTAGCAATATTACAAAATACCACCATGAGAGTATAACAGCAGCTTGTTATGAGATATTCAGTAAAACATTTTCTTGAATAAGAGTACACCAAAACCACCATGGATTGCTAGAGCAATCCATGCTCCTCAGACAGCCATGAAAGTACCTGCTACCCACATGGCATTCTGTGTAAATGCCACTAAGTACAGAATTACAATGGTTAAGTACTTTCAAATTAATCTTTGGCCAAGCAAACTACTGGTTTCAGGGTTTCATTAAGAGCAATACATTCACAGCAACAAAACACACTCTGACAACTGGAGAAGCTGCTGTGCCACAGACAAGGTGAGGGAAGAGCCACGGCCAGCAGGGGTGAGATGGCCAGCCCTGGGAAACACTGACATGGCAGAACTTCTCAGCAGCTCCAGCAAGGGCAGCAACCCTGCTGTCCCCAAGCTCATCTCCTACAGTGACAAGCAGGTTTCTGCATGCCCTACAAAAGGCAGTGCCGGGCCCCAGCAAGAATGAAAATGAGGTGTCCACACAGCAAACACCAACAGGAAGCCAGTTTCAATTAACAGCCTCTAAGCCCCAGAGCGTTGTCTCTGAATTTCTATATGCACTAGAGATTAGTTTCATTAGGGACTTTTCCAGCATCTTTCATGTAGCTAGAAGATTGTCTCAGCTGCTGTTACAGAGGAGTAAAAGAACTGATTTACTGGTAACATAACTCAATGTGTGGGGGAAATTGTATCTGCAGCCTCACACACACAATAATTAAATAAACAAACAAACCGCCCAAAACCACACTCTGAACCTTCTCTTCAACTAAATTCCAAGGTACATTTCTGCAAATAAATTCTCTTCCCCAATTCTTAGACTATAGCAAAAAAAATAATGGTGGAGAAAAATGTTTGTATTTTACATAGCTATTGTCATTTAATTTTTTTATTTGAATTCATATTACAAATTCTCTATGTTGGAGAATGTCAAATTCTCTCATAATACCATTCTCTGTGTTAAATGGCGTATATAGCTTTGTTCTCATTGAAGGGGTGATTTTAATGAAGAAACTAGGAAAGCAATGGCTTAATAAAATGGATCATAAATGGTGTGACATTCCAATGATGTGACCTCAGTCTTAAATATTTAACATTCTAGAGAGAATATAAAGTGGTTTTAAAGATATATATGAGAAGCTTTGGATAAAACATCAAGTATTTCAACAGTACATTAAATAACTTTTAGAAATTAAAGCTCCCAAAAGAATAAATCGAAAAATACGACAAAAACAGCATTCCCAAGAGGGTAAAGGAAAGACAATTCTTTCTAAATAAACTGGTATTCACTAAGAACTTTTTCATGTGAGAGTTTATAAACAATTTCATTTATAAACAAACCTATGATAAAGACTATTATTTGCATTTTTACAGCCAGAAAAAAATACGAACATCAAAACCTCCATGCACACTATCTCTGCTACCAAACCAAAGTACTTTGAAACTCCCACAAGAAATTGTGCAAGTGTTCAATCTTTTTAAAAGTATGAGATTCATCCAAATAGAATCCAAATTTCAATTTTTATCACATAAATTTAACTCAACAAGATAATACTATATAACTTATTTTTTCAGATAAATACTTCACAATCCTTGAAACTCAATAATCTGGAAGAAATAAACATTTCTAACTACTATAAGAATTGGGAAAAGTTACCTTTGTCTTCTAATCAGTTGCTATGCTAATTTTCAGCCTAGTTTAGATCAGGATTCTGAATAGAGCAAATATTTATAGAAACTGGTTCAGGACTTCAGAAGTTTCTAAGGGCTGGCTGTCTGATGGGGAGCATGCTTATACTACTCATGTCACACTCCTTTAATTAAAACAAAATCAACTATGCAATAGTTCAGATAAATCAAAATGAAGTAGAAATTGAAGCCCTGTAGTTTTGTTAAACAAATGAGGTAGTTGAAGCAGGGAAGGGGAGTTTGGAAAGGCAAAGAATAAGCGCAGATAGCAGAACAGCGCCTTAAAAAATAGCAAGTATGACAGCAAGTGGTGATGTGAAGTACATGGTGAAGAGAAAACTGAGAATAGGTTTAACTGCCTGAGAGAGCTCCTGAGAATAATTTTGATAATGTTGTAGCCTAGCAAACTGCTATGTCAATATGTGAGCTGACCTGCATGTCAATAAGCATTCTTTTTCTCCTCCCTTCCACATCCTCCTGCCTACTCTCCTACCACTGCTAAAACAAGATCTTAAACAGTAACGCAGTAACGCAAGAACAAATGGAAAAAAAGTCTCCACACCATGCAAGACTGATGTGTTGCTCATCTAGAATCTTTACTGATTAATCAGTATACAATCAAAACCAAGCAGCACCACACTTCAGTATTTGTTTTCAGATATGATGCCTTTCAGCATCAGAACAGATTAAGTCCTTGTTCTTTTGAACGGGCTGCACATTGCAGTGAACTAAAACCAGAGCAAAGGAAATTATGTGTTTGGGAATATACCTGTGTTTCTTAAATTGCAAGAAAAAAGAGGATAACCTTGCATGAACAAAACCATTTCTTACTCAGTAACAGCAGTAAAACTGACATGAAGTTGTAGTCAAGAAATAAATACCAAGATGTGATTAGTGCAAGAAGTTACATCAAGTCAGCACAAATGACAGGATCATACCACACTTGGATTCATTACAAGAGTGTTCAATGATAAAAAAAATCATGTACAAAGGAAGTTTTAACACTATTATGACCTGCATGTGTTTACAAGGCTACTTTATAAATCACTTAAAGCATTATGTCTCCTTAGAAACCGCAATGAAAACTAAAAAGAGCAGAACAATCACTTAAGTATGTCCTTGCTTTCTATCTATATAAGACTGTTATATGCAAACCTTTTGCACAAATCCAAGAGATGTTTTTTAAACAAAAAAACAAAATATAAAATAATAGTATGTGACATGTTAAAGACACAAGTATTACTGTCGGGAGTTTTATTTGGGTAAAGATATCTGAGAATATTACAGTCATAAAATGTAAAATGTCATACATCAGACCTTTTAGAAGGGCAAAGCTCACAGGTCAGGCATCAAAAACACTAGGACAGAAAAAAAGAAAACTTAACCATTAAGATTATTTTAAGATGAGGCAAAAGGAAGAATGGCAAGAATGGAACAGGTACATGTGTGCTGCTGTTTTGAAGCAGAGCAAAACAGGAAAAATTTGAAAAAAGGACACCACCACTTGAAAAGCTCAATCCCAGCACACCATGCTTCCTTAACGCTTCTGTTAGAGTGTCACAAGCAGGGGATCTTCTCATAACTGCTAGCTGCAATTCTCTCAGCTTTTTCTCTCCTTGTGGCACTGGCCATCATTTATATTGGAACCAGCAAGCTGCCTACCAGTTGTTTCCCACAAAAGATGAGAAAGGAGCATTTTAGATTGCTCTCTGCTGAGGAGAGTTCAGAAGCCTATTAAATCTGAAAAAATGAAATACCAGTGTCAGCAGATCATAAAAAATACTTTAAGAGCCAGGATGCATCTTCTATTAACAAGCAACACCCACAGAACTCATACCAGTCCCACAGGTGCCAAGGACAGGATAGGATCTTGGCATTAGTATAACCATAAGGTTGGTTTAACAATGTGTAAAGACATTGCATGTTACTTTCAAATTAACTGCAGTTTACCTTTAAACATAGTCAGAATCTTATAACTGCATCCTAAACTAGGAATCTGTGGGCCAGAATCATCAACCTCCAGCCATGTCCAGCACAGCCAGAGGGAAGATGAGCACTCATGAAATGGCAGTTCTGAGGCAAGTCTGTCCCTCAACAGACCCTAACATACAGATCAATTCACTGAGTCAAGCTCTAGAGGTCTCATAATCTTGATACTTGCTTTTAGTACAAGATCAAGAGGAAAAGTGGTGGGAAAAGAAACATTTCATTGGAAACATCAAAGTTCACTTTCAGATTTCTGAAAAATTGTATTTTTATTATTACTGTTTCAAATAAAGTTTTCCAACATTACTGACAGCAGCATAACTTTGTTTGTCAGAAGAAACTCTGCTATTTCACACACAAAAAAGCATCCACCTGAAAACAAAAATGTGGCCACAAGACACCCAAGCTCTGAGTGTAGCCAGTTCTCTCCCTCAAAAGAACATCTCGTGGCAGTGCCCTCTAATCACAGGATTCATGGACCTTATTAGGCACTTCAGAGAAACGACAGCAATGCTGCTGAGGAAACACATCCAGGAACACAGCCCAGAGTAGAGAACCAGGCATCCAAGCTACACTTCACACACAACAGAGAAGCAGTGCAATTAGATACAGCTCAATACTGAATAAGACCAAAAATGTGAGGGCCCTGCTTTTTCTGCTTTGACAAGCAGAAAAACACTGCCCTGTGCTGTTCCAAATGCAGTATCTTGTTTGGGGTTTTTTTTCCCCCCAAGACAAAAGAAGCACTAAAAACACCATTTTGGAGAAATTATGGTTGCATCAAAAATTCCAGAAGTAAAATGACTGAGCAGCTATAGCATATTCTTTTTTCAAGTTGATGGATTATACAGACATCAGTAGAAGCAAATTTCTGACTTTCCTACAACTAGATGCACTTGGTTTTACTTGACTGAAAACAGAAGTGCTTAAATAATTGGTATATGGGTAATAAACTACATTTTTATAGGCCACATTTATGAGAGGAATACTCTTTGATATGCAATAAATAAAGAATAGATTGCAGTATCTTGACCTTTAGATAACAGTCCTGAGAAGGGAAAGTTAACTACAGAAAATTTAGCATCATCAACAACTAGAGGATTTCAGATTAAAAGAAACTGGTGCATACACATAAGTAGATAAAAGATATGTCCGCCATTAACTCCATGCCACACAACTGCTTTCAACTTTTATATGGATAAAACAACCATACTTCATTTTAGTACAAGTCAATCATAGTAGAACATCCTTAACAGAGCAGGAAATGAAGTTTTAGTCACTGCACAAAATAAATCAACAAAAATGTAATGCCTGTTGATGACAATGAAACCACTAGCATATGCACTCAGGACTCTGATCTATTCTGTCCACCAGATGCTCTCTCTTTGTGAAAGGCTGGTAAAAAGAACTAGAGTTCGTTGTGGCTTAAGCAGATTTTTTTCATGCTGTTAAGTATTTTTCTAAAGTTTTACTGCAAAATCTTAATGTTCTTAAGGATCATAAGCAAGTATAAACGATGAACAACTTATAACCCACAGGCCATATGCAGTATGGCAGGACAATTCATCTAGCTTGTTCACTTTGGCCGCCTTTCCTGAGAACCTCAGCTGCATACCAGATGACTGCAGTGAAGCAGGCAGTCTGCTCCCCACAACCATTTTATCTAGGGGGCTTGTAGCCTCTCTCCCATCATATAATAAGCCCATCTTTAAATCCATGCTGGGAAAAGGGTTGAAGAGTTTCCAGGAAAGATGTCCACTTCCCACTGCCAGAACAATGCATTTATCCCACAATATCATCACTGTCCACATCTGAGGAACATATGGGAAGAAGACCATCAAGAACAGGCTGAATGAGTCATGTGTACTCAGCAGCACACTCCTGCCTGCCCTCTTTCTCAGGTCTCCACCAGGCCCTCCTGGGTAAAAACTGCAGGGTAGAAAGCTTAAACACTTGGAATCCAGTAAAGATACAGGAAGGCAGAGACTTCCAGAAGGCAGCAGAAATACACACATATACAACACAATCCAGACGATACTCACCTACAGAAAGTGTTCCAGAAGCTGCGAAATATGACACTCTCCTACCACTGGGAATAAAAAGCAAACCTGAGAGCAGCCCACCCACCCAAGGACTGAAACACTGCCATCAACTGTGCTCCCCATAGCAAACAGCAGAGCAACACTGATTGCATTGATCAGGAGGGCTCTCCTCCTAGAACTGCAGGGAAAACCACTGGGGTTCTTTGAAAAATAGTCCGACATTACAAACACACTTCTAGAATACCAGGACCAATGATCTTCAGGTTGAATTCTAAGTAATCACATATTACTGGTGCTGTTGATTAGTTTCTTGAAACGCCAAACTAATTTGAAATACTGAATAATGCTGAGATGTTAACAAGCCTAACATGCTTTGAAATCTAAGGAAACTAAAAGACATTTTCAGCTTTAACTGAAAATACTTGCAATCTAATAACTCAATTTACATGACAAAATCTTTCAGAAGAATGATTACACATATAAAATAAAAAAGGAAGAGCAGCTTTGCATTGTTCATCCTCCAATTAGGTGCAACACCTAAGGACTTTACTGAAAATTAAGGATAACCTCATAGCATTCTCTGTATACCTTTGCACATGTAAAGGAAGCCAAGTAGATCTCCTGAAGCCAAGGCGAGGGCCTCAGAACACAGTTTCTTAGCAAGTCAGTAGCAGAGCCATTAAACAAACATACCAGAGGAGAGGGAAGAAAAAAAAAATCGTATTTCTCAATAGAGGAATCATGTTTATTCAATTTTCTCCAGAGGCAAAGAAAAAAATATTTACATTTGAAGTTCACACTTTTATAACAGTTGGATGGTCCAGAGTATTCCCAGTAACAGAGTACAATTTCCCTGAGGTTCTATGGCCTATAAAGAGGCAATGATTTTTCCTTAGAAGAGAAAGCACACATTTAAATCTGAACATTTATCCATTCTTTTGGAAGACATGAAGCTCACCAGAATTGAATTTATTTTAATTCGTAAGTTTTCAAAATTAAACACAATCTACATCAGTTGCACATCAAAATTATTTAGCAAGAACCACTCTTCAAGTGCAGGTATCTCAAAGTAAGTGACAAGCAATAGGTGAGTAAAGGGAATTCTTTTGCTTAAGCTGTATCTAAGAACTTATAATTCAATGATAAGCTTTTAGAGAAAATACTACTCCTTCCAAAAAGAACAAGCTGTAACTCCAGAGTATGCTTTGTACTGAAAGAATTAAGAGTATTTTGTCTTTTGGAATTCTAAGATCCTTTTACCAAAGGTGAAGAAATTGCAGGATTTTTTCCACTACAAAATCTGTAATCATGCCCATTCTCAAATAGTAGGTTCTGCTGTAATGAGGAGCTAAAACACATTCCAACAAATTTATCTATGCTTTAATCTATCAACAAATGAGGAAAAACTACTTCCTCTCCAAGGAAATATTTTTTACATGCATTACCTCACCTCATTCCCCATTAAACCACACAAATCCAAACTCTTCACCCAACTACATGAAACAAAGCTGGATTGTAGGGTCCTGATTTCATGTCAGCTGGATTGGGACAAATCTGGAATTACTCCAAAGTAAATCAACTGAAGTAATCCAGACCTATACCAGGAAAGCGGGATCAGAATAAGATCCTAAACTTCTAGGAATTATGCAAAGATTTATATAAACCCCTGTACCTGGGAACAAAGACACTGACTATTGGCATTACATTTCCTTGCTGTAAGTAGGTCGGGAAAAAAATGAGTAAAGATCAGTAAATGGACAGGGATTATGCTTAATCTTTCTACTTTATACAACTGTATCTACACATCAGAACGGGTCGTCTGTACTTTATAAAGACAAATACACCATTCACATGTTAGTACTTTTATCTGTCTTACTAAAACTATTTTCTGAAACATACATCAGCAATGCTGTGGTATCTGAGTTTCAACTCTAACATTACAGAAATCACTGTGACTCTCTGTTCCTGTGCAAGTGGGTTCCTTTCCAAAATTCAGGAGTACATACCATGAGATCACTCCCAAACACCAATTTACTGAATTAACCACAGCAAAGAAGAAACCAAACAACCCTTTCTACCTGGTGCCCCACCATGAACAGTGAAGACATCCTGTGGAAACCTTGTTTTCAAAGCAGCCTAGTGTAGGTTTAAACCCTGAGCTGCCTAACAGCAAATGCAAATTCAGACTCATCAGTGATATGCCAGCTTCTGCTCTCCAAATGCTTGGTACACACCAAAGGGAAGTAAAGGGACTGTGGCAGGGAGGAACAGATCTGCTGGCTGGCTAGCACAGACCAATTCAGTTAGCTTCCTATCTAGGACTATCCTGCAGTACAGTTCCTAAAACAGACGAACTCTTGTATCACCCTCCTCTCTGTCTCCATGGATAGTCTCCCAACCCATAAACTTACAAACAGAATACTTGTAATTATTTTGAAAATTGTAAGTGTTACAATTTAGGTTACTCACATGTTTCAAAAATCATTATGTATTAACACACAAGCTTCTGGCAAAGTGATGTGCTATTTTCCCTGCTAATTTTCATGTGACAATAAAAGTGTGACATACAAAGCTGAATTATCTTCAAGGGGGACCTGTATCAGGAATGAACATCCAGAAGACCTGAACAGCCAACAGCCCTGTCATCTTCTGGAGGTACCAAAAGGTGACAGTTTGACAAAGTCTTCTTGAGCACTCAAAGTAGATTTTAGAAAATTCCTGTACACAGACACACAAACGCTCTTTGTACTCACACATAGCCCAGAGGAAATAATTACTTTAACACAGGTAAACTTATCTGAAATATATAAGCATATGCAAATCACTAGCATTAGTTAAATTAGCTAGTGATTTAATAGTAGGTTTTTTTACCTACTAACCTGTTGACTGTTTGGGGTTTTTCCCAGAAATATAGCATATTAAGCCACACTAAAAGCAATTCTATTGCATTCACATTCAAATCCACAACTCTGAGACCCACACATACTCCACAGTTCTAAAATAAAAGTTAAATTGGTCAGTGCTACATTAGCTCTAATATTTAAATTGTGCCATCCATTTCCCTGCTATTATGTTGCCTTCCTGTCTTAAATTCCCTAGCAGCACAGCCACTCCACCAAAAAATTACTGGATACTATCATAGCTGGTACAGAACAAAACCATAATTTACATTCCAACAATACACTTTCTAACTGATGCTTTGCCAGAAGTTCAACCTGACATTCAGCTTCCAAGTTCACTCTGCAGCCTAGAAAGCTCTTACATATCATCTCCTCTCTCCACACAGCATATTCAAGTGATTTGCTTTATAAACAACTGTAACATTCAGACTCTTGAATTTTCCAGAAGATAGCTGTACTATGTAGTATAAAATAGTCTGGGGCCTGCAGCTTTCTAGTGATCACAGAACATGTGACAATGGTCTATTAAAGAACTCCAAAAAAAATAAAGGTTTTGTTGGAGGGAAGCAAGTTAAATATACACTGACTACCACTCAGCTGGGTTTGTGTGACAGTACCTGCCCACAAAGCAATCGGAAAGTGGGTCTTGACTGCTCTCACTGTCTTATAACTGGATTAACATGAAATTATAACCAATGCAGAACTGTTTACCTATGTACTGAGTGCAATCCATATTTCCTGTCCTAACTGTTCCTTCTTACCACCAAGCAATAATGAAATAAAGTCAGAAGGGAAGTCATCTATAATAGGTATAAATACAAATGCATATATACATACATATATATATACCCACACAAATGTATGCCCCAGAAGGAGCTCCTATAGCAGTGCAGTACAACAGGTAAGTGGGGTTGCTGCTTCCTCACTTGTTAAGTAACATCACAATCCCCCAAGCAAAGGAATCTAGAACTACTAAGTAGAAAATAAGGAACTACAGTTTTAAACAAGTAAAAGGAGAAACATGGGCTTCCTCTGAGACAAACACTCTTCTCCTCCACACAGGCAACACTACTGGAACTGTCAATATTTGAACTACTTCACAAGCAAAGTGGGAACAGTACAGATTTGAAGTGTGAAAAGATCTAAGAGGCAGCTCACTGGAGTGAAACTGTATTGCAAGCCAGAAGTCCTACAGAGATGAGCACAGAAACAAGATGCCTCATGCTGAGAAGAGATGCACCTGCTTTAGGTTAAAACAAATAATACTTATGTTTTTAACACAGGCATTTGGCATGGGTTTATTAGTTTTCATGTGCATGAATAATGAGAAGCATGCATATCTGGGGGTCAAACAGCTCTTGGCTTACATAATTTGATTTCCAATTTTTCTTTTTTTTTAATGGAACATGACTTAGCAGTGGCAAGTTAGAGTCAGATTCTAGAAAAAGTTTTATAGAATGCAATGGAAGCAAAAATAAAAAAGGAGGGGGAGGGGGGACAGAGATAAATGGGTTTTCTGCTACTTGTGCCCTATTTGATAACAATATGTTCAACAATATACAAGTCTTCACAACTAAGACATGGGGAAATGCTTCAGTCAGAACACATTCCCAAGCACACCTTGCACCTTCTATGCCAACAAATCTCTAAATCTAGTACACTCCAGTTCCAGGAAAAGCCTCATAGGTTGCTATCTAGCTCTTGTTTTCAGAAGCAGTAGCCCATGTGCAACAAGCTGATAACACTTCAAATTTCAGCAAATGAAAATAAATATTTTCCATCAACAAAGACCGTGTTGAAAAAAAAAGTTTATAAACATTTATTGATTTAAAACTAAATTTTGAGATTTTGAATTCTCACCATGCTATTTCCCAAAAAACTCAGTTCTGAAAATGAACCCATTCTACTGCTTCACTTTCTATGTTGAGTTGCCAATGTTAAAATTGCCAAGTGCATTGACCTGGCATTGCAATATGGACACCAGGTCTTGGACACTCTCTAGTCCCAAAACACAACTCCTGGAAAAAAAATATAGCACTAGCTATAGTTCAGAAAGATCCGTTCAGTAGGTCAGCTGATAGCTACTCAATAAATAATTTAGTGGAATGAGACTGATCAGACAAGCACACACTTAGAAAACTCGTGGATGAGTGAAGAGATTCCAGAAAGAAGAGGAATCAACTTCTAGCCAAGAATCAAAATACAAATATAGTTAAACTGGAATTCTAAATAGAAAGGAGTAGTCTAGCTAGGAAGTTGGTGCCCACAGTTGAAGTATTTTAAAAAACCCAAACACATTAAAGAACAGGATAAGAAAAAAAAGGGGAATTATAAAAATAAAAGTAGTGAGAACGACAGATTAATTTAAGAGTGTCTGCCCAAAAGAACAAGGCTTTTTAAAGTCCAAATCCAAAACATAAGGCACTGATTTCTGTTGAAATACAAGGTGATCCATCAAACAGCAAGCCCCATATCCATATCTATTTTACAACAAACCCATGCAATAACTGTGTTTTAGTAATCTGCTCAGCAAATATTTTCATCAAAGCACAGGAGAAAATAATAGTGTATTAAACTACTAGGTCTGATATATTATGACTGAGTCAATAAATTCAGCCCTATGCAGGATTCCCAAAAAAATATACCTACATGGAAAACTACTCCAACACATCTAAAATTAGGATTCCTTTTTCCCAAAATATGGCATCCTAAAAAGGTGCCACCAAAATAAGTGAGACATTTCTCAGCTATTCAGGTGTTCCAAGGCAAACAAGCAGAATTCTTCATGGAAGCATGCTACCCTCACCTGATTAAACAATCTATTTAGAATTACCTGTGAATATATGAAAGCTTAAAGGATCACCAGTACTACCCAAAAAAACCTACCCTTCCTGTCTTGGGGTGACTTCACATCCATCGAATTTCTTTAATCTCTTCTCACCTAACCCATTTGTCCATTTAGGAGCCTCAGCATTCCTTCACATATTATACCCATACCCATTATCCTTTCCTCTTGCTACTTGAGAAGGACAGAACTCCAACTGATGTTGCACATAAGACCAACAAACTTCAAAAGTCATGCTGCAAACAAGCATCTTGTACTAAGATAACAACACCATAAATCTGATACAAATTATTTAGTGCCTACTTTTCTAAATATTCTTGGAACACTACAGTAAGTCAGAGTGGACTCCAGAGGAGCTCTCTTGATCACAGGATGCTCACGTTTCAATCTGGCTGCCTCAAACTTTATCAGCTGAAGGAAGAAAATTGAAGCTGCAGTCTCTGAAGCTTATAGACAGGTCATAAATTGAGGTACAGCACCAGCACCACACAAGCATTTAAAAAAGACATCAGACCCCTAACCTGGGGCATTGATTTGGCCGTTACCAGAAAGTTCATACACACTGTGTATAGAGTATTGAGAAGACAATGTATGTAAACCACATTAACATGTAAGTAAATATATTTCTGTCCTTCTTGAATTTAAAGGACAATTAAACTGTGTTTTTTTGGAGGGCAATAAGTTGTTTAAAACCTGAAAAGTGTTATTTCATTTTTGGCAAGGGCATGTTTCCCTACACACAACTGACATCTTAAAAAGGCAAAGAGCCAGTCTAAGCCATTATACCCAAACAGTAATAAAAAAACCCAAACAATTCTTAATTCTGAATACCTAAATTTTAGAAAAGCAAAAAGTGAACTTGGGATAGATGACAAGATGCCTAGTCCATATGCCTAAGACAAACCAACTGTATGAGTATACAAACCGATTGAAGCACTATGAATTACAGCTAGGCAGCTAGGGAACCTGCAGCTTTATTTATTATGAGGGCTGTCTTTCAATCATTTTTTGCAAACCAAGGAAAACCATCAGTTTAGAAAGAGATGGTTCAGGCAAGTTCACAAAGAACTGCAGCCCATGGGAAGGACTCCCATTGGAGAGGTTTGTGGAGGACTGTCCCTTGTGGGAAGGACCCCTCTCTGGGGGACGGGGAGAAGTCCTTCCACTAAGGAGCAAGTGGCAGCAGTGTGATAAACTAACCACAACCCCATTCACTGCCCTGTGTGCCACTGGCAAGAGAAGGTAGAGGATCAGGAATAGAGTAAAGCCAGGGCAGATGGGAGTGGTGGGGCAAGGTATTTTAAAGGTTTACTTTTCCTTACCTTATCCTGACATGATTGGTAAAACTGCTGCTACAGAACTGAAGGGGAAACTATAACTACACACAGCTCCTGGAGGCTTCCTTAAGTTGCAACACCTATACCAATACAGGGCCATATCCTCACCTGGCTGTCTCTTCACAACATGCAAAGTGCATTCTTCTGAACAAAAAAAGGTACTGAAAAACACTGATGTTATACAGTCTTCATACCTATTGACCAACCTGATTTTAGAATCATAGAATCATTTAGATTGGAAAGGATCATTAAGATCAAGACTGTTAAATGTTTTGACAACATCAAAAGATTTTTCTTGACAAGGACTGCATTCAAAATTGGAGCTCTTTGCAAGAATACAGTCCCAACTATATTTATGACTGCTCTTTCTATCCCTGTAGGCGTTCTCAGGAGTTAGATACAGCACAGCTGTTGAGGATGTCATTCAGGGTTGCACAAGCCAGAAAGCAGAAGTGCTTCCAAGTCTCGTTCTTTACCAGAAACATCTAAAAGCAAGGCTAACACCTAAAAGCAAGTTCATTTCCCCAGAGTAAGCAGTAGGATTAGGTCAGAGGTGCCACGCCGTCTTTGCCTGTAGGCAGCTCACCAACACTCAAAGATGTCCTCCTATGAGCCAGGAATAAGCACAGAAGGGATCAAGCAGGATCTCTCATATTTTTCACAATAATCAGTTTCAGACACGTGAAATCACCATTATTTAGACCTGAAAAGGACTCAAATAGAAATATACTGGCAAATTCACATGAAAACTGTCCAGAATTAGGAACACATCAATAGGCATTCAAGTAAACAAGACAGGTGTTCAGACTGAGGCAACACAAGGGCAGTAGCAGGACTCCTGCAGCTGAAGTGTTAAGAAATATGCCTGCAGGAGTCTTTGAACAAATTCATAAAGGCAATTTTTTCTTACATAAGCATAATTACTGCAATCTCAATCATCAGATGCTTTGCTTTTAGAGGTTAGCATGAACAAAAATAGGTAAATTACATGGTCATTCTTGCATATCCAGTTATTACATGCGACTATCCAACTTTAAGCAAAGCTGCTCATCTCCTCCTCAGCCTCTCATTTGAAATCACTGGAGAAAGACAACAAAGTGTCTGAACCAAATGCTGCAAAGCCTTTTTAGCACCTTTTTAGCCTCTCTTTACTACTTCCTCTTTTCAAAGAGTAAGTTTATTGAGTGTTTTTTCAAGACATTTGTAACATTTATCCCTTAAATGGATAATATCCTTGAAAGAGAACCTCCTACCTAAACACTTTTGTTCACATAGAACAATTTATAGAAAACATAAGAACTCCTCAGACAAGAGCTCTTGACAGAAAATGCACAAAACCCAACAAAAGACTGTGCCAAACCTTCCTGAACCTTTGGAAGACACTAAATTACAGTCTGATTTGAAAAAACCAATTTGTTTTAATTCAAAATAATATGGAAAATTTTTCTTGTTACTCATATATAGACTAATTTGTATGCATGCACACACAGAAACAAAATCCTCTTCTGATATTACTCTATTAAAACAGAAATAAGAGCATCATGAAGTGGCTGTTAATTAGAATTTCATATTTATGCTTAACTTGATATGATTCAACACTTGCTTCCTATAGAGTAATTCTCAATATAGACTTCACCTTAAATTTTGCTAAAACTCAGTATCAGATTTACTTAACTAAATACACTACTATGAAAGTACCAAATGAAATTTATTTTAAAAATAAAGACCTTGAGCTTCCCCATGAGCAGATAAAAAGCATAAAGGTGAGCCAGTAAAGACCGTTTGTTAAGTCTTCTGACTTCAAGTCTTACCATATTTCTGCTGTCACACAACACCAGACTTGTAGACTCAAATGGAAAAACGCAGCACTGCTTGTCCATACGGCCACATTCAACTGAACTACCACAACCCAGGTGAGGAAAAAACCCACTAGAGGACTGCTTCAGATCTGGAGCAAGCTTTACCACCTAAGCAGACTTCATGCAACTATGCCCTCATCAAACACAAACCTTCTGTCTTTACCTTCAAAGTCCTTCATAATCTGTCAACACACCTTATCTCCCATCTCAGCCATTTCCTGGTGAAGACCAATTTCTGCTTCCAGCATTCTTTGGTGGCAGTCTCTACCAGCTGTCACGTAAGAATGTGTCTGGTATTCTGACAGTCATGCCTGTGGGCTGTTCTCCACTGCCTCCACAAAGTTATTGTAGTCCTTCACAACTTTGTTTGTAATGCCTCATGAAAGGAGCAGTGCTCAGTTGTCTGTATGCTGATCCAAACTGCTTGGCTTCCCTCTGTTGAAGCCTCTAAGTGCTTCAGCCTAACAGATCTCCCCAGTTCCATAATTAATTATCCTTGGAGTACAGGGAGCCCTCACACGCATCAGCATATTTCTGGTGCACTGTGTTCTGCTTAAAGGCAAGGACTCAAATGTGAAGCAGTAATACAAATAACACATTTCTCCTTGATCTCCTCATTTGCATCAGTTCCAAGACAAAAAACCACAGGATTCAAGGTGGAACATGAAGAATAATCTTGTGGTTAGTTATAATGGCAGGAAGGTGAAGAAAACAGACATGGGCTTACAGGCTTGTCCTTCCCAATTTGCACTATCTGAATTTAAAGCCTCTGGTTTGGGCATGGAGATATCTTAGCACTGAGAGGGGAAGAGAAAGGAACAACGAATTTCAAATATATTTAAAAAAAATGTGTAGAAGAGAAAAGAGTTAAGAACAGTCTAACAGAACAAAGGGAGAAAATATCTCATAGGAAAAGCAGCAATCAACACAGATTTTAAAAAGTGGTTTCAATTCTATATGAAGCCAGAGATTTAATATATAGAGATAGGTAATGAGAAGAACATAAAATACTGGACTTTAACCACTTTCTAAATCAAAATACAGCACTCATGAAGAACAGTCAGGACAGTTAATTACTATAACTTAAACACAAGTCAAGCAAACTTCAGAATCACATTGAAGTGTTTAAGAACAGATTTAAAAATCATACCAACATATTTGAGAATATTATAAATGATCATACTTAAAACTCAGTGCTGCAGAAGATAGTTCAATAGAAAAAAAAAAAAAAACAGGCACAGTTGCATTAGGCTGACAGACACCAAAAAGCAACGTGAAACACTTCACAGCCAAATTCTATTCCAAGTACTGACACTAACCAAAGTCATAACCAAAAGCATACATACAAAGCATGTTCACTAGAACATCCCTTTACTCACTGCATAGTTAATGCACTTCAGTTTCATTTTCTTGTAAAGTATCCACATTTGACACTTGGGTTTTAGAAACAGTTGTACCAGATGCAGAAAAGGAGAAAAAGCAAACTAAGCACAGAAGAAAAAGGGGAAAAGCAAAGACCTTCAAAATGTAAATACCACTACTTCTAGAGAATTCTGGATTTTGTACATCATTAAGTCATCTTACCACTTAAACAATAGTTCTGCTTAGAAAAAGAATTTTTGCATAAAACTAGAAGTTGAGCCATTACTGTCTAATCCAAGCTTAGCTGAAGAGATGCTGCAATAAGCATGAACAACAAAAAAACCTAATTAAACTAATACTGAAACTGAACTAACAATGACATAGCATCACAGTAAAACATATATATAGAAAAGCACCCCAGGGCACTGATACTCTTCAAAGATGGGAGCAAAACCCTCTCTTTCTTTTTACAAAATCTGTAGGGTCACTGAATAATAGCTCCAAACAATGCCATGTATTTTAACCTTTATATATCTTCAACAGAAACATTGTTTGAAATAGCATGTTTCCAAAGAAAACACATCTCACTAAGCTGAGGTCAAGAACTTTATTTTTTGCTCAGGTGAAATTATCCCTGTGCTCATTAGAGGTCTCACCTGAGGAAGGAAATACAGGGTCAAGCCAATCAATTTGAGAACTAAACTAACTTTCTTGCTAATTATGCTCTTCACTGACATGAAGGTCCTGGCAGAACAGCTCCAACTGGAGCTGAACTCACTGAAAGTTCATTTCACTACCATTTTCCACAGAAATATTTCATTCATATTTTTATTCACTGATTACAAAAATTTTTATGACAATTGGTTTTAGCCAAGTACACTGCCATACTTTGAACGCTCTCAAATAGTAATTCAAAAAAATGAAATTCAACTTGTCAACTTTTTAAACCATATCCTCAGAAAACAGCATAAAAGTGTTCTCATCTACATTCTTGTTCATCAAAGATAATCCTTCTAGGGCTCAGACCCAAATTTTACCCTCCTGAGCATGCATACCAATGAATAATTTGTTCAAATGTCAGTTGCAATTTTCAAAACTCTTTTCTTGCCTCTGAATCTTAAACATCTGTAACAAATACTTGTTTTGAGAGTGCTTTACATTCATGACACTTGACCTTTTGATGTATGCACCACAAAATTTAAGTTTCAAATACCATGCAAGCGGGAAATCTGATCATTTCAGCAGTAGCCATCTGCAAGGTCCAATATCAAATATTAGTTCTGGGTTGCACAAAGTCATGGGCTACAAATCTTTTTCTGCAATTCATAATCAGTTGCAATTTGCTGCTCCCAAAACCACACTTCTCATGGAATATCTGGTCTCAAAAGCTTACCTTAACATTGAAAAAGTACTTAATATTTGGCTGGTGGTGTGTATATATGTACATCCACATATGCACACAGATTAAGTGTAACTACAGAATTCAAGCATGTACTCTGTGGATGGCTAGGACTAGAGATTTCTACTCCAGCAAAAAAGCCTCTTAGTTCTGCAACTGTAAAAGGATATATCAAGAAATACCAAACAACAGGAAAGTGTTTTCCAACGTTCTTGCTGCCTTATACCTAGTTATTAACATTAAATATTAACAGCTCATCAAGCACCCTACCAAACACTTGAGCTTTTCACAAACTGGAATTTTCGTTTGCATGATCTTTAATATAAGTGAAGCACTGTTGAAATCAAATGTGAACAAGGCTTTTGGAAAACCAACAAGCCAAACAAACTTGCAAGCCTCTCTAGAATTAAAGTACCATGCTGATTAAAAAAGCCCCATAAGTTCAACATTAACATAACAAGTAATTTTAGATAAATAAGTTAGACATATGACAAAAATTGAGGCACTGCATATTTTAGCTTCATTATTATGTCAGAAGGAAACCTTACCTGAGCCTGTAAAAACAGGCTAATGCACAAAATATTCTGAGCAACTAAAAGAAAAAAAAATCCCTGAAGACCCTTACATAAAAGAAGTCTTCCAAATATACTCTAGCAAGCAAGATAATTTCTAAAGGTAAAAATTAGTTAGACTCCAGGATCTTCAAAGCATTCCTTCAATAATAGCAACACAACTTTTGAAAAATGCCTAGCGCTGATTTGTGCCACATACAGCTGACTCAAGCAACCAGCACTGCTGATTGAGAGACAGAAGCCAGAAGAACACAGGATGCTATATTGCTCTTGAAATCCATTTCTTCTCTATCATAGGAAAAACCTGACAGAGCACTATTAACTTGCTTTCATATCTGCAAGAACACAGCTACAGCTAATAAAGAGTTTAAAAATAAACATAAAGGAAGATATTAGCCATGACAAGAAGAAAAATATTAGCCTCTCAGAAAATAAAAGGGATCCCAACTTCACATACCAGATTCTTCAGAAGAGTTTCAAGAAAGTGGCCTACAGAAACTCATTCTCACAAACCTCAAAATGTTGGAAAAGCATTCATGACATTTCTTACCTGAGCCCCATCCTTTAACTTCAAGATGCATTCCATTGTATTGATAGTGATAACAACTGGTTCTGATCCCAATTTCGTCCATGGCACATGAATCCGAAGCTCGTGAATATGCCCACTTAAAAAAGTAAATGGCAGTTTCAGCTCCTAACAACAACAAAGAATGTAGAATTAACTACTGAAACATATCAAAATTCCAGACCCATTTGTAACTCAAAATAGTAATGTTCTATCACAAGTCAAAAGTTATTCTCCCTCCCCTAATCAGCAGTGTGCCACAGGACCTGGCATTTGCCTTTCTAATCACTCACACAATTATGTCACAGTTAGTCTGTTCAAAGGAGACATTTGGGTCACCATGTCCTTGATAACAAAAGATAACTTAAACCACCTCTCCCTCACATGAAGCTACTGCAAACTGTTTCACCATTCAAGGTACAAGTAGAAACAGACAGAGTGAAGGTAAATACTTAAATTGATATGCAACCAGTATTACTGTGAAGAGTACAAATTTGGAACTAAATATTGACAATGCCACAGTAAGGCAATTTCTTTTGAAATATTTTAGTGCTTAAGAGTTTTAAGAGCTCAGTTCTCGTAGGACTGGCCCATTGTCGCTCCTTTCACATCCAACTACCTAGTAAATACAAAGTTATTAAATTTTTCATTGGCAAAACCAGACTCCTATACAGCAAGGTCTAATGTAGATGTCTTACTGGTTTAAAAACTTGTGCAAGTCAGTCCAGAACTTCTAAGAAATGTCTGGGCATTCCATCCAACACAGACCAGAACTCTGCAGGACAGCCTCAGGGAACCAGCAGCTGCTTGCAGCAATTCAGCAGGAAATAAGGTGCCAAAGTTTAGATTAAAAATACTCAACAAAGTAAATTGAGGCATATACAATACAAAGTGTACAAAGTGTTGCAATTTCCCAGTAGCTTCAGGTGTTCTGCAAAAAATTAGTTCAACACTTAACCAACAGAAGGGTCAGGCTAGAGAGCTGGTCCCAGGACTAGGAATCAAGATTGGAATAAAGAAAACAATTGTTTACTGTAAAATAAAGAAGCAATATTTCATATGTTAGAATTTTAAGTCAGCATTCTCGATAATAAGTATTCTAATGCTGAGGTTTCAGGGATGCTTCATCTTTTCACTTTTCTAAAATCTCATATTCTGATATTTTTTACTATCAAGTTTTAAAGTTTTGATGGAGAAAAAACAACACATCTTCATTTCAAGTTGCTTATAGCCTGGTATTTTCATCATCATCTTAGTTGCTGGGAACTACAAGTGCAGTATATTCTCAGGAGAGAAATAAGGGAATCTAAGTCTCCTAGATACAGGGAAGCAGTTTTGGCCAACCTACAATGACCATACAGTCCAACTGCCTGACCAATTCAGGGCTGACTAGAAGTCAAAATATGTTATTCTCCAAATGCCTTTTACACACTGACAGGCTTGGGGCATCCACCTCCTGCAGGAAGCCTGTTCCAGTGTTTGACCACCTCTCAGTAACAAAATGCATCCTAGTGTCCAGTCTAAGCCTCCTGTGGTACAGCTCTGAACCATTCCCACATGTCCTATCCCCAGATACCCGGGGGAAGAGCTCAGCCTCTCCCTCTCCATGTCCCCTCCTCAGGAAGCTGTAGAGGGCTGTGAGGTCACCCCTCAGCCTCCTTTTCTCCAAATGAAACAAGCCCAAAGTCCTCAGTCCCTTCAAACAGGACATTGCCTCCAGCCCTTTCACCACTTTTGTTGCCCTCCTCTGGACACCTTCTCATCCTTTACCCTCATTCCTCAGCTGTGGGGCCCAGAGCAGCACACAGAGCTCAAGGCCAGGCTGTACCAAGGCTGTCCAGCAGGACAGTCACCTCTGTCACCAGCTGGGGATGCTGAGTTTGATGCACCCCAGGAAGGGGTTTGTCCTCTGGGCTGCCAGGTACATTGCTGGCTCCTACTGAGCCTGCTGCTGACCAGCACACACAGGTTCTTAACTGTATTCTGGTAAATTCACGAACACAAACCCTTCAGGACTCCAGAATTACCCTGGCAAGCCAGGGCTTAAGCACCTTTTCCCCATTGCTCAGGTTAGGTACACGCATCTCATTCAACACAAAATTCCTATGAATGAACAGATGCTATTCAGAGAAGGTCCATGAAACTCAGAAATCAAGCAGGTAAGTTGTTAGGGAATTTCAAACAAATATTTACCAGTGGATCCAGAAAGCCTCTTTTCCTGCACTGCTTCACCCTAGACCTATCCTTGCTGTACAGAACTTCTATATGAACAAAATTTGGGGACAAGGGCATTTTGAATTTACTATTTGATATCTACTATAAAGCCTTAAAGTATGCCTGTACAATATTTTTATGAAGCTAGCTAATGTAATTTTTTGCCTAAACATATTGAAATAAATACATTTATCAGTGATAAATTCATGAATGATTGATATATAATCAAATCTTAGTTTTATGTTTTGAAAGCCCCTAAAAAGTTTTTGTTTCTTAAGTAGTTAACATCTCCTAAATTCAGAGTTTAAATCATCACCATTTACACCTGTGACAGGTTTGCATCTTGAGGTCCTCAGGATGACTAGAAGCAAGTCAACTATTCTTACCAATACCTACATCATCACAGCAACAAGAGCTGCTAAGAGAAGCAATTTTAGGGAACACTTTTCCCCATTCTGCATCTGATACCTCCTAAACCTTTCTCCTGGTACAATCAAAAACTTTATCCTGTATCCAGGAGCTAAGAGTATGGTGTATTCATACTGCTGACAAAATCTTCAGAGGAGGAAACTACCCAAAATTATAGCTCTATTTTTTTGCCAAGTACAGCTTTCAGTTTGTAAATTAGTTTTTGGGCCTTAATGAGTACTGATTAATGAAGTATAAAAAACCACATCCATCTCATACTACAAAAACTCAACTCCTTCTTCAGCCATGCTTACACAAAGTCACAACTAATTTCAACTCCCCATTCTAAGAGATGCCAGTTTCAGACTTTCTCATTAAAAGTTCAAAGAAAATTACTGATTTGTTTTTACAAAGTGTTTTTTCTTCATCTTGTTCACTACTATACTTCAGGATTTTAGCCAAAAGCCTCTCCTAAAAATTCAGCCCTAGGCTCACAAGCAACACAAATAAAATTGTCATCCAGACAGTTTTAGTTAAGACACAGAAAAGCAAATATTGGGCTGTTTAGCTACAGATCTTGCCATATGATTAATCATACAATAACTTAAGTAGTATCTTTTGTCCCAGAGCTTTTTTTGGGGGGCAGAGGGAATTGGGGAGACGCATTAAGTGTCAAAGAAATAAATTATTGAAAATATGCAATCTAAAAATACATTACAACATAAGAGACAATGATTTCAGAGATCAAGGCAGCAAATTACCACTGTTAACAGTAATAGAAATAAACTCCCATTCTGGACTCATCAATGTGTAAGTTTTTGTCACTCATCAATACCACAATGTCTGTTTAGATCCTGGCTTGTCTTTACTTCAAAAGGCATGCTAGAATAGCTGCTTTTCCACTATTTGCTGGATGGATTTAACACATTCTCCCTTTTGTCTGGTTAACCACAAGATAATGAAAGAAACAGAAGTAGGAATTATTTCAAAATAAAGGTGATAAAAGAAAATCACAACATATTTAGAAAGTAGTTCTCTTTCAAAGGAAATTTAGACACAAATATTATCTGACATTAAGGAAACCCATTATCCTGGTTATAGCCAGGGCAATTAGAATAAAGCAATGTAGAGAACTCTTTGTCGTACTATTCAGTAGACAATACAAACGTGTGCCAAATTAAGCAACTTGTTCATAACACAACATAACACAGAACATTTTTATTCCTCCCTGTTTCCTACGCAGTCTTTCTCCTTTCATTAAGTACTACTGCTTGAAATTCTTAATATTTCTTCTAAACCCACAACTGATTAAATGTCACATTTTAGATTTTCATTTAATCATATAAATCCTTCACAAAAAATATATATCACTAAAACCAAACTTCTGGGTTTGACCCATAAATCACTGACTAACATGTAAGACTGCAGATTAGATGATCATAACTCCCCTTTGCCTAAACTCTCCCCTTGCTCTAAAACACAAGACTGTTCTCAAAGTTGGGATGATAGGCAAGTACTCATTCTCCACATCAGTGTTAAATTAAATACCTTTTCTTCACAGTCAAGGCTGTATTTCACAAGTAACCAGTGGCATATAAAAGAGACTTAAAATAAGGATATTTCAATGTTCCCATTGACTATTCCCAAAAACTATTTTAAGTACATTAGAATTTTTCATGTTTCTTTCTATACAAATTCCTTTTAGATCAAGGTATCCCTTGTCTTTCAAAGACTACTTAATCCTTCTCTTCCACATTTGCAGAACAGCTAAAAACTAATTATGGGAAAATACACAAGCAGCAAGAAGAATCACAATGTATGTCATCTTTTTGGCACCACTGTGTCAACAGACATACTACACACAAGCTACTTACCAAGTTCCCTGTTACCTCTGGTACTACAGGAACGTCACATAAAACTTGACAAAAGTGCTTAAAATGCTTTTCCAAAAAACAATATTTAAAGTATTAGTTTCAAAATTTTATTACAAATTACTTTCTTGAAGTAGTTTTTGTACAATGTGCATATTATGTACAAATAGAAAATTTCTTGGAATGTTCAATCTTCTAGTAATTGAATTGTTCAGGATAGGAAAAAAAATCAAAATTTTATTCAATTTAATCTTCAACTAAAGACAATTATTATAAAATCAACTGGCTATTCAGAGTGTGACAAAATTATATACAAAAGCTACACTGTACCTAGAGGATTCAAGCTGAGTACAAACTAGTACTTGACTTCCACTACAGAACTGGTTTGTACAAAGAAAGGGGGACAGAGAGAAGGACAGACCCTAAGAGTTATTACAATGATATTCAGCTTAGTTTAATGAAAGCATAAAACTTACATAAATATATGTAAAAGACATGCAAAGTATTTTCAGATACTGGAATATTCTCTTCCCATTTGGTAAATTTTCCATCAACAATTGTATTTCATCTGATCTCACGAGGTATTGCCTCCAACTTGGTCACAAAAACAAATTAAAATATTCTATAAGAAAAACAGCAGTTGATGCTTTGTTCGTATCTGTCCTTTGGGATTCTGCTGGGTGGCTCAGAATAGCACAACATGACATGGGAACACTAACATCAGCTGAAGTATATGGAGCAGGAAGCACACACTTGTTACCGAATCTGTTATAAAGTGCTTTGTCCAGTTAGTTTGTCACCTATGCTAACACTCCCAGAATTCCATAGAAGATGGAATTCCCTGAAAATGTTTAAGGCTCTAGAAAAATACATCCAGGATAGATGGATTTGTATCCAAGAACCTGAAGCATGAAATTAAAGCTGTGTTCATGTCAGATAAAGAGCAGAGAACCAGGCTGGGGATCACAACCCAGGACAGAACAGTGTTACAAGAGCAGAGCAGTTAAGGGGACTAACTTTGGGTATCATGAATCCATCCAGGGAGAGAACCCAACTAAAAATATATAGACTGGTCATTTTAGAGACCAGCTTTTCAAGGGAGCTGCAATGGCTTGAGATACTTTGCATTACCATATAGTGCTTACTTGAAGAGTTTTGCTGAGCAGAAATAAACAGCATAATAAACAGCATCCCTCCACAAAAAAAAAAAGAGGAAGACACTGTAAATACCCACTGGACCCACTCTCATCTGTGGGTCCAGACAAGTTCCAAAGAATAAGAACCAAATGAAGATAATTACATTTTACAAGCACCCAGCCAAAAAACATAAAAACAATGAATCTGAGCTAAATTTTGCATCCATGACATATTCACATTCCCATGACCATACCCAAATGACCATGGGTACATATGGCAGTATTTGCCACGAGAGCCATGACATTATCAGGTTGAGCTGGATATTTAGGAAGTCAGTTCATAGGCAAACAAAGATGAAGCAAGGGATCACCTGCCAGCAAACTGCAACTACTGGAAAGGGAACACCACCAATGACAGCAGCAAAATTCTTACAGTGACAAGTAATAAGTTTGATAGCAAGTTTGATATATCCATCCCAAGTCATCATTTGTTATTAGGACAAACTTTCTCTCCACACAGCAGAGCGCTGAAACAGTTTACCCAGAGAGGAGCTTCTCACAAGACAGAGCTGAAGAAAAACACATCATGTCTGACATAATGCTGGCAACAGCCCTGCTCAAAACAGGTTGGACTAGATGACCTCCAGAAATCCTTTCTGATCAACCCTTCTTTGTACATATACATTTAAAAAAGCTCACAGGGAAACACATCCTACAGAAAATGAGCTGTATGGACAAGTAATAGATTGTATTGTACTTGCAGGTACTCAGTAATAGACTCGAGAGAAAATACAGAGGCTATGAAACATTTGAAGGAAGACAAGTAAGGTTCTTTAAAAAGCACAGAAAACTAGAGCAAGATCTCTTGTAAGATTGTCTCTTCTTCCAAAACAGGTTCAGACATTCCTATTTAACCATATGTATATTTTTCACATTTTAAAAGGTGTTCCCTTTTAAACACACAGTCGCCCTGGCCTATTCCACTGCCTCATAATCATACACATAAATGAGATTTTCATTTATGTCTAACCTAAGTCTCCTAACATGCAATTTATTCAACTGCTTCTTGTCAGATCCAAATAATTCTTGAACTATCTTGTCTCACTTTATTTTAGTCAACATTAAAAACATCCTCCCTGCATATTTTATTCTTCTTTCAAGGGATGTATTTACTAAATTTCCCATTCTTTGCTGCATTTCTCTCAGCTCCTTCACTTGTTTGGACTACATCTGGCCACAGAACTCCAGCTGAGCCCTGCTCCTCCATGCACAACAGAAAGAAGCTTTATCAGTCTCACACACTCAAGTTGTCAACTCAGATAAGCATGAAAGAAAACCATCCCTATGCTAAGGCTTGACCACTGCATATTGACAACAGGCTCCAAATTCTGTATCTAGTGTTTTACTTGGTTAAGCTTGTTTTTATAGGGCTAAGTTTTGCTGTGTCTTTGATTTAATCCACAGAAACCAGATGATCAAATCTATTCCTCAATTACTCAAGTATAGATAAAACTGGAACAATGAAATCTGAAGTTGGAAAACAATACAAAGCACAAATGGGTTTAATATGCATAATTAAAAAGAGATCCCACTTTACTTGGTAACCTTTCAACTTAGTTACTATATGTAATTTGTAAATATGACTGGAAAAGCAACTCAATTAATGCTTCTACCATAAAACAATAGGTACTGAAAGATGAAACATGTCCACAAAAAAGCCTTTCTTCACACTCCATAACTTACAGAATGTGTAAGGAATTACTAGTCACTGCTAAACAAATGGCATGAAATTAAAGCAAGAATAACTAAGTGCAGGGGGGGAAAATACTTGCATAAGAAGAAAACCAGCAAGCACTAAGTTACTACTTAGCTGTGCAGACCAATCTAAAATAATTCAGACAACTTCTTTTAAATCAAAGACATGGACTGTAACTGCTATAAATATAAGATACCTGTTCAAGTACATCCAACTTTAATTCAAGTTTACTGAGCACAACGTCTCCTCCCCAGAGTGACAACTGCAGATCTGATGGCTTCAGGTTCTTTATGTAGCGATTCACATAACTCATCAAAATAGGAGTTACATAGGACTCCAGCATTCTGGAAGATCTCTGTATTACAGGTCAAGCACTAGAAAAAGGACAAGAAACTGAGATGTCAGTTACATAGCTCCAGTCTAATTTTCAATAGTGCAACACTCCCATTGTTTGAAAGTATGAAAATAATTCTAAACGTCATTTATAGACATAGGTTCATACAGTTACATACAAAGATAAAATGTATAGAAAGATCCGAGCATATCTATTTATATGTATGAATTTTCAGGTTATAGATAACATATATGTATATTCACATACACGTATATCTGTGTGTGTATATATATCTATCTATACACGCATATATACATCAGAACTATGAACTAGCTTGTCCACAAGAAAAGCCAAAGAAACAAACGAAGAAACAGAAAAGGCGATTGAGCAGCCCACGATGCTTTCACACAGCATTTAAGTAACAGGAAAACTCCTTTTTTGGAGTCATCAAAAGGATACATTTGGATAACATCAAAAAAGGGTAACTCCTAACAGATAAGAGGCCACACTAAAATACCGCCTTAGATGCACCTCACCGGTCTCAGTACCGTGTACAAGGCAACCTTGCCGGTTTTGTGCCAGCCTGAAACTTCAAGAACCCAACATCCTTCACGAAGCGAGCTGAGGTTACGTTAAGGTCTGCCATCACTCCCATCCCTCCCCACACCCTTTCCCAAACCCCCGCCGTCCTGAGGAGACCCCTCCCTGTCCCGTCACCGCCGCGCCTTCACCCGGATACCTTCCCAAACCCGGGAACCCCGCGCCCGTACCTTCGGGACACATCCTCGCACGTCCCTCCCGCGGGCCCACGCCCCCTCAGGGCCCCTTTACCTGGCCCTGCACAGCGCCCCGAGGCTCCGCGCCCACCGCGGGCCGGCCGGGCCGCGGGAGCGCCGCACACGCAGCGCCTCCGGCAGCGCCTCCCGCCCCGGCTCCGCCGCTCGGGCGCTTCCGGGTTCTCCGGCGCATGCGCGCTACTCCGCTGGCCCTCGGCCGGAAGCGTTCGGCGCGAGCGCGAGGCGGGGCCAGGCGGTGGCTCTGAGGGAGACGGAGGTCACGTGCCCTGCGGGGGCGGGGCGGGGCTTCCCCGTGTCCCCGTGAGGTGGCGGGAGCGCGCGGGCCGTGTGGCGGTGACAGGGCCGCGGAGCGAGCGAGACTGGGAAGGGCTCCCGGTCATCGAGTCCAGCCTGTGACCCAAGAGCACCATGTCAACCATACCATGGCACTGAGTACTACGCGAAGTCTTTACCTAAACACCCCCAGGGACGATGACTCCACCACCTCCCTGGGAAGTCCGTTCCAGTGTCTAATCACCTTTTACGTGAATAAATTCCTCCTAACGTCCAACTTGAACATCCTGTGACACAGCTTGAGTTTATATCCTCATGTTCTCTCCATTTTTTTCTTAGATGAGGTGCCAATTCCCATGCGGCTGCAGCCTCCTTTTAGGCAGTGGTAGAGAGCGTTAAGGTCATCCCTGATCCTCCTTTGCTCCAGGCCAAACACCCCCGGCTCCCCCAGCTGCTCCTCATAGGACTTGTCCTCCAGACCCTTCACTACCTCCATTGCCTTTCTCTGGGCTCTCTAGCACCTCAGTGTCCTTCCAGACACAGTCTCCTCCCAGGACCGAGGGGCCCGGCCACCCCTCAGCTGTGTGGGCTCCCGCCGTGGGAGTTTGGGCATGGTGGGCTCTGCCCGGAGCTCTGTGAGCCCCTGAGAGGTGCCCCTGCCTCAACCAGCCCCAGCTCCACAGTTTGGTTCGTGTTGTTATAATTGACAAATGGCCGTGTGGGTCAAACCCCAGTGGTGGCAAACACAGTGTTCCCACTCTGCTTAATAAAGGTGTGCATTTTCTGGCTTGGTTTAGAACAAGGTTCTGCTTAGGTTTTCAATTTCACCATTTCAGATGTGAGAGGTGTTCCTGACACCCAGGAATGCCCTTGATGTTCTGCATGCTCAAAGTGCTTCTCCCTTTTCTAGATCATAGAGAAAAGCCATCTTCAGCAGGATCAAGTCCTTTTGGGATTGCTTCTGGCACCCAGAAAACGGCCCGGAAAGGTGAGTTAATAGAATGCAGGCTGACATGTTGGCATATGGGTGATTTGGAAATGAGCTGAGCTCATTGTTGTCAGGGAAGAGTGAAGTAAGCAATGCCTGTGGGCATGGCTTTGATGTAGATAATTAATAACCTTTTACAAAGGCCTCTGATTTGAGTTTTGAAGGAAAGCCTGGAATGTGCCTCTTGAGTTACATATTCCTCCTGGAAATTTGAAATCCTGTGAATTTGATCTGCAATGTAGTTACATGGCTGAAAAGACAACACTATACAGTATCTGAGGGAGTGTATGTGAAGCTCAAACAGCAAGTGCTCAGGCAGGAGCCTACCCCTATAGCAGTGCGTGTATTGAAATCTGGCTGAGCTCATCAAGGTCTGGAGACTCCAAATCCTGCTGGATTACCTGTCTGTTCTGCCTCTGGTATACATGAATCCTGAGCTAACTATGGCTCAAACCTTATTTTGCATACACTGTTGCCTCACTTGCTGTGCCCTCTTCACTCATGGATCACAGCTTGTAAGTCAGTATTTCACCTCATGAAAAGTCAAAGCAGCTTGGACTCCTTTTCTTCTTACAGTGGTCACCACTCCCACAGCTTATACTTGAATGTATGTTCAACCATTCTTCAGTACCTGTGGCATGTTAACCTGTGACTAAGAGGTGGTAGCAGGCAGGTGAGGGACAGGAAAATTTTAACAGTGTCGGGTGTCTTTAATTAAAGTTGTGTTTCTGACTAAACAATTTCCGTAGGACTAATGTTCTTGAAGAATTCCTCTGCAGAACTGCTATAACTTTCTGTCCCTCAGCTAGAGGGGAAGGAGCGGTGAATTTTACTGGTAACACTTTTCAGGAGTGTGCGCTGCAAGCCAGCTCAGATAAATAATCAATGCTAATGGAAACAATCTCATTCGTAGCATACCCCCCAACAGAGTTGCATTGACACAACAGAAGGATGTGGCAACTGATAAGTGTAATGTTGAAACACACCCTAAAGCCTGCATCAAAAGCCCTTATTTCAACAGAAAAACACTCTTCTGTTTCTTTGTCCATTATGTTATTACCTTTGAATGACATATCCAATCAGTCTTGGAATGTTTTCTGAAAGTTCAGAATTGAAGAACACCCTATTTTGGTGAAAAAACAGTAAAAAAGAAGAAGAGTAGGGGAAAAACATAGTGCTCCCGGCAGCTGCCTGGCAAACCTAGCAGCTGAGAACAACTCTAATTTTCCTGGCAGTTATTAGCATTTCATTATAGCTACCTCCATCTCAGTTCTAGTTTAAGTATGTTGACACGGTGAATAATTTATTTCCTACAGTAGGAAAAAAATAGGAAAAAATGGAAGGGAACACACAAGAATAAATCTTTGAAGGAAAGGAGATAAATGGGTGGCATGAAACAAGAGTAGCTGGAGAGGGTTATAAAGGTCCCTGATGTACAGATGGATGTGAGCTGAGTCTGTGGGGAATTTGCAGGTAGTAGGCAGGTGATGTGCAGTAATGAACTTGGGCATACTACAGCAACGAGGGCAGGTCTGCTAGAAATGTCAGCTCCTTGAGCTAGTCCAATTTATTCGGTATTTCAACACTTCAGTGAAACATGCAGGATAGGTATAATTAAAATTGCAAATCTAGTGGCATGGGAATCTTGTTCAATGATATAACTTGAGCAATCGTGAATCCCTGAAAAGCTAACAAAAGTAGCTACAGTTTACCTGGAGACTGAAAAGGTGCACTCGAAACAGTGTCACTTTTGGCTGGACATGAAAAAAATAGCACTTCAAGGAGGTCCTCAGGAAACATATCTACCCGCAGAGGACATTTTTTCTTTATAAAAGAGTCTATCAATGTGGTTTTGGCTTCAGTGTTATTGCTATAGGCTATTTCCTGTTTTTTGCAACTGAAGTGGGATCAATGAAATACAAAATGGAGGGGGAAAATAGAGTTCATTAAAAATGAAGAAAATCTAGAAAAGGTAGAGGATGATTAAGTGGCTGTTACAGAATTACTCAATCACAGAATGGTTGGGGTTAGAAGGCACCTCTGGAGGTCACCCAGTCCAACCCTCCTGCTAAGGCAGGTTCATCTAGAGCAGGCTGCTGCATCAAGGACAGTTTGTATCTCCAGAGAAAGAAATTTTCTATCTCCACAACTTCTCCTGTGCAGTCTGTTCCCTGGGTTCTCTGTCAACCTCAGAGTGAAGTTCTTCTTCATGTTCTGTTGGAACTTCCCATGCATCATTTTCTGCCTGATGCCCTCATCCTACTTTTTGGCACCACTGGAAGGTGCCTGGCTCCATCCTCTTGACTCGCTTCCTTCAGGTAGTGATAGACATTAATAAGATCCCTTCTCAGTCTTTCCTTCTCCAGCCTAAACAGCCCCAACTCTCTCAGCCTTTCCTCATCAGTAAGTTGCTCTAGACCCCTAATTAAATTCATAGCAAACCACTGAACCCTTACCAGCAGTTTCTTGTTTTCCTTCAATTGGAGACCTCAAACTGAACACAGCACTCCAGGAATGGCCTCAACCAGAGAAAACTACCTGAGGCTGCAGTCAAAGGGAAAAACAAGGAAAATAGACATCTAAATAGATTTTTAAATGTTTGGCCTGGGCAGTTTGCAGTGCATAAGACAATCTGAGGTTATTGATGAGAAGGGTTGAGAGAACTTGTGAGGATCTTCTTTTTTACCTGGAAAAGGGGTTTTAGTCCCCCAACCTCCTTTACTATGTCCCTCAGCTAACACTGGATACTTTAACCAGGTTACTGAGCAAAATCTGCTGTCAACGTCTCTTCTGCTCCAGTGCCTCCAAGTAAGCAGCATGGATATGGGCAACTGGTCCCAGAAGCTTTCAGTCCATTCATGTGGCAGAAAACTGCTGGCTTATGATTCTTTAGAGCCTACTGAGGTGTCCTATCCAGACTGCATGAAACTGACAATGTGAAGGAATTTGTAATCATAAGTTATCAATACTAATAGAGATATTTCAGAAACACCTGTGAGGAAAATAAAAATTCCTTAGCTTTTCTCCCTTCCTGTTCTAGGTGCTAAAACATGGACTAGTTGATTTGTAACATTTCTTGTTGGTTCTTTCTCTGTTTTTACTACAAATTATTCTTGTAGTAAATGATGTAGTATATTATAGGTAGTTGTAAAATATGTGTATAAATGTGTTTATATTGTAATATATAAGAATAATGTATTCTAAATATTTGCCCTCTCTTTGAAAGAAAGGAGATAAATGGGTGGCATGAAACAAGAGTAGCTGGAGAGGGTTATAAAGGTCCCTGATGTACAGAGGGATGTGAGCTGGGTATTTTCTGAGCTCAAACTAAATTAACTAAAAAAATGTATCTTCTAGTAGTTTTCAAACATTAAAAAACTACAAAAGAAACAAAAAACTCCAATATAAATAAATCTGTTTTACTATTAGAAGTAAATTGGTTATTAGTGATGTCATGTTACCTAATTATTAAATCATATATAGCAATCAGAAACTGGGAAACAAAAATTGCCATGCCACTTTTATTACTATAATAGCCCCCATATTACTATGGGGTTATTTTCAAGTTCACTGAAATGCACATAGATTTGAAATTTGGAAATATTAAAAGCTTTTTTTTTTTAATTGCACATATGATTTCATACTGTAATCTGGATTTTTGGTATATTCTAAATTTTAAGGTGCAAATAATTGTCTATGATAAATTTTATTTGTTCTTGTATTCCCTAAATTGTTTTTTGTAGCCTTTTTTTTTCAGTTGTTAAGAAAAATAGATTTAATTGTGGCACCTTTAAAATGGAAAAATAGTGTTCAAAAATATAAAAATAAATTTATTATTTGTAACTATGATCTGTTGAAACAGTTACAATTCACTCTAAGTAAAACAGAAAAAGTATAAATTTAGTGATCAAAGGTCATGAAGTTCTGGAAGCTTTTGATATATAATCCCAGCTCATTGCTGCCTCATCTGGTTTTTTAGGAAAATGCTTTCCCCAACTCTGCTAATCCCTGCAGCAGTCTGGGGACAGAATGCTCGGGGCAGTGGGGAGCCGGACACATTTGTGCAAATTCGGATGCTAACCCAGCTCAAGCCTCACCGGTCTCTCCTGGTGTCTCCTCTGTGCGTGAGTGTTCACTCTGAGTCAACAGGGCCAATGTCTGTCCAATCTCCTCTTCTCTGGGGTGAGCAATGGACTGACAGCCAACTTGCTTTGGTCCAGACAGTGATGGTGCACTCAAATGTAAGGATTTAGCTACAGTAATTGGTGGTTTAAAATGTAGCCATGCATAAATTCTTTGTACATAAATTTGGTTTCTTTAGGAATTATTAAACCTCAAATAAAGAGGCAGTATTACATCTCCAAAATGAATTGTCCTGAATTTTATTCACATGCCAGAATGAATGAAAGACAAGATAAAAAACCTGAATGGAACAGCTAGAAATGTACAGTTTAGACTTCTAGGAGTATAATTTTCAGGTACATCATGAGAGACAAGCATGGCTGTCTAACCAGGTGACTTAAAACTGGAAACTGTTTTTCAAGGTTTTGTTGAATTGGTAACAAAGGAAACCAGTTACCCACCTTGCAGTAGTGAAATTGTAAGGTATATAGTGATATTTGACCTGTTCTGATATGCTTGAAGGGTTTATATGTCCTTTGGGTAGGAAGTGGTATCTTTGACTTCTACACCTAATTATGAAATACATCCCAGAAAGTCAGCCAAGAAGATGTTATTTCTAGTTCCAGTACATGAAATATATGTTTGACAATTTTAAACCGTATATGTAGAGAAACATGTAACTTATTACCGCCTCTGGGTATGAACAGATTTATGCACCAGAAGTTTCACACAGGTTTTGCTAGACTGTTCCTATACTGTTCATGCAAAAATGTGTATTTTTAATGACAACTTCTAGCATACAGTCTTTTAAAATAGTCCTGCTTTTCAGGAGTTAAATAATCATTTTTCTCCAGTATTTACATGTACAAAAAATTGCAAGTCTATGATTTTATGTGTACTTGTAGCTATAAATTATTTTCAGTAAATAAGAAACACATAAATATGCTATCAATATATTTCAATTAAATATTTACACATATACTGCTATTATAATTGTTCCTCAATAAAAAAATTTTTCTATGTTATTAAAAGTTTAAAAGTAACCAACAGCTTCTTTCTATGTAATTTCTTGGTTCTTTAGGGGATGAAGATGAAAATGGCAAAGCTCAGAAACCTTTTTGCTGGAACTATGCTAAAATCCAGTTCCTTTTATTGGCAGAGTGAATTTTTCAGTGAAACTGTAATGCTGTGTGATGCCCTTTCTGTGGTTTGTCCTGCAGCTGAAACCAGGAACATTCCTGCAGATGCTGAATTCTGTTCTAAAATGTCTTCATTATGTGAACAAAAATGATCTTAAATTTGATTTATATGTTGTACAGCTGATAAGAAAGAATATCAGGTATGCTGGACAGCAACAAGAACTGCAAAGCCGAGAAAATGTGTCAGCTCTGCAAAGTCACCCTTGGAACATGAATGGCAGACACAGCTCCATGTGAATAAAATCTTTAATAGTTCAGGACTGATCTCCTGAGTTTCTTGGACTTTATAGGTAAGTAGACATGGGTCCTAATAGTGAAATAAATCTGTATAAATTGAAATCAGTCTGTGAAAGGTACAAAGGACTAAAAAGAAAATATGGGAAGCAGATAATTGAGATACATGGATCTTTTATAGGAGGGAGCCTTTTTATCATTTCCAGAATTTCTAGTGATTTCTTAGCTCTTTGTCCTAGCATATAACATGCAGGCTTTAGATAGGCTAATTTTTTTTCTCTGAGAACTTATAGATGTTAGCATTCAGTTTTCTGATTTTCTGATGTATTTTGTCAGGAAATTACATAGCTGTTTCACTCCCCTCCAAAAATCAATAGCTATAAAAGCTCTGTGAAGATCCCACTTCTGATAGAATGACTGCTCAGAATTGCCTCTGCTCCTGAAAAACAAGGTGTAGAGTCTATTCATCACACAGCAGTTTTGAGACATTTTTGGTTCGGTTGCAAATTTTGAGACTCTCTGGATTTATTTTTGCTTTTAAGTGAGTGCTCCTTGCTGTTTCAGCAGCCATTATCAATTGCTTGCTCTCCAGCCTTTTTTTTTCATTCACCTAATTTCCTGCCCACATTTTAGATTCAGTGTTGCTAACAACAGTAACTTAAGTATGAATTGTAAATTGCAGATAGTCTCCCTTCAATCTTAAATTCACTGAGTAGGTGGGATTGCGCATCTTGCATTTCATTCCAAGGACATAGTTTTGTTTTGGGTTTTTTTTTTGTCTGCCCATTTTTTCTGAAACACACAATCAATTAATATTGATTTCTGATGTTCTGTATCCCACATGCATTGAGGTGATGCAAAGAACTTCATGCTATACTTCTTGTTATGCACTTTATATCATCCAGTCATAATGAACAGAACAGTTCTTTTCAGATTAATATAATTCATTTGTCCAAAGGTGATGGATGTGGTGGTCTTGATGCCATTTCAATTACATGATATACATCTATTATTTTCTCCATATAATCTAAAACTTGGAAGGATGAGATGAGTGTTGATTACCACAGGTAATGGTAGCCAAAATTTGAAAGACTGTTTTATAAAGTGTGCAAAGGTTTATAGCATAATTTCAGTGAGAGATGATTGCAATATTGCATAAGATAATGCAAAAATTTTTATTAGAGATGGCTCTCACTCTTTTCTGAATCTTGCTTGATGCTGAAAATTTTTAAGGTCTATGTGAGAAACAAAGTAAATACAACATACACAGTCTATCAGTAGTTTACATTTGTTACACAGGCTGCAAAAATAACGCTTGCTTACATCCAGACACTGCGTTTCTGATAGTTTATTCAAGTTTTCCTTAGTTATGTCATGCCTGAGAGCAAATATCAGCAAGTCTATAAGATGGAAAGAACTTCCCAAAATTAGGTTTTAGATTTTAATTGGAAAGCTGACACTACATGAATCACCTGCTTTGCAGAAATGGGTCTTTTTCTTTCATCCAGATGTTTTGTCATAACCTTTATTGTGTTTTCAAACAAACACGTGACATTTCTAGAAATGCAAATTAGGCCTAACAATTTAGTGTTCTAAGATATTCTCTTAGCAACAGAACACAGCTGCTGATTTTAATTCTGGTCACAAATTATGTAGAAAAACTGAGTCATATTAGAGTATTTTCTCTTCATACCTTTGCTTTCTCTCATGTTTCACACAGTTTCCTCTTCAACAAGAAACAAATCTGTGCGAAAAGGGAGAAATAGTGGTGTTTCATAGGAGAGTGTATTTGCTACTTTCAGACACACAAAATTTGACACTGAGAAATTATTACTTCTTTTAGGGGAGCTGGAAAAAATTTGTCAAGGCAATCCAAACTTTCCTAAATGGCAAACTTCTGAAAGTGGGACAGCTGCTATCAATTAGCAAAGTTCATGTTCTCATCAGCTCATGTCTTGGGGTACAACAGCATCCTTTCTAAAGCACGTGACAATTGCAAATCCATACCATTTCTCTACAAAGTACCAACCTCCCTTTTGCATCCCTCCATTAAGTTGTTGGAGTTGTAATCACAACAGAGATGAAGTTGAGTTGTTATCACAGTAGAGATGAAGGATTTAATTTTCAATGCTTTGCGCTTCTTTCAAGCACATTACCCTTGCTCTCCCTCCTTTACTCTTGGAAATGCTTAGGCCTTTCTGTGCTGGCAGGGATACAAATAACCATCCCAACTCCAAGTTTTTTACCCTGTGCATATTATCACCTAAGCAGTCATTCATACATGGAGACAACATGCTTTAAACACCTCTGAAAACCTTCACTATATTTTGTCATCTCCTTCCTATAAAATTCACTAGGATGTCTATCAGGATGACAACAGCTAGGAGCAAGGGAACTGATACCCTCCCTGTTGGATGGATCACTGTCATATGATTATGTCCTTGGGCTCCCCATCCATCAGCTATATCTCCATGTTGTCACCCTAGGATGTAATTAGGTGCAACCATTTTTCATGTAACAAAGCTGATGTACAAACACATGCCAACTGCAACATCTGGGGAAAGCATAAAGCCAAGTGACACCTTTATGTGATACATTTTTCAGGCAAGGATCATCTCTGGGTTTGTATAGCGTCTTGTAAAACATAACTTCTGTTCCTGACTGCAGCTTTTAGTTTTGCTACACTGCAAGGAATGTTGGTAGCAAAATCTTTTCAATGAGATCCAATTCATTGGACTGGAGTAATGTAAATCCAGTTTGCATTACTTGGATGGCCATTAAAACCATTTGAGATAAAAGCAGTGGCATTAGCTCATGGAGAATTGCATGCCTTCCAATCTCTATCAGCTCAAAGGCTTTCCAGCAGCAAATAATGTGAACTGGCAGGATGACTAAAAACCTTCCTGTTCACTGCAGTTCTCAGAATTGTACACTTCATAAAGAGAGGGATTTAGTGACCATAGAAAAATACAGCCAAAAGAAATGTGGTGGGTAAATATGGCTGGGAAAGTAGGTGAACCCAAGTCTGAATAGAGCATCAGTTTAACCCAAAATGTCCTAGTATCTTCAGGGAGCTGGGAGCACCTCCAGGAGGTCTGTCTTCGTCCAGATGCAGTAAGAAATGAAGCACTTCTTTCCAGACACTGAGACAAAATAAAAATGGACAGCAGATGAGTCATTTTTTTCCCCAGCTTTGTGATCGACTGTTTCACTCTCACATTACAAAGATGAAAAAACAGAGCAGTAAGGTCCTCTTAGTGGGATTGTAACAGCCACACAGACCCTCATCTTCTTGCTCTCCAGGGGCCTGCCACCTTTTGTGCTCTTTCATAGATGGTTAGCACTAAAACCGCTAAAACATTACCATCTCCAATTGAGTGAGAAGCTAAGGCCATATCACAGTAGTTTTCTGCTTCTGAATCAGTGGTCAATCCGTTCCAGGTAGACAAAAATACAGAATAAATATTGTTATTCCACATATCCTGGTAGTATCGTTTCAATCTGTTGGCTGTACAGTCTGTGAGACAGTGTTCTGGTTAATGCTGTAAATGCTCCTTTTAAAACCTGGGAAGTTAGAACAGATATTATTTTAATGAAAGCATAGATGTGGAGGCTACAACAAAATCCACAGGAAGATTCTAAATCCTCCAACACTTTTGATTTTTCATCAGCCTGGATTTAAATTGACCTTAATAATGTGTATGCTTAGTGCTTACAATCACATGTAGAAGGTCCATAAAAAATACAATTTACCAGCTGTGCAAGTATTTTTCTAATGACTCAGACTCTCTACTTTTTTGTTATTGTATAAAAATGTGATGCTTTTAAACTGAGTGGCATAAATTACATTGTTGCTTCTCTGCTGCCATATAATATAACCTTTACCCATGGTTATACATTTTAAAAGGGAGGTATAGAAAGTTCTGTGTATCCAGTGCACCTCCTGGAGTTCAGCTTTCAGGCTCTTTTTCTGATCATTTGCTTCCTCATCCTTGAAGATATAAAATCCTCCTGTTAGCTGTTTATATCGTGGGAGGCATGGGACACCCTTGCTTTCAGGTGTCTTTCTCTGGTTGAAGGGATATCTTCAATTATTAAGTATTTAATTATTATAGAAAAAAAACGTGTTTTTGTCACAGAACATACCTTTGCGGACTGTTGCCATAAAATATGTTACCTTCCATGGTAATGTACGTAAGTCTCCTATGAAACCAAACCTGGTCAAAAAATTCCTGTATCTGAGTTTCTCTATGGGGAAGAACACAGATGAGTGAAAAATTTGCTTCCAAGCATGGAAGGTAGCAATTTCATTTTCTCACCATCAAAAGCCTCACTGAGATAAATAGGATTAGGACGTGACTGAGCCCTGCATGTAGTAATTCTGGGCAGAACTAAGGCAAGAGTCTTGCATTACAAAATCATTAAACATTTGCTTTTTCATGTTTTGGCACAAAGATTGCACCATGCCATCAATCATTTAAAAGTATGTGCAAAATATAGCAAATTTCTCAGTTAAAAGCAAAGTAAAAGATTACTTTGCATGACATGTTCTTTACAAGGGCAGAATTAACATGATAGCACAATAAATCAAAAATTGAACTGGGAGATTTATTGTTTGGTTTTCTGGGTAGGACACATATGCCCCATGACTTACTGAGTGTCCCAGTCATGGAAAAATGCCCATTTAGTGTGACTTTGGTGCAAGTGAATCAGTTTGCAGAGGGGCTGTAGGACCTTATTTTAGGCTCACTTAAATGTATGGCTTAAACATCATCGAGAGATTTGACTGTGATTTAACAGGTAGCCAATTCATAGAATACAGTCCTAAGAGCTAATTATTACCAATATGATATGTCTCTCAAGATGCAGTTTAATGTAAACTTGTATTTCTAATGTGCCACATATTGCGCTTTAACAGCCCATCTTCCAGTATGATTCAGCTTTTCCTGAAATTCAATTTGTTGTGTACATTTGCCCCTCTTTCACGAGGTTAGAAGAAACTAACAAAATTGCAGCTGTTTGAAGAGAAATATGAAAAAAGTGAATGTAGCTTCTTATATTAAAAAAATTAATATATGTTTTGATTTTCAATGAAGTATTACAAAAATACTAATAATTTATGGGAAAGTGTAAGTATATAAACATAATTTTGAAACTAAGAACAAACAGAAAAAAACCTAGACGCATTTATCTTCTGTTCATTTATTTTAAAAATATTTTCCTTTATTCTATAAAATTATATTTGTAAAAGGTTCTTTCCTTAGATTTACCAATGCAAAAAGCATTTATATTTTTTTAATTACTTGCACTTTTATTTAACTTAACTACCATGTACATGCTTGGAAACCTAGCTTTCAATAGCAACAAAGTATGTACATAATTAGTAATGGGGCCTTCAATCATTCCCCCTCTCATGTTCCACTGTTTTCCCATATTCCAGCACAGTTATGTGCCCTTTAAGCTATTTTTATCAAGTGTGACAAGTTTGAACTTGTTCCAAGACCATATTGCCTTAGATGTGACCTTCTGGTGTGGAAGTTAAATGTTCTCTGAAAATCTTGCATATAACATGTACTTCTCTATATTTACTCTAAATGTAATATCTTCAAAGAATACCAAAAAGTCAGTGAAACATGAACTTTTTCTATAACAGCCCTAGAGCCTGATCCTTTATACATGACTTCAGTAGGATTTACACATGTGTAAGGGCTGTGGACCATGTGTGCAGATATGGACACATGTTGTATCATATTAAGGTTCAATAATAAGGCTGGCCAGGAAACAAGGATTCTGTTTCGTGAAAGATTCTGAGGTTTTGGCATTTGGTTTCATTCTGGTGCAGGGTGAAATCAAGACTTTTCAGCATGTTTTGAAAGCAAGAGAGTCTGCAAAGGAGACAGAAGACAGACGTGTAACCAAGGCTAAGTATATACCTGTCGTGGTGAATCCCACTTCAGACACTGCTTCAAATCTGAGAGCAGTGATTCAAGCTTGCATGTGCCCTGGGCAAGATGAATTTCCTTGTTACCACATTATTTGTTGTCCATAAACAAGTGAAGCCCTTCCTCCTCATTTTGCATGAAATTCCATTCTAAGGTTGAGGTAGGCAGCCCCGGTCCTCTCTCAGCAGGACAGGCAGCACTGCTGGCCAAGTGTTTCATCTGCAGAACCATCATCTGACCGTGAGCTGTACCATATGCCAGGGGCCCATGAGGTGTGTTTAGTCACAAGGCAGGTGACGGGCCATGGTGCTCTCTGGGCCCTCCAGACCTGTTCCCTGAGAGACCACAATCTACCCAGCAAGCACTCACAAAGCAGACTTTGGGGACCAATGATATAGGCAAGAGGGCAGGATGTGGTGGTTTTATATCTCAGGTTTTTATATTGTGACACAAGAATTCCTGTCACTGGAGTTGTTTGTGTGTTATAGATATAAAATATTTGCCTAAGATATATGTTTCTGAAGTGTCAGCTTTTCTTTGGGTTTACAAGGAATTGGGCATCAAATGGAGTAAATATGCAGTTAGATGAATGGTTTTTGGTCAGAAAAGACATGCTGAATGAGTATGAACCCCATCAGCTCTGTTCTATTTCATTGGTCTGAAATGAAATTAACCATTATTTTATTTGTTTCTTTAAAAATGACAGTGTTGCTAAAAAGACTTTGAGATGCATATGCACTTGAGATATATCTATATCACATAATCAACAAATGTTTTGTGTACCTTGAGCCTCCCACAAACATTGTCTTGGTAATGTGCTTTGTTCTGCAATAATGTGGTAGACAATGATAATAAAGAAAATCTCACACAAATTACATTTCCATTTGGATTGTACTATAAAAATTAACTTTTCCAGATTTGATGTAACCCTAGCAAGCATTAGATAATAACTTAACTGAATATATATTTGAATTTCATACAATAAAAACCCAAAAGAAATCCCCAAAAGTTTGAGTGAAATACTTATGGACAAATGGAATATAGCTTTGCCTGTGGTTTGAAAAAGATCTGCAAATATTAGTGGGTGCCTGCTTTCTTCAGCTTTTAGAGTGCTTGCTTTACTGTTTGCAAGCACTGATCTGTGAAAACCATAGGAAGCAGTTAAAAACCAGTAAAGACAAAATTCTAGGAGAGGAAATAGAAATTGACAGATTATTTTAAATTTGAATACTCTAGAAAATTGATGAACAGGAAAAAAATCTAAATTTTCTCTGAGTTTATTTCCAAGACAATTATCCAAATTTAGTCTCTCTATTTGAAAAACCTCAAAGACTATATTTAAAATTAAAAAAAAAAGTTTGCTTTCTTCATCATTCGTTGTTGGCATGACCCTAGACAAGTTTCTGGTACATTTTGCCTAAGGGCCAAAGTAATGCTTCCACTCTGAATGTTAAATACTATCCAGCAATCTGTCCTAGATCTGGCCAAGCAGACATTTATTCTGTTCTTTTTTATTAAAACAATATTTCAAAGAGTGACTTTCCACAAAAAAAAAAAAAAAAAAAAAAAAAAAAGGCAGGGAATTGGAGCTGCCCTTTTTGAAGAGCAGATGATGGTTAAGTTTTAGCATTTATGTGGTAGCACCAAAGAGGCATGACCTAGTCCGCAGTCAAGCAGAGGCAGTTGAACAGATGATATGAGGTGTAAATGCTGAAGATCTGCTTCAGTGTGCCTGGTAAATATTATAAGCAAGGATTATTCCTCTCTGTAGATGTGGAAGCAAATCAGAAAGATCATAACTGATTTTGACCAGGAGTCAGTGTTAGAGAAAAGATTAGAATTGCAGAGTTGATTGCTGTGGAGTTCAGTTCAATAACCAGTGCTGAGCCAGCCCTGAGAGCCCCATTCCTGCAGGCAGCTGCTTTTGGCCCTCAGAGCTGAGCCCCTCCATTACCAGCTGCAGGTCCTTGCCCACGAGCTTACACTACAACAGGCCACAGGTAAAGGAAAGAGCGAGTGCTTTTCACAGAAATTCTCAGATTGAGCTCTTTCACCAAGGATATATTTTAGCATTGTGTTTTTCCACTATCTGTGTACTCAAATGAAGTGGCCCAGCAAGACTTCTTGTAATAGTGCCCCTCTAATCATGTATCAGATCCCCCCAAATGAAACTTTGATTGCCTTGTTTTCAAGAGCTCAGCTGGGAATGGCTGTGTGAGGGAGTATGAGTGACCTGTCATTGCGGGGAAGAAAACAGTGGCACTAATGCATGCTTATATCAGTGAAACAGTAGAAATGTTATTTTAACAAACAAATCCATGAATGGACTTCATGGATGGTAAAATCATTTGTCTGAAAGGCACAAGTGCAACAAAGTTAATGTCCTTTTGGTGCAATAGGACAGTGAACAGCAGAGATCTCACAATCATATCAAAATAGAGTAAACAGAGTGTTTAAAGGCTCTTTTTCTCTCTTTTTTTTTTTTTTTTTTTTTTAAGGAGCTGGAGGACCCAAATTTGTCTTTGCTTTGACCTCAGTGTGTAGAGGCAAATGCCAACCAGAAGAGGGAGCACATGTCAGCTGGAAGTCTATTCCCAGAGCTCTACCGGCTCAACTAATTACTATGCTGACGAATACAGCCATATTGGCAAAATAAATAAAAAATATAAATCCGGGCTTGCCTTCAGGAAAAGGCCAAAGCTGATCAGAAAGGAACTGATATGTATATATGCCATTGAACTGCCCTAGCAGAAGTATTTCCACGTGTAAGATTGGCTGGATTTGAGACGGAAATGTGTCACTCTTGTGCTTTCATAGTCAGCTCATGAGATCAACAGCGGGTTCCTTGCTGTGCCTCTCCCACTTACAGTTCACATAGAGATCACTTATGTAGGTAGTACGAGTCATTTCTTGCTGCAAAGAGGCCATGACCACTAATTGCTTTCCTCTTGTACTCTCTTCCTCTTTTTGCCCTCTTTTGGTTTTCCTTTTCCCTGTTGCTCCTGCTGCTGTGTCCCTCAGATCTGGTTGTAGCCTCAGTTCCTGGGCCCTGGCTTGCAGAGCAGAGGGGCAGCTGCGGAGGTCTGGCTGCCTGCGGCACCCCCGCGGCTCCTGGGTCGCTCACTCCGCGTGCAGAGCGAGCCGCGAGTCCCTGCAGCCGAGGCCAGCTGCAGCTGGCTCTGTTGGCAGGCGTGCTTGGCCTGGGGAGCAGCGAGGCTTCCCTGCCACAGGACTTTTACTGCCATCTTTTCTGCTGCCTCTGACACTGCACCACAACTCTAAATAGTTGTCTTGGCATCAAGGCTGCGCAGCCACGAACGTAGGGTGACTCAGAGGGGTTGCATGTGGGTAATTGGGAAGCACTGATTCATCCAAGAGGGACTTGCCATTCTTCCTTAAGTTTAGCACTCATGTGAGATTCTTTTCCTCCCTTTGCAGATTTTTCACCCTACATTCATTTTTTGTAGTTCTCTCTCTCCAGCACCCGTTGGCTTCTCAAGCTCTTTCTCTGTCCCCACTGACTCTTATTTTCAGTCTTCTCTGTCACATTCTTTACCCTCCACTCCCTATTCTCTATTGTTCTTTTTATTCTTGTTGTCCCCCCTTTTCCTTCTTCCTTGTTCTTGTCTCTGCCTCTTTGTTCATAATCCCATCTCTAAAGTGACATCTCACATCTTCATCCTACCAGAAAATAGTCTTGTTTGCAAGCTTACATCTATTTTTCTTTCTTCTGCTGGATATGCCACTTAAAACATCTTTGCTTCCTTGAAGGACTCTGATTAAGACTGCAAATATTTTTCTTTAAATAGTTAGAATGAAACAATGATTTGAGGAATATTTACTCAACAATTTATTTTCTCTTAAATGTATTTGCTTCTTAAATAATAATTGAACTATGTTATAGCAAAATAAAGTCTTCACAACAATCAATTAACATACAGACAATAAATTTAGAATAATTAAAAATTAAATTGCAAAGCTTTATTTGAAATTACAATTTTCCTGATCATATATGTGAGTTACATGGCTGTATATAGAAATTAAAATACTAAGTGTAGGTATTCGTTATTGTCTTTTTTTTTAATCTTTCCTGTAGTGTGACATTTTGCAAATTATTAAAAATATATGATTTTGCATATTATTATTTTTTGGTTCATTACTGTACCAAAACTAGAAAGCTGTTTTCCTTTCTCTATTATTAATAAGACCAACAGAAGAGGTATAAGTGACAGTTTGGGACAAGAGATCATTAGGCTTTACATAGTATGGAATTACTAATATTATTCTTTCCAGCCTTTTCTTTCTTTCTGAGACACTTGATCTTTTGAGCGCTTGATCTTTTTAAGCAATGCTAGGTCAAGTCAGTTATCTAAGGAATAGTTTGCTAGAGAAAACAAAAAGGCAATGGTGTCTGACAGTCTTCAAATGCACTTTGTACCTTGTTGTTTTAGTGTCAGCTATTGACAGATCTAGTTGGGGAAATTTCTGGTCCTATCAGCAACAACAATTCAATCTTCCATAGCACTTTTCACATCAGGGCACATTACAAATAGCATTATCATCCCTCTGTTGATAGCACAGGAGGTTGGGATAACTGACAGGTTATAGGTAAAGGAAAGGTTTGATTGGAAGAAATAATTTTCTAGTAGAAAACAAATACAATGTGAACTCTTTCAGTGACATTTCTTCACCATCAAAATAATCTTACATGAAAAAATTTCAAATCTTGCTGAAATTGCCCAATCTATGATCTGACTTTAGATATAGTTGCAAAAATAGTGAAATTAGGGTAGCTTTTAGTGACATTGTTTTGGCTTAGTCAGGTTTTTTCTTTCTTTTTCTTTCTTTTTTTTTTTTTTCTTTTTCTTTTTCTTTTCTAAAGTACAAGTTCAGTCTCTGGTCTCTGAGGAAACATTCCTTCTCTACCACACAAGTGGTAAATAAAATCTACAAATAAATTCTATTTCCCCAAATGTATAGGATACAAAAAAATGTATTCATTAGTGTGAGATATAAAAATGTAGACTCACACTTCTGAAATCTACGGCTGTTCCTTTCACACTTGTGCCAAAGGCAAACAAACATAATTCTCCCTGGCAGCTGGACGACATTCCAAACAGCCACCACATTAATTCACTCACCTCCATCAGCCTCCGCCTGCAACCTGCACAGCTTGCTGCCAGGAAGCCTGGCAATAAATTCCAACTCTAAATACCAAACAAGGTAGAAAATGCCATACAATGCATTATTCCAAAGGACAAAAATGGGCTTGCATGATAAGGATACTGAGCAAGGGGCTCTTCCACTGCCTTTTGGAGTTCTCCTTATTGCCCTTATGGAGATTGGCAGCTGCCACAGAAAATGTAGGTTTGCACTGATAATTGAATTCTGGATTTTTTACTCAAAATTTGAGTCATTTTTTAGTAACAAGCAATAGCTAGATGTTTGGTTAAAACTAAAATTTTTTATGTTGATGATATGCAAACTAATGTTAACACCTGATGTCATAATGAGAGATCAAACCTGGAGTTGCTGTGTATTCAACTGCTTCTGGAGAAGGGTGTTGGGGACACTGTGCTGCAGCTCTGCAACATCTCTTAGTGAGGCTTTTTATTTTCTCTCCAACAAACTATATATGAAAAGGCAGGTAAGTACCAAATTATAACAGCATCTATGGTTATAGATTATGTTTATTTATATATATATATTCATTTTGGTTTGGGTTTTTTGTACCATGTATGTACACAAAACCTTTCTACTTTTCTCTTGGCTTTTAAGTTGTTTTTCTTTTAATTTCAAGAAAAATCTCAAGAACTAAAAGTAAGTCTGTTCTTGGAGGAAACAGAATGCACCTTTCTCACCTAACAGCAAATGCAAACAAAATGGCCACTATCTCAGGAAATAGATAATTTCTCATCAAGTTGGAGGTAGAATATGCAATAAAGACATCACAAACTCAAAGTTGTTCAAATGTGGGCTGGTTCTGTGGCTTTTTTTGTGTTCACCTTTTTCAGAAAAGCTGTATTTCATTCTGAAATGAAATTAACACAGTATATTAATTTTGTTTTCCCTGAAATAATTTTCAGGAGTTCAACCTAAAGGAACACCCAGCAAACTAAGTTTTCCAACTTCTTGGGTTCTATGAGTATGAAGATCTGAGAAGGAAAACTCAACAGAGCAGCTGTCAAAAAAGGTTATTGCTGGTTTGGCTTAAGATTGCACTCAGCACACAAGTTAGCCATTCTGTACATTCCAGCCAAAAGTAAGTGGAATAAAATAAAAGTAAAGAAATAAAATCATTCTCAGAAATGTAACAGGCATTTGAACTCTCAGAAAAGTTTTACTCTGTGTTTTGAGCAAGGTTAATGACAATAATTTCATGCAAACTGCTTCCACACATGTTAGTTTTACGAACTTTGTGTTAGTTCACTGCATCTAGGGATGGTAAAAAGCTCCCTCTGTTTGATTAGTCTTCTATCTTGACTTTATCTTTTTAGAGTTTTGCAAAGCTGATAAAAATACAAAAGTTCACACAGAAGAATTTATTTGGATTTCAGTCAAAGCTTTGATAAAATGAGCTTCTGTATCAGCAAAAGTAGCTCGTTTTTGAACAACAGGGTAATTCTTGAAAAGGTATTTTACACCTTAGAGAAGCATTACTTGGGAAAACCTTATACCCTGTAGATCTATGCACGTTTCATGCATTCTTTGAGTGAGCATTTACTCCTCAGTACAACTGTGATGTGTTTTCAGTGCTTCTTTTTGCAGAATAGAGAGGTCATTCAGGTGATCTCAACTTTTCTTGTTGTTTTTGAAGTTGCACTAGGATCTCTACCTGTAGGCTGTTTACTATGTTGAGTGGCTGTTTTTTCTGTACAATTAGAGCTACTATGAGCTTTCTAATACAAATTGAATTCAACCCTGTTTATTCCTCCTGCCCAAATCTATTTGCCCTATATTTTCTGCCACAGGATCCTTGCCTGAGATGGAGTTATTTTCCACAGGTTACAAACTTTGCAAATGTCTTCCTTAATTTTTTTTTTCAGCATAGTTGAATTACTTTCCTGCATAATTTTGATTTAGTCCACTCTCCACTAGGACTGATGCTTTCCAGTTACATGCTTTTCTTCTTCATGATTTTATTCATCCCAGAATAATTTACAGTGTTCTGTAGACTTCCTAAAATAGCAGTGTGGTGTAAGGAGCTATAGGGTCAACAGGTCTTGCTGTAATGGCTTCCTAGGCAGGGACTAAGTGCTTCAGTCCTTTCACATTTAAAACTACTGTTGACCTCAACAAAGCATAAGGAGATAGTTGGATTTAACTGTCTTCACCTCAAAAAGGACATGCACTGAGCAAAGAGACAAAATTGGCTAGGAGAAGTACACTTTAATCTGCACTTGCTAGTCTTCCAGTGCTTCAGTTTTTTCATACCAGCTGCTGAGCTTTAAGTGGCTTTGCTTTCAGGGTTTTTTTTTAAGTTAATTTTTCTTTACAGAAATGACACCACTGTGCTGTATTTTTGCTTTACCTTCTTAGTGGAGATTTACAATCCAAATTCCAGAACAAGAACTGCTTTGGACTGGGGGGATGGTGATGCTCAGTTTTGAAAAGTCTCAAGATTTTATCTTGAGTTTCAATATTTGCTTCTTCATTTATAACTGCCATTCTTGGATGTGAGTGAACCCATGACCGTTTTAAGCTGTTTTTTCTTTGTGTGCGTTTCTACTCCTCACAGTTGTAACATCAAAAAATATAAATTTGATAAAAGATTAGAAGTTTAAAAATTACATCTTATTTTTTCTGGAATTTAAGATTTTTAAGCCAATCTCATTTTTGATACCTCTAGGATGCCAGTTTTAGGGTTAACAAAACTATATGCTTCAATGTGATTTGAAACCTAGGGACTTAACAGAGCTTTAAAGAACATCTGACAAAAAAGACACAAAAAGGAAAAAAAAGGAAACACACAAAAACCGGAAAAAGACACTTTTAAAAAATGTATTTATAATTCAGTTAGTATTTAACAGGGATAAAATGAAGATCCTTATTCTTCATTTTCAATTACTTTCCTATCATATCTGCTAAATTTGCAGGTCAGAATTTTTTTTTTTCAGCTGGCAACCTGCAGCTTCCACACGAGATTTGAAAGTAAAAAATATTCATTCTGCCTCATAGGTCACTGATGGTAATAAAGATTCCACAATAGGAAATTAGCTGGCAATTTGGTTGATGATGTACAAAAGAGAATAGAAGCCCGCTCGCCCTCCCAGAACTCCTTGGCTCTACAGAGCTAACAATAGTAAAAACAGGCTTTTGGTCAGAAAAGTAAGCAGCCCTAATTCCAGGGTATTCCAGCAGGGAGCTGCTCCTTTGGATAAGAGCGTGTTCTTTAACACTGCTGCCCAACAATTTGCTTTAGGCTGCTGGTGCTCAGCACTGGGGAAGCTGCACCACCAGCCACCAGGGCAGGGAAAGGAGAAAACAGAGATACCAGGTTTTGGGTGGTAAGGTCCTTCAAACTGAAAAGCCAGCAGAGATGAGATGTGCTCTGTTCCACTGGAATTAGTCACTGGAGCAAACAGGACTCAGCTCTCCTGAGCAGCTGCATGACAGCTGGGATTATCTCCTTCATGAACAAGAGCTGGTGTTTTTCTTTCTTCCTGTACCTAATAAAGAAATTGCAGTCACTTTAAGAAAGAAGTGTTCTTACACCCAGGATCTTTCTCTTATATGATCTTTACACAGAAATTCATCTGTATCAAAGAATCTTCAGAGATATTAAAATGCTTGTGGCTCTGTCTCTTATTCCTCCCCAGAAGATGAGGAAGAACAAGGCATAAACGAGGACTACAAGTTTAAGTTTGTTCACAGTCTGTTCCCTGGGTAGAGCAACTACGTGCATGAGCAGCTTATAACCCCTTAGAAGGTTAAAATCTTGCCTGTGGCAAGGATTACTTTAGTGAAAATGCATTAATAACATGGGTTTGTCTGCAATGATATAGTCATGTGTCTGACTCAATATTATTACCAAGAATAATTAACTCGGCAACGGGGAAAACACACGTGTACACAAATGAGGTGCTGATGTTCATGAGATAATTTTCATTTATCATGAACTGTCTCACCTGCTTTCTGTTCTGTATGCCACCTCAACCTCTGAGTCTAATGTGAAACAGCTTGAAATGCATTAAGAACCAAACAAGCAAAAATGTGTATTTCCAGATAAAGTTTTCCTTTCCTCTTCAGAGGTAAAAGAAGCACAGGTCTTGGATGAAGTGGTATTTAGTGTTGCATCTGGGATAGATTCAATGGGGGGAACAGTGAAAGAGAGGGAAAGCACTAGAGATAGCAGCCTGCAAAATTTTGGCATTATAAAACATGGAATGGCTATTTTCAGTTATTTTAGAGGATTCTTGTACCACAAAGAGTTTTATATTAAGACGTTTAAGAGTTTTCTATTAATACAACTCATGCAATATCAGAAGCCTTATTTAGTGAAAATACATTCAGAATAAAATAATGTTTAACATTCAGATGCAGGGCTTCAGTACTATATTGCTACCCCCAGCCTTTTGGAACACATTGCATTTGTAAACCCAGTGAAAAATCACAGATGTCTGTCATTGAAAGAAATTAACTTTATCCAGTTTGTTTCTTCCTACAAAAGTAGACAACCATATCATTCCGTCTGGGCATTTGCCAAATCCTTTGGGATAATTGGATAGAGATGCCGTGGAGTTGTGAACAGTTGTAGTTCTGTTGTTGACCTACAGTAGCTCTGTTTTATTTCTTTTTTCTGGTGTGAACCTTCCTTGAGGATTGTCTGCTCTGTGGATTTTATCTTCTCCTTTCTGGTAGGTTTCTAGATACCATGTTGTCTTGGAGTGCAATGGAACCATCTGAAGAAACATTACTGGCTGCAGGAGGATCCCTGGAGAGATTGACAACAGATTGCCCTCAAGTATCTGCTGAAGCAGCAGGAGACATTCTTGTAACAGGCAAGAAGAGACAGTGGTGTGGTGCAGCACTTCTTAACAAAGAAGCTGGAAAAGAGGAATCCCTCTCTGCTTCCAACAGAGGAAAGGGAATCCTTTCTTCACTTCTGAAAGCAAATAAAAATGCCAGCTCTAGTAAAATCATCTTTTACAGAGCTACAGCCCTGGGTTATGTAATATTCCTTTGATGTCAAACAACAACATTGGGGATTTTCCTCCAGTAAGGCTACAGAATTTGGCCTATTTAAAATTACTAGATTATCCTTCAATTTGAAATCAGTTTTTGCAAGACAAATTGGTCTTTTACATTTATTCTAATGCATAGAGGAAATAAGATTAATTCATTAATATCTAGGTTGCACTGTTGTAAAACTTTGGGTTTTTAAATCCTATGACTCAACTATTACGGTGTTGTTTTGATATCATTTTAGCAAACATTCTGAATCCCAGAAAAGTTCATCACCTGGCAGTTCTTTTTTCCTAAAGGAGCTTAATACTATTGCAAAGGAATCAAAAACCATTTAGGAAGTTTTACTTGAGACCACAAATTTTGTGGAGGCACAATTTCACCAAGTGATTAGCTGGAGGCCAAATTCTCCAAATCCTAAAATCACATGTGTGTTCCTTTCACTTGAAAAGGACTCCCAGTTTGAACGACTTTTCATGCAAATAGGGATCTGCACGATTTGTCCTTTTGTGGCAGGGCTGATATCATGGCTTTGCTGTGTGTAGTTAAACAGATTTTTTTAAAGGTTCATCAGGAAAGTGGAAACAGATTTCCCTCAACTAAATGTTTATGGTTGAATTTCAAAACGCTGCCCTTGTCAGAGGTTAAACTATTCCCTGCCTCTCTCTTATAAGCATTTTAACTATCTACATTAAATACTGTGAATAGTAAGTACAAGGAATAAGGGCACAATATAAGCACAAGAAAGTATAAAACAAAAGGGCAGTTTCATGGTCCCTATTAAAACACACTTAAAGTCTCTCCAGCTGCTAGTGTTTAACCAACAAAAAGTATGGTTTCACACCAAAAAACCAATCTGTTCTGTGAATTAAAGCATTTAGAAGGGCTTAGTAACAGAGGTAAGCACTTACATATATGAACAAAATCAATGGCTCTATACGTATCAATGCAGATAATGCTTCAAAACTGGGGGAAAAGGTGTATAGAATAACTGGACATGGGTCTGGTTAGAAATTGATCCAAGAAAAGCCCCAGTACCTGAACCATTGTGGTAAAATAAATAGAAGTGTGTACACATAGAAGTGAAGTTCTAGAAATGAAGCCAAATTTCTAATTCCATAGCATCCCTTTCCATCCTGTTGGACAGGAATAAAAATCTGGCAGCTTAGACCTATTTTTTCAAAGGTCATGACTTGTTTTCTGCATGGAGAGAGTCAGAACTTTTTCCCATGAGGGTGTAGCTAGAAATGTTTATATACACACCACTGAACCTGTTGTGCCCCATGTCCACTCTTTTTCAATGCCAATATGCTCTATCAGTAATGCAGCAGCCTGATTAGCTACAGAGATCTAACTGTGTCATGAAAGGCCTAAGGAAAACAAAAATATGTCTTCCAGCCAGGAGTGCCTGTTTCCAACATTTGTTTCCAACCTGCCAGGTGTTTCATAAATATATGGTGCATCTCTTCCCTAACAACACCCATGAATAAGAGGATGCTGACCTCAGTCAATATCTGCTCTTTTAAAAAAATTACTTACTGGCTTATTTTTCTGCTTTTCTCTAGTTTGCCCTAGAGTTTCCTTTAGTTTCTTCCTACTGTTCTAGATTTCTTGCCCAAATTTTGTTATATTTTCATTTCCTTGTTAATTTTCTTCTTCTTTTCAATCATATTTTTGCTCTATTTGCAGTTTGCATGTCACTTCATTAACTCTCCCTATCAAGTTTTTGTTCTGTATTCTGCTTTACTTTTGTTCCATGTTTCATAGACTCTCTCCTGACTGCCCTTGCTTCGTTTCATTCATCTGCACGTCTTTTTTCTGCCTAGCTCCTTATTTCCCTTTTCTAGCTTATGATCTCCTTCACTGCACCTTTATGCTTACATTCCACCTGTACATGGAAATCCTGACAGAATAGTATGGACATAGCTCAGTCAAGACTAGGAGAGAAGATATTCACACCTTATTCTTATCTTTCCCTGCAAATGATGTGAAGAGAATTAACTGCTCAAGGAATCAGTGAGAATTTCCCTTAATGTGGCAAAATCTGTGAAAACTTTTTGGATAGTAAATGGGACAGTTTGAACGCTAGCCAGTGACAGGGACACACAGGTAGAGCTAGAAGGAGCTGCTTTTTCGAGAGAGCTTGTCAAGGAAATGAAATAAATTTTGTCCAAACAAAAAAATCCAAGCAAGCAACCAACCAACCAAATCTTCCCCCCAAACCAAAAAGCCTAAACCAAACCAAACCAAACCAAACCAAACCAAATCAAACCAAACCAAACCAAACAACAACTAAGCAAGCATTTAACCAATCAAAAAAACTACAACACACCAAAAAACCCCAAACCAAAATCATAAGAGAGGTAGCAAGCAGACAGTATTGACTGTAGACACTTTTCTGTCTCTAGAGTGCATTTTATACCAAAGGTGCAATAACCCCCAAACAAAAAGTCCTCACCCTAGAAAACTCACAACTTACCAAAACTTTTTTTAATATTTGCTTTATGTTCCTTTTATTTCTTTGATGTCTTCACATTATTTCTTCCCATTTAAGTTTCCTATCTTCTTCTATTTTGAGGTATTTCCTCTTACCCTGGGCAATAGTTGGTGCCCTGCTTTTCTCTTCTGCCTTTTGTGTGCAGCCCTCCCTGTCTCTCTGGACCACTCCTGTGGATCCTTCTCCTTCCTGTGTTCGTGACTCTGACTCTTCATGTGCTCTCTTTGTATTAATCTTTTAACCCATCTATTTCATCATACTTTCAACGCCTCAAAGATCTTCTCTGCTAGCTTCTCCCCACATGACAAATTATATAGTCATGCCCTGCTGGTATAGCCACAGAAACTCTCTTCTGCTTTCATTGCACGTGCTCTTGTTCTCTCCTATGCACACACATTGCACCAGCACTTCAAAACTAAACTGAATATGTGGATATATGAAGATTTTCCCTATATGTGCTTGTCATGTAAGCTCAAACGCTGCTTTACATGTTCTTGCCAATTTATGTGGGAATTGTAATATAACCTCCTACTAAAATATGTTTAATTTTTCTTCCGCGCTTCCTTTTAGATCACTTTTTGACATGTGCGGACAACCTCCTTTTCATGTATTTTCTCTTTTCATGATGAATCCATCCTCAGATGACTTTTAAATAAAGATGTTCATATTTTGAGTGATAAGGCATCAGCTGGACTGTAAGTAGTTGAGCGAGTGTTGTGGGAGACAGATTTGCTCCTCTAGTTTGGAAAAACTCTCCAGATTTTCTTAGGAGAGGGTTTCAAATTTTTTTATCCCTGAAAGAAACAAAGGAGCATCTTTATTTTGGTAGCATCTTGCTGAACAACAGGGTTGGAAGAGTATCCTTACTTGATCTTAGGAGGAAACTTGTTTGACTTTTCAGAGGACAATACTTATAGAATGCTCTTATCACACTTGATTTTAGGGTTTGGGTTTTTGTTTTTTTGACTTCAGGCATGCCATAGAAGAAATTTAAAACTAAGGTAAGAGCAGTTTCATGACAGAAGTGGAGTTCCTCAAAACAGTGCAAAAAAGAACAACCCTAACTACTGATTCTTATGTGCTTATGACTGAGGTGTAAAGAGTACAATGCTACCAGCCCTTCTTCAGGGCTAGGTAAGTGGCACAGAAAGGCTGACACACATAGAGAATCTGATTTTATCAGGACTCAGGGAAAATTATTTTAACTTTTCTCGAAGTAATTTTCCCTGCTCTTGCCCACCCAGGTAACAACAGTATGGAGACATGACTGCCAGCCTTTGTGCTGGAGGCATTTCCTGCAGCCTGCCTGCCAGCCAGCAGAGCTCTGCCAGTGCTGCAGCTGCAATGAGGGAAGGCAAGCCCTTGCAGAGGTCACCATGCAGCCTGGCTGGGCCCTGTGCCTGTGTGAGCAGTGGGCAGAGCCCCAGCACAAGGCACACCCCAGCTACCCACTGGAGATAGAGGTGCACTCAAGGTGTACCTTGCCAACAGCCCTTCAGAGCTGTGGCTCTTGGCCTCTGCAATGTTCCCCTCACCAAGGCCCTCTCAGCTCCCATGAGACTTCCATTTGTTGATCACTGGGGTGCTTAAAACCTGAATCTTGACTACTCTTCATCAGACCTGTCCGTTGTCCTCTCTATTCAAGGCCTACACCACACAGTTACACCCTGTGATCCAACCTACACATGCCTCAGGCTGTTCTCAGGCTCCTCACTCAACCTAATATCAATCAATCTTACTCATCAGCTTCACTGGGAAATTTTTACAAGGAAAAAGGAAATATTCTGCTCTTCAGACTGCAGTTAGACTTACTGGTGGGTGCATACATGCTCAGTGTGTCTCAGGGGTTTCAATTCCTCAGATCAAAAATGGACATCTGATTAAAATACAAGGCAGCTTTCTTCTGTACAGGATGCTAAAGTTTCTTTCTAACAATGGACAATGGAGGAAGCCATGGAACTGAGGGGGAAAGTCATGTGTACTGAGAACCCAATTTAATCTGGAGTTCCTATGCAGATCTATTGCTTTCTTAGTTTCAGGATCTCCATAGTGTTTCCAGGTCATTATGCCAGCCAGGGAAGTTCTCAATGCCCATCAGCAAGCAATGCTGAAAGACCTGCACCTTACTTGTGCCTCAGGAAAGTCAGTGCTTTTGGTCTTACAAATAAAGCAGGAGTAGAAGTCAGATAGACTTGGACAGCAACTCTGAGAGCATGTGCTTGTCTTCCAGCAAGCTTTGGCCAATCTTTGGTAGCAATTGAAGCAAACTATCAATTAAGTGTTTGTATCATTTCATAATGAAATACCATCATATTCTAAGCATCAAGTTATTATTTGCATAAAATGATGTCACACTTTTACAGTCACCTAATTTCTCTTATGTTAAGCAGTTTCCAGGCTGATTCACCTATATGCCAGTTATGGCACAGAACAGACTCCTGCCCAGTGGTCTTTGTTTCGGGCTTGATACTGCTTTGGTTTAAAATCTTCATAGTGGTGGGTTCCACCTATATTTTGTGTGTGAGAAAGCAGGCATGCACACTGTCACTGACTTCTGACCCCACAGAAAGCCCCACAAGATCAATGTTTAGTCTCATGCATTAAATAATGTCCATGAGCCTAGGACATGCCTCCAGTGGTGATGAAGAAACTTGTGCCTGAGCTGGCATGACTGATAAGTGGTAGAAATGTGCCTGAACAAACGAGTTCTGCCTTACCCCATGCTCTGCCAGCCCCTGTCTAGCTCATTTGCACAGCAGGGCTCTGTGCCATGCCAGATGCTGACGTGGCTCCCTGTGAGCTGAGGGATCACTGCTGGGCTCAGTGTGGAGACAATGCTAACGAGCTCTGACTCCCAGGGAGCGGTGGTGCCCAGGAGGAGGACGTGCAGAGGAGAGGAAGAGGCTGACTGCTGTCTCCTTTTTTCCATTGCATTCTCATTTTATATTCTTATCATCTTATGTATATTTTAATTACTTATATTTATGCTTTTCATTACTATTTTCTCTCATTTCTCTTATTAGATTATAAAAATATCTATTGATATTTACTCCAAGAATCTTGAATGCATGGGAAACCCTTGGTGCATCTTCTGAAGAAAGATGCTATACAAAGAAAACTTCAGCATAATGCTGCCATCACATCTATCAGGCAACATATCTCACATCTTTAAATGCAATGACTAAAATCAATAGGCAAGTAAATAATACGATGCACTTGAAACAGAATTGGGGCATTGCACTGAGGACAGAAATATCCCATAGCTTTTTTGGAAGAATGTCTGACCATAGAGTTGTGTGTGTAAGTTTAGGTGTAGAAAGTCATAGACAACTTTTAACAAAAGCTTCTGACTCTGCAAAGCAATTCTAGTTTTGTATAACAAGAATTAATTTTTAGCCATAGAAGTCCTGCAGCATGAAGACAGTGAAAATGAGCAAGAAGTACTCTTACAGATAGAAAATCCAGTCATATACCATTTTTAACCAGGGATTTTAAAAAAGCTTCTGCTCAATATATGTGCAAAGTGGATAGTTTTCCCTATTTTTTTAAAATTCTTATACAGATGGTTGCAAGGCAGGGATTTGGAAAATATCTGAACACAAACTTCACAAGACAAAGATTTACAAGTGCTTGCATCTAGATTTCTGATAGGGGAGCCAGACATCAGGGAAAAATTTTTCTTTCTACTCAAAAATATTGGAACTATACAGACGAATTGGGCACAGAAGATAGTGTATGTAAGGGCAGTTGGATTACTGAAAATAGAAACTCTTAAGAATAACACGGAGCCATTTTGGAAGAGAATTCTCTATCTGGAGAGCACAGCAGACTGGCCAAACTATATGAAGGATATCCAGGAACCTGGTAAGCAGATGTGAGGCATGTGGGGAAATGTGGTCCAAACACCAAAAGAGGCTATGAAAAACTGCAGCATCCCTTGCAGGCCTTGGAGCATAGTAGGAATAGACATTCTGAGAAAATGCACCAAAAAGTTACAATTTTGAGCTAGAAGATTGTAAGTATTTGTATATCACTTTTAAATATGAAGTTAAAGCACTGTCACAGCTGAGTGTAAATTTAGCACATATTCCTTTTTTTTCGAGCTCATGTTGTGAATCAAACTGTTTTCCAACTGAGAGAGGGTAAATTAACCCAGGAAAGTGTTTGCTTTAGTGGTTGCAATGACCTCAACAGAGTGTGAGACCCTATCTTTGCAAAAGGCAAAGAAAAAATACAGCCAGCCCTTCCTGGATAAAGAAATACACGTACCAAGAGCCTGAACAACATCCTGCTGCTGCACACAATGTTGTCTGCATATTTCTACATTCACAGCCTCACCACCACTGTCACTAGTGGTGGTGAGAGGATGAGGAAGAACAGTGCATGTGAAAAGATGAGAATTCACTACAACCAAAACCCTGACTGCCTTCTAAGCAGGAGACTTTGTTGTAACTGGGGATCTCCCCAGAACAAACTGTAACCTTGAAAAAACTCACGGCATTGAAAAAGGAAATTCTTGTCAATACAATACAGCAATGGGCAAGCATGTGCTTCTCTGAGACATTATTACAACACTGGGTCATTGACATTGCTATGAAGGAGAGTAAGATCCACCTTCACTGAGATATGATCAGCTCTGCATTGAGAAACTACAGCCACCGGAAGGATTGACTGCAAGACAGCCTCCTGGCACTGTCAGAAGATAAACACTCATTAAACTCCTACGGGGTATATCTAAGACCCTGTGCTACAGCACAGTGTGGAGCAACACCTCTCCAAGCCCCGAGGAAAATATCTTAGATCCTACACACAGTTAAGAAAAGAGAAAGAGACAGATGAGTGTGTTAAAATATGTATGATGTTAATGAATTTCAGACTTCAAGGGTGTGTAACAGAATGCTAAGCACATAAATTGGCTGTGGTAGTTGCAATGAATTTTGGTATCTTTAATAAATGCAGTAAATGGAACATTAGTATAAGTATAGTTCCTATGGGGACATTGTCACAAGTTTATTTACTGTATAAAACATGCCCATTTTTACCCTGTACTATTGGCTGATATCAGTAGCATTTATAAACTGAAAGCCCACCTGTGCTGCCACAATAAAGGCAAAGGAAGCATCAGCAACAATACCTACATGAGATTTTATATAAGTATTTCACGTAACAGCAGAGACCATACACAGGAAGGAGGTTTAGCATAATCTTCACTAATCTCCTGGGGGTGAGTGGCTGCTTTACATAGGTAGCTGTGCAAATTACACAAACTACTGATGATACTGTCTAAAGTGGTGTGAGGGTGCTTACTCATTCTCCAAGATGAAGTGTAAAATTACTTTAAGAAGCTGGTTAGAGAAAACAGCATCCAAGGCTAAAGGAATACACTAGGCTATCAAATGGTCTTGACTGTCTCACTACCCTCACTTTTAAAACTGAATGAACCTGGGCTTTCACAGTCAAGTAATTTGGAGAAATCCACCTCCAGGCAGCTCTTTGCCTCATGTCCTCCTTCCTTACAACCTTCTGGGACTGGTGATGGTCAGGAAGGGAATGCCAGAGGACCTCCCTCCCCTTGGCCCCTTGGCCCACCTCCTCAGCACTGTGGAGAGATGGGGAGCAAGTTCTGCTGTGGGTGGGGCCGCCCACCTCTTTCTCTCCTCACTTCCCTTCACCAGTTAATGTGCTCTGGAGTGGAACACCCGATGCTCAACCCTGTTGCTTCTCTACTTCTCTAACCATTAAAGCTGTTGCACACAACAGCATACATAGACATATAAGAGAGGCAGGCAGTGAGTGGAATTTTTTTCCTGCACTTGTATCCAGATATGTTCAGCTTGGATATAATTTGGTCCTACATAAGGAAGTGAAAATATCTTCCAAATTTTTTTTTTTTTTTTTTTTTTTTTTACTTCTAAATTACTCAGTACATTTCTAAGTTTGACTTAACCTCTGAATGTTGATAGTCAGTAACTTCCTGAATATAACCTCCCAATGAACACTGCAGCCAGAAAGGGTGCAAGGGATCCAGGAGCATGCATGAAGGGCAAGGAAGATGGTGTTGTTGCTACACTTAGCCATGGTAGGACTCATGATGGGCTACAGACCATCCTTTGTGTTTTCAATCCGTAGAGGATGCTAAGGGATTACACAGACTATGAAGAGTCATGGGACTGATTAAACCACTAGACAAATCTTTATAGCATACTCTAAGAGTTTAATATGTTGTTTTAGAAAAAAAGAGGCTAAGAGTTGAGATGATCACAGACTGTAAGTATCTGTGCAGGAATATGATTTTGATAAATAAGAGTTACTCTAGCAGACAAAGGCATAATAAGATTTAATTGCTGGAAGCTGAATTAAGGGAAATTCAAAATAAAAATAAGGCTCAAAAATGTAAGGGCAAAGATAGTTTTTCCTTGAAACAATTCACTAAGGTTGCTGTGGGCTCTTCATTACTGGAAATATTTTAATTGAGATTGGCTGTTTCTCTAAACTTTTCCTTCAGTTCAAACAGGAATTAATTCAGGGAAGTCCCATGGCTTGTATTATAAAAGAGGCCAAGCCAGATGATCACAGTGGCCCCTTCTGACTTTTTCATTTATGAGCTCTGATATAATCAGACCCTAGCACAATATAGCCACAGGCAAAAACACTTCCTATTCATCACAGATTATTATAAGAAATGTAACATCTTCTCATTATAAATCAGGCAGTACATTTTATGGCTGCATTAAGCTGGTAAAACATAACTCTAGTTTCATGTGTCTTTCACTCATTACCTTAAAAAACCTCAAAACATTTACCCAGCTCTTCCCAACTATTCAGCATAAAGTGTTTAAATGTTGAGAACAATGAGTTCAGGCTCCAATACCGCTGAGCTGTCTTTCAGTAAGAACACACAACATGTATCCTAACAAATGAGCAACCCTAAAGTAAACCCTGCATCACTATCACCTGGATGTACCTACACCTAATGTCCCCTTGATCTTTGCACAGAACTCTCATTGCGTACACAGCCAGAGCAGTAAATGGCTCTAAGGGGGTAGATACTGTTTCACAAAAAGGTTTAAGACAAACACAGGCAGCAGAGAAGTGCTGATTTAGTAACAGAGTATTTTACAGCAAAGAAGGTCACAAATTGGCAGTATTAAAGGTTTTATTTTGGTTACTTGACAAGTGCGAATAAATGCTGTACAGAACAGGTAGTCAAGTGCCAGCAATATTTTTCTTTTGAAAATGTTATCTTCACTTCAATCTTCAGTAGAATATAATCAGTCAATCATAAAGCTGGCTGTTCCAGGCAAATACTTTTACCATTACACAATCCTGTGTGAATATTGGGTTCACACAGTGGAGACATAATCCTGCAAACACTGAAGAAGACAATATTTTCTAATCCAAGAAGAGCCCATTTCACCTTTAGAGATAGGAAATGAATCTTTTCAGAAAGTGGCTTTTAAAATGAGCTAAATTCCTATTCCAGATAGACTCTCTTAAATTTATTTACAAAGCTGAACCTTTTGTTATTAGACAGAAAGACAGACAAACAGTTTATCTCCAGCATATTTTTCATGCACAGTCCAGGCAGTATCTTGTGACCAGATTCACAGAATAAATCATTTAAAGTAATGTACAGCTTTTAGAAACTAGGTAGTTAAAAACAAGCAAGGGACTTAAGGGTGACTTTAAGCAGAAAACAGAACAAAGTTTGTTGGTATACCATAAATCCAGCAGTTTCATGTTAGCCACTGATTCACACCAGCTAAATTTACCCAAACTGTCCCAATCAGACTCTCAGTTACTTATTTTTTTAAAGTTCATCAGGAATTAGTGTATTTTTTAAAATTACATTTCTATTTTTTGTAGTCATAACAAAAGAAATTTCAAAACAGCTGTGGAGTCTCATTAATCACCTTTTCATCAGAGCTAGATCATATTTTCAGTGATGGGAAGTAGTTGTCACAAAATATTGCCACAAAATATTTACATGCTTATCATCAGCAATAGAGGTGATTAAAAATGCAGGGGGATCAACTTAATGAGCCAACAAGCAACGACTTGTGGAAGAAGTCTGAGTATGCTGCAGAATTACCAGCAGAGCTCCAAACTAATAGCATCTTTGGGGTTTTTTTTATTTTAATGGTCCTGACTGATCTCTACAGTACCACATTCCAAATCTCATCCCACTTCTGGCTGCCTATGAAATGTCCCACTGACCTCTCCTCTAGACATGCCCCTTCTATTTCTGATACTGTCTCTTCTTTGTTATGTCTTTTTCTTTAGACTGAATTACTTTTTTCCTCTCACTTGGACACTTACTTAACTTATACTATTTGAATTCAGCTTAAAACCATGGAAAGCAAAGTCAGCATTTTATCCTCTTCCCCATAGCACATAAATGTCGTGCTTTGAGTTGTCCCTTCATGTTTTTCCTTCCCAAAATGGTACTTAGGCAAATAAAATTTACAGGAAATATATTACTGATAGATGTAATATAAGATTAATGGTTTTGATATGTGCATTGCCTTTTCATAAAGGAGTTGACTTTGTGATATAATTTTTGATTGCCTAAGATCCACGAGTGGACTTGCATGCACCAATAACTTACAATCACACTGTTGTGCACTATCAGGAGTAAAAAATATCTATTGGCTGAGAAAAGAAATTAAAGATTATGTACTTTAATCCCAAGGAAGATGTATCAAAGCAACCTAAATAAAGGCAAAACACCTAAAAAGAGCATCTATCAGAAGATGAAAGGGGGCATGTCAGTGAGACTTTATGATTTATAGTAGTTCTGCAGTTGCAGGCTGTGATGTGGGAATGTGATGTGTTTTCTCAATAGGAGAAATAAGTGCTCCAAGTTGATCCTTAAATAAATGTATAAAGTGCTGGAAAGCATGAGCACAGACTATGGCTTGAGAAGTGTAAATACAGATATGAAATGACTGCTCTTGAGTGCAGGAGGCTGGGTGATAGAACAATGAGAATGAAAAGTATATAGTGCTCCTTAAAGAGTTTACTGTTTAGTGAAGAATAAAATGAACATACTGTCTTCAGTCCTACACTCCCTCTTTCTTCCTGCCTTTTATTACATTGACAAATTTGTTTGCTTTTGAAAAAAAATTATGATTTTTAAAAAATAACAGCCTCTGTTATATCTTAATACATTGCTTCATTTCTTCAAAGGGTTCAGCAAACATTGCTAAGCCCTCCTAAAAACATGTCTCTAAAATATTCCTGTGAGATTGGGAAACTGAATCCTGCAGATGAGATGACTCAACTGTGGTCTCATATTTAAAGCTTCTAAGTGACACTGTTGTACAAATAATGATTACATTTATAAACAATACCATTAAAGGGCTGATAATGGAACCAAAGGTAGAACACAGGATTTGCTGCTTTTTTTAATGTTGTGGGTCACAAACCCTGCTGTAGAAATTCATCTAATATTGTTCTTCTTCATTGTGTTCTTACTTCACTGTATGAGCCTCTTACCAATGAGTAATCAATTCCTGAACTATCAGTTTAAAAAGTTTTACGTTATGTCTCACTTTCACTTTAATCAAATGGTGTCTATGATCCATTCTAAATATCTTGTAGTATGCGCTTTTTGTATGTTGAAAATCCAGTGTCATCTAAGGAGGTTCAAATACTGCTGGGTGTTCCATGAGTCCAACAAAAGAACATCATGGTCTACCCTGGCCATCTGACTAGGAAAATGTCCTTATATCAGCAAATTGGTCCCAAAACTAACAAGTCAAACTGAAAGAGTGAAGACTGCCAGTTCACTCAGAGAATCTCTCTTATTAATGTCAAGGTTCTTTTCATAATCAAGCTGAAGTGAACTTAAGGTACAATGTGAGTCTAGTTTGCTGTAACTACCAAATATACATGTGTTGCTTTCTCTTTAAAGAAACCTTTAAACCTATGACAAACTTGCAGAAAAAGGAAATTTACAACACCCTTACTCTTGCCTACCCAAATAGCTGAGATACAGGTTTGCCTCAGTATAGCAGTAATAGGCAAAAATATAGTTTGTAAGAATATGTCAGAATATGACAAATACCGTAGAATACAATATAATGCATAGAACTATGTATTCCATAGTGTGGGTATTAAAGTTTTCTGAAATGACATTCTTCAGCTGGGTCATCCTCATATAGATAATCTCTTCTACAATTGTGTTTTGAAGATCTCAGAAAGCTTTCTCAGAAAAAAATTGTTTGTAATTCGTCTTACAGGACATATTTTTATGTGTGGCTGCTCTGCATCTTTGATGAGTTTATCAAAACTTTAGGCACTGCTTGGCCTATAGTTAATAGGAAATAATATTTTTCTGTTAACTCATAGAAATACCAAATTCAGCATTCTCATTTTGGAGCACTCCCTTGAGAACACTGTGACTGTAAACTAATAAAGTGCACTACATTAATTTCCGTGGTGTCTGACAGATAATTCACTGTTCCACACTGAGGTAAAATTCGGAGGTCAAAATGCAGCTTCTTTCACACCCTACAGTTCACCAAGAAGCTTTGGGATCGATACCAAGACTTTCAAAATCTTGAATCAAATGCAGAGGCGGAACCCCAGAGGTTTAAAAAAGGACAATGAAATTTTTGGATATCTGGATGCGGACAACACTGTCACAGAGCAGGAATACTCACAGGCCAGCTGCAAATGGGTAAAAATTGCACTGAAAGCAATCATCTTGGGTGTATGAGGCAAGAACTCACACAGTTTTCTTTCCTTCTCCCCAGGCCAATAATAAAAATCCCACAGAACAGAAAAGTTTCTTTTAGTTTGAATTTTAGATGTTAAAAAATATCTATGTCACTTTCACAGAGCACCTGATGAATTAGGTCTCAAATAACATGAAAATTCTTATGTAACTCAGTAATCAGTGGACTCAATTGTTTATAATATGCCAACAATAAATGCAGCAGGAATTTATAATCATATTTTCATGGGGAGTAAGCCAAAACCCCTTCTGCAACTCAAACAAACTGCTTCACTTTTTCATTTTGGACAGGTTTAAAATTCAAAGAGAAATGACAACATGACAGATAAATTTCTCTTGTGGCATTTCCCCATAAGGGTGACGCAAAGAGAAGTCAGAAGATTAGCTTGTTATGCCCAGTGTATTTACAGTTACTGTACTGGTGGATGGTTACAATAAGCCGATGACAACTTCTTTACAGAAAAAAGGAAAAAGAAAAAACAAAAACAAAACAAACAAAAAAAAAACCCAACCAGAAACCCCCCAAAAATCAAAAAAACACAAAAAAAAACTCCCAAAAAGAAAAGAAAAAAAAACAACAACACAAAAAACCCCAAAAAACCCAAAATTGTTTCACTAGGTACATTTTATATTCTTCCTGTCAGTTCTCCACTTTTTTTGCCCTCTTCTCAAAATGATCTTTTCTTTCTCAGCATATCTCTCCAGTGGACTTTGTTTTTTTCTTATTTTCCTGCCTATTTTAGACTCCCTCAACAATAGAAATTAAGTGGGGTTGATTAAACTGGTTCAAACACAATAGAAATACAGTTCCAGGGTCTCAAAGACAGATTTCCCCTGACTGATGTCTACTAGTGCTAAATGTTTTGAGACAGTATTTTTAAATTATTTCTCAGATGTTTCTTCTTTGAGTGAAGTGGTCTCATTTGCAGCAGGGAAAAACAAAATACCTTCTTCAATCCCTTGCTGTTCCTCAGCTGCTTTTTCTCGTTGGCTTCCTCCTTCCATCTCCCACTCATACCCATCCCTAGGCTGAAAGTTCCCTTAAAAGAGGCTCCAGTTAGGAATGTGCTTGAGCACCCCAAAAACCAGCCCAGGACCTGCTAAATGTCCCAGAACGAGCAGGGCAGTGTTCCTGCACTGGCTGGCCTACACTGGAATTGGTGACATGGTAGCACTGTGAAAAGCCTTCTCTCGTTTTTCAGGTTTAGAGAGAGGCTGTTCTGTACTGGCAAGGAGGGAAAGCAGCTGGAGCCCAGCCAGGCCCTTTGCCAGGGAGCAGGGCAGCAGCACAGGGCCATGCCTGGTGCAGTGGGGTAGGGGAGTGCAGGGCTTGATGGCAGGAAAGGATTTTCTCGAGGTGCAGCAGTCTAGTGAAGGAAGAGTAAAGCAGTGAGTGGCACACCTGTCACTTGCAGCCTACTGAGCATTTTTTGGAGTCCTCTGCTCGCTGTGGTCACCTGATACCTTCCTGATCTATGTGTGAGTCCTCAAATCTCACACTCCTGCCTGGTTCTGATTTTATTGATCGTGGGGTTTTTGTTTTGGTTAATCCTTTCTCCTCTGGGGACATCTTGACACTTTGGTCAGCCTGTTAAGTGCCCCAGCTAGTCCTGAGCCAAAACTAACAAAAGTTCCCCTCCTCTCCCATTAATTTCTGCTCACAAAAAAGGAGAAAGGGTTGACACCCCAGGGAGAGAGGGTTGAAAACCATTCAGACCAAGGCACAGCTATAATTTCAGTCTGTGAATGTGGGTTGTAGAGGGAAATCAAGACGCTGTTTCTCCCAAGCCCTGCAGATGGGCCAGTCTAGGGACACACTGGAGAATGTTCTCTTCACACGGAAACATTTCACAGATTCCTATAGACACTGATTCCTCTTCCACAGTCCAAATCCTGCTTTGGTTCAACACCTATGTTTATGCCACAGCTGTAAAGGCCAAGATCTTGACTCAAAGTTGTGCAAAATCTGCCAATTTTTTTCCTTGAATTCAAGGAAATAAACCTTTTCTGCACTTGGGCAAAGGCACTTGTGTTCAGTGATGAGACTAAGAGATTTGTGCTTGAAACATTCTTGGTAATACAACTTCAAGATGCTTGGCACAGCTCAACTCCTGTGAAAGAATCTGATGCAAGAAAACAGATGAAAGCTGCAACGTGGTTGAAGGGAATTGCAGAGATTGGATTGAAGACAGAATTTGGCCTCTACCACTGAACATTCATGAGGCCAAACATGATATGGAAACTGTTTCAGTAAAATGCACTCCACAGAATCAACATGCCAGGGAGCCTGAACAGCTTCATTTATCACTGTTCCGCTGCTGGTGCTTGTCTTTACACAGGGTTTTAACTTTTTTCCATTAAATCCTGTGTATGACTCTGAGTCTCTATTTATTTCTAAGGATGCGGAAAGAAGATGTTTATAACCAAATCTGTGTAAAATTATTTTTTTAAAAAGAGAGCTGGATGTTTAAAACCCTCCTGACCAGGAACATATGAGTTTGAATGTTGTTCTGAAGCCATTGAGAGTGATCACAAAATTGGTTGCTACAGATAGGTGTGGTGAAGGGGAATACTAAATGTTAAAAATACTGTCTGTAGTATAGAAGAATGTCTGAGGAAGTACCCTAGCTTCACAAATATGGAGACAACTATGGAAAACTTCAGAGTCTTTACTATCACAGAACAAAGTTAGTCAAGGATGTAGCTGCTTTTTCACTCTCCATCCCCATGTCATTTATTTACCCTTTGTGTGTTCCTTTAAAGTAGCCCAAATGCCTCTGGTGAGAAGAGTTTTCCACAGTATTTTCCCCATACACTTGCTGAAGGTTGTTCAAAAAAAGATTTCACACATATACATTTATTTTCATATGGAAATCTTCAACTCATGAAGGTTTTGCTTTCAACTTTGCTTTCATATTCAGTGTTTATTCTAGTTACACATTTTAAAAGTGATGATAATGATTTGCACCACTAAACAAAGAGCACGTTAGTATTGCAAGCATTTTCCATCCAGCTAAGCTTTCTTTGGAATGTAGCTGTCAATTTTTCCCTTTTTCAAACCCTAAAGGAAGCATCCACATTTATTCAAATAAAAGATCCAAAATCTTGGACTCCTTAGAGCAAAATAAGCCAGAAGGTGGAGTTGCAACTGTAATTATGATCCCTTCAGCGCCTGAGGACAAGGTCTTTAGCTAACTAGATGCATTCCACTGCTACCAATGCAGTCTGTTCATGTTTAAAAATGTTTATTTCGCCCTATCTAGTCATAGTTCTCAGTGTTATTGACAGATATAAGCAATGTGTGCATCCAATAAACATATGAAAGGAATCATTGAAAACAGCCCTTTCTCATTGGTCCAACATCAGGTTCAAAGGATCTGTTTCATAAACTACTAGCTATTCTCTTATTTGATGTAAATGGCATCAATTTAATGCTTATCCCACCCTAGCAATAGTTTTAAAGTTGTTTTAGAATTGTACATGTACTTAAAATAGAATTAATCAGATCAATTTTACATATGAAAATTCACAAATTACAGAGATCAGGGAATTGTTGAGATCAGAGAAAAAGGGAGCCTTTGTGCAATCCAGGTTATAAACTGATTGTCCTGAGAAGAAAGGAGGGAAATACTACAAAGCTACAGTGCCATGAGAACATTTTCTTCTATCAACTTCCCACTGTCTGTGCAGTGGGCTCTGGTGAGAGTCTGCTTTTAGCTTCACTTGCACTTACAACCATTCTAATGTTCTTTGCTATAAGAAAATATTACTAAAGATAGAAAAAAGCTTTAAGACTGCACACTGAGAAACACAGCACAGTGTAACTCTGCCCACCCATCATCTCCACCTTTTTAGCTTGAAATTATTGGGGATTTTTTTTTTGTGGAATGAAAAATCTTTGACATTATCCATTGCACCCTCCTATCAAAATGTGATCAGCAGAGCTCGAGAGTGACTGGCTTAATGCCATAAAAATTAGCCCTTGTTTGAAATGTGAGAACATTGTCTTGTTGTAGGCATTCAAAAATGTCAAAATTTTTCACTGTCATTTACCTATTTCCCTTTGACAAAATTCATGCCACAGATCTGAGATAAGCTATTTGGGTGTAAAACTAGTGTGGAACTGGGCCTACAATAAAGGAACTGAAAATTATAAATTATTTAGACAACGATGAAACAATTTTATAATTCTGTTATACTACATGTTACTGAGCTACTCCAAAGGCTTGGAGGTTCTGCATGTGTGCATGCAATGCAGGAGGGTGCTTGTGTGGGCATGTGGACATGTGGGTTATATCTATATGGGCTTCTCATGGCAGTGGAGTTTTTTAATTTACAGTCACATAGCTCCAAAAAGCTACAGCACATGTGTGTTCCTCAAGTTAAATAAAAAGGGCATTCCAGCCCCTGCAGGAGGAGAAGGCTGGAGACGACAGATGTGACCTGGATGGTGACAGAGTTTGGCCAGAGGAAGGCTGGGCTTGACCAGGATCCCCCGTGGCATGTGGGGGTTGGGATGCCAGCTGGTAGGATGTGGGCAAGAGGGAGCTTGGGTGTGCATGTGCATGTCTCACCTGAGTGCCCTGCAGGAGCAGCAGCCAGGGCAGCAGAGCCCTGCCAGGGGCCCAGGCCGGAGCAGCACGGCTCTGTGGAATACACACTGCACTACGGACTCAGGCTTGGAAACTCTGAGTAAGAAAAATGCCTGTTGTTTGTTTCTGCTGCATTCAGAGAGACAAGATTCTGAGTACATGCTTTGTAAATAAACCAAAGACATTCCTGACTCCTATCATCAATTTCTCCTCCTAATGGAAAAAATCCAGCAAGTTTCCACTCTGTGAATAGGGGCAATATTATAAGCATGAGCACAAGGCCAACTCAAGTGTTGGCCTCACTTATTATACTGGTACAGCCCAGCTCACATTGGTGCAAGTAAAATGGTTCCTCTACAGAAGACTCAGAGAGATACTTTCTCTCGTGTTTGGATTTCCAAAGTCAAAAAGCTGTATGTGGAGGGATCAACCATGCTCATTCCTTTGGCTGGAAACAGAGTTGTGCTTCCAACAAAGAGAGTAGAATTTGATTTCTTTGAAAAGTTTTAATTTATGGACCAGCATTTTTCTAGTCCTGAATATATGGAGTTAGTTTGCTCAAATCCCTTCTTCTCCAGCGTTCCCAAATGAAAAGCAGTTCTCACACTGCCATACCAGGTTGCCTCATGAGGAGGTGTAAGACCTGACTTTTCAATGCTATGAAGTATTTTGGGTAACATGTAGTGGGCACTCAGTTTCTGATGGTCAAAAGTAGTTTTCCATAAGTGCAGGTCTTTGGAAAATACAATTATATATCTTGATATTAGATATATACTGTGGTATCTATTTTTGTTATAAATACTGTAACTGTAGGGAGAGAGAAAACAGTTCTATATGGCAAACTTGAGTCATGCATGGTTCATGAACAGTATGATTTTAAAAAAGACCTTGGAATAAGTGTAACTGCTGGCCACATACATCCTTTAGATGCACGGATCTCCTTCCGAGATACAGACCCCACTTACCCACAGGGTGTTTGTGCAATTGATGAAGTACAAGTCCAGCTACACCCCTGCCTCAACACGTCCCAGCCAGCCAAGGATTTGTCCACTCAGCTGGACTGATAACCACCTCCCAGCAATGGAAATCCCACTGCCTGCTGGGTGCCCTCTTCCTCCCACCCCAGCTGCTCCTGGTCCCACTCACTCCCGTGCACAGGCCCTGGTGCTTACCCAGCCCTGCATTAAGCCCGAGTAGAACTAACCCAACAAAGCAAATAGTTTTCCACCAGCTTAGTGTACTATTAAGCAATATTTTAAATAGCAAAGAAAATACATGGGATGACATATGGAGACACTTTCCCACAGAGGCATTAAAGGGAGTTTAGCACAGTGCTTAGTTTCAAGATGTATGAGTATCTTTGAAGTCTGTAGCCCCACCTTTACTACTGCTTGCCGTCTCAGAATACCAGATGGAGAGCAGGATGGATACCCAGAGCCCAGTGTTTACTCTGAGCAACAAAATAAAAAGGCTACAATGCTTAAAAGATCGGGGATGTACAGAAGCATGTTATTTCTGCATATACTAAAAGCTATGCAAATTGAAATAACAAGTTCTCATCACACTGTTAAGCCCCTTATGTGTTTAACCAAAATTGCAAATGCATCAACCAGGTGTATTTGGTCACAGCCATAACATAAGAGATCATAACTGTGGAAATAAAAGCTGTATCACAAAAGACAGCAGCACAAGGCAACATCCACTTGTGATAGGGCTGCCTGGCAGTCCGTGCAACACCCAGGTACTGTTGGATCGACACTGGGCTTTGGACTGCATGCTGCTGGGAAAAAAAAATTCTTAAAATCTTAGGAAATGCTGCATCCTAGCAGTAAAAAATGCTTTTTGGTCATACACGCATAGATTTAGATTGGGGGTGTAGAGTTATTTATTCTAACTATGAAATTGTCCTTGGATTTTATGGGAGTATAATAGAATGTTAACAGTGCAAACTACTAATAATATTAACATATAATGTAATTATTCCCCACAGAAAGATGAAATTAATTTAATGATGAAAGTGTAGGCATGGAGGCAGCTACACACTGCAATAACACATTTGTATACAGCCAAGACACACAAGGACTCATTTTTATTCCTTTCTCCATTTGTGGAGGAAGGAATAAAAGCCCAGCGTTTCACTCTCTTGGCTCTGTGTTTGCTCACAGAGCAAACACAGAGCAAACACTGGTTTTCACCATATCCAACTCACTGTTCAGCCTCACCTCAGTGCTAACTGTCAGCACTTGCATTTTCAAGACTTTGTCATGCTGCCTGTTCATCATGAGCATGGTAGGGTACACACTTGAGCTCAAAAGGAGCTATTTGTTTGGACAATTAGGTGACACTTGTCACTCAGCTTTCTGGCCAGATTTTGGGAAGGGCAGGCAGCCAGGGTACACACACTGAGGCCAGCTCTGCCACACCTGTGCCTGGGTTGGGAGGGCATGGCCATAATGTGGTGCTGACCCAGTTTGTTCAGGTTCACAGCATTTTTGTGGAAGAAGGAGACACATGGAAGCTCTGATCTCCCCAGGCTGCACAGCCTATGACCTGCAGCGTGGGGGGGCCCAGCCTTCCCTGGTGCAGACAATGTGAAGTGTACAGGCAGCAGAGAGAAAGGTCCACACAATTTGTGGAGAAACCTGAGCCATTGTTGACGGCAGAACCAAGGGGGAAAGCAGGGAGCAGAGCTCTCTTTCAGGAGAAAACTCCCTGGCAGTGCTGGCCAGTGATTCCAGGCAAAGTTGTTGCATACTGCTGCACAGGGTTCAGAAAAGCTATTTATTCCTTGTAAATAATCAGGATTGCACCAGAGAATTACCATCAATCTCACATCCACAGGAAACACCAAAAAACGCCTTAGATGCTGTCTCACATCGAAGACTACAACAGTGGAGCTGGTCCAGTTTCTAACATCCTGAAACACAGAGCTGGACACTGTCTCACCCTGCTGGCACGAGGAAGGGGCTGTGCTGTCTCCAGTAGCCTGGTTGGGCTCCAAGACCCCACATGTGAGGTTAAATCCCCAGGGAAGTATTGGGGATCTGATGGTTCAAGGCAGAAACTTCAGGGTAGGTCTGGTTGAACTACTCACCCCTTGCACAAAAGTTGGATCATCTGCCTTGGATAGCTTTAATATTGTTGATATTTGAACACAATCAGAGGTGGCGGGTACGATAAATCTCCTTGGAACAGCTTTACCTGAGAGAGAGAGGGCAGGCCCATCCTGCAGGTGCCTCTCACAAGCAGTCCTGAACTACTTCTCTGGGGGTCAGGTTTTGTCTTTGATTAAGGTGAGCAGAATCTCACCAACAATAACCTAGCCTTTCTGTGAAGCAAGGCAAGGTAATGAAATTCACAGCTCTCCTGGCCTGGCCAAAACCATAAAGTACTTCAATGCAAAGTGGTACTTGAAGGCAGCTTAGGGCAGGAAAGGCAGAAGTCCTATCTAGGATCCAAACCTCAGATGGAAAATACATGGGCAAAATACAATCACTTATGCTGATCCACTCTCAATGTCATGCCAAACTCTTTGGAAAAATTATGTGGGATCTTTGTCATGAATGACAACGGCTGATTTCACATCTTATCCCAAAAGACTCCACTAAAGATCCTGAGGAATTTCTTAAGTAACCACATATGTTGGACTGTTACTTATCTTAATGAAAAAAAGACAGTCACTTAACAGAAAGATATCCAGAGATGAGTTCACACTATGGATTATACAATATGTATACCCACCCCCACCTCAAAAAAAAAAAAAAAAAAAAAAAAAAGAAAAAAATTCTAATTTACACTAGCACAAAAATTTCCATCTGAAAATGCTAAGTGTAATTGTTTCCCATCATTTGAAGGAAGTCCTGGCTCCACTGAAGTCATGGCAAAACTCCCATTGACTTAAAATGAATCAGGATTTAAAGCTTTGCCTTTAAGAACATGCCGAATTATTTTCAAATTTTCTTTTAAAAAATTTGAAAGAAAAATCTGCTTGTATTTAAAAGATTTGATGCCAAGTTTTTTCCCAGGGTGAATTACTTCAGCCTTGATATAAATCTATCAAAGTAGGTTTAAAATATGTATAGATGAACACACCCTAGCAGAATAGCCCTGCTCTCTTCAGCTCAGGTTCATGCAATAGAACAATAAAGTGAATAAAAGAGAAAAGATAAAATAACAGAACAAATCATATCCAACCTTATGGATATAATCTACAATTTAGAAGTATTCAACATGCTGCTGTCGTAAGTAGGAAAAACATTTATTTCGCCAGCTTCAATTTTATTTAGGTTCCAAATTCAAGAAATAGAATTAATCTATTACCTCGTGTAAAATTAATTAATTACAAATACTTGATCTGAGTAAAAAAGACACCTTTTCCATTTAATCTAACTTCTTGTATAATACAAGCAAGCTGACAGATTAAAGGTCAACTGTCCCTGTATCCAGTTTTTGGCAATTTTAAGACCATTGCTTTAAAGACAAAGTACAAAGCCAGGACAAACATAGAAGTATCAGGTCAACATGTCCTAAAATGCAATAGACGAAGAAAGATCATTGAAAGATTTTATTCCTTCCACAAATTCAATTGAGATTTTCTAAATCTGTTCTGTATTTGACAATATTGTCCTGTGGAGATCAATGAACTAACACTGTGGTTTGATGTTAGCGTGGATCATGTTGAAAATTCTACTTTAATAAAATATTTGCATCCTTTCCATTGTAATCTTGATTCATTTGCAGTAGTGTTAATCAAGAAAAATTTCTTCTGTACTTTCACATTCAAATAGATAAACAGCTAGTGTCTTTTCACTCCATCTGAAAGTTAACCAAGCTCCTAAACTCAAAATAATATCCAAACAAGTTATGCAGTTTTCCCAGATGAATTTGCACAGCTCACTGATCACTGCAATAATAGTAGGACATGATGGCAATACAATTTTGCTGTATTAGTTACAGGGATACCAAAGGGAAAAAAAGTAAGACTCGGTACTGCAGAATGCTGTAGAAACGATTTCTCTACTTTCTGATTATGATTAAATCTTGGTGTGCTTTGAAATCCCTAATGTGTAATGCAAACCAGGATTTGGGGTGTTAGGAATGCATCCCCACCCTTCTTCCAAAACGTTCTGTAAATTATCATCTGCAGACCCCAAATCCTTGAGTGAAGTGGGAAAGGACGGAGAGGAAGGCAGGGAGTGGAAGAGAGAGAGGAGGGGGGGAGAGGGAGAGGAGAAAGAGAGATTAGAAGCACTTTTCACCTCTTGGTCCCGTCAGTGTGCTCAACGCCGAGAACCGTGCTTCAAATCCGGTGTTATCGTTAGGCCTGAGTCAAAGGAAGTGAAATAGTCTACTGAGAAAACAGTGGAAAAAGTAAAGGTCCTGAAGAAGTAAGTGCTGCATGTTGAAACGTATGCATGTCACACCCCATTTGTCTTTCATATTGGAGAATAAAGCAGCCTGTCCCGCAGCAGTTATTATACACCATATTCTTTATTTTAAAAATGCAAGAAATTTGGCACAAAGAACAAAAAAAATATCAACTGATGAAAAGCATTTATGTCATGGTTTAAATTAAGACCTTTGTAATGCAAGAATTACATCAGCAGTGGGCTTAGCTTAATGAAAATAAGACAGTGTTTTTAAAGACCATGAACGAACAAATCCCCTCTGCTTTCTGAAAGAGACAAAATGCAGATATAGACAAATAGATAATTTAAGCTGAAATCAGAGCAAATCACACTTTGATACCTTTAGGAATTACTGAAGTTTCTATTTCACTGACAATTCTGGGTCAACAAAGTCAAGCAAGAAGTTATTTTATATTCACATGTGGATTTGAAATATTGTCAGGGGATATTAGGTATTACAAAGTCTCTTCGATATTGTCATTGCATGAACTTTGGTTAAGATTAATTGAAATTTCAGATTCTTTTCGCTTTTTATGTGTTTTTGTTTTGGGGTCCACATAACAAGAATGAAAAAGGTGAATGTTCTACATTATCAACTATTTAAAATGTTTATTAGCATATTATTTTGATATAATGATAGTTAAAGTTTAATAAAAAATCATTTTTAATGAGAAGAAGTGAATTAATATGAGCCATTTGGGGCTAGCAATGATGTAGTATTGATTTGATTAATGTGAAAATCTACGGGTGGAGGTAACAAAAAGGAAGTGAAGTTTCTGCTCTTTGATGTGTATTGTTTGATATAAATTTTGTCCTTTATTCTTTGTGCACATTTTTATCTTCATCGGTCTGCTGAATGGCTAATGCAAATATAAGCAGCATTTTTTCTGATGCAAAAGGAATATTGTAAAGCAAGATAAAATAGTGGTTTCTAGTAGAGATAAGAATAGAGTTCAAAATCTAGACAGAAAACTTTCTACTGTCATATGGTGAGCATAATTATATATTATTTTTGTATTTCTATACTGCATTGATGAGACAGGAAGCTGCAAAGCAATTGGATCAGGTTCGTGTTTTGCTGTTCTTGATGACAAATGCAACTGGTTCAGTCACAAAACATCATATATGTTTTGGGTGTGTGTGTCTCCAAATACACATATGTGTTATCTACCTTCTATAAAAATACCATAGGCAACTGAAAAAAGTTAATTTAATTATCTCATTCTTCGGGGTGGGGGGGGAAGGGGGGGGAAGGGCAATATTTCAATACTCTGTTGCTTTTTGTGTCAGTGTATGAACTAACTATGAACTAACCATCCACATATTGCAAAATGAAGTTATATTAAATACTTGGGGATAAAAAGAAATGAGATGGGCATGCACAGCACAGAATGGACACCAACATTTATATTTTATAAGCATGGTTTTTTTCATGTATTATTTCTGAACAATGTGATCAAGCCATTGGCAGTATCAAGATGATGATGAATATTAACACATTGCTAGTCAATCTGGTTTAAAGATTTTCTGAATTAGTTATGAAGAATAAATTATTTCTTATCTGGGCAAAACTAGCTATCCAAATGTCGAAAGCTCCTTCAACCTAACAACATTTCTTTATGTGTCTGTTGGGGTTTCCAGGAAGACAGTCCCTTCTGCGATAAAACAAACTTTGTTCTCGGTGCTCCCTCAGTACTGAAACAATGAGCAGCAGAGGGTTTCTTAAAAAAAGTCATGGCTGTATTTTAGAAAATAATTGTCATCTTTCACTTCCAGAGAACTTCTGATATCTGTTTAATTTTGAAAAAGTGCAGTTAACAATTCACTTTCATTTTCCCCTTCCTTTTGTTGTGGAAATGAAAGGGTGAAGGGAAGGGGTGAGGAAAGACAGGGCCTGAATCTGCAGCCAGAGCAGGTCAGCAGCCAGGGCTGGTGTCGGTGAGCCCTGCTTGGAAGCAGCAGCTGCAGGACTGGAGCTGATGCTAAAGGTGATTTGACATGCAAGAAGGAAGAGAGATAAGAGTGTTGGATTTGCTGCTCCTTTTGTTTGTGCACACACACACACACACACACACACACACACACGTTACCTATTGATCAAATACAACCCTTTCTCTCACAATTGGTGTCTCTCAGGGAGGACTCAGAAGGCTGTTAGGGGTCTGCCCACTCCTTGAAAAATGGCATACAATACACAGTCTTCACCAAGAATCCCTCCTTCTTGCTAAGTATTGTTTTTAAGAAATTCAGGAGGTAGTGAAACAAAACAACTTCAAGCTGTCTTAATTTAAAAAAAGGGGGGTTCTTCCAAGAATTCTTTTCTCTTTGGGTTCTGTAATGTCATGCCAGATATCTTGTGCTTGCATCATCTCTAATACCCACAATCCAGAAAGTAAAGGGGATCAGTACCTACCTTCCTTGCAGCAAAAAGGAGGAAAATACTCCAGTCTCCTTTTATTCAAGAGAAACCCAGGCAATAGATGAAAAGACTCTAAAATCTAAACCATAGATCACCTTGAGCAAAAGTTGATGCCAACATTGGTGTTCTCTGATGGGATGGCAGCTGTGAGCAGTGGGGACAGAGGCTAGGGTGGGAGGCAGAGAAGGTTGGTTCCCATCCAGGATTTCCTCCCCTTTTGTGCAGAGCACTGTCTGCATGCTGTCCTATTGCTGTAACACTGTGGTCCTTGCACATGCAGCGAGTAAGAGCAGCCTTTCTCATTGAGAAATCAGCTACTTCTGTTCTGCCAAAGGACTTGACTTGCTGCTTATGAAAAGATAATGGCTTTTCACCCAGTCACTGCTAGGTGGGTTTGTGCATTAAGCTGCCCTCCTGCCCCGCCAAAGTTTCCAAGCTTTCAAAGGCACTTCCCCAGACAGAACGGGCACCAACATGAAAAACATTTGTACCAAGGAACTCTTTCTTGTGGGCAAGGTTCTGACAGCTGAGTATGGCAGGCGGGATCCTGAGTGTGGTGTTTCATGCTGTTGTTTACGAAGTAGATATTGCTCCTGATGCGCTAAATCAAAACAGCAGGTCTTAAAATGTGGTCAACAAAACATGATTTCTGAAGAGCTGGCTACTCACCTGGTACTAAATTCCTTCCTTCTGCTAACTACAAAATTGCATTAGACACAGATAAAAACCTATTAAAGATTTTCCTTACATTAATTTTCTTAATATTAATTTTCCATGTCGGCAAGGGTTCTCATTACCGCAAATATGTTGTGCAACTGCGGGGCCAGATCTGCACCGCAACTGCTATCTATTAAGGTATAAGCCACATCATGAAAATATTAGAGGATGTCTGCATTAAAAAATGGCTATCTCCTATTTAAAGCAGATTTATATTAATAGGAATTCTCAGCCTGAAGTGTGTTGGGAAAACAAGGGATCCCTAAGAAGCTTGGCATGGAGCTAATGATCGCAGGGCCGCTCTTTGGAAAAGTGCGCGCTCATAAAGGGTTTGGTGGGAGGCGGAAGCCGAGCAGAGTCGCAGGGCTCGCTCTGTCGGACGACAGGAATCTGTGTTTGCAAAATGGCCATGCAGGCAACCGTGGGAGGGTGGGAACTGCACCTTGGTAAGAGCCAGGCGGAGAAGCTCACCAGCCAACCTTATCTGAACATGTTCGCTTTTTTTCCTAGAATACGGCAAAAGGTGCTGCAGCTTTAGACTTCAAAGTTTTAAAAATTATTTGTGGTTAATCCACCTCTGTTACAAGCTCTAACAAGAACTCTGCCCATGCTGTAAAAAGCCACTAATGAGACTATCTTGACTCTAGAGCCTGGCAGACGCCCTCTTTGATGAACAATCGGCACCACCTTCCCCAGCTGCATGGTCAAATTACAATAAATGATAATTAGCAAATTAAAACTTACACAGTCTTCCTGCCTGCTTGAAAAGGAAAAATTGGTTACAAATGTACTTATGAATTGCTAAACTAAATTTTATTGCATCATAGATATGTGAAATTTTTTTCCATAGAAAAAGAATTGTCAAACTTTATCCTTCTCAACATCTAAAGTTGAGCTTCATACACAGATGCATACTTACACACAGGCAAATTTTTGCCCTTCCATCTCCAGTGATTTTAATCTTTTAATTTGTAATTGTCCTGACACATTCCTGCTTCCATTTATTTTAATTGTCTCGGATTGTGACTCCTATTTGGAAACTGGAGCACTTGAACTAATTCAAAAGTACTTTCTGAAAGAAATATCCTTCTGTGCAGCATTTTGTAACACTACTGTTGTAACATATTACAAATTGGTGTTGTCAGACCACCATAACAGTGACCACCCTCCCCTGTTCTGCCCTTCTGAAATGTTTACTTTATCCTAAAAAAAATATCTAATTAAGCCTCATGATCAGCCTCATTGCATAAATAAATTGTGTTGGGTTTCTAACAAGGCTATTGAAGCACAGATGGGTTAAATGAGTTGTTAAAAGCCACACAGTAGCTGCATTTTTATTGTAAGGGCTAGCTTGAAGGGTAGCTTCACTGATTTAAAATATGAACAAAGGAAAGAGAATCCATATGAAAAACAAATGAAAAAAATTCACCCTCTGTGGACAAATTTCTGCTGAAAAGGATATGCACAGTGATCAAAGCAAATTTTAAAGAATGAACGTCTGGAAAAAAAACTTTAAAAGATGTTTTAGTTATAATAACGCAGTTATCCAAATGTCAGTGAATTTGATCAAAGCTGATCTACAGAGCTCAGGTTTAGCATTAGGTGAGTCATTTTCTTTTATTAGTGATGCTTTTTCATTCAAATGGGTAAAAAGGTGAGAGTTTGAATATGTTGAAGGTTTCATTGGCTTACAGTAGGGACAGACAAATGAGGCCCACCTAGTTTTACAATCTGGCCCACAGCTACTTTGTTTTTAATAAAATGCAGCATATTGAAAGGGCATGTCTCAACATGTCTTGACCCATCCAAACTGGATCAAGATGGAGAGCCCCATATTGAAACCAGTCTACTCCCAGGATGGGGCCTATTGTCCTCAGGGAGTGGGGAGAGTCGCTACCTAGCCATGGGGCAGACACCAGCCAGCCTTGCTCCTACCGGCCTTGCACCCATCCCTCTCCTGACTGCTTTGGGAGGAAGATATTTTCAGGTTTCAGTGCTGCAGGGAGTCCTGGTAGTTTAATTGACCATCTTGACCAGCTTTTATACTACCACAGACAGTCTGCATTACCACTGAGAGCAGTGTGGAAACCAATGTGGTGTTAGGTCCCCAGGGGCAACTTGCAAAGCCCATCCAATTTTGGGACAGGGATTTTCTCCTGCCCAGCACTCTAACTACCTGTATGAGAACAGTCCCTGGAGCTCTCCAAGGAAAAGGAAAAAGGCACTGGTGAAAACCCTGATTTCTCCTCTCATGAGCTCTGAACAGCACCCATCATTGCCTCAAGGAGCATTCCAGGGTGCCTGATCTGCTGCCTGGCAGATGAAATACCTCAAAACTAGGTTTTAAAATAGAGTCACCTTCCTTATCATCTATATTTTGCCTGGAACATTGTAAGGTGCTGGGGAGTTTGTTGGGACATTTAGACACCAAACTGTGTGAAGACAGGACATGGGTTTCTTGAGCATCATTGGGAGGATGTTCACTTCAACAAGACCCTCATGCTCCATTAATCTCAATGCTATTAGAAAAAAACAGCATTAATAGCAGTGTTAAAGCCGAGGGCTTGGAGAGCTGCTACTTTTCACAGTTTGTGACTAAAACTGTGCAAATGCACTTTACAGAGCGTTCTCTCATCTGCAATTTCCTGTTGCTGAAACCTGAAGAATTTTAGCCAAACCAGGTTGCTGCCTGCAAGTGGCTGTGAGGCAAAGGCCAGTTGAGCACAGAAGCTCCCATGCCATTCCCTTGCCTGAATCAGGATTTTTACAGTGGGGCTTTTAGGGGAAATTAATCTTTTGTGCCCCAGAGTTTAGAGAGACAACCAGCTGAAGAACAAGGTGTCACCAACCTACAGTTTGGTTGCTCTGTGGTGGCAAGTGTCCACCTACACCCTCTTACATACAGTACTTTGTAGCAAAAGTCGGGTATCTTATTCCCTGTGGGTGAGTTTGCATTTGTGAGGGGGTTAAAGAATACATTAGAGCAGTTTCTGGGCAGCACTTGAGGGGCTGAACTTCCACATCCCCTGTTTTGCCTTCAGTAACTTGTTCATTTGCCCACCTTCTCACTTCCCAGTTGGCAAACCTTGTTGAAGTAGACAAGCAAGTGCTTCCTATGCAAGGATAGACCTAGGCAGAGGCAGCAAGGTCCCCATCTATAGCATTCATCCCATGTCATAAACCTGGCTCATTTGAATTTACTGGGTTATTTTAGGGAACTGAACCTGTTGTACACCCCAGAAAAGGACAGGACCACACAACTGCATTGCAGACTAATTTTTCATTAAAACTTGGTGTGTCTAGAATTTGTTTTTAGTTTTAAGTAGGCAAATGAGACTCAGAAAAATGTGAGGTGCCCACAACTGAAGGACTGAAAATCTGGTTTTAACTTTTTAATGGAAGTTTGAAAATATGAATCATGACAAAGCTACAGTTGTAGCTTGGCAGGAACATTACATGTGATAGTGTGAGCTGCCACATACCTCTTAAGGCAGCATTAATTTCAAGACCCAGTTTTCATGAAATGAAATTAGAGGATAATAACAAAAGAAGTTGGTGAGGATTTGACTCAATCACCCAGATTTGTTCAGTCATATCTGTAACTGAAATCCTTTCAAATGCTTCCTTGTTTTCCTAGCGTTTTTCTGTTGCGGTTCCTGCCCAAGATCAGGCCATCATTTCCTCTGCAGAGTGGGAAAATAAGACCACAACATGGAAATGAGAGGCAGAGTCATGGGGTGCTTGTGTGCTTAAATGATTCATGCCAGCAGAACCAGCTCCTGGACTAAACCAGCACTGGGTTTACACTGTACCCCAGCCAGGCATCCTTTAAAGGACTCTGGAGGTCGCAGCACCCTGTGGGCAGGTGCACTGCATTTGCATTGCCCTCGCAGGCAGCCTGGGGCTGGAGCTGCCCATGAATCCCATCAGCCACCACAGCCGGGCCTCAGGGCCTTCCAGAAGGGCCCCCGAGGGTTTGCCTTCCCGCCACCCTGCTTCCCATCCCAGCGTGCGGCAGACAGGGCAGTGCGGAGGGAGCCGCAGGGCTGCTGGAAGTATTCATTAGGGCTGTCCCTAGGGCTGGCTCCGGGGACACTCCGGCAGGCAGCCCGGGACCATAGGCGGTGTCGGGCAGCTCCCCTGCAGGCGTTTTGTCCTTTTCCTGGTGACACACTGAGTGCTGAGCGCTGCTGCCCAGCTCAGCTGCGGGGCCTGGCAGGACAGGGTGCCTCCGCAACCTGGGAACATTCACTGTGCTTGCCGACTGCAAGCCCCAAGATTAAGATAATCCAGCTGTCTGCCTATGTTTATCAAGCAAAAGAATTTACAATGTTTAAATAAAGGGACTACGATATAGCAATGAAAACACCTAAAGCATGCCACTTGTGTGGAAGACACAACCGAGCCTGCTCCACACAGAGGCCCAAGCGCGATCCCTGGGGTTGTGCTCAGCGTGGCACACGGAGGCCAGGCTGCTTTGAAGGCAGGCAAACTTGCATTAACACGATGGGAAGGAGTAGCTACATTCTAGCGCACCAGTGATCCATGCAAATTGGGTCACCAGGAGATTTAGAAACTGTACCTTTCAATCCCAGCCAAGGAGATACATCAAGGCGCGCTGACGTGAGGCACGGCTGACACACCTTGAGGCATCTTCAGTGCACTGAGTGCTAGTGACGCCAAAGGATGGCAGCTGGCAGTAGTAGAGATAATGCCTTATAAATAATCTCTGAGGGGAAAAAAAGAAATGCAGGTTTTGCTTCCTTTTATACTTGAAAAAAGAAAAGCAAGCAATCAGCCAATCTACTTCCCCATATGTACAAATGGGTCTCCAAAATGCCCTGGCATGCAGGAGAGCCCTCAGAAGCACTCCCAAGGTGAGGGAGCCTCAGGTCAAGGCACTGCTCGGGGGAGCGGGAGTCCCGCAGCGCTGCCCGGGGCACGGCACCACCGGCACCGCCCTGCCAGCAGCTTTCCTTCCCGATGCCATCCCTGGTCTGCAGGCAAGCTGAAGTGAGCTTGTTTTGAAACCAGAAATCTGAGGGATTCCTGCAAAGAGGGAAAGTCAAAAGACCTGGCGTTTGTAATCTTCTCCCAGCTGCAGCCTTCAGCCATGTGAGGCGATGGAGCCACTCTCTGGATCCTACAAGAATTTCAGGAAACCAAAAGTCCTGCTGCTCCCCTTCTCCTATTGAGAGGAGGCTGATTTCAAATGGAGTCTGAAGGCCTGGAGATTCACTTGGCCAATCCCAATTGTCCCAGAGACCGCCCAGCACCCTCTTCAATGCCCTTTCACTGTGGTCCCAATGGACAACAGCTTGTAGGAGTGTCCCTCATGGCTCCAAATCCAAGTCAGCCTTGTGATGGCTGCACAGCCCGGCTGCTGGGGCTGGTGGTAGCCTGCAGCCAGGAGAGATGCCACCTTCAGCCAGCATTGCCAGGTCTGAGAAGAGATGTCTGTCCATCCCCTGGGGCCACTGCATCTCCCAGCACAGCATGCGGGGTCTCCACTGGAGCCATGTCCCCTGCCTGCTGTCCCCTGCCTGCTGTCCCCTGCTGCCTGTCCCCCTGCCTGCTGTCCCCTGCCTGCCTGTGGGCTGGGGACACAGCCAGTGTGCTCTCCCCGGTGATGCAGCCAGGCCAAGGGGGCCCTGCTGGATGCATCCCTCACTTCAGGTGGAGCTTGGTATTTTCTGTATCTGTAAACTTGAGATTAAGCTTTTTTGATCAATCTGTACTGCAAAGTTCTGCCCTAGTGCTGACAGAGGAAGAAACTTTCCCAGGGAAAGGTGACCATGCACCACTCAAGCTTGACTGTGTAGGGATGAAGGTGCAAGGCCACTGCTTTTGGGTCCCACCCAAAGTTTTTGGGTCCTGCTCCATTCATCATGAAATCCCAAGTAGTGTTTGAAAGTTGCACTTGGGAGAGGGTGCTCAGGCTTGCAAGGGGGGCTCTAAGAAGGGGAAGCAGCTTACACTTCCATTGCCTTAATTCTGCAGATCTAGGAAAGATGCTTACTGTTTTCAGTGTAGATATTTTTGCATCTCATTTCATAAACCAGGGGCTTCTAGTAAAAAATTTCATAACATCTGCACCTGGATTTTTGAAAATAGAAGAAATCAATGTTCTATACAGACATGATGCCTTTCTTTTGAATGTAAATAACTATTTTAAATAATTTCAATAAAAATAACTATTTTCATAACTGCACTGTTATAAGTTGGAAAATTAACTAATACAAGTTTACCTAAGTAGGAAGGAAGAAATGTGCCATGAGGAGGGAAATACAAGTTATAAACCCAGTACAATTTTAAAATAAAGGAACATATGCCTGAACCCTTGTGTAATACAGTTTGGTAAATCCAGTCACTGTTTTACACTTTATGTGTAGAAGACTATCTGCAGTTACAGAATTAAGAGAATGGAGTGATTAGAGGCTCTGAGCCACCAGTGCAGCTTAGCTGACTAACTGCAAACTCAGTCCTGACATTCTGGGGCTAGAGCACTGCACCTGAAATCACTGATCTTCATGAGGCCCATGTAGTTTTGGGGCTGCAGTGCAGCTGACAACAGTGCTTCCACCCTGAGCAGCCCAGGCTGCCACCAGCTGCATGTGCCACCTGCCCTGGTCCTCCTGGGACTATGCTGCTGGCTTTGAGTCAGAGCCAGCATGCTTAAAATGGTCCAAGTACATCTGTGCCACCTGTTCTGATGTCTCCTGAGTGTCATGTGGACATTAATCAATTAATGCGATCAGCAAGGAAGGACCAGCAGTGTGTGAGAAGTGCCACACAAGGGAAAAGAGCTCTGGGTCAGGGAAGAGAGAGGAGCTCATATGGTCTGGTGGCTGAAGGACAGAATGAGGCAACAAGTAGAAGTTGGAGTGGTTCAAAAGAGGGAACCAAAAAAAGTATAGGAAGTTGCTCTGGAAAAGAGATTGAAATGTGGGATGAGACATGGGAAAGCAAAAAGGAAACAGGAGGGGAAAACTAGGGAAAGAGATGGAGGTAAGACTAGGCAAGAGGCAGTGTGTAGTACAGGATGTCTGGGGTAAGAGAAGAAACTCCTGAAGCAAACATCGAAAATTAGAGCAATGAGAAGGAAGAAGGAAGAGGGAAAAGGAAAGGGAGAGAAGGCAGAGAGGAGCTGAATAGTTGTTTTTCACATGTTTTACTCTAAGGGACCCTAGGAACCAGCCCCTAGACCCAGGCACACGTGGCCATGCCACATTCCTGGGCTGCTGCTTGGTGTTTGACACTTAAATCTGGGCTAAGGTGGTACTGGTATAAAGCTGGGCTTTGCCAGCAAATTTACACTGCATCAGATACAGTCTGTGCTGGCTGGAATAGCATGACATGCCATTGCTAAGTAATATTTGCCACATAGAAAAGCTTTATGCACAATTAGCTGGGCTGAGCTGCTCTGCCATCAGCTGCGGACAGTGTCTGTTTCAGCAACTGATATGAAAAGAGCTCAGTTTTCAGATGCAACTTAAAGGGCTATAATTTGCCCCTAAAAATGTAGATTATTGTGACATTCTTATTATCTGTTGTTCTCTTCTTCCTGGTATGTAGCACAGCTAGTTCTTTTTCCTGCTACAGCAGTGCAGCTGCTGCCTCTAAACACAGCAAAAGATGCAGAATCAGCCCATGCCAGTGCAGGCAAAAAATAAGCAGTGCCAAAAAAGAAGGGGCAATGAGAGAGAGTAACACAGAGCAGCAGGAGGCAGGTGGTTTGGGAAGGTCTGAGAAACTGCAGAAGCATGGAGCTGTCTGCTGTGTTCTGTGACTGAGCAGAGAACTTCCAGAGGGAAGGAGGATACTTCACAAAGGCACAAACGGCAGTCACAGGGATATTGCTGTATTTAGTGTTTGCTTTGTGAAAGTCAGGATGGAACTTTATGGCTATAAAACCCCTAGCCCTGCCCAAAAAGTAGCTTTACAGAGCTTGTTTCTGTTCCCAACAGGTCTAAAACCAACAAACCATATGTGTATTTTAACATGTTCTTTATAGCTGCCTCTGAAATTTTCCAGGGAGGGATGAATTTTTAAAAAGTGAATGGGGTGTGGCAGTGCTATAGGCAAGTGAATTGATAGTAAAGAGAAACACTAGATCATTCTCTGACATTTTAAGATGATGGCTACTGCTTTAAAGATAAAATAACACTTCATGGACCAACAATTAGAGATGCTCGTCACTGACCTGCTTCAGTAATTTGGGGTTTTTTCCTGGCTGCTGAACTTTAGAAATCCTCAGAAGAAAAATTTACGGTCTGTGTCTGCTCACGGGGAAGATTATTAAACAAGAAACCTCAAACAATTAAATAAAACCTTAGCTATATACAATCATTTTAATTTTGTCCTTTGATATTGCTCATCTGATTAAGTTCTTTCCAAACAAACTTCACACAGAACTTGGCCTATGCGGAGCGGACTGAGCCCATATGTATCCTGACAGGAGTGTTTACTCAAACAGAGTTATCCCAGCCTTGCTCTGCGTACTTGGGGACGTAAAACGGCCTGGGGACAGGAACTCAGAGAACAATAAGGAGAGAGAAGCTTAGAGGAAATAACCTACTGAGAGAACAGTAATGCACTGAGAGTAGAAGAATCAGTCAGACCAGGAGACATCAGATAATGGGAAAATGCCCATGAAGTGGGAGCAAAAGATGCCCATGAAGAAAGGTTTGGAGAGGAGCAGTGTGGAGAGAGAAGAGTTTTGAAGAGGGAGAACAAGGGCTGCCAACACAGCAGGGCGGGGTGTGAGAAAAGATATTTCTAGGGGTGCAGCACCCCAGCAAAGAAGGGGTGCAAGTTCACAGGTGGTGAAGAGGAAAAGACCAGATGGCACTGACATAAACTTTGACTAGGGAGGCTGCTCTTCAGCCAGCAGACAAGTATTTCTGGCTGCAGAAACATTCTTTCCTTCCCCATCTTCCTGGACAGGCGCAGATGGAGACATGGGCCTTGACCACATAAGAAATTTTGAGTTTGGCACTGTCAAATCTGCTGTACCAGTGGAAGTTCACCTGGCTGCCTGGTCTGGGGCAGAGCAGGTCTGCTCATAGTCCCTGCCCCATGGTAGCCTTCTGTGGAGGCAGTGCTGGCAGTAACACAGAGCTTTCTGCACCGATGGTCTGATTGCAGCCCAGACACTGCTGGGTTCGACTTGCTACTCATTAACAGTGTCCAGGCAGTGCTCCGTGCGGAAGGACCAGTGAGGATCAGGGATGGTGACAGTGTAGCCACACAAGCTCTGTCAGTTCCTGCTGCTTTTGGGCATATGTGATCCTTCCTATAGACGGACCAGCCTGGAGTTCTGGTACCCTGCTAGATGGAGCCCAGGAGTGAAGCCCTCTCTGCTGAACTGGGTGCAAAGGGATTGCTCTCTCCTTAGACAGGACTCCCTGGGCCTGGGGAAAAGATTTCTCCCTGCCATTCTAACTTGGTCCTTCATTTGACGGAGGAGTAGGGAAGGATGGTTGCCCCCTGCCTGAGAAAGAGCAATTTATGGGGCCCCAAACTACTCAAGACACTGTGGAGAGGGTGCCAGGAGTGAAAAGAGCAGTGGGATGGTAATGAGAGGGTGCACATCCAAGTCGCCCTGCAATATATCAGGGAAAATGCCTCAGTGTTGGCACCACACCCTTCCAGAAGAGTGCACAGGCACGGGTGAGGGGCTTGCAAGGATGGCAAGGGAGGAGACCCCGTTGTGCAGTGCCACCATCCTGCCAGCTGCAGACCCCTTGCAGGCACTGAGCGCGCTGCCCGTGGGGTGGACATGGGGACCGCCCAAAGCCACCCCGGCAGGAGCGCCTGGGGTCCCACGGTGGGGTAAGGGTCTCCCGCGGGGGGGGAACAATCCCTCTCCGTCCAACCCCCTGGGTGTGACTTGCGCTCGGCATTGCAGATGGAGGAGGGGGACGGGGTGGGGGGATCCCTGCTCCCAGTGCCGCGGCTCTGCCACAGCCCGCGGACGAGCCCGGGGCGGGGGGCGGGCGGAATCGGCGCCTCGCTGTTTGCTTCCAGAGCTGCCGGGAAAGAATCGTCTTCTGCAGGATAAAGTCCCTGTCTAGGCGGGTGAATTGCCCATGTCCAAAGTCTACAGGCAGGAGGCTGCCTGCTGCAATCCCTGCAAGAGGGATAACTTTTACAATATACGGCCTGATTGCAAATAAGTAACTAATAAGCCGCTTTGGTGTAAGAACGGCTCTATGCATTATTTCCTAAGATCTGTTTATTTGTAAATATTTCTCTGTTTTTCTTATTTAAAAAATCGTTCGGGAAAATTAGAAAAAAAAAGGTACAGAAGTTAATATTTAGACATTCATACTATTAAGTAATAGAGCTATAAACTCTCAAATAAGGCACTTTCATTTTACTTAACAATAGATAACACAACAGCGACAGTGGAACAGACCAAACAAAAGCGATCACCAAAATTGTTGTGACAGTACAATTACCCGGCTAGGAAATTTATTCAATATGCTTTGCCATTGCATTGACACAGCAGGAAAAAAAAAGCCCAAATGCTCAGAGAATAATACAAGAAGGCGGGAGGTATTTGGGAAAAAAAAAAAAAAGATTTATTTTGAAATAACTTTTTAAAGAGATACTTTGCCTCCATGATTTGTTATCGATGTGCATCTGACACGATACAAAACAAACAAACAAAGAAAAAACCACGTTCTGTACAGAGCTCTAAAATGAGCCACGATTATCTACAAGATGAGCTTTACGCTTGGGTGTGGGTTGGAGAGGGGCCCGATCCTGCAGTCCGCACTCTCTAAACGAGTTTCGCAGACATGTGGTAGGAAAGCCTGGCCCCGAGTCTGCGTGCGTGTCTCCGTGTGTGCGTGTGCGCGTCTGTGAGTTCCTACAATACACTCCTTGAGTAAAGTGGGCAAGTTGGAGCTGCCGGAGCGGGCGCGGGTCCCTGGCTGCTCTAGAAGTCCTGCCGCGGGGTGTGAGTTAGACTGTGCCGCCGTAGATCACAGTTTCGCCTGAACACTTTGCCGCACTGCTCACAGTTGTAGGGCTTGATGTCTGTATGGGTAAGAAGGTGAGTTTTCAGGTTACTTCTTTGATTAAAGGTTCTTCCACATGTGGGGCATTTGTGTGGAGATTCCTGTTCAGATTTGAAGCAAGCAAAGGATTAATCCTTCACAAAACACCTTGTTTAACGTATTACTGCACTTTTTCTCACCGCAACCCACAACTTGAGATATCGGGGGAGGACACGAACAAGAGGAGCCCCGTGCGGCCGGACGGCCGCCCACCTCTCCCTATCCTGCCCCAAAAACCTTATTTTATAGTTCTCGAGTAGTGATGTTCCGCGCCCCTGGGGCACACGGAAAACAGCCTCCGCGCCGCCCTCCCGCTTCGGGACACCCGCTGCCCGCCCGGCTGCCACGGCGGTCCCTCCGCTCCACTCCGCTCCACATCCCGCGGCCGGGCCGCCCCGCTGCCCCGCGCCCGCCGCTGCCGCCAGGGCAGGGCTGCACCCCGCAACGAAAAACGCCTCGAAGCAGCGGCGTGGACAAACCCGAACCCGGGGCTCACTCCCCGCCGCCAACCGCGTCCCCGCTGTCTTTAAGCACTTCTCCCAAGGGCGCCGTTTATCCGCGGGTCTCCCGCGGCCGTGGAGATAATCACGGGCCGCTGCTCCCCCGCGGACCCACGGGGCTGTCCAGTGCCGGACGCCCCTCGCTCCCCTCCGCACCAGAGCCCTGTTCCCCCGGTGGCCACCGCCCCTGCACCGCGGCGGGCCAAGCGGAGCCGAGCCGAGCCGGGCCGGGCCGGAACAGCGCCGGCGGCACACGCGTTGAGAGGCCTGGGAAGGGCGGGCTCACCTGCATGTGTAGGGTTTTGTGGACCGCCAGGGTCCTGGACTGGCAGAAGCCCTTCCCGCACTCCTGGCACTTGAAGGGTTTCTCTTTGGAATGGATGTACCTGGAAGGCAACCCGTGGGGTGAGCAGCGCTGGCGGAGGCGCGTGGGCCCCGCGACCCCAGACCCCGCTTCCCCAAACTCAACCCCCTCTCCCAGACGCCCTCACCCTCCTCTTCCTTCCCTTCTCCATTACTACTCTGTGTATGGTTAAACTTCTTGGCCGGTTCAAAACATTTGCAATAATTCGTATCGAAGCGTGACTGCACTCTCTGGTGCCAGACCGGGACAGCATCTGCGCTGCCGGCCGGACCCGAGCCGCTCTTCTCCAAAGGCGGAGGGGATTCTCAGCTCTGCGGCCGCGGGCGCCTCTCAGCACGGGCCGCAGCGTGCGGACATGGGTGGGGGATCAGCAGGGAAGCGCCCACCTGCGACCCGTCCTGTTCCTGCGCCCCCAGGGTCATGACTCAGAAGCACTAAAGCCCCGGGATCTTCATCTCCGGCTGTGAGCCCCTCTAGCTCTCTCTCCCTCAGGCGGGCGCCCTTCCCACACAAAGCGCAGGTTTCGGCTGCCCTGGTCCCTCCGCGGCCTCCGAACCTGAGTCGGGGGCTTTTCCTGTGCTGTTTCCGTGCCTCCTGGAGCCGCTGAATCTCATTCCCCCTCGAGCGGCTCACCCCACCCCGACTGCCCGCGGCCCGACCCCGGTCGTGGTGGTCCCTCACCGGTGGTCCCGCAGGTGGTCCTGCCTCCGGAAAGCCTTGTGGCAGATGTCGCAGGTGTAAGGCCGCTCGTCCGTGTGGGTTCGCTCGTGGATGAGGAGGTTATAGGACTTGGTGAAGTGCCTGCCGCAGAACTTGCAAATGAACTCCTTTTTCGTCTTTGAGGGCAGGCGGCCGCGGGAAGGCTTCCTGTCCGGGGACAGCTTGCTGATGCCTGACAGGGGCGAGGCCAGTCCGGGACTCAGCTTGGCGAGCTCCCCCACCTTGGGGGGGTCCTCCTGCGTGGCGGCCACGGCCAGGTTGGCAAAGTCAAAGCGGGGCCTGTCCTTGTGCAATGCTGGGAGGACGTGGGCGATGGCCCCCTGCTTGGGGTGGAAGAGGTGCGTGGCAAAGGGGAGCGCGGGGAAAGGGAAGCGGGAGTCCACCAAGCCCTGCGCCGCCATCTCCGTGATGGTAGAGCGGGTGATTTCATGCACATTGGGGTAGCCCAATGTCCAGTGGTTCATGTGCATGGTTTGCACGGCGCTGAGTCCGTACAGACCTTGCAACTGGTCCACAGCTGCGGGGAAGGTGTTCACAGCCTGGAGGAAGGAGTAGTTAGTGAGTTGCAGGGACGGGTGCAGCGGGATGGGGGCTGGCAGAGCCTTGCTTCCCATCTTCCCGAGGTGGGTGCGAGCCGGCAGAGCAGCTGGTGTCCCTGTTGGGCTTCCGAGACCGGGAGAAAATCCTAGGAAGAAAGAGGGAGAAAGGAGGAAAGAGAGACTTTTACTGAGAGCAGCGTGGTGCTCCTTAGCCGAGGCGAGCGCAGCAGCGAAGCCAGGGAGGGCCAGGCACGGCTCCGGGGCGCTGCCTTTCCGCGGCCCCAGTGCCCCGCCGCAGCACAGGCTCCCGTCCCCCGCCGGCACCGGCGGCCGACACCGACCCACGGCGCGATCGCTTCGACCGGAGAAGATAAAGCGTTGAAAATAAATAAATAAAAATAGCGTTCCCAAAACAACCACCCCAAATTAAAACAAAAAGGAGAAAACCCATCACCGACCCAACCGAAGGCGCCGCAAATTCGAATTAAACGAATCGTGTAAAAATACAGACGGAACGGAGACGCGGCCGGGGACGAAGCCTCTCCGCTTTCCGTCGCCCAGCCACCTTCCCCCGCAGCGCCCACCGCGGGGACCCTGGAGCCGCCTCCCTCCTGCCCCCCGCGCCGACCTGGCCCCCGGCGTCGCTCCCACCCTCCGCCCGGCCTCCTGCGGGCGCAGAGGCCCCGACCCCGACCCCTCCTGGCTGGGGCCTCCCCGGGATAGAGCAGGGTGTTCACGGAGAGCCGAGTCAGGCCCGGGGGGCGGAGCGGGGGGGAATAAACCCAGCGTTCGTCCTAGCTCCGTTGCTTATTTTTCTTCCTTCAACAACAACTCATTTATCAAGGTAACCGAAGGAGAGAAAAGGAGCCCCTACCCCGCACGCGCACCTCCTACCCAGCCCCCCGCGCAGCAGCCGTCCCAGCGGCGGCGAGAAGAGCGGCCGGCCCGGAGGCCTCCCCGGCCCGCCGAGGGCCGCCCGGCCCGGCGCTGCCCCGCAGTCGCTCCCTCCGCGCCGCGGGGCCGAGAAGGGCGACAGCAGCCCCGGCGGGACGGAGCCGTGCGGCCGAGCCCCCCGCACCCCCTCGGGCGTCCCTCGGCCGGGAGCTTCGCCGGAGCGGCGGGGCCTTGAGCTAATGAGCGATGTGTGACTGTCAGAGGGTTTCACTCAGCCCATTCAACCGAAACCGCCGGGCCCGCTGCTCCCGTCGCAAGGGGGTACCCTCGGCGGACCCGGGGCGACGCTTCCCCCCCCTCCGCGGGGCAGGGGGACATCGGCGCGGGGGCCAAGCCCCTGCCGTTTCCTTTTTTTTTGCTTTCGTTGAGCGCTCACTTCTAGCAGCCGAGAGGCTGCCGCGACCCAAGAAAGCGGCCAAAGCAAACGCCGGGGTCTCTCCGGGCCTGTACACAAGAGGTAGGGCCGAGGGTGACCCAGCACCTCAAGGGATTTGTGTGGAGGGTCTGGTAACGCGCAGTTTCCAAAATAAACAAGAGAACCTCCCCCCGCAAAAATCTCTGACCCACTCCCTCCAAACAACAACAAAAATTAAGGAAACTCTCCGAGCGCAGAGCCGCGCTCCGCGAGCGGTGTCCCTGCCTCCCGGGCCGCTGCCGCCCGGCTCCTGCCGTTCCGCTGGCACAGCACGCACTCCGCCTGCAAAGATAGTTTTCGATTTTTTTCCTAAAATACCTTTCCCTACACGTTTGTTGCACAGCACAATTGGCCGACTGGGAAAAAAAATATGTGGCAAGGAGGTCGGGTGTGAAGTGCAGTGCTGCCTACCCCTGTTTTCGTTTGCCTCGAGTCGTGACTCTCCGGAGCTTCCTCCTCTGCTGCCCAGATTTCCTCGTTTGTGATTGTATCGACACTGGGGATAGTTATCGATACTGTTATATATGGCCATCTTTTCGTTTTGTTGTGGAGGGGTGGTTATATATAGACACTTATTTTTAAAGATGTCGTAGTGTGAGTTCCTATTCGCTTTCTGCGAGGAACCAAAACAGAAGCAATTAAATCACTTTTCGTTGGCTGCTCCGGCGGCTCCTGCCTCCATCCCGGTTGTTTGAGGCTGGGTTTCGGAGCCACCGGCTGGGAGCTATGAGCGAGGTAGGAGCAGTGTTTCTGTAGGGCAGAGCTCTCTCTGTTACAGCCGCGTTTGGTGGCTGCCTATGGGGGTGCCATTGCACCACGCTCATTTTGGTGTCCAAGAACCAACTCTGAGAAAACTATTCTGAACACGAAATCCTAATTTTAAGATAGAAACTTCTAAAACCACACTTCTGTCTGAATGGCGGTGCATGTGCTACTACTTGTATTTGGAAGTAACTTTAGTAAAACGTATCAAAAAAGAACAGAAGGCGCCTTCGAACGTGATTTTAAGGCCATTTATATTAAGGTGTGTTGGGGCGGAGGGGTTGAAAGTCAACCAAAAACGGATGTTACTTAAACTTTCGCACTTCCTTTTCCCTTTCCATTCAGAGAGCTTAATTAAATTAAGCCCGGTGCCAGGACAGCCCTCTCTACCTGCTTGCCGCCGACCTGCTGGTCCGGCCCTCGCTCCCCGTTCTCCCGCGGCGGGGCCGGGACCGTGCCCCGAAGGCTCTGCCGTCCTACCCAGGGATAGGGTGGGCACCGGGTCGCCTCCGCTCCCCGACGGCTTCACCCGTAGCCGCAGCCGCCGCTGCCCGCGCAGCCAGGTGTTTTCCCCGGCCGAGGTTTCTCCAGCGCGACCCGCGGCTTGGCTCGCAGCCCGTGCACGGACCGGCTGCTCCCTGCCAGGAGTTTGGCGTGAAGGACATCGAGAGCGCATCCCGGGAGGCTGCCGTCGCCTGGCCTCGCACCAACGCGCCCGCGGCGTTCAGGGGGGGACACCCGCACCCCAAGCCGCCGCGGAGCTGCGAACTGAAAGTAAACCCGGCGGCCCCGCGCTCCCGGCTGAGCGCACGCTCCGCTCCCGGGGCGGCCGCCCCGCTCCCGTCGACGGCAGCGGGCAGGGCGGGCCCCGGAGCCACTCACCTACCGCAGCCTGCTGCTCCTCCGGGGGCAAAGCTGAAGCGGCGGCCGCGGCACCTTCACGGACACATTAGATCCACAGCGGGGGCGCTCAGCGGGGCCGGCGCCCGGCGGCGACCGGCATGTTGCGGAGGGCTGGGCGGCGGCTGGGAGCTCTGGCCGCGGCGGTCCCGGGGCCCCGGCATAGACCGCCGCCTCCCGCCCGCAGCCTCCCGCCTTCGACCCCGGCGAGGCTCGGCGCGAGTCTGAGCCGCCCCCTGCCCGGTCCATCACATTTCAGCGGTGACTGGCGTGGAGCGCTGTCCCCGCCCGCCCGCCGCCGCCGCCGGCCCACCCCGCGGCGCGCACAGCCCCGCGCTCGGGGCCGCGCCGCTCCGCCCCGACGGGACGGGACGGGACCGCCCCCGGCCGCGGCCCCGGCCCCGGCCCGCCCCGCCGCGCCGGCCCCACTGTTTACTTGTGTTTGGGTAGCAACTGGGCTTTAAAGGGGCAGGACGCCCCCCGCTCCCCCCGCGTCACCTAAGGTGACTTTTCCCTCCGAGAACAGCTCGACGCCCCCCGTCCCGCTGCCGGCCGCGGGTATTTGCGCGCTCCTTGCGTCTTGCCGCCCATCTCGGCTGCCCGTCGTGCCCCAGCTGGAGTGACATAGGCGGCCCGAGTGGCTTAAATATCTAAAATAACACCCCCAAACCTAGAGTGTGGGGTTTTGTGGGTGCCTATATGGCCAAGAGTGGGTGCAGATAGTGTTCAAGTCCCAAGTGGGCTTGTGGCCGTCATGTCGGGTCGCCCTATGGACCGTCAGCGTTTCGGCGCTGCTCTTTCATTGCGACTGGATCGCTTAAGGGCAGATTCGGGAAGAGAAGCTCTGCGGAGGCATCCCCATGCTCAGTGACTAAGCACACAATCCGTACCTGAACAGACACATAGTTTCGATTTATTACCGGGGAATTTACTGCTCAATGGGGCCTCCCTAACCCTCTTCAAATGTCTCGATTAGGGAGTTCTATTCACGTTCGTCGATAGTTGCTCTGCGGCTGATTGCATATGTCACCTTTGGGTTACATTTTTATCTGTAATATTATCTTGTTACGTGCGTTATTTCAATCACATGTATGGGGAATTAATCGTATAATCTGGACTGGAAATTAGAACAAGAATTGGAAAAGGACAAAAATATGTCGTGGGAAATGGCACTTAAATGATAGCTTTGAAAAATTTTCAAAGGTAAGGTCTATGCAGGTTAATTCAAGCCGAGGTAGAGAAGAGAACATAAATTACGGCTGCATGGGGATTTTTTTCTCCTTTTAGTGTCCAGTAAGAAAAAACTAATCAAAGAGGGGAATAAGAGTGGGCAGAGGAAGTTTTGGCCGTGTCCCCTCACAGGGCAGCGCAGCCGAGGATGGTGTACGTTGCAGCCCGCGGCTGCCGCCGGCCTCCGGGGCTATTTTTCGTTTCTTTTCATAAATCCCTGCTTCGAAAACGCTATGTTTTAAATCCAGACAGCCTAAATAAATATCATTTCTTCTCCCGAACAGTGAGGATACGGAAGTTCACAATTCGCGGAGAAGGAGTGATTTCCTCGGTCCGGGTATGAGGCGGGTGCGGGCCGCCTTGGGGAGCCTGCAGAGGGCAAGGGCTCGTCGGCCGCGGCTGGGCTGGGGGACACCGGCAGGACGCGGGGGCAGGACTCGCATCCCCTCGTTTTGCTTTCTCGAAAGAGGCCGGCTGCTTCAAAAACGAAGTTAAAAGGGGTCTTTGGACTCGCAATTTCTTCCCCGCACTGCTGGCTTCTGGATACCAAGAGCAACACCCCCGGACTCAAGGATCAAAGGGAAATTGTTTCAGGAGAATCATAATTTCTTGCGCTTCACAGCAAGTAGAAATAAAACGCACTTGAGGACAAGGAAAAAAAAATATATTTAACAACGAACTCAAAATCAAAACCAGAATCTAAAAAAATCCCCAAACAACAACGACCTCCTCAAATCACAAGCCGACCAGGCAACGAAAAAGCCCCAAAGCGGAGGGGACTCAGGAGTCAGACGGTGCGGTGCGATGTCACTGCCCGCCCGGGCTGCTCGCTCCCCGGCCGCTCCTGGTACCTTTTTGGCTACGCCGCGCTCTCCCACCACCGCCAGTGCGGCGGTGGCCGCGCACGTCTGCGCTGGCCGGGAGCACCCGGTGACCCCGGCGCGACTCCACCCGGCCCAGTAGGTGCGCGGCAAGAGCCGGCCGCGAGGCCCACCGCTAATGCCGCACCAGCTCCGCACCAGGCGGAGCCCGGGGTCGCTCGGACGCCGGGGGGCTTCACGGCAGCGGCACCCGTCGAGCGGCGGTGACACTAGCCGGGGCACGGGCTGCCGGGTCCCGCAGGAGCCCAGCACTCCCCTGTCACCTTTCCGCGTCCACCTGGGGCGATCGCCTCCCGCAGCCAAGGCACTTTCCCCGCGTTGTGCCGGGCGCGGGCACGGCCGGGCGGTGCGGGGGCGCGCCCGGGGCCGCTCCGTGCCCGGCGGCGGCGGCCCGCGGTGCTGCAGCGCCGCCTGGAGGTCAGCGCGGCGCCCTGCGCGCTCCGCCCGGCCCGGCCCGGCCCCGGCCCCGCCGTGGGGGTCCCGGCACGGGCTCCGGCACATTGGGATGGGGTCCCGGCGGACCCAGAGAGGGGCTCTTCCCGCCCGCCCGAGAGACGGCGGCCGCGGGGCCCCGAAGAGCGCGGAGGCAGCACCGCTATCCGCGGGCGTCCGAGCGCTCACCTCGCACCTCCTTTTCCCACCCGCGCGTACCGCCGGTGCATACATCGCCGCGGTTACCTCAGCCTCCCCCCGCTCTCTCTTCCCACACCCCCCCCCAAAAAAAATATTCATCCGGAGCGCTGGATTCCATCCAGGGGAGCAAGGAGATAGACAGTGTTTGTTCTTGCTGCGAGGAAGAGATTAAAGCAGTTCCTCCGCGGCCGTGAAGCTTGGGGCAAACCTTGACCATTCGCCCCTTTCTGAGCACAGAAATGCGCCCGGGAGACGGTAGCGAGGCCCCGCAGCGGCGCTTGTTGGGCCCTCCCACGCGGCACCGTGCGCGGCCGCGGGGCGGGATGCGTGCAAGGAGCGCTATCGGCAGTGGGGGCCGCGGTCGCTGGGAACTCATTTCCGCGAAAATGAATGGGGCAGAGTCTTCAGAGGGGGTCAGGGGTGCGCCCGCAGCCGGCGCCGGAGCGAGAGGGGTCAGCGGGTACTCGGGACGGCTCCGGGTCATGACAACGGCTACGCCAAGGGAAGGGGTCGAGAGCGCAGCCCTCGATGCAGGGCGCCGCTGCACCTTGCTTTGGAAGAGACACGAGGGCCCCCGACGGCCTCTGGCTCAGGGAGCGCTGCCGGGGCGCGCAGGGCAGAGCGGTCGCCGGGCAGCGAGGGCTACAGCGGACCGAGCCCAGCCCTGGGCTAACGCCGGCCGACAGACAGGCCAATGCGGCGCATCACTCGGCTACACACCGAGGACTTTTTTTTTTTCTTTTTTTTTTGCAGGAAAACAGTGACCGCCCGTCTATCTGGCATCGGATTCTGCTGGTGGTTTTTGGTGACTAAATCATCACCGGCTTCGCTCCGATTTATTGGGTGGGATATTCTGTTTTGTTTTTAATGAACTAGTCAGGAAATGCCAAGATTTGAGAAACAGGCGTAGGCGGCCGGGGACACGGCGCTTGGCAGGCTCCGGGGGACACCGCCGCTGCAACTCCCGCTCGGCGTCCCCTTTTTCCCTTCTCGGATTCAGATCCCCGTAGAATACCGCCGCGATTAATTTCCACGGAAGAAGAAAGTAATTAAGCACGCAACGACCTCAGCGGGCTGGATACCGCCCGCGTCTCCCCCTGACGCGCAAGCCCGGCCACCCGCTCGCCCTCGGCGCCTGCCCGCGGTCCCGGCCGCGGGGCCGCCCCTGGGCAGCGGGGAGCGGGCCCAGCCGCATCGCCGCGGCACCGCGGCTCTCCACCCCGACGTGCATCGCCACCGCGGCCAGCCCGACGGGTGCCTGTTCCTCTTCTTCCCCTCTCTGGGGAGCACAGAGCCCCGGGGGGCTTTTGTTCTCCGGCCACTGCCGAGCCCCGGCTCCCCGCTCCCGCAGCTCCTGGCTCCGCGTCGGGCACCGCGGGGCTCACGGTGTCGCGCACCGGGAGAAGCGTCAAACCACCTTTGGCCGAGTCCGTCCTTGCCGTGTGCACACGGTGAGGGCCGCTCGTCCCGCGGAACTTGCGCGCTGTGCCGCAGCCATTGCGGCAGTGCAATAGCGCGGTGCGGATGGTGCGGAGGCGGCCGCCAGCGCCGAGGGGGCCGAGGGGACGCCGCCAGCAGCGGTGCTGCCGCCTTGCCCCGACGGCGGGCCCCGAGCCCTCGATAAAAGGACTTTTCTAGCCTAAAATGTTCCTTCCCCCGCCATCAGCCATGAGAGGTTTTTGTGGGGTCTGAAGTGAATAGATGTCAAGACAGAAAGAAATACAACATGCCGTACCTTGCTATAGTTTGGTTTAAGCAACCTTTGGCTAAAGTCTTTCCTGCCGTCAGCACAGAAACACTGAGCAGGGCCGTGCTGTGGGGGCACAGACACCCGTGGCACACGAGGGGCCCTTTCCCATTGCTCCGAACCTCACCGCCGACTCCCCAGCTGAGCCTCGGGACTGCAGAGGGTCCCCAGGCTGACAGGCTCTGCTTACTCTCTGGTGGTGGCATTCTACCTCTCTTGGCAGACGTGTCAAAGCACACCTGCAGGAGAAGGTCGGCAGGGCTTCAGGGCTGCCTGCCGGCTGCATGGCCGAGCGTTTGTAGATGACACTGCTGAGCTAAAGGGGGGGTTCAGGCTCCCATGAAGTTCTGCAGCTGCCTCAGGCCGAAAAGATCATGAAGTTTGCAATCTCTGAGCCAACTGCTAGGGGGGAAATCTAAAAGAATTATTGTATAAAAGCCATAAATTGGTTTAAGAAATGCAGTTGTACATTTGGTTGCATGCCTCGTAACTTACCTAGGACATGAAAACTCCAAGGCAGTAGAGAACAGACCCATACATCTTCTCCTGTGGCATATATTAAGTAACTCCATTTCCTTTTAAGAACTTGCAATATCCCAGTGAATAACTTGGTTTCACAAATAAAATTAATATTATAGGGTGTAAGTCAACAAACAATAGAAAAGCTCAGAGAGTTTTTTCCAGTTGTAAACATGCAGAATCCATCTGGTCATTAGATACATCTGTGGGTTAAACACTGATTTGTTTATGCAAGCCTGATGCTCATGATACTCTTAAACTGGGACTATTCTGTCGAATGCATGTATACTATAATCCTCTTTTACCTACCCTCCACATGCGGGTTTCCTGTTTTCAGCATGCATTCTCAATGTGTATACTGTGGTGAAAGATATGTTATAAACCAGGATACTACAGAGCATTTCAGATATTTTCAGAGCATTACAAGCGTGGTGCAAGCATATGCAAATCATCACTTACAGATGTGCACAGTCTGTAGTAATCTCTGTGTTTTTTTCAGTTGTTTGTGGCATCTAACTGAAAGAAAAGGACAATGATGGATATTAAAAAAAACTAACAGTTATTCCCAGGCGGAGTCACTTCTACAATGTCCAGATAAACCTTACTGATGAAACTCTGCAGTTCATTATAAAATCAGGGGTTTTGAATGTTAAGTTATTGATAATTGCTGAAATACAAGGAAATCGAGGGAAAGCTTAACAGGGTAAGGCATTAGAAAGCACTTAAAGACACTGTCAAGGCTGAACATAACTCTCTGATCATAACTCATGATCCAAAAAGTATTTAAGTGCATGGTTAAGATCATTTCTACCTAGGGCAGTATTTAAGCAGGTGCTTCAATGTCTTTATATGCTGGTCATCTGCTGAATGTGTGGTTTCCTGCTGATTTTAAATATTTACTTAATCAGGGATATTATTTTCAGACTGCCTCATAAAAATAAACAAATGAACAAAAGTTTATAAAAAAACCCAAGAGCAGTTACTGTTCTAGGCAAGAATTTTCATCATGCCTGCTTTCATGTCCTTTTCCATGAGTTAAGTTTTTGTCACTGATATCTGTATGACTACTTTGTTTTTGCCTTAAGTGCTGGTGTTCTCAGCTTCTGCTGCCACCTCACAGCACCACTGTGTGCATCATGCTGTTGGGTGAAAGGACAGTGGCACCAACACAGAGTCTGTGGGTGCAGTGCTGATTGATACACTGCAGAGATTTTGCAGTGGAGAGAAGTTGCACTGCATTTAGCTTATGGCATGGGAAAAAGAGTCCTTTTTCTCATGAACTCTCCATAGCCATTGTGGGGAAAACTCAGGGCAAGATCACTCTGGAGTATAGTCAAAGAAATAGCTGGGAAAAAGAACAGATCAGTTCAAGAATAGAACTGAAATGGGCACAGGCCAGTCAGAAGACTTTCTGATAAAGAGCACTCTTCTATATCATTTTCCTTCCTTTCCTGTCAGGTTGAGCCAGTGTGTCATGGCAGACAGTCTCTGGTGTCTGGGTATCATGAGTCAGCAACAAACAGAAACCATGTGAAACCTGGACAAACCAGAGTGAAGACCCAGCAGGGGATTTCCACCTTCTTTGCTCATGGACTTTTGTTTTCTGTTCCCACAATGGTCCCTGCCCAGAGGACTGGCATTTTGCTTGCTCCCCTTAGTTCCCTTTCACAGACCCCACAGGAGCATTGAGGGACTTGGATGGAATGGTGAAGGGTAGGATGAAGCTTGCAAATGGCCTTTTTCCCTGTTTAGTCTAGAGTAGATGGCATGGTCTGTCTCATAAACAGTATCAATGACTATTGCAGGATTTATGTTTGCATTAACTTTCATTTATTTGGTTTGCTCACCCATGCTAGGCTAGTGAAAATTATTAGTTGTTACACTATTCTTTCAAATTCCTCCTTGGGAATTGTCTCCAAGAAAAACATAAATCCCATTCATTTCAGCACCAAAACTCATTTTAGCACCAGAGGAGTGCTGACAGCCAAGGACATGACATTGAAGTAGAAACGGAACCGACTCAAGGCCTCTTGTTGTCAGCTCCAGAGAAGAGGGAAAGGAGATACTGTCAGCCACACTGCAACCAGGAGGTTTTGAATCTCACTGTTGCCACGAGGCTGCGTGTTTCTGAGTGCGGGGTGACCCTGCTTGTGCAGGTACAGCACCCAGCTCTTTTGGGAGGCTGTGGGTGTGTGGAAGGGAGCAGAAGAGACCCTGGGGCAAGGAATGCTTTGGAAATGACAGCCTTCCTGGCTGTGATGGGAGCAAGGATCTATGGCATCTGCAAGACTAGGGGCTTTCAGAGAATGCTTGTGGAGAAATGTGAGGAAATCTCCATCATTAGCAGAAATGCTCAGGACAGAGAAATGAAAGCTGAATATAGAAACTGAAAAAATATTCTTTGAATCCAGGAGTAGTCCAAGGAAAAGACTCATGAAGCCATCTGAAAGGATTTTTCAACAAAATGTATCTTGTGCTTGAATTCTTAAAATCCTAAATCTGAAAATAGAGAAATCTGAGTGACTTACCAGAGGGCTTTGGCCAATATAGTGTGTTAAAAATTTCTCTTGGGAAGAAGCATAAAGTAAGTATAACAGTGTGTTTATTTCAGTGGGACCCAGCATGAAAGTCAGTCAGTGGCCACAGCATCACTGCTGATACTCCTGAGATCTAAAAAAAGGACCACCAATATAGGTCATTAGCTAAGGTTAAGCAGGGTTAACCCTGACCTTTCTCCAGTCTCCAAACAGGCATCTCTTAAGCAAATAAAAACCACAGTTATTAAAGAACTCTTAAACAACCACAGTAACAAAACAAAGTGGAGTCGAAACTGCAGATCTGTTTTATTGAAAGCATAATATTTATATATGACAGATACTGGAAGGCAGCAGAACTAGTTTTAAGGACCATCTCTCTACCTAGATAGGGGAGGCATACTTTGAAAGAATTCTGTCTTTTGAATGACAGTGAGACATGAATTTAAGTCTTCCAGAAAAGAGTATTTTAATTCCTAGAGCTTGGAAATTCCTAACTGCTTAATAAAGAACAATATTGGAAATACTGGATGTTCTGTTAGAATTACAGGTGGAACGTGAGATGCTAAAAGGCATCATTTAAGTCTGATCTTGTTCAGCACTAGTCTCACATTATCCTTCCCACCCTCAATGGTTTCATAATCTATAAAAGCAGACTTGAGCTGATGTTTACTTTTACAACTAATGGTTCCTCAAATCTAAAAGAACTTCTAAGGAGCAGATAAAAGCAGCTGCAAAAGTGATCTAGAAATAAACATCCAGAAGAAAGCATAACTGCAATCAAAGTTCCAGCTGTTCTCGTCTCAATTTTTATCAGTATTCTTTTTAATCAGGCACATTTTGAAGTCAAAGGCTTATTTCCAACAGCTTTTGTCCGTATATATATATATACACATACATATATATGTATGTAAGCTCCTTGAAATATTACAGAAGTTCTGTTTCACATCAAAATACTGTACATTGTCACTGAAACTATTAATTTTCTTTTCCTCCTCCCCCATATTCTCTCTGGGCCCCTCTTTTGCATCTGGCATGTGTACTGATACTCAAGATGACAAATACTGATAACTGTGAAGCTGCAATGCTGCATACCTCCATAAGGCAAAGCTTAGCCAAAGTTAGTCATTGATTTATGTCCCATATTCTGTTCAACAGCATAAGGGTTTCTTTTCTAATTCCATACCTTTAATCCTTGCCACCTCCAACCTAGTATGTGTCAAATTTCTACCTTATTGTTGCAGCTGTGGTTTCTTAAAGTGAAAGTATGCTTCTTGAATGCAGTGACACATTGTTCAATTCATTCACAGATTTAAATTCTCAGTTGTTCAAAAATGCCTGAACTCATCAAAATATGGTGGTGTGGATTTTTTTTTCTGTGTTATATGGCTGATACAGAGGTTTTAAAAAACAAATTATGGATTTGGGATGACTATTTTTATTTGCTCCAAATCTGTAGAAAATATAGTAACTTAGGCAGAGATAATAAGTCTAAGGTTCTCTTTATCAAAGAGGTTACTTACAAAATACACAAGGTAGAAAAAGCTCTCCCACACATAAAAAGCCTTGTGCAGGTGTAGAGATGAAAGGAAACAAACTGTGCAGTGTCTAGGTACAGTACTAAGGGTAACTTCATAACACAGTAGGAGACAGCCCACAAAGAAGATCAGTTTCAGGAGAATCTGTATTATTTCAAAACAGAGTTGCAAAAGTTCAGTTGTTTGTTTGGTTTTTTTTTGGTTTTTTGTTTGTTTTGTTTTTTTAAAATTACCTTCACTGTTTCAGGAGAATACCCAGCTTTCCAGTGCTCTCTCATGAAAAAAGGACCAGAGACAAGATGCTGTAAATATTTCTCCAGCAGTTTGCAAGCAAGTTCTCCACATTACCTTCCCAATCCTTCTGACAGCCCTCTATGGAGCACTACTCTTCCTGCAGGTGAGCTGGTGAAAAGGACCATACCTTTGCTTCAAGTTGCTTCAGTTCAAAGTCTGGTACATTAATTCAAACCCACTTTTATCATATTTAAAAGCTAAGAGGTTAGTGTTTTCCACCAGAGCAGCTGACACGCGTCCAATTCCAGGAAAAGGCCAAGAAAATAGCTAAAAGCAGTAACAATTTAAAAACCACTGCAAAAAATCTGCCAGAGGACATCTGTCGAAGTCCAAAGAGTTCCAGTTATGTATGATTTCATTTGATCCCAGAGGCTAAATAATGTACAGGAAAGATTTAATAATGTTATGCAGATTATGTGTGGAAATGTAAGAGGAACCGAATACAATGCCAGTTTGAAAAATCTTCATGTGCTCACAGCACTCTTATTGCTGCACAGTCAGAAAACACAGCTTGAGCAACAGACTATGATAATAAAATTAAAAATTGGAATTGCTAGGGTATTTATTCAGGTGAGGCTCTTTGATTAAAAAAAGATGACTTAATATTTTCTCTCTGCCAGGAAATTACCAGTGGAGAGAGTCCCATTCCTGTTTCCACCACACCAAGTTCCATTGCCATGTGAAAGCCTGATAGTGAAAATGTGGTAACCAAGGATCACTGCTTACAGTGTTTCCAAATGCCAGTGCAAAGGAGACTTCAGCTACTAAATGCAGAACAAAAATGAATGGCCCTCAGCTATCTCTGCTTGCAAGTTTGAATTACAGCATCTGGCTGAACAAGAATTGCTGAAGTACAGGTATGATCCTTTTGCCAAGCCACTTCCAGAAGCAGTAATTTCTGGCAGAGGGAGGGAGGAGGCAGCTGTAAGGGTGATGTGAATGGCCACGACAGGCTCTGCCAAATGATATCTGTCAAATCTTCTGCTGGTGTAATGCTCCAATGCCATTTAACACACTTTAAATACTGGCAGAGGAGGGATTATTAAACAGGGTTCTTAACCAGCAGAGCTAGGGGTGTCACCATTAAAAATAAAAACTAAACCAAACAACCCCCCCCTTGAAAGCAGGAGTAAATGTATCCTATCTGGCAATACCTAAAACCTTTTGTCTAGACTCTCACACAGGAAGCTAGTGCAAGGTTTCCTAGATTTCTTTAAGCCGGCACTTGTGGTAGTGCTGCTTCAGCCAGGGTTTTTGTCTCCCTTGGGGTAGTGGTTATACTTTTACCAGGTGAAAATTTATGCTCAGTAGTTTTTCTTTCAGTGGAAGGATCTAAGACTTTCCCTTCCAATGCTAAGACTATTTTCAGGGAGTTTCAGTACGTTTCTTGGGTTTCTCATTTCCTCTTGCTATTCGTACTCTCATCTGTTTTGCAAATGGTCACTGTAATGTTAAGCTTATCTAATGGTCAGGCCTCCAGCTGGAAGAATGCCAGCAACATTCTGAAAATCAGTCATCTGAAAGCATTCAGAGGACATGGCCATCACCTTCTCCCTGAACCTCAGACATAAAACTTCCCTGATAAACACCCAGTCCAACGCCATGAAAAGTAAGAGGCTAATCTTAACTTCAGATATTACTTTAAGCAGCTTCCCTCAGTGACACTCAGACACTTTGTTCAACTCATCTCACGCTACAAATAATAATTTTATTTTTTCCCAGTGTTTGGGATACTGGTTGTACATATATGCAGTGAAGAGTGAGTGTCTCCCTAATGGTTTCACTGCAAATGCAGGTTTCACTACATTGTTGTTTCTCCTTAATTAGTTAATTGGAATACATTTTTTTCTCCTCACTGGCAGGGTACGATCCATCTACTCCTGGCTTTTGAATTCAGGCATGGCCATGGCAGTTCTTCCAGTGTGACTTTGGACTTTTGTCACAAGTCCCCTTGAGAAAAGCAAGGGCAGAACAAATTTATTTCCCTTTTTAAAGAGAGGTTGTCAAAAATGCAAGATTTGTTGCAGGTCTTTATGTGCAGATATAGAAATCAAAGTTCTCATGAATTTTGCTACTGACCTTGCTGAGTTCTGAATGTTATTCAAAAGGAGGAGTACTGGGTCTTCAATCCAGAAATTTGAGAAAAAGTCCAAAAAACAGCCCAAGGTCTGCATACAATACTCTGAAGACACAACATCTGGCAATAACTATTGAAGAAGGAACTAAGAAGCTTAACTTTTCAAAAATAAAGACAGAATTTTGTCATAACATTTATTTAGTTAAGATGTGAGAAAGAAGAGCTGAAAACAACTACTATACATCCTATAGGAGAACCAACACTGTAGGAATGGGATGTGTGTGGAAAAATTATCCCCCATTTGGACTTCTGTTGCCTCAAAGAGAAGGAATTCTGAACTTACAGGAGATAGAAAAAACAGGCCCAAAGGAGGAAAGTGAAGTGTGAAGACATCTACACAAGAAGAAACTGCCTTCTACAGTAACCTCATTTTGGAAAGAGAGCTGACAAGAGGAAGAGAAAGACCTGCTGTCTGCTGCACTGTCTGTCTGAAGGGCTGGTTCAGTCAACACTGACAGACAGACATCCTGAGAGCCTGCTGGGAAAAGACTTTCCCAGCTCCCAGGGATCCCAGTGCCTCAGTGCTGTAGGATGTGCTACTGCCCATAGTGTGAAGGCTGCTGAACTTCAGTCAGTTTCCATTTTGCTAAACCAGAGGATGCAGAAAGCAGAGAAGTGGGAATGCATAATAGAGCTAGAGGAGGTGTCATAGTGTGTAAGGTAAATGTCTTTCTGGAAAAGAAGTCATATACTTCATACTGGTTTCTTAGAGAACATACTATATCTTAGCTTACTTATTTTGACTAAATGGGAACATATTTAGGAAGGAGCTACCTTTAAGTGGATTTAGTAAAAAATTAAACTTAAAACAATAGTTATACAGGTTTAAGCAGGCACAGCTCTAGGGGTGTCAGCTAGTGACTTACATGGGCTGCAAGTCTGCCTGGTACAATCATTTGTTGATTAAACAGACCTTCTTGAGGCTGAGGAAACTGAAAACCAGCAATAAGGCTTCCTCCAGCTCCTAACGAGCAGCATAAGGTCCTGTAGTAGCTTTTCTGTCCTAGGACTGAGCCAAACAAACAAAAAATAGAATTTCTGGAATCCATTGCATTTCTGAAGGGCATTATTTAAAAATTAGACTGCAAAAGATTATTATCACAGGCATACCACTTTAGAATACCTTTCCTAGAAGCAAAGCAACTTTGGGGAAAACCTCTCAAACAATCCTTCTTACTGTAAGACACCTGTTCTCCTTAAAGCACTTTTTTTAGTGGAAGTCACCCCAGCTGAATTAAATTTGTTTCCCTTGGGCCTGCATTTTCTTTAGCCAACACAACAGCTGCACCATGTGGAGATGAGCCACAAGAAGTGTAACAACACATGTTTGTGATTGCAGTATCAGCTTTGGCAGATTTCAGTGCAGAGGTCTTTAACTGCCTTCTATTAGAGAGCCAGCTTTGCAAAATATACAGCATTTTGCAAAGTAGTAGTAGCAGTAATATAGATGGAGTTCTGTGTATTTCTTATACATGCTGGTGCAGTAAAACCAGAAGGGAACTGACTATTACTTATAGCTATAAATATTGTATTAAGTACAACCTTTTTCTTTTGCGTGTACAAGTAGGAACAGAACAGAAGGATGGGTTAACTACAATAAAATCCCCTGAGGTTCCTGTGCTAGCAGTTACCCAGTCCTGCAACCATTCAAAATGTGTGCTGACTCTGTTATTTTAAAGCTGTAGTAAATTTAATCTCTCCAAGAAATTGCTGAATTCCTGAAAAATAATGCATAATCTTGTTTCAGTGCTTTCTTCCACTTAATTTCAAGAACAGGTGCCAAAAACTGGTCTTGTGTAGCCTAATGCAATATACTTTAGAACACAGTTTTGAAGACTTTTTGAGGCATTTAATTTTTTGAGTATCCCACACCCATCAAAATGATGTACTTGTTTTTGAAAGATCATTTTGAAAGGTCAAGAAAAATGCCAATAACATTTGAGTCAAGTGTTTACAATGTGTTGTTTCTGTTGCTTTATGCAAAATTAGTGCTGTGTATATTTGTGGGTATACTAACACAGTTATGTGGCTTTAATCTTCCTACACATTTTCTCACTTAAAATTGCTATACCATTGCAATGCAAATTGTACTTAGATATTGTAATGCATTAGCAGGCAATGCATATTATACAACATTGCATAAGTGTCCTTGTGACTAGGAACAGCAGATTTTCCCACTGTCTAAAATTTCAGATGCTTAGTATCCATTCCACAATAAGGGGACCACTTCTACACTCTTTATCTTCTCTGAATGCATAATTTCTCATCTAATGAACCAATGACACATTATTAAGAGGTTATTTCAAGGCAATTGTGGTGTCTAATATGATCAGTCTCCAATCTTGGGTGTTCCTCCATTCTCCTGGGAGATGAAATGGGCCAAGCATGGAAACACTAGTCAAACAAAAATCTGCCTTTATATTCATAACCACATGAGAAAATTTAACAGGACCCTCCTTTAAGGACTGATCCTCAAAATAGTAAATTTGAAAGAAAGAATCTGTTGATGTCAACAGATTTTAGATCAGGTCCTAGAGACATTCTGCCTAGTTTGAACTGCATAGAGCAGTGACTTGCTACCTACTAACCTTATTGAAGGAGAGACACAGCATATATTAAGACTTGTAGTTAGGCTTTTTTATTCTGTTTCAGCTTTTCCTTGCTTACCCTAGTATTCAAATTAGCCCATCCATTTTAAAATTAGCTTTAAGGAATTTATACTGCATATTGTAAGTCTAGTAAGAGCAGCTGAATACCACCAGTATAACAAATTGGATTATGGAACTACAGAAGAGCTCAAGGATGAAGCAATAAAAGTTTTGTACCGGCCTGTTCAAGGTTACACAAAAACATTAAACTCTCTCTTGTTTAGAGGACATTGAAACGTGATATATGAACACAAGAAAATAAAAGAAGTAATGCCTTTAAATCATAAAACCATTAGCAGTTTTATTCTGTAGGGATCAATGGGAGGAGATGGACTCCACCCTGAGGAAGATAAAAGACCTTAGTTTTCTCAACTGGAAGGAGTGATTCATGTTAGGTGGAAGTGGTATGCATGTGATATTCCTTATGTGGTAAATTAACTGTTTCTATTTGGAAAGCTCCTAGCATATGGAATTGCTCTATTTTCCTCAGCTCTGAAAGAAAATCATGCCACCAAAACTTTTTTCTTTTTGCTAACTCCAGGCTGGGTAAAAATGGGCTGTTTTGATGGCTGTTAATAAATTCTCTTGTGGTATTAAAGACATCCATTAACCATCCACTAAGAAAATTATTTTTAAGGAAGGAATAGTGGAAAAATCTTAGTTTTCAAATTTAATGGGGTTAACTGCTCTGTGTTTTGCTGTGGTTTTATAGCATTACCTATGTACACTTTAGTCACTTTGAAGTCTTGTTTGCAGCAGAAAGTTCCCCTGCTCAGTAGTGACAGCAGTTTAAGGACTCATCCTGGGTATTGGTGAGGATGCCATAAAACTCTCCCCGACAGAACCAATCCAAACCCTCTTAGAGGAGACACGAAGGAGTGCATCGTACAAAGCCAGTTCTGTAAAAATTCTTTATTTGCTGCTTTGTTTTTGTTTAGCACACAGGCTGCTGTGGGGAAGGCTTCCCACTGCTTTTAAGTGCAAACTGGGAATGTAAATTTTAATATTTTTCTTGTTTAGATTTTCGATTTTTCCATGGGTCCTTATCTTGTAATCAGACATATTATTTCATAGTCAGTCATGAAATGGCTGTTATGTCCCTGAACTTTTTTTGGTGAAGTTTTAAGACTGGAATTGTATTTAGGTTTTGGATTTTTTTTTTAAAGTATGACTGTACATGTTATACAAGTAACTTATTTGGACTTGAATTATGATTTTCTGGCATGCTTTGGTCAGGAAAGTTGGAAAAAAGTAAGAAACTGAAATGTGGTTTCTGGATTGTAAAGCATTTAGATGAGTGATTCTTCCTCATGAAAACATTTGCTTTTTAATATTTATGAAGCAAGCTGGAGATGCACTTCAGAAATAAATAGGAAGGGTTTTACTAAAACCCCCAAAACTCTGTAAATGAATAAACTGTAAGTACTTAATGGTATTGTTTTTGCAATGTTCAGTATTCACAATGTGCTTTCAGGTTGTTGAGTTCTCCTTATTTTCTATTCTGTCATTTGGCATCACACATATTGTGATGCTTCCAGCACTTAGGTGGAAAGGCCCACAAGGGCAAGGAAACTTCACTCCTTTGAATCTGAAAGACTGGGTTTTGTTAGCCTCTTGAAATCTTTATCCTTAAAAATTGTAAAAAAAAGAAATCCTTATCTTCCCTAAATATTTCTGCCATGTATTACTAAAATTCTCAGCTCAGGAGCTAAAGGAAGATAGGAGAACATCCAGCCACCATGGTGGTGGAAGCCTTGGGCATAGGGCTGTGTGTACTCACCCAGCTGAAGCTGGTTTCATGAAGTACTTGCTTCATCAAGTAATGATGATTCAATCTTTCTTTTGTTATTGATACTAGTTTCCACCCCAACTGCAGGCATCAAGGCTTGCTAGTTAAACGTTATTTATTTATTCTCCAGGGCATGAGCACACTTCTTTGCACACTGGAGAGCAGATGGTTGCTCTCAGAAAGAGAAGGAATATTTTTGTGCAGGAGAGAATCCAGAGTAACCCTCAGTATTACCACAACAACAATAATTGTTTCACAAACCAAAATGATTTTTTTTTTTGACATTAATGCCAATCTGTAGATCCCATGAGCACAATCAATGCAGCTGTAGTACAGACCAGAATATCTTCTGTGGTCAACTGTAAACAGCAACTCTGTATCCATGGTTTATTTTTACCATAGTGTGCTATAATAGGAAAAATAGCAAATGGTAAGTCTATATATAGCCTGTTACCAAGACTGTGAGCTAAATGATTAGTCAACAGTAAAAGCCTATCCTAATCAACAAATGGCTTTAGGTCCAGTAATAATATTTTGGATATCAAAATCATGTATACTAGGTAGGAGAGGAATTGCAGCAGTGTAGCTAATATTTTATGGGGTTTTAATGTTTTTTTTAATGTTAAGTAGGAATTTTGTGAATCATGCTAACTTTAACAGACAGGATATGGATAGCAGACTCTATATTGCTTTACTTATATTGCCTGACTTTATTTTCTGTCTCTTTCTTTTGTTGGACCAGCAAAAATTAATTTTCCTTTTAGTGACATTAATGAACCATTAAATTGTGAATAGTTCAGGAAAGGAAACCCCCCTCTCTCTGCCTTGTTCTTACTTAAAAACTTACTACAGAAAAGTATAAATTTTATTCCAGACTTGAAAATATGATATTCTTTTTTATTTTATGTATAACTATTTTATGACTGACAAGGTTAGGAAAGTACATAACAAATTCTTAGATAAGCCTTCAAGGTTACTTCACATTAGTCATGATAGGTAGGAAGAAAATACAGGCAGAAGTCAGTTTTCCTTATCTTTTGTATAAACAAGCTGGTATTTCATTCAAGGCTTTTTCCTTAACTTTTGGCATACCAGATCACTATCAGGCAGTCACAGGGAGAGAGATGCAAACGTGTTGTTGTTGATTATTTATCTACTGAATTTATGAATTGCATTCCAAGGAAAGCAGGCTCCTGCATTCATTCCATCTTTGTGCTTGCCTGCCATCCCCTGACTTTCTCCCCTTCACAGTCATTGGTGATTTACCTTACTAGTCTTAAACATGTTCATGAAAAGTTGGAGGTCTGTAATTACAGTAAATTCCTATTTTTACAAAACTCAAGGGTAACAGGAGAAAGAATGCCCTGCTTGTGGGGCAGTTGACCACAGGGCAAAGGAAAATTAAGGAAACTCTGTCGTTCCCTGGGTTTGGGACCACGCTGTGGACTGGCCTGCAGCCTTCTCCTGTGAGCCAAACACCTTTTCCTGAGAGTTAATCTGCAGGTGTAATGGAGACACAGCCCCCCTGGAGCTCCCTGGGGCAATGCCAGGGTGGGCCAAGGCGTGGTGAGACACCAGGGATTTAAGGAGGTTTTAAGCAGGATCGAGCTGGGAGCGTGCCTGGGGGTCTGTATGGATTTTGTTTGTTTTGGTGTGCCAAGCAGGTGAATGGAACTACTGTGGGACGATAATTCCACATCAAGGGAGAGAGCACAGAGGACCCTGTCTGTGTGAAAGAAATGGGAGCTACCATGGTGAAAGGGTAGAAAGCACATGGGAAAAAGAGCTGGCTTGTGACAAGCATCACAGACATGATGAAGGACTAGGGGAGTGTTCATGACAAGTATCTCTTGGAAAACACACACTATTTATTAGTTCTGCTGTTTTACAGTAGCATCATGTATTCATTACAATGAACTTTGTTTAAATGAGCCTGATCGAATACCTTCTGAAGTAAATGTGCTTTTATTTCCTATCAAAGGAACGAGATAAGGTCCCTGCTATAACATAGGTAATTTATTTGCATGATGTTTATGAATTACTTTGAAGTATATATTTGTAATTTAAATCCAAGCATTAGTAATACCTGTTAGAAATGCAGACATGAGCTTCTCAAGTAATTTTTATTCTTCTTAGTTTTATTACAAACTATATACAACTGAGACAGGACAGATATCTTAGGACTTTTTTTGTTCATATTTTTAGGGGCCTGAGAACTTCCTTTTTGTGTGTTTATAAGCACCTAATAGTTGTCCATGCCATCCTGACTCCTGATTTTATTTCAGTATAAGTAATTATAATATATATAATTTTATCTGTTTACAAAACTGTATTATAATATAAAATAATTATAGTACTCAAAAACTAAGTATGGTCTTCATCCATTCTTTGGTCTAAGGAATTGTATTTGATGTTGATGCCAGTTCTGCAGAGAAGGGAGTCCTAATTCAGGCAGATAAATTTGTAAAATGGGTAAAATACTTCAGAAGGAAAAGAGTAATTCAGTTAGTTTGCTCCTACATTTTTAGGATTGGGCTACATTAAGCCTTTCCTTACTCAGCTGCCTTCTAGTGTTCGACCTGTTGTTGGAAGAAATCATGGGAATACTCATGTAGAGCGTCTGCAACTTCCTCATCTCCATCTTGTCTAGACACCAGCAATCTCATAGTATATTCATGCCTCCAGAACATCTAGACTTCTCTTAAGTAGGAACTCTGAATGAGGTAGGAGAACAGAGGGAATCTGTTTTCCCTTTCAAAGTTCCTTCTTTGCCAGTGGCTAGGTACAGTATTGTAATGAATACCAAATCAGTGTCGTATTTCACATCATGGTTCTCAAATTCATGTCATGGGGGAAAGGTGAGAGAGTGTTATTTATTCCAATGTCATTGACTAAAAATACTACTAGAAATTATAAGAGATGAATAAAGTGATCTTGAAAAATACCATGGTATATGTGTTATCCCACTGATGTTTTATTTTCAGTTTAAATGTACTTAGAAAGCTTTCTGGCAATTGCACAAGATACAACTTAAATTTCTGTGAGAGAGGCATGGAATTAGTCCATACTTTTTTTGGCACTGTCTGCCCCACTATGTAATAAAGCCAGGCTACCTAACTTCTCCTCTTTCAGACATGTTGAGTTTTTTACACTCTTTTCTTTCTTCAGTGGCATAGATGGAGGACAGTCCTGCTCCATCTTCCTCAGTTACTGAGGAGTCAGGGTATTTTTTGAAGTGGGGATTGTGGCATTAAATAAGTTTCAAATGAAACAAGAAAATTTCTACATGTGCTATTTTTTACTTGGAAAAATTTTTCTTTTGTTCTTGTCAACTGCCATTTAAGGGAAAGGTATAAGTGGCAGATTAGACTGTTTAACCTAAGTTCTTCCAGAAAATGAAATATATGTGTGAAGGGGGAGAGGGAGCACTTCTTGGCTCTGTTCCTTTGAATTGCTGTTACAAACATAATATAGTACCTGTATTTTATTTCTAAGAATCCTTTTCCTTGCTTTAATGTGTAGTCTGTGGCACATTTGGCTTGAGATGTGGGAGCAAAACCTGCCTCCTCTGAAATAACCCGGACAAAATACTGCCTAAAATATTTGTGTTAAAGGATATGGAGACAACCTCTGCATTCCAGGAGTACTAAAGCCAAATAGGGATATCAGACTTCCCTTCATTAGGTGAAATTGGTGAACTGTAAATAATAATTGGTCAGTGGCTATAGCCAAATACCCTGCAGAACAAAACTGGACACTGGCCACGTGGCATTTGCTATCTGCCTGACCTTAGCTGTCCTTGAACTGGAAAATGAGACATCTTGTGGGATTCCTCCTCACCACTTTCTGAGGCACTCATACCATACTCCATGTCAGGCATCTGCTGGCTCCTTTTCCTGCATGGTTTTTTTTTTTTGGCATATCTTTCAAGATGCTGTTTATGCTATGGACACATCTGGCAGCACTGCTGGTGAGCCACTGTGGCTTGTGGGATGATGCCTGGAAGAGCTCTGCATTAATCTGTTGGGCAAAGGATGATGTTCTATTGCAGTTTTTCCATGACTCAGAAAAACAAAGAAACCTAAAAGGTCATACGGTGGTGTGTGATTTGTTTTGTGGGTTCATTCAATATTGCCATTGTGCATTTGGCCCGGCTGCAGTGAGTCAACTGGGTTGGATTGACTCAGACAAAGTAAAGGACTTGCACAACAGTAGGACTTCAGTCATTCTAAATTCCCTTGCTAATGTACATCAAAGAGGCAAAATTACGTATGGAGGCAGATTCTTCTATGAAGTGGCAGTGTAATACTTGCACATCTAAAATCAGTTTGAAGTGGAACGTGGGCATCTCAGTGTTTCTATGGAACTTGCCTAGATGTTTTACTGCCTTGAACTTACATGAGTTAGGCAAATAAAAGTACTGTCAGGAAAGGATATAGAAATTGGCTTGAGCATGTAAGCTTTTCTTGTATTGACTTGGCTGGATCCACTTGGATCCATCAGATTCAAGCACATAAACAGCAGAAAGTCGAAGTTGTAAGGTGGTGAAATTGCAGCTGTCACATGGTGCTCTGGAGCCTGAGACCTGCTGCTTGAATAATTACGTGACAGCTTCTCCAGCTTCGCAGGGTAACTTGTGTGCTTTGGCACCACACACCCAGTGCCGGCACTTTTCACCTCAGAAGCTTTCCCGTGTCCCGAGGCGGCTGCGGGGAGCAGCTCTGCCGTGCTGTCGGGACTGACCCCAAGCTCTCCCTCAGCCCTGCTCTGCAGCCGCCTGCCCGCACGCCCTTGACGTTCTGAGGAGGGGCTGGGCGCCGCTGCCTCGCCCGGCGCGCACAGGCGGGTGAAAGGCTCTCCCGCCCGGTAGCGCTGCCCCGAGGCCACGGGGAGGCCGCGGGGGAAGAGCCGCCCCCGGGCGGCGGTGCTGCCCCGGGATACCCTTCCCCGGCGGCGCAGTGCCCAGATCCAGGGGACGAGGCGCGGGGGCGGAACGGCGCCGCGGGGGTGCCGGTTCCCCCGTCCCGGCTCGCAGGGACGCGCCGTGGGCGGACTACACCTCCCGGCGTGCCCCGCGGACGGTGGCCGCGCGGGGCATGCCGGGAGCTCAGCGGCACCGCGGCCTCCATGATCTTCCCTGCCGCCGGCGCGGCAGCGCCCGCTTGTCTCGCAGTAGGCGGGGCTTTCTCGCAGCCGCCGCTCTGAGTGACGTCCACACTACCCTATTAGCGCCGGCTGTACCACGGTTGTAGCCAATCAGCGGCGCGGAGGGGCGGGCCCCTGCCGCGGCCGGAGGTAGCGGTAGTGGCGGCAGCCGGAGCGCGGCCGTGGGGAGCGTGGGCCCCGTGTTGAGGGGCGGTGAGGTCGCTCCGGAGCTGTGCGGATTCAGCGGGGCCCGGGGGCTCGGTCACCGGCCCTGGGGGGGGCCGCGGCGGCGACGGCATGGAGCAGACAGCGCCCAAGAGGTAAGGACCCTCCGCGGCGGCCCCTTCCCCGCCCGGGAGCGGTGGCACGGCCAGGGTGAGGCCTCGGTGCCGGGGTCTGTGAGGGGGCGGTGGGACAGGGACGGTGCTGGGCCTTGCTTAGCAGCCGGAGGGCTCTGTCACGTGGGGAAGAGTCTTCTGTAGAGCGAATGCGCCGAAATACACCCTCCAGTAAATGCCCCGGCGGAGGCGAACCCTTGGGGGCTGCTTGTGTTCGCAGCAGTTTTAACGTGAAGTGAGGGAAGCTTGGTCGCCGAGCAGAGTTCTCTCTGCCCTGAGGGTCTCTCACTCGATGGTTCAGGTCTATGGCAGGAGCACACGAGTGGTTCTCTTTTCACGTTGGAAAGTGTCCTTGTGCTCTGCTGCTGGAGGGATGGATGCTTGTGGGGGTGGGCGTTGCATAGTTGCAGTTGCAAATCAGGGAGTGGGAAGAGACAAAACCCAGGAATATTCCCACAGTAGATGTGTTTTCTCAAATATATAGGCTATCCGGTTATATTAGTTACTGTGTCCATTTTTAAAAATAATTTATCATTTGACTTCTTAGTGCATAAAACAATTTTGCTTTGTGTTAAATTTAAGTTTAATCATATATTTCCATTGGGACAAGATATAGTTGTACAATACACAGACTGTAGTTGTGTAGTGTACAGAATGTAATTATATGGTTTACATATGTATTTACTGTCTTTGAGCTCTGATTTTACTTTTGCTTCCTGATAATGAAAAATCTAGGGACTACACAATATAAATTTGTGATAAAGGATATAAGGTTTTGCATTCATCTTTAAGACCTGTATGTTCCCAATTTAGGATAAATTCTTTAAAAGCATCTTCCTGTAGGATGATAAGACTTGAGAAGAATGTAGTTTTAAACATGTGATGACTTCTCCAATAACACATTATGTGACAGTACCTACTGGGGAAAACTTTGAAAATGAATTGGTTTGTAGTTACTGTCTAGGGTGGTTTTAGCAGGCAGTGGGGTGAGAAGGGACAGGCCTACACTGTACTTTCAGGCTGACACTGCTGCATATCTCAAATAAAGGAAGTAGGAGACGGACCAGCAAAAATTTAGGAAAAGAAATGGAAATGTGTGGGGAGTAATCAATGTCACCAGCAGCAGTGGAAACCTTGGGAACTGGTGGTATCACAGGACAGAAAATCAAACTGTAAAGTTAGCATAACCTGCCAGATGTTGGGGTAGATGTGGCATTTGCTGTAACTTTGTTGCCTTGCTGGAGGTGTGTGTCTGGCCTAACTGAAACTAAGAAATGTTTAAATCTTTGAATTAGGCCAGAAAGAACTAGATTCGGAAATGTCTGAACTCTGGCATGTTTTTATATTCCACATGGGTTTTGAAGCTTATTTCTGGAAATTTGTGGTGAGAACTCAGATTTGTTTCTTTAGTGGAAGGGAGAATCTGTACTCAGTTTTTTGGAACTCAGGTTATTTCTTAAGATTAGAAGCAAATTTTTCATGGCTGTGCATATCTCCTTAATTGGCAGTTTTGTACAGTTTCCCAATTGTTGGTATTCCCAGCTGTTCTGGGCCACCCCCTTTTTCTGCAAGTCCAGAAGAAATGCAGATTATTTTTAGTGGGCTGAGTTTTTGGTGCTGTCCTTGGGTGCAGTAGTGGTGTGAAATGGACCACGTTTACTTGGCGAAACAGATGTGAACACCAGAATTCTTGACTTTGGTGCCTGTTGTTCACAGGAGCAGTTACTGAGAGGGATCTCTTGGCATCATATTTGTGGTGCATCTGTTTACAGGTAGCAAGAATTTCATATGTACGTTAAAAGCTAGGGATGTTCTAGAATCCCAGTGTTGCCTTACGGGTATAGGGCACTTTTATCTCCACTTCCTTATAGAGAAGCACACAAAGCAATTGTCTGTTGCATAAATCTGTAATACAGCCCAGAAAGCAGCAATGATGATGCCCAAGTGATATTCTGGGCCTTTGTGACTTTTCAATGGAGGTGCTATCAAAATAATTCATTTTTTTTCCCTTGACTAGCACTGCACTGCAGGGCAACAAACACAATACTTTTAAGGAAGAGTCCTTTTCAGAATACTTTTGACTTTAACAATAATTTAGAATAGATGTTCTGTTTTTATGCTGAACAATTTGTGCAGTAGTTGACAGTGTTTTCTTGCATCTTGAATCTTTAACTGTACTTCAGATGTGCTTTATAGTTTTTTCTTTCACTAGAAAGGGTATTTGCTCTTGAAATAGTTACAAAATTTGCCTCTTAGTGTTGTAATTTTCCTTTGTTGTTATTGTTTAGTTTTTCTATATTGTTGGCAAACTCGCATGTGAGGATACCAGTTGCATACAAGTGAAAAATAAAGTAGTTATAGACAGAATTTCCTCAAGTACTTAGTTTTTAATCATGCTCATCTCCTGCATGCTGCTGCCAAATGAAAGGCTGCTTAACAAGCATGGGAAGTGTTAATGAAGGTTTTCCAGTCCTTTTTTTAAACTTGAGTTTAATGTTCACTGAAAAACACAACTTTTCAGGTTTTGTGGGAAGAGGAAGAACTTGTTCTTAGAATATGATCTGTTTGTGAAAAAATTGTTTTTTAATGTTTGTGTCGGTGGACATGTTGGCATTTGTCAAGTTCCTCCTCAAAATCATGGGACAAAAATGTTTGGGCTTTCTTGGCAGAAGGCTGAATGTAAGTACACAGCACAGTGGTGTTAACTGCCTTCATCTTGCTTCTTGTGTGAGTGCTGTGAAGCAGAGCGAATGTCTCAAGGCTTCCACGTGCCACCTCTGCTTCAGCTGACTGCCTTGATTTCTCCTGCTGCCTTCTCTTTTAATATATCAGTATAATTGATCCCAGCCATTCTTTTTAAATGTTTCAATGTGCTAGTTCTTCTGCACAATAAACCACATTTATTCATGTTTCTTGGAGTGGCTGTCCAGTTTTTTGTAACTCATGACAGTAATTGATGGCTTTCTATTCTTCATTCCAGCTTTATTTCTATTTTTGAACTTTCAGGGATTTTTTTATCCCTACCTCTGTAGCATATCACCAATTTATTTGTGAAATCTATATATAATGACTATGGAGTACTCTATAGTCATACTATTTTTTTTTGCTTTCATTTTTGGGGAGGAAATCTCTTGCTCTTTCATGTTGCAGTTCAAATTTTTCTTTATGATGGGATTGAGTGCCTCTTAGGTTTTCCTTTTCTAGAATTTTGCTGATGTACTCAATGGCAAATAAGATTCTGGTTGCACTAGAATTAATGTTTTCTCATATAAACTGAATTTATAAAAGTATAATTATCTGCTAGGATGTATTTTCCTTGTTAAGAGAGTAGATGTTATGTGGAAAGTCAAACCTTCTTGGAACCAGAAAATCGTTTTCACAGGTCTTTCCCAGAAGTGTAGTTTAGTTAGTCCTTCTGATTTAAGGAACAGCTTCCTTTCTGGAAGACCTCTAAAATAGCTAATAATCACTACCTGATAGTTTAGATTCTAGACGAAAAAAAATAACCCAGAACAACTTTCTGTCCAGGTTTTATACTCAACTCCTCTGTATGTCCTTTGGACTTTCTCATATATGGAGATCTATATCTCACACACACATATGGCACTTGCATCCTTCGGTCAGAGTAAAGCAGTGCCTGGATTTACTGATTTATTTGTTCTGTTTTAAATGCTTGTGTTATGAAAGTAGGGGCTCAATGAGGGAGAGAGGAATAAGACACATTCTGTCCTTCTCTCCTATTGTTCTTGTACCCTTTGTCTTCATTTTTGCCTCCTGCCCCCTCTTCACCTTGCCCCCTTCCCCTGACCATTAAGAGCTGATGCTGAAGTCTTAGATGTGTTTCTCTGTCCCAGGATTGTTGCTTGCTTTTAACCAACAAGAGACTATTTCTGGTCTCTTCTTGTATGCTGCTTGGTGCTTTGCAGCCAGTTACACCAATCACCACTTCTTCCTCGTTTCTCCCAGAGTTTTCATAAACGTTGTCTTCACTGCAGCCCTTCAGGGTGTGTCGCGTGGTGTTCTGCAGTTCAGGAACTGAATATTCTATTGAAACATCCAGAAACAGAAATCATTAGAATGTCTGAGTCATTAGGATTTTTCTATGGTTCAAAGACCTGTGGTGTTGATGCTGTCACTTGAACACTGGACCCAACATCTGAACTGTTCCAGTGCTTGTGAAGGAGTGGGAGGTGCTTTGGGCAGGGTATTTGGTGATGACATTCCTGAGGCCACATACCTTTCCCACTGGAAATAGGCTTTGTATTAAGCTGCCTTATTGTTAAGTGTGATTTGGTCTTGTAACATGTGTGTCAGAATTGGATAATATGAAAATAATTTTAAAACTACAGAATGCTTATTTTTTTAAATTCTCCTGGTTGCTTCTCAAGTACTCCAGATAAGGTTATTTGACAGTGATGTTGGTTTAGGTCAGTTTATGGCTGTTAGTGATTGTTTCACTAACTCTTGTGAAACACTCACAATGCTTTGCCACTAATGGTGCTGTTGGAACCCTTTTGGTATGGATTCTTTTTGTTTTTTCTTCTTTCCCATTTTAGCAGGGGCTACTTTTTCAATGAGCAGGTGGAAGTGTTCTCTTTGTGGGCATCTCCAGTCAGGGGTACTGTATACTTTCTCTTTTCTTGCCATTACTAAAAAGTTCAGTCCCTCTACTTTTCTGTTCAGTACATCTTTTGTTACATAGCTTTTTGACTGAGAGACTCAGCTAAAAGTTACGGTTTTTATTTTTCAGGGCTCTGCTTATATTATAAACACACTGTGCATAGGGATTTTTGGTGGCAAGAAGGGGATGATGGCAGCAAGTTATTCTTGATTGCAGTCTTTAGGGCTGCATATAATCTGTTCAGAGAGGAAAAAAATCTGGAACAAAGAAGCAAAATGAATGATTTATTACTTTAATACCTACCAGCAAAATATTTTTTCCTCTGATTTGTCTCAACATATGCTTTTTTAGTAATGAAATATGTGCTTCTCTGCAAGGTGTAAGTTCTGTCTTTCCACTTTCTTGTGTCTAACCAGCAGAGAGAGTGAAAAAGGAAACAGAGTTTTGTCTTATAGGGCAGTTTTGCAGACATTTAGTCGTTTTCATTTGAATTTTTTTGCTGCTTTTCTCCGTGTTGATAAGTTGTGCCTTTCCTTTACTGTGAAGATTTTATTTTCCCTAAACGCACAGGCTTTCCAGCTTCTTGACTGTTTTCTGTAGCAAACTGCATGGTCTTTACTGTAGTTAGTGCACCTTTTCTTACTGATTGTGGATGCTTTTTGAATTCATGTAATTGCTACATCTGTGAAATTGTTCTTTGATGTATAAATGTGTGCACCCTTGTTTAACACCAATCCATATGACTTGTGTGCTTTTACAATTACTTTAAATTCTTTGCTTTTACTTAGATGGTTGGCAATTGCAAATCTATTTTGACTCATGAGTTCCCTCATTGGTCAGTCACTTTAATTTTTACTGATTTTGTGTATCACAGAATTGCATCTCCTAATATGAAGGTTTTTTTTTTTTCAGATCACTGTTCTTCCACTATTAAGATTTGTCAATCTTTTCTGTCCATGCCCTTCTTCCTTCCCCTATTTTGTATTTCTTTCTAGAAAGTGTTGTGGGATAACTTACTTTCCATAAGTTCTCAATGATCTGCTGTTCTTCAAAGTTTCCTTTTTTTTATTTCGCTTTTCCTCCTCCTGCATATGGAATACATTGCCTATATTTAACACTACAGCACCAGCTTTTCTTCAGCTCATCTTCTACTTTATGAGAAGAAGGCTGTCATGTAGAGTCAACTTGTTACTTCAGTCTTGCAGCAAAATTCCCTAGAACTTTACGGTGAAGGATTTACATGTTGCAGCCCCCCATCCCTGCTGCAATGTGTGTGTGGTTATATTTTCCTGTGCTGTGTTCAGTGTTAGCTCTAGTGCAAGCTTGCAGCCGAGTTGTGTTTTGAGATTTGCCAGGAGTCTGGGGGCCTGGAGAGCTGGGAATGCTAGAGACCAGGGAAAGGCTAGGACTGCTTGTAAAGGACAACAAATGGTGGTTAAAGGGCGTTCCAAGTGCTGGAAGAAATCATAGGGTGTTACTGAGTGATTTGAGACGGTGTGAGAGAGAGCTAAGGGCAAATATGATGGTGCTATGAAATTAGAGATTTCGTTGCATCTTGTGCCTATATGTGCATTTACAAAGATGCAAGAGAGTTGCCCCAGCAGCTCTTACAGTACTCAGCTTTTGGAGTTTCAGTCTTCTGCTGCTACCTGGGAAGTGCTGCCATGTGCTCCCAGAATCATCTCGGCTTCAGAATTCTGCTTTTAATGACGTCATTCGCTGGCTGATGAGGGGTGCAATTTAGAAACTGAGTACTTCATGTGGGTGAAGGATTGGTTTATAAATAGAGAACAGTATGGCATCCCCTAGGCAGTAAGGGGCATGTGTTTGCATGCTGTTTTTTGAGGGAAGGTAAACTTTCCTGCATTCTTTGTCTGTTTCTGTTTCAGCAAAGCAAGGAGTTTGAAGAGTGAATTGGTCCCATGCTGCATTGAATTGAGCAAACATTAATGGGAAAGTGATAATGACAAAAATAGTCATAACTTAACCAACTATCATATAGGATGAATTAAAATTTGGTTGCTGTTACACATTAAGTATTTTATTTTCATTGGAATATATTTTTCTTTGTAATAATTTATTCTGCCTGCTTGCTTGTGTGAAAATTTGCTTGAGTTCTTTCTCCCCCTAAAAAATAAATAACTTTTGTCTTTCTTTTAGCAAACTGAAAAAGCTAAGTGAAGATAGTTTAACTAAGCAGCCTGAAGAAGTCTTTGATGTTCTGGAGAAGCTTGGTGAAGGGTAAGTACAGCTGTTTACAAGGGCATAGGATCAGAGGGAAACAATACATAAAGCATATGTTGGAATGTTGAGTTACAGAGAGAGTGACTGTAAATGCCTCTATAGACAAGTTTTACTGCTAAAGCAAATGCATGCATTGGTAGATTTCTGCACTTTCCCTTATATATTTGTGCATTTTTGATGTCTGTTGTTTGTTAACACAGCAAATGTACTAGCACCTGTAATGGAATTAGAAACTCTTAAATCTTGACAAAAATTTCTGCTGCCTTGACAAAGCATTCTTCTATCTTTCCTGAGGTCCTGGTAGAACTGATCTTTTTGCAGCCTGAAAAATGCTCGCACTTCTGTATGAACATATGGCTTTTGTGACTTTATGTGCATAATGGAAATTGGGAGCAGTTTGCCTTTTTTTTTAAAAAAATTGCCTCTTATTTTTAGGTCTTATGGTAGCGTGTTTAAAGCAATACACAAAGAATCTGGACAAGTTGTAGCAATTAAACAGGTCCCTGTGGAGTCAGATCTTCAAGAAATAATTAAAGAAATCTCTATAATGCAACAATGTGACAGGTAGGTATGACTTTCTAAGAGTCTATGGGCAAATGTATTTATTCTTATGAAAATAGCTGAAATACAAGCAGCTGCCAACATTTTCACGGACAGTAAATTGTCCAACATAGACTTTTTTAATTAAAGGAACCACTTTGTGGATCTCCTTCTCTCCTTACTTTGGATTGAAGGAAGTACAAATAGTGTGCGTAACAAAAACTGTTGAAAGAAGAAATACTGGCCTCTGCTTAGAATTCTCTGTACTTGCTTCACTTTACTTGCACTCTTAAGGCCAAAGGTTACTGTTTCCTTTAAATGTCTTGGGCTTTGTGAAATTCTAAGTCTGCCTGTTTCAAAAGATTGATAAAGATGTTTCTAGCAGAAGATGAATGGCTAGCAGCTAACTTCCAGAAGAATATTTTCTTGGCTGCCATTTTCCTGTGAGAACATCCCTTTCAAAATGTAAGCAGTCTTGTGAAAGTGCTGGTGGATTGTTACCTTACACGTGTTCACAGATTTTATGATTGCAGGTCTTGTAAAAGAGCAAGCCTTAATGCAAGGATGCAGAAATTACTTTGCTATTTCTGTTGTCTATGGAGTTTTGGTCTACAACTTCAAAATCAAATTTATTAGTGTCAGTCTTTAGGGAAATATGAACAGTGTTTTGAGATTGCACAGCACTGGATATTTTGAAAAGATTGTCTTGTCCTGATTGATAATAATACCCAATTGTTGCTGGAAGTCCTGGCATAGTATAAATCTGCTAAGAGATGGTCACAAAAATCAGTGGGTTTACTTTAGAAGTAATACAGCCTTCCTCACTTCATGGATTTATAAGGAGCAAGATCAATGTGTCATGCTTGTAAATGGAAGACATTTGGACTAGTTAGGAGGAGACTGACCCACCTTTCCTTCTGAAAAGGCAAATTAATTTAGTGCTAACAGTTGCTGTTAAATGAAATGTAAAGATATGTTGCAGGAGGCAACCATAAGTCCTCTCTTCTTGTACCAGTTGTCTCTATGAAGAATGTTGCTGCCAGAAATGCTGATCCTAAAATACAGTTCCTTGCTCCAAAACAAAATGGTGTTTGATTCTACCCCATGTTGTAGGTGTTCTGATGAGAAACCACCGTCTGATATCTCAGTATCTCACTTCCTGACTTTGTGGGTGATAGATGACAATCAAACTGTAGCCTTCTTTGTTTCAGTTCCTGCCAAAAATCCCACCCCAAACCTTCAGTCTTTTATTTCCCTAAATACACCATCTAATAACTTCTGAAGGATGATCCTTTTTATGTTTCTGCCTTTCTTGTGCAAGTGACTCCAAGGAAGCAATTATGTCAAGTGACAAACTGATGAATAGCAAAGCAATACTTTCTGTTTGTGACAATACTATCACTTCAAATGAGATGCTTCAGTATGAACAGTGTTTGCATAATCCAGCAGGCTTCAAAACCAGCACTAGATTCTCTTTAATAAGAAATGCAAATTAGATTCTTCTAATAAGAAAGTCTAATCAGTGCTTTTGAAATATTCTTGGAAAAAAAACAGCAATTCTTGCAAAATTGGGAAAACATGGTTGAGTTTCCATGTGATTTTGCTCTGGAGAGAAGAAAACAAGGCAGTCTTTCTAAGAAGAGAAGCATTCAAGAGAGGCCTTAGAGGAGGGAAAAACAAACCTTTTTATCAGATGACTGAAGTTTGGGAAAACTGGGTCTGTATTTGAAGATTGAGGAAAACTTATATACATAGTAGTGCCTTTATAATTTTATTAAGTAATCATAATTTACTCTAAAAAGAATTGGTTAAGCTAGTTACAAATTTAAAATGTATTTGGTTGCACTTTCTCTTTAGCTGTGTCAAACAGTTTTTAACAACAGGTATGCTGGTGATTTTTTTTGGTCTTCTACTAAGAATTAATCTATTTATCTAACTTTTTTTTCCATTTAGTCCTTATGTTGTCAAGTACTATGGCAGCTACTTTAAGAACACAGATCTATGGATTGTTATGGAATATTGTGGAGCTGGCTCTGTTTCAGACATAATTAGACTGCGTAATAAAACGGTGAGTTGTTTTTTTGTAAAAATATATATAGCAGTTCATAAAACTCAACTTGTGAATTGAGCTTGGAAGCCAGAATAAAAGCTGAAGTTATAAGACAAGATCTTGGCTGACGCCAAGGGGCCTGTCTGTGTCTTGGTTCCCAGGAGACAAGCTCATGCAGTTACTGACTGCCATTGTGCATTCCTCTGTGGAGTGGTCACTAGCAGAAGCAAATGCATTTTGAAAAACAAAGATCTTGGGAATTTCTTGAAAACTACTGCTTTGTAGAAGGCAAAATTGTGGCTTCTTTCCCCTACCCCTTCCACCTTACAGTCTGTCAGCAGCCACTTAGTAGCTGCATGGTTTGAAAACAGGTGTAAAACTGTCTTGCTCTCACTCAGTAGTTAGGGAGCATGAGCAATAACTGGCATTACTCAAGGAATGAGAGGGAAAGAGATGCCAGCTAAGGAATGTGAGAGGGAACCAAAATGAGGGTTATATGGAAGGGTCTTCATGGACTATAACAGCAGTAATATAGAGGAAGCCTGTAGGAAGCAGGTATTGTTAGTTCTCATGAAGAAACAGCTTCTCTGAAAAGTGTTCTGTTAGGGGTCAAGCAGCCTTGAATTCCTTTCAGTCCATTGTTTTCAGTAATAAGCTGTAACATGAGGTATTTTTACCAGCAGGTACTCTGAGGTGACACTACTTGCTGTAGTGGCTTCACATTTTGTAAACACTCCTTGAGATGTTCCTTGCACCTTACTTGGGAGCAGAGGGGGAAAGTAAAGGAGAGAAAAGCAATGTTTAGAAAACAAGACATAAAAGAAAATGGAATCAGGTTTATTGAGAAGTGGAGGTGATGTCAAGACTAGAGGGAGCCCCTTTGGAAAAGGTGGCTTGTATCAAGGCTGCTGTGATGCTGAAGTGATGGGGAAAAGCCAAAACCAATGTGAGATTGCTGGAGTTCTGCAATCTTCAAAACTGGTGTTCTTGCTGTTGTTTATTATCCAAGGATCAGTAGCTCTAGTCAGAAAAGGCGCACGCTACTCCAGAATTTAAAAAACCAAAACAAACCATAATCCATTTTAAACAGAATTTAAAAAAAGAAAAAAGGGAGTAAACTTGTTTGTGCATTGACAGAAAATGCTTGAATTTTTGTTTTAAAAAAGGTGTCCATGTGAATGTGTGTGTACTTATATAAAATTAGGCTATCTAGTTTTTCTTACATCTGTTGTAGGATGTTGACGTAGTAGATGAATTAAAGATTTGAGGGGAAGGGATATTGGAGTCTTGGAGCAAATGCATACTGATGATCAGACAAACTATGTCTTCTACTGCTGTTAAGGTCCATATGATTAAATAGCATGAATTCTGTTTTAAGACACAGAATAATCAGTAAATGCATGGATACCAATGATAAAGCTTTTGTAAGGGCGAGTCATGGAGTGCATGGCTAGTAGAGTTCTGGGAAGGAGTTGGTAAGGACACAATTAATGCTGGCCGATGTAAAGGTGGTTGGATATGTTGAAAGGTTTATGGACAGACTTCCACACCAGAGGCTCTTCAAGCAAATACAGCTGTAATCTGAAGTAGGAAGTTCTGTCACAGGTGGGTAATTGTTTAAAATGTAAGAAAGAGGGTGTTTTGGCATACTAAATGGGTCTGTGCTATCCTGTTTCAGAAAGAGGGTAGAAATACTGGTGAGAGAGGTTGTATTCCTAGCAGTGGAAACTGGTCAAGACTTGAAAGGCTTTGTGGTACTGAGAAAATAAGCACAACTAAATGTGAAGAAATACATTTGGCTTAGTGAGGAAGGCAAAGCCTTTATATTCAGGTTCATGAGTGTTTGAGCTTAACTTTTAGAAATAGTTGAATAAGTAAAGTGGTTATCAGAGGTTACAGTGGCCAGATGCATTTGCATATTTCTGTGGTGAGAAGAGGTACCTTGAGGGAGAGATATGGTGAAAGGTTTTGAAAACCAGGTGTAGCACCAAGAAAGTAAAATATGGGTATCTTACTGTTTATTACAAAACAAGAGCTCACTTGTCACAGTAGATGCAAAGCAAAAATGTTTTCTTTGTACATGATGGTGAGGGTCACTGTGTAGTTACAGAAGTTCTTGTAGGTGCTGAGAGTTGATTTTCAAAAGGCAGCTAAGTAAGACCAGGAAAAAATGACTGCACTCAAACGGTTGATGACTGGAGCAGGAAGTCCATGTGCTTCACATCTCTGGGAAGATGAAGCAGAGATCTATGACACTTCACTTAGCATGTACTTGTATTCAGGCAGGCTACCAGGCTGGATGATTTTCATCCTTAGAATAGGGAATGTTCTAGTGCCTATAAAAAAAAAAAAAAAGCAAAGCAAACTCCTTAGTTTCTCCTTTGCTATGCCTCTGTCTTGCAAGTTTTGGAAGGTTTAGGCAGAGGCTTTGGACATGTTTGAATGCTCTTGCTCTTTGTGGAACAGTGGCCTGATCACTCAGACTGTGTGTGATGGGAAGCTTGTGACTATTATTGGAATGAGGCTACTTAAAGTACTTGAAGGTTCTGTTGATGACCTTACATTTTATTTATTTATTTATTCATTCATTACATGGAAATAAGAAATGGTTTTGTAATAAGAAATTAAATATATTCACTTGCAAACAAGGAGAGAGTTGTTTCTTATTTTATCAGAATATTTACTGAATACAGTCAGACACATAGAGTTATGTATTCTGTAACTTCCTTAAATTGTCAAATGAAGACTGTGACTGGGCCAAGGAAAAGTTTATTTCCTGCTTCTTCATATTTAAGGAAAAGAAATAGAGAAAGTTGAAGTAAGAACCCTTTAGTGCAATGGCCATTAGGATTATCATTTGGACTTGATCTTAAAAGTCTCTTCCAGTCTAAATGGTTCTAGGATCGTTATTAAGTCAGGTCATAGGAGAAGGTGGATTTCCTCTCCTGTTTAGGGAGGAAATGTTAATATGTGTTTGCCTTTGTTGCTTGTCTCTAAAACTAAGAATTTATTGATCATCTTCAGTTTTGTGGTTTCTGTTTTTCAAAAATTGTGTTTGTCTAGAAAGTGAACAACACTGGGCTTTTTTCCACTGTTCTAGTGGACCAAAACCAAGGGAAACAGAATGCAAAGTTAGGGTAATTTTTAGTGACTGTTTGGAGCCCATTCATATGAAGAAGTTTTCAGCTTAGCAAGAGCAGGGTCTTGTCCAAGAGGCCCAAGAGGCCTGAGCCGTTAATTTGAAGTTAAATGGACCCCTGCAATTCTGCTGGAGTCTTCAAATGTACCAGGCAGATCAGCAGCACTTCAGCAAATCCATGGTCCTTGTTAGCTCATCCAGGGTGTGGTGTTCATCAGTCGTGGGCAGCAAAGCTTAGATCTAGTTTTGTCTGCTTTTCTCAGAGACTGGTTTGGGAGGTACATGAATCTTATGCATTCAGACTGTGGGCTGTTGCCAGGAAGGGCAGTTCTGCTGCTGTCCTCCAACCTGACTGGTGTGTTTCTCCTGCCTTTTCCATGCCTCAGATGCAGTGATTGTCTGTGGCTGCAGGGTGATCTTCGATAAGCTTGATGATATCATGGGGGAGCTTCCTCTGTTCTGTCCTCCCCACCCTTCATGACCTAACTCTGGACTTTCTGTGGCAGCACAGTGGCTTCATCTGATGCAAGGAATGAGCAGTGTGGAAAGGGAAGGAAGAACATGTCAGACTGAATTTCAGTGTCAATAGATGAGATAATTACAGTGTGAAGCAACACTCACTGCCTGCCCTTAACATAGGGGAGAATATTTACACACCACCAACCTTGTCTCTCTAATGATTGAGTACATTTGTTCATCCACTGATCATGATTAACTAAGTCATTCTAATTCTGACTCTTTGGGGACGAAATTCAGCTGACTGAAACATACCAGGTAGTGGTTATGCTGTAGGTTTATCAGACAAACCTCCAACTTGGGTCAGTGTAAGTAAGTAACAAGTGTAGGAGTGGATGGCTGCACAGGTACTGTGCAGCTGGGCCCAGAGATTGTTAATTTTGTATCTAAAATTACTTCCTTTACATGCCAGTTTATCAGTTACATATATAATGCTTCATGCACTCTTAATGATTAGCTTCTGCCATGTTTTCTTAGCTAATTACTTTTTTCTGTGTGTTTAAGCTCCACTAATTCAAGTGAATAGTGTATCCAAATCTCTGGATGCTGTATTTAAATGTCCTGCTGGATTTGCTTTCTCTGTATGTTACCATGGGGATCCAGGGTAAATCTTTTGTTATCTGGGCTAAAGGCATTTTGCTCATAAGGTTATTGTTTTGCAGTTTTAAGTAGTCATGTTTCTCAGTAATTTCACAGGTAAAATATTTCCAATTTGTAGGCCTTTGCTTCACTAAAGTTCATGTGATTATTAGCTGTAAAGCAGCTGTCTAGGGCCTTGTACCTCTTGTACATTTTAAGTAGCATCTATTGCAGTATCACTTCCTCAGGTGAACCCACGTGGATTAATTAATACCCAGACCATACACAAAGACTGAAATTCCTTCTGCACTGGCTCACTTGCTTATCTCATCTTGGTGTCCATGGTCAAGTCCATCCTGGCTGTGCTGCTGGCCACGTTCTGTCAGTGGGCCTTCAGGTGATGAATTGACTCAATGGGCTAATCAGCTGTGTTACTCTTCAGTGTCTGAGCTTTTGGCCAACATTCTTAAATTACTTTTCTCTGCAGGTTGAGGAAAAGGAGGAAAGAACTTGATCACAAATGTCCTGGTTGCCTTGTTCTGTGTTTAGCCTTACAAAGCAGGTTAGCTTATACTAGCTTCTGCAATGCAATGCTGAGATTATTCAGTGCTTGTCTAATAAAATCCTTACTATGGCTCTGAATGATTGACTGTTATATAAATGCTGGGAATTATTTTTCTTTAGCTCTTTAGAGCATCATTGTAAGTTCCTTAAAAATGGATTGTACTGTCTGACTCTCAGAATGATAGATCTTTCTTTCAGTGTTGCATTAAACTGTGTTTAGCTGCTTGAAGTTTGCTCATGAAAATTACTTTTTTTTCCCCTGAGCTGAAAAATCTTTGTATGCCAGAAATAAGATGCAAGTTATGTGTTGGCTAATTTTTATGAAAGAAAAGGAAGCTTGAGCTACACTGGTATTCATCCATTTCCAAAATAACTATGTACGTATTACATGCAACTACAGTTGACTAAAAGCATTCAGAAATGGGGAAGTTTAAAAACAAAGGTTGGCTATGCAGCATCCTCTGGTAAATGTGCTTTGGGATACACTAACTGTCCTCTCTTCCCCTTTTCCTACAGTGTTAGCAGATCATTCTCACTCAGTGGGGACTAATATGCTATTAAATTATACATCCTCTGAAATCCTGTGTTTATTTGTAAAATACTCTAACAATTGCTCTGAAGACAGAATTATCTCTCCCCAAACTTTATCTGACCTTCCTCTTTCCATTAAAAGAAATACTGTTATTAACTTGTGCCATGAACATCTACAAGTCAGTTCTAGGAAGATTTTGATTCGTGAATGATTTCTATATTTCTCTGATTTCCTACAGGTGCATAAAATGTTGGAGTTCATTTTGCAGGCTGTCTTAAAACCACCCATGTAATACTAAAATGCTCAGCATCATATAATTCACTTTCTGTTTAAAAAATGGAAGAAAGTTTACAAAATACTACTTCAGTTCTAATGGTTGTATTTGCTGAGTTTCACAATGTTTATATTTGCTACTGATCTCTGCAGTCAGGTCACTGCTAAAAGATGAGAGATACTATGGTATGTTGAGGAGGAGATAGGATTTTCACTTTTTTTCTTATCTGAACAGTCTGGTTAGTTGCACAGTCAACAGATCCTCACCCATGTTTCAGAAAATCAGTGGACCTTCTGGGAGAATAGCAGAAGTTGCATCTGTGGTTTGAAGTCAGTCACTCAATTTTTCAAATAAAGAATTGTTAAAATTATTCAATGCAAGCAGCAGCTTTTTTCCCCTCTTGTAAATAGTTTTCAGTTAGTGCCAGTTTTAAGTTGCTCAGACAATGAAATGACCATGTAAACACAGAATATGAAGAAATTTATCATAAAATCTTGCAATAAAAGGTAGCTGTTTAAATGAATGTTCATCAGTCATCTACTGGTACCCTGTATATAACTTGCATTGCAAAACACACAAAATCTTATTCCTATTGTAGTAAGGAGTGGCAGTTTAACCTTATTGCTTCCCCACACTGCTCTTTCCTCTCAAAAGAACCTCATCATTGTTTGCCTTGGAGAGACAGAAATAACAGCTGAATTTTTAATCTGTTTCCAGTTTGAGTCAACCTCTCTGCATATAAAGTTGTGATTTGGGCAATAAAATTTGTCTCTATTCAAGGAGCTGAGCCAAGTTTCATTGTGGTCTTTAATGTGTATTTTATTTTACAATAAAAGAGTCTTTAAAGTTTAGATGGGTTTATTGCTATATATTGTTGTGGTGACGAAGCGGATGAAAAACTGCAGGTAAAAAGGCTACTGTTTTGAATTTGGATGTTTATTTTACAGGTGGGATCGAAAGAGGTGAACAGTGTGCCACTGATTTGGAATAAGTGATAATTTTAATTTGAAAGAGACCTCTGGAAGTCAGCTAGGTGAATCTACTTTTCCAAGGGAGGAAGTCCAGTTAGTGTTTAGGACCTTGTTCAGATCAGTTTTAACAATCTGAAAAGTGTGAGACTCAACAGTCTTTCTCCAGCCCTGAGAACTTTTATTTCTTCTTGTATGCTCAGTGAGGATTGTTTTGGTTTGTTCTAGCCCCTCTAGTCGAATTCTAGCTGGACTCTCCAATTTGTCAGCTTTTCTTGTATAGCAGCCTGGAAAAGGGCACTGTGCTCCAGATTTGTGTTCACAAATGCTAAATAGAGGGGGATTTTTACTTGACCTGATTGTGCTTTCCTAATGAAGGCCAGTCTGTGGTTAGGGAATATTGCTGATGTTGCTGACTGATGTTCAGCTTGTCTTCTGGAGCCACCCAGAACCTTTCCTGGAGGAATGTTCCCTGCCACATGGGTTCTCAGTCCCTACTGGTCTTGGCATGGGGTGGTTCTCTCCTGGTGTGGGGCTCTGCTGTTGAACTACTGTATTTGTTGTCAAGCTAACTCTTCCAGCTTGTTGAGATCCCTCTCCATGGCAGTCCTGCCCTGTCAATGCCCTGGCTGTTTCCACCTTGTTTCATGTCATCCACAAACCACAATGAGGTGTGTTCTTGCTCATTGTTCAGGTTGTTGATCAAGATGTTGGGAGTATTCACCCTATGATGAATCTCTGAGAACATTGCTTATAGCTGGCTCTTGGTTACGTGTTGAACCACTGCTGAGCCTGGCAGTCCAGCTGGTTTTTCCTCTACATCTTCTCCATGATTCCCCAGATTTAGTTAAAAACATATATTGGAGGCTGCCAACAGCCTTGGTGAAGTCAGACAAAATGACATTCTCAGCTTTCTCTTCATCCTCATAAGAAAGTGACCAGATTAATTTAGCATAATTTCCTTCTGGTTACCTTATGCTGGCTGTTCCCAGTCACTTTTTTATTGTTTGTGTGTCTAAAAACACAAACAAAATTAGCTTCTCTGTGGATTTACCCCATAGTATCTTGGGGTCTGAGAATGAGCTGATCAGCCTGTAGTTCCTCAGGTCCATCTTCTTTTTGCCCATTTTGAAGATGATGGTTTTGTAAGGGACACCCTGATTGCTGTGATCTTTTAAAGTTGATAAGAAGTAGCCTTGAGTTGACATTAGCCAGCTCCTTGGCACCTTAAGATGTATCTTATCTGTTCTCATGTACTTGTATTTGTCAAATTTACTAGAATAATTCCTAACTTGTTCCATTTTGCTGCTAGGCAGAGACAACTGAGTCAGAGAGACCCTACTAAAGACTGATGCGAGGAACGTGTTTGGGAGATTTCTGCATAGCTTGTTAACAGACTGACCACTCAACACAAAGAACACAAAGTCCCTCCCTCCCTCCTCCAGACCACTACAATCTTCTTAGTGTCTTCTGTTTTGCTCTCCTGATTCAAGTCCACCCTATTCTTGGCCTTTGAAATTCAGCTCTTTACTATCCAGGCAGTGCTTCTTTTGTAATCTGTTTTTGTGCTTTGCATGCCTTATTTTCTACACTTTAGCTCAGCTATGAGTTCTTACTTTGTTCAACATGGCCTCCTCCTGTATTTACTACCTACCTAGCTTGCCAGGAAAGACTGTTTTCATACTTCTAGGAGGTTGCCCTTTATGCTCAGCCAGCTCTTTGTTGGCTTATAAGATTGTGCAAGGTCTCTCTTGGTGATGCTGTCAGATCCAGTGGGGATGGTATGAGCAGGTGTGTAGCTTGTGAGCCAAGTGAGCTGTTAGCAAATGTGTTCCCTGTGATGGTAAAGTTGGTTTTAAAGAGTGGCAGCTCAGATCGGTGCTTCCTGTTAGAAAGACATACAGTTGTATTGTTTTAGCAGACCTGTCTTAGGGGCTTCCAGTGCAGTTCTTGACCTTATTCTTGTCAGAAAAGGACTTTGCACAACCAAACCTACTACATTGGTGCTGATCACAGCTCTGTGTAGAGATGCCAAAGCATGTGCTACTGAATCATAGTTAAAATCTGCACCTCTTTAGTGCTAAGGTGGTTCTGTACTCTTCTGCTTTACTTCTAAGGTTGTGCTCAACATCTGGTTCAGTACTTCATAGATATCTTCCAGGAAGCTGGGACTAGGTCATGAAGGGCTGCAGAGTCTGACTTTCATATTTTGATCAGTTCTTGATCTGCCTGTGTCTATGTATTAATGTTAGCTAATGTTAAGCATGAGATTTCATGAAATAGTTTTTCCTATGAGCCACTAGGTACGTTTTAGGTAATTTTATGCTGCTGCTAGACTGTAGTAATTTTCAAACTACACATAGAAGACTGATGTGTTAGCACTATCTTTAATAATCCAGTACAAAAAAATTTAAAGGAAAGAGAAGATGAGATCTCTTGCATATTATATTCACGAAATATTATGAAATTTATGTTACTGGGATTATGTAGTGAAAAACAAATCTTAAAAAATACTAACACTGATCATCACCTGTACAGTGAATATATGTAGTTATATTTATTGCAGCATATTTTCTGTATGATTTTATGTGCAGCTTGGGTCTTATGGTAGTGAGTTCTTAGCCTGTCCATTACTGTCATATTGAGGTGTTAGATATCCTTAGATAATATAGGATTAAGTGAAGATTATCTGGCAGACTTTGACCAAACCTTGTTGTCCTAAGTAATGCCATGATTTGGTGCTTTACTCCAAGACAGAGGCTGTGATTTTGTTTGAAGAGTACTATCTTTACTCATAGCATATACATCTGCTCAAAAAAGGGTCTAGTTGGCCTGAAAGGGAGGCTCAGGGCAAGCAATTTTAGTTCCCACTACCTGTTGTAAATGACGCTGTCCTGAAATCTAAGATTGGCTTCAGGCTAGAACTGTAACTTTAACAACTCTTTTTCTCTCTGAAGATTTCTGCCTACTTCCTAAGTTAGATGTCAAATACTACAAATGGGAAGGGTATTGTGGGAACTGTCATCTCTTCTTCCCTGCTTATTTGCCCATCTCTCCTGCATCTCAGGTTTTTTCTTGGTCCAGCCTTGTCTTCGTGTAAATGAAGAATAGGAGAGGTGTGTGATGATAATAGAATGTGAAATGTTTGAGCTTCATAGCTTCTGGTGGAAAAATGGCTCCTTTATTTGACATGAGTGGACCTACCCAGTGTGTTCAACCTAATCAGAGTGTTTAGATGCAGTAATCTGATACTTCCTGGAAGCATCGGATTTAATGTGCATGTATTAGTGTAAAAAGAGCAGCTGGGAATGGACTTAGTCAGTTAAAACAATTGAGCTGACCCAGACCCCTTTAGAGGGGCCTCAGGAAGGAGAATGTGTGCAAGAGAACCTGTGGATGAGTTGTCCCAACAGCTGCATGGATTAGGTGGTGTGTGATGTACTGGATAAACACACCCCTCAGTCTCCCTTGTGTGTGGCAGCCATAGCTAGTTAAATATAAATATGTGATTGCATGTCTGTTATAGTCTCCTAAAAGATGTGGAACACTAGAATTTGCTGCTTTGCTCCAGATTTTGATTTTTAAGATTGGCCTCATGTCTAATGTATTTTATGTAGACTGTAGAGTTGTTTATCTTTATCATTCACATTCTTTTTAGTATATAATCTACATGTGGTTTTGATGGTGAAGGGTTAGAAACTGTTCCATGGCTGACTCTTATTCCTGTCAAAGGGACAGCATACAGGATTAGAACTAGCCTAAGATGCCAAACAGATAAATGTTCCACAAAGTTTTAAGTGAGGATCTTGAGTGGAAGTCAGAAAGGAAGCAGAAGGATTATGACTGTGAGATTATACTAAGGTGCAAGGTATGGAGCTGTGCTGATGGAAGAATGATGCTGTGCATGTAAAAGCTCAGAATAAAATAGACCAACTTATTTACAGGAAAAATACTGCCCCTATGATTGATCAGGAATAGAATAGTGTCAGAACCATACATCTATATCAGGATAGCAGCATTGACTGGAACACGGTTTTATATTAATATGAAATAGTTTTGTTTCTTTTAATTGTTCTGTGTGGTGATTATCAATGGCATTGCATGTATGTCAATGTCAAACTACTTCTAGAAATAGGGAGTACTGGGTATTGAGTAGATGGCAAGTTGTGTGCTGTGACAAAGCATGTAATGGTCTGGTTCTATACTTAGCTGTTTGTGTGTTGAAAGTTACTTGTAGGGACACAGACACTAGACTACCTAGACAGCCACTTTTAAACATGCTTATGAGGACAGATTCTGATTTAGAGTAAAGAAGGGAGGAGACATCATTAGGAAGCATTTTGATGTGGATTTTAAGAGTTTATTTGTGGTTTTGTGAATAAATGAATAGTTGTAGGAGCTTTGGATCTGTTTTTATGTACTTTGGTCTCTTGTTACTTCCAACAATTGGTAGGCTATAAAAGTGTCCTCCATTTATTTTCCCAAATTGCATCAGGTTTGCATTAGTTTGTGTGTCAGCTAGTCTCTATGCTGTAAAGAAGAACTGTATGTTATTTTTTGTAATGTTCAAAAAAAAAATTAGTATTTCCCCTCCTCTGGACACATTCTCATCCTTTACCCTCATTCCTCAGCTGTGGGGCCCAGAGCAGCACACAGAGCTCAAGGCCAGGCTGCACCAAGGCTGTCCAGCAGGACAGTCACCTCTGTCACCAGCTGGGGATGCTGAGTTTGATGCACCCCAGGAAGGGGTTTGTCCTCTGGGCTGCCAGGGTGCATTGCTGGCTCCTGCTGAGCCTGCTGCTGACCAGCACACACAGATCCCTTCCTGCAGGGCTGCTCTTGAGCCATTACTCTCCCAGTTTATGCTTGTCCCTGTGTTACCCATCCCAGATGTAGAATCTGTCATTCAGACTTGTTCAGTTTCATCCTGTTCATCATTGCCCAGTGCTCCATTCTGTCCAAATCCCTCTGCAAGGCTTTTCATTCAAACAACATCTCCCCCTTTAGTATCCTCAGCAAACTTTACTAATGGTGCATTCAATTCCTGCATCCAGATTATTGATACAAGTAGTGAACAAAATTAGCCCTAGAATTGAGGGAGCATCACTGGTGGCAGGTCACCAGCCAGATGTAGCTCCATTCACTACAACCCTTTGAGCCCTGCCTTTTCAGCCTCCAGCTCACTGTGTGTCTGTTCATTTATGCCATGAGGTATCATAAGCCTTACTTAAAAAAACCAGTGGGTGGGTGACCTCATCATAGAAAGGTATCAAATTAAACAGGATTTCTCTCTGAGAACCCATGTTGACAGTGCCTGATGATCTCATTGTTCTTTTGAAGGCTTTCAGTAGTACCTAGTATGATGCTCTCCATCAGTTTTGTAGAAACTGAGATTAGACTAACATATACATGGATTCCTGGGTCTTCCCTCATGCCCTTTTTGAATAACACTGCCTAGCTTTCAGTCAGCAGGGAACTCAGCCACCAGTTTTTCAAGAGCTAAAGCTAGTGATTTTACCTCCTTAGGAACACACACTTGCCTTTTGTTCAGACAGTAAACTAACTTACTTATTCTTTAGTAGTGATATATTTTGGAATTTGTTTGTTTTGGGATGATATTCAAACTTTAAATATAGACAAGTCAGCTAAACAAACCACCCATGATTTATTCAAATTGGTGTAAAATGCACCAATTTTGTTGTACGGAGTTGTAAATTTTGCTAATACAGAATCATTGAATGGTTGGTGTTAGAATGGACCTCGGGACGTCATCTGGCGCAACCAGCCTGCTAAGGAAAGGGCATCTAGAGTTGGCTGCCCAGGGACATTTCTGCATGGTTTTTGGGGAGGGAGACTCCACAACTTCCCTGGCTAACCTGTTCCAGTGCTTAGTCACACTCACAGTAAAAAGTCTGCTGCTGTTTAGAGGGAACCTCCTGTGTTTGAGAGTGTGTCCATTGCCTCTGTTCCTGTCACTGGGCACCACTGGAAAGAGCCTGACTTCATCCTCTTTGCACCTTCCCTTCAGTTATTCCCATACATTAAAAAAATTCCCCATGAGCTTGATCTTCTCCAGGCTGAACAGTCCCAGTCTCAGTCTCTCCTTCTGGGAGAGACGTTCCAGTCCCTTGATCATCTTTGTGCCCCTTTGTTAACTCTCTCTGGTAAATGTCTACTCTAGTAAATCTGACTTGTATTTGTACATGGTGTGTCCATGTCTCTCATACTGAGAAGTCCAGAAGTGGATCCAGCACTCCAGGTGTGGTGTCAGCAGTGTGGAGCAGAAAGGAAGGATCACTCACCTTCCTGCATCTCCTGGCAACATTACCTCATGCAGCCCAGGATACCATTTGCTTTTTGGCAGGCAGTGTGCAAAATACTTAAATACCATTAGTGTGTGCAAAAACCTCTGCACAAGATGGTTCTGGTCTACAGGAACAACATAATGGAACTTTTAAAACAATGTTTAGTACATCCAACAAGGGGAGAAATTGTGTACTGCATTTAACTATAGCTCAGATGCAATACTGCATAGTTAAATAGTGTTTCTGGATTTACACGTATACATGTGGGGAACTTTTTAATTTATGTGCTTTCACTGTTATCCATAGATGGTATGGGTTCTGCAAAAGTTTAAATGGCACAAAAATAATGAAATTAATGATTTTGAAATATTTTTAAATACTTTTTTTGTGGTGATTGCATGGTAATGTTCAATATGGCAGTGCATTATTTTCTGAAAAGGTAATTTTGTCTAGGGAAGATGAGTGTACTTTCTTTGCTTCTTGTGTGAGGCTGGAAATTCATTGCATCCTAGGTAATATTAGGTATTAAAGCGAAACATTTTGTCTGGGTATTATTGTGCACATACTTGGCCATGTTCAGCAGCAATATAAGCAGGCGTGATTTTAGTGACTGCATAATGTTAAATAGATGATGATTATATGAAGCACAAGTGTATAAATCTAGGATGTCTGGAGCTGGAATTGATGTGTCTTGGGACAGCATAAATCTGTTCTTCCTTCTTTTTTTCCTGTGCTTTCCTGTTACTGCTGTTTGTGATAAACATGACTTGTGCTCTCTGCCTACTTCTTAGAGGTGCTATTCACTTCTCTGGGCTTTTTTGACTGCTTTGCGTATTTGGACGTGTAAATGCGTTGTTCTTCTGTAATATTTAGCCATGGTAGAGCTTTACTTTGCTGAGGGTCCCTACATAGTGCATCAAGCCGCAGTACTCCAGGATTCTCTTTTTGGTTTGCTGGATTCTCACTCCATAGCTTGTTTGCCAGCTTTTGGTTCCAGTCTTCCATTAGCCTCTCCTTTTGAGAGCTGGATTTTGTCATGCAGGTAGAAAACCACTTCTCCATCTAGAGCTGATGTTCCAAAGATCTTCATGTGGTTAATTTTTCAAGAACTAAAGCTGGGTGTTTACCTCCTTAGAAGCACAACATATTGAACAGCTATCTCTGCCATGTCCTCTAAGCACCATTTTTCATAATACTTGTTTCTAAATGAAAGTGGGAGGAAAGTTGTATGCTTATCTTGCTGTACAGTTGTCAGTGCTCAGGGTCATTTTCTGTTCCATGTTCAGGATTAGCTGCATGGAAGGCTTTGGAGATTCAGGACATTGTATTGTTTCTGAATTTGGGTGGATTTGGTAAAGTTTGGGCAGCAAGTGTTACATTCAGCATGTCTTAAACCATTCACAATATAGTGTTTAATAGCCAGGGTTTAAATTGCCTGAAGTGTGAGTCTGCAGATAATCACAGTTTTAGTGATTGACTGTAGATTTTTAGCACACATAATGAGAATTGTCTCTTTCTCCAAATATCTTTTTGACCATACTTAAGTTTATCTTACAGTTGATTTAAAGTCCCTTCTTGCTTGATTCCAGATCTGGTAAATGGTTTTACTCCCATGGCACAATGCAAGGAAAGTTGTGTTATTTGAACTGTGTTTAACAGGGTTTTCAGTTCTTCTGGCATGCAGTCCTTTGAAGCAGCATAGCAGTCAGCATAAAGTAGCACAAATGAAGGCTTTGAGTAGTGTGCTGCTGAATAGAAACAGTGAAAGATCTCAGAGATAAATGGTGGGCAGGGAATGCATAATGCACAGCAGAGGCGGTAACTGCTTGGCTTGGAGCTAATACACCACCATCAGTTTCATCCTCTGCTCTCATAGGAAAAGGTTTATAAAAGTCTCTGGAACTCTTGGGGTGTATCAATACATGCACTTTTTTGAAAGCAATGCCAATTTGAGCAGCAACTACTTTGCGTTGTCCTTCTTTACTATGCCATGAGTTGAATCCAGGAACTGTTTTGTTGGAAAAATAATTTGGCAGACAGGTTTGTTTTCAGCTAGGATCTGTCTGTTATAGTTGTTCAGTGGAAGAAGGGCTGAGACACTGGAATTACTGCTGTAGGTTGCAGGGAAAGGAGGGACTGGAGCTTGGGACTGCTGTTTAAATAAATGTGTAACTGCCCTTGGGCTTCTCACCTAGGTTTTGTGAGACTGGATAGAAGCTGCAATAGGGAAGTGGTTCTGTTTGTTAGATAATTAAAACTTGTGAGCAGCTCAGGTGCAGATAATCTTGCTGACTAATATTTCTTTTTCCTTTTTGTTGTTTCATTCTTTTGGTTTAGAGTGATCACAAGTGGGTTTTTTGTTTCTTACGGGCTTTTGGTAGCAGTTGCTTTTTGGAGGGAGGTGTGGATGTCTACCAACACTTTCAGAACTGAAACTGGAATGAATTGCTAGTGCTTAGTTTATTTTCTGTGTAGGATTGGAAAAGTAGAGGAAAGGGGAAAAATGCAACACGGCATTGCAGCCAAATCAGAGCATTCGTCTCCACTTTTCCAGTTTTTGCATTTCTGAGAATGTGTGAAGTTCATTTTAGTTCTTCTATTGAAGCATCAGTGTACTGTAATTAATTGGCATTTCAGTTGTATGGATAGCTTCTTTGTCTTTCTTTGAGCAGTTGCATCACATGGAATGAGTTATATGTGCATGTTTGTGCTTTTATTTGAGAAAAAATGTTTGATAAAGAAGTGTTCTCAAGGGGGTCTGGTGCCTGAAAAAGAGACTCTTGCTGTTTCTCTGATAACACTTGCTCAGGAGCTTGTGTTCCTATTTTGTTGATCTAAAGTGATGAAAATAAACAACTGCTAGCTGATGACTTACTAAAGACTTTGTGTTATTTATGAAGCAATAAAACAAAATATGTCTCAGTTTTTCTTCACTCTGTGTTTTCTTTCATAATGAAACATCTGTCATCTTTTTGCCAGTTGACTTGCAATTTATTGTAGCATTTGTGATGCCATGTGACTCTGCTCTATATTAGAGTTAAGAGAAGCATTTTGGCCTGCCAAGTCTACACAACATTGTTTTTCTTTATAGTTGGCATTTAATAATTTATTTTTTATTCAGGTTTTTTTTTAGCTTTAAAATGGGAGTTTTTCTGGTCTGCTAAAAAAAAAAGGTCAAGCATTGTGCTCCTTACAGTAATCACTATGAAATGATCATGATTTAAATAAGTCAAATATATGGACCTTATGTGTATACCTGAAAGTGGTTTTATGTTTTCTTACAGCTAACAGAAGATGAAATTGCAACTATTTTGAAATCTACTCTTAAAGGACTTGAATACTTGCACTTTATGAGAAAAATACATAGAGATATAAAAGCTGGAAACATCCTTCTTAACACTGAGGGACATGCAAAATTAGCTGATTTTGGTGTGGCTGGCCAGTTAACGGTAAGTAACTGTGGGAAGATAATTTTAAAATGCTATAGTCCTCCCAACCTTGTTCTTTCACCTTTGTCTTCTGCCTTGAATTTTGTGTCTGAGCAGTGTCACTGCCACTGGTGGTAGTGGCAGAACTAACATTCTTTATCATGGCGAGTATTTAATGTGCTGCAGGGCTATTTAGTTTTTAGTTGTTTGTTTTTATACCCAGTGTATCAAGTGCCTGATGATCCCTTTAAATTTTGGTATGAGGTTTATTGTCATCTCTTCGGCCTCTGTAGGCTGATGAGCTGAATCTGTTTGGTCTTAATTGGAAGTCACTACCATTTGACCTTTGGGTGGATAATTTAACTTTCAATATAGAATTTATATAAAAATAATCTGAAAATAAGCATCTCTGGTTTAATTTTATAAATAATATAATTACAGGATACAATGGCAAAACGTAATACTGTTATAGGAACTCCGTTTTGGATGGCTCCTGAAGTCATACAAGAGATTGGCTATAACTGTGTGGCAGACATCTGGTCCCTTGGTATAACTTCAATAGAAATGGCTGAAGGAAAGCCTCCATATGCAGATATTCACCCAATGAGGGTAAGTGTGTTGGTGGCATTTTTTATTTGTTGTATTAAAAAAAAACAACCCTTGAACCCACAAAACATTCAAAATATTTTGTTATTCCCCTAATACTGGAATCATAAAGCTGTATGTTTATGAAGAGAGATTTTAATACTAACAATTTTTACTTTCTGTATTGCTTCCTCTTGACTCCAGTTTGCCTGTGTTTTAACACATTTTCTGTAAGGTTTCAGAATGCCTGTATCTCCACTTGAGAGGGAGCTGCAGCAGGATGCTCTTAATTGGCTTTGGGGTAATATATATAGAATCTGTTTCATACTGCACTTAGAGATTTGCATCACCAAGAGTCAGTCTGCTTTTGAAAGACAGTTTTGAAATTAAGATGACCTAAAGAAGAATTCAAATCTGTCCTATGGGAGCAGTGCTAATATTATTATTATTAGTTACACCTGACAGCTTTTATTTATTTGTGACTCCTACGGTCTCTTAATGAATGAGTTTACTTTTTGCAAAATAAAATGTAAATAGAATTAGTTGCTTTATGAGGAGTAGCAGTTACAAAGGAATTACTTGGAGAAGCTAATGGGGATCAATGTTTATCTAGAGAAAACTTGATGCTGTTGTGCTACTGTTATAATGCTGCTCTTGTAATGAGTTATAGAACAGCTATGCTGGTTGCACTGATGCTCCATTCTTAAATTGTTTAAAACCCATTTTGAATTAAGAAGGCACTTTATGTTGCTTAAAGCATACCTTTCTCCAGAAAAATCTTAGCAATTTGCCGCAAAATTGTCATGCGTACTAAATTATTTTATTCAGTTTTCTTTTGCTGGTGCCTCATGTATCAGGATCTTAATAGAAAGAAATCACCACTATAGAAAAAGAAGGTACTGTTCATATGCAATTACTGTCAGGTGATGCACATCTGAATTCAAGTGTATTTAGTGCTATTTTTGTTTGTGGGGTTCTTGATTTTTGGTTGTGTGTGCTCTTTGGAAGAGAGATGTTTCCTGAAATTTCTTTTAAAGCTAATGAGTGATTTTTATTTAGAAACATCACATAATTTTGGAAGCAAAGTTTAGTCGTTTTCCTGCAACATATTTCTCTTCCATGTAATTGTTTTAAAATTACAATTCAAACTAAAAATATTTAGGTGAAAGCTGAGAACAAAATAAGTATCTTGGAAGCTGGATTTTGGTGGGAATTTAAGATGAAATAACCTGTAAAAATATTTTGAAGAATGATTGATGACAAATGAACAACACTTGATCATGCTGGGATTTTTGGTTATACTTCTAACAAAAACTCCTTAATCACATCTGAGTAACATCACTGTATGTAGTTGCACCAGCTGTTGAAAGGTGAGGACTGCATTATCAGAGAGGATTTTTATGTGCATGACAATAGCTGCTTATAAATCAAAGGTCATTTTATTTGAATGTTTGTGGATCTGTTTAATTCTTGCAATCAAGTGAATGCTATCAGAGGCCAATGTAATCTAACACAATTCTGGATTACACACAGCATGTGTTCTTGTTAATAAATTACGTTTAAATTACGTTATGGCTTTTAAGGGCTTGTATGTAGTTAGTACTCTTTTGTATATTTGATACCTTCAGTTTTTCTTAATTTTTATTAGTGAGTTGTTACAGTGGTTAACAAGAAATACACAGATTTAAGTTGCAATAGTTTTTCTGGTGTCATATGATACAGCTTCACAGGACTTTTGGCCATATGTAGATGCTTTGTTTTAGTTATGATACAGAATTGATATAGGCAAGCATGAAAGCTTGGGCAAATTTTCATTGCTTTTCCTAGATGTTGCTGGAGTTCTGTGGTATTTATGTAAGGCACAATTTTGTTGCCTGGGAATGCATAGTGAAATTAGCATGCACACTATTTTGCTGTAGGCTGGTTGGCACTGCCACAAAGGTAATGCACTGCCAGTAGGCCATTTCCTTGTCAACTGCATTTACAGCTTAATAGAAATATTACATGACTTCTTTAAACAAGTGTTTTGGCAGAGAGGAAATAGCAGATTCCAGGCAAACAAGCATAGCTTCCTCTGCTTAACCACACTCTGACTTCTCCAAAGATTTGTACAAGTTTCAGATGGGAAGAAGTAGTGGGGGGTGCAAAATGGAATTTCAGGTGGGAGGGGGAAGAAGAAGCAGGCTTTTTCTGGGCAAATATTTGTCATAGTGTATTTGGCTGTAAGTGTCATCCATGCTGTTTCACACAGAATGACTGGGTTGGAAGAGACCTTCAAGATCATTGAGTCCTACCCAAGCCCTAACACCTGAACTGAACCATGGCACTGAGTGCCACATCCAGTCTTTCTTTAAAGAGACATTCAGGGATGGTGACTCCACCACCTCCCTGGGCTGGCCATTCCAGTACTTTATCGGTCTTTCTGTAAAAAACTTTTCATTAATATCCAACCTATATTTCCCTTGGCACAGCTTAAGGTTTATTTCACTTGTTCCTGCTACAAACTTGAGTTCAACAGGAGCTATAGTTGTCATAAAATTACCATGCACACTATTTTTTTTGTAGGCTGGATTTGGCACTGCCACAAAGGTAATGTGCACTGCCAGTAGGCCATTTCCTTGTCAACTGCATTTACAGCTTAATAGAAATATTACATGACTTCTTTAAACAAGTGTTTTGGCAGAGAGGAAATAGCAGATTCCAGGCAAACAAGCATAGCTTCCTCTGCTTAACCACACTCTGACTTCTCCAAAGATTTGTACAAGTTTCAGATGGGAAGAAGTATTGGGGGGTGCAAAATGGAATTTCAGGTGGGAGGGGGAAGAAGAAGCAGGCTTTTTCTGGGCAAATATTTCTGTCATAGTGTATTTGGCTGTAAGTGTCATCCATGCTGTTTCACACAGAATGACTGGGTTGGAAGAGACCTTCAAGATCACTGAGTCCTACCCAAGCCCTAACACCTGAACTGAACCATGGCACTGAGTGCCACATCCAGTCTTTCTTTAAAGAGACATTCAGGGATGGTGACTCCACCACCTCCCTGGGCTGGCCATTCCAGTACTTTATCAGTCTTTCTGTAAAAAACTTTTCCTTAATATCCAACCTATATTTCCCTTGGCACAGCTTAAGGTTTATTTCACTTGTTCCTGCTACAAACTTGAGTTCAACAGGAGCTATAGTTGTCATACTTGGTTTGAGGCTCAAAGGTCAAGAGCAATTGCCAGCTCAGTAGTTTTAATGCTTTATTCACCTAAGAATTATGGACTGTCTCAGTACTCGATGTCAGAGTCCTTTTCTGCTTTTGCTAATGATGAAAAGTGAAACCTGTGTGTATTTTCGATGCTTTTTTAAAAGAAGGAGTATTTTCAGGTAGTTGTAAAGGAGAGAGAAATAGAGATGTCCTCAAAGTTGCCCTAAAACATGGTGATCCAGCCGCTAGAAATAGCAAGGAATTTGCTGATAAAAAAAATCATTCAAAACTAAATAATTTAACCCATCTAGCAGGGCTAAAAGCATGTTGATTGCAGTAGACTCTGCAGCACCCAGCGTTAATGTGGCTAACAGTGTCTGCATCTGCCTTTGATTGCTCTGCTGTGATGAGCAGTTAGCAATTTATAGTGGAGCTAATTAAAGGGGACTTCATTGTGGTTCTAGGTCAAGACTCAATCTCTTCCTCTGAAGCTGTAGTGATGTTTTAACAGCTGAATTCCCTTGTCCGCATTGACTGCAGCATATATGCTGTCCTGTAGTGATAAAATATGTATGTCCTACCCTGGACAAACTTAATTCAAACCATTAACTGTTTTGTTCAGTCATTCCTCTGCATGTGATGTCTATCCTTAGTATTTCTAAATTCACTATTTTTAATCTGTGACAAGAGCACAGAGAATGGGCTGTTTTACTGTAACAGTTGTGATTTTGCTTTTTTCTAAAAAACTGGTAAAATGCCTGTGAAATGTCCTCTGTCTTTGCTAATCAAACCATGATCTCAAATTGTCATGTAAGATTGTTTTTGGTGGAACATCCTTTAAGCTGCATCGTTTTCATATGATCCTTCTGCTGCTGGTATTTGGCTTTAATAACAAGTAGATTAATAACACTTCGCCATAAAGCTAGTCTTTAAACTTAAGCATGGCTCTTTTTGAGGTCCTTCTCTAGGCCACCCTTACTAAAATATTTCCTCATGTTCATGCAATGATGTGATCAGTTATTCCTGCAAGGCTGAGATTTTTATGATCAATTTAAGTGTGGGCTGCTGCTGTTAGAGACATCCTGTCCGTAGCCAGGAGTTCCTGACCATTCTGTTAAGCAAACACCAACATTATTGTGGCCTCACATGGAGCTGGATAAAGCAGCTGATGTTCTGAAAAGTTAACATGATAGAAACGTCCTAGAATTGGGCCAGAGAAGTTGTAGGAGCGTGTAGTGGATGGAGGAAATAGGCTGAGGGGAGTTACTGCTTTTGAGCCTTTTAGACCAACTGTAGAATGGCAGTGTGTGTTTTATAAAATTTCCTCTTTTTTGCAAGGTGAGCAGTTACTGACAGGTTGGTGTGCTTCAAATAAATGCTGGTAGCTGTCTTACAAAAGACGAGAAAATAAAAAGACTAAAAAACCCCAAATGCTTTTCTTTCATGCTTATCAGGCAGCTGCAGTAATTCACATTGTTGTGGCATGGAAGAAGTTGGTGCTAGATGTGTTTTTCAACACTTCACAGTATTGGTCTTTGTTTCTTTATAGTGAAGTTTGTTGGAAATGGACATGTGGGCATCACATGTTCTGCAGTGAATTGGAGGAAGCCAATTTGAACTGCTTCCATTTGCCTTAAGTTCAGTCATGATATTTATTTTTCCATGGCACTTACCCAGATTATCCATGCCTCCTGCTTAGCCTGTGTCATTTCCACCCTGGACTAATCTGTTTGTAATAACCTTTTATTCCTGATGTATCTTATAACAAACTACAATTTCCCGTTTTTTTTATTCTCGACATATTGCGTTAAAGCTGGAGATTGAAGTGAGAATTATTGCTCTGTAGGGCTCTCAGAAAAAAGAGGTGTCATGTGGAGCATGGCAGTCAGATTGAGACCAGTTTTTCAGCCATTAAGAAGACACTTTTCTATATGCCTTTTGTCCCAGAAATTGAGGAAAGGAAAAAAGAAAAAACATTTCTGTCTTTCTGTACAGTCACTCTTGCATTTCTTCTCTCCAACAGATGGTGTTATCTCCTTGGTTTCTGTTCTTATTGGTTTCTTTAGGAGTTCACCTATCTTATCTCAGCATTACTGCTTTTAAATTAGACTAGGTTTGTAAAACTATATGGTTTTCTTTTTTTAGTGCTTTTGCTTATCTTTGGAAAAGACTTTGAATTAACTTCTAAAAGTCCTTTACCTTTTAAGAACTTTCTATGAGACGCTGTTAATTTGTAACTTGATGTCGTCTTGCCTGCTGTGTCAAGATAGAGTGAGCTAATATTTAAAGAGTTTAAAAAATGGATATTTGATTGTACATGACTGTTACATTATTTTACTACTCTTCACAATCTTGTGGAAGAATGACAGTGAGCTGTGCTGTTTTAAGGTGCAAGTAACGTGTTTGCTGTAGGGACCCCGAGGCACTGATGTGATACAGCTCTGACAGCAGAGGAATTGGAGGAGCATGTGTTCTGTTGCAGGGTTTTCAAAGACCAGTTTCAAGACCTTTGGCCCTCTCTAGGCTTTAAATGGAATTTTTGTATTTGCTTTATACAGACCTAAATGCAGGCAATCCGTGCAGAGGGGTGGTATTCCTGCCTGTTTCCATGCATTTCCAACATCCATTTCTGCTGGAATGAGCATTTAGGTGGTCACATGATAAGCTGGATCAGAAAACTAACCAAGTAACAAGAAGTAGCTTTCAATGATATTGTTAACAGGGTACTCCAGCTAGGTGGGGACAAAAATGTGTGGGTGGTACTGGTAGAAGAAATAGGTAATCTGTTTTTGGGTATCAGCCAAGTTGATTTAGGTAGTTGCAAAACCAGAGTCTCAGCTGGCCATCTGTAAATTTATTATGATTAAAACTAAGTAATTATTAAAGGAAACTGCAGAGCTTTTCTGAAGTTGACCCTTAAAAATGTTTTCCTAAGGGACAAACTGGCATTTTTGTAACTGTCCTAATTGTCCTTTGAGGCTTTTTCTGGTTGGGCATATTGATAAAATTAGACAGAATTCTAGACCTTTCATGGCTGAGTGTTCCCCTACAAAGCCTTCCTCCTTCTCCACCTCATTCTGTTCTTCCATCTTTAAATGCTATTGCTGTGATACAGCAGAACTTCTTGGAGGGAAACTTCCAGTGGTCTTCCTTCAATTTGCATGCAGCTGAAGTCAAGTTTTTATTCATAATATATTTTCTTCTGGTACTGTTTGTAGCCAAAGTTTCAAATAGTTGTTACAACTTTATTCAAGAAAAAAACCCATAAGCATTGTTTACACTAGACTGTATCTGTATAACAGAAGATAAAGTCTGTTCTCTGTACAGACTGAGGAAAAAAAACAATTTTAAAAGAATTGCTTTCCACATAAATCACCATGAGAAATACAAGTCCATATTCTAATGGGATATGGAACATTGTTTCCTGGAGTAGGAGTAGGAGTAGTAGTAGTAGTATGTGGTTCAGATCAGTTGCAGCTCTGCTAATACCAGTGTTGATCTGTATCTTTGGTAGTTTTCATTTTTTGTTCAACAGCTTTTCAGGACTGAACTCAAAGGAAGTGTGACTTACTTAAGAGTTCTTAACAAAGCAAAGCTTTAAATTTTAATTAAATATGCTGCTAATTCAATTTAGTAAACAACCTAACCACCTGCTCTGATCAAAATGTGAATAATTGCTGTGCAGGAATTGTATTAATCGAAAACCAAAACAGATGAGGCAATGCCTTAAAAAAAAGGTGCTAAATGCTTTTTTATTCAATATTTATTTTATTTGTCAAAATAAGTGTATTCACTTATTTTAGTTGTCAAAATAAATGTATTTATTTCTTTATTTGAAATGAAGGGTCAATTTTTATAGTGTGTGAACAGACCTCTTTGCCTGAACTGCTGATGGTGTGGTAAGTAATTGCTGAGGTGCAGACCAGGTCCTAATGCCCTGTTCATGATTTGACTCCTTTCAACTCATCTGGAATAAGATGATAAATGTTGGGCAAATTAAAATGAGTGGTTGTGTACATTTGAACTTGCATATCTGTGCATGTTTCCATTTTTTGTGAGCAAATATCTGAGGTGCTACCTAAATGAAATATTTGCATAGAGTTTGCTAGAGTCTTAATATCTAGATAATAGATCTACTGATCACCAGGAGAATTGCTGTAATTGTAACAACAATTGGACTTGATAACTTATTTCATCAGCTATTATTCTTTAATTGAGTGCATGAAAGCATGTTTTTGATGGGTTGTTGTATGTACCTTAATGTGAGGAGATTGATTTCTAAATTTTCTGGAATACAATTAAGGAAACTGTTAATTATTACAGTAATGACATTTTTACTAGATAGAAAGAAGAGTTTTTAGGTACTTTTGTCAGCTTGACATTACTTTTCATTGTGGTTGAGTTATTTTTAGTAGTGAATTGAAAACTAAATAAAGGGCAAATTGTGGTCCCACAGAAAAATAATTTTCTCTCAAAGTTTCACTTGTGTCTCATGGGCAAGCTGATCATTGAGGTGCAGAGATTCTGGTCTGTAGATTTTAAAATTCATTTTTAATTTCAAAGCGTGTATGGGTCTCCAAACTCAAAGCTACGATTTATGATTTTAGTTAAAATATGTTTGGTGTTCACTCATATATGTAAGGTGATTTCAAGTGCTTTCTTCCTTAAGCTCTTATTTTTCATGGAAGTGCTAGTCATAGATACAGATGCAGTACACTTTGAACATAACTTTTTTTTTAATATGTAATGCCTGCAGGATTAATGCAGGCAGTGAATTTCCAAAGGATTTAATTTGCTTATTTGTTTGTGATCAGCACTCCTATGGACTTGATGTAGAGGTGAAAGGGAAAAATTCTCATGAGTGAGGAAGTCAGGGAAGTGCTCCAGGGGTATAGTCTAGTTTCTTGTGATACAGAAATAAAATTTCTTTCAGTTTTTCAGTGTGCCTAGCATAGCATTTTAATGAAAATTCCTATGGCATTGCTTAGTCAAAATATATAAATGGACTGAAAAGAAATGGTGTGTGAGCTCTCCTCAGACACTGAAGAGAAGTTTAGAAGTATCTGGTTGCAAAACATATGAAATACAGCATATGATATTTTATTTATTTCCTTAAATTGCAGTCAACAGTTCATGGCTTGACTTTACCAGACTCAGTGATGAGTATTGAGCCTCCTAGGGAATGATGTGCCAGCATGGCAGCAGCGAGTGTCCAAAACTGGACAGCTTGCTATGCAAAGGGATAGTATGTTTAACATCAGCCCATTTTATGTGATAGAGAGATTTGTAATACCACTGTGAAAGCAAGATAGGAAAAAATACCATTTGTTCTCTGGCGAAACTTCAAAGATAGTAAAATTTTTCTCCCTAATAGCCCAAGGAACTTTTCAAAGGGGTTCTGCCACATGGCCTCCCAAACAAAGGGTTGACAGATCTCTCTGGTTTATTGAACTCTTTAATGATATGGCATTAGCATTGATTTGCAGTGAAAACACTAGATTACTTGAGGTGTGCTCAGTGATTAAATTGGAGGATGATAGCATCCTGTTCCTGTTCACATTAAAGCTTTTCAAAAGGTCTACAATCTGATATATGTAATTGTTGTCTTCCTGCTTTTATTATTTACCCTCCTTTTTCCTTGCGTCTCGCCATCTTGCTTTTCTTTTCAGTGAGGATATGGCTTGAAAGTTCATGTAACAAAACTATATAAATAAAGCACAATTAAAACTATATAAACTGCAAGTTTATATAGTGCAATTAAACTATATAAATAAAGTGCAATATAAATAAAGTGCAATTAAAGAATAGTTGCAGAATCTAGCATACATGTTTGACTGTGGCTTAGAGAATGATTGTAACTCCTTCACATCACCGGAATTTTCTTTTGTCACTAGAATTTTTCATAGTAGAATTAATGTTTATTACTATTAAAAGTATAAACTCCTTACACTTTTAAATTATGTCGGGTTTGCTGGTGCATATGTGCAAAAAGGAAATGTTAATCTGTCATGTGTAATAAAGTAGCAGAAGCAGAGAATATTTGAAATTTGTACTGGAACTGGAGTTTAACTTGAATTAAATGGAAAACATTTATTGCATGCTTCTAAATGAGGATTTAATTAAAATTAAATTAGTGCGTCTTTTAAACTTACCCCTGAATAGGAAATTTGAGACATGCTTCAGTTGATGGTTGGTTTTCTCTGACTTTGATTAATCACTTTCAAAGTAAGTGGAGGATCAGTACAGTAATTTCATAATTACACACAAGTGCGTTAACTTGAAACTTTTAACTAAAATAACTGTAAAAGGAATTTGATCTTGGTTAGTTGCATGTAATGCTGTGCATCTTCTGTGAGTGATTCGGATTCTTAGCAGTGCTAATCTGAAAGAAGGACCCGTACCATGATGCTACCTGTTTATTTACAAGGTGCTTCGGTAGTAAATGTTGGACCTGGAAAAAATATTTTTCTAAGGTGTTGGAACAGTAAACAGAGGTTGAATGAAGCCATGAAATTAATGAAAATGTGCTTGATGACTTGAGTGAGCACTGGCTCAAGTCCTGTACCTGTAAACATTGTTAAAGATTATTTGATAGAAGTGTTAATGAGGACGAAGCCCGGAATGTGTTCGGCAGACGCAGCATGGCACAGGATAACAGGATGCACTGTGGCTGAGCTGGCTGCTTTCTCCTGGGCAAATGTTAAAAGCAAACAAGCAAACAACCTCCTACCAAAAGGCTTATTCAGAAGTTTTTTAATTGCTATAGATTTGCTCATTTGTGATGTTACTAATACTGTAAACATAGATCAGAGTGCAAAGCAAAATTATTTTGCAACTTGAAGATCTCAATAACATTTTATTTGGAATAGACAATCATCAAGAGTCATTAAATCTAAAATGACAATTTTAACATAACAAGGCTTTTTTATTAATGAGCTTTGCAGCCATTGTTATTTAAAAAAACCCCAAACTTTCCATAATTTGTACATGTCATTGTATGCTGAATTTATTCAGTTTCTGTTTAACCTGCACTATGGATGGGGAAAATAGTTCAGCAAGGGGTTTATGCACAGATTTAGGAGAATTAATTTTACTACCAATTCTGTAATACCTTCCAGGATATTGTCAAGTATACCACTTTTAAGAGCTATACATATTAGCTACAACTATACTTCTATTTCTTTTTACTATAATCTTTCAAGTTCTAGGGTTAGCACTAAATATACAAGGTTAATTTTTATGCAGTCTGGCAATTAGCTTCATTAAAGAGGAGGGAATCTGTATATTGCTTTTAATTGAAATGTCTGTTTGAATTTTTTGTATGCAACTAATGTCTTTTAAGCCACAAAAGAACTCGGTAAACAATTTTAAGTCATTCTTGGAAACTTGAATTAATGTTTATTTTTTGAAGTGAATTTATGTTCACTTTTTTTAAAATAAGTTTTTTCTGTCAGTATAGCTAGTTGACCTGGAGGAAGTGCTTTAGAGACTTGACTACTGTATTGTCAAATTCTTAGCTCACTATTACAAGTTTTAAAAGCAGAAGTATATTTACTAGGATTTTAGTTAAAGTGATATTTGATTTTTTTTTTTAACATGTGGAGGAAAACCGCAATCAAATTAGGAGGAAAATATTAAGCTTCTGTTGCTACTTACCAGAAGATTTTTATATGCTTTGAGCCTATACTGATTATTTACTTCATAAAGAATCTAAAAAATTGCTTAGACTGGGAGGTGGATAAAATTTGGAATGAAGAAAGCTTATTAAGACTGCATGTACACTGTTTCTGTCATGGTATTATATTGCCTTAAAATGTACACTAGGTAATTTTTAAAGAGGATGATGCATATTTAATGAAGAAATTTATTTATTTAAAAAGGAAGGGTTGCCAATCAGTCTAAATTTGCTTCAGTTAAAACTTGATGGTCTAAAGACAACTTATAATCCTTTTCTTGTTATAAAGTATTGTGAAATTTGTAGTAGTATCAGTTAAGTTTATGGAAACTTTGTTTTAAGGTGGTTTAAAATAGAAGTAAATCTTTAATTTGTATTTGATGGCACCTGTTTTCATTTTGTTTCCCTGGCAACACCAGTGGTATCAAAAATTGCCCGTAGACCACCCTGGTTTAAGAGAAGAATGAAATCAGCCTGGCTCAGCCTTTGATTTTACTGACTAAATACTTAGACAAAGCTTTAATACACAGTCAGTACTTTACAAACTAACTCAAATGATTTGGGTATACAATTTGTGATTTTTTTAAATTAGAATGTTCTGTACTAACACCAGTTTGTATTGTTCTGCTGTTTTTAAAATACATTGAGATACAGGAAGTATTTTTGGTACACTGTCTCAAAAAGTGTGGTTGAAAGCTGTAATAACTACCTGCAGAAAAGTAGAGTAAAAATTCCCAGTTTTTAGATAACACAATCTGTCTGCTTTTAAAGCTGTGTAGATCCAGGGTTTTCTTCCAGATGTAAGTTACCATTATTTCCATTCCCACAGGAAACAAAAGCAACATGAGTGTTACCTCCAAATTCTGCTTTTGTCTGTGCTTCTTTACCATGTCTGAGAATTCATCTTATGAAAATTACATATGTGGTGTTCCAAATGCCACAAATCTTAATACATTATCAGTTTGTGTTTCAGAAACACAGATATGGACATAATTCTTCCAAATAGTGCTTATCATTACCTACTTGCCTGAAAAACTCTACTGACAGAAGCCTCATCTGCTGTGAGGAGCTCCTCCTCTGATCTCCATGCTATACTGTTGAAGATAAAATAAGGAAAAAGTTGGTGTTCTGGTGGAGCAATTTGGATTTTTAGTAATAGTTACAGGAACACTGGACAGTCTGAGAAGTTTAAGGTGTCCATTTTCCATTCTCCCCCAGAAACTTAGAATAATTTTGGAAAATAATGAAGTGATCTGTTCCCAGAAAAGCAAGTACCTCTGATGGGGTTCATGGGTACCTGTGGTGCAGTACTTCCCAATGTCCTGCAGCTGGGACTGGAGGCATTAGAGATGGCAGCCCAGTGTTTTCTCTGCTGCTGCTCCTTTCCTCATGCTATGAAAACATAAAACAGGTAGCATCAGCCAGCACAAGATTTGTTACCAAACTTGACGTGCATGTCTTTAAACAGTCATCTGTTTCAAGTGGGATGTTCCTTAAGAAATGTAATAATCTTGAACTCTGACCTGGGACAGAGGGCATGTCTACACTGGGCAGGTACATCCAGACACAAGTGAACTTCGTCTGTACTGTCCCCCTTTCAGTTTTCTCCAGGAGTGCCTCTGGAGCAACTGTGTGCATACAGTCTTGCTTTTTGTTTGTTTCTCTGAATAATACGACTAATTTGTGCAAGCTGTGTTTTTTGATATTTAGAAGTAGCTAGCATTTGATTCTTGGTGGTGAAAATGAGCATATGCAAGTTCCTAATTTGTAAAACATGCTGTTGTTAAACAGTCAGAGTAATTAAATTATTTAGAAAAATTGGCACAAAGTTTCTTAGAACTTGATCCTTCTAACAGTCGTGTGAATTGTCATGTATAAATTGTGACTGTGGATCAACTGGTTGCATTTCCACTTCTTGGTGTGAAAATATGTGGAGTGTGCAGTAGCTGGAAGGTTCTTTTTAGACTGGAAATGTTATGGTAAGCTGATGGTGCTTGAGAAAGCTCTTACTGCTGTAGCCTGGGTGAATAGAAGGACAGGCTGAAAGCCAGAGGACATGTCTGTCTGTCTGTCTGTCTGTCTGGGTGTTGAAAAGTTGCGGGGGTGCTCCCTCTGAGAGCTATGCTGGCTCAGGGCAGGATGTGATGTGGCTCCAGCGCTCAGGAGCAGTGCACTGCCCTGCCATGCCTCTGTACCCAAAGCAATGTACCTGGCCTCTGAGCTTGTTTCCATGTTTACCTCTCTCCGTGTGGAAGATACCTTCTGTTTCAGGCTGTAATTCATAACCTTTACTACAGATTGATTCACAGTGCCTGGACTGAGTGTGGACACAGAAGTGCATTTCACCAAGGGGCTAAAGCATATGCTACAGGATTTCTGCTGCTGGCTTGTTGACTTTGTGCATGTTCTGGTTAGATTAAGGTTCAGTTCAGCATTAAGTTAGCTGATGCAAAATTTAACCTATTAGATATTTTTTTAGAAGTAACTTACTGCAGGAGACCAGTGTATTCTTCTGAGGTGTTTCTGATCTAGCATTATGATTCCTAAAGCTGCTTTAGTGTTGTCTGGAATGAACTTTGATAAAAATCAACTAGACTAACATGCCCATAATATAAGAGTTTGTTCTTGACCCCGTAATACTTATAGATTAAGTATTAAGATCAGTGGTTATAATGTTCATTTTCTTAAGCCATTAAGTCATATGTGTCTTCCATGTATTGTTTCATACACTGAGCATGTTCTTTTCCTACTGCTTTTTAATAGTCTAGTTGGGATGTTACCTTAACTCCATACCTGTATTGAGAAAATAAAAACATTGTTGGCTCAGCTTTCTTTCACACCTGAAGGGAACTTTTTTCCTGTAAAATTAGCCTTTAATGTTAACAGAAGAAGAAGGTGCATCCTGAATTACATTTGTAACACATTTAATTAATGACAGTTATGAGAAGACACATGGTGAGTAGAAGGAGACTGCCAAACCTGGCATTGACACAGGAACTTTTTTTTTGCCTTTTGTTACACAACTTTGATCAAAAGATGCTCTTGATGCATGTTGCTAAAATAAGTAACTTTCACACTCCAGAATTTCAGCAATTGACAAAAGTCTCCACCTTTACTGGTTTCCTTTGACAGTTACATTTATAAAAATAGCCTCTCAGAGGGACTTTAAAGGCAGTAAATTGGATTACTAGGGGCCAAGACAGCAAATCCGGAGCTAAAAACAAACACTGAAAATATCTTGCTTTGTGTTTAAATTTGAGAATTGTTACCTAGGCTCTGCTACTGTAGTGTACACACAGGATGATTTGACTTCTGCATTATTCCCTTCTCTAGCTTTGTTTTGCTTTCATGATAGGAATCAAAAACTCTGTCATAATTTTATAATTGCTATGGCCAAGATGGGCTGTAGTTTAAAAAAATGTGTTTAATTATTTATTTGTATTTCACTATTTATTTATAAACATCTGGGGAATTTTAGTATTATGTTTGTAAGAACTCTACTAGATTTTTGATGTTGAAATGGGAGCTTTTGGTTGCTATTGAGGCTTCAGAATTTATTAACAAATTCATCTGTAAGAGAAATTTGTTTAACAGAGTAAAACATTATGTTTCTAATGCCTTTGCATTTCAGATGGTGATGGTTTAAATTATGACACCAGCCCTGTGCCTTAGGGCTTGCAATTCTGTAACTTTTTTCAGATGCATCAACTAAGCATTGCCTAATTTGTTATGAAATTGGAAGAAAAGTTGTTCAATAATTCTTACTAAGTTGTTCTGCTAACATCTGTTTCCCATAAAATACTGGTAATATGATAAGAATTGAAAGAATTGTGTGATTACCAGTTTCAAATAACCATTCCTATGATGGTCAACCAAAAATGGCTTTTCTTTCACTGAGGGAGTCATTTGAATGTATGGGGTGTTAAGTCCAAATGGCAGAGAAAGCTAATGCTGGTGGGGTGATATGCAAAGGTAAGCTGTCTTGGTTTTGCATGCTGTTCTTTACAGAACTTCTGGCAAATTGAGGAGTTAAGTTATATGTTTTCTCTTCTTAAATTTATCATTAAGTGTATTTATAATTTAACTAAAGAAATTGATTGAGTATTCACTAAAAAATGAAGTTGACTTCTTGTTACAGACAGTTTAAATATGTGGTTGGATTTTTTATTTTTAATCAGTGTTTTTATATATAAACAGTGGTTCTTAAAAAAAATTGTGTCATTTGGCAGGTATAAGGATCTGTTCTAGAAATTGAAGGTTTTAAATGGCCCTGTTTAGAGCCAGAGTAATGGTTGGCTGGTCCCCTACCATAAGTTAAACCCAAATTTTGAAACTTAGTCTGAGTTGTTTAGGTCAGGCAAGATGTGCTCAGGAATATTCTTTCTTTTCCCAATTTCCACATGAATTTTCATCCCTTCCACCTCCTTTTGTGTCCCCGGTGCTTTGGCCAGGCAAAGGGGAGCTCTCCAGCATGCAAGCAGAGAAAAGGTAAGTCCGGACACAGGAGTGAAGCTTGGCAAAACCTCCTTGAGAGATTGGAGTTCTGTTTCACAGAGAAGACCAGGACCCAGCCATGGCAATTGCTTCACTGGGGTAGCCTCTGCTTTCAGATTTTTCAGTAGTAGTAGTTTCACTTGTATTTTGTTGTCTCTGCATACCAGCTTCTTAAAGAGAAAAACCAGTGAGTTCAGGGTGTGCATGTGAGTAGCTAGTGGATGTGACTGATGCGTTTTGAGAATTCACCATTCCTTAACTGCTGTACCTTGTGCTCATGTAACCTGGAGTTACGCTTCATCAACAGTACAAACAGCCTTGCTAGGGAAATATCGGCAAATCTTGTTCAGAGGCAGAGCAGTAGGTTTTAAAAACTTGCATATAGAAGATAATCAAGAACCTTTCTATTTTCAGACAAAAATGAGCATTGTATTCTTTGTATTTTTTCCCATGATTGCAGGCTATTTCCAGACATGTGGAAACCTGCTTCCATTGAATGAAGATGAAGAAAACAACAAATTTTTTTTGTTACTGGGTTTTTTTTTAATATCTTTATCTATGGAGTTAGTTCTTTGAGAGGAATATATGTGTATATATAAAATCCATAAACATATCTCAATATCTATAAAGAAAGAGCTTAGTTTTTTATATGCAGGAATACTTATTTATCTCTCAAAGAACTCTGTACAGATACACAGGCACACAAACACAGAGGAGTTCTTTCATTCTATATATTTGCAAATAATGCCCTGTTAAAAATGGCTCCATTCAGTCATGTGGAAAATGAGTATTTGTTTAATTATTTTTTAGTGTCCATGTTTAATAACATTTGGAAGGCATTGTTTGTTTAGCAGCTTGCAGATGTCTCCTTGGTAATCATATGAGTGCAAACTGTTGATTTTTATATTGCCCTTCACAAAATGTTTATACCTAAGAGCTCTAGTGGACTTAAAGCTGTATGTGATACTAAACCGAGACACTCTCAGTTTTACTGCCAAGAGTGGATGCCCAAGCAATGCTTAACTACTGTGTAGAAAATGAGTCTTCTTATGCATTTTCTGGATCAATTGGACATCAGATAGGTCATATGGAGTGAAATTAGGCAGAGAACCTGGTAAATCATCCTGTATTTATCTGTACTGCTAGGCAGATTCCCATGAAAACTTTCAGTCTGGCTCTTTTTTTATGAAAGACGTAATTACAGGCATTGAATCTCTGAAGGAATTTATCCTGGATTTATCCTATCTAAAACTTTTGTTGCTGTTTTTAAGCTTCTTAGTTTAATGTGTGCTTGAATTTCAGCTCAAGCAATTGACTTTTCTTTTTATATTGTTGTCTTCTAAATCATTACCGATGTTAGTCTAACATAGGAATTACAAAGCCCAGCAGTCTGTAACAGGTATGTTCATAGTCCCTCTCTTTATTTTTCTGTGTAAAGAAAAGGTGGAACAATCTCCCATCTCCCTTTCCTTTTGTATGTCAGTTGACTTTGGCTTGACTGTGGAGTTTGCTACTGCTTTAAATAAAGGCTTGTTTAAAGTAAGTGAATAATTTCTACAAAGTGAGTGCTCTGTATTTTGGTTGGGCGGCTTGTTTAGTCATCTTTATGCCATTCCTAGTTTGTTTTTATGTTCCCTTTAACTTATGAAGGCCAAGTTCCTTCTTCAGTGGGCATATCCATTTTTGGACAAAGAAAATAATTCACTAGACATGAGACTTGGTGGTGGTCTTGGTTATGCAGTGCCTGGGGCTCTGGCACAGGAAAGGCCCTTTCAAGTGTGCTGTGCTGCTTTTGAGTCATTGTTTCAGTCTATCACTCCCCATAGTTCCTTGTAAGTAGCCAAGAGAAACTGCCGGAAGAATGATTATGATACCACCCTCTGTGGTCTATTCTGGGGAAACTTTGCTTTATGACTTGCATTCAGTGCTTCCAGGTTGGGTGCTGTATCTTCAAGCAGTATGCCCAGCCTTTTTCTACCTGAAGTTTGAACCAATAGCCTTCAGCAGCTTTCCAGCTCTTGCTGTCTTCCAAATCAATGGCTGTCATTTGTGATTTGAAATAGGTTTGGGTGCACTGTGCAGTCTGGTGTTCAGCTAAATATGTAGGGCTGCAGAGACAAGACATAAGGTCTAAATACAGTGATAGAGGAAAGAGTGTTCCTGAGGTACATGGCACTCTTCATGCAAAGTTGTATGATGGCTCTGTTTTATACTAGCATATTGCTTTGGCCTGGATGAGTGGGCTGTATGTCTGGAATTTGCATTCACCCTGTGCTAGCTTATAGGAGACTTTGAGAATCTGCCTGAGACTTCGGTTGCCTGGTATAGCTTCAGTCCTTGTCCTGTTCTAACAGTGAGGACATCTACCTCTCATCATCCACATCACAAACTTTAGACATAGGAGCTCTGCTGTGGCCTGAGGGCGCTGTATGTACAGATGACCAAGAGGAGTGATATTGTGAGAGGGATTGCTTTTTCCCAGGTGAGGATCAGTCTCCTAAGAAAGAAGTCAAGTGAAGTTCAAATCCCTGTGAAGATATTTGTTCCTTAAGCTCAATAGTGTAATATTTGTCAGGAATAGTTTCGGACACTTTTCAGGAAAACATGAGTCTGGAACAACGCTTCACAACTTACCCTTTGAGATAGGGCACTTCCAAAGGAGGTCTTTTTGCCTTGGAAATCCACAGGAAATAATGATTCTTCCTGTTTCATGTCAAGCTTTTTCTTCAGGTTTTTTATCACTTGTATAACTTCTCCATGTTTTATCTTCCATGAGGAACTTCCAACTCAGTCCCGCTCTGTTTGAATGCTAGGAACCCTGTTCAGCTAGGAAGTGTTCTGGAGCATACTTGAGGTACTCAAAAGCTGTCTGGACATAGTCCTTGGCATCTGCCTCTGGGTGGTCCTGCTTGGTCAGGAGGATTGAACAAGATGACATCCAGAGGTCCCTTCCAGTATCAACCATTCTGTGACTGTGGTGTCCCTCAGAAATTCTTGTGTCTGTAGTAATTTCCTTCAACCTGCACCTTTAAATAGAGTCTTCCTTATTTGTTGACCTTGGATCTGAGGAGGAATGGAGGAGTTTGATTAACTTTGTGACTCTGTGTGGACTTTTATAGGAATTAGCTTATTATTTTTTATGCTGGGAGTCTACCAGTTGATACTCTTTTCAAATTGCACGTGTCCTTCAGGTAACATAGATGTCATTCATGCTTTAGTTTCCTACTTTGCTTAGGAATATTTCTTGCCTCTATTGTCTCTGCTCTAAGGGAGCTTTCTAGATACTCTTAGGCTGGATAGAGGAATTTCTGTGAAGCTGTGTTGCGGTGTGATGTAATTCCTGTAAAGCTGCTTGAGTGGAATGAATACATACAATTAGAGCAAGAGAGATGCAAGTTCTTCACCATTTTCAAAGTGTACTTTCTCAGATCTACAAAGCCTTCACTTGGTAGTTGTATATATATGTTGTAAAGTATCCTGCTATTCAAAAGCTGTTTAAGCAAGATGAATCTTGAAGATGCTTTTTGGGATGCTTGATGTGAACTATGCAGTTTACTCAGTGAATAGTTATCATGTTGCTGGTGGAGCCAGGAGTATGATTGCTAAGGTATCATTTGAGGAGAGAGGAAAGGCCATTTACATGTAACTGTATATGGCTGCTGTGTCTTGAAGAACCTTTGCATTCAAAAATCCTTTCTCCTGTCTGCCCTGAGGTATTTTGTATAAACTGGGGACAAGCTGCTAGGAATTAAGGGTATGATATGGCCCATTTATACAATATCAGCATTTCTGGTCAGTGTTTCAACTATTGGTGTATTGTTTGCATACTTGAGTGATTGCAACAGCCACATTGCTTTTTTTCAGCAATATAGGCTATAGATTTTTGTTCCTAACAGTTTGTGAAGGAATGTGATTTTTGTATGTACCTGTAGTAACAGGGCTTTGCTTTCACTTGTTTTTTTTCTCTGCAGTGTCAGTCATTGTAGAAAAGTTATGATACATGCCTTCAAGTGGAACAAAAAATGAAAATATGATCAGTAAGTGTTTGGACAGGCAGTAAAACACAGACCACAGACCTAACCCCAACACTTATGAAATTGTTAAAAATATTCCAGGCTAAATAATGTGGGCGTCTTGACTCTAGATACTTGCTATTCTTTTCATCTTTCTTCAGGTTTGTTTATAATTTGGGTTAAGCAAAGAAAAACAGATGCAAGGCCAGTTCACATTGTTGCAGATCTTTTCTCTCAATGTCTGTATATCTTTCTGGCCTCCAAAATATCTTATGCTATAATTTTTTTTTTTAATTATGAAGAATTTTTCTCTTCTATGTCCTTGATATCCTGTAGAGTGAGAAATGGCCAAGTCTAGTGGACATCTAATTAGCATTGGATGCCATTAGCGTAATGCATTTTAATTAATCTGTTGTGTTGTGCTTTGTTTCCTCTGTTGGGTGAAATTTGTTGAAAGTGCAGCAGATCATATTGGTAGGAATAATAGGTGGATACAAAACCTTGAGATGATACAAATAATAACTAACTTGTATAATTCAAGGTGTAACAGAATAAACAAATAATGATGCTACTACTTTATAATATGCATTACATTTTATTTTAGCAATTGATAATAGGGCTTGAGAGTTGGATAACTTCTGGGAAAAAAAAGATGCCAAGGTCAGGCAGACATGATTAGAAAGAATATCACTGACTGATCTGCAGTCAGGTGCACTAAGTCTAAACTGTTTTTTTTATTTAATAGCATAGATCTTAACTACTGTTTTATAGCTAGTGTTTTTGTCAAAAGAGAATCAGCCCTTGATCACAACTAAAGTATTAATAAAGACATATTGTTTATTTCTTTCTTGGAGATAAGTTTGAGGGTTTTCCTACTCCTCTGGAACTAGTTTCTCTTCATTATCAGTTAAAGTTATTGTATGGCTAATTACATGGCAGTTCAGGTTGATTGGAGAATACAGATGTTACAGAAATAGAAGAGGCTTATTTTTAGTGCTCACTAAATCTAGGGTGCTATGTTTTTCTTTTTTACTGTGGTATGTTCAAATGAGCAGGCTTGAAAAGGTTAGTTAGCCACTGGGGATATTAAAAATAAAGTGGAAGCTAAATTGTTTGCACTACTTAGACTATTAAAAATGTATATTTTTAAACTAAGTAGAGAAAGCAGAAAGAACAAAAACTTTGAATCTGTTTGTATCTATCACCTCAGGGTGGAAAGAGGTGACTTTTAAATTAGTACATTTCAATATGGGAAATCTAGAAGGCATGCAGAAAAAAATGGTAGTTTTTAGCTTCAGTTTTGTGTTTGATGTAAGTCAAAATGCAATTCAAGCAATTGTGTTCTGTAGCCACTGTATGGCCGACCCAGCGGCAGGCAGCCTCCACCTTGAAAAAAAAAAAAGCCAATTGGCCTGTGTTTAGCTTACTAAATGTCATCTGGATTCAGTAAAATGCAAGTGACCTGCATTGAATTAGTATAATTGTAATACAAACAGAACATCTCATAGTTTTGGTCTCATACAGGAAAAGAGAAAGTTGGAGAGATTTTTCAGTTTGATAAATAAAACTGAAGGTACAGAGTTAACTTTGGCTCACAGTTCATTTTACTTTTACTGTCTCTTAAAAAAATACATGGCATCTGAATCTTGTGTGTACATTTTCTCTTTAGAACATTTTCTAGTTTTGGAAGAATCTTTCTGAGGATGTATATCGTATCACTTATTAAATCATGAGCAGTTGTTAGCAATTCCAGTTTCCTCAGAACCAATGCTGTTTTGGAGATTTTAAAAAAAAATTTATTTACCTAGCATGTCCAGATTTTGGTATATTGCTTTATCTCTGTTATTTGGTAGGAATTCCATGGCTTTTGAATAGACTTATAAATTCCATGATGTAGTTTATATTTTTCACACCCTGTTCCAGAGAGCAGTGCTTCCACATACCAAGCTAACACCTCTGGCACTGTATTTTAATTTTAACTCTGACTGTGATCTTGTACTATTCAGTTTGGTTTAAAAAGAGCATTAGTTTTTTAGAATGTAAGATTAGTGTAATTATGAAAGTAATACTATACCTTGGTTGTACTTCTCTTTCATTTGGACATTCCCATGTCCAGATTTTACTTTGTAATGCCTTGCACTGCATCATGGCCTATGGAATAGAAAAAATAGTTTTACTGTAGTAACTAGATTTCCTAACAGGAAAGAATGTGGCTATTACACTAATCTAGCAATGAAATTTAAGGCTCTACAATATAAATGACATTTATTTGAAACTAGTAGGGAGAACACTGGAAGCACTGGCAATGCAAAGACACTAGCACTGTTTTTTGTGTGTACCTGGTAGCTGGGAAAGCAACACCGTTGAGTCTTGTATTCTCTCAGTACCTTGAGAGTCAGTGTAGCAGAAACAGGAAGGGTTTTCATTCTTCTCATGAAAGTAGACTGTGCTTTAAGGTGTAAGAACTCAATTACTCTTTCATAGACTGCAAAATCTGTAATTAATTAGTTGTTTTCATTATGTCTGTAGGATGTTGGCATTTAATGTCTGGAATTCTGTCAGTTTAATTTTAGTTCTTAGTTTACACATTGCAGGTGAATGAATTGTTTTGCTTTGTGCTGGTGGTCAGCTTTTGCTGTCACCTGTTCATCTCTTATTGTAAAAGATGAAGTAGGAAGCAGCAAATGCTGTTGGAAGGCATTGTTCCTTTGTATTTCATGTTTCTTGTGTTAAACATAGCATGGTCATTCTGTTTCTGTACCTAGGCTGACCAAACATGATAATCCCCCCCCCCCCTTTTTAATACTTTATTTTAAAACTTAATTTTATATGAGCACAGGGTGAATGGGAAGGTCGTGGCGCTGGAAAATATCTTCAAAACACATGATTTTGGTAAGGAAGTTCTGAAACTGCATTTGTTTATATTTTTTGTAGAATAAAACAACAAGTTCTGGAACTTCTTGGGTAGTTTATTGGCAACTTTCCTACTATGTAACCTGAATATTCCTTGTTAAAATTTAAACTCATTAGCTCCTCTTTGGTTCTTTATAGACTTTGTCTCTCTTTGTAGTGGCATTTAACATGTTGGGGACTGTAACCATATCTCTCAGTGTATCCTCCTCTTTAGACTGAGCAATCCTAAATCTTTTCTTGCGCAGTGTGCTTTTTAAGTATCTGAGCATTGCAGTTACTCTGTTTCAAACCATCTGAGGTCAGTTCACATCTCTGAAAGTTCGATGCCTGAAACTGAGCACAAAAGTGCTGCTGGAGGTCTGACATACCCCAAATAAAGGAAAACTGCCACATAATTATTGAATGCCTTCTTTCATTACTACTGTCTGTGGTTATGTCAGAGATTTCACATTTAAAGTCCAGTGATTTTACTGCAGCTTTTTCTCACAAATATAAGTTACTCACTCCTTGATTCCTCTACTAGTAAATATAATTGCAAATGCAGTTTTTCCACTTCCTGTCTCATTAAATGTTAGTATGTCTCTGGATGTAATCATTGCCTCGTTTTCTCAGAAACTGCAGAAGATACTGTGGGAAGAAGAGAAAATGTTTTTTTATTAAAGTAAGGTCTATTATTGGAGTTTTCTTGGCGGGAAAGTAAGTTTCATATTCTGATAAAAACTTGGAACCTTCTAGGCATAGTGGATATGAATTTTCAAGATAGTACTGAATCAGGAGTACAACTATGGTGAAAGAAGACTAAATTAATGACAAGAGTATTCCCTGGATTCTGTCATACTGTGTGCACTTTCTGAACCATTTCCTTGTTCTGTAATGATAAGAAAGTAGTTCAGTGCTGAAAAAAGGTGACGGGAGTGATAGTGGTGATTGTGGGATTACAGGATGCTTCTGGCTGAGAGCTACCAGCATTCACAAAGACATCTTCTCTTGTGTGGCTAGGAGATGTCCTTTAGGCTGTGAGGTGCCTAGCTCTTGAGCAAGGATATGCCATAGTGAAGGATTTAGTCAGAGACACTTTAGGTGTTGAATTCTGGGGGTTTGAATTGAGTTGGGCAGTGGCCTGAAGAGGCCCCATCTCTCTGTTATGGTGATTTTGATTTCTTCTCAAAGAGGAGGTGTTGCTCATCACTATCAAAAGGGAATTTCCTCCTATACAACAGTGTTTAAAAACACATGTTTTTCCAAGTCTGTGTTAAGTAAAAAATCACTTAGAAGTTTAAACCACTGCAACAGATACTTCTTTCTAAACTAAAGGTAGTTGAATATCTTTTTTTTTTCCTATCTCAACCTGCCTTACTCACGAACACTTCCTCCCCTCAAAAAAAAACCCTTAAAACCCCCACATATACATACAGTACGCCCTTCTTTTCTTTCTCTCTGATAAAATGAATCTTGATCACCCAGTGCTGAAATTGAGGGTACTTTTCAGAATAAGAATAATGAAATAAATTTCAGCTAATTTAGTTTTTCCTTTTGGTGAATGAAATTATTGAAATACTGTCCTAGATGGTGTCTGAATGCTGCAGTTCCTTTCAGCTATTTGAAACTCCTTTTTTTTTGTAATATTTGCTGACTTTCACTGTCTTTTTTTGCACTAGTGGTTGGATTTTTTAAGTCATCAGGGTTTAAATTTTTTTTATGTCCAAGAACACTAAAAATGTGTAGGCTTTTAATTACTGTGTATGTGAACTTTCAATATAACCTCTCAATAAAATGTTTAATATTTACACTTTTTAGTACCTCTAAGGGATTATTTGCAATTAGCTATTTTCCTCTGAAAATTCCTGTAGATGTTAATTAAAATTCAAAACTGGTAGCTGACTGGGTAGTTTAAACACAAAATCTCGAGTAGCCTGAAATTTTTTTTGTTTTCACTTGAAAAATTTCACTTTTCTAAAACACTTGCCCCCCTTACTCCAAAAAAAAAAAAACAACCCAAGGAAAAAACAAAAAACCCCAGTGAAACCAAAGAAGGGTTCAAAAACCTTCACAAGATTGTAGATTTTTCCATTATTTGTTTTTCATTTCTACAGATTTTGAAAAGGCGTTTGTTGCCCTGCTTTTAAGGATCTAAGTTGAAGGAGGGAAGAATTTTGAGGAGCAGGTTGCTGACTGTGTCGTCTTCCTTTTGAAATGTCACTGGCATCAGTGACTTGCACTGTGCAGATAAAATGGGGACTTGAAGGTTACATCCCTAAACTAAAAGGACAACATTCAGTTGAATGGCAGAATTCAGGAACATTTTGTGTTGAAGAGCTGAGCTCAGGAAATCAAATTAACCCTACTGAATTGGACAGAGAAACTGAAACTTCAATTTCAGAATAGAAGGTAGAAATTTAGGACAAGATAATAGTAAAAAACTACAGGCAAAAGTAATGGAGAGTTCCCCAAATATTATTTAAATATATTAGAATAAAACCTGGAGAAATACTGATAGGTCTACTGGGCTTGAAGGGAGAGGGAGAAGGAAGAAATGAACATAAGGAGGTCAGTGCAGATAAACACAGTTCTTTCTTTGCATACAACTCCTTTTTTTTTTGTTGAGTTTCAGATATCTTTGGATAATAGAAGTGATGGGTTGTAAGAGTTCAAGAAGCTTTGAAAAATAAAAAAAGAGATAGATAAACTCGTAAATTAATCAACTGGCACTAAGTCAGCATGCTGAGGTGATAGTTCTGGGAGCAGATTGGTGGTAATAAATATTTTTGTTACTCATCTGATAAAATGGTTTGATAATAAACAGGCATATATGCAGATACCGTGATCCTTTTAGCTGAGTTAGCAGGGGGAGCTTACTCTTTGTCTTGATAATTGCATAGCAGCCAGTACAAGCAATTCTGTCCTTTAAATATATCAGTGGAGGATATGGTGGAAGTTAGGAAATGTAAAAATCGGTTTTCTAAGTAAACGTGTTTAAAACCAGTTATGAAAGACCCCAAACTGAAAGAACTTGTGCTCTTAGAATGCTAACGTGTTCAAGCTGTTGTCATATAACAAATGATCTGTAATATTCTTTTGAAATTGAAAGCAATTTTTTAGCATCAAAGAATATGTCAATTTGGAAGGGACCCATAGGGTTCATTAGTCCAACTCCCCCTTCAGCAGGAAGAGTAAACTCAGAGGTGAATCTGAAGGCACCGTTCTGTTGCGTGACGGTGCTAACAAGGCAAGGGTTGATTCTTTTCAATACATTTGCAATTGCACTTTCTATTGCAAAATGTTTCAGATCTGTATCTTTATGTTCTTGACCTGTTGTAATGCTGTCAGTATGTTATGAGCTTACTAGCAATAATAAATTTGCAGGTCAATGTAAATAGCTTATCTTTCAGTAACCCATCTTTGCTGTTAATTGTGAGAATAGTCTTCCCATTATGTATCTTTTCTCTGTGTTTATTACTTTATTACTTTACATCTTAAGTTAATCATACTTTGATTTGATCATCGAAAGGTCATCATTCTAGAGAGAAGCTAGTGAATGGCTGTTAACAGTTGTGGTTTTATTCAGTTTGGTTTTTTCCCTATGGTGTTTTATTTTATTTTTCAAGTGCTCCTAGTGTAATACATGTAATTTTATAATAAAGTAATTTAAATGTTATTTTAACTTATGTAGTATTTTGTACATGGTTTAATCAGTGGCCATTACTAAAAACTATAGAAGTAAGCACAGTAGACTGCATGTTAAATGTCACACATATTTCCCCTCATTAGGATGAAAAAGTTTGTTATTTATTGTTTGTCCAGAACTTCCCTGGACTAAAGCTTCTCTTATCCCTTTCTGCATGGAATCCTGCATTGCTAATTTTAGTAAGAATCAGCTTGGATCAGGTATGTGATAGATGTTTGATGGAACCAGACCTGTTTGTAGCTCTGCATGCAAAAGGTGTGAGTACACTAGATGATTTTCATCACCATCTGTGTTTGCAAATGGGAGGGGGAAGCAGTGATTTTTAGGATGCTTCTAACAAATAAATCTATTATGTACTATGAAGCAGATTATGAACCGACCTTCTTGACTTCAAACATGTGAGATTTTGTCCAGTAACTTTATTTTTCACTGTGTTGCAATAATGTATGAATGAATAAAAACAAAGCAAAGAGAAAAACCCCCAAAAGCCACACTAAGAAAACATGCTCAGCAAAGAAAATCCAGTCTAGAACCTGCTAGTACTTCACCCTTCTCCATGCTGATGTTTCATTCTTAGACAGCTGATGAGTTGTGTAACTCAATCAATTGCATTTTAGTTGTCTTTTTGAAAGCTGTTCAACAAAGGACGGAGGTTCTATGATGTGCATCATAAAGAAGAGAAAAATGTCTTTAAGGTGATTCTTTGTTTCACAAATTACTAAAATTTTGCAGTAATCAGTATTTAACTCTGTAGGATTTAAATAGGTTTTTGTACTCTGAAATGTTACCGAGTTTAAATGTGTTTTGGTGTTTGTTTCCTACAGTAGATTGCTGAACTAAGTAGTATAATTGTGGTTCCAAAACCAATGAAGTCACAAACTGATGTCATGTATCCTTATCCTATTTATAAAAAAGTTTTTCTCTGTAGATTCTAGCAATGAAGCTTCACAGCATGACAATTATAAAATCACCACAATATAGAAGTCTTTGTTGTCCTCTTCAGTAGCATTTATGATACTGGGTAGATTTTCTGCTTTTTATTACAAGTAACTTATTTCAGCTAAGTAATAAGAGATAAATTATTCAAAGAACTAAAAGCCAGAAGACATGGTACCTCTACAAAATTGCTGTTGATCACTTAATGTGTTTGTGGGCTGTGTGAAATACAGATATATTACTCTGACTGACTAGAAGAGTTAGCTGCAAGGATTTTCTGATTAGAAATTTCCATGTGTGGTATATGAGCATCTCATTTTTCTTTTGGCATTTCCTAATTCATCATCATCACCATAATTACATTTTCACGCCAATAAAATTGTCCGTAAAGGAACCTTCATACTAAAAAAGCCCCTGTTTTCAGCCTGGACTTAATTTAAAATACTAAGCCCTTTAAGAATAATAAAAAGAAAATCCTGGACTGACTTGTGCGTTTCTGCTCTCATTTGAGACCTGGTTCTCAGTCTGGTATTCAGCTTATTTTTAACTGCTGGTGATTGAGCATGGAAGTGCTACCTGGGAACAGGTATGGTAGAAATTGTGTTGGATTGTCCAGTGCCCAATTCAGAAGTGGCCCCAAGAGCTGCCCTGGATGATTTTTTCTCCCCCCATCTTTTGTCATACATATATTATAATCTGCCTTGAATTCTGGTTTCACTGCAAGGTGAAAGATTTGCTCAGACCAATGTGTGAAAGATGATTCAAAGTAGAATTCAGCTCAAGTTTGAGAGGGGGAGAGACCAGTTCAGGACTGGTTAATTTGAAATTAACTCTATGTTATACACAGGTGAAGACAAACACAGATGAAGCTGATCCTTCTTGCATCTTTAGAGATTTCTTTTTCTTTTTAAAGATGATTGAATGGTTAAAACTGAAGACTGAGTCATACAATCTAATTCTTTGGTTGTATATTTGCTGTGTTAATCGTGTAAGATTTGTCCTTCTGTCTTGGAAATTTAAGGCAGTGTGGAAGGTGATGGTGAGAGTGGGAGAGAGAAAAGAATCAGCCCCAGCTCTTTTATAAGCATGTTCAGAACCTGTCCCATCTGTTAAACAATTTCCTCCTAACATTCCTGCAGTTGGAACTGCCAGTTCAGCCCATGTAGTTGGGTGGATAGTAGCTTATATTTGGTGTTTCTGTTTAGCAACATTTGCCTAACACTGGCTGTATGAGCACTGTCCTCAGCCCCACTTTGAGAGCTACACTGAAACAAATAGCTCTGGGAAACTTCTGAGAAAATTATAAGTGGAGTGGAGGTAAAAAAAAAAAAAAACTACAAGTAATAGTTTGGGAAAACATAGGGAAAGGTAAGATGAAAGAAACATGAAAAAACCCCAAGTATTTCCTGCTTCCATTGGCACCCAGAGTGATTGAAATAGCTTAGTTTTGTTTTAAAATAATATATAGTTATTTTTGGATAGAAACTACCTTTTGGACAAGAAGTGGAAGCAAAAATGAGGAATAAGTTCCTGTCAGATAAGTGTTTTGTTTTCATTCCTGGAGATTTGGGACTAGCTTTATAATTCTCCAGTGATTGCTTTGCAAGCCTCTTGAAAGGAAACAAGGTAGTTGAAAGCTAAATCGTAGACTGTTTGGAAAGAGGAAAGGAGCTTAACTTTTCTGCTGAGAAATATGCAAGCCAAAATTAGGTAGTAGAGAGGGAAGATGGAATTGAAACACAGAATTTTAGGTTGGTTAATAGAATGGAGTGATGAGAGCTGGAGGGAGCTAGCACACGCTAGCAAGTGCATGGCATAATTACCAAGTTGGACTAAACAATAAGTAGTTTCTGTATGGTTTCTTGTATTACAAAAGTGCGTCTAATTTTTCTCTCAGCTAATACAGCTCATGTGGCATAGTAGGATTTAAAAAATCCTACAGTTTAGGCATTACTTAGATACACATATTTCTGAAGCAGGTGTTTCCAAAGAGTGTACAGAGCATACATGTGGATTTAGAACTCCAACACTTGAATATCTCCTTTTGTGGCTTTTGTTGCCTGGCATAAAAGAATGATTCACTAATTTCCTCTTTCTTCTCATTGTCCTTTGTGAATGACAAATAAGTCAGTTCTTTGCTGTGGTTCTTAACTGCTGTGTATTTGATGAAAATAATTGGCCAAGGCAAACATCTTTTCCTAGAACTGTGGAGCTGAGTAGGACTCTGTAACTTATCTTTGCTTACCTGTGGGGGAAGAGGCCAGTGTTTATGATCAAAGGGGAGGTACCCATTTTGACACCACATAAACAGAAGTTGGTAATCTTGTGTTACAGCTGTGTGTTTTCAATAGCTACTGCAGAGTTCGCTGCTAAGAGTAGCTGAAGATAAGATCAAAAGTCATCAGTTCAAAGTTCAGAAGAGATCATTAATTTCAAGGACAGAAACAGCTGAATTTGTTAGCCCCTGCTTTTTGCCAGAAGTACTTCATGTGTACAGACAATTAATCTTGCCTCACAAGTGAATTAGATAAGGCCAGTTACTGAGTGCCACGTTTCCTGTCTCAGTCTATATACTTGTTTGGCATGGCTGCCCACTGAAAATACAAAGCTGCTGTTGTAGCATACAATTTTATTAAACAAAATGGCAAGTTTTGTAAATCTTTAGCAACTATTCAGTACTGAATTAATTTTTCATTAAAATGTTAGTAAACAGTTTTTACATAATTTTTCATGGATTCCACTTTCCTTCAGAATAGGAGAAGAATTTTCTAATGAGGTTTTTTGAGTTCAACCAACTTTCAAGCTCAGTCAGACTTCTTTAGAAGTTGTGGATAAAATCTCATTAAGTTCTCTCAGCCTTCTGCCCATGTTTCATTCACAGGCTGAAGCTTCTAGTGCTTCTAGTATGTTAAAAGTGTGCAGAATCAGTTTTTCCCCCTTTTCTGGGTTTGTATTTCTGCCTATGTATTTCTTCCACTCCCTGTGAATTTGGAAAATGTGGTAGAATTAACCTGGGTTTGGAAGACAATAATAGCCTGTTGTTCTTGTCAATAGACCTAGTTCTGAATAGTCTGTTGCTATCATGTCTAAGTCTTAAGTGATGGTATTAAATGCATTTATTACATACAAAAGTTCAAAACTTTTCATTATTTTGCAGTAGTCTGTCAGAGTTGTATGGCTGTTTTTCCCCCCGCTACAAGTGTGTATTTTTAGTTAGAGGAAAACCTGGAAATAATCATATATAAAATGGCACAAATATATATAATCTTAGAGTAGGAGAAACTTTTTTTAATGTAGGATGAATATTTTTTCCCAGTTGAAAAATCTGTCTGCGTATGGTTCTCAACAGAAGAAATTTTTGTTATATAGGTAAAATGGTGCGTTTTGAATTTCATGTAAGTTTTCAGTACTGTAAGACTTGTTACTTGATTATTTTATTTGTCATCTTTTAGTGTTACCTTAGGTCTTTCAGCATGTGTATCTAAATCTTACTTGGCCAAGCAAGTTTTAAAGCTCTGTCTGATGAATGATGAGTGCAAAAGGAAATAGCAATCCTCCCAAATTTCCTAAGCAATTCTCAAATAAAACTAAATTCACTTAAGAGAGGAGATGGTGAGCTTGACTGTTCACAGCAACTATATATGTATGTTTAAACAAGCAGTGCTGTCATTTCTGCTAAGAATTTCTGAAATAATATAATCATCTCTTCAGATTGATGTACAGCAGTAGATTAAATAAGGAGTCTTGTGCTCAGTGGGGTACAGTTTAAATAGAGAAAATCTAATGGGAAGTAGTTATATTAGTAGCAGATGGATTTACTTTCTGAATCTTGATCTGAGTAGAAATCCTTGCATACTTAAAATTTGTCTTACAGATTCTTAGCCTGATAAGAAAGATGGATAAAGAAATTTCTTTTTTTTAACTTGACTTCAACTGCTGTGGTGATGTGTTTTGTTTAGACTTGCTATTGTTTGATTTTTATCTAGGCTATTTTTATGATTCCTACAAATCCCCCTCCAACCTTCCGGAAGCCAGAGCTCTGGTCTGATGAATTCACAGATTTTGTGAAGAAGTGCTTAGTGAAAAATCCTGAACAAAGAGCTACAGCAACCCAGCTGCTACAGGTCAGTATTTAAGTTACTGAGGAAAAGCACATTTTATGTTTGGGGTTTTTTTCCCCCCTCAAACCCAAAATGTTGTGAAAATTTTTGAGGGAAAATCTTCGTTTTAACTATTATTATGCCTTATTTCTTTTACACTTTGTTGTCTTGTCTCTGTCAGCTCCTGTATCTCTGCCCCCATTTTATTTCTCCTGGTGCTTCTAAAATTAATCATTAAATAGTTTAGGGCTGGTTCTTGCAAGTAATATTGGATCCTTGCTTTGTGATTTGAGGCCCTCAGTAGATCTCAGGATTTAGACAAGTGCTTAGTAACAGAACTGAGCCCAGGTTACCCCTTTGTGTGGACCATGCATGGGGTATATTCAGTCTTTCCTTCTAGTCATGTCAGATTGAGCAGGCAGGTGGCTCTGTGTCCTAGAAAGGTCTGATGCAGTAGCATGGGTTTGTTCCTGGGCTGAGTTCAACCAAGTGGGCACTTGCCTGTGTGAGCCATAGTTGGCAGTGTAGACCTTTGCAGCAAGGCAGCTCTCACTTCCTGTATTACTCTCCTGCTAGATATATTCTGTGTTGAGCTAGCAATAGCAGCTGTTAAAATTTAAGTTCCAGTGAACTCCACTACAAAGAGAAGAAAAATTTGGAAAGTACTTTTTGGTAATGAATCTGTCAAATTGGTAGATCATGCTATGAATATTTAATATTATACATTGCAAAATATAAAAAATAGGAAAATGTAGACCACAAGGTAAGTAAAAATTGAAAGTTGTGAGTGTATGTATGAACCAGTACTTGAGACCTCTGGGATGTGAAGTTTGGATGGTTAGATGAATACATCTGGATAGAAGAGACTTGCATTAATGTGGGCAAGTAAGGAGAAACAAACAAAAAAAGCTTCAGTGTACAGTTTCTTTCCCATGCTAACTGACCAGAAAACCAGATACTGTGTTTGTTCATCAGGAGTCTGTGTTGTCTTTTTCCTTGGTTGGAATTTGGAGCATATGTGATGGAGCTAGAGATGCTGTGAAAAATGTTTGAGTAGTAATGAAAGTACTGCTTGTGAGCAGAAGTCATAGAATGAAAAAGAGAGTAATTGAATTAATATATCAAGGGAGAAGATAGATAATAGATGTAGTGCATGAGGCTTCATCAATTCTGTTCTTCATGGAACAGTTTTTAAATATTTAATATTTTTCTGAGGTGCTTAGTTGTGTTTTGCCTAAATTGTACTTGCATATAATGATGCAAAAAATCAGATTTTTTCTAACAGCAGGTGTTTATTAGGCAGCAAGATGTGCAAATGGTATTATAAAGTTGTCTTAAATTAAGAAGTAATGTTTTAATTGACCTTGAATTAAAAATTAAACTTCCTGCTAAAAGTAAGGGTTTTTTTACTAGTTCCACTTTTCAGCATCATATATCAAGAAATATTTTCTGACATTTAAAGTACAGGTTTGTTGAAATAAGCAGCCACAGATGCTCTGGTTAGAGCCGTGAATTTATGCTCTCAATTTGTTAAGATTAATTAAATTATGAAACTGAATATCTGAAAAAGTTTGGTTTTTTATGTCAGATCATCACCATTCTATTTATAATTTTCTGCATGATTTCTTTGGAAAATTGTATCCTCAATCATGAAACAGTTAAGTGATTACATTTCCCAAGGCTTGCAGTTATTAAAAATAATTAAAGTAAAATTTTAGTTATGAAGCAGCTGAAAGATACTATACTGTGTATATTGTGTAGGTTTAGATTTTGGTTACTGTGTAATGCATGATACTGTTTATCACTGAAATCTGTGGTGTTGAATAGGACTTGTAATTAAATCTGAAGCACAACTGCTTTAATGATATTACATATTTCAATGATTTTTTTTCCCCTAGCATACATTTATTAAGAATGCTAAGCCAGTTTCAATTTTAAGGGACCTGATCACCGAAGCAATGGAGATAAAGGCAAAGCGACATGAGGAACAGCAGAGAGAGCTAGAAGAGGAGGAAGAAAATTCGGTGTGTACCCATTTTTTCTATAACCACCTATACTTTACAGATAAGTTGCTGGTTTTCCCCTACTTCCTGTAGTTGTGTTCAAATACTTTTTTAATCAGTTTTCTGTGTAGTTTTAAGCCTATGAATTTTGAGTATTCCACTCTTTAATTATGAGTTCTGCTGTGCCAACATTCAGCACTGTTCCATGAAATGTCTTAGTAAAAAGCTTTTCTAGGAAGTGGGAAAAGAAACCATGTCAACTTCAGCTATTCAGACTAATATTAAAACCCCCAAAATTGTTTAAGATTCTGCTTTCACAGGTGGACTTCTAGTGGTTTAGTTTTTAGTTCAGAGCACTTTGCTTGGTGTTTGGGTTTTTTTGGTTAAGTCTGATATGCAGAATAGTTAATGACAACCCTCAGTAGGCAGTGATTGCAGTGTGGTTTTTACAAGTAACACAAAAATGGTGGCAGCACTTCATTCTTCAGGTGACATTGTCAGCATATGTTTGAGGAGAGAAGCAGGTTGTGTGATAAGTTGGTTGCATTTAGAATTGTTTGGCAGTGTTAAGAATAAGTCTGTGTTCCTGACATTATTATTCTTCCCTACATAATTTATTTCAGGTTAGTCTTGTGCAGTGCAGCAGAATGTGCTTCAAAGAAGTGTATTGCCATACATACAGTGTATGGTCATTCAGAAAGAGCACAAAGAGAAAATGGAGACTGGAATGTTACAGCTTGGAGCAAACAGAAAAGAGCAGTGTACTAAATGCAGTTTGTCCTATAGCAAATTGTAGAATCTTTGTTACAGAGTGCTATGTGATGATGGATATATAGGAATAATTTTCAAGCAGATTCTGTGCAATCTTTTGTATCTTCAATAATCAGTGTGGATGGCTGCATTTTTTTTCTGTTTGAAAAGTGTGTTCTAAGAATATTGATAGCTTGTTTTTATAAAGGTAGTTTACTCTAAATTGTATTTGCTTACTCAGTAATAAACAGGCAGGGAAGGCTGAGATTATTTTTGTTATGTTAGGAAATTTTCATCTGTGTGACTTGACATGCAGAGTTGATGTTTGTCACTTGACTTATTGAATAGTTGATTTTTGAAGATACTGATTTATTACTGACATAAAAATCTGGTATCTTTACTAGCTTGCTTTCATCCGTACTATTTCCTTCTGAACTGGAAGGAAAATAATATTTTAATCCTCCTTATTGGGCAATGTTGATGCCTTTTGCATTAACCCAAAATTAGGCATGACATCTGATTACTTAGCCTGAGGTTCAGATCACATTGCCAGGCACAGTCTATGCCAGCTAAGGGCGTGGTGTATTTCTCCCTCTCCCTCTCCTGCATGCAAGGGGGTAACACAAGTTTGGTTCACCTCAACTGAGGCAGCATTTAGCAACTCCTCATGGTTCTTGCATGGGTACAGAAGTCAGAACCTAACACTGCACTCCCCACTCTGCCACCCCCCAGACTCCTTCCCTTCATACTTCTCCCAGTTTAGTGTCCAGTGTGAGAGAACCTCAAGTCCAGGATTGAGGCAGCAATCTGTTACTTGTGTTACCATTGTAGTAGCTGGGAATTCTGCCATGAGCTTCTGTGGTGCTGTAAGGGAACAAGTTATGAGTAAAAAAGACAGCAAGAGTCTGCTGGTCACTAAGCACAGAAGTGAATCAAATCTGAAAGCAACAGGAGTATCTTTGGTTAACAGGGCTGAGAAAACAGATTCGCGGCGTGGTTGAAGTTGGCAGGTACCTGCAGAGGTCATCTTGTCCAATGCCCCTATATAAGCAGGACCACTGAGGTTTGGCTGCCTGGGACCATGTCCAGACAGCTTTTGAATATCTCCAAGGTAGGAAACTCCACAACCTCCCTGTGTAGCTTGTGCCAGTGCTCTGTCACCCTCATGATACAAAGAATGTTTCCTGATGGTCCCAGGAAATCTTCTTTTCATTATATGCCCATTGCCTCTGCTTCTGTCACTGGGCACCACTGAAGAGAGCCTGACTTCATCCTCTTTGCACCTGCCCTTCAGGTATTTACACATACTGATGAGGTCCCCTAGACCTCGTGTTCTCAAGCTTGAGCAGTTCCAGCTCTCAGCCTTACCTCCTGGGAGAGATGCTCCAGTCCCTTGATCATCTTTGTGGCCCTTTGTTAACTCTGCTGTGTCCATGTCTAAGTCAGAACCTAACACTGCACTCCCCACTCTGCCACCCCCCAGACTCCTTCCCTTCATACTTCTCCCAATTTAGTGTCCAGTGTGAGAGAACCTCAAGTCCAGGATTGAGGCAGCAATCTGTTACTTGTGTTACCATTGTAGTAGCTGGGAATTCTGCCATGAGCTTCTGTGGTGCTGTAAGGGAACAAGTTATGAGTAAAAAAGACAGCAAGAGTCTGCTGGTCACTAAGTACAGAAGTGAATCAAATCTGAAAGCAACAGGAGTATCTTTGGTTAACAGGGCTGAGAAAACAGATTTGTGGCGTGGTTGAAGTTGGCAGGTACCTGCAGAGGTCATCTTGTCCAATGCCCTTATATAAGCAGGACCACTGAGGTTTGGCTGCCTGGGACCACGTCCAGACAGCTTTTGAATATCTCCAAGGTAGGAAACTCCACAACCTCCCTGTGTAGCTTGTGCCAGTGCTCTGTCACCCTCATGATACAAAGAATGTTTCCTGATGGTCCCAGGAAATCTTCTTTTCATTATATGCCCATTGCCTCTGCTTCTGTCACTGGGCACCACTGAAGAGAGCCTGACTTCATCCTCTTTGCACCTGCCCTTCAGGTATTTACACATACTGATGAGGTCCCCTAGACCTCATGTGTTCTGAAGCTTGAGCAGTTCCAGCTCTCAGCCTTACCTCCTGGGAGAGATGCTCCAGTCCCTTGATCATCTTTGTGGCCCTTTGTTAACTCTGCTGTGTCCATGTCTCTCATCCTGAGGAGCCCAGAAGTGGATCCAGCACTCCAGGTGTGGTGTCAGCAGTGTGGAGCAGAAGGGAAGGATCACTCACCTTCCTGCACCTCCTGGCAACTTTGTCTAATGCAGTGCCTAATTTGTCTAATTAGCCACTATTGTTAAAAGGTTGGTTTGCTCTTAAAAATGAGCGCTGTTGTAGTGTATGGAGATGCTAAGTGTCTCATTTTTTAATTTACACAAATAGAATTCTAGGGGTTATGAATCATGTAGCAGTGCATGAGCAGCAACAAACCCAGAACCAGAAGTCAACCTCTGCTTGAAGAAATTGCTCTTCACTATAAGGCAGAAGGTCAGAGCAATTGGCAGCTCAGCATTTGCATACCTTGCTCAATTTTTTTTTGTGATGGTGATGTGGAAGAGTTCTAAAGGCCAGCCTTGCAGAGGACTAGAGGCAGCCCTGCCTGTAGTTGCACAGGATGTGAGCAAAGAGTAAAGGTTTGAAAACTTCAGAGGTGAGAAAAGGAAGAGGCAAATTTGAGGCAGAGGTGACTTCTCAGTACTAAATAGTGACAGAATAGGAGCAAGCCATGAAGGTGGGCTTGTGAATGAGACTAGTTAGTTCAGAAAAGAAAGGTAGTAGAAAAATAGAAAGAAGAGCATGACTTCAGCACAGTGAAAGACAGAAAGGAAGAAATTGGAAAATGAAGGTTTGTAGTATTCCCTTCAGTGGAGGGATCAGTGGATGAGATTTTAGGATGACCAAAAGAGAAGGATGAGAGAGTCTGGTAATAACTTCAGCAATATGTTCTTTCAGAATGCTTTTATCATCTTTTGTTATATGATGTTGTGTACTCCTTTTTATTTTTCATTGTGGATCCTGACTTCCAGGCTGCAATTGTTTAACTAATATTAATAATTAACACCAAATGATTTTTAGAAGGCCTATTAAGAGACATGCAAAAATATCTTGGAATGGAGACAAGAGGATGTCCAGGTGTTTTTGCTGTTAAGTTTATATCGAAGAATTAAATATTTTCAAAAGTTTCCCATTGTAAAAAGATGAAGTAAAAGAAGATTTTTGTACCTACTATAAAAAAACTATTTTCTATATTTTTTATGCTATTGAGATTTTTTAAATTCTGTAAGTTTTCACACAGTTTTATGGTTTAAGAAAAGAATCTTTGACAAGATTTGTAGTTAGGATGAAATATTTAACAGTTATTAAAACTGGTGGTATTTGGTAGTAAGTGTGACTTTTGCTATCAGTAAATGTATCTCTTATAATTTTGTGTTGCTTGGTAAGCCTTGAGTGAAAAAAGTTTTGAAATACTTGGCTTTAATAGAAAAAGTGAGCTTACAAGTGTTTGAAATGAAGAATATTGATGGTGAGGTGAGGAGGGATTTCCTCATTGACAAAAACAGTTTTTGGAGTGACCTATGAATATCTTTTGTGTGTTTAAATGAAGAACAAATTTTGTTCTGGACAATAATAATTGTTTGGTTATAATACAGACTTCCTGTGTCTTGCAGCAGTTTCAGTGCAGTGCATTTCTTACATCGTTGTAAGAAATTCCAGTTTCATTTGAGAGATAACGCCAGAATCTTGCCCAGTTGCTGTCACCAAAGGTTCTGATTAGCCAAAAGTGCAAACTCATCCAAACCAGGAAACAACATAAGCTTGTACCAGTGCCTAGGGGGGCCTACAAGAAAGCTGAAGGACTTTTTCCAAGGGCATGTACCATAGGGGTGATGGCTTTTATCTGAAGGAAAGTAGATTGACATTAGATATTTGGAGGAATTCTTTGTAGAGAGGGTGTGTAACACTAGGAAAGGTTGCTCAGAGAAGCTGTGGATGCCCTCCCTATTCATAAAGTGTTGTAGGTCAGGTTGGATGGGAGCAGTCTGATCTAGGTGAAGGTGTTCCTGCGCGTGGTAGGGGAGTTGGTACTGGATGGTCTTTAATGTCCTTTCCAATCCCAAGCATTCTGTGATTCGTTGAAACTGTTACCATTTTCTTTTCAATTAAAGACATTCTCTGTAAGGTGTTTCTTGAATGCATGTTGCTCATGTACTGCACAGTAGAAAACTCCTGAACAACATGTTAGGTGTAAGTGAAGCCTGCACTAAGTGGTATTCTGATTTTAGTTTTCTAAGCTTACTAGGTAGAGGTTAATCAATGGACCCACAAGTTATTAGAGGAAACAAGGATAAAAATCTGGAAGAATAAAATGAAAGCATTACAGTATTTGTGTTTGTCATTTTTGAGAAAAAACAATCAATTCCCCCAACCCTACACTTCAAAATAATTTGAGGTGAATAATAGTTTGACAATAATGTCTTTCATTTAATTTGGAACTTGTTTGTGGAACTGCCAGAAAAAGAGAAAACCAATTCTTTCTGCACTTCTGAGTGTTTATGATTTTCCTTTTGGAAAGGGAAAGCAGATAATATGAGTGCCAGTTTGGTATAGTTGATATACAGTTTGGTAGTGGGTGAAGTCTGCAGTCCAGAATTCAGGGATAAAGATTAATAACACTTGCACATTCCTCTTCCTTATATATCAGTTTCACAGAATCCCATAAGAAATCCAGGGCTGCTGTATGTGGTTTACATCACTACATGATCCTATAGTTCAGATGATAATACCAGTCTTGATAAGTCTGCAGTGATGGCAACAATCCTAGAAAGAGTTAGCAACAGTCCCCGTGTTACCTTTTGTAGTAGTAGTGACAGTAAGTAATGAATGTATTTCTTCATATTTTAATATGTGTAAATGGTTTTAGATTGTGTCTAGCATTGGACACTATTCAGTTGCAAAGTAATGGCCACCTGGCACTTCAATTTTGAAAAATAACACCTCAAAAATGGATTTTTTTCCCAATCATACTACTGTAAGGCCCTCCCTATAGACTCAGACTTTGAGAAATATATATTTAACAACATCTAAAAGCAAGAGGAAATATTGGTGTTAGTGTTAAGTAGAATATGTTGAGGTTAAATTTCTCTCATGGGCAGTGAATTGAGTCCATATACTATTGAAAAAGAATGGTTTCAGTTAACCTGTCAGGGACTTGAATTTATTGATCTAACCCCCTAAGAATTTCCTATGTAAATTGTGAGGAGTTCTGCTTGTTACTCCCTAGTACATGATTTGAGACCCATCAAGAAGGAAGGTGTAAAGTGTTCTGACTGTGAAGTTTCTTAAGTTAGGAAACCTGTTTAACCCTAACAGTTACATTTGAATATGGTTTTGTGCTTTAATACTTTCTTAAAGTCACTTATTGTATGGTAACGGACGCTCATGTTAAAAGTGACTCACATAACTGGAAGTAGAATGGATTGTGTGGATTTGGAGAAATAATCAGATGCAAAGTTTTCACAATTATGTACATAATTTTCAGGGTCAATTGAGTTGTCCTTCAAGTGAGGAGAAGTCACATCCCCCTTAAAATTGATTTCTATTTTTCTTTTTCACCACCGTCTGTGAACATTTTATAGCATGGGAAGTTGTAAATGGTACTGTAAATACTTTTTACTGTTCAAAACTTTGTATTATAGACCTGTAAATAAGTGTCCAGGCTGAATACAGTCTTCATGTCTGTATTCTTCCTGAGAAATACAGTATCATTATAAATAGTGTGCTCAGAATTGATTTTATGCCTGTTATGAGAGCTGCTCATGTGATGAGAATGCCTTGTGACAAACTGACATGTTTTGATAGGTGCTGAGGTAGTTGTACAGCTTTTTTTAATTAAGCAAAAATCGTAAGTGTTGTGTTCTGCAGAAGGTTAATCCCAATATCAAAGTTTAAATGTTAGTTTAGGCATTACGAGACATGACCAATCTCTTCTCATGCATTTTTGGAAGTGTGATGTGAAGTGGATGCTGGGGCTGGGCAGTTACATTATGGGAATGTAAAGTAACTCATTGCCTGGCAGCTTACAGAAAACATGTCTAAATATTTGTTTGTGTGGATCTTTAAAGGAGTGAGCTAACAAGCAGCTCTCTGTACGTTTTCTTTTACATTTTAGCATCACTATGATGTGAGAAATGTTGAAGTCTTTTAGAGTATTAAATCAAGGAATTACTACTTCAGTGATCCCTTTTTTCTTCTTGGGCACTTGATGGTTGACAACTATCAACATCAAAGCCAATTGTCAAGAATCAATTGTTCCTATATGAAGAATTATTTATTCATTCAGACAAAGGGTTATTTTGTTAATCCTATATTAATTATGAAAATTTGGCATCTGTATTTTGAGACTCTAAGAAATAATTATTCGTTTATATTTTTACAGTATTTATATTGTTGTTGTAAAGGAACTAGTGAATCAGATGAGTTATTCTGTATTTTAAATCTGATACACTGTGCTGTACTTTTCTGGAGGTTTTTAGATTTGCGTTCATGCTTCTTTCATGTGTTTGCATGTATATGTTATAGCTATATTTGTATATATATATATATATTAAAAAAAAATATATATGTAATTTTGCATGAAAGTGAAAGTGTTAAAACTTTTTCCTGCCCTTTTTCCTTCATGCCAAAGAACATTTGACATTTGTGTTAATTAGGTTCAATTGCAATCCTTTAGGTGTCCTGAAGTTAGAATTACAGCATATTGTTAAAATCCACAGCAGTGTGGAGCCAGAACTGGTTATGGGAAGAATAAACCTGGGGAGGTACAAGCATGCAGCAAGGCATCATTACGTGGAGGTAGAAGAGGTGCTTAAGTGCTGTTTGGTGACAGATGTCTGTTGAATGTGCTGGGATTTGACTGTGTGCTGAAAGTTGAGTTTTTACCTGTTTTACTGACAGGTCTAAGCTTTGTGTGCTCAGTATTAATCATATACTCAGCTTGAAGTTTGGCTTTGTACATTAGGAGCTTTTACAAAATCCTTGTGCTTGACCAAACTATATTGTGTGTTTATGTAGCTACTGTAGTGCTTTAAAAAAAGATAGCTGTGACTACAGCTATGTTTTTCAAAGGTGATGATGAGGTGTTAATAGTAAATGAAATTATTTTACAGGATACTAAATTTTGCCAGCATGTAAATAAATCTTCCTTTAATACCTTGCAGCCGAGTTGGCTGTCTTTGCTGCCCTCTAGTGTTTTTTTAACATGCCAAACCACAGGCAGAGAGATTTTAAACGTAGCTGCTGCTGTATTTACTTCTCTTGTTTAGTTTTTTATCTGTGTTCATCCATACTGACGTTTAAAAGGCAACAGAAAAATCCTTTAATCTTTATCACCTCGGCTCATTCACTTCTGTACTGATGTAGACTCAGGTATGGTCTGCAAGGCCAACTTCTCTGAGAAAACTTCTTGTGTGATGAGGTCTTTTATTTTACAAGTATATAATGAAGTCTTCTGTGTGGTTTCTGCTGAATTATTTTTTAATTTTCTGTCCTGATAGTCAAACCTCTATGATTGTGTTTTTATGCTCTAAGGGTTGATTTTGTTAATAACATCATTCTGGCAAATAAGGAGATCCGGAGGGTTAGTCTCATAGGATTGCAGGTTGTTACTGGTTCTTTACTTGTACTTTACATTATGATGTTACTCAGAGTTTCTTTAGTCTTGTCATGTCTGTAGCATTTCAAGAGATTTTGGAGTTCTTGCTCGTGCCTCACCTTCTGTCGCTGTACAGTGGTATAATTGAAACCCCTTCCAAATACAAGTTTGGTTGCTTATTACTTGTACACAGGAGAGCAGCAGACAGTTGAACTCCAGAGTTAGTTGTTTTTATTGTTTGATTATTTTATCTGTTTTCATAAACAGTATGCAAATATGACACTTCAGCTTTAATACTTCTCTTTTTTTTCCTGCTTAAAATTGAGATTTGTTTGTTTTTATTAATCAGTGTGTTTACCTTTTTTAACAACAGATCACAAGTTCTACACCAATATTTATGTACTGTAAAGCATGAATCAGAATTTGTATGAAGCAATCACTTTCATCTCTCATGTAAATGTGCACGTCCATAACTTGGATCCACTGCATATTTTTATTAAGTTTTCAGAACCAGTGTAGTTTACTGCCATATTAGCTGAATCTCATATTTGTGAGAAATACTGGAATGACAGTTCTGGAAGCAATCTCTGTTAGCTCCAAAATTAAATATTCTGGGGTGTGCACAGGCCATGAGAAGTTTGATATTGTTCTGTCTCAGTAAATCACTCCTGATATAAGGAAAGCACCATTCATCAAAATTGTGTACTTCGCTTTTTATGACAACTGTTCTTCTAGTACTAAGGTGGGCTTTTGTGATCCTTGGTCTCCCAGGGACTAAAAGATAACTGTTCTCTTTGCTGAGAGACAAAACTAAGACAAAGGCTTTTGGCACTCAGACTGGAAAATGAAATGCTGTTCTTTGGGCCAAGTCCAGGTAGTTGATTTGACTGAAGAAATAAAAGATATTTTCAATTAAGCAGAAGTTATGAAAATGGTAATTTAGGACTCCATTTCATACTTGTTGATATCGTTAGCCATCCCCTTTTCCCATTAATTGTACAATAAAAGTTTTGAGCTCCAGGAAAGTGTTTGTTTAATTTCTTATTTCAGCTTAGGTAGGTTTAAGGCCATATGCACTGCAAGTGCATATTAATATGGATATTAATATTAGTCAGCCTGGTCTGTAAATCAAATGTAACTGTGCCTTAAACTCAGAGATTTGCCTGCTTGTATGTGAGAGATGCCACATTTGTAGTGATTAGTAGGCGAAACACCAGTATGTTGTGAGTCAGTTTTATGTTGTATTGCAGTACAGAAAGAAACACTTGTAGGTTAACTGTTCTGGCACTTTTACAATGCGATGCAAAACTACTTTTTTTTCTGAGTACCCTATTTAGAAGGGGGAAAATACAATAATAGAAAATATGGGGTGAACAGTAACATTTGGTGGTAGATAGTAAAGAAAATTGAAGCTGCCACCAGGAGGAGCAGTACCAAAATATTCTCATTTTTTCACTGTCACAGTTGCCTAGTGCTGTAGCTGTAAGCTGTCTGTATCTTTGGGAGTATCACAATTTATTTAAGGGTAGGGCACTAAATAGAATGCAACTAAAAAAACCAAAAAACCCTGAAAGAATGCAAATGAAGAACTCAAGTATTTTTGCAAATTATAATCTGGACAATAATTATTCTTTTGACATTTGGGACTTTTATTTAAATCTGTGTAGGTCTTTATCCTGGCTTCATTATGGTATGCTGTTAACTGGACTATCAAAATTAAATCTGATATTGTATCTCTTAGTTGAGATGTAATAGAATAATTTTCAGGAGCTGGTATTACTGCCCTCAATTTTCTGTATCTACCTAGACCAGCCCTTAGTGAAACAGGCACCCAGGGGCATGCAGCTCGTGTGTCTGTGTGAGAGGAAAATTGTCTGCCATGCCAGGAAGTGAGTTCAGTGAGAAACAGAAAGTGCCAGACCTTGCAGGGGTTTGAGTCAGGGCTTTACTTTTTGTGGCATTCTGCTTCTCTTCTCCCCAGCCCCTGCACTTAAAAGTCACTTTGTAGTTTAACATTTAAAATCGCTAAAGCAATACAAATATTTAGGAAAACAGGGAAATTTGTTAGTGGCTGAAGACTTGTTTTAATGTTACATATTAGCCTGAATGTATTTAAAAGTCTTGTAGATGTGGCATTTAGGGGCATGATTTTGTGGTGGACTTGGCAGTGCCAGATTAACAGATTGATGATTTTAGGGGTCTTTTCCAAACTAAAAATCTGTGATTCTGTGTAGCAACAACATGTTATTTGTAAGGGGTAAATTAAAAAAAAAAAAAATCAAGGGTTATGTAATAAGTCTTCCAAATTATGTAGCTAAGATATTTTGCTAATCAGGGATAAAATTCATTTATCAAGGAACTCTAATGAAATTTTGACACAATAGAGGAAATGGATGCATATATGGTTATAGAACTTGTGAAAGTAGCATTTGTAATTAAATACAACAATTTGACATAGAGTAACTTCATAGTGATGGATATTATTGCTTACATTTAATCAACAAATGTGAATAATTTTTTTTTACCTTGAGTAATAGATTTTATTCAAATAGAAAATATGTATAGTCACAGTCCATTGCATTACTCCTGAAATGCTGTGATGTGTATGTAATCTAAATCAGATTTTGGAAACCAGTGGGATTTCCCATTAGTGTTTTCAAGTATTGATATTCCATATGAATTTCATGTCTCATTAACTGGATTGCCATTAGCACTCTGTTTCAAATTCCTGGCCCATTACTGTTACTAGTTCAAAATGTTACTGTCTGTCTCCTTGATATTAACTCCCCCACTCTTAGTGGGTAAGTATGTGCTCAAGGGCTATTTTTCTGTGTGGTATTAACAAGTTATTTACTCACATTTGTAACAAAGATTTTAAAATGGAAGTAAACACTTGAAGTAAGTCAAGTTGATTTTTTGTTTCTAAGGGGGACTTTAAAAATTCTGTTGGAGATTGTTTAATAGCTAAATTGAACATGAGCCTATCATCTGGACTCTGTATGTAATGTCAGATGATGGGCATGATCCTAAGGTAAGGGTGGTCAGCACCCTTTGTGACAGTCCTTGCAAAACAGCAAAATCTCTTTCTGTAAATTGTGTTAGTGGTTTTTGGAACTCAGAGAGATAAAGTGGGTCATGAAAATCACAAAGATAACTCAAACCTGAATGCTAATGCAAAGTGAATGTGTGGGCCATGTTTACTTACCCTGCTATGCATCTGTGAGAGAGAGAAGAGTTTTTGTTTTTCTTTATATGGAAGATTTTCTATTTTGTGATTTCTTTTAAAGTTTTAAGCCTGGAGTCCTGCAGTACTACTAGGTCACAAAAAGATAAAATACTAAGCAATAAGTGATTGCATCTTACCTTTGTTTTAATGGTCTGCTATGTTCTGGCAAATGTTTCCCCATAGGATGAAGATGAGTTGGACTCTCACACCATGGTGAAGACCAATTCAGAGAGCGCTGGTACCATGAGAGCCACCAGCACAATGAGTGAGGGCGCTCAGACAATGATTGAGCACAACAGCACCATGTTAGAATCAGACTTGGGGACCATGGTAATCAACAGTGATGATGATGAAGAGGAAGATGGGACCATGAAACGTATGTTGTTAATTTGCTTTCTTCTAGTAGTGTGTTGTCTCATGCTGCATTACAGTGTTGTATCATGAAAGGCTTTTATAATCAAGTTCTGTGGTTAAAACAGGGAGAGAGGGGTTTTTGTGTCTCTAAGCACTCTGTAATTTGTAGAGAAAAAGTTGACTATAGTGGGAGATTCAAAGCAGAAGCCTGGTTTTGGTGCTTTGCTAAGTTTCTCTAGAGGACTCTCAAATTGTTCTTCTGTGAATTGTGCTGCTTGTCTCTTTGTCTCCTATCCTATATACAGCTGGACAAGTTTCTTGGAGCTAAACTGGTGTGATTATGTGAGAGGCTGCTGTTTCAATGTCAGTGGTCCTGGGAATGTATCATGACTCTCTTTGGAGTCAGCAATCAGTAATATATTTTGCTACAAAATCGTTTTGTAACTCATGATCACTTAACACGTGTATTTTTTAAGCAAATAATTATTTGACATTTTTTGGAATGTAATTCAACAATGGTTGATTTCAGGCAATGATCAGAAGATTATTGAAACCTAACTAAAAAGTTGTAATTGATTTTGGCAGCATGTGAAGGAGTATGTAACAGAGAAAAAATAATTGGGAATGTTTTTATGTATAAAAATATAACTTATACTGAAATATCTATAAATACACATTTTAAAAATAGTTAATTTACATACTTACTAGCTGATATGCTCATTGTTTGGCTGAAGACTACTGCAGATTGAGGTCCATGAATTTTAATAGAATTATTTGCATGATTAGGCAGCATCAATAGATGACTCTAACTCAGGCTGTAGCTGCCTGATTTCATGAGGCACAATGTAATGTTTAACTCCAGGCAGTTGGAGGGAGGGGAGGCTGTGGGAAGTTGTGTGTGTGTGTAATATAGAGAGCTGATATCTCAGGAGTGGAATTCAGTGCCAAATAAATAACTTTGTAGTGTTTCCTAGCAAATACAAAGCTGCATTTGTGTTTGCATGTAGATGTAATTTGCTCAAGATTACCTGATGTAATTTGCTCAAGATTATTTGGAAGTGCAAAGCAGAAATTTTTTGTGTGTGTACAGGAAGTTGGAAGGAAAAAGGGGTTTTGTAGATGTTGCTTGTTTGGCTTTTTTGTTGGTTTTTTTTTTGATTTTATTTGTTTTTCCTTTAGAATTCTCAGCTGTGTAATGAAAAAAAAGTGGGGAAGATAGTATGAAAAAATTTAGAATTAATTTTTAGGGTAGAAGTATTATGAATTAGGGTTTAGTGCAGTTTCTGTGCAGCTTGACAAATCAGTCTTTATAAGTAAGTTCTGTGTATTTTATCAAATTGCACCACACTATGCATGCAGTTTTTATATATGCTGAGAGGAAATTCCTGTTGCTAGGCCAGACAGAAGAGTGGCTTTGGGTTTGTGTTGCAGTCTCTTAATCTGTGTTTTATTTGTCTGCTGGGGACATTGCTTTTAAGATGTACTGTTATTTTCAGTTTTTAATTGATTCCAGTTACAGTGTGTCATTTCTACATCTTCACATTTGGTCAGTATATGTCTTAATCCCATTCTTCTTTCTTCTCAAACAAGAATAATCTTGGGATGTCTGTCCTGAGCCCTGTAACTGCAGCAAAGCAAAGTCAGCAAACTGGAGGTAGTTTGCTTCATGACAAGTGATGGTTTAATTAAACAGCTGTAAGGCCACAGGTTTGGTTTCAGCAATTACTTGCTAAAATTTCTTGTATTTTGCATTAGGCACCCATTTTTTGCATTTTTTTACATTAAAATCTAGAAATAACTCAAGAATGGGACCTCTGCATCTCTCAGCTAAAAATGAATCTAAATCATGTCCACTGTAGCTGGTTCTCTGTTTCTGTGATTGTTGTGCTATTGGCTGAAATAGGAGCAATACAAGTTTCCTAAAAAAATGTCACCAGGAAGGGACATTAAAATCCTTGCTGTCTCTAAAAGGCAGTCACGGATTTTGTGCTTCTTTGTACTTGACAAAGACACGAGATTTTGGAGATTGGTTGCTTTCTCCAGTATACCTTTAGAGGCAAAGTAGGCACTTTCTGGATGTTTGTGTGATTTGGTTATAATAAATCAAAATTAGTATCTTAAAAGTGTTCTTTGATACTGCTGAATAACAGAACATTGCAAGCAAGAATGCTGGAGAAATAAACTTCATGAACTAGGGAAGAGAGATTTCATTTCCTTCCTAGAGACACAAAATATTTATGACAAACTTCTTATTTAATTGCTGTTGTGTTTAGTTTCATGTTTTGTTTCCTTCTGCCTTTTGTTTCCCTGCTCAAGGACAAAATAAGAAACAATAATATGTTTTTATTTATAAGTACCCATGCTTAGAGGCCTCTGGGAGTCATGACAGAAAATAACTAGAACCATATTTTTTTCACAAATAGGGAATTGTGCCCAGATAAAATTGGGATTTGGAACAAAAAGAGGCCTGTCCTTCTGCCCCAACATACATTATACAGTCTAGTAATAAACAACATTTATCCTGTCTTGCTTGGTATGCCTGTGCATGCTCTGAACAGAAACTCTGTGGTATGTACCTGGAAGGAGGAAAGAAAATGAAGAACATAAGAGAGTTGGGAGGAACTTTAATTTAGGAGGTTTAATGTACAGTAGAGGAGACAGTGAGAACGATGGAAATATTACCTCTTTTGTTCAGTTGCCTGGGTTTTACTTGTTCTTGTGTAGAAGCCTTTTCATATGTCAGTGGAGAGACACGTGTTCAGACCAGCTTCCTCACATTCCCCTTGTGGTTTTTCAGCAAGGCTTAGCGTTAGGGCTTTCCAGTGCACCAGCAGTACTTGTGGTCATTCTCTTTTCTCCTTTTCACTAATATGCCCCTGCTTCTCTTTTTTGACCTGTTGAATTTATATTGGCTATCTGCATTGGGCTGGAGAAGTTGTCTCTTAGTGCAGTTTGGGTTTATTCTGGATTTCTGACTGTTGCTTCAGTTCTTGGTGAAGCTTCCAGATAGTTTGTGGTTGGTAATGAATGGATTAAAAAATGAGGACAGTGAAGTCATGAGGTGGCATTTGGCATCTAGAATGTAGAGAAGTAATCAGGTTTTGTTTTATTACTTTTTGTCCTTTAGGACATCAACATTTTAGGTTTAGCCAGTATAATTCTTAAACACATTCTTCCTTGTAATAGAATATAAGAATATAATCTTTGGGACAGCACATTTCCTTCCCTGTTCTTCCCCAGCAGACGACTGTTTTGAGCAGCATAACTCCAATAACTCCAGCAAAGTTGGCAAACTGAGATAGCCTGAGGCAAGTGATGGTTTAATCATTCAGCTGTCAGGCACCAGGTTTGGTTCAGCACTTGCTTTCCTGTCTCATTATACGCAATGGTACCTTTTTTTTGATTAAAGCGGGACATGCACCATGCTGTAGAACCTACATGTTGATAGAAGAATTAATGAGTTGGTTTATTCATTATTTTTTAGTGATTTCAGCATCCAGGATTTTGAGATTGGTTGTTTGCATACCTTTACAAAAGGCACTTTCATGTTTTGTGGATTTGGTTCTGTAAATCAAAAATTGAGGGTGTATTCTTGGATACTGCTGAATAACAGAACATTGCAAGCAAGAATGCTGGAGAAATAAACTTCATGAACTAGGGAAGAGAGATTTCATTTCCTTCCTAGAGACACAAAATATTTATGACAAACTTCTTATTTAATTGCTGTTGTGTTTAGTTTCATGTTTTGTTTCCTTCTGCCTTTTGTTTCCCTGCTCAAGGACAAAATAAGAAACAATAATATGTTTTTATTTATAAGTACCCATGCTTAGAGGCCTCTGGGAGTCATGACAGAAAATAACTAGAACCATATTTTTTTCACAAATAGGGAATTGTGCCCAGATAAAATTGGGATTTGGAACAAAAAGAGGCCTGTCCTTCTGCCCCAACATACATTATACAGTCTAGTAATAAACAACATTTATCCTGTCTTGCTTGGTATGCCTGTGCATGCTCTGAACAGAAACTCTGTGGTATGTACCTGGAAGGAGGAAAGAAAATGAAGAACATAAGAGAGTTGGGAGGAACTTTAATTTAGGAGGTTTAATGTACAGTAGAGGAGAGAGTGAGAATAATGGAAATATTACCTCTTTTGTTCAGTTGCCTGGGTTTTACTTGTTCTTGTGTAGAAGCCTTTTCATATGTCAGTGGAGAGACAAGTGTTCAGACCAGCTTCCTCACATTCCCCTTGTGGTTTTTCAGCAAGGCTTAGTGTTAGGGCTTTCCAGTGCACCAGCAGTACTTGTGGTCATTCTCTTTTCTCCTTTTCACTAATATGCCCCTGCTTCTCTTTTTTGACCTGTTGAATTTATATTGGCTATCTGCATTGGGCTGGAGAAATTGTCTCTTAGTGCAGTTTGGGTTTATTCTGGATTTCTGACTGCTGCTTCAGTTCTTGGTGAAGCTTCCAGATAGTTTGTGGTTGGTAATGAATGTATTAAAAAATGAGGACAGTGAAGTCATGAGGTGGCATTTGGCATCTAGAATGTAGAGAAGTAATCGGGTTTTGTTTTATTACTTTTTGTCCTTTAAGACATCAACATTTTAGGTTTAGCCAGTATAATTCTTAAACACATTCTTCCTTGTAATAGAATATAAGAATATAATCTTTGGGACAGCACATTTCCTTCCCTGTTCTTCCCCCCCCAGCAGACGACTGTTTTGAGCAGCATAACTCCAATAACTCCAGCAAAGTTGGCAAACTGGAGATAGCCTGAGGCAAGTGGTGGTTTAATCATTCAGCTGTCAGGCACCAGGTTTGGTTCCAGCACTTGCTTTCCTGTCTCATTATACGCAATGGTATTTTTGATTACAGCGGGACATGCACCATGCTGTAGAACCTACATGTTGATAGAAGAATTAATGAGTTGGTTTATTCATTATTTTTTAGTGATTTCAGCATCCAGGGTAAGGGATTGTTTGATACTGTAAGTCAGTCTCCTCTGTGATATGAGGTGTATGCTTGGATAGCTCTGGACTGGTGCTTCAAAACTCTTACTTCAGCCAGTGTTTCAGCAGACAAGCAAAAGCTGGTGAAACATGTTTTATAACAACTTAGGTCATCATTTTGGTAGGAATTTTGTAAGGAAACTCAATTATAGGCTGGTTTCATTGTTGTTGTAGCCTAGATATTTACACTTCACAGATGTATTTTCAGTCAGGCATGTTTACTGTGCTCCCAGTAAGATGGTTTGCTTGGTGCCATATTTAGGTGTACTATATAGGTGTATATGTATAGAGGTGACAGATGTTTGCAGGTCTGTATTGGTTCTCAAGCCATTTTCTGTGCTGGTAATGAAGTTGTTCATTTATGTCACTAGTAGTAGTAGTATTATATTTTTAAAATGGGGATTTTTCTTTTTAAATAATGTTGTTGTCAGTTCTGCTTTTGAGAACTGTTGCAGAATGCTAGTTTAATGTGGATTTTCTTTGTTTGGCTAAAAACAGAAATAAAGTGTAATTTGGCTGGAATGGACTAATGGAAAATGTTTGAGCAATGCTCTCAGGCATATGGTGTGATTCTTGGGGTGTCCTGTTCAGGGCCAGGAGTTGGAGTCTATGATCCTGATGAGTCCTGTCCAACTCAGAATATTCCATGATTATGATAGTAGTATCATTGAATATTTTTTTCTTTTTTCCAGGGAGTGGGGGAAAAGAACCCAAAAAATTATTAAACCAGTTTTACAAACCTTATTCTCAAGAAGCAAAGGAATGTTTTGTGCTAGAAACTTTTCCTCATTAAAAATCATAACTTGGGTTCATAGTCCTGCAAAAAGTCTCTGAAAGCTTCAACTAGTTGAAAATTATGTGGATTTTCCATTTAGATGCCAGTTGCAACTATTTCTGGTAAATAGGTGTGTCATACATCAGACAAAAGACTCGGTGAAGCCCAATGCTGAATGAAGGCTAGGGTGTATAAGTCACTGTGATACAAGACCTGTGAACTCAGTAACCACTTTGTTACACAGCTCTCAGAAGTCAAACATTTCTTAGATCTGTCCTGTGGTAGAATCCCAGCTGCTCTGGCCTAAGTAACTGATACCGTTTCTACTGTTGCTTCCTTGTGGTTCCCAGTAGCCTGACCTCTAAGTCTCTGAGATTGTTGCTTAATTAGGTGAGCGTTAGCAGCAGAACTTTCCCATTCATAAAATACAGTCACAATTCCTGCTTAAAATACGGCTGAAGGAGGTGGCTGTGCAGCTTTTTTTGTGGTATTTCACTGTTAGATGCATTTGCTGGGAGACTGAGGTCAAATTGACATTCTAGGCTTCTACTCCCATTTCCCAGAATTACTGCCACTGTGTTGCAGGGCACATTGTGAGGGGAGAGAGTAGTGGTGGGAATGTATGGAATACAAAACTTAAGTAGGGTATGATGTTGTATGAGCTCTGGTAGCCTTTGCAGCAGGGGTGAGAGCACATTAGGTATGTACGGGTCTAAAGAAGGATGGTAGCTGATTGCTTTACATCTTCTGACTCTTAATGGTGACAGAGCAGTGTATTTTGAGGGAATAAAAGACAATGACAGGATGTTCACAGAAGCACTTCAGACAGGAGAGCCAGATTCCTAACTTCACCAAGCAACTGAAAATGTTCCTCAGTTGAGGGGTAGATGGATATCCACAGAATGTAGAAGGCTGTCCAAGCTTGTGGCTTTTGGCAAAAGGAAGAAACCTCCTCCATAGATATGCAGCTGCAAAGAGGTCCATGTCCTGGTAGTCACAGAGTGAGAGAAAGACTTATATACTTTCCACTGGACATTGTAAACCCTCCACTCCAAAATGCCAGACAAACAAAATACCAGCACCCATACCCTCCCAGGAAATTGTAGTGGGAGTCTTCTTTCTGTAGGAGATGGTTACCCTCATCTGCTGACCTTACTTGTTAACTAACAGCAGAACTTTTAAACTGGTTTAAAATCAATTTGATATTAATATAATACTTTTCTGTTGGAAATGCTTCACTGCATTTCCAATAATTTTTCATGGTAGATGACATCAGTGGAATTTTACCAAAGCATGTATTAGAATGGAGTGTGCATTCCTCTTTATTTTGAAATGTGTGTTGAGAATTATTTGTTTTATTTGTGTTATGTTTTTGAAGAAGTGTCATAGAGTTGGTGTTGTGTTGTTACCTGATTCATTTTATTCAGGATACTTTTTGGAAGAAAATTGCTTGCATAACTATTTGGGGACATCCCTATTGGCTGTGTTCCTATCAGTGTATTGCTGAGGTAGAGTGTTTTCAGCACCAGTGGTGCTCTGTTTGTTTTATGGCTTGCCAGCAGTTTCTGACTCTTGTTTTGTTATGGCCTTTTTCCCAAGCTGTCTTTGCAGTAGGCAAGTTGTAGGGATGGTAGAAGACAGATATTCTTAGATACTGAAATGGTGGAAAACATTTTTAAAACATAATCATTGCTTATTGAAAAGCAAATATTTAGAAGAACTGAAAAATCCAGATCCTTTTAGAATGGAACAGGCTATTGCACAATAAGCTTTCAGTGCAAGTGTGGAGTGATACTGACTGTGCTGCAGATTTTTTGTGGCAAATGTAACTTACTGAGTAGATGAGTGAATTAATTGTCCGTAAGGGAATCTTTACATATTATACTTCCAGTTTTCTTGGTTTGTGAAAGATGCTTGAGAAGATAACATTACTCTGTTATTCATAAAAGTTTAAAAAAGTACTTTCAGACCAAAATGATCTTATTTTGGGGGGGGGGGAAGGTGCAACCTTTATCAGTTTGCTCTGGCATAAAGATCCTGAGTGTTTTCTAACGTAAATAGAAAAGAGATAGCAGCTTTCACACGGCCTTTAAACTGGTAGATGTCAATCCATTCCTATGAAACACTAACTGAACCTGTTAGGATAGCTAGAGATTGAAATAGTGTTTCTTTTTTCATTTATTTATTTATAAAAATAAAACCTTAAAAATAAATTTCTAAATAAATTCTTCAGCATTTTTTGCATTGGAGGAAGAAACAAAAAAAAAGGTTGAAATACCTCTGGTCTCATAATTTTGAAGTCATATTTCTGGTTTTCTGTGTGAGTTTTTGTATTTGCAGTGAAGGTAAGCAGCTCTTGCTGTTTTAGTTGGGCTAACTGACTGTATGCTCAGTTAAAATCAGAAGTGAGTTCTAAATTCTTACTTAGCAAAACAAATAAGACACTCTCAAAGTAAAAAATAAATGTTCTTTGCTTACTTTGGAGTAATTTCAGTCCTGTTCACCCAATTCCCATAATATACATTTGGTAGCAAGGAATTCAGAGGGGTTGGTTTGTTTTCTGTGTGTAGGTAGTCTTTGATTACATGTATAAGGAAGATATTTATAATTAGTTTTAAAATTTACTAGCAGTGCTTGGAAAATCTTTAGTATTGGCTTATATGGGAGAAAATTGAGACTTCCTTACCTGTAACGGGCCAACATTTTGGTACTTGGAGTTTTGCAAAGAGACACTAGCAATCTTTTTGTTTATAACTATGTCTCTGGGATGAAACTTAAGTACAGCCATCTCAACAGAAGAAAAAATTGGTTGTGAAAGGCCTGCAATGTGGTGTTCTGTCTTTTTGGTACAAACAGTTTCAGGGGTTTTGGGCAGTAATCACCAAGTAATGAACAGTTTGTACTAAGAAAATGCATTGTATTTCTGTTTGTACCTACTTCATGCTACTATCTTCTCTTGGATATGTTTTCTAAATGTGTGGTTTTTTAAAATTTAGATTCTTCCATTTTTCTTCTGCTCTACTCAGCTCTCATGAGACTCCACCTGTAATACTGTGTTCAGCCCTAGGACCCCCAAAACAAGAAGGACTTGGAGCTGTTGGAGCAAATCCAGGGGAGGACCATGAAAATGATCAGAGGGGTAGAGCACCTCTGGTATGAAAACTAGCTGAGACAGTTGGGGCTGTTCAGCCTGGAGAGGAGAAGACGCATTCTCTGCATGAGTCCCTGGGGAGACTTTTTGGGACCTTGCAGTACCTAATGGGGAACCTACAGGAGAGCTGGAGGGCGACTTCTGACAATGGCCTGTAGTGACAGGACAAGGCATAATGGCTTTAAACTGAAAGAGGGCAGGTTTAGAGGAGGTATTGGGAAGAAATTATCTACTGCAAGGGTGTTAAAATATTGGAACAAGTTGCCCAGGGAAGCTGTGGATGCCCCATCCCTGGAAGTGTTCAAGGCCAGGTTGGAGAACCTGCCTTCCACTAGAAGGGGAGTTGGAATGAGATGGTTTTTAAAGGTTCTTTCCAACTCAACCCATTCTATGACTATGGCTTTTGCTCTTTAGTGCTCTTTTCTGAAGTTATTTGGCATCCCTGCTGTTTACTTCTTATCACTTCCTCAGTCCCAGATTCAGGAATCCAGGAATGTCCTTCAAGTGATCTTGAGTTTAGTGGGGGCAAACTTGTGAGATTCTAGAGAAAGGTGTTTAGTTCACTGAATTTAATTGGAATTTGTTCATTAGTTGTTACTAATTAAAATATCGTGAGCAGAGATCTGGGAAAAAAAAATACGTGAAAAAATGTGGCAAAAATTGAGAGAAAAATCAGCTAAAAAATGTGAGGAAAATAAGGTGTGTATGGAAATAACAGGTTGATTGAAGGAATCATTGTGGAGTTGAAGGAAAGCTAGAGCTAAAGTCAAATTCACTAAAGCTTAGACCACGACAGTAGAAGCATACATTAAAAAATGCCAGAAGAAATCTTACTGGAACAGAAAAATTTCAGAGCAGCAGAAAGAAAAGAAGCAATAAATCATCATGCAGTCTTGGCTTCTATCAAGAATAGTGTGGCCAGCAGGTCCAGGGCAGTGATTGTCCCCCTCTGCTGAGCCCTGGGGAGGCCACACCTTGAATCCTGTGGTCAGTTTTGTGTCCCTCATTTGAAGAAGGACATTGTGGTGCTGGAGAGTGTCCAGAGAAGGGCAGTGGAGCTGGTGAAGGGTCTGGAGCGCAAGTCCTGTGAGGAGCTGGGGTTGTTTAGCCTGGAGGAAAGGAGACTTAGGGGTGACCTTATTGCTCTCCACAACGACCTGACAGGAGGTTGTAGCCAGCTGGGGGTTGGTCTCTTGTGCCATGTATCAAGTGAAAGGATCAGAGAAAATGGCCTTAGGTTTTCCAAGGGAGATTCAGATTAGATATCTGAATTTTAATTTTTTTTTCACAGAAAAAGTGAGTAAGCATTGGAATGGGCTGCCCAGGGAGGTGATGGGGGGGGGGTGCAACATCTCTGGAATGCCTGGAAGTGTCAGGAAGTGTGTCTGGATGTGGCACTTGGGGTATGGTTGTGGTGATTATGGTGTTTCTAGGTCACTGGTTGGACTAGATGATCTTGAATGTCTCTTCTGGCCTTGGTGATTCTCTGAAAAGATGGCAGTACAAAAATAAACGCTAATGAAAAAACAGGCTGCTATTAGCCATGCAGCAAAATTAGAATGAATTAGAAAATTTTTAGACAGAGGAGATGGAAAGAGATGATGAAATAAGAAGAGAGGGTGAAATCCCACTTAGTGAATGAATAAAAACAAGTGTAAAGCCAGATAAGGAGATTAGCAAGTCTTAGTAATCATGTAAAACACAAGCCCAAAAATATATTTTCAGTTTACCTTTTCACGTGTTAAAACAAATATATAAAATAAAAATTCCTATTACTTTGTTATGCTTGTAATTTAAATGTATAGTTTTGTCTGATTTTTGGTGTTAGGTCCTCCCCTCCATCTTAGTTATTTATGTCTCATACTGTTTCATATTTTATTTGTGGGAATATATTTTATATATCTTCATGTCAAATGTGTTACACTTCCAGGAAGTGACATGACACATTTCATGTATCAATGCTATGCAGAATGTGGTCTCTGACATGACAGTTATGTTTATTTATTATGCTATTTAGTAATGAGTTTGCTTTGAAATCCCACAAATGAAAACAAATTTCAGTAATTAGGACTGAAAATTTTAATTTTTTACCTTTAGTTTTGTGAAAAAGATAAAAGAGCAGGAGTTCATGCTGAGCCCTGTCTTCTTCATAAAGCCTTTGCAGCTGTTTGATGATGACAGAAAAATCCCCCAGGATATGGAGACAGGGTGCTTTGCAACCATCTGTAGAGGGTGATCCTGTAATTTTCTGGGAATATTAATTGGTAATGAATTAAATTAAGCAGCATCCAGACACAATTTGTTTAGCTGTATTTTGCAAGTTCTTTTTCTAAGTAATTATTAAATCCCACCTTTGATGAAGCTCTGTTCCTTTCCTACAAGTGCCTGTGGACCGGGCCTTGAAGTTAGGGGCATTCAGCACCCAAAGGGATGCTTAGCACCTCATGTTATTCAGTCTCTATAACAACAAATTAATACTGCATGAAGTAACTTCTCCTCTTATTTCTGTGTGCAACACTGAAATGTCTTGAACATTTCTCCACGTTGTATCTTACTACAAAAATATCATACTTTGACTATGAGCTTTTATGCCTGAGATCCTCAGGGGACAAACAGAGGCTTGCATCACATACGGATGACTATATCAGATTTTGCAAACCCCTGGAAAATTAATTAGTGAAGTTCAGTTTATAGTGCATTAATTCTTTAATCATTGAATAGTTTTTTACCTTTTTTGTCTGTTTCCTTTCAATTAAGGAAATGCTACTTCACCGCAAGTTCAAAGACCTTCTTTCATGGACTACTTTGATAAACAAGATTCCAAGAATAAAAGCCCTGAAAACTGTAATCAGAACATGCATGAACCTTACCACATATCCAAAAACGTTTTCCCTGATAACTGGAAAGTCCCTCAAGATGGAGACTTTGATTTCGTAAGTACTTTCTCTTGCATGCAGTTTATTTTATATGTGCCAAAAATAGTTAATCCCTTTCTATAATTATATTAATACAAATAAATAAACTTTCAAGAATAATATCCAGATACCTAATCTTTGTGCCTCATCCTGGTTTTTGAAGTAAGTACACTTGATTAACACAGGACTTTTTTAATGAGGAGTGATGTGTGGCATTATACTACCTTGTAATTGTAATTACTTTTAAAAAATGGTTTTGGTTCTTTAAAATTCATGTGCTATAACAACTTTTAAATTTGACCCAATACTTTAAGAAAAAATAGAATAGAAATTCATGTGCAATAGACAGTATGGAATATTGTTGTCGTGTTTGCTGGCTATCTCAGTAAAATGATAAGCATTTTAATCTGGATTGGAGCCATTGAATCAATCCCCTTGGAGATGTTTAAGACCACCTACTGTTTTGCACAAGTCATCTTTGTGGTACCGTTCCAATAGCATTCATCTCTTTACATAGAATTATTCTACCTAACACAAGTTCATCTGTTTTAGGTTGGAGTTTTACCCTCCGAAATATTTGTAGTTTATTTCATTTTGCCTATGTTGCAAATTATAACAGGGTCAAAAAGAGAATATTCCTAAGTTATAGGTTGCACTTAAAATGAAATATATAAATATGTTAGCAATTATACCTGCTTTTCACCTTGGCTTATTTTTAACATGTTTCAATGAAGTCTTTGTTTATCTGTTGTGGATGAAATGTTCATAACTACAGTGCAGTAGCTAAATATGATCACATGGTGCCTTTGTGAAGCACACTTGAGATTTCAAAAGAAATGTTGTGATTAATTTTAGGTAACAGCTGTAGGCGGGGAATTTTCTTTCCAGTTTTCACTTACTGCATTTCTACTTAAAGCTGACCCTTAAATTTAAACTACTGAGGTAAAGCCAGTTAAATAGCATAGTACAAGCTGTTGCTGCTGGAGAGTTTTGATTTAATTGGATTTTGGTTTGGATGGAGTTTTTTTAGGTTTATTTTATTTTTTTTTCCTATCAAATGCAGCAGTTATCATCCTGATGATTGACTAACAAAATAGTTGCACTATTCACTGGAAAATAACTGGCCATTGTTTCAGTGGGGTTATTATAGTGGCAATTAAGCTGCCTTTTAGAACAATTTTAAATTCATCCTGTCTTTTCCATTACTTGTGAAGAAATGCAGGCAAAAATTATTCTTTTTGTAAATGCTAAGATGATATATCTATTAGTACCTACTCACTGATAACTCATGCATGGATAACCATGTGGAATTTGTTGACATTGCTTGTACAATGAAGTTGCCTTTGTGAAATAGGAATTTGTCCTAGAACAAAACCCAAGCAGTTCTGATCTTCAGAAACTGAACTGCTCAGTTTTGTACGCAAACCTTCCCAATGGTGCTAGACTGGCAAGTACAGACTTCAGAATCCTAGAATGGTTCTCTTTAAAGGAAGGGACCTTTAGAGGTCATCTAGTCCAGCTTTCTTGCTGTGGACATGGTCATCTTTCACTAGCTGTTTAAAGCTGTAACCTTGAAAACTTCCAATAATGTGGCATCCATAACTTACTTGGGCAGTTTGTTCCTGAGTCTGTTGGAATTTATGTGATGTGCAGCTTGTCCTTGGCCTCCTGAAAAGGCAGTGTTGTGAGACTTGTTGCTACAAAATTATTCTGACTGAAAACCAAATAGGATTTTTTTTAAAGTGAGTGACTATTTGTATGATCTCTGTGTGTGTGAGATGGTATTTTGTTTTAAGCATGAAGAAGAGATAAACCATCCTAAGAAAAAGTTTAAGAAGATGCTTCAGTAGTGGATATACTGCTTCAGAGTAGTCCACTCAAAAATACATTTCTCTAAAGCATCTGATACCAGCTGATGTTGCATAGGATATGGGTTTTAACTGCCTGCTTGATAGTGGGGCCTGGGAAAATATTAAAATAAACTCTGAAATGTTAGGCCTTGTGCTTTTCCCAGATCACTGCACCTGCTTAAGCAACATGATAAATGATATAATTGTTAGACGTAACAATTGTTTAGTAATTAAATATAATTATTATATAACCATAAGAACAATAGTGAGAAACTATGATGGAAATTTAGGGAGGCTATGCTTGGCTGAAATCTGTGTATACAATAGAACAATATAAGTTTAATAATTAACATGAAAGTTATATAATGATAGAGTGTAAAGACATGTTAATCTCAGCTGTACGGTCGGAATTAGATTTGGGTTGTAATACCCCGATTCCCAGAGCTCTTCAGTAAAAGCACCCACATAATCATTTCTCGTGGTTATGTGTCTCTGAACGCTAACATGCTGATTTGAACCACTGGCAATTATTATTTACTTATATGTTCTAGAAACACTTCTGTTTTAGACAGTGAGTAGCAGTATTGGCAAGGCCTGCAAGAGACTTTCTCAAAGGATAAATCAATGGGCAGCATGGATAATATATTGTCTGTTCTTTGTGCGATCAACATTAATGTTTTCAGTTGCTGACACGAACTCTTTGAATGATTCATCAAAGGGATAAATGATGGAAACTTTTTGAACTAAAGAATTCCATGCTGTTTTCTTTGGAATTAGCCTTAATGGGATCTAAAAAGATATCCAGACTGTAAATTATGACAGTCATAATTTTATTTAAAGAAGGGATTGCTACACCAGAACTGAAATATAAATGATCAAAATACAACTTAATACTAGTAAATTCTAATAGTACTCCAGCTTCCTGTGTAGAAGAGCAAGGATGCTTTGTAAGCCAGAAGTCACCAAACTCAATTTGCTGAACCATTATTTCTTACCCTTGTAAACCAAACACACCATGGCTGTTCTGGCAGCCAGTGAGCACTTCACTTGTGAGCCAGGGTGAATGACAGGGTCATGCTAAGAAGAAATATTTAAGTGTATTGGATGGAAAGCTCTACAAATTTATTAATGTATATGTCTGTTAAAGCATGAAGTAGGAAAAAGAAATGCATTGAGGTGGGAAAGAGAAGGGAAAAGAAAGTGAAAACAAACTTGATAAATCCCTGCAACTAATTAGTTTGCTTATTTCTGTGTATTTTAGGGTGAAACATGAAGAACTGGGAACTAATTCCTGTGGCCAAATAGTATATTTGCTTCAGGTCACAGTGATATTTTACCCTATTCTTAGTCTATCATACTGTCTGATAAAACATAGTTATTTTATTTGTTGAAATGTACAAATACATGTAATGTACGTAGAGCAGTTAATCTTAAATACTTGCTGATGTTTTTAGATAATGTAAATAAATGATATAGGAAACTGTTCTCATAATGTGGATAAACAAATATATAAAATAAGGCAAATGAACTTAGTGCTGGGGCTGGTTTGAAAGGCTTGGTGTGAGCATAGTTTCTGCCCTGATGTAAATGTTTTTAAAACTACTTGCCAACACAAATATAACTAGAAGACTCTTACAAGAAAATAACATGCTTTGGTAATCAATATGAGCTTTTAAAAAAGTAAATTTTAGCAGCATTATTTGTTCTGTAAGTATGTATTTATGGTTTGGGGTTTTTTTCTCTGCTGAAGTACATCTGTTTTGAAATTTAAAAGCTGATCTTAATTCTTTTTCACTGATGCCATATGGGAATTTAAGGTCTGTCTCTGACTTTTGGTCCTGTGGGCTATCAGTTCTGTTATCAGTCTGTGCTGGTTACTGATGTCATGTTCCAGGATTTGATAAGAAAAAATTATCACTGCAGATTGTCACTTACATTGCATTGAATCAGGTATATTGCAAATAACTTAACTAGACTGAATTCAGTTACTGTATAATCACCTTGAATATTGCATTATTCCAAATTTACACTGTTACATTTGCTTCTGGATTTAAACTGCTATTTTTCATGCAAAAGGGCTGTTTGGAATTTTTGTACTATATTTCTTCTTGCTTTAAAAAAAAACCAACGATCAAACAAAAACATTCAAGCTCAAGCACTTTTGAATATTTTATTTTCTTTGAGTAGGAATTTGTATAGAATTGCTGGTTTTAATCTTTGTTTTCTGTTATTCTACTGTCTGTTTTTGATGTCTCATACTCAAACCTAAAAGTATGGGCCTTTGATATCAGTGAATATTAGGGAAATGGATTTCTGGGGAAGTATTTGTAATATTTTGGTTTGTTTTTTCCAATTCAGCCTTTGAAATGCAGCTGTTGAAGCTCTGATTTGATATACAAGTCTTTCAAAAAACCCAAACTAATGTTTATTCAAACTTCAACTTTTATATTAAATTGTTAATGTGTATCTCACTGAGGATCATTGTAGAATCTTGCTTTCAATGACTTCTACCAGTCTACAGGCAATTCTCTTACACATTTTAATTCTTTTTGAGAGTCATGTGGCAGATGGCATAATTAAAGCAGTATTTTTAATCTTAATTCTGTCAGTTTTACTTGGGGTTAAATGATGCTTTATGCACGGCAAGCCTTGATGCCAGTAAGTGTAATCAACAGCATAGTACTCATGGTGAGGAATAGTGGCATAATCTCATTGAATAAGTAAAAAGGCAGTAAGGCTCTGTAATGTGTGGGTATGAGATTCCTAGAAGTGTTAATAGTGCAGGGTATAAGCAGCTTTTTCATAAGGAGGCTTAACTGTAGACTTTTAGTTCTAGCTCAGAAGTCAGCAGTTTGGATCAGAATGAGAGCAAATGATATGTTTGTTTCACCCATCTTTTAGGATGGCCAGTCCTTTTAGGAACAGCTATTTTTTGTAGATATTTTGTATTCCTGTGACCATGTTGCTGTTATGATAGCTTTGTTCTTTCCATGAAATAGGTACATGCTGGAGAGAGCTGTGTGTTAAATGAGTAGTGTAACTGCAGGGTGTTGTTAAAGCAGCTTGCTTAAATTTTTTTATTGTCTTTCACAGTTGAAGATTTTACGTTGTATAACATTTATAAAAGAAATTAGTTCATCCTTTCATGATGAACTTTTAATTCTGAGCAAGAAGAGCTCAACATTTGTTTTATGTGGGGATACCCAGATAAATCTTAGCTTGTGAGGTGGATGTGCAATGTGTACATGTTGTGAAATAACCTGCTGCTTATATTTTTACTGTATCATGACATTTTAGATCTCATTAAGATTTAAAATTACCCTGTAAATCCTTCTGCCCCTTAGTAATGTGTGTTAGAGTCGGACGTGATATTAACAAAGGATTTACATGAACCTAATTGATGATAACCTCTGAATTTATATTAGTCAGAATGAGTTGCTAAACTTCATTTCCACTAATTGAATATGTTATTTCATTTTAAATGAGTAATTTACTTTTTGTTATGAGACAATTAAATACAAAAAGGCAAATTTGTTTTTTATAGCAATGCTAGGGTAATGATTTCTGTCTCTAGTAGAATTATTTCCAAACAGGAATGGTATCCAGATTGTTAAATATTAAACAGTGAACATGTAGATCATGCTTTGCATAATAACTGCAGTATCATGTTTAAGTAGATGCATTTTGGGTGACTTAAAGATTCTGGAATAGCAGCAAAAAAATAAAAAGCCATCTGTTACTGTAGGCAGAATATTTCCCTGGGTTTCAAAAGGAACAAATACATTATAATATAATAATTTTGGAATAGTAGTACTGCAGATACTGAGACTTCATGTAACATTTACAAATGTATAATGTTGCAATTGTTTCTGTAAAAAATTAAATAGCATAAAATGACTGAAGACTATCTAGAATTAAATTAAAACTTCACTAATAAAGCTAAGCTGAGATAACTTCATTGGAAATAGATCTTTGTCCACAGTCTTGTCTGGGTTTATGCTGACTTTATTTAAGCAGTGAATGAGTTTGTTTGGAACCATTCTTTTTCTAATTAATGGGAATTAACGTATTTAATCTATTTTCAGTAATTTCTGATTCTCTTCAAAGATTTGAAAATTTTAAATGAAGTATTAATATAGATTCTTTTTGCTTTGTTTTTAATTAGTTGTTGAATATCATGAAGCATTTCCAGATGCTGACAGAGAGAATGTTTTCTTAACTAAACAAATATGAAACTTAGGTTTCTGTGTTTGCTTGGGCCATACACCCATGAGATAAAGATATTATTGGTGCTGATAGTTTCCACACAGAATTTCATTCCACTCAGCTCAGGCATGGCTAAAAGGGGAGAGACTGTGAAATGAATTTAACAAAAATTTTACATGCTTTATCTAGGTCATTTTGTGAGGACAGTGTGAACCTCAGCAGTGGAGATTTTCTGTACCTTTTAAAGTAGGTGGCTGCTAGAGAAACTTCTTGTGTCTTGGGTAATTATTTACAAAAAATGAAAGATATGTGTGTGGGTAAGTCAATGGGAGAGGTATTTGTATGAGGAATCCACAGAGGATGGTTTGCACATTGTGGTTTGTTAGGTTTATCATGCAACTGTTCAGTACGGGGAGTTTTTGCCAGCCTGACATATAAACCAGAAGTGTAGTATTGGTTGCTGAGACTTTGTAGGCAAAGATAACAGAACAACTTATTACACTTTTAAAAAAACTCTATAAGTCAAATACTTACTGTTTTAACTTAATTCTGTTTGTATATTCTTACCATGAAAGTAGAATTATTTTTCATGCAGAGAGGGGGAAATACAATGCCTGAGCAGAGTGTTTCTCCAGCTGGTATTGAATACAGCATCCTTTCTCTTTGAATATGTTCCTTCTTCTATTAGTATGTAAGTAAATAATTGAAAATCAATCCCAGTAATTTTTTAGGCTGTCAGTAGGATCAATACTTTCTGTTTCTCTTAAACTGTAGGACTATTACAAGGCTGTTACTCTGACTACTGAGTCAAGTGTAACAAAGTGCCAGTGCTATACTTCAGGAGCTTTGGAAAGTGACTCGTGCTGTCTGAGAAAGATTATATAAATTTTTGTATCTTAAAAGAGCACAGGAAACACCCTTCTAGAACAAAAAGCTTTTTGCCTTCTTACATGTTAAACAGAACAAAAGGCTTTTATTTATCATTGACATACACTCTGAAGACAAGGCAAGAGGTCAGGCTTGAATTGCAGCAATTTATTTGAAGTAAGATAAAGGAAGAATGGATAACTACATTCAACAGCAGACTGCATTGGAGAATTGCCATTGTTGTAAGTGTTGAAGACCTGGTTGCAGAAGTGTTGCAGAAGTTCCCATTGTTGTAAGTGTTGAAGACCTGGTTATATAAACACATCAGGAACTGTTTTGGTGAAGTTAATCCCACTTGGAGCAGAGGATTGTTATAGGTGACCTGCTCCTGTAAATGTTTCAGATGGCCTTATTTCCTCTGGCTTTTTAAACTACTGCTAATGCCTGGGTGTTTGTAATCATAAAAGATGTTGAGAACATGTATGTTTTACAAGCTTGAACTCTCACAAATAGTGACATACTTAATTTGTTTGTTAGGAGCATCAGTGTTTTGGAGGAGCTAGAGCTTGAGTAACCTTAATCTGTTTTGCCATTAGCAGTCAACTGTTATTTCCAAACATGACTTTTTCTCTGGAAAATTTCTGCCAAGATTCAGTCAGTAAGACTTAACCAGGTTTTCCCTCCCAAAACTTTATAGGATCCCTGCCATCTTATTTTATCACATCAAAAAATTTCAGTATGCATTTGTTTTTTACTTACAAATAGTTTCTAGTGAGAAAACATTTCAAAACTTAATTTTCAGCCAACTTTCAAATTCTTTGTATAGAGTTAAGAATGAATCTACTACACACCAAAGAGTTCAAATGCTTCCATCATCTTAATGCCTCACTAGCTTGAATGAGGAAAATGAGTTGAGAAACTGAAGCATAGCTCTAGTATGTATATTTGGTTATATAGCAAGTCTGTAATTTGTGCATAGCTTAAAAAGAACAAAGGAAAGACATGAGTGAAGCTGATGAGCTGGGACAGTGGTGCTGGTTTAAAGTAATGTCTTGTTACCTTAGTAACCAGTTGTCTGTACTAATATACTTCTTTAGGATCATTGTGTAATAGCTCAGTAGTGTGCATAGTTTTGAGAAACTTGTAAAAAGGCAGTTGTGGCTGGACAAATTTTAAATGCTCCATTTTTGTCCATCAAACCAATTCAGATTCAGGTCTCTATTCTGTGTTCCCTTACAGTTAAAAAAACCTCAAACAAACAGGGAGGGTGTTTAATCCAAGGAGTTTTTCATGTTCTATGAATCAGTGTTAGTGTCAAGACAGTGTGCCACACCTTTGTGCGTCATGTCTGATCTCCACACTGAATGTTCACACAAGGAGTCCTTGTTCCAGCTCAGGCTTTCTGCAGAATTCTTTAAAATCATCTCTATGTCAGTATCATGCAAATTTACCACTGGGAAACAAAATCTGCTCTTCTGCTCTTTGCTATGATAATTAATGCTAATGAAAAGGACTAAAAATAAAATCTGTCTCGGGAGAGTGGGTGACTGGAAGATTGTTTTAAGTTAATTTTTATAGCTTCTTATTTTCAAGGAGGATTTCCTCATTGTGAGGTTTGGTAAAGAATGGGATGTTTTTATCAGTTCAGGGGTTTTTGCACCGTCCCCCCCGATCCCTTTTTTTTTTTAGACTCAAATGGGATCTTTGTCAGATAAGATTCTAGCAATTTAACAGAAATAAAATTGGATGAACTTAGTGACTGTGTGGCTGACTCTGAATAATCACAACGCTTGTATTAGATTTCTGTGCCTCGTGTTTTGATCAGCAGCCAATAAATACCATGTGTAGACTCTATATTAAGCATAGATGTTAACAATATTTCGTAAACAAAATGCTGGAAATTAAATGGCTGATATTTAATACTATTGGGCTTTATGAGGAATGGAAAAAAATCTGCATGATTTTAGTTTGCAGATATCTTGTAGAATTTGAAGAAAGACATTTCTGTGCTAACAGATTGACTTGAAGCAGTGGGCTCAAATACTTGGAGTTATTTGTTATTTTTGAATTACTATCTTCAGATATATGATTAGATTTGACTTAGTGCACATATATTAAGGCCGGGGATTGTCCAAAATATTTTACCATACGCGTAAATTTTATTTCTTTTCTTACAACTTGCATAACTCAGAGATAAAAGGGAACTTCTGTGAAACCTGAGAGCAAAATTTATATTTCTGTAGTTTCTGAATAACTTCTTATTTTCATTTACTTGTATTTTTTAATGTATGGAAAGTATATATTAAAATTATCCAAATGTAATTTGTTTATATTAGATCTGTGATTAAATATGCATTATAGTCCACATTTACTATTGTTTATTGGGAGTTGTAGCATTGCTGTGAACTAGTAATTTTATTTTTGGTGAAAAAGGTAAGGTGTGTATTGTAAATTTGTAATCAAACTGTTTGGAGACTTGACTTTATTTTTCATTCACTGATGTTGCTATTTGTGCCTGGGCAGACATGTGCCTTATGGACTGCACCAGTACTTAAAAAGCTAAAAACCCCCTATGTGATATCCTCTGGTGTGTGGAGGGTACACCCACACACACGACAAAGCAAAAAAAATAAATTTGACAAGTTTTTATACCTACTTTATATTTTCATATGAGTAAAAATTTAAAAATAAAGCTATGCAAGCTTCATATACAAACCCATGGTTATTGGCAAAGTCTTCATAAAGACTTAATCTCATACTTGCTAAAGTCAGTGGCAAAACTCCTACTGATGTCAATCTTAAGTTTCACTGCTCAGGCTGTTAAAGAAGCTACTTTCATTTGTGTGCCTAAATGTGAAAATGCATTTAGATTTTGGGTTAGAAATTTCACAACTTAGACTGTTTCTCTCAGCCTTCCTTAGTTTAGGGCAAGTTCACCCCATTCCTCAGAAAGGAACACTTGAAGGATTAACACTTTTCTGGCCTCTGTTTAATGATCATGGTATTACTTACATTTGTGTTTGACATTAAGATTTGTACAGATACAAGAATAGTAATCAGATAATCTAGTTTGTTGACGTAAATGTTCCAGGACAAAATTGTTCAGTAGTACAGCTCTAAAGGTACAGTAGCATGGCTATAGCTATTTCAAGAAACTGCTTGATGCTCAGCTGAGCACTCTGACTTCATTTCCATGACAATTTTTAGTGTTCCATAGTGAGAACTAAAACAAGTTACCTTAAATCATTTTGAAAAATTTAACTTCCTTTGCATTGCAGCTGACTAGGGTGATGGGCAAGGTTAGATCTGCAGCTGAGAAGCAGGAACTTTGTAACCTGTGCACCCTGGACCACATGATGCTGTATGACCATGCTGTAGTGCTTGTAGATGTGAATTAGGTAGAACCTTCTAAAAACATGTTTGAATTTTTTCTTCCCTTGTGGTGTCAATAAAGTCCAGTATGTGTAGTTGGTTTTTATAGTTCAATATTATACTTTCAAGTAAGAATGGACAAAAAAGTGTTCTTCAAGGACACAGACCAAACTTTCAAATTACCCTAAAAAGTTACCTAGATGCAAAAAGTTCTGTTAGTAAAAATGGCTTGTTCTGAAATAACAGTCTCTTTTATTTTGTTGTGTCCTCTTTGGAGATCGTGCTTTTTGGCATGGGGAATTACTTGAAGTGTGAATGGAAGTGGAAGCCTTCTTTCTAAAGTGCAAACATTTGGGTTACTTTAAGATTGCCATTAATTATAGTCCCATGTTCTAAATGCCATCCACACACAAGAAGAACATGTTTTCTACCAAGATGGTGAACCACTAAAAGATGCAAACTGTTATGCTGATAACGTTCATAGAGATAGAAATATGGTATTTCCATGGTGCTTGTGATATGTGTGTGTAGGATGAAATGAGCTTTTTGTTTTGCTTTTGCAAAGATGTAAATTGAATCACTATTTTTGTCTAATGAGTTTCCATTAACTATTAGAATACGACTATGAGGCAAGATGAAGAGACCTGTGTAGGTATGCCTACATTCAGGCAGGTTCATGTAACAAAGACATTAAATTAAAAAATGAAACTAAGGCTTTTCCTTTTATATTTTTTCTGTGACTTTTAATGTGGCAAGATGTGTGCAACTGTGTGCAGTCCATCTTCAGTGCTACTTTGAAGAAACAGAGAAGGAATTGGCAGGAGTGTGCTGATTGTATAGTGCAGCTTGATGTGTACATGCTCAACTGTTTTATTTGTTTTATGACTTGTTTTGAGCTCCCTTCCTTGTCATGGGATTTAAAGGCCTCATTTGCAATGATTGTTCTTCCTTACATAAAGTTTTGAATGGTACTGTTATGGCCTTTTGAAGGAATGATGTTACGGCCAAATAATTCATCTTTTGCCTTACACTCAGCAGTTAACAGGATTTAAATCTAAAATTTTGCAGTTCATTTTTATTTAAAAAAAGAAAACTAAAGATCTTAAGTCCCAAACAGTTTTCACAGTAAAGAATATTTGCAGAGAAAGAGATGGAAAAGAGCTGATACCTGTGAAGGAGATTTCTAAGGGATTTAGGGAGAGCAGTAGGTGGAGGGAGGCCAAACTCCATGTTACTTACGCATCCCTGTGAAGCTCAAGAGCCTTGTTTTCTTCTCTCTGTGGGCTGATGACTCTATAGCAACAGTCCAGTGATTATCTCAGAGGTGGGCTAGTTCAAAACTACAGGGGAAAATAGTGACATTGGAAACAGTGGTTAGTTTGAAACTACCTGACCTGTTTTCCATGTTTTAAAGAGCTGTTGCTATGGAAACAGCAGCTCAGCCAGGATGAGCACTGTGAAGTTTCAGAGGTTCGGTAGTCGTGTGCGTGGAGCGGCTGGATTGCTTCCAGCTTCAAAGTGTGCTCCCTGCACCCACCTTTTTTACAGATTCCTGTGCTACCCTAGAATTAGCACAGATGCGTTAGAAAACATATTTTCCAAACCCTGCTGAGCAGTTAATTAATTTAGCTTGATTTCAGTTAATTTCTTCCTTTGCACATCTCATCGCTGCTTCCCAAAATAGAACACTTCCAAAGAGCAATAGTATCTTGTGGTCTTCATACTGTCCTGTCACCAAACACAATGGTAATTTTCTTCTGCGGTTCCATATCCCATGTTATGGAAAATCAGCAAACATAAGCTGTTAGACCATAGGTTAAGGAGAAATTAATTCCAGAGCTGAGACATTCATTGAAATATTACCTGACAGTTCTAATCTGTGAATTGCTATCTGAAATTCCTCTACTGCTGGCTGTTGCTGTTATAACATGTGGTGGTTAGAGGATTTTGCACATGGCCAGTTCTAGACACTATTTTACAGTTTTAAATTGAAAATTAGTGCAGTGAACTTTGCCTGGCATCCAGAGTGTACTGTGCTGTTTGTGAGAACTGTCACTTAGAAGATGGACAGCCATATAGTATGATAACAGAAAGGTTTGGTTAGTGTATGTGTAATATAATTTTCAATTTAGGGTATTTTTCATGCTATGAAGTTAGAAGAGTGGTTGTAATGTGACCCATGTCTAAAAAAAAAGTATGTTCTTGCCAAGCACAAATTTCAAGAGGAAGACCTTGTTTTTACTGCTCTTCAAATTCACAGGAGTAGTTGGGACTCCAGCAAAGCACCTTAGTTAAGAGTAATACTGGAGCCTTTGCCTTACTGAGTGGGAGCTATGACAGAGTAGAATACTCCAGCTAGCTGCTTTTTTTTTATTCCCCAAATCTATCGGCATTATTTTGGACTTGTTCTTGTTGAGCCATGGATTTAAAGTCTTCTTCACCTCTAACAAGCAGATTATAATACCAGATATGAAGGAGAATATTCATCTGTGATCTTTAGTTTGTTGGTTATGTGGGAAAAAGTAGTATTTGTGAAGGGTTCTCAACTAATCTCACTAACTGCAAAAACGAGTTAAAGAACTGTGTTCAAGTGCCGAAATCAAATGTTAAGGAGTGATGCATTTATGATCACCCCTTATGGGCTCATTATTTAACTGAGTTTAACCCATAGTCATGTAATTAAAGAATGTGTTACAGGGCTATAATTAGGAAAAAAAGCAAAATTAAGGTTGCCTAAGGAATCGTAAGATGCTCTTCCCTAATGTCTTTCAAGTATTTGACTTTCTTTCATAATTTTAGATATAGAATCACAGAATGTAATTTCATATCAATTTATAAAGGAAAAGGAGGGAGAAAAGCAATGCTTATTCTGTGCACACACAAAAGCCTTTCATTACGCAACATCAGTTAGGTCTAAGAACTGAATTGTCAGTTACTGATAGCCAGATCAGCTACGCTGACCGGCAGAGAGAGGAAATCGAAAAGAGGAATAGATTACTGGGAGCCTGGATGGAGGGAACAGGGAATACAACAAAACAAGGAAGATCACCTTATTCTTTCTGCTGGTCATAAGGTGGGATTAATATGAGCAAATGCTTCACTCTGAACAAGACACAAATGGCTTTGACTGGCAGTCGTTGTGGCAGAGAGTCAGTCCAGCCGGGCCTTCGTGTAATAGTGACATGTGATGGAGTTGCCCATTAGGTGTGTTACAAAGTGTACTGCTGTGAGACTAGGAACTGCTAAGGTAAGATGTGAAATCATGTATCAATTACTTCTGCTTCCATGTAAGTGGAAGTAGCCTTAAAATGCTTTTTTAAAAGGGAGTTGGGTTATGTGGTTTTTAAATGTCCCTTCAAACCCAAACCATTGAATGATTCTATGAATATGCATTTGTGCCTCAGAGAGCCATTTGCAGCTGCGTAAAAAAGCACAGGCAGCAAGTCGCAAGTCCAGGGAGGTGATTCTTCCCCTCTACTCAGCTCTCATGAGTCCTCACCTGAAGTGCTGCATCTAGCCTTGGAATCCTCAGTGCAAGAAAGATGTGGATTTGTTGGACTGGGTCCAGAGGATGGATGCAAAAATAATCAGAGAGAGAAAAGGCTGCAAGAGTTGAGGTTGTTCAGTCTGGAGGAAAGAAAGCTATGGGGAAGCCATACTGTGGCCTTTCAATATCTATGGTGGAGTTCTAAAAAAAGATGGATAGAGACTTTTTACCAGGGCCTGTAGTGGAAGACAAGGTGCAATGATTTTAAACTGATTCAGTGAGCTGCAAGTGCATTTTCAAATGGAAAGATTTTTTTCTAAGTTTGCTGAGACACTGGAACAGATTGCACAGAGAACTTGTGAATGCTCCTTTCATGGAAATGTTCAAATATTGGATGGGGCTTTGAGCAGCCTGATCTAGTAGGAGATGCCCTTTCCTATGGCAAGGGGGTTGTATTACAGATGTTCTTTAATGGTCTCCTCTAACACAAACCATACTGTCTTTCTTTGAGAACTAGGAGGAGGGAAGGAGTGGCAAGAAGGAATTGTAATTAACTGACCATAACTGCTCACCCTGATTCCCTCTGTGCTGTTGGGGGAGTAGTAGTTATGAGTAGCAGAGTCTGTAATGAAGGAGTGAATCAAGCTTGGGAAGGGAAAGAGACCAGGTGTTGCTTCAGAAGTTTTCTGTTGTTGGCTGGTTCTCACTACACAATCTATTTATATTGGCAATAAATTCAATTTACCCCATGTCAAATATGTTTTGCCTGCAGTGGTAAATGGTAAGCAATCTCCCTATCTTTATTTTGAGACACATGCTTTCTCATCCTATTTTCTCCCTCATGCCTCATAAGAAAAGGGACAGAGTGAGCAGTTGGGTGGGCATTTGGCTGTTAGCTAGACTTAACCCACCTCACCAGCTAAGACTCATTAGAGAAATCTTCTATAGCTAGAAGCTCATCTTCATCTCTGACATAAGTTTTCATGATCTGTGTCAGGTCTTCTCTCTCTTTTCCTGATACAGCACTTCTGTCGTGCAGTCACAGCTCAGTAACTAAGAAGTGCCGTTGCAGATGCTCGCTTTATTGGAAAGAGTGCCAGGTCTGGTTCCCCCTCAGTGATCTAAAGCACAAATACCATCTGTCCTACAGTTAAGATCACTTCAGTGAGTTTCTACATAACTGCTCACACATGCCAGATACAGAGAATCAGTCTAGCTGCTTTTTCATTTCTTTTTTTGGAACTGTCCTCAAATCGCCCCATGACACATGTACAGAAGTACTGCTTCCAAATTCCTACTCGTTAAAGTTGTCAGCTTTCTCTGGAACTTCTTAGGAGAAGGTCTTGTCTGCAGTACAAGGGCTACAGGGTGGCCTGAATGCATTTCTTGGCTGTTCACTGGAGTGACTCGCAGGCCTCAGAATTATGTTTGTCAGAGCTGGCTTTGAGCTTTCTTGGTATTTTGCAACAGCTAGGTGCTTGGCAAGTAGGTACACTGGTGAATGTCTCAGTCTTACAGCTGGTGATGTTCATGAGGCAGACATGCTTTGTTCAGATACACTCAAAGGGCAGTTGTGGTTGAAGCAATTGGTCCCACCTGGCCCATCTCACCACATTGTCCAGTGTGGTACTTGAGTTGTAGGAAGAGTCTAAGCCTCTCTTTGTGAATAATTCCAAGAACATACCAGGGCAATAATTTCTGTGAACAAAAAAGGAGGCATGAGATCTTTATGCTCTGCAGAAAAGGAGTGGAGTTATGTGGAGTTGATATAGCTGTATAGGACTCGTATTGACTAACCCTTATAATACTGGGTAGTGGGGACTGGAGAATTTTGAGTAAACAGGCTTCAGAAAGATACTCAAGCCAGTTTTGTGGGACTTGAGATGCTTAAATGGGCCCATTTTTTCCCTGATAATGAAGAGGAAATACTTTTTATTAGGTGAATAAGTATTTTTCATTGTGGTCTGGTTTATCCACAGCGACCTATTTGGATACTTCTTTAATCTGCTAGTCACAGTCATTTTACTCATCTCTTTCCTGCAACTTTATTTACAGATTTGCAAAATATTGCAAGTTGGAAGGAACCCACAAGGATCATCGAGTCCAACTCTTAAGTGAATGGCCATATGGGGATCAAACTTGCAACCTTGGCATTATTAGCACTATGCTCTAACCAACTCAGCTAATTTTGGGGTTGATTATTGGTGATCCTTAGAAAGTTACAATATTCAAAAGACCTAAGTTATCCCAAGCTTCGTGAAGGCAGTTTTTATTCTACAATCTCTTCTCTACAATAACAGCTAATTTTGGGTTTTCAGGCTTACTATCATGGGACTTTCATTGCCTGATGCCTTAAGTGTTAATCCAGATTGTGGAAAGTCTCCTGATCCTACACTGGTCCTCTGAGAATGGCTGTATCAAAAAGTGCTCAGAAGTTCACTGTACGTACACCCACAGCCAGGGGAACCAGTTTCTGTGGGGATGGCCAGCTTTGTACTCATCCTCTGTGTTTTAAGGGGGAGGTCTCCTTCCCCTTGGTCAGAATAGTTTTTTGAAAACCAAAAAAAGCAGTTTTTCTTTGGGCACTCTTTAGGAGTACACCTTGTTCCTGGAACGAGTTGATTGTATTCTTCAGCAGAGTTTTCTGGCTGATCTAATGAACCAGCATTTTATTGAGACTTTAATGTTACCTTTACATCCCCTTATGGATCATCCCTGTAAGCTCATGGCTGTGTGATCACTCCTTCAATTTTTTAATTCTTTCAGTTCAAATAATATTTTCTAGTGATTTCAACATACTTAGGCTTTCTTTATGTTGGAAAAAACTGTGTAAGTTTGCATTTTATGTGATTCCTGCAATGTGTGACTGAAGTCAGGAAATTACCCTGCCCGTGTTCTTACTAAAGTCACACACATCTGAGATACCAGGATTTTTTTAATGTGGACAAGAAAGTTTAGAAAGATTGTTCAGCTTTTCAAAGAGATAGCAAAAATGCCTGTGTGTGTGGTGATTTCCCTGCAGGGAGATAGTGTGGTAGCATGCTGAGTCAGGATTTACTGCAAGAGGGCCAGAGGTGTGATTCATGTGTATTCACATGAGCACAAGTGTGCTTTGAGATGAGAAATATGTCTGTCCCTGAGACTTGCAGATTTGTCCCTATAAATTCCATATGTGCTTTTGTTTTTTTTTGTGAGCATGGAACCATCACCATGGGCTTCCATGCATGGTGCAGCTCCAGTGGTTCTTAAGTACTACTTTCCTTAATGTTTTACGTATCGTCATCCATCAAAACCAGTGGGTTCAGCTTGGAATGGAACTTCTTCAGGAAATTGCATTCATGTGTATATTCCTAACTGCATATGAGGTCTCATTAAAAGTTACTGGGGATTCTAGATGTGAGGAACCAAGGGGACACATTTACCAGTTGGTACCTCACATGTGCAACCTCCACAGCATGACATAGCATGTCGAAGACCAAAAAACCCTAATCTTTCTAGGGTTGTGCGTAGAGCATCAAATTTCAAGGACATTCTGGTTACTGTTCAGTAGCGTATTTAAGGTGGTGCTGTATATTATTATTTATAAAAAAGAAAAAAGCCCCTTTGGGAATTAAACAGCAAATTTCAGGAAGGATACTTTTGCATTCATCCACTAGTGGAATGAAATAATAGGAATTAAAAGAGAAAAAAAAGCAAATTCAGAAGAAACTTCCATTTGAGGAATCCTACATCTAAATGTGTGGTTCTTTGCATAGCAACCACTCAGTTAAGTTTTGGGGTTGTTAATTTCACACACTATTGCAAGAAAATGAAAATAATAAAACCACCATGAGGCTGCAAGTCTTCTAGGAACACTGGAAACTGTAATGCTTATTCTCTTGCTGCCAGGTTTATGGTTTTGATTTTCTATTTGGGCATTTGGAAGAACTGGGATTTCTGTTCAGTAGCAAGGCATTCGGGGACAAAGATGAAAGGAGAAACTTCAGCAACAATCAAAATTAGAGGAAAGCTCGGACTGCAGTTACTCTCCCTGGCAATACAATCTAATTGTAACCATAATAGAGAAGCAGAGTTGTGGAGGTAAATAGTTGGTGTAATATATTTGGTTATACTTTTACATGTTAATATCACTATAGAAGACTTTTACATTCCCTTATTTCAGCAGCTATTGGTATTTTGGTTAAAACTAAAATTCTTTGGATTGCCATACAGTATGAAAAAAAGAAAGACTAGAAAGAAGATGGCTCTTGAAGTTGAGTAGAAGGGTGGTTGGAGTTTTTTTTGAGAGGCTTCTCTGTTTCTGTTGGAATTGGTGTCAAATCCCAGTCACCTGATAACTCTGTAAGTCAAATACAGAGTCAAAACCTGTTCTGCACTTTCCTGTGTAAGACTAGTGAGAGCATTTGCAACTCTTGTTTTAAATGTTTTTTTCTTGCCTTTTGTTTCCTCTTGCTGGTATACAAGCAGATTCACTTTGTCTCTTCACCTTTTCATTCTCTAGAAATGGTAAGCATAACACTGTGTGGTACCAGTTAATGAATGATTGGTTAGATCAGATAATTTGTATGAAATTAATCCCTGTCAACTGTGATTTACCATGTTTTTCAGTATGGACTCTGAAGATTTTCTAGCCAATAATTTGTACCTATCAGCTATTTAAGTTTTCTTATATCTGTAGGGTTTATCTCTGGCTTTGCCCCTTTAAGAACACCTAATGACACTCCTTGACTCTCTCATCCCTCTTTCTTTGCTAGTACCAGGTTTCTACCTCTAATTCAACAAAGCATTAAGTTGGCTTGCCAGTGTTATTTATGTTGTAATGTACAAATTGTGTCTATAATGGCACTTCTTTAGTCAAGAGTCTATCTTCAGTTGTCTTGCAGGAAAAATCTGCAGAGTCTCAAGAGTAGTGTGCTCCTGCCACTAAATTGTGAGTAGACAGGGTTACTGGGAAAATGTGGAAGTTTGCAGGCAGCCCCGACATGGGAAGAGACAAGAATGTTGACTCCATGTTTCAGAAGGCTGATTTATTATTTCATTATATATATTGTATTAAAAGAAAATTAAATACTGAAACTATACTAAAAGAATAGAAGAAAGAATTTCATCAGAAGGCTGGCAAGGAATAGAAAGGAATGATAAAAGTTCGTGACTCTCAGAGAGTCTGAGCCAGCTGACTGTGATTGGCCATTAATTAGAAACAACCAACATGGACCTATCAAAGATGCACCTGTTGCATTCTACACCCACAGATTATTATTGTTTTTCTTTTCCTCTGAGGCTTCTCAGCTTAACAGGAGAAAAATCCTGAGGAAAGGGATTTTTCAGAAAATATAATGGAAAACACCTTGCATTTGAGGAAAACTTGCTCCTGGTGCTAAATTGTGGGCAGGCAAAGTTTTTCCAAAGATGTGTATCTACATATATTGCTGCTTGAGGATCATTGGTTTCTGACTTTATCTCTTTGGATAAGTCAGAAGTTTTCCAGAACAATCTAGAAAAATTGACTTATTGAGTTGTTGGGGAAGAATTGTACATGTTATTTTCTTCCTTCAAATTAAAAGCAGAAAAGTCAAAAAAATCAGAAACAGACAGTTTTCTTGCAAAGGATATAAAAGATGATCTATGTAGACTATCATGGTTTTTTGTGGTCTTTCAAAATTTTTATTTCAAATAAACTGGAGTTTGACTTTGTGTTTTAAATGAGACATAACATAAAGAAAACATTAAGCACAAAATCACACAAGTCTACTGGTAATATCCAATATAATATTCAAAATGAGAAAAATGTTTTATTCTTTCAGTGGTTTTTGAGCTCCTTGTGCTTGGGATGTGTTCACGTGGTAATTTGAATTTGAATACATGTGGGAGGTTGTAAATTAGCAACTAAATATTGATTCCAGTAGTTTCTTACCTTTTACTCTATTGTTTTTATTTAGTGATGTAGTTCTTGTCTAAACTACTATTAATCTGAAAAATGAGAGATTAAAATTCCTTACTCAATGATCTTTTCTGTATCCCTACTAAAGTAAGTGTGCTACCAGGTACTTTTTCCAGATTAGCTTAACACATCAAAGGTACTAGCATTACTTTCCTTGGGGGGCTGTGTCACAGTTTTATAGATCTGTCAGCTAAACAATATTTTTTTATCTTCAGTTTAAAATTTTATGATCTTATGCAAAGCTCCTTGAACAATCTTCAACAATTCCTACTCCTCCAAGGAAGAATAACTTACTCAAGTTATTTAGGTTACTAAATCTTGCCTTACATGTCTGCCTTAGGGAGAAGAATACTGCACAACTAGAACAATACATATATGAGCGTTTAAATACCCACCCCAGGAATTATTAAAAAGATTTGGTATTGTGTCTACTTGGAAGATCCCTGAAACACAACCAAGTGATCAGTAGCAGTAAAGAATATGATTGGTTCCCCATGTGTCGATTCTGTACGTGCATCAGGAGTGTTCACAGGTGGAATAGCTGGTTCCCTGGTACAGGACATCTCTCAGCAGAACACTAATTTTAAACTGTGACAAGTCATCCCTGGCTCTGGAATCATAGCACAGGAAACCCTTGTAAAAACCTTGTAAAAACCCTTATAAATGCCTTGACAGCAGTCAGGGGAGATTAGTTGGGCTGTGTGTCATCTTCTTGAAGGAGCTACTTTTTCTCCCTACAGTGGAACAGACTCTAGACAGACCCAGAAAAAAGGTTTTTGATCTGAATCTTTTTTTTTTTTTGGACACAGAGACAAAATACTGCCCAGTGAAAACCAATCAAACAAAAGCCCTCTGTTGTTTCATGTGTAAGCTTTTTTTAGATACCATATAAATAAATTACTGGTCTCACAGAAGGAAGAGGTTAGCCACTGGCAGACAGTAAGGAATTTATCCTTAGGGATGCTGCCAAGATTATTAAAATATTTATGTATTGTAGAAAGCAGAGATGGACCCATTATTTTCAGTCTCAGTGTGTCATTCACGTAATTTGCTGGTTTGTAGGAATGCTTTTTTATAGTGGGTGATTTTTGCCTTGGACTATATTGTGAGATCTTATTCCTGGTATTAAGGGCTTTAGAGAAGAGAGTAGCTACTATTATACATATCTTGAGACAGGTTAATTAAATTCACTTCCATAAGTATGAATGCCAACTTAAGGAAATAGAATTTGAAAGTTTTAACTTAAATCTCTTGGTTCCAGTACTAAGGAAGAAAAGGTAATAGGGATGAATTTGCACTCATTTTTAGGATTGTGTTCTTATTTTCACCATAGATTTGCCTTTCTTGCAATATTTTTGACAACTATATTGTGCTGTCATTTGAATTACAATATAATTAACTATGTGCTTTGGACAATTTAGAGACTAAATAATGTCAAGTTTTTGGCTCAGATTTAATTGAACAAAAATATTATTTTAATTTGCTCATATTATGCTTGTGAAATGGTGATTTTTATTTTATTTTGCTATTTAGGGAAATAATCTTCAGGAGAAAATATCATGGTTTTAAATTTGTAGTTAAACTGTATTTTAACTATTTGTGCCCATTAATTTCAGAGTTTATGAGAACTCAGCTATAGAGCATTTTGCCCTGCATAGTCTCAAGCCTTTTTTCCACCTTACCTTTTCCAGTCCTGGTGTTGATTTTATTCCTCTGTGCTAATGTAATGTGCCTGTTTGCTCCAGGTTGTTTATGTCACTAACATTGTTTGATGGACAGGATTATTTCTGTTTCAAAGCATCACAGCCATGCTAGATCTGAAGAGAATGAAATACTGTTTGAATTTATGACACGTTATTTTTGTAGTATGTTAGTGGGTGCCATGTTTGTGTGTTTGGCATATAGCCTATGTTGTGAAAACAGGATTTTCTGATAGAGCTAAAACAACATAATTGCACTGACAGAGACCTTTTGGTTGAGAGAGCACAATGAGGAAGGGTTCAGATCTGAGTATTTATTCAAGGACTTCCTTAATTATAGTCTAGTAATGGAAAAAATTAATAAATGTTATTGTCAGGAGAATGATGACAGAAACAGAAAGTGAGTGATTTCACAATGAGTTCATAGCAGAGCTAGAATAAAATGCAGGAGTATTCCACCAGGTCTCATGTGAAGTATAAATTCTGCTCACTGCCATGGATCTCATATCTTCATTTTCTAAGATGTATTACTTTGTGACAAATCTCATTTAGATCATATGCCATCCTGGGCAGTTTGCAGTGTGTCTGTGTCAGGCAGTGGAGTTTTGATTTGGATGCTATTGCATTTCAGTTAAATAATTGGTGATATATATAGTTATTTAATCACAGTCTATTACATATATGGTTTATTTGTAAAATCTTTCCTTACTATTTAATTTATCTTAATATATTACTGAATTCTCTCAATGAGATATTAAAAGTTTAGGATGCTTTTCTCCTTTAGACAGTCATTGTTACTACTAGTTTGCCAGCCAAGTAAATTAAGTGATGGATGTTTGTCAACATTCATGGCAACCCTGAATATATTTGCTTATCTATATAGGATACTTTTGTGTTAATTAGGTGAAACTATTAATTGGTGAAGAATTATTGTTTTCAAAAAATACAATCTATTCAGACCTAACATACATGCAAAACACCAACTTTGTCATCTATGTTCAAAACATTGGCAGTGTCAGCAGTGACAGCAATGTGTTCCCATGCTGAAACATTGTCAAAATCTCTAATAACCAACTTCTCTGCCTTTATGTGCTGGAGTATTCAATTTTGGAAGTATGCTGTAGTCAGCAGTATGGAACATAGACCAATATTCCGTGAGTACATCTTTGTATGCCAGCTCTTTGTGAAATAGCCAATAGTTTGGAAGATCTTTGTTGAGCATGCTCAGATTCTAATTCCTGTCCTTCCTTAATATTGTTATTCACATAATTTACCTCAAATGCACTTCATATTTGCTGTACTGACATGCTTAGGTGGGAAGCTTTAGGGCTGTAACAATAATCAATATAAAATGATGCATGATCTGGTTATATTACAGAAATTTTAGGCCTTACTGAATTTTGAGTAGGCATTACATTCTGTTGACTTTAATCCCAGATGCTTTAATAAATATGCTTCTTAGCATTACTTGATCACAAGTAGAATTAAAAAACATTATCAGATGTGTGAATTCATTATTATATTGAAACATTCTTCTAAAACCAATCTGTCACTGAAACTCTTCAACACAACTAGAAAGGTAATTAAAGCAAATATTCAGTTTCAAGCAGATAAGTAACCACATTACAGCAGTAGAATCTCCAATGTATTTAACTAAGTTTCTGGTATTAGAACCCTTTGTTGCCTCTTTTGGGGGTATTGCATTGTGTTGCCTTTGTTCATAGATGCACTACTCATACACTAAAAATAACACTAAAAATAGTTCAGCTTCAGCTTCTACAAGCTGTTGCTTGGCAAATCTAGATCTGGTGTAGTCTAACACATTAAACTTATCAGTAGTACAGACTCGGTGTTTACCTATAGAACTGTTTATAGCACTATTGAAATCTAAGAGGGATTTGCATTAATAATGAGGAAAGCCATAAAGGGTGTGTACAGATGTTTCCTAATGCAATAAGTCTGTTGCTCTAAAGGTGTATGATCACATTTGGAAAATCACTATTGCATGTCTTGGCAGTTCGTTAAAAACTGAAAACTTAAAGTTAATCATTATTTTGATAGACTAAGTTCAAGGTCACCCTTTGTTTAAATGATGTTTTGTTTTCTGTAATTAGACCATGCCAGGTGTATTAAGTATGTAATTAAAACCAGGAGGTTTGGCTAATTCAGAGTAAATGAGAACCAAGTACAAGGTCATTATTCGTCTCTAGTGAGACTCCAGAAGAACAGCGCACATGGAACTGTTTATAAAACATTTTGCATGGTCAAAAATGCCTTTAGGTTGCTATCCATGGCTTTTAAATTAAACTGCTTACAGATTTTTACTAAAGTACCTGTAACATAGAAATGTATTCCCATGCATAGTGTTGAATTTGAATGGAAATAAAATATATGATGTATAATTTTATGGCATAAATTTAAAAAAGAAAAAAGGGATAGTAGTAGAGCCTATGGGGCAGTCTGTTACTAGGATGAACTTCCACTGACAGACACAGTACACAAGTGCAACTTGTTCAAAGCATCACAAATAATACCTGAAAGGGAATGACAATTTTTTTATTAGTGAGTTGAATTTCTTGCACTGTAAATACTTAGTGTAGTGCAACAGTGGCAAATTTCCTCTACTCTACATAGTAATCACACCTTAATGGAAGGAAAATACCTCTGACCTCTCCTGAGGCCTCTCTATGGGGGCTCCCCAGTATGGGGTTGGAGTGGATTTGAACTATGGACCTGACCAGTCCAGGGCAGAGGAATTTGGAATTTGGTTTAACCAGGGAGACTTCTGTGGTCTTCCATCTCCCAAGAGATGGAAGGTTTGTTTTTTTCTTTTCGTACCATGTATATTTTTGGGAAGAGTGGAAAACAAATAGAGTGAAGTGTGTTGCTTCAGTTTCCTGTATGCAAATTAAATCCCTTAGATTTGTCATACAAAAATTGAAAGCTATTTAGGCTAGTTCTTACAGAAGTGATAGGTGTTTGGCTCTTGGGGATTTTGTGGGTGTTTATGGGGAGTTCAGTTTTTTGGGTTGTTTTCTTTTGAGGATTGGTTTTTTGTTGTTGTTTTGGTTTAGTTACTTGGGGAGTGGGTTGGTTTTTTTTCCTGTTGTTGTTTGGTGTTGTTTGGTTGTGTTTTGTTGGTGGTTCTTTTTTTTTTTAAAGAAAATTGGGTTCATGCTATAAATATTGTAATTTGGAATATCATAAGTTTACCTCACTGAATTCAGGTGAAACAAGGAATATCTATACTTTGATGTTTTGAATATTACTATGCAGTTAAAATTAAAAGAACTAAATTGTTTGTTCTGTGTTTCCTTCAGACTACAGTGTCTGAAGAACAGACACTGAAAATGCTTTTCAGTGAGAGTATCAGTATCTGCACTGTTTAAAAGTGACTATGGACTGAGAAGTGTCTTAGAAGAGAAGCCAGCCATGTATAAATGCAAGAAGCACTCACCAGAAGCAAATTGCTGAGCTTCATGCTTATGCCTTGTTTCCTGAGGGAGGAAATTCAAAGTGCTTACACAGAATAGCTGGACAATTCCTTTTACCATTTGTCTTTAGAGGTAGGAGCAGAATTTCAGCAAGTCTGGAAAGTGTGACAAATGACTTAGCATGAGGGGATAATTCTTAATCTTTGGTCCATATTCCATTATCTCCTTTAGAACTTAAGCTTGTTAAATTCTCAGATGAGGAAGAAGGAGTACCATGGCGTTGCCGGGCTGGTTTAGTTGTAGCTATGGGAATGTGATAATGTTTGGCATTACTTTAACGTCTAGATGGCTGCTTATTTTTCTAAAGATACCCTTATTTCTTTTCATGGATTTGCATTTTCCATGCTTACAGCTACATAATCAATCCTGATTCCTATTGTCTGTGGTTTTGTTCCTTAATCTTATTTTCTACTTTAAATGAGTTCATTATTTTTGCAGTTTGTCCTGACAACCTTGGATCCACAAAAGTATTCATTTCTTGGAACCTGCTTCCAAACAATTGCACTGCATTCTTATTACATGATAATCCCTCAGTTAATTCGGAAAATAAAGCAAGTGGTCTAGGCTGTAAATGGTGAAGTCTCTCCCAAAAAGGCATCGAAGGGGGTGGAATGCCGTGTGGCTCTGGCGTGCCCGCAGCAGGGGCGGGAGCTGCTGTGGTGGGTGGTACCTGCAGCCCGGGCCAGGGCGAGGTGATGCTCACAGCCACCCTGCACGTGTCCATCCCCTCCAGACATCCCCCCTGGCATCCAGCGGGGCTCTGGCAGGGTCTGCAGCTGGGAATATGCAGTCCCTCTTGCTAGTGTGGCTGTTGGTGTCAGAGCCATGGGAATCCTCTATTTGTTATTTGTGGAATGAAGACTGGAGTTTTTCAGCTAAAAATCAAAATGAGTGCCTGATGAATAAACCTACTGCGTCAGGAGTCTGGTGATCCTGCCAACTGCTTTTGCAGGATTGACTGCTTTGAAGACATTAAAATACACCCCAAAGCAAGCAAACAAACAAAACAAAACCAACAACAACAAAAAAAGAAAAACAAACACCACCACCCCCAAGAAAACCCAAGTAGCTATCAATCTGGAATGCAGTGTTTCTGAGGAGATACAAACATATAGCATAAATAATAATTTAAGTAAGATCTGGCTTGTCTCCTGTGATCAACAGTACAAGTTTCTTCAAATGAGCAAAGGTGAAAGATTAAAATAAGACCTGTTCCATTTTTGAAGTTAATAGAAAGCATGTTTGTGCTTGATACAATGGGAAATAGCTTGAAGAATATTTTGTTCTTAAGAAAGAAGGAAAGAAAGTAAAACGGTATTTTGAAGCTTCCAAGAGCTTTGTATGCAGGGGGTTGACAATTGAGTAGGTGTCAGGTATTTAAGTGACAAAAAAAACTCACAGGGGTTTTTTTAGGAGTAGTTGTATTTTTTTTTGTCTGATTATGCCATCAAACTTCATGTTTTGTTTCACCTTATACTCACCTAAGCACATGATACCAATTGCCGGACAGTCCATGATCACAACTAACCTTTTGGGAAATTTAAGTAGAATTGTCATGTTTGATGCATTCATGAACATGGAGTATCTTTTTTTATGTTTGAGTAATATCTTGTATGCTTGATGTATTCTTTGAGTTTTTCTACTTGCTGTGGTGGTTGCTATTGACTCTTTGCTATGTTTATACATTAAAAAAGCATATGTTGATTTCTGAGGACAAAAGTACAGACTGAAAATTATTATTTTTACTACTTTTCTTAATAGCAACCATATCTACCTGTAAAGCAGTCAAGAGAATTTTGCTGTAAAGGCAGCAAAACTTGTATCAGTTTAGGGAAATCTACAGGAGACATGCCAAGAGTTTGTTAAATGTCTTAAGACTGGTATTGGTAAATGTTAGGCTCATGCTGACACTGGTGCTTTACAAGTTCTTATCTGTAGGAATCATTAATTGAGTATTTCCTGACTGTTCTGTACCAAAATTTCCTTTTTTTATTTCTTCCTTCTAGAGTGGTTATACCAGGCAACTTCACATTTAAAGTATAAAAGGGCTTCTACTTTTAGTCTGTGGGAGGCTTATGTTAAGAAGTCATATCTTACTTTTAGAGTGTACATATTTAAAGGTTAAACTGAGCCATGTTCAGTCAGAGCTTTGTCACTAACCATAGCCTTGTAAGACTTGTTCTAATTTCTAATTTCTAAATTTTCAAAGCAGCCACCTGAAATTAGTTGAATCCTTTAAATTAGCACAAATGTCATGAGGATGTGATACAGGGACTCTAAATACAGTTGGGCTGCACTTCAAACTTTGCTTTTTGGAAAAGACATCTGCCTTACAGGATAGGCACTGTGATAAGTCATTGTGTGGTTCTGGACCATGTACTGAGCTGGGTGCCAGTGGGTGAGAAGCTCCCTTTCCCCACTGGCTTTGGTTTCCAGTTCAGGTGGGCAATAATCAATCATAGCTGCTCGTTTTAGTAGCACCTTCTGACCTCAGTGTTACTTGTTGGAGAACATGAAGCAAGACTGGATGAATGGTGTAGTCCTCATCCCTAAGAAGTGTCAATTACTTCAGGGGTAAGGTAGGTTTTCCTAGTGGTGCTGCAGAATCTCAGTGTTTGGAGAGTTTTAGTAGGCTCTGTGGTAACTTTCTTTGCAATACCCGCAGATTTCTTTTCCCCTGTGTTTCATATTCCATAGGTCTGCACATGCCTTTCCATTCACTGGACAGAAAATTTACTAATAAGCATTCACTTCCTGGTGAAATATCCCTTCATAGAACTGTGAATGTTACTTAAGCTTTTATTTTAATTAGTTGTGTTGTTTTTAATGATAATCAAAATCTATTGTAAAAAGTAAAAATAGCAATTGCTTAATTGAAACATTTTAATTAAAGCAATTTTTGAAGCATTAGGGTTGTCACATTTTCATCCGTGCTATCACAACATTGTGGACTCTGATATTTGTATACTGCTTTTAAATTTATTGTGGTTTTGATAAAACAATGCTTTTGCACAGTGGTGAGAAGATGTGATGCCAAGTTGCTGGAGGCTTTTCTGAGAGAGAAGATTTTGAGTGCTTCCAAATTAAACCAGGGCTTCCTGAGCAGTTAGTAGAACAAGTCAGAAGGTCAGTAATAACGCTGAAGCAACATAAGGATTCATAAAGGTGACCCCTGAAACCTTTTTTCCAAAGATGCTATTTCTTGCTCTTCAAGGATGTGACTTTTTTTTTAGAAAAACAGTTGATAAGTTAGATTGTGCTTTAAAATTAATTGTTGTATAACTTCAGCACTTGAGTAGGTCACCATCTACATCCACAATTGGACCTAATTCATATTCTTCTTATAAATGTGAGATCAAATTTCTATAGAGAATAAATTAATATGATACTCAGCTCTTGTTCTATTGGAACAGGGAAGAAATATAAGAACACAAGAAACTATTGCAATAGGTTACATTGTAAGATGTTGTTATAAAAAGGTTTTCAAAAGCATTTATTGTATGGTTCTCTGATAATGACTGATGATTATAGGCATTTAGCATTTGAAGAATATTGTGAAGTAAGAAAAAATGTACAACTTCATTTTCTAAGTCTACAGGAAATTACTGGTACAAAAACTTTGCTTGCTGGTATTACATTTTCACTTGTTGGGTTTTCAGATGTGGTGCCATTTTTTGGTATAGGTACTGATATTGTTATTTTGCTGTCAGATACACTGTGAATCCTAAAATGTGCTGAGGATACACCATCTCTGTGTTTCTTCTAAGGTGCTATGAATACCAGAAAGAGAAAAGCTGCTGTGTTGGTTGACCCCAGCCCTGCAGAATCCCCCACTCTTGCATTTAAATGACTTGTTTACAGTTTTGCACACAGACTGAATTTGAGGAAACTACTAATCCTGTTCCAGAGCTTTGGGGGAAATCCTTTATATGATTTAGAAGTTGTACTGTATAAAATCAATTTTATTCACTTTGTCATAAAAGCACAGTCATCTTTCATAGATTTTTGTGATCTCTCCCGCAACCTATACTTATCCAAAATGGGATAGTTAGTCTTAATATGTGCTTTCTGCTAATAATTTAATCATACTGGTGTTTCAAATTTTTAATCACCCTGTACAAAGATTATTTTTGTGCTATCTAGCTCTATAATATTTTTCATCCATTTCTTGAGGAAATTAGACTTATATTATTGTGCTGTTTATCCTGATAACTTTTGAGTCATATTGACCAAATTTGACCTCCAGCAAAGGTGGAGGTTTCCAAGGAAGCTAATTTGCTCTAAGTTTCAATACTACTACTACTAATTTGCCTCTTGAGAAGAGGGATCCAGCATGGTTACCTGTGCTGGAGGATGGGTTGTAGCCTGAAGCCTGTAGTCAGCTGTTGTCTTTGCCATGCTGAAAGGTTGATCGTGGCCTCAGGAGCTTGGAGCCAGGGACATATGGGTGGCATACCCAGGAGATGGGAGCAAGGAAAAGACTGAGGCATGACAGAAGGGCACACTGGCTCATTTCTGTTATTTCCATGTATCAGTCAAGCTGAGTCTTGTCATGCTCAAAAAATGTCCCAACTCCCCCTTGTCCTCCTCCCTCTCCCAGCTCACCCCACAGTTGCAGAATTGGTAGATTGTCTTGTAAGGTAGCCTGAGGGTTTCACACAGCAGGACTGGCCCTTTTGGCTATCTCCTGTGATTAGATCAGATTTTGTGTAGATTGAAGCTTCTTCTTTAGTCTCTATCCTTTTTTATGCTGCTCCCAAAATTCTTGTCTTTCATTAAGTTGCATCTCACCTGAACATTTTATGCAACAATTCCCTTCCTTATATAATGGTTTCCATATGTTTGCTGTATCAAATTTAAATATACCATCTTTAAGCTCCATTTTGATGCCATCTGCTTTTTTGTCCTTCTTTGAAACAAGAGAGATGTAATAAGAAAGTGGTTTTCCTTGATTATGCTCTCAGTACAAGGCAGTGGATAACATCCAAAATGCATTTTCACTAGATACACGCTTGATTTTGGCTTTATTAATTCTTCAGACAAAGAGCTGTCAATATATTATTTCTTCTACTGTACACAAAACTTTTCATTTGACTGCTCTGTGTGTTGACTTTAGCTGTGATACAGAGATATCTGTATAACATTTTTATTTTAGGAGAAATAAATGCATTAAAGATGTTTAGCTCATAGGTAGGAACGTCATATTATCCAGCCTGTATGACTTCCATGTTAAACAAAATTCAGGCTCCAGGATGTTTTCTCCGAAAGGTCATTGGAAAGGTGAGGAGCAGAGATGAAATGATAGCATCTCATGTTTACATTCATTATATGGTGCAGTAGTGGGTTGACTTACAGGAACAGAGGTCCTACATTTGAATTCCTTCCTAACTTCCTAAGTCAATTGTTAATTCCTTCTGGTGGAGGGAATTTTAGAAAACCATGTAAAACTGGCAGCAATTTAGCTATTACTGTATTCAGGTTTTCAGGGCTTTTGACTATTTATATTGTGCAACACTGCAGCAGCATTGTTATAAGCAGAAGATTAAAAAAGCCTCAAAAAGTAAAACAAGTTTCTGCCATAATCTGTGCTGAATTTTTATCTAATGTGCTTTAGTTTTCTTAGAGGTTTCAACTAATCTGCATGTAATCTCTGTTGGAAGACACTGGCACTGTGCCATACAACTACTTTTTAAATTTTCCAACATTAACTGCCCTTTTCTGTTTCTCCACCTTTTCATAATTCTGTCCACGAGCTTTTCTGTGCCTAAAATTTTCCTTAAGGCTAGAACTGACACAACTTGTTCTATTCTTGTCTGTTTCTATGGCATTTCATCCTTTATTGCTTCGTATTTTCTTACACAATTTGCTATGGTTGTTATGGCAACATTAAATAACAAATCTGTTAATTTTCAAATTATATTGCTTTCAAAATGTATGATATATTCTTGAGAAAGAGGTGAAATATTTTCAGCATAATAAAGCAAATTAATGTGATAAATTAATTACCCTTGCAGTTTTGCAGTGTGGCTGCTTCTAGGCAACTTATTATGCACTGTGATTCTACTTAGGGAAGTATAAATAGAATACATTTGTTGAAGTAGGAGAAACTGTTAAATTGCTGAAAATACTCCTTTCCTATTATTATTCTAGTGGCCAGGATCTGGTAATCGTGACTGGCATTCTAACAACATCATCACCAACCAGATTAGTAGGCATTTAGTTCATAATTACTAGGATTCCTTGTGCAATACAGACCATCAAATGACATAAATACACTCCCAGAATGGAAGATATTTGGAGACATTAATGTTAAAGATCAACAGAATAAGATCTTTCTCTTAGACTGTATTTAAATCAATAAGAGATACTGATGGAGGAAAGAGGAATATGGTTTGAAATTGAAATGGGCAAGAATCTAAAACTTCTGCAAATGGAGTATAAAGTCAGACTCAGTAATGAAAATAGAAGCACAGTTACTTCTTTTACAAAATTAACGGATGGACCAGGTCCACAAAAATTTTTGTATGCAACTTGGTAATCTGCTCTTTTAAAATACCTCTTCCTCTGTTTTGGATTTTAAAAAAATATTGTGAAGTCATTATTTGCATTTTGTGTCTTTTATTGGAGCCTTTGGTGAATTTGACCTTCATTGCAACAATTTTTTTTTACATTTTCTCTAAATGTATTTGATTTTACAGCATTGTGAATTCTCATAGTTTATACAGTATTTGTACTTTCAACTTCATGCACATAGGTGTGTGTGTGAGATGAAGTTAGAACTATTATAATGAAAACCTTACCTTTTCAGTGATGTCAAAAAAGCCAACAAGACATTGCTTTCTTCATGTCTATAGCATTCTTAAATTACTAACAGAATTTCTGTGGTGATAGGATATTGGGACATCTAGACTTGGATTGCACTCTAATTTCAGACTGTAAGAATGCAAGTCTTTTAGACATTAAACAGAAAAAGTATAGTTTTTCCTCCATCAGACCTGAACTGGCATTGTGTTTCTTCAAGGGAAAAATAATTGGTTAGTGGGTCCACTACTCAATATGTGCTGTAGTTCAACAAGGCAGTTTGTATTCAAAACCATGGCCGCTTTTCAGAAAATGGTGGCTTAATGCCAAAAGCAACTTCTCTGTCACTGATAGAATGTACCCAGAAAATAATTTGAGTTTCAAATGAAAACACATCTCTCTCTTTGAGTGACAAGGGGAGATGATACTAGTACTGGGGATTCTTTAAATAATTACATTTTTGAGGCTCTTAGCATTTGCTGTTAATATCAGGTTTTAAAATATCTGAGATTTTCTCTTTGTGATGGGATGTAGAAGTTGTAAAGATACTCATTTCTCATTCCTGCATCCTACTGCCACATAAGATGAATTTCTTTTGTATCCATTCCATGATGTATGCTGTATATTTACATCTTTCTGAGAGTAGGGTTTTTTCACAGTAAATCCTAGTGTTCATGTCCAGACATGTGCATAACTGGAACAAGAAATAACCAAGGTGCATTGTTAAATTAATATTTAAAGTCCAGGACAGATAGGCAGTCTTTTGACACTTAGATTTCTTGCATCTGTTTAAGCTCATGCATATCCATCAGATCTGTCGGTGATAAGGGAATTATTCACCCTCTTTTTATTCTTACAGACTGAACAATGACTCTAAATACATGACCAGTTCTATAAATTTGTACTTTGTCTGTTTTCAGTGTTGTATCTTTGAATGCAGGATACTATTCAAACTGAGGAATAGATACTCTGTGAGCAGAAACCCCGGTGATGTATTCTAAATAAATTGTGAGGGCATTTAATAACCTCAGAGTTTGTATTTTCATCTTTATTTTGGAAAGGCACTGCTATGAAGATGGTCAAAGCTACTGAACTGCTTTTACAAGGCACTGCAAACTGTAATACGTTTTTTGGCTTTTAATCATACTTTTATTTAGAGCTGAGCCTGTGAACTGTATAGCAGCTGACTGCATTGAACATGGATTTAGTTTGAGTACTGACACCTTGCATTGGAGGAATGCATTTTTCTAGCTCACATTTTTTTATGCTTTTTATGTGGTCTAGGAATGTGCTGCATGGAAGTTCACATTATTTCCTGCCCTGATAGTTAAGTTTGGAAATAATATAGGTGATGCCTTTGGTTCTACTTTAGTTTCCAGTCTGAAAACACCAAATCAGTTCTAAAACCTGGATTGAATTCCCTACAGTTTTTCTTGAGAGGGATCTAGACTAGAAGCTACAGACACTAGAAGTTTACCAATGTTCTGCACTTCAGCATTACCAGTGTTTTCATTGTTGCTATACTATGCAATGGATAAGATTTTATGATTATTTTCTTTTTCTTTATGGATTTTTAAGTCTAGAAAATGGAGTCCTTAATTGAACCCTAGATAATCATTCCAGAGATGGATTGGAATACCAGCAGAGAGGCCAGAAAGATTCTGCTTAGATGTGTTTCACATCATGAGTGCTTGCAGAGCTTGTACCATTCCTGAGTTTGGGCTATGTCCTTGTCATCATTCACTCCAGAGGTGCAGGAGGGGAGTGGTGAGCACTCTAAATTTGAATGGGGATTCATGAACAACATTGGCACAAAAGCTTGTACAGTACCTGTTAGCCTTGAGTAGTGAGTCAAAACTATATCTGCGGATTATGAAAAACCTAATTGAATAAACTAGTGTTGCTCTGTTGTCTGTGAGAAGGCAAATTGATAAATACTCTCTGGATCTTCCTAGGAGAGAGTTCTGTGAAGGTAAGAAAGAGCTGTGCTAATTGTTGGCTTGATCAGACTAATGTTTGAGTCATAGAAAAAATGTTTGATAATAAAATGTTTCTTTGGCTCATGATTTTGGCAGTTCTGGATTCAGTAAATGAATATGCCACTGAATCATTGAATCTTAGTGAATAACTGTAGTTTCTAAATTCATAGAGAGCAAGCATCGCACTTCTCACAAAGTGGATTGTGTTTTAGAGACTAGATTTAGATTATGGTTAAGCGTACTGTTCAGTGTCTAGATTCCCTGGATTTCTTGTTCATTAAGATGAGTGATCTGGTTTTTTTTTAATTTATTGTTGCTTTTAGTTGTATGTTGGTACATGGAACTCTTGATTAATGTGTGTTGACATGACAGATTTTCAGTGATTATCATGTTTTGTATTTTCAGGATTTTTTTACTATATTATTTGCAATAGAGTGGTCTACACATGTTTGTAAAATAAGAGATTCTGTATATTATTTAAAAGCTGCTACCTAAGTGGTGTTATTCACAGATTATCCATTTCTGTATTTGTTCACTTATTTTAGATTTAATTTAGTCTGGATTAAAAGCAAACCAGTAGATGTCTGCTAGATTTAGCCCATCATACAGTGGATTTCATCAGATTCATTGGTAGTGTTTATTTATTATGTATTTTCCAGGTATGGGGCTGGTGCATTTTGACAAAAGAAAAACCGAATCCACATTAATGAACTAGCTGAAAGTCTGTAGTGCCTGATTGGTATGATTTACAGATAGGACTTCAGTGGAAGGCAGCATTGGGAACAGTTAGTAAACTATTGTTTTGGTGTAAAGAGATTTTTTAAAATCTGCTCAGTTCTTAAGCCTGAACAATTTTAATCAATTTTCATAACACTAAAACTTCCATGAGCAAATGAGATCTCCATCCTCTGTGATTCAGGAAGCTGCTGAATGCCATGCAGAAGTGGAGCAGTACCATTCATCTTTGGGTATGCTGTGGGCCAGGATGCTGTTATTGGGCACCCAAATCTTTTAGGAAAACTGTGAACCACATCAAGCTAAACGCTGTGAACCACATAAAGTTAAATAGTAGTCAAGTAGTTCTGGCAGGAGAAGAAAGGATTTCCAGAAAATGTTTGAGGAAGGAGTAAAGAACTTTTGAGGAAATGTGTCTCAACACATTCTTTAAAAGCCAACAGTGCTTCTCTTTGATCTTTTAAGTTGTACAGAAAAGAAAGCTTGGTGCTGTCTGGCAAAGATGCTACAGGGTGGGGGATTGATTCTACCCTTGCAGTTCACTGTGGTCAGTCCCTATTGCAGCATGCATAGGATGTGTGTTGGTGTTTAAGCAAGCTTGGTGTGCTTGGCTGTCATCCTCCTCCAGTCCCTTTCCAAGGTGGTAACCTGCAGGCTTTCCTGAGGCAGGGTTGTCCTCCCTGCTAACTGAGATTAACAGCTCAGTTAAATCTTTCTGCTTTGCCCAGTCTTTTTGAGTTGCTGCAGTTCAGATTCCACAATTTCTGAGGTTTTGCAGACCTCTTTCAACTGATGTCTCAGTTTTCTTCGGAGTTTTTTGCTGCCTTTGCTGTATTTTCTTCCTTCTTCCAGTGATTAATAAACCTGGCATTTGTTGCTCATAAATTGCCCTGAGTTTTTGGAGTATAGGATGACTTCCAGAAAGCTTTCTGCATGAAATAAACCCCAGCAAACAGTATGTCTATCATTTTTACATTTATTAAAGGTAATTTGTTATTTCTAGGTCCTTTCTGAATTAGCTGTTCTAAACTAAACTGAATTTTCTTCCTTATAAAGAGTATAGCTAAGTCAAGGTTTCCCAGCAAATGAGATACCAATTCACGTGTGTGTTTTGGGTTTGGGGGTTGAGTGTCTCTTCCCACAGACTTTTGCTGTTAGGAATATTTAATTTTGTTTAGGTTTAGTTTTGAGTATCAACCTTTTATGCTTCTCAGAAGATTGGGATTCACTTGTATTATCCCTCAGTAGGACACTAAGGTTTGGTGTTTAAAATTCTTTCAGCCTCTTGCATTGCTCTTCAGGTTAAATGCTTTTCTCAGTCTGAGGGTTATTGCTGTGCATGCATTGTGTGTCAAAACTCACTATTAGATGAGTTTCCATTTTTCTTTCTCTTTTGAAAATAATCTTAAATGACTATTGAGGAAAAATAGCTTTAAAATACATCATTATGTATTCAATGAATTTTTAGAATCTTAATACTGCTTTTTTTAACCTCAGGGCTTCTACTTCAAGTTACTTATGTCTTTACTTTTCACTGTATTTTTGATGTATTTACATCAAAAGTATTTACAAATTACTTTAGCAAAACTATGAGCATCTTTGATTTTTTAATTTATCTTTACAGTGTTTTGGTGTCTTAAACAAATAGGGTTTTAAGATGTTTCTCATTCCTAATAGCTTATATCTTTGTTCTTAATACAGTGTGCATTTATGTGTAGATGAATAGAAATTTACAAAAATAAAATACTGTTGTTTTCTGAATATTTTTAAATGCTCTTTTCATGGAAGAATCAGATGTCAGGGAGGCAGTGGCTTAGCTTGCAAAACCATTTGGATATGAGGGCAACATTTGGGTTTATGAAGCTGAATGACAGCTGCAGTAGCTGAAATGTGATATTTCAAGGACACTGTAAGATACCTGCTGATAGCTGAGCTCAGGATGAAGGATTATTTAGAACTGCTTGCCCTGGAGAGCTATAGATTAATAAAGATAAAATGCTTTTAACTTTTTGATGCTACTTACTTGCTACGCTAAGAGCTTTAAATAAAGAGTCTCTCTTCCTTTTAAACCTTTATATCTTTGCTTGGCAATATTTGAAAGGTTGTTTTGGGTGTTATTTTGGGGTTTTTTTCCTTCCCTTCCTTTTTTTTTTTCTCCAAAAGCAGAAGGGGCTGGGGGGGAAATCCTGCATATTTTTAGATCAGGTGTAGTAGCTACTTTGCCATCAAGACTGTGTGGATATATTTTTAATGAAGTTTAAACAGCATGGTGAGTATCCAGATGGAGTGTTTTTCCTCATCTTTAGCTTATTTACTCTGTTGGGAGCTTCTATAAACATTTGTAGTATTCTTCAGGACAAACTGTACAATTAAGCTTGAGATTCCTGGTATAGAAAATCACAGGATATAAAAAGCCACCAGGATTTTCTCTAAGGGATTCCAAACTGTGAATTTTTGCCTGTGATACTCTAAAAGTAATTTTTGAAATGTCTGTGATGGAATGATGAAATTCTGAAAAGAAGGTGATAGCAAATCAAAGTGTCATGCTTCAGTAGACCCCAGCATGCAGTGTAACAATACACCCTGTGTAAATGTCATGGGAAAGAGAGACACATTTATTTTTTAGATTTTCTATGAGATACTAAGGATTTGATCTCGAAGATACTTACAATGGAAATTTACTGGCTACAGAGTTTTTGAGATACATTGCTTCAGTTTATTTCCCCATGTTCAGACTCTTTCATGGTGCTCTATTTGTATTAGTGAAAACTATATGCCTAATAGCTCCAAGAACACCACATGCTATAGTAGGTAAAACTGACGTAAACTATATTTGAAATGCTTAGAATATGATAAAGCATCAATGCACACTGCCTTATTGTTTTGTCAGGAACTGGGTAATATTGCAACAGACATTATTGCTAATTTTACACTGTTGTTCATGATAAGTTGTTTCAGTTCATTTTAGTTCCCATTAATCAGGATTGTTCACTGAAGTTTTTGACTACTAGATTTTTTCCCCTGAGCTTTTTGGCCTTTTTAATTGCAGAAATATTTAGATTTTATATGCATCCTGTTGGCTTAGAAATTAATGGGAAAATAAAAAGACATTTCCCTTCTCTTAAAAACATCTTATTTTAGGAATCTAATTTTAAGGATAGTTTAATGAAAATAAATGACTCAGCTCATGATTTTTGAATTTTAGTACTGGCAGTATTTAATGTGCTCAAAGGAGAGCCCTGGGTGCTATTCAAAAAAGCATGCTAATGACAGTATGAGCTAATGCTACAGAAAAGTTTGTTTTGTTCCTAGTGGTGATTTCTATTGAAATGTCACTTTGTATGAAGCTGATGAAAGTCTCCTAGAGCTGAAAAATATTGATGGTACTGACTAAGATTTAGCTTTGTGTTGCTAAAATTGCGTTCAGCTTTAATGTTATAGCAGAGAGAATTCTACTAATGAAAATAGGAATTAATAATGGAGAAGTTAAATACAATTTTATCCCTAGAAAAACATTTTAAAAATACATTAACTTCTCTATCTTTAATTTTCTCCTATATGCTTATTTTACCCCCAAGATGCTTAAGGTAGCTGCAGTCCTGTGGAATGAACTTTGATTTTTGACAGTTGTCAGTCCTTCTCTCCTATAAATTGTTACAGTAAATAAGGTCCTTTTTATATTTGTATAACTTTGTGCATTGCAACAAGCATTCTTGCTCTTCAGACACCCTGAAATAAATGCTCTCGTTCCATTCCCCATCCCAGTTTTTCTTGAGGCTGATTTGCAGTGACAGCAGGGGTGGGGATGGCAGCAAGTCAGAGCTCTGCTGTGTGGCCAGTGGCTGCCTGAGACAGCTCATCCTCACCTGGCACTGCTCAGGCACGGTCAGCAGGATTTGCTGTGTAAGCAGACATAAAGCAGTTCTCCTCCTGTTGCTGTGTGGAAGCAGCTGAACAGACTGCAGTAGCTAGGGAGTATTTCCTTGCACATAAGTGTGCAACAATGGTTCTCACTAGTGAGGTTCACAGATTTTGGATGTGAATTCATAGTAGAGATAAATTGGGCAGAAAGGCCCACCTTGTACCTTTTGGACTTTGACTAAAATTTAACTTTTTATACCAGTAAAAGAAAGGAGTTTGAAGTGGAGCTCATTCCACTAGAGAAAAGAAAACTCTGCTCAACAAAGGGAAGCGAATAGCTGGACAGAAAAGTTTCTATTACCTTAAACCACTAACACACAAGACAATCCAAGATATGCATTGGTTAAATCTTAGAAGGTGCTTATGGGCAACCCCCTTTTGCAATTGCCATTGATGCAATAATTGTTGTTAGCCATTCTGTTGATAATTCATGCTGTAGGAATTGCTAGTAGATGGAAAAATAGATGACTCAGAATATACAGTATTAACAATCCATATTTTTTTAATCAAAGGCCCCTAATAGGCATGTTGCATGTAAGATTCATTTAACAGTTGCTAGGAAGAATTTTTTTTTTTCAAGTAAACACAACAAACTTGATAGAGATTACTTTTTGGTTGAATATCTGTTTTCTTAACAATTTAAATCCTGAAAATGCATTTGCTTGTTTTTGTTGCACCAGCTTAATAGCAGTATTTCGTAATTTACTTTGATAGACTGGAGATGTGCAACGGTAACTCGTGCATTATGGAGTTAATAATGAAATTTACTTTTATCATATTAAAAACATGATTGGCATAGAGGTTTTATTTACCTCTCTTGCTGTCCAGAATGGATTGAGATTATAGTGTTCTACATCCACCACAATTTTGGCTTCCGGCCCCTGAAAAGTTTGGATGGCTACAGATATGAGCTGGCCAAGTGTGGCTGTTGAGTTCCGCACCCCCTCACCTAAATCCATGGACTGCAGGCACCACCACCAAGTATCTCAGATACTTGGTCCATCCTTCTGGCTCCTGTGCTGGACACATGTGGGATCCAGTAGTCAGGATCTACATTGTACTCTTTGACTCCACGACTTCCGAGAGTCCATTTTTGATCATACTTTATGTCCTTCCTTCTGAGCTTATTGCTCAGAACTCAGGTCTGTAGACAGGAATGCACACCTATTTACCAAGTGCCCCTTTTGGCCAGAATTTTAACAAGGATTGTAAAAAAATATGTAAGATACGGTGTGGGTCCTCCTGCAGGCAGTAGTATGATTGCAGGTAGTTATTCTTTGGTTTGCTGAAAAGAGTGATCCAAATGAACCTGGTCCATATGATCCAAAAGACAAAAAGGTAAAATTTATTGCACTTCCTTTGCAGAAGTTTGGTTCTGGGAGGTGAGTGCATCATTATGTGAGGGAAAAGTTCCTTGTGTCTCACTAAGGGTACATAAAAAAATTAATCACCTGAAACCAGTAATGACCAGAGTAAGAATGTTTTTGGCACTGGTGTATTGTGTTTGTGTGGCCAGGTTTTGGTAGCTGGGTGGCTTCTGTGAGAAGCTGCCAGAATCTTTCCCCATGTCCAGCAGAGCCAGTGCCAGCCAGCTCTGGACCTGCTGCTGGCCAAGGCTGAGCCAGTCAGGAGTGGTGGTAACACCTCTGTGATAACATATTTAAGAAGGAAAAAAAAGGTATTGCCAGTGGTAATTGTGGCCAGAGAGGAGCAGAGTACGATTGTGTGGGAGCAACAGCTCTGCAGACACCAAAGTCAGGGGAGAAGTAGTGAGGGAGGAGATTTCAGCTCCAGGCACTGGAGCTGAGGTTCCCCTGCAGCCTCTGGTGAGGCGACTGTGCCCCTATAGTTCACAGAGGTAGATGGCAATGCTGAGATCCACCTGCAGCCTGTGGAGAGCATGAGGATTTTGGAAAGGGATCTGTGAATCTGTGGGAGGCCTGTGCTGGAGCTGGCTCCTGGTGGGACCTCCAGACCTGTGGAGAAAGGAGCCCATGCTGGAGCAGGTTTCCTACTAGGACTTGTGATCCTGTGTGTGGCCCATGCTGGAGAAGCCTGTCCTGGAAGGCCTATGCCTCATGGAAGAGTGACTCACATTGCAGCAGTTTGTGCAGACTGATGCCCTTGGGATGGACTCACATGGGGGAAGTTTATGAAGGACTGTCTCCCATGGGAGGGACCCCACACTGGAGCAGCAGAAAGACAACTCTCCCTGAGCAGCAGCAGAAACAACATGTGATAAACTGATCAAAACCTTCATTCCCTGTCTCCCTCCACTGGTGGGAGAAGGAGGTATAGCTGGGAAGGAGGGAAGGTGTTTTTAACAGAAGCCCAATTGACTTCTCATTATCCTGCTCTGATTTTGTGTAAGTAAATTTAATTAGTATCCCCGATTCAGTTCTGTTTGGCCCTAGATAGAATTTGGTGAGCGGTCTCTCTCGGACCTTATCTCAGCTCGTGAACCTTTGTTTTTGGCACAGGTTTCTCTCTCCTGCCCAGTTGTGGGAGTGACAGAGCAGCTTTAGTGAGTGCCTGGCACCCAGACAGGGTCAGCCCACTAAAACAGGAAGTGTTTTTCTGATGACATTCTGATTTGTATTCAGCAAAACTTGTGTGATCATGCTGGATTATTTTAAACCCCTGGAGTGGTCAGCAGTGGCTCCTGCCACCTTCCCACAAGGACAGCATGCCTGTCTGTGGAGCGCCTGTAGCTCTGACCTGTGCTCTCATGGCAACTGGAACACTTCATGCCTGGAGCTGCCTCAACTTTCAGATTTTTACTGTATCCCAGCATAATGGGGACAGTCACATTAAAAAAAACTTGCTAAATTCCATATCTGTTCTACTCCTTTTTAACATCTAAATGTGGCCTTTCCTGGAAAAGCCTCTAACATATTACAAATAAGTAATGAGCAAGGAGGAGTTAAATAATTGGTGTGCCATTTGCTGGAAGTTTGAGATAAAGTTTACTATGTTTCCAGACTTACTGGTCTCCCGAGTGTGTGGCTGTTGCCTTTTCCAAAGATTTTAACTGAAAATTGTAGTTCAGCTAGAAGGTTAGCTATGCTTTTATTGTATTTGTCCCATCTTAGGTTGGTGCTGCTGAAAGATACTTCAGCCACTTGGGAACTTGGGTTGATGGAACTCTTTTCTGAAAGGTTGCCTTCCACCAGGATTTCCCTCCAGATCAGGGAGAGGAGAAGGTGGAGGCAGGAGCTGCTGGCACTCAGCTTGCAGCACTGGGAGCTTTTGTCTCATAAGGATGACTGTTGTCTGGTCTCTCCATAGGCAAAGTTGATTTCCCTTGCTCTAGCAAAGCACAGAATTTCAGTGAGGCTTCTTTGCCTGTGACTGTGTCTTGAGAATACATTAGCTTTGAGGAGAAATTATTTGATGTCATCTGGCTCTGGCGTGGTTTGACTTGCGTGTTTGATTTGCTTCCCTTATGCATTGTAGCTCTCTTTAATGAGTAGGTTAACAAATACATCATTAGGTTTACAATGATAAAACTTTTCTCCTTAATCTTTCTTCTGGAAAACTGGGTAAGTGTACTCGCTCTAAAAGGCTGTGTCTGTGTGTGGCATTGTAAGTTGGAGTTTGGACTATTGCTTTCCCAAATCCCAAATGTGATTACCTGGTGAAATAAAAGGGTCCCAGTGAAGGCAAACGCTGCTACCAGAAATTCCATTAAGACCTCTGTCTTGGAAGTGGCCCATTCTGATACTAATTACTGTCTCTTGTGTGGTTGTGGGTGTTTGATCTCTGAAAGGACATGATTCGGTCCATTATGTGGAGTGGCAGAAATGGAATTACCTGTTATTGTCACACAAATGCTATCCTGATTACAATTGTAATTGTAACAATTTGTTACAGTTAACAGCTTTTAAAAAGCTACTGAAATAAAATTTAAAGCCATTCTGAATTCCTGTAGCTTGTGCTACTGAATGCTTCCCTCTCCCTTCCCATTAATGCCAGTAGCCCCAGTAGTTGCTGCTACAAGCTACTTGGTGAATTATTTATGGCAGTTTAAATTGGAAACTGTTTGCAAGTGGAAGTGAATGAATGCTGAGCTCTATTGCTTTAAGAATTTGAACCAAAATATTTATTCATGCAGGGCAATAAATTACATAGGAGTAATGAAATATCTTGTTTGAGATATTTCTACACATCCTATTTTTGATATATTTTCTGTTGCATTCAGTGTTTGGATTATTGCAGGCTTTTAGGGTTTGTGAGGTAATACCTATAGCACAGCAGAAGTCAAAGAAATAGATTTTTTAATTTGCCAAGGAAACGTATGTGCACAGACACACACACATAATTTCCCAGACTGAGCCGTGGCTGATTAAGTGGTTTTCTCATCTGATGCCAAATAGGTGAGACCTTCCTAACTCTTCTGCTTTCTGCCACTTCCTTCCTTTAAATGTCCTGAGTATCAGCTGTTCATATAGATGAGTACTGTGGCTATCTGGATCTCCTGGGAGACGTGTCTGAGATAATTCTGAAAGTTTCTTGGTCTGTGGCTTAAAAAACTAATTTTCTTTATATTTTAATACTCATCCCAGCTGTCTGTTATCTTTAAAGAGTAGTTAATTCTGTTTGCTGGCTCAGTTTCTTGATTGAAATTTAAATAAAAACTCACCCACCACATTTTTCTCTGCTAATTTATGAAAAAACGTTTTTCAGAGCAGAATAATTATGTAATTACATCAGTTGGAGTCTATTCTGTGCAGTTTAAGCTTGATGTCTACAGTGGTGACTGAGAGAGAATAAGTGGCTGTCCAGAGTGGCCAAGAGTGGGTAGGGACATCATCACTGGCAGTTCTCACACACGAGATTATTCAGTGTCTGTCTCAGGCATTTGCTGGTCTGTGGAGCCCCAAATGCATTATTCCTGTCACACGTGCTAAATACATTATTCCTGTCACACGTGGGTTTATTGCTCCTTTCATCTGTGCTGTGTTGGGATCAGTTAAGCAGTGGAGTTGGCACTGACATCTCTTCCCATTATACTCCCATTAAAATCTCTGACACTTAACTCCTCTGAGAGAGTATCTTCATGGAAAAGTGCCTCGTATGCGAGTTACATATATCAGTGGGCTAAAAATTAAATAGAATAGTGCAGGGTTTTAACCTTTTCTTCCTCTGAAAATGGAAAGGTCTTTTTCTGCAAAATTCTTGGTGACTGAGGAATTTCTTTCCCCGATCTTTTTTCTATATGTTAAATGGGAGGAGTGCAGTAAAATGGATGATATTTGATGCCTTGGGAGGCAACTCTTTCCTTCATAAGGAGGAGAAGAGTCTTTGGAAGAAAGCAAGGAAGGGCAAAGTGTCACAAGGAGGGCAGCAAAGATGGTGGTGAAGGGTCTGGAGGGGAAGCAATATGAAGAACATCTGAACTCACTTGGTCTGTTCAGCCTGGAGGACACTGAGGGTAGATCTCATTGCCATCTACAACTTCCTCATGAGGGGAAGAAGAGGAGCCTGCACTGATCTCTTCTTTGTGGTGCCCAGTGGCAGACTCGAGGGGATGGCCTGAAGTTATGTCAGAGGAGGTTTAGGTTGGATATTTCAAAAGGTTCTTCACCCAGAGCGTGGTTGGGCGCTGGAAGGGCTCCCCAGGGAAGTGATCACAGTATCGAGCCTGAAAGAGTTAAAGAACCATTTGAACAATGTTCCCAGGCACCTGATGGGACTCTTGGGGATGTACTGTGCAGGGCCAGGAGTTGGATGTTGATGATCCTTGTGGATCCTTTTCAACTTGGCATATTCTGTGATTCTGTAAGACCAACATTGCTGAGCACATCTGAAGACTCATACAGATCTTGGGATCTTTAGTCCTCAAAGATATTTTGACATTATGATGTTTATTTCTCTTCTTCATTAGGAACCTTATGATTAAGATGATGTTGTATGAGAATGTGCATCTTTTCCATATGCTCTGTTAGGCATTTCTGATATGCCCACTCTCTTTATTATGACTTTAAATTATTTGTTTACTATGTGCAGTGTAGTCTGTTAGTAGAAGTCATAATGCTGGGGTTTGGACTGTATGTAGCAATATGTGTTGCTAATTTATATGCCTCAATTGCTGATAAAAATAAAGATCAAAAGTAGCAGTTAATTCCTCAGGGAAAACAGATCAGATTGTGTTGATAGAAGCCTGCCCTAGATTCATGAATGAAGTATTGACTCATTGGTAGTTGATTCAGAAAAGTTTGGGGTTTTTTTACCCATGAGTTAGGTAGTGTGCTTGTTTGCAATGTCAGAGTATTTGCAAACAAAATAAAGATTATCCCTTTTGTAAGAAGAAATTATATGTGCTATTTTAAATTTGCTGACTGTTTTCACACTGGTGAATAATGTGACTGAGTGGCACATGGGCAATTCTAACAAAAGAGAAATGCAGAACGGCACTAAATTACATCAGGAAAAAAAAACACATAGGCCAGACAAAGAACACATTTCAAATGCAGATGATTCCATGCAATACCAGGTGGAGCATATTATGTGTATATATATATATATATATATATATATATGTAGTGCCCAACATGCCCCAGTATCTGACAAGACTCCAACCTTTGTTGGCAGCGGCAAGCAAGGCAGTGAAGTCATTTACGTGTTGTATGATCACTCACTTAAATGAGTGAAATGTTATGAACTGTTAAACATTCTGAGAAAATATTTTTGAGAGAAAATAACTTGGTCAAAGGTAACCCCCCCCATGAATTCAGGAAATTATTTAATATATTACTTAAAACACTTATCTCTTTTGAGTAGTTCTCACAGCAGTCTGTTGAGGAAGATGCCTTGTCGTTTTTATCAGAAAGTACCCCTAAATATCTCTCAAGAGTATTACTTACAGCAGCAGTGTATTTTTTCAGGCCTCTATATGAAGTTCAGTAAGAAGCACTTGATTATGCAAATAAGTTATATACATGAGTGTGTGTGTATATATATATGTTTGTACTCTGTGGCATGCTTTTTTCAGCCTAATGAATTAAACTCCAGTCCTGTATTTATTTGTGAGTTATTTGCAAGGTTTGCAAAGGTTTTTATAATTTTCAATTAAAGGTACTATGTGTGCTTGCTTTCATAGGGTGTTATTTACTGTGGAGCACAGTAAGGCTTTTGCATTTATCAACAGTTACATCTATATGTATGCATGCACTCCAAGTGTGTAAAAACCCTGCAGCTGTAAAAAAAAGGTCTATGAAAGGCAATGATTTTCTTTTTTGTTGAAAACGGTTTCTAATATTTTTTGTGGAATTGTTTTTTGTTTGGTTGTTTTGCAGTTAAAAAATCTGAGTTTAGAAGAATTACAGATGAGACTAAAGGCTTTGGACCCTATGATGGAACGAGAAATTGAGGAGCTTCGTCTGAGGTACACTGCAAAGAGGCAACCTATCCTAGATGCAATGGATGCAAAGAAACGGAGGCAGCAAAATTTCTGAGTTTGTTTTCCTTTCAAACATAATACTAGGAGTCAGTGTGGATGCTGGTAACTTTGTAAGACAGAAGGAATTAGATTATGAGAGTTTTCAAAAATCCAATCTGTTAAATTTTCCTTCATCAGCAGTGACAATTGCAGCAGTCAAGAATATTCATATGGTTTTCTGCAAAGGCAGCAAAACACTTTTCCACTTGTTTGCCTTTTCAGATGTTTAATGTAATAGAAGTTTAATCTGTTACTTCCCAATCTTTTTTCAGGTGGGTAGTGGTAACTTGGTGTTGTACATTGGGAGTTGTGTTTTGGAGCACCTGGAATGTTTTCTTGATTGTGCAACACTACCGAGCCTTATATTACAATGAATTTTTCTCCCACATAGTAGCATATTTATTATGTAATCTTTGGTTATCCTATTTATTTTATGCCTGTTTTCTGTTGGGAAGTATTAGGATAATACTGTGGAGAGCACTGTCAAATTAGATAAACTTGCTATTGTAGTATAACGAAAAGCTGCTTACCACTGTAGTATCTTTTAAAACTCCAAATTCAACACATATCCTGATTCAGGACAGCACTTGAACATGTATCCAGTCCATTCATAGCAGTAAAATTTAGGAATAAAGTAAGTAATAGGCACATGTTTTTCTGCTCTCCTGAGTCAGAGACTGTTGTACAGTTGTTACACTACAGACCATTCTTTGAGAGAGGATTTCTGTCATTTGTACACACACTGAGTCAGCTGTCATTAAACAAGAAAACAAGTGCCTAATCAGTTTTAATTTTTGTTATTCAGAAGAAGCAATACTTACAGTCACTCCTTAAGTGTAAACTTCCAATTGCTATTGCAATTCTGACCAGTATAAACCTCTATTTTGCACGGTAGTTTTATAATGAAGTAACAGCTACACTTTCTGGATATGTTTTTTGTTTCATTTAGAGTTTTTTTAATCACTGTTTTGAGGGGAGAGGGGAATTATTAATGCTTTGGTGTTTGTTTGTTTGTTTTCATATTGTAGCTACAAAGGGATAGTAATTTAAAAACCAAAGAAAATAAATTGAATACTTATATTTAATAAGTACAGAACAGAAGCAACGTTTAATAGTGTTCTGGGGGGTTTGTCCTGCAATTGCTAAACATTCAGAATTCCTATAGTCATCTGTTGTTAGATTTTGGGGACTCAGAAATGCAGGACCAAGCTCTTAATAGCTTTTTATAAGTTCTTGTCTGGTTTATGTTGTGGAATATTTACTGATAGAATTTACAATGTTGTAAGAAATATTTCAGACTTCGCAGAAAATGTGATCCACTCTCTAAACAATCTGCTGTGTTCTGTATTGAAATCTTTACTATCATTGCCTTGTATGTAAATAACTTCACTGTGATAGTCATACTTCTTTAAACAATACAGTTGAAAAGATCTTTTACATTCAGCCTTTGGCTGTTAAACTTTTAATGGTGACTACTGTATGGGCATCTTCTGTTAAACATTTTCTGGAAGTTAGTAATCATCTCATACCTCTTAACATTAATTGTCAATGTATGTGGACCATTTAGATGGAATAGTGCCAATTTTGAAAATGATGCATTATGTCACAAAGCTTATGCCAATGGAAACAAAAAGTTCTTACAGGTTTCAGCATTCTACAGCCATGCTGGTACCACTACTTGGGTTTGAGCCGTATACAGCCGTCGCTGTCCTTGTCATTCTCTGTGTGTTTGCACGCACACCACGCTCTGACATGTAAACCCTAGAGGCAAATAAATCTTAATTGTAATTATCAGAACGTCCTTATCCTCAACTCTCTTCATACTTCTTAGAGCAGTGACCATTCCTTGTGAAAATGCAAGAACACAGAAGATCCATAAAAATTACTTTAGGCAAGATAAAATGCACCTGGTAGTCCTATGCCTCACATTTATACAACTAAATGTTGTAAAGTAAAAAATGGTATAAACATATTACTGTGTCATTAGATTATAATCATAATGCAGGAAAAAAATAACAGCACCAACTTCCCCCTATTACTATGGTTCTTATTTATTTAAAGTAATTTGTACTTCTTGAACTTTCTGTTCTCAAAAGCTCAAAGGTGTGTGTTCATACATTGATTTGTGTAGATATACACACATATATATTCATATCTGTATATATAAAAGAGAAAATATAGAAGAGGTTTAAACCATCAGAGGAGGAACCTAGCTTGCCTTTTCTTGGTGTGCCTTTTAAGTAAAGTATCATTGTCTAGACACTCTTACCTGCATCCTCAGCAGCTAGATTTTCCCTTACTCAATCTTAAACTTTTCACACCAAAAGCAAGACTTTGAGTTTGAGTAATGTGGCTTTACAGAGTAATAGACAACTATATAAAAGGATCACAAATGTCTTATTTTGTGTATTCTGAAAACTTCAGTAATGTGGTACCCTAAAGAACTGTGTATCCCGTGGGGACTCCAATAAAAGGCTATTTTAGACTAGAGCTGTTGCAGTCTGACATCTGAAAGCTATCAGAAGGTAAATGACATCCTTTTTTTATATCCTGATGTGTCTGCATAGAAGCAACTCAGGCTCTGTGCACATGCATGCACACAGAAACGGAATATACATGCATGAGGAAAATCTGAATGGCATGAATAAAACAAATAAAACAAGCTACTTAAAAGGGTGAAAAGTAGCATCTGATGCACTGTAAACTGGGTAGGTACAGGATGTTTGTGACCAAAGAATACTTTCATAAATGAATATGAAATTGATATGTTGCCATCCTGGTATGGTGCAAACTGCAGTCGGTGTAAGAGCTGCCTTGGGCTTCAGCAGCCAGCATATGGACCTCTGAATCCTCTGCAAGCATTGACATTGTACTCAGAGATGGATGCAACTCATTTTTTCTTTCCTCTGTTTTTATAAATGAATCAAATCATCCATGTTGTTGACTACACATCTCTACTGGAGGATGAGCATCTCTGAAAAGGAAAGCCAATAGAACAAAAAATAAGATATTTTAAAAGCAAGCCTTGCAGGAAATCTAATAGAACTACTGACAAGTTAACCTTCAATAAGATTTTAACCAAGCAATTTCTTGTTTGCTTCTGACTTTGTATGTTTAGGTTTAGTAAGTTAAAACAATTTTGGAAAATCATTGCTTATTACTAAACATTTTTAATAAAAGCTAATTTTTCCTGTATAATTGTTGACTTGTTCATTCTAACTGAAGCAAAATTATCTTAATAATAATCATTAATGTTCATTTCCGTAGTCATCCCTCATGTTTTGTTTCCTTTCTGTGAGCACAGAAACCCACGTCTCTCAAAGTCAGCTCTGGAAAGGATTTTTCCAGATCAAAATAGTGCTACAAGAACTAGAAGTCTGCGGATCCCATGAAAATGGATCAGGCCAGAAATCCTCAGTACTCTGTGGAAGTCCTTCTCTCTGCAATCTGATGTTGCTGAAGGCCTAATCCTGAGACAGCTGAGCATCGCCCAAATGTCTTGGCTGTTTTCTTAAACTGGAGGCGCTAGTGGGTGTACGGGGTGTGAGTTGTTCCTTTGTTATTCTCATGACACTAGAAAACCAGTAGGCAATGGATAGACTTGAGTAGAAAAGTGGCTACATTTAATGTCTCGAATATAATCCATTGCCTGTTTCTTTTCTGATTTTTAAAAATTATTCTCTTAATAACTTGCCCACAAATACATTTTAGTAAAAGGAACTCAGGACTGATGCTCCTTAGTGAACCATGGTATGTTTGAAGTCACAAAAGTTTGCTGCTAATCTGAATTAATCTGACATTTATTGGATATTGTAATTATTTACTACTTATTTACAGCAAATAGTAGCTTGTCTGCATTGCACAGTGTATGCTTTGGGCTGCTTCTCCATTCAGTGTGTTCAACTTTCAGATATAAATATGGCTCATGGTGAATGAATCCCTGCCCAGGTACATGGGGATAGCCTGACTCACTATGGAAAGGCACTGGTGCTTCCAAGCACAATGTGTACTGTACAACTTCTGTGAAGCACTTGGTGTGCATATGGTTCTATCAGTGGGTATGATGAGGGTTACTTTTTCTTAAGTGTATACCTGGTTACAAAGCTAATCAGAAAGAGCATATGAAGTAAGAAAGTCTTTATTTCTTTGCATTCTTAAATATGTGAAAATTCTTAAATAGGACTCCAGCTTACAGTGACATTTCTTTCTGTGTTTCCAAAGGCCATGATGGATGTTAAATAGTTTAGCTTGAAATAGATCTAAGATTATTGAGTCCAGTGTTAACCCAGCACTGCAAACTCCACACTAAACCATAGCCCTAAATGCTGCGTCCAGTGTCTTCAATAGCTCCAGGGACAGTGACACCACCACTTCCCTGGGCAGCCTGTTCCAGTGCTTGACAATCTTTTCAGTGAAGAATTTTTTCCCAGACCAAATTAAGACCTGCCTTGGTGCAACTTGAGGCTGTGTCATGCAGCTGGCTGGGAAATCTGCTGTGGGATATTTCTATGCCAGGCTGTGATGCAGCAGTGTTATGCCCACTATTGACAATGAAAGCCTTGGACACATCCTGCATAGCCCATGTTGTTTCTCATGATTGTGTTGTGCCAAATGGATATTAATAAGCCAATTAATAGCTTAAGCTTTTTGGAGAAAGGCAAATTGATGGCTTAGTGTGAAGTTATTCAGTTGCATTTGTGAAATACTTTTTCACAAAATGTGTTTCTCCTCTTTGTTCAGTGCATTCATTCTGGAAAGGGCCTACCTTTTACATGGTGTGCTCTCATCCGTTTTGATTTGGTTTAATTTGTTAGCATTTTTAAAACATATGTGAAAATTCCCCATATTTTCCTCCTTCTCTTCCTCCTGCTCAGGAAAATGAATGTGGGCATTGTGTTTTAGGAGCATCCCCTGAGCCAAGTGTCCTTTGGACATAGTGGGCACATGCAAATGTCAACAACAGCTTTTATTCTCTTTTTCTATTCAGAGATCGCTGAAATCTCAGCTGTCCTGTTTTTCCTTTCTTTGAAAGGATGGGATGTTCAGATTCTGAGCAAATCTTTCAGAATAATTGTTAGTCCCAGACCAACAGATGCTTTATACTTTTTTCCATTATTTGCTATACAGTCCTCAGGACAGATTCACACTTCATTTTACTAGGCCTTCAGAGAGTCATCTGGGTTGGAGAGGAGTAGTATTTGTCACAGATACAGGAAGAAAGAAACAATTTTTTAAAGTTTTCTTTGGGGAGAGAAGAAAAAGAATATGGCATCTGCAGCTGGCCAGGTGGCTTATGAGGCTAACTGTGGATGTGAGGAAAAATGTGTTGGCTGGAAAAAGCAAATCAGGTAGTCATCTGTACAACTTACTGCTCTGTGTTGATGTTTCACATCTGATTTTCTTCCATTAATGTTTATTATCTTTGATGTTCATGCTTTATTTATCCTGTTTCTACTTTAAAGGTAGAAGTTTTAATTTTTTTTAAGCTTTATATAAATGGAAACATACCATAACAGTGCCAAGTAAATAAAAATGAAAAAGAACCTAATTAAAGTCACCAAGGTGGGGGTGTTTTCTCCTCCTTTCTTTGGGGTTACAGAGGCTTCTGATGGCAAATGTTTGTGTGCATGGAGAGAGTTTGCATGCTCCAGCTCTGGGCAGACATGGATGGAGATGGTTTTATTGGAGGGCTGGCTGAGCTGTGCCCCTGCTCAGGGTGTCCTGTAATTGTTGTGCCCTGCTGGAAGCCACTGCTGTCCTCCTGCTCCTCTCCCTGCCAGGCTGTGCTGCAGGCCCTGGGGCTCCTGCAGGGCGCGAGGAACCAACACACGGCAGGGAGCCCCGCTCTGCTTAGAGAGCAGTGTGAGTCTGGAGCTGTTGATCCCCAGCAGGGCAGCACAGAGCTCAAATCAATGCCTGTGGTCTGGGAAGCCTTGGAGGAGCCAGCTGTTACCTCAGGGACCAAGCCATGCTGTGGTGGCAAACAGCTTTTGATGCTGCTTTACTTGGTTGGCTGGACCGTGGCATGGCCCATGACCCTTGGGAAAGATAAAGTTCCTTGTGTCTATTTTTTTATTGATGTACAAAAAATATTTAGGAAGTGATCTCAGTGCAGTGGAAGAGTTTGTGTAATGGCATCAACTAACAACCTCTCCATGCCCTGTGCCAGGACCTTTCTTAGTGCATCAGCACTATTACTCAGCCTCCCAAGTTCCTACTGTGGGTGCTGGCTTCAGATTTGCCAGAAGTGATGGTGGGAGCAGGAATTTTTCATGTGCTGTTGGCAAACAGCCAGAGTTCTTGCCTGGTGCTGGTACTTGTTTGGTGCAAACAGGCCTTTCTAAAGGCCACAGAAAATTCAGAGGGGATAAATTGGGCACTAAGCAGGGAGCAGCCCAGACCCAGGCAGCAAGAAGACACTGGAAGGAATTAAACTATAATCTGATTCTAATCAAATACAGGTTTTCTGTCTGTCACAATGGGGGGAAAACATTAATGGTATTCACCATTTACCATGGCACTGCAAACCCCATCAACTTTAAAATTTTTTTTCTTTAGGTATCACAGCTTCAGAAATTAAATTTGTAAATATACATGGCCACATGCTAATGTACCTGTGTATATTTTCCTCTGTCAAATGAATTAAGCCACATGTTGTTTACTAAAAACTGGTTTTCTCTCCTTGTGGATATTTCTTCTGAGGACAGATATTGCAGTATCTCTCCCTAGCTTCTCCCAGAGAAAAGCTCAGCCCTCCCAGTCCTGTTTTGCTCCTCTGCACAGTATTTGGAGCTGACCAGTATAATTCTCACAGCTGTTCCTTTGCTGCATACAGGTGTGCCCAGAAACAAGCACCCTACCCCCGCATTCCTCCTTTCATTCCCTCAGTGTCACTGGAAGGATTGATGCGTGAGAAGGTGGCTGTGGCCCTCAGATGTTTCTAGCACTATTTCTTTTCCCCTATTCAGATCTTTCTGCTGCTTTGCACTCCTGGCTCCCAAGGCCTGCATGGTTAAAAAAAGCTTCGCAGCAAATACATCAAAGAGGGATACCAAAAGCTTTTGAGTTGATTTATATGACACTAAGCCTTTTGTGTGATGCATCAATTGATATTTCATTTTTACTGCAGTACAGGGGGGTATATGGGCTTAACAGCAAGAGGTGTCCTTTTGATCTCTCATTGCACATGAAAACAGGTGTCATAGTCCAGAGATTATGGAGGTCAGAGATTATTTGAGGAAGGATTAAGTAGTAGTACCATTTTTCATAGCAACCATATCCAAAAGCATGAGATTCTTTTAAAAGTGCAGCTGTTATTTTAGTCTAGATAAGTTGTATTTATTTGCCATTTATTTATACATACAAGTTTTTACTGCCAAAAAAAGATTAAAAATTTTCAAAATGTTTTGTATTAAAAATGCAGAAACAAGTCAAATGCTTCACTTGTAAGTACAGTTAATAAAATAACTTTTCCTGAAATCCAGAAAAAATTTTGGGTTGCTTTTCGTGTTAGTTGATCTTTACAGAAAATGGGTTTGAGACTGTTCAGAAGATAATGGGGTGACTGTATTCATGTTCAGCACTGCACCAATTTATAGACACATACAGTTGCTTAGTCCAAATCTGATTTACATCAGAAAGTGAACAGAATTCTCTGATGTGATGAGTATTGGTTCAGTATTTCAATAAATTTTCAATAAATACAACTGAAATATTGCTCTGGCTCGTTCCAAGAGTCTCTCATTCCATTAGAAACTCTAAAACAACCAAAAGCAATTTGGTAACCCACTATAGGTATGTGGGTATCTCTCCTGCTAAGGAAACACATCCACCTCTGATTGCTCAGCTTTTATAAACATAGATTTGTTTTTGAGGCTGTTTACATTCCACAATGTAATGTGGGTAAAATCAATAGCAATAGTGTTGTATTAGATTCAACAAACCCAAGAAGCCTATTTCTCCTAGTTAGTGTAATTACAATTTTGTTGACAAGCAGATGTTTAAACAGCCCCCAAATATGTAATTATTAGAGTAACTAAGGAATGGAGGATTTCTAGGATTATAGGACCAGCAATACAGTAGTCCTGCATCCCAAATTTTAATGCAAATTTATTCCAAGAATAAGTATAATTTTGAAGCCTTTTAAGTGTAGTTAGTGTTGATTTATTCAGTCCATCAACTGACATAAGTTTGTACATCTCACAGCACTTGTCTTCAGTTACTGCCTCCACAAAAACCTCAACAGTTTGGTCCCTATCTTTCAGCTAGAGTCGGAGAAAGTCTTATGTGCAAAGTGTTTGACTAAAGTGAACAGCTCTTTAGTTCAGCTCTTCGCTCTACAATGAGGAGCAACCATTCAGGCTTTTTAGAAGAGCTACTGCTGCATTTCTGAGCTGTATTCCAGCTTCTGTCCTGATCAGTGGATTGAGGCTGCTCAGGGCTGAATGGGCACTGTGCTGCAGAGCCAAGCAGCTGCTGTGTTCCCTCATCACAGCAAGTGACAGAACCTGCATGGCCTTACCTCCCCAAAATATTGTGAAGCTGCCAACCTCATGTTTGGAGTGCCATGCTGCTGACCCAGTCTAACACCCCTGGCTGTGCTTAGAAATTTGAAGTTGAAACTTTTGGAAGGTGGGCTCTGATTTTTAGTCCAGGTGTCTAAATGAGACCATGCAAATCATGACTGCCCTGTGCACTTTGCAAGGAAAGAACTGAAACAGTGTTCAATTGCAGCTTTGTTTTCCCTTCAGGTTTGTTCTTTTCTGGCCTGCATTGTATTAATGGCTTATTTTAAAAGCCCAGAACTGAAACAGACTTAACTTTTCATTCCCTATGGCTTTCTTCTCATCTTCTCTGGCAAGATGAAAAGATGCATTTTGCTTTATAATACTGCTTTCTCAGGATGGAAATTTGTCAGGTGTCTTGTTTCAGGTATCATTAACTGTCTAGCAAAGCCTTTTTCTTCTGTATTCTTGGTGTGTCTAGACTGACCTTTCTCTGAATCTAAAGGGATTCCCAAGGAAATCAAATGCACCTGTCACCTCTGTTCCTTTCCCAGCATGTTAAATTGTTTTGGTGCTCTGGGGCTCCTGCTGAGTGTGAGGAAGCATATTTGTATTTTTGTGTGCTCGTGGATGGGCCAGTGCTGTGTTCTCTGCCTCACATGAGGCAGAGTCCTTTGTGCTCTCCAGCAGTGCACTGGGAGCACTGGGGAGAGCACCAGTACAGTTCCAGTTTGGGGAATTTGAGAGCCAGGAGTGGGGCTGCCCTCACCAATGTATGAGGAAGGCCCAAGCATTTTTGCCATCAAAAGCATAAGCAAAATTTCCCTATATTTACAAAGCATTTCCAATACTGCAGCTGAGATGTCCCTTGCAAAAATCAACTGCCAGACCTGGTAGTTCACTTGCCAGGCTGAGTAAGGAAGGATTGGAGAAGGAGCTGCATCCTGACTTTGGCTGGTTGAGATGTTCCTGTTGTGGGGCCTGCCTTGCCTCTCTGCTGACCCTGCAAGAGAGGGGGAGAAACAAAAGGGGAGTAGGATGGGGATAAGGCACTCTTCTGGAAGGTGCTTGTGAGTGGCATCACCTCTTCCCTGGTTTCAGCTGTCTTCTTCAGAGCGTGCTCCCACAGGGAATGCTGAGAACCAGCTCACCAAAGAAAAATACATCCAGGGCTTCTTCCTTCAATAGGAAGGGATCAAAATGTTAAAAAATGATCATGCTAACTGTGACAGTAGGAAGGTGTGTCTTGGTATGGAAAGAATGAAATGACATAGAGAGTAGATTTTTCCCAAAAGTAAACCAGAATTTTGACATGTTCTCTTCTGCCATACTTGGAAAACTTAACACAGGGAGTTGCTAGCCCATAGTCTGACATACCTAGGCACTGATACAATGGAAATAAATTAGAATTTACCTAATGGTAATCAAATGGATGTTCCTTAAGGGGGCTATGGTAGGGTGTCAGTATTCAGAACATTTCCTAGAATGGGATGGAACATGAATTTCAAAAACAGCATGGTAATTTGAAAGGATAATTTCCACTGAAAGTTAGTGGGATTGATGTTCCTAATTCAGGAACTCCAAACCCCCATTTTGCTGTGTTACAACCCTAACACATCACTTTTCCTCACATGGAGGCTGCAGGAATAGCCACATCAGGCCGTGGCAGATAGAGAGGGTGAAGCAGGAGGTACAGGACTTGGGATGGGCAGCACAGCAGCTGCTGGCAAGCAAACTGAGCTGCTGTGTGAGTACTACTCATCATCTTCCAAGTAAGATGAAGAGGTTTCTTTGAAAGTCAACAGAATCATCAGTGGAATTGCCTGCTCAAAGCTACACAGACTTCTGCACCACACAGAACATCTGCACATTGGGTGACAACAAGCAGATGTTGGAGCGTGCATCTGAAAGTGGGCAGCTCTTAGGCTGCTTTAGATCTATAGAAGGAATTGTCAGATTTATAGCAGTCTTTGTCCAATTCCTGAAAAACTTAGCCCTGTTCATATCTGAACAGGGATTTGTGAGAAGCCAGAGCCCATTAGTACCCCTAAAGAAAAAAAGCAAGAGTGGGAGGTGCTGATGTTTCTTTGCACCTCTGTGAAGCTGAAATGCTGGATTTGTGCCACTGCCTCTTATGGCAAATTCATGTGTTTATCCAAGTGAGGACTTACATGATTTAGGGTTGTGTGTAAAGGGTGAGGTGATGTCAGGCAAACAAATTTCTGCAGTGGGAGGTCAGTGTGAGTCCCAACACCTGCGAGATGATTCTCCATCCTCATTTCCAGCAGGGCAAATAAATTCCAGAGCCAGACCTTTGCCAGCAATGTCATGTGATCTTGGGAAACACTTTCTAGACTGTTTGGAGGTTGCTTCCTCCACTTGACAACCCATAATTTTATATCTGAGGGGTGAAGAGATCCACAATTTTTAATGAGAGTTATGTTTCTTAGCAGCTTCAATGATTGCTCTGTAGAACTGTTGCTTTGAATAATGTATTACCCATTGCTCTATTTTTAACCCCGTAAATTATTCTCAGATGAGAAGCAAAATTTTTTTTCAGGAAAAAGGCAGAATCAGTAAAAAATGCTTCAGAAATCAGATGGGAACATTCTTTTATCCTGTCTGAATAGTGTGCAACTTGAAAGTTAGTTACAGGAGATCAAATTAATTTCTGATGTAACTTAATGGGAAGCCAGGTGCATAAACTGGAAAAGAAAAGAAGAATAACATAATGAGAAAAGAACAGTTCTGGCACAACACCTCACCAAGGGATATGAGTGGTGCCTTGGGTTGAATGTTGTTTGAAAGCACCATCAAAGGTAGATTAAAGTCAGGAGTATTGTGGGAGGAAATGGATAACCAGCACAGCAGGAGCAGTTACTCCAGGGGCTTTCTGCTGCTTATATGTGCACAGCTGGGGCCTCCAGGGATGGGGGTTATTTTGGAAGAGATGAAAGGTCATGTCAAGTTGATTTAATACCTACAAATGCTGGTGGTATGTTGTTTAGTCCCTAATCTGTCAGGTAGAGAACAAGAAGCTTGTAGTATTTGTTCAACTGAAAAATGTGGGTTCCCCACCACAACCACCAAGAGCATTTCTAAGAATAGAAATCTAGCCTGATGTGCATGTTTAAAAAAACTTATCTGCACAATGAGGCTCAGGCTTCTCTGATTATAATATTTACTCAGAATGTCCAGAAACTTAAATCAGTTCTAGATCCCTGGTAAAAGATAATTTTTAAAGCATTTAGTTTCCATTTTGTGGCACAAAACTGAGTTATTTAGTGCATTACACACTGCTGGGACAAGACACACAGTACAAAGAGCACCAGATGCAGTAGTTCCCCGCAGTCTTGTAAAGTTCTATACAAAAAGGTACAAATACTGGAGGTATTAAATTTGGAACACTAAATGCAAAGTTTTTTTGTTTAAGTTTGCAGTGTGAAGTAGCCCATGCTCTATATAACATGGGAGGAAAAACCAGTCTATTTTCAAAATGGAAAGTCTGCAGGGAAAGAGAGAATTAGCAACTGATGAAAGCAAATGAGTAATAAACCAGGCAATAATACAAAATCTGAACATACATAAAAAGCTTAATCACAATCTATATATAGATTTTACATCTCAGGAACATAATGTAACATTTTGCTTCCCAAGGGCATCTCTGACTCTCATAATACCCTAGATTTGTACTAGAAATACAGATTCTCTAAAGTTTATACTTTGCAATAGAGCAAGCTACCTCATTTGAAATATTACCACAATTCTCATTTAAATGATACAAGGCTCTCAGATGAAAGGGAGTAGGCACAGCTTTTTCACTGGTGCCACAAAGGTGACTGTCACAGGGAGGAGGAGCACAGGCTGATGCAGTGTTCTTCAGTGAACTGCACATCCATACTGAGCAGATTCCTGACCAGCTCTGGAGAAAGTGGCCAGTTAGTCCTCTCATCCTTCAGTTCTGCCCCAGTGGTGTGTGGCAGTGCAGATGCCCTGCTCTCACACAGCAGCGAGTGAGGACGTCTGGCAAAAGTACTGACTGTGCAAAAAGTCTCTTCTCCCCTGTGAGGCTTTGGAGAGATTGCATTTTTTCTTCCAAGTGTAATTTAAACATTTTCCTGTAGCTTTTATTTAATGAGAAATAAGTTTTTGCAGCACTTACTGCACTGAGCCCTAGAACAGACATTACTTCATAAAATGGCAGGAAGGATGTGCCCTGTTCTTCCTTACCTAGGTATTTTGGGGCAGCTAAGACAGCAACATTTCTTAAATCATTAAATTGTTATTCTGCTCAGTGAAAAATTCTGTTAGTAATAAGCAAATATTAAAACTGCTGTACAGTACTGTCCAATGGTCAAACATAATAAATCTAAGCAGAAGTAATGCAAAAAAAGAGCTACATCCCCTAGCATGGCCAGGAGAAGGACTTGCAAAAAGAAAACTAAAAGGAAGCTTGAGAGGTATAAACCTGTGAAAATACGTATGTAAGGCCATATGGCTGCTGCCTATAAATACACTAAGAGGAAAATGAAATGTTAAGCTAAAGAATAGTGTTGGCAAAAGAAAAAAAAATACTGGTATAAAGCAGCCATTAATAAAATTGTGCTAAAAAGTTGTGCAAGCCTTGGAGAGCAGCACAGCTCTGGAATGGTCTTCAAGAGGAGGGGGGAGCAAAATTGGGACTACTTTTAACATGGAGTCAGTTAAGTTTATGAAAGGAATTCCTGTGCACTGTGTAAAGTAATTGCCATGATAACAAGAACATCTTAAATTTCAGTACTTTATTTATTTAGTGTCTTTGATCAAAAGCACTTATATAAAAATGCAATAATGAAAATTCCTTTCAACCAGTACAATAAAAGTTGGAATTCCTTGGGTATTTCATTTTCTTTAGTGAAATGCAATTTGGACATGTTCCAGTCAATATTTGCAAAATGACAGAACATCAGCCCTACAAATAATAATAAATCTAGAACATAAGATAAGCTATAGGTTATTGAAATGATGTGTTGCAAAGTTAAATCCAACCTTTGCAATGTTTAACAAGTAACAGCTGAGGGAATCTGTGGCTCTTTGGCAAGTCTACAGGTCTCACCAAATAACTTCTCTCAAAGTCTCTGGTTTTCAGGTCTGTAAATCTACTGTTTGTGAAACGGAGATAAAACCACTGCTTGGAGCTGAGTTCTCCAAAAGCCCCAACCAACAGCCAGAGTTTGCAGTGTCCTTTGCATCAGTGAGAGAATTTGCCACCCTTGCAGCATGTAACCTGACTGGAGGGTATGTGCTGCCCATGCCCACCTCTTCCTCCCCTTGTTTCTTTCTTGGTGTTTCAGTTCAAGGGGTGACCTCATGCTGCTCCTCCTGTGTGACAGGTGGCTGTTTGTGGGTGTGTCATAGCTTACACGTGTGCAGGATGAATCAGGGACAGGAATGCTGTATTTATGCCTGGGAGTCAGCATAAATGGAAACGAACTGGCCCTGTCCAGAAGTGTAAACCTTAGCAAAATGTTTCAAGTTTGGACACCAAATTCAGATTATCTAGGTCTACCTTCAGGACCACGTATAGGACACTTTCAGTCTCAGGGACAGCAAGCAATGGCTTGCCAACTGACTTACAACTTGTGCAGGCTGTGTTGAAAATTGGTAAGGTTGGAAACGACCTTTTCCCCTCACACTTCATGGCCTAAATTGGCTACTGATGTGAGGGGAGGGTGTCCAACAGAAATGGTGGTGGAGACAGGGGGAGTAGGTTATTTCACACTGTGTATTCTGTCACAGATCACTGGGCAAACAGAAATCTGATCCTGGGTGCTCAGCTTTCTGTTTTTTAGGTGGAGCTGATACAGCAACAAAGGATCCAGACCAAGCTGCAACATCTAATAGCCTAAATGAGGCAATTACCTATTCATACCATATTTGCTTTATTTTGTTGTTTGAGCCACCCTTTGTTGTGGTTTAAAAACACACTCTTCCAAAAAGACGATTTCAGCTTTAGTATTTTTACTTGTAACTAGATTGAATTTAATTTCTGCACCTCTCTAGTCTTCACAAGTAAAACTAATCAAAAAATTATTTGGAACATTATATGTAATGAATGGGATGGAAAAGCAGTAGGATCTGAAGAGAGAGGCTGTTCTGCCCACTGAGTGCCAGTAGTTTGTTTTCTAGCACGGATGTAAAAAGAGGGCAGCAGTGGCTTCTGCCTGTTGACTACAGGTGTTTGATCTCCGTACAGTTGTGTAAGGGAGGAGACTCAGCACTCAAAAGCCAACTCTATGCAGATTCATTATTACTCTTGGAATTGCTTATGATCTGTTCTCTCATATTTTGGTTTTTTTTTTTTTAAACAAGTACATGCCAGCCCTTGAAAGGATTAAAATTGACTACATCACAGAAGTAGGTAGGAGGATCTACCCACAGATAGTGCAGTATTAAGCTCTTTATCTGTTCCCTTCTTAGGCCCTTATACTCTCCCTTAGCTGTAAATTGAGAGTTTCTTTCTGAATAAAAATGGTTTTTTGCTTAGAGATTCCTTGGCAGAAATTTTAATGGAATTGTCTGTCATCAACACCTGCTTTCAAGCTTAACTGATAAAATTAGATTTTATATCTCAGCATCACATATGGCATCTTTATAATTAGTCTTTTTGCAGTATATGAATGTCAATTCCTAAAATGCTGCCTGTACTGTTCATGTGGGAATAGTTCACTTCATTAATCAAATCCAAATTTTTCATTGGTGCTTCTAATTGTTTAAAGCCTACATCTTCATATGTCTAATCTCAAAACCTTTTTGATGGACTGATACAACACATTTGCAGCTGCACTGGGACCAGGCTGTGAGCAGATCCCTTCTGGAAATGGGATCCTAGAGCTCTAGATGGGCCTCCATTCCTAGAGTCACTTGTGGAAATGTAGTCTTTGAATATGTAGCTACCTGAAAATGAGGGGTGGCCTTTTTTAGAGGGAAGGTCTATGCCCAGAAGATTCTGAAAAATAGTATTATACATAACATTTCAGAACAAGAATAGCCAGATTTTACCACACATACTCAAGAATAAGCAAACTCAGAGGTGTTTTCAGGCAAGTGACGATCAGAATTACTGGTCAGTAATGTAGGTAAAAGTGTTCCCGTGTCAGTGACTCACAGGTGGCTCTTTCAAACCATTGTTAAATGCATGGGAAGTCTTATACTAGTACAGACACCAGTATAGGTGATAGGTGATTTTTTCATTACTCATGTCACAGCTGAGAATTTTTATTCCACTTGGGTACATTCATTTCTCTGCTCATATGAGAAAACGCACAAAGCAACAGATCATCACTACACCACTAGTAGTAATGGCATGGAAGTGGTAACATTTGTATGGAAAAGTCAGCACGTAGTACCCTTATGCAACAGGATGAAAATGTGCAAACTGATAACTTGTCATAGAAATGTCTTTAGTTTCTCAAGTGCAAAGTGCAGTGTCAGCAACACTATCTTCTAGGAAAAAAAAAGACAAATAGGAAAACATTTAGAAACATAGCTCTTGATAGCTCTCATGCAAACTGCTGTCAGACTTGTACACTAATGCAGTGAATCATTCAGGCTCAGCTCACTGGGGGTACTCCTGCTCATATTGGTCAGACTGGCCATAAGGGATTTAACTTTATAAGCATAGTAGTCCCTTAAGTTGACAGATGGAACTTCTTTCATGCCATCACCAAAATCACAGCTTCTCATGGCACTCTCTAACTGCTTCTGACGCCTATAGAAGTGGGAGAATTTATTAAAGATCAGTGTAATGGGAAGCACTACCACTAGGATACCAGCTAGGATGCATGCAGATGCTGTCAGCTTGCCAGCAGTGCTCCCTGGCACCACGTCCCCGTAGCCAACTGTGGTCATGCTAACGGTAGCCCACCACCAACAAGCAGGGATGGTGGCTAACCCCTCATTGTCTTCTTTCTCAATAGTGTAAGCCACTACTGAGAAAATGGAGATGCCAACAGAGAGGTAGAGTAAAAGAAGCCCCACCTCTCTGTAGCTGTACTTCAGAGTGGCTCCAAGAGACCTGAGACCTGTGGAGTGTCTAGCAAGCTTTAATATGCGGAAAATCCTCATGAGTCTCAGGACTTGTGCAACTCTGCCTAAATTTGCTAAAGTCGGAGTACTTTCCACCACCAAGTTGACAATTAATGTAATATAAAATGGAAGGATAGACATTAGGTCAATCAAATTCAGGGCATGCTTGAAAAATTTTAAAAAGTCAGGAGCTACTGCAAATCTTGCCACCAGTTCAAAAGTGAACCATGCAATACCAAAATGTTCCACGATTTCAAAGCGAGGGTCTTCGTCGGTGTTCCCGTTGCTGTCAACAATCTGGAACTCTGGGAGGCTGTTCAGGCACATGGTCACAATGGAGCCCAACACCACCACTATGGAAAGGACACTGAAGATACGGCTTAAAACCGAGTACCCAGGATTATCCAAAGCAAGCCAGAGTTGCCTCCTGATGTTTCCAAAAGGCTGTTTGTCAAATTTAGAGGCATCATTGTAGAATGCCAAAATCTCATCAAAAGAAGATGTCGTACTTTCCTGGTCACTTTGTTCCTCCCATTTCTCTTGGTCTGGCTCCATTTTCCTCCCATGGTAGCTATAACTGCAGCAGGAGTCTATAAAGAATTCATTGATTCCCCAGTATTCAATCTCCTGGCTGAAAGAAAAGACACAGAGTTCACCCATCACATGGAGCTTGCCAGTGTTATAAAAATGCAGCACGTAAGGAAAGAGCTCGGGGTTCCTGTCAAAATAAAATTCATTCTTGGTGTCATCATAGTCATCACAAAGCTCCAGTATTGACTCCTTTGAGTGGCAGCTCAGCAATTTGCCCAGCCTGGTCTCAGGGAACCTTAATAATGTGTTGGATCTCATCTTTTTCTTAAAGCCTCCAACGTTGATGCTGATCTCATTGTCTTCAAAATTCGCTTCAGATAAAGTCCTCAGGCTCTGCCCTGTCATAGTGAGCTCCTTCCAAAGGTGGGTAGGGAATGAAAACCTAGGATACAATTACACAGAAAGTTGGCAAAATGAACAAATCTACAGCATGTTCACCTAGTGATGTTTCATTTTCTTTCTTTTCTTTTTCCCTTCTTTCTCTCTGTCTCTCTCTCCTTCTCTCCTTTCCCTCTCCCCCCTTTTCTCTCTGTTCACTCACTTTCCCTCCCTTTTTCTCCCTCTGCACCCGCTTCTCCCCTTTTCCCTCTTTTCTTTTCTACCACGCTCCACTGAAGACCTTGAGGGAGGCTCCTTTGTTCCCGCGGCAGGCTCCTGTCCCTCCCCTCGCCCTTCACCTGGGCTGCGGCTGTCGCTCCCACCGAGCCCCCCTCACTCACGGCCTTTGTGCCACCGGGGCCGCCCTCCCGCCGCTCCCGGCCCCGCCACACAAGGAGCCGCCGCCGCCCGGGGTCCCGTCCCACGCCGCGCCTCAGGGGCCGGAGCCCCGCTCCGAGCAGCGGGGAGCCCGCCCCGCCCGGCCCGGCCCCGCGGCTCTCCGCGCCCGCCCTACCTGCTGCCTCAGCGGCCGCGGCCCCCCGCCGGCGCGCCCTGCTGCCCCCGGCCCCCGCCCGCCATCGCCGCCGCCCGCGGGGGCCGCCAGGGCTCGCCTCGCTGCCTGGGGCTGCCGGTGCCGGAGGGGTGCTGCTGCCGGGGAATGCCGGTGCCGGGGAATGCCGGTGCCGGAGGGGGGCTGCTGCCGAGGGCTGCCGGTGCCGGGGAATGCCGGTGCCGGAGGGGGGCTGCTGCCGAGGGCTGCCGGTGCCGGGGAATGCCGGTGCCGGGGAATGCCGGTGCCGGAGGGGTGCCGGTGCCGGACAGGGCAGGGCAGGGCAGGGCAGGGCAGGGCGGCCCCGCCGGCCGCGCGGTGCTGAAGGGACAGCGGCCGCCCCGCTCAGCGGCGGGAGGCGGCGGCACGCCCGCTCGTCATGGCGACGACCCCCGCGGCTGCCGCCCGCCCCCGCCGCTCCCACCTACCCCCAGCCCGACCTCGCCGGCAGCGATCGGGCCGGGTGGGTGGGCACCAGGGCTGCGGAGGGGCGGCCCGGCGGAGCCGGTGTGCCGGAGGTGCCTCCGCTCGCTTGCTCGCGCCTCCGCGCACCGGCGGCAGCGGCGCCGCAAACTCGGGTTTCCTCCCCACCGCGATCCTGCTTCACGCCGGCTCCGAGCGGCACAACCTCCCGAGGGGGGACGGGGGACGCCCACCCACGGCCGCAGTGGCTCCGAGCGCCCGCGGACCTTCTGCCGAGGGGCGTCGCCCGCCCCCGCCCCTCTCGCCCTCACCCTGCCGGGAAGGGACCGGGGCAGTGGGCGCCGCTACCCCGCCCGCCCATGGCACCGGCGGGTCCTCGCTGTGGCGCCTGAGCAGGGTCCCTGCTGAGACTGACAACAGCACAGACGGGGACACCAAAAGTCAGAGCAATTCGGTGTGAGGGGAGCGGAGCTGCGTGTTGAAGCCGCTCGCCGCCCCCTCAGTCGCCTGCTAGGAGCCCCCGACCTCCGCTCACAGCCCTGCAGCCATTTCGGGGGGTGGCGGGAAATCGTGAGCGGCGGCACCTCGAGCAGCGGGGGTGGGAGGGCTGACCTTGCGCTGCTGCTGCTCTTGGGGAGTACACTTTTCGTGCTAGCACATGCAGTAGTGTCCAGCTACATGGTCAGCGATGGCAGTGTCCCTGCCCGCGCTGCAGGCGACTGCAGGGGAAATCTCCCCTCTGTTGCTGAGCCCGGGGTGAGGCCGAGTTTCTCGTGGGGAAGCCTGATCATGGCAATCCCTGCGCACCTGACCCCGCCCTGAGCAGGGCCGGCTGTGCAGAGCACAGATGCTCCGAGACAGGTGCTTTATGCCGGGATAACCCACATCGTCTCCTGCCAGCTGCCTCGTGACCGCCTCTCACTCGTGGTCCCACGCATCTGAAGTCCGGCTCACGGAGACGCGCTGCTGTCAGCGCTTTGGAGAGTTGAGGGTGTGCAGGGGGATGAAGACTCCTCTCTCGCTTCCCCCAGCCCTGTCAGAGCCCTGAGCACCAGCCCCGTGCATCACCTTCGGCTTTTTCCTCAAAGCCTTGGTGAGGATGAGAGGTTAGAACGTCCAAGCCCAGCCACAGGTGACCCTCATCTACAAGGAACCCCCAGTATTAAAGGTCAGCCCTTTAAGAGCCCAGGAAGCTGAGTGCAGATATGAAGTGGGGCAAATAAGTCCTGGTGTGTGCCACTGGCCAGGTCTCCGAGAGCCTGCTCAGCTTTCCTACCTGGGGTGTCGTGGGCACCCCACCATATCCCACCAAGGCTAGTGCATTGTGTGGCCAAAGACTCCCCACATCTGGGGACACTCCCACGGCGGTGCGCGGGGACCCACAGCGCCCTCAGCCCCCCCGGAGATGCTTCCGACGATCCGTGCTTCAGGGATGCTACAGATGGTCTCCCTGCTCGCCTTTTCTTGGGTGGTGTGTGCTCTTGCTTTGCTCTGCTGCTGGTGAGTGGCTCCTGCCTGCCTTTCCTACAGATGCCCTGGGTCAGGGCTCTGTGTCCCAGCATGCGTCACTGCGTGTCCGGTGACATCCCACGGGACGCTGAATCCACACGGAATTACGGACACCAGGCTGCTCTCCTGGCCGGGGAAAGCGCTGCTCCTCTGAGCCCGGTCCCTCCAGCTCTTCCCCTGCTGGGGAGTGGCACGGAGGAGACAGAGACTGCACGTAGCAGGGAGGAGGCTTTGCAAACCCAGTGGCACCTGCCCGTTTCCCTGCACCAGCGGTGTTTCAGCTCTCCCGCTTCCCAGCGGCACTGTAGCTGTTGTGGTAGTTCGTGAGAGCCGCCTCCTCTCAGGGCTCTGCTGGCGAGCCGCTCACTGGGGAGCTCTAATTATACTGGCTTTTAATGCCCGGGGCAAGGGATAGCAGGACACAGGACTGAGAAACCACCACGTCAAAATTTTTAAGTTGGATGCCCCACCACGTTCCCCAGGGCTTGGATAAATCACGAAACTTCTCTATTGTAATTTCCCATTCACTCTTAGGAGAAAAAATAACTCATATTTCTCAGTAACATTACAAGGAATAGTGAGCTGCTGCTTGAAGTGCATTCAAGCAATGTCCATATTTTTGCCCCAGCCCTGCTCTATCCTGGGTAGGTAGTGGGGGCTTTAAACATATTGAAACATCTTCAGCAAACCTGTAAAATTATAAATTACTTTTGTCTCTTATTCTTAAATTCAATATTTTCCCTAATGCTGCTTTAGAACAAACTAAGTGGAGATATATTTGGAGGATTTCCAAGTTTTATAGATTGTTCTCACTTTCTAAGTCACTTGGCTAAGAAAAAAAGGTTATACGCAGTCTCATTACTCATTTATCAATCTCTGATCTTATCTGTAACTTGGAAAAACTGCTGGTTGCTTTTCTAAGCTGCATTTTCTCATTAAAAAACACATAAGGATACAGCTCTCACTGGTCTCATATAACTGCTCCTGTAATTAGGGCTAATAGGCTCAGTCCAAGCATTTTGCTAATAAGGCTAAAATGATTCCAGCACCCAAATTAGTAATCCAAAATCCATCTGATTTTTTAATTTTTTTTTTTTTTTTGCAAGGGGCACATTCTGCTCCATGGACATAGAAGAGTTACTGACCTAATGTTTTTGCCTTTCCCAGCAGTAAAACAGAAAAAAAATTGCTGTGAAGAAACTGGTGTAATCTGAGGCTAAAGATATGTCAAAAGAAATCAGGTATGTCATTTTTTGCACAAAATGAGCTTGTGATGTGTCAGATAAGAGCACATTTTGGGATGCACTGGTAATACCCCAGAAAAATACAAAACAACACTTTGTTTACACTGCCTTGTGGACATTTGTTGAACTGTAGAGAATGCAAGACCAGTGCTGAGGTGGGGCTGGGCTGGGAGCATAAGGAAGTGTGAAAGAATTGCCTGTTGGAGTGGGGACATGAATGAGTGATTCATATTACCCTAGGGCAATGTTACAAAAGCTGAACTAACTTTGGGTTCTGTGATTATCGTTTCTGACTGAGACTGTGTGAGAGACAGGACCTATTTAATTGGTACACGTGGTACCACGTTATTTAAGGAATATGAGAAGGTGCCAGTGCTGTGTAAAAACATGGCATGGGTACAGGTGCCCTCCGGGGCTGGGGAGACACAGCAACTGCCGTGTTTGACAATAGACCCTGCCTGGGGTTTGTGCTGACCTGAACTGTGAGGGAACGTGGAAATTATTGCCATCCTCCTGACTGACTCAGTGTAGGAAGCTGCTGCCTGGGGAGCCATGTCCTCAGACAACATCGCCTGGCCGGTCCCTGCTGGCTGCCCTGCCACCACTGCAGCGAGCCAACACTGCTGGGGACATGTGGCACTCTGTCCTGCAGGCACGGCGCTGCATCTGAGATGCACTGTCACCTTTGGAAGAAATGGAACTGCTCCAAAACTACTACATCTGCAAGTGTTAATGAAATACTGAATAGAGTCTAAAGGAAGTTATGGGACCAAAGTCAGTAGTTTTATTGGCATGGTGGGTAAGGTGGATTCACTTTGAACTTTAGGACACTACCATCTATTACACTAAAGGCAGAACTTTAGTCTGAACTTCATATTTACTGAAAGGTTTCCCTCTGTCCCCAGGGCCAGATTCAAATGTACATTCTTGTTGACTATTTCCTTTTGTTCCAGACAGATTGGAAAATCCTGGAGTCTTAATGTGTTAGTTTCAGATACCTTTTAATAGGTAAGACCTGTTTTTCTTTCAAAAGGTGGCTGAGACCCTTCTGTGTTGGCATTTCTATTGTCACAACTGTTAACTGTGGCCAGTGAGTAAATATGTTTAAAAGAAGTAAACTAGCTTTGCACATCATGCTCACTAAATATTAGAAAAGGACTGTTGCAGAACATTGCCAAGTGTATAAGAATGAAGTAGAAAATATATTTAAACAAATTCATAAAGACTACATCCATTTCTGGATATTTATCCAAATAATCTGACTGCAGCCTCAATTTGACAGAAATTTGAGAGAGAACATTGTAGAAGAGGGACTGTTTTAAAGACACTTTTTTCTTACCTCCCCCATGTCAGCAAGGTAGCCACCCTCATGATGCTTCGTTCCTGTCAGTCTGTGGCCAGCCTTTTCTAACTGGAAGGCTAGCAAAAGCTGAGATTGTCCCTGCTTTTTTCATCATTCTCAAACCCCCATAACCAGAGGCAGAAAAGAAGTGCCATTTGTTTATGACTCTGCTCTCCCTGTAAGTGCCTTGACTGACACGCCTGCTTTTCTTAGGAGGCAAAGGCTTTGCACGAGCTCTGTGGCATTTGCAGGATAAAATGGGGGAGGGAGGAGAGTCACTGTACTAAGCTCTAAGTTTACAAGGCAGTGATAGCCATGTCTGAAAACAGACCTTGACTGTGACACAGTGGAACTCAGTGGACCACAGAGAGACCATCTGGCAGCTGAAGAAACTGAACCATGTACTGATCATGAATGAAACATTTCTTTTGTCTGACAGCACCTCAACAGAGTGGCAAATAATGATCTTTTGTGTGCAGTGACTGCATGAGCATTGGAGTTTGACTGTGATGACTGTGGTATTCTGCCTTTTGTTGTGAGTTGACCTCCTTAGTCACTTCTGTCTGCTCCACCTGATTCTTTACTGTGAGGGACATGTGGCAATATTTGCTTTTGCAAGCCCAGTGGGGAGTATTGTCTTCCTTAATTAAAGCACTACATCCCAGAATCATGGGATGTAAGGCAAAAAAATAAAAAAAGAAAAAAATATTAGATAATTGTGAATTTATTTTAGATAGATTGTAGAATTTCAACCTTCTGTCCCCTACTGAAAACTGATATCTGAGATGGGTGAGATGAGCCTTACCTGCAGACCCCAGACTCCAGCTGAGCTGCAGCAGTAAACATTGCCAATAGCAATGAGCAGTGGGAAAGAGGGGGTTTAGAGCTGCATTTTTGGATGTAAAGATGACCAAATGCAGTGCAATGGTCACTTTCACAGTGGCATGTGTTGCAGACAGCAATGGGCATGGCCTTTTTAATATTTGTCTGAATGGAGGTGGGGAGAAAGAGGGTCTTGCTTGGATGCAGGTTATGGCTATTAGTTCTAAAATGTGACTAAAAAGCCTAGTTCTGTTATGCCAGTCAGCTGACATGGAGCACTGAAAGGTTATTTCGCTTGCTTTTCAAACTTACTTATTTGAACTTACCCAAGTTCCTACTTGGAAACACAGTATTCAAAGAAAGCATGAATATGAGAAAACCCCTTCTAGCTTACAGCTGTTTCAGTGTGGGAGAAAAACTGATTTTGATTATGAAACCAGCATGCAGAAGGGCAGGAGTAGCCTCTCAGCTGGGTGACCCAGCCTCAGACTGCTCTCACTGCCAGCCCTGAGCAGCAAAGGGCCATGCCGTGCTTTACACTGGTTTGTAACCTCCGGGCCAGGTTGTTTGGCGTTGCAGTGCTGGGCCAGCTCCAGTGTTTTACCATTGCCTTACATGTGGATCACTATTATCTCCTCTCTTCTGCCTGACATTTTTGGGGGAGTTTGGTGCTAGGAGATTCTTAGCTAATCCTGTGTTTTTCAAATAAATAGGAAGAACATTGAAACTGTGTTGGTAACAGCTAGAAGAGACTGCTTCTGCTGCCAAACACAAATTCTTGATCCATTGACTCTCCATCCTGACTTCTTGTACGAGTTTCTGCTGGGTGTCCAAATCTTTTCTTCCATTTAGTCACCCCATACAGCACCTACCCAGGCATGACACCTGGCTCACTGCCCTTGCCTTTTGCTGCCCAGCCTCATCACTGGGGAGATTGGCAAGGATGGACTGATCATTTCATGGCCAGCACATCCACAGAGTGTGAGGCCAGTCTGCAAGGGGCCAGGTAGAGCTTGGAATCATAAGCATCTTTACTAACCTTAAAACAAATTAGAGAGCATAAGAGAATCTTGCTCTTCATCTGTCCAAATGCATTTATTTTGCAACTGAAAACCTTAATGCCCAGCTAGATCAATGAGTGAGATAAAACAAAGAAGCAAAGGAAATGGAAGGCAGCGTTCCCTGCACCTCCCAAAGGTTGTTTCTACAGGGAGAGGGCAGAAGATGTGCTTTTTGCTTTCCATGTGTGAGTTGCCACTGCCAAGCCTCCCTGACTGCTCAAACAATGACACAATAGCTTGATGATACAATATCTGGTCTCTATTACCATATTTTAGCTTGAGAGAAAGCTTTACTAGCTCTTCAGATAAGGCCATAGAGATTTAACTGGAAAGATTTGGGACAGCTGACTTAATTATTAAGACCCAGTTCTGACTACAGAAGACCATCAGGGGCTCCAGCCTCCTTCATCCCAATATCTGTGCAGCTGAGCACAGATTCAGAAGCTACTGTTTCTTGGCTTCTAAAAAAAGGTCTCAGCTTCTAAAATATGAAATATTACCATTGTCTGTTTTTTATGAAGGTACCCAACATCAGATCCTTTGATTTATCTTTGTGCTACTTGTAAAGGATTAAGTTGTTACCCTGAGGGCTCTGGTGTTCACAATTCTTCAGTATCCACTTTATTCATGCTGGTTGCTTCATCAAGAGAGGAGCAATGTTTGCCTCTGAAGTCAGCCTGAGTGTAGAGAAACCTTAGGATCCTGGGTGCCTAAAGAAATAGCAGCATGGGTCTGAAAAGGAGTGGTCCCAAAGTGGCAGTACAGGAATATGCAGCCTAGCATCCCCAAAAAGGAGTGAGTGAAAGCACATCACACTTAACTGGTTTCCTGAAGCTTCCCAAAGCAGGCACTGTGAATAATTTCTCTCAGTTTGTGTGAACCATTCACCACTGCCTCATAAACCACCATGTGCAGAGTTTGCCAGCTGAGATAAAGGTAAATCAATCTCTCCTTGAGATGTTTGTAGCACACTATCTGGAAGATATATGGCCATCACATGTTGCCAACAAAATATATTTCTGTACTGTTGCTGCCTCTTATTGCCTCCAGCAGCTTTTTTTTTCTTTTCCCTCTCTTTTTTTTCTTTTTTTTTTTTTTTTTTTTGTAACAGCTCAAAGAGAAAGATATGTGCTGTACCAAGCCTTACTGGGATTGAGATAGTGGTTTGGGTTTTTTTTAAATTCTGTTTAGTGAAAAACAATCAGCCTTAACTGCATACACAGCAAAAAAAAAGAATTTAAAAACTTTTTCATAATCTGCATAATGTTTATGTCCCATATTTTAGAATGGGTGCCCTCCGCCTATTTAGAAATAAGAGCAAATTATTTGCAGTACCAGTTCTATCTTGGAGTCATTCACTGTAACTTTGCCATGGCAGTACCTTGCTTGAAATGTATCTCAAAAGCAGTTTGGTCTGTAATTTATCCTAAAGGTCAGACTTGCCTACCTAAATATCTGATTGAGACTATGTACATTCTTATATGCTTCCAAAAAAATTCTGGTTATAAAGAGGCCTCTCACTATTGGATGAAGGATAAAGAAACTATTTCCTTTGGATTTGATTCACTATGATATTTTTGGATCATATTTAAAGCAAGAACAGGCCAATTAAAAAAAAAAGAATCAGCAAATAAGATTGTAATTAATGTTTCCCACTGTTCCCATTGCTATCGTGGAACAAAAGGTTTTAAAATTTCTGAAACATGTTGGGACATCTGTGCTCAGTTTCTATACACAATGCAGAAAGTCCAAAACATCATGGGAAACCTTATTCTGAAGGGATGCCAGTCCAGATCCATGCTCTGAAGAGTTTCATATGGTTCAGATCAGTTTATAAAAAAAGCCTCTGAACTGTTTTATCCTTAGCTAACATGATTTTAAACTTCAAATTTTTAACCTCTATTCAAGAAAGCACTTAACAATATGCTTAATTATAACCCCCTTCTGGTTCCCAGAATCATGCTTTTCTTCAGTCTCCTGGAGTTTGTTATTCCTATAATAAAGAGTGAGAGGAAATAATGAAGTAATTTTTTTCAAGAGCATATACTATAGAATTATGAGAAAACAGCAGTAGTTTAAACTTCACCATTTGGTTTGCTGACTGATTCATTTGGTATACAGTCAAGTGAGGGCCAGCATGTTGTGAGGAAAACCTGAATTTTGTTTTATTTGTTTTTCTTTTGAAGCTGCTGCTTTGTGGAACAATTCTGAAAATCACTGCAGTCAGAATATTACACTAACCAGCTGCAGATCAAAGCCTTCACTGAATCTAGGTCAGGTCTAATTTGTGAAGCTCACAGAGTTAGTCACTATGGCAGCTTTCTGAAAGGTACAGATGGAGAATCCATGAGCTGTGGGAACAGAATTATGGGCCTTCTCCTCACCATCAGTTTTAATGCAGTTTGTTTTATTTCCTTTTCCAGGAGTTCCTTTTTTTAGAGTTCCTAGTAAAAGAGAGATTAAATGTGACAGCCACATCTGTTTTAGGAAATTCCTGAGGAGATATCAGATTGGTAGCTGGCTCAAGCAATGTTAAAAGTGAACGCTTCTGGTCTGAGCAGGTGGTCTATGAACGTTATGAAAAATCTGTAGCCTTTTATAGTGACTTTTATCTCAGGATCTCAAAGCACTCTGTAAATAGCAGTTGATCAAGTCTTACAATATCCCTGGGAGGTGATCACTGTAATTGAAGGGAGTGGGTTTTATGGCTCACAAGTTTGCTGTTGGCTGTGAAATCCTATTTGTGACTCACACAATCTGCCACAAGTAGAGCAGATGTATTGCTGCTGTGCCTGGGTATAAGAGCTGCTTGAGAGGCAGCAGTGCCTTTGCCACTGGCACACAGGTTTTTCTTTCCTGCTGGTCTGCTTCACTGTCCCTTGTTCTCCCATCCTCATTTCCTGGTACCCCCTGTCAAGTGACGCTGCTTTTGTAAGTCATTTTGAGCAAATATTTTCTGGAGAGTGCTTGCCATAGATACATGCTCTGCAGATTGTTTTCCTGCAGTTCCTAAGACAAAACAATGATAAGATGTACTTCAGCTAGTCTTTTCCCAGGTGTAGTGGGGGAAATGCAACTGGGGCTCTCCCTTTGCAGTATTGTTTGGGTTAATTTGAATGGGTTTAAAATTTAAACTTAGCACCACAGAGACCACACCAGACCACACCAGTAGTCAGAGAACATCTGTCTGAACAAGCCCCAGCAGACAGGAGAAGCTGTCTTGTAAAGGATTCCTCTCTGACCTACAGATGGGCTGGAGCATAGGCATCACCAAGGGCAGGTTTGCTTCAGTGAATATTACTTCTGTAATTTACAAGAATCAATGAACAGGCTTATTTCAGGGTATGGTCAGAATAGGAAAAGTAATTTTTTTGTGTTGGCATCCACATATATGTATGTAAGCACTGCTTACATGGTAACCACTAATATTTAGAATTTAGGACAAGACTTTAATACAAAGTGAATCTTCCCATGGCTTGTTTGTTTGGGTTTTTTGATTTTTTTGGGGGGGGAGTTAGTTTGGGTTTTTTTGTTTATTTTTCCTATAGCAATAGAGGCTATTTGCGTAGAGCATACCTTGACTTGCACTGAACATGCTTAAAATTCAGTCATATTCTAGCTCTAAGTGTGACATCTTGAGATGTTGATGTTTGGGCCCTCCAAACACAGTGTTCCTTCCTTTAGTAAAACCTGGATGGAGGGCATGGATGGATGAAGATCAGTATTTCCAGATGAAAATACATGCAGTTGCTTGGATAAGGACATGAGACTTTGTTGTTTGTGTGATAACACTCAGATTATAAATATCAGCTTTTGACAGTGTTGACCCACAATCCATGATGTTGGCTGGAAAATCATCACCATTTGTTGTTTTAAGTACTCTGGAAAGTTTGGTAGCCATCCAAGGCTGAATGCAGAGTACTCACCACTGTTAGTCTGGAACTTGTTCTGCATATTATACCTCTTAGTATAATAAGGTTAATAATACCAACTCTATCCCTAGCCAATATTTATAGCACAAAGAAATTCTCAATTGCAAAGATATTTGAGGGCTTTAGTATTACACCAGAGGATAACTTGACATTCAAGTGGTTGTAATTTTTCAATTTGCTTTGTAAAGGACTTTGCCTTCCCATTCTCACAGCAGACAGCACATCTGGATCTCCACCCTGACAGTGACCTTGGATATTGCCATACTATACACATTAAACAAACATTATTATTAATAATAATAAAATAATTAAATAAATAATTATTAAATAAACATAATTATTGCTAAAAAAGTGGATAGGTTATGTCTTCCCTCGATTTGTTGCTTAAAAGATATCCATAGGCATGTGTTGTTCCTAATCTACAGCTACCAACAGATTAATACAATGATCAGTGTGTGAAAATTGTTTCAGCTGTTGGAAAGGATTCTCAGCTCTTTTAATGCAGTGACACTAAGTGCAAGTGCCCTAGTTCAGCTCTTGCATTTTGGCTATATCACAACATTTGTTTTAGAAAAATGAATTGAATGGTGAGATGGAATGGAAAACAACCTGGAAGAAATTGGAAATTTTACTGGGGCAGAGGAGGAAATCAGGAAGTTTACTATTGCAAAAGTTTGTTTGGTACCCTAAAAAGGGGAATAAGGAGAAGAGTTTATCGGAGATTAAAATGTGTAATAGCAGGCAAACCTTTGTATACTCAGGGTCTCAATTTCTCAACATAGCAAACAGGAACATAGAAACATATGTGGTCAGCAATAACACTCATAAATCTTAAGAGATTATGTGTTCCTAAAGTAAGACTTCAGACTGATCTATTTTGTTAAGTGCCAAACTTCAGCATGATTCAATCAAGTTTTGCTTAATCGGAATTTATTTACTCTTTGTGATGATGAATCACTGAACATATCTGTAGTCCAGTCTGTTGAACTAATTTATCAGGTATTTTGATGGACTGGTGATTTGCCTTCCCTGAATGTTTCATGGTTTATTTATTTATATCATCTGGATTGTGTAAAACAAGAACTGGAGTTCTGCTAAGAATTAAACATTCCTCAGTGATGCCTTTAGTAACAGAAACACTCTCTAGATAGGTAGTCTTGTTGCAATACTAGGCAAACAACTAAACCAGGAAAACTCTTATCTACAGATCCAATATCACTAAATAAAGTAATTTTGTGTATTTTTTATGTTGATTATAGATTCAGGGTGGATTTGTATCAGAGACACAACCTGGCAAAGATGAAGGGACAATAGTGGTGAGGTTCCTCTGTGCAGGACACAGGGATTTCCTGGAGGCTGGCCCAAGAACACAGGTCATCCCAAGGAGACAGAAGACATGGGGGAGTTGCTCACACAGCCCAATTAACATGTGCAGAGAGGCATCTCACACTGGCTGTTCCCTGGCTCTCATGGGTAATGATAGTATGAGACAGGCCAGGCTGGACTTCACCCTAAGTTTGACAACATATGGACATTCCCCAAAATGTGCTTGAATTGATGTTCTCTACTGAGCCATGTGCCACCGTGACCACACTGCTGTGGCTGCATGCTAACCTCAGAATAGCTACAAGCAGCTGGCAGGTATGTGGCTTTGGCCTTCTCTTTTCCAAGGGAATAGATCTCATCAGGTATTTTTTGGAAAAACTTCCAACTCTCCCCTTGTGAAAGAGTCAAAGAATAAACACATGGAAGTGCAAATTATTTCCCAGAATGGAAAGTTCTGATTTTCTGTACGTACAGACGCAGAATAAGAATCCTCTGACTCCCAAAGAAGTGCAGTCTGCTAGGTCTGGGCTTCCCAGTGCGGGAGATATGGATGTACCTCAGGTGACTCCAGTGAAGGGCCATTGAGATGTTTAGGAGACTGGAGCACCTGGCATGTGAGAAGTTGTGAGAACTTGGGCTGCTCAGTCTGGAAAAGAGAAGGCTCCAAGGGATCTCAGATTGTGCATAAAACAGCTGATTGGGTAAAGAGATGAATAAAAGATGCAGCCAGACTCTTATCAGTGATGCTCAGTGACAGGACTAGAGAAAGTAGGAAAAAGCTGAAATACAGGAAAGTAACTAAAACATAAGAAAAGAAAATATGTAATGCAAGGGTAGTCAAGTGCTGCCACAGACTGCCCAGAGAGGTTGTGGAGATATTCAAAACCTGATTGAACATAATCACAGGCAACATGACCCTGATTTGGGCAGGGGATTGACTGGAGGCTCCCCAGAGGGGCTCCAGCTTCAAACATTCATCAGATTAAATTAAAAATCCTAAGTATTAGTGCAGATTTTCCTGAGAATTTATAGTAGCAGGCAGAGCATTTCAGTTTCTCAGCTGAGGGCGGAAAAAGAGGTAGAGATGTGATTCAAATACCAATTAGATGTGCTTCATTAGCTCCCATTCAAGGGCTGGTGTTTCTGCCATAGCACTGAACTGGATCAGTGGCATCAGATTTTGATCCCTTTGCTTGTTGTTGCTGCTTCATGGGCTACATCAGCCCTGGTCTTTGCTGAAAGCCTTCCTTAGAATAGTCTCATTTAGGGATGAGACTAGTCTAAGGAAATCTCACTAGAAACAAAGAAATTATCAACATCTGATGTTATATGGATTTATGACATATGTCACTGGAGCTGAAAGTAGCAATAGACAAAATCTTGGGTTTTTTTCATCTGATACTTTCTTCTGGCCTTAGAGTATACTGAATTGTTCTGTAGGCCAGCTGGCCCTAAATAACAAAGCTAATCAGTTTGTATCTGAGGATAAAATTCTCCTGAGATATCTCAAACATGTTTGGCATGTTTAAACACATCCTTTCAACTTGTCATCTTCCACACAGCTTCTAAATGATGCTAATAATAATATCATTTATTTTGCATGATTGGGTCCTGTGATTCTTGCTTCTATATCCCAAATGCAATACTTCCAATCCTAGCTTCTTCTCTTCTGCAGGAAAATGCATAAGACTTCTTCTAGTTATCTAGATATTTAGAGCCAGAAGACTGAGACCCATTGATGTACAGGCCTAAAGTTAATAAACAACCAGAGGTACTTCAGATCTAATTGCTTTATTGGTGCTTCTGTGTTGACTTTGATTGTGGTAAGAGATTCACACTGCCAAAAAGAAGAAATGAGTTGGGCCTTTATGTACAGATGTGCATTACAACATTTGTGAATTTTTAACATGGGAAAACAGCCATCTTTAAATTAAAAAAAATGTACAACAGTGCTGTTACTTATTTGAAATTAACTCTTTAGAGTAATTAGAAGTATATAAAACCTGTAGAAGGTCAGAATGGAATCTATGCTTTCAGTCTTATTTTAGATTCAGAAAAGCAGCACAGGAACTAAGCACAGTTTCAGGAAGAAGGTACCTAGCTTTCCTATCCAGATACAAACCACCATGGGTTATTTGGCCCTTACATCTATGGAGACTGTTTTACCCAACAGACCCTCTTTTAACAAAATGGCTTTGGTTTTTTTTATATCTGGAGGAAAGCCAATATGCTGGTATACCTATAAAATGAAGCTAACCTGAGGGATGAAAACTGGAGTAACAGCAGGAGGTTTGTCTGAGGACCACCTTTTTCAAGGAAAGAGGTGCCATGTTTTTCCTGTGGAATGCAGGAGTCATGTCTGAAGTCATGCAATTGCTGACACCACCTGAGGATAGCAGAGTATCAGTATCAGCACTTCTGCCCCCGTCTCTCCTCTCACCCGCTGAACTGCGATGAGGAGACAAAAGTTCCAGCTCTGCTGTTTACCCAGCTGTGGAGCAGCTGGTTCCATGTGAAGAATTTGTCTTTCCAGTTTGCTTTTGTAAAAGCTTAAGAAACTCCTTGAAATGATAAAAAAAAAAAAAAAAAAAAAGCCCAACCCAGAAAAGACCGTAATATTTGCCAAGCAAGACTAAGGAATGCCAGAACTAAAACTGCAATAATTCAGTTCCACTGTGTACATTATCTTCCAATTTCTAATTGCATGACCACAAACTAGTGGTTTCTTTGCCTTTTTTTTCCTCTCACTGCAGAGGATGGACCTGCTGTGGGATGAATCATGGTTGCCTTATTGCAGAAGCTGTGGAATTTGGAGGGTGATGGCCGAGGACTTCAAAATAGGAAAGGATTGGACTGTGGTTTGGGAAACTGAGTGCTCTCTTGGTATTGGATTTTGTTGCTATTATGGATTTTGTTGTTATTCTACTTCACCTCATTCCAAATGGAATGCTGGGCTAGTCACTTAACTCACAACTTTTCACAGATGGTAACTGATTTTCTGGAAACCCTGACAACTGGAATCTGATATGGGATATGCAGAAAACTCACGATTATGGGAAATTTGATTTGAAGATATACTTTAGAAGCTGAAAAAAATCTGTTCTTGAGCATCTCAAATGAGAAGCCAAAGTCTGTGGTTTCTTTTGGGAATTTTGACTCAATGACCATGAGTAAACATAGAAGAATACTTTCTTCTCAGCTTCAGGAGTACTGGGAAGATAATTTGTCAGTGTTTGTAGAACACCATGATCCTGCAGAGGAGAAGACCATAAAAGGCCTTTTTGGAATAAGTATCTGTGTCTCAGTGTGTGAGATGATAGGTGCCATTCCTAGAATAACAGGGTAAGATTTTTCAAATATTGATACCATTATTTTTGTGTAGTGATGCAGCAGAAAACCATGGCAAAGGCCTTGACAGTTCATGAAATCCACTTCTCTGCCTGAAAACAGGATCAACTAGGCCTAATATTTTCCTGTTAGATACTTGTCTAAGCTCCAGTGACAGAATTTTCATGAGTGCATGATTTTCCATCACTTTACTTTCCTTACCATTAAAAAGACCTTACCAGTCTTTCCCAGTAGCTAGCTGAAATCTCCTCTTTGCTTGCCCAGTCCCCAGGGCTGAGAGAGAAATGTTCATCTGTGGGACTGTCCCATGGCACACACATGAAGGGCGCAGAACTGAGAGGATCCCTTTATTTCCAAAGAGATTAAACCATGGTGCCAGGCCTGTGGGCTGCAGCAGGATGGGCTGGGGGCTGGTGCCTCCTGCAGAGCAGCTGGGCAGGGGAGGGCAATGGCCCTGGGGGTGCTGGGTGGGAGGGTGGCCAGCAGCTGCTGGGGCTGCGCCAGGCAGAGCATTGCCAGCGGGCTGAGGATGAGGAAGGTGATCCTTCCCTCCAGCTTAGCACTGGTGAGACTTGTCTGAACTGCCGGGTGCCCAGTACAAGAGAGATTTGGACATTATGGAGCTGGTGCAGTGAAGGGCCATTGAGATGTCTGAGGGACTCAAGCAGTGACGTACACGACCAGCCTGTGAGAGCTGTGGCTCAGCCTGGACGTGGAGCCTCATCCATGTGTATAAATACCTGAGGGAGGGGGCACAAAGAAGATGGGGCTGGACTTTCCTTTACAGGCTGCCCAGAGAGGTGGTGAGGTCTCAGTCTCTCGTAGAGGATCATCATCCCATGACCCTGATTTGGGCTGGGGACTGATTAGATGATCTCCAGGGCTGCTGGGCAGCCTCAGCTATTGTGTGATTCGATGCTTCCAGGAGCCATCTATGGAAAGCATGACCCTGGCACTTACCTCCTGCCTACTGAAGATATTGTCCAACCATCCTTTGCATTAAAATTGGAAATGGCTGTTTCACTCATGAACTGCCTGTATAATAAGGAGAATCAGAGTGGAAATACCTCATGTGTGAATATCTTTTATGACTCTGTATGGTGAAAGTTCTCCCTTCTCAGAAGGAGCTGAAGTTTGGGTGTCTTCACAGCTTTCTCTAGTAAGGAGTAATTGGTTTTGTTTGTTTAAAAAAAAATTATTTATACACTTTTGAGATTTTTCAAAAACACTGATTAATACCTAGGTAAAAAAAATACAGCTTACTGACAAGTCTAATATTTCCCTCACCAGTGATTTATTAAAATGCTCCTCACTTTCACTTTTGTCCTTATCTTCTTCAGACAGCTGGGAAGCCAAGTCCTGGTGTCATATGCTTGAAAACATGTTTTTCAATAGATTTCTTTTTTCCTCCCCTTCAGCCCAAAGCATGAGATATCATTTGATAATGCATTATAGCTACTTCTCTGGGGAACAGAATTATCTAAATTAAGGTTGATTTTCCAGTATATTCTGGACATTTATCTGGCAAAGGAGAGAGGCTTAACATCTTAAAACAACGAACCTGTAAGAAATTAGTGCTAGATTAATTTACACTGGAACCAGTACTATACCTCAAAATTCCTTGCTCTTCCCTCTTAAGCCTGAGCCATCTGTATGTCTACTAGCCAAGTTCCTCTTAATCATCAGCTTCTAGTCCTGCCTCCAGGGCCATCCAAATCCATTGCCACCCTGCTCTTTTCTTCTGCTGAATGTTTTTTGGATTCCCTGAGCATCCTCCCTTCTCCTGGGGAAGAGACTGGGATGGGAGGATTGGTAACCTTGGTAGCCTTGGTAGCCTCTCCCAGGCTGTGTGGTTAGGGCAATCTTTGGGCAGCTGAAAGGTGTGGGCTCACCTTCAGTCTGATGAAAGGAGCAGAGAGCTCAGGTTTCTCTTTTACCTGTGGAATAACGCAGCACTAAGATGTGAAGTATCCAGGTCCCTGATCTGAATCTTTTTCCCTGCTGACAGGTCATTCACTTTAGTTCTCTGGCCTCTCTCTTTGCTTGTTTTTCCTTCAGCTATCCCCTGGCTTTATGTTTGGTTTTGGTTTTTTTTCTTCACAGGCAGCTGTACTGTGAGGGCAGTTTAGGGGAGAGAGAGAGGCTCACTTAGGATTTTACAACAGACAAGACCCATTAGCAGACAAACCCAGGCTGCCATTGCCCTCTACATCCATTCAGTCTCTCCTTTCAAAGACAAAAACCTGTTTCCTGGAAACTATTTTCTCATATGTTTGTGTGCAATGTACTTTTAAGGGATTCGGAGAAAGAAATGTCAGACCGCTCCTCAGGTAGCTGTTTCACAGGGCAGTATGCCTGACCCTGTCAGTGAATCAGCCTGTATTTCTTTTAGCTTGTTTTTGACCCTTGCTCCTCCTCAGCCCATAAATCAGTCCTTCTCCTCCTTTGTGATGTTTACACTGTCAAAATATATAGACATCCCCAGGGTATTTCCTCACCTCCAGCAGATTGTCTCAACACGAACGCCTGAGCACACTCTGCTCTCTGCTCAGCTGTGTACAGCCAAACTCGTCTCATTGACTTAATTCCTCATAAATCAGTAGGTCCAGATACTTACCCTGTTGCTTCCTTTGGGATGAGTCTGCTCCACAAGATCACAGTTTGTTGGTCTCTGCTGTTATTAGGACCTTCTGCCTCCCTTCTTTAAGCACATTTCTCTAGTTCCATGTCTGCATTTGAGGTTGACCCTCCTCCTGCAGACTACTGCTTTGTGCCCATCCACTTGGCTGTTGTTTTGTTATTTCTAGCCTGTCTTACTTTCTTTATGTTTTGTGTCTGTCCCCATTAGTTTACACAACACCTCTCTAACTCATAGGAGTTGTTACATCAAATATAAATTGAATGAATGTGATGTTTATTGCTTCCTTCCAGATCATAATAGACATTAAATAAAAACAGACTTAGGGCAGATTTCTAGTCCTCCTTTCCTCCCCTCCCCACACCCAATCCCTGCCCCAGATATTCTCCCATCAGCTCTTTATGTTCATGTTTATCTTTTGTTCCTCTTTGTTTATGGACTTACAGCCTGTGTTCAATCTCTGTGACACTGCTCATTTCCCAGCCAACTTACATTCATTTTTCAAGTAATTTTGTAACTGAGGCTTTCTCTGGACTGGCTGTAGGCTGCTTCTTCGTTCTCTTTATCAGCTGGTTTTGTAAATCAGTAAAAGACCATGTTTGTTTGGCAAGATTTGGCCTTTGCTGACTCTCTGGGATGACTTTCATGCTAGTCCTAAGAAAAAGCACAGTCACTTGGGATGGGAGACATGCTCCCCTTTACACAAGCAGTGACATTTCTCTGTGCTCTTTACTTGCTGATTTTATTCATCCTGTTGTTTTTATTAATCCAGTCCCTTAACAATGTAAAATATGGGTCATGATGGCCAGCTGGTCGTTGTTCAATGCTGACTCTTACCTACCTCCTACTAGCAAATACTTAATCCATCTGCTAGGGAAAAACTCAAATTTATAGCAGGAGTAAAGAGACTGCCATTGAAAAATTCTGAGAAATGAAACGTGACAGATCTAGAAGGGTGGAGGCAGGAGGGAGATTCACGTGGTGAAGGTGTCCTCTCCATCAGAGCCTACAGAGGACCTGTAGTGTGGCTGCAGCACCCTGTTCTCTGAAGGCAGGATTGGGTAAGAGGAGCACCTGCACCCCATCCCTCATGGCTGGCACCCCACAGCTGTGGCTCAGCAGTACACGTTGGGGCAGAGAAGACACTGAGGGGAATCACTGAGATCTTTCAGGAGAAACAGGCACATGATGGGGCTGAGCATCACTGAAGCCTGATGTGGCATTATGAAGAGGAACACTGTGTAGCATTTCCACTCCACTGTTTGGCATTTCTGTTCATTTTTCTGTAGCACATCAGACCTGAGAAAAAGCAAGTTAAAAATATCTTGTCTTTCCACAAGAAATACAACTTACTCTCCTGCTAGTCTCTTCTTGCTCCTTATCTTGGGGCAGAGTTCAAGCCTTTCAGCTCAAAGAAATAATAAAACAGTCATGGTCAATCTGATCAGTGTTAGCTCAGCCCATTAATGGGCTACTTGCTGCAAGTGTTTGCTGGGTAGGGGACTTGAAAAGACAGGACTTGCAGAGAAGACTTCCAAGGTGAGCAGGGAACATGGATGTTTATGGATCTTGAGTAAGAAAAACTGATAGGTAGTATAGGAAAAAGTGTAACCTTCCAGACCAGGGGAATGCATGGAGGGATTCAGTGGGAGCAGAAGTGTGAGCCAATGCCTGTTGGAGTGGGCTGGTGTAACCAAATGTTTGATCCTGCATTGAGCTGGGTAAGGAGAAGGGCCAGTGACCACAGTTCAGGCAGGGTGATACCCAGAAGTTTTTAGTGCAGGGGCACCATGCTCAGTGGTTCTGTGCCTACAGGTCTGTCATTAAATTAAATGTGTGCAGGCTAAATCTTGGGCACTGAAATTAGCTGGCAGAGGAGGGGCCTTAGGTTTGCTTATCTTCCAAAAAAGGATGACTGCAAACTTAAACTTGAGCTACATCCCAAAGCATGCCTTCAAACTGTTTAGGAGTGTTTATTGGCACAGACTCAGGGCACAACGAGGGTTATTCTTACATTACAGTTACTGTGGTTGAGTTCAGTTCCTAGGAGCAGTCTCTGGTGCTTTTCAATTTACTTACTCAGGTGATGCTTTATATGCAGAGTGTAGGCCAGGGTCAGGAGCATGTCCATCCCTCACAGACACACACGTCCCCCCCAGTCCCCTGTGCATACCACAGATCCCCAGGAAGGGCAGACACCAAGCCTACCCAGCAACTCACCCTTGCACCCTCTTGTCTCCAGCTGCCTCCTGCCCAGACACATGCACACACACATGTGTACTTGCACACACATGACTCTGAGAGCCCATGGTCTCTTCAAGAGTTGACCTGGATCTCCTGGTGCCTCCAGTAGCCAGTTCCTCCAGGTCTCACAGATATGCATCTATCCAGCCCAGGCTTGTGGCCACTTTGGTGCTTGGCTCCCAGGCCACTTCTGCTGGCTTGTCCAGCTTGACAACAGCTAGCAAAGACACATTGTTGTATGGACCCTCACTTGCTGGGGTTGTTGGCACCCCAGGCACATGGGCCTTTGCAACTTGTGGTTCAAATCTAGCTGCTGGTACTTAGATGTCAATGCACACTCATGTATGCAGAAAAGAGTCCCTCCCCCTCCAGGTAAACAGAGATGGAGGTTAATAGAAAGACAAGAAAGACTGTGCTGCTCAGGTGCAGGGCATGACCCAATGATATGCTGACCAGCCACAGGTTTGCATGCAACCAGCTCCTTTTATTTCCTTATCCCTCTCTGTAGTCATGCTTATTTCTCCAAAACAACTGTGGTCCATCCCTTTTCCTACCTTTTCTTTCTAATCATCCCATAACAAGTCCCAGCTTCAGCTGGATGGTCCTCTGAAGATACTTTCCATTAATTCACCTTCCTGGGTGCTACCCCTGACCCACAGGGCTGATTGTGCCCTTGTCAGGATCTGTTCTAGTGAATGGATGACCTGATGGTTTGTAGAGGTGATCTCAGGGTGCAAAAAACCAACACGGTACAAGGGGGTTTGCAGTGACAATCAAAACAAATACAGTTTTATTGAAATAACCACAGCAAAATGCGATAGAGGGATTAAGGGAGAGAAAAGATAGAGAAAGAGAGAGAAGAGAGGGAATATAGCTACCAACACAGAGACGAAGTCCTTTGGTCCAGTCCAATCGAGGATTCGCCTGTTACGCTGGGGAGATCTCAAAATCTCTAGCTAACTCAGAGGTTTTTATAATTGAAAATTGTGAGGGAGGGGAAACCGATGCAATAGGGAATAGATGTAACAGGTAGTCTATGTTCTCAGCAGTAAACGAGAGCCATTGTTTTCGTGGTCCAGTGGTCACACCTGCAGGCAAACATCTCGCTTTGGTCAGCTTGCCTCCCCCCAGACACCTCCCCCAGGTTGGGGGTTTCAGTCCCAGTCCTTGGAATGAGGAGAGGGGCCTTTTCACATGGGGGTTCCATGTCTCAGTCCCTGATGGAGAGGCTTCTTACATCTCAGTCTGTCTGTCACGGTGGTTGTGAAACAGGTGAAGGTCTTCTGGGGGGGGGGGACCACCCAAAACTCAGGAGAAGTCCAGTCAGACCAAGAGGTGGGACAGCTTCCAAAGCTATTGTTGCACAAAAAGGGCACGATGCCCCCTTCTTCTTCTCAGTGTAGCATATGGCAAACACACCTGTGAAAACAATAACACTGTGCTTTCAGGTCGCAGGGCCTTTGGCATGTGACTTGCTCCTTCTGAGCCACAGATTCTAGATGGGGGTCTTCTCTTCAGTGGTCCCCTAATGACAATCATGAGGCACATGAGGGAAAGTTCGGACAGACTCTCACAGCCCTAGTGACAGCCCCACAGAAGATTTGGGTTAGGGGCTCTCTTTCTCTAAAAAAAACCTTAACAAACCTAAAGCAGAACTCCATGGTACAGGTCATGTTTTAGAAATAAAATACAGAAAAAAAAAAAGCAGGAAAATGTGAAGGAGTGTATGGATGAAAAACTCAAAAAAACCCCAAAATCTAGTTACTGATTGATCTGTACTGAGCAAGGCAGAAGGGTGGTCTGTTGGGCCTTCCCCAAAAACTTGATGTCCACTAGTCATGTCTACAAAACAGGCTGGGATGTGGAAGTCAGCTCTGCAGTATTTCCATAAAGCCAGCAACTGTCCGGGTGCTTCTGGCTGAAACTAGGAGGGCCTGTCTAAATTCCAGCACAGTGTGTTCCACTGACCCCACAAACAACTGTACAGTTTCCTTATGTCTGCATGGCTGGGACCAGGGTATAATTTTGAAAGTTGCTCAGACAGAAGCAGACTTAACCCTTTCACCCTCTGCCACTGCTCAATGGCTGGGAAGTCAGGTTAGCAGCGAACAGGTCTAGTGCATCAGGCTCTGTGTCTCTTTCCCTGCAACTGCATGAGGACAGGCAGTGGACTGGTCACCTTGTGAAACACTGTTTGGGAATGTTGGGTAAAGAAGCTGCTGGGGTGAACATGCATGGAAATGATGAAAAGAGCATTTTCATACCTTGCATTGCACCACTGAATGCATGGGTGGGTTGTCCTCTGTTGCCTGAATTGTGGAGCAGAGAGATCATGGACCTCCTGTTGCTTTGTTCACAGGTGTCACTGTGATGCCTTAAGTTTCAACTTTCATAATATCCAGATTCTGTACTGCATTAGTGTATAATTGAACTTGATATAAATGTTAGCAAATTTTGTCTAACTAAACTGTTCTCCTCACAGTTTAGTTAGACAAAACAATCCTTTTCCAGCCCAAGAACCAAGGACACTGTGCAGCTTCAGGCCCAAAAAGTATAAACAACAGCAAATTGAGGAGAGCAAACTGGGAGGATGGGACTTCATAACCTGAAGCTGTAATTGGATAATTAACCCCAACATGTAAATGGACCAGAACTTATAAAAGTGTGAAAACTCGTGACCTGGTGTCCTTCTTGGTGTAGCCTGGGCCAGGCTCTTGTACTGCCCAAGGTATATCCTTTGAAGGCTTTTTAAATAAGCCTACTTTATTCCTTTAACACTGTCTAGCCTCTGTTCTAAGTAGCCTCTCAAGGAACCAACTGTAATGGTGGAGGTATTGATTATCACAAATGAGAACTGGATCTATTTGCCTTAGCAGAAGTCTCTTTGTAGAACCACAGGCTTTCTGTAAGGGTGTTTCAAATTATAAGGGCTACAGTCTGAAGATGCTGCTTTTGTGAATGAAGGTTACTGGTGATTTTGTCAGTCCTGTGTAAAAAAAAACATGTGCCAAAAAAGCTGTATCTGCAGATCCATCATCTGAGGAATTATGAGATCAGGAGATTATGTTCTTTGGCACAGGTAGCATAAATGTTGCACAGAGATCCTGGTTCTTGAATTACATGGGAATAACAGTGTGTAAAAATCACATTTCCATTACTTTTAGGGAGCAGATTTTCAGCTTTACTCTCTACATAAGCACATGATATGAATAAACATATTAAGGTAAGGGGGTGGGTGAAGGGCTCTGTCTTCTAGTGAATTCTTTAGGAGTTAAAGCATTAAATGGTATTAAGCTTCTCCAACTCAGTTTGAAGCCAGACTACAGCAGAAAATTAGAATCCACTAACTAGTCCCTGCTGTCCCTACTCCTCAGTTTTACTAAGTAGTCTCAGCTGCTAGGGAGGATCTGGACTTTTCTGTTCACCAGGGAAAAATGTTCTCAGGAACCACACTTTGGAAGGCACAGAGCATCAAGTGCACTAAGCCATGTAGCCAAAATGCCCTGTTTAAATGAGTAAAGCCACCCATGGTTTGAGTGACATCTGCAAATGTCATTAAAATGCTACTCTTCATCCAGCATGGTGATTCTAATGAGAGAGTCCCCAGTGCAGAGATTCAGCTTTAGTAAGCTGCCAGTGCAATTCCCAGCCCCACATTCCCATCCCCCTGCACTGTGCTGAAACCACACCTGCAGGAATGACACCAGGCTTGGCCTCCTGATGTGGAGAGTTATAGCCAGCTCTGGTCTCCAGAGGGAGGGAAAGGAAAGGTTTTAGAGTGACTTTGCACCTGTGAAACAATGTGCTGCTATTACAATGCCCAGCACCAGCCAGCCTTTGCTCCAGGGAGGGCTGGAGTACTTTAGAAAGCTTTTTGCAACAGCAATGGTCGCTATAAACACATGCAGAGGAAGCAGCTATTAAAAGATTTTTGAAAGGCTCTCTGTTGCTTTCTGCTGCCTTTGGAAAGGTTAAAGATGCAGTGAATGCCAAATGATAAGCTTTGCAATCCTCAGCACTCCCGAGACCTGAAAGAAATCTGCTGGCAATTGTTTTAAGCTAATGATTCCCTGCAGGTTGATTGGTGCTTATTTGCTGAGGGGTGAGAGGCTGTAGCTACAGAAGTTATGAAAACAAATTGCCTCTGTGTTAAGGAATGCCAAGCTGCCTGCTCAGTCTAACCCACTTCTATGTTTTTTATTTTAAGGTCTGTTTGCAAACTCTGAGCTTGGTTTCTGCTGATTAAATAGCCCCCTGCTATGATTTACTGGGATAAATATCTGAACCACAGTAAAACATTGAAAGCAGGATACTGTCTTTCCTAGTTAAATTAAAGGGGACTAATAGATTGCATTTAATGCAAATCGCATTTCCTATTTGGTTCTTGGGAACCTCTTTCTTTTGATAATATAGGGGGAAAGATGATTTTCCAACATATTAGTGTTTATTCCCTCTCTGTGACTAACTAACTGCCTCTCAAAGGTATTAGGTTTGGATTGAAGCTGGAAAATCACCTGGTCTCCAGAAAAGCCAACAAGGAGACTTCATTCTGGGGCTGGGCTCTCTAAAAGACACGAGTACACAGGTCCTGGCTGTGTCAGAGGACAAAATGTGATTCCCAGCCTGGCTCACACTGCCTGGCTCTCATTGAGATGCAGTGAGTGCACTAGCGCTGTCACCTCCCAGGACATCCCAGTTCTTTTGAGACAGGAAGCTGACATGACTTCTGATTTAGAGCTGGTTTTAAACAGATATGTGTGGATAAAAACAAGTCTGAAAGAAGGTGGGGAACCTCTGATGGGAGAAGGTTCTTTAGAGCATTTTTCTGAGAGTTAAGCCTGGCAGTCCAACCAGACCAGGCAGAGAAGAAGACTGCTCCAGTGAAGGGATTCCTGCACCCTCGCACAGCCTCATGACCAGCAGTGCCACAGGCATGAGTGCTCTCCAGGAACATTTTTGCCAGAGAAACCCTGTCATGCCTAAAGCAAGCTGGAAGGCTAATTCAGTGGCAAATCCTGTGCTCATGTGGCCACCTGCCCCAGCTGAGCAGTTGCACCTTGATGTTGGTAATGCACAACTACTCAGTTAACTCCAGAAGGCAAAGTGGGAGCAGCTGGACCTGCAGGACATCCAACACCAGAAACAGGCAGGCTAGCAAAGAAACGCCAGGCTTGCTAGGCAATATAGGCATATATACCTGGAATTCCAGCTTCCTTTTGCAACTGGGTTTCATTTGCTCAGCTGTATTTTCAACAGTCCATCAGTAAAAGTGCAATTCCCATCATTATTTCTAACATGATGTTTCTCATCATTATGAGCCTCTGCATTAGTTCTAACACAAGTGCTGATTTTTTTCCATCATGTGCAGGCATTGAAATAATTCTGTAAATGCCTCAGCAAATAGGACACAAGCTTCTCTGGGAACCTGTACATTTTATGTAAGATGAGTATGTGATCATTTTGAACTCAAAGGCTATTTTTGTGATGTGGGGGAGAGAAAGGCAGTTAGAGCTGAGAGCCTGGATGATTTCAGAGGCGTGCTGAGCTTTACCAGGGGAGGTGAACTTTTCCCCTCTCTGGAGCTTGAGATTTTCAGTGCAATTGCTGCTACATTTTCTGATGAAGCCAGCTTTGGGAAAATGTTTTTTATTATCCACTGAAGGAAGAGATGATACCTACACATAAGAACATGCTTTCTTCCTGAAGAATTCAGACTGATCAGAGTGGGAAGCAGAGTCTTGAACACAGTATTATTATTCAATCTGTTGACATAAAACCTGCTCTTTCAGAATCAGCAGCACCTTCACAGCCAGCTGCTGCCTAAAATAATGCAACACAGACCAGCAAGGCAGCTGAAAGCAAGAACTGTAGATTGCCTATACATTCATACTTTTCTTTAAAAATTACAAATTGATTACACTCTTCTCTGAGAAAAAGTCCTACCTATGGCAACACACTCCTCATCTATATCTAGGCATATGCTTCCAAGTAAAATAAGCCAGTAAGTGCATACACATTTATGTTTCTCTAGGTAATCATGACCTTTCCCAGTATTCTGCATGCAAATGCTCTAGCTGTCAGTGATATAATACAGATGCAAGCTTCTCTGTCAAATAAAGCTGTGCACTAGACATGCAATCTCATTGCTCTTGAAATAAAATCAACATGGAAATATTGTTATTTCTACAGTAACTTTAATTAGCAGAAAAATTACAACTGACTATAATCCCTAAGCAACTACATGGCATGCATTTTGGACTTGCTTCTCTAGTAAATGGACTACTGCAATCAATATGGTCTGCATCATCTACATAAAAACACTGCTTTCTTCCCATTCCTACAAAAAGGCACAAAATCTCTTTTTGCATGCCAAGAAATCCTTTGGCAAATGTATAAACAAAGAAATATAACAGCAGAGGCTCATAACAAACATCTGAACAATTTCAATCAATGATGTTTTTTTGGTATCTGTCACCTCATTTTAGATTCCATTAAGTGATATGTATCACTGACAAAAAAAAACCTTGAAGTTATCCATTCCAAGAGCACTTCTCTGCTTATTACACTTGTTAGGAGCTGAGACAAAGTTTTTAGCAGCTCAGTTCATAGATGCTGTTCATAGGGAACACCATCTCAGTTCATAGGGGATTTCTAAGCCTGGAAGGGACTGCCAGTTGAGCCTGAACTCTTGTCTGTCTCCAGATTTTCAATTACTTCCCAATGAGTTGGAGTCCAACTGCTTTTTTTTATAAACTAAAATTTAGCATGCAGAAAAGCAAATTCAGACTTGAACAGGGGACATTAGGAGGAAATTATGGAAAATCCTTCCTTTCCAGTTTTTTTGCCTCCACTGGTTAATTGCTCTCACTGCTAAGACTCTGTGCCTTATTTTCCAGTGTGAATTCATTTGGCTTCATCTCCCCTTCATGGTTCTTGTTATGTTTTTTTCTATGAGAAGTGCCCCTTCAGACTGTGTATTTTCTTTCATTAACATGCCTGTGAATTAGTTCTTTCTTTCTTTCTTTTAAATCAGGCTGATCTCTTTAAGTCTCCCAACTTTAGGCATTGTCCCTGGCCCTTCAATATTTTCATGTTTCTTTGCATCCTCTTCAGTTTTCCTGAAGCCTTCAAAAAAACTTGAGCAAAAGAATGTTGATAATACACAGTATTGTGGATTTGGTGCCCACACTCTGTGTCAGACTTCAGTTAGTTTTGCTCACCATCAATTCTCTTCAATATTGCACAGGGAATTTCTGGTAAGGTATTTCTTTACTGGGAGCAATTCTGAGTCACCCACCCCAGACTAGGACACCTCCTCTCTGCAAAGATTTGGTCTCCATTCCTTGTTTAGCAGTGTACAAGGAGTATTAAGGAATGTTTAGACAGAATGAGCACAGTCTCAGTCTTGCATAACTTTCAGCCCACACAACTATTTACTTTTCTGTTACCAAATATCTTATTAGCAATGATTTTATGCTTCCAGATCACCAGTGGAGATATCAAATAGTGCCAGACTCAGCACTCGGCCTGACAGAGCCTTAATAAAGCCAGCCTGATTTGATAATCAATGTCACTGTGATATGTTGGTTGCTCAGCAGCTTAGTCTTCACTTTATTGATATTTTCTAACACTACCATCAGAGCATTGTGTAACACTAGATCTAATAACTTGCCAAAGTTGAAGTGTATTATTTATAATACACTTTGCCTTTACAGACAAGATGTGATGAAAAATAAAGTCAGATTGTTGGAACAGAACTGCTCTTTACTCTCATATAGTTGCAACCTTGCTGAATAAACCTTGATCAGAGCTAGAAATTTAAATGCAATGTCCCCTCACTCTGTAGAGAGAATAACTGCCAGTGTGTGTCTTGGTACTGGGGTCCTAGCCATGAGCTTATGGCCACCAGCAGCTCCCCGAACCTGCTGAGGCTCAGCTTCCCCCTCCTGAGCCCACCCCAGAGCAGCTGCAGCCACCCTTGTGCTCCAGCTGCTTGTCTCACTCCACTTGGGCAGGCACGGTGCCACTGTGCAGGACACTTCTATTTATCCTCTCTTCAGTCAGGAAAAGAATGCAATGGGGGTTCAGGCTAGTCTTGGATTGTCCTCTGGGGCCTGTTTAGCCCCAGGATGATACCTCCTCATCTGTGGTTGCCTTCTGTGAAAGAGTCTCCCCTGTGAAATGTCCTCTACTTCCCTAAGAGCCAGAGAGACTTAGGCAGATTTTGGTAGCTCTCCCTGTGACCTTCTCTGTTCCTCTACAACCACAGAATCACAGAATGGTTTGGGTTGAAAGGAACCTATGGCTGCTGTTAAAAGGATCTCTGGAGATCATCTAGTCCAACCTCCCTTCTAAAACATGTTTACCCAAAGCAGGCTGCACTGGATTGACTTCAGGTAAGTTTTGATTATCTCCAGAGAGGGTGACTGCATAACCTCTCTGGGCAACCTGTTCTTTGGGCCCTCTGTCTCCCTTACCTAGAACAGTGTACTATCACAGAGATGATATTTTGCCTCATATTTAGACAGAACAACTGGCATTTCATATTGAGCCTGTGCTTTGTTCTGTCACTGGGCACCGCTGAAAAGAGTCTGTCCCCATCCTCTTAATAGCTGCTCTTAAGATACTTGGATGCAATGATAAGGTCCCTTCCCAGCCATCTCTTCTCCAGGCTGAACAGGCCCAGCTCCCTCAGCCTTTCCTCATAAGAGAGATGCTCCAGCCCTCATCATCTTCACAGCCCTCCACTGGACCTGCTCCAGGAGTTCCTTGTATTTCTTGAACTGGAGGGTTCAGAGCTGGACCCAGCACTCCAGATGTGGCCTCACCAGGGCTGAGTAGAGGGGCAGGATCACCTCCCTTGACCTGCTGGCCACAGTCCTGCTACCACCCCGGGCTGGCCACAAGGCACACACACTTCTGGCTCATGGACGCTTTGCTGTCCACAGGACCCACTGGTCCTTCTCCACAGAGCTGTTTCCAGCAGCTCAGCCCCAGTCTGTGCTGGTGCATGGAGTTATTCCTTCCTGTTTATCCCTCCCCAGGGCAGGACTCTGCACTTGCCTTTACTGAGCTTCTCTCCAGCCTGTCCAGGTGCCGCTGAACAGCAGCACAAGGCTCTGGGGTATCAGCCACCTACTGATATATCCTCCCACTATGGAACCACCAGCAAACCCGCTGAGGGGACACCCTGTGCCTGCATCCAGGTCATGGTGAGCGAGGCGAACAGGCTGGGCCAGCACTGACCCCCAGGAGCACCCTGAGCTGCAGCCTCCACCAGGCTCTGTGTCTGAGCACAGCCTCTGAGCTCTGCTCTCCAGGCAGTGCCCAAGCACCTCCTCTGCCCACCCAGCACAGCTCCTGAGCTTGCCAGGAGGGGGTTATGGCAGGGGGTGCCAAAGGCCTGATGAAGGTGAGGAAGACAACACCCACTGCTCTCCCTCATCTGCCCAGCCAGTCATGCCACCACAGAAGGCAATCAGCTGCATAAGCCAGCTTTAGGTTACCTTTGGAGTGCTGGACTTGTTCTGTTAGCACCACTGGAACTGGAATTTGCTGTGTAGCACTTGGCTGGTAAATGCAAAAAACTTTTGAGTGGCCAAAAAATACTTGCATGTGGGTTGCAAACCATGTGAAGACCCTTTTCTTCACTTTGAATTTTGTCCCCCAAATTTGATGATTTCTCCTTGCCAGTAAGGCTCTGCTCTTTTCCTTTGTAACTGAAGAAATTTATTGCTAGTTTGTGGGTTTCTGAAGAAGTGCCACCCTTTATTGCTCATGTGCAGCCATGATATTAAAAATAAAACAGCCAGTTGTCATAGATCAGAAACACACATATGAATTAGAAACAGACAGTAAGCAATATCTGGGAAAATCTAAATCATCTAAAGCTTAGAGGGTTGTAGTCTAGTTCAGTTAGGTCACAGGTAAAACTTTTTGAAAAGGGGATCAATAAATAGGTTTGTATGAACTGTGAGTGTATTTTTAATGAAACAAATTTTAACTCAATTTAACAATTTTCCTGTAGAATCTGCAGCCAGAGTGAGCCCTGCCATGCTAGGTTACTGTGGGAAAGGCAGTGAGAGGAAATTGAGCAGAAATGAGCAATAAACAAAAATGAAACTAACTTGATTATTCTAAGTCCTGGGCCTGAACATAAAATGGATGCTATTAAATATGGAAATTTTACACCAAGTTCATTTTTCTTTCTCTAGGAAAAGTCTGAGGAATTAAAAAAAAATCCCTCTCACAGAAAGTTTAAAAGTACTGTTGCTGACAGTGAATATTCAGCATTGAATGCTGTCTTCTCTAGAGGATGTGATACCCTCCTGTTGAAAATACAGGATATATATATATATGTATAAATCAATGTGGTAGCTCTTCTGAGATCTTAGCTCTGTGCAGAGGAACTCTGGTGCTGAGAGCTTTTCCTCAACTATGAATGTGATGTGAGGGCTGTGGGAGAGGTTTGGAGGGGTTATGACAGGATGATGTCAATGGGTCTTAGTGGCTTATCTGTTCAAAAAAGTTGTGCATCCATGAAGCAAAGGTTCATTTTTCTCATCTATATGACAGCCAAGGGAATTTATCTAACAATATAATAAAAGCCTGGAATAAAGGGTAGTTGGTGACCAGGCTGTGGTTCTGTGAATAAACTACATTTTTCTCCATATTCTGGGTTGGCAAAGTTACTCCATGTCATGGAAAAATTCAACAAATAAGACAGTGCTGCCAACACTGATTTTAACACAAATCTCATTAGATTTGTTTATTGTTTTGGGGTTTTTTAAAAGCTGCAGAAGAAAGTATGAGTGAGAATCTTAGGCTTTCTTTAAAAGGAAGTAGAGAAAGGACTCAGAATATGAAGCCCACACAGCCTCAGACAACAGAGAAATAAAGCGACAGTGAAGGCCTTGATTGATCTGTTTAAAATCTGCAACTTAAACTACTTTAATTACTTCTATTTTTCCAGTATATCTCCTGAGTGTTTGACAGATTTGGGTGTGTCAAATGCTGGGGCAAGAATCCAAATGGCAAGCAAAGGGGAGCCTGGGTGAGTGAACTACCTTGTCACGGGCATTCCTACCAGCCCAGGTAAGAGAGCAAGCTGGCTGTATGAGCATGCTGGTTCTCAGCCAGATCTGCGCCTATGGACACTGGGGGAGCAGCTCCATGCCAGCTGGGCGCAGGCCAGGGTGTGGCTGCCTCAGCTGTGGCCCTGGCTGGAGCCAAACCCAGCTCCTCCTTGAGCTGGCCCCAGCGCACCAGTGACACACAGGGAGCTCACACAGACCTTGGGGCTCGGGAATCGCGGGAAGCGTCTGAAAACACGGGCTGGGTGACACGGTCTGGTGTGAAAGAGGCCAGAGACTCCTTGCCAGCTTCCCTGACTCTGAGCTGCTCCTGCTGGAAGGGCTTGGGCAGAGGCAGCGGCTCTTTCCACCAGCAATGGGCTGTGAGTGGTATGTCTGGCCTGGGGGAAACACAAGTGACTTGTGTCCCCAGCTAGTGGCTGTGCCAGATCTCCCTGTGACAGCTGCTGGTGGTCCTGCCTGCCCTGCAGGGTCATTGTGGGATCTCTGCTGCCCACCTCCATGGTCCCTGGGCTGCACAGTCCTGCAGGGGCCAGAGAGGGCACTTGCCTGTGACAAGGGCAAGTAGGGCTGTCGGGTGAGTGTTCCCCCTTTTCCACTCAGGAGGCACAGAGACACAGACTGTGGGATGGCTCTTCAGGCACTGAAATGTGGTAAGCATAGGGGATGGCTACAAACAGGCCACAACCAGTTTGGGTAAGGAAATGAACTCACTGCCAGTAATAATATCAAAAGAACAGTAGAAAAATTACAGCTGTGAGCCTGGAATACAACACAAACACAAAATAAACCATAAAAGCTCCCAAAGAGAACTGCAGAGATGCCTCCACCCTTTTAGGTTGTCAGCAAATATCTCAATGGCAAAGTGAGTGGAAGGCACTGAAATGCACTCAGAATTCTGCATCCCTCCAGGCTCACAATGTATGCACCTCGTAACTCAAGAAATGCAAGCACCAGCTGAATGGGCAGACAACATTTTTTAACCTCTTTCTATGTAAATATTTTTTTGTCAATAAAAGAAAAGAGGCAGTTGGACTAATGTCTTACGAGGGTTCATTAATTTGTCTCTTTGAAGGGCAAGATGAATTAAAAACTCATGCTCAGTTATTTTCTAAGTCGAAGAATAGATTTAAAATTTTCATTACACAAACAAAATTCATGGGGCCAGAACTTGTCAGTTGCTGCTGGCAAGTCTCTTCCAATGAAAATAGGTGTCCTTCACATACCAAAACCCTGCACAGAGCCAGAGCCTGTAAGCAGTGCCTTGCATTTCTAAGCCTTTTCAAGCATGGGCTGTGATCATGGAATCTGTAACATAAGGACTGTGTTCTGATTCACAGCATGGGGAATAATTGGCACTAGCTGACTTGCCTGATGAATACTACTGGCCTCCAAGTAGACTTGCCCGAGCATTCTGAAATGAGTTCAGTGTGAGCTGCTCATGCACAAAGGTTTGCACAGCTCTGCCTTCGCTAACTCGATTGGAAGCAATTAATGGTGTTAGCATTTGATGCTCAAAATTCAGGCTGCAGAGGTCTCAAGAGTTTCTTTCCTCCCTTGGAGCAAATGGTTTGTGTTGCTTTGGAGCCCAGTTACAGGAAGCATTCAAGCATGTGCTAATTGATGGATGGGGCTGAAAGCAGGTTCTCAGGATAGAAGTGTGCAAAGTTCTTTGTTTTTCCCTGTAATCCTTGCTGATGCTGCCCCATTCTGGTTCAAAAGCCTGCAGATATACTCATTGGCCAAATTCACTGCTCCAGGCAACTTCCTTACCAAATTTGCCAGAAATTCATGTTCCAAAAATCTCATCTTTCTGTTCTTAAAAAAGCAAGTTTATAGTTCTCATCTGTCGAATAATGTGAAAAATGTATAAAATATATCAGCGTTATATTTTTTTTTGACAAGTGGAACTCATTTGATACTCTAAATGATCAGAAGGTCATGAATAATTCCTGTCTCCCAGCTCAAACAAGCTTCAAATAAAATCTGTGTGTCTGGGACTACATTCCTGCTGTCTTGCAACAGCAGTATTGGGACTCCCATCCAGCAGGGTTGTGCCAGCCACCCCTACTCCTACTCTTTTTGACATGATCAGAGGTAAAACCCACACAAATGCTCTGGGAGATGTTGGAATAGAAGTCCAAACACATCCACATGGTCAGCAGACAACAGAAGTGGCTGCCAGTGGTCACTGTAGCAGCCAGGTGATCCAGAATGCAGGGGCTGCTGAGTCCATCACCCTTCAGAGCCATGTAGACATTGACTGTGAGATTAAATGCCAAAATCATGGGGAAGACAGATGAGTAATTGAGCCCAAAGTCTACTGAGGATGGAGCAAAGCACTTAAGAAGTGCAGAAGCTGGGCAAAGCACTTAGCATACACTTAAGCCTGTAAGAAATTAATTTCTGAGTATTCATAACTATAAGGAAGCAGAAGAAGAAAAGCTGTCCTATACTATATTGATGAACAGATTCATATGCAGTATGGTGTTCTGAGGATGGCCATATATATTCCTTCCTTATTTTTTAAATTTAGACCATCCAGAGCTTTAAAAATATTCTGTTAATAATTATCAGATTGATTAGTAGTTACTGAGAAGGAAAGTGAAATGATGATTTGGTCTCTGTTCCTCAAAATCCACCCAGTAAACAGCCACTCTCCTTCTTCAGGGCTCTTATCAGTGCTCCCCTGTAGCACTGTATAGCTACATGTCTGTGAATATATAATGCTGAAAGCAACTCCAGCCCTGTGCAGTGTACAACCCATCCTTGCATCTTTCTGCTGTATGAGTCACAGTGCATTTAGAGATCTCCTTCCATCTAAGTGGGATCTATTTACAAGCATGCGTAGGTTCTCCTCGTTTCACAATAGCTGACAGAAGAGCATAATTTATCTAAAAAATGTTCTGGCCTATTTGCTAGTCATGTGAGTACAGATTTTTTTTTCTTCCTTTTTTTTTAGATTCAGTGTCTGACTCTAAATGCAAAGTAAAATTTTGATCCTGCTCTGTCTGAGGTGATTTGTTTTCAAGAAACTTTCTCCTGACAGGCCTTTGATATGGTGTTTTAGCACAGAATAAATGAATAAATGTGAATTTCATCCTTGTATTTTTTTGTAGAATCTGCTATCTATCTCTATGTACTGTGCATATTTCAGAAGTCAAGGCTATAAAGGCAAATAAAAGCCACTGGATTGTGCCTAACACAAAGCTGGTACAGAATATAACTTTTACAAGCCTCCCAAGATTAAATTAGACTCAGAAATCTTTATTATCCTCATTCCTTTGTTGAAAGTAATAACTGAAACCACAAACTACCATCAGAAGAACCACCCAAGCAGTGAGTTGGTCCCTGGCAGATCTTTTATATTAGACAACTGGGGCTAAATTCCATTTGTGTTTCTGTGCTTGATGTTCCTATTGACTAGCTCCAGGCAGCTGCCTGCTTACTGCCTTATTTAGGTCCTATGAATCACCCTCTGTGGCTCCCCCACTGCCATAAGGAGGTAGGTGAAATTTAGTTTTTTCTACACCTACTCAAAGACAAGGCCGGTTTCAGTGCAGCTGTGCATGAGTGTGGGGCTGGGCCCACACAGCTGCTGGCTCTCTCTTCACTGACCTGGCAGCACAAACCCTTCCTTGCAGGTTCTCCATCTGTGTGTTACAGCACAGATGTCCTCTTAGGTTACAGCAGCAGGCCAAGACCTCTCTCTTTGTCTTTTCCTCCTGAATTGTATCAGATAATATAAAGCAGTGAGCTAAATTGGAAATGTGGAAATTCCAGGGCCTATAGAAATGAAAGAGATTAATGTTGCTTTGTGAAACATTTTGAGATGTATTGTTGGAGCATCTGATATATAAATTGGGTGCTTTTAATCACTGTCACTGACTGGTAATTCAGCAAGACAATAATTTTAAAAAGTGGATCACTGTGCAGAAAAGTGGAGCTCTCACTTTGCAGATCCCATTTACATTCACAGGCAGTGTCCCTGGAATATATGTGTGCCATAGGTTGTGTTAAAGAATAGCAACACCAAGCCCTGCAGTGGAGCATCACCAGTCATCTCCACAGGCAGTGGTGGCCAGGCTGTGTGATATGGCTCAGATACAGTCCCTGATTATTCCCCCCAGGTACCTGGACACAGCAGGTTCTGCCTACACCTCTTTGTGGAGGTGTTGCTGGGGCATGGGAGGGTGCAGTTATCATCTGTAGGCTGCTCTTTGCCCAAATACAGAAGAAGGACACAGCTTGGGGGTGTCCAACAAGAAGTCCAGGAGTTCCCACACAACATGTGGAATTTTTTTATCAAAAGAAGCAATTTCTGCCCTGATGTAGATATTCACACCTCACCCTTTGGAGTTTATTCCTGCATATCTGATGGCAGAATTTAAACACAGCACAGATCTACCAAGTGAGAAACCATGAAGAATCCCTTTCATGAGGCAGCAATCCCCAAACCCCATGAAATAGCTCAGTGAAAGCCTCCTGCAGCCAACTGTGCAGATAGTCTCTCTCTGTGGTTTCAGGCAAGTAAGAGCTGTGCAGTTCTCACCCTGTTGAAGTAAATAGAAAAAGCCTCAATGAATAAGTGCAGCCAAGATTTCATCCAGGAATTTAGGCACTGCAGTGCTTTATAGCTTCCAATCCTGATAACTGAAACATGGACAACGACTTGTTTGGCCCTATTTAAAAATAAACTGTTGAAAGGGAACATAAAAGTGTTGCTAAGACCCTTTAGGCATCTCCTTACTTGTGCCATAAAACAGACACAGAAAAGCAAAAGGATGTTTCTAAAGGTTCACACTTTTTCCTTCATACTCAGCAATAGCACCAAGTGCTTCAGTCATATTTTGCCAGGGGTGGGAAGGCTGATTTCTTTGCTGCTGTTGGAAGTGCCCTGTCCCTGCACATTGTTGAATAATTCTGTTGATGAGGACATATTTTCAGAGACATATTTTCTGAGACCCTGCCTCTTATAGAGAGGTGTCTTCTGCTTTTTGGGAAGGCTCACCTATACCACATGGCAACTATTTACAGCTGAGGGGAAAGTGACCCAGAGCCTCCACTTAGGTTCTTACAAAATCCATTTCCATCTCCTTTCCTTGTGCTCTTCATCAAGAGTGAAAAACTGTTCCATATTTATTTTTCTGGTATTTTCTCTACAGAAATGTATCCAAGTCAAAACTTCTCAGACACCAGAGAGGGGAGAACATTGCTATATCTAAATCTTGAGCAAAACTTGATAACTTACCCTAAATATTTTCCTTTGGCACACCATTTTAAAAACAGATCTAACAAGGAAAACACATGCAGAGACATTTGTGATGCTGGGGAGCATTTAACTTTGGAGCAATTTATTTAGATAGGTGTTTGGTTGTTCAAGTCTCTATAGGCACATGTTCAACAAACAGTTTGAGACATGATGCAGAGATCAGCTCCTGAGATTTTGTGTGTCACACAAGATCCAGCTGCATGGTTTAAAAGCATCCTCCTATTCTTAGGCTCTACATCTGTGTTTCGCTTGCCCTAGAGAGAAAAAAAGGGTTGCACATGAAAAGAGTTGGCACACACACACACTGTGAATCAAATGGGTTGGGGCCTGAGAGAGACAGAATCCTTTATATTTATGTCTGAATTAATTTTTTATATATTTTCCCTTGCTTGTTGTATACTTTTCCATCTCCTGTGCTCTCATTGCATACCACGAAGTGTTTTTCTTTCATTTCTTCAATTTTGAGAACTACTGCGTGGACATGAAAATTTTGGAATAATTTGGCAATATTTGTGTCATTCTCACAAAAAAGTTAGCTCCAGTCCAAGTCTGTTAATTTCCTTTTCCATAGTCAAGCATGTAATTCATGTGAATAACACTGGGATGCAGTTTATGAGAAGTCTGTGTGTATTCCAGGGAAGGGGATGGTCTCTCTTAGGTGGCCTCTTAGCTTGGAATAGATTCCTCATTTTAGTACCGCAAGTCATTTTAACATGTGAGTTTTGTTGTGTCACTAGAGGTGATACAAACCAAAATAATCTGACCTGAGGAAAAAAAATTGTAAAGCACTGTCTTGGAACAAATTGGCTCAAAAACTTTTTTCTTGACTTTCCTGGTTACTTTCAGGAGCTGCAATAGTCCCCCCTTCCCATCTTCCTGTGTAGACAGAATTACCGGGGCTTGTCTCAGTCCTCCCAGGTCCTGGCTGTGCAGCTGGGAATTGGGCAGCTCTACCTGAGGCTCTGTGGGATGCCAGCATCCTTGCCTGGACACAGGGAGCCAAGACCCTCTCTGAGGTAGAACTTGCAAGCTTCTCCCGTTTTGGAGTCCCTGGGTGTCCAGGCTCAGGGTGTGCTGCCTGGCACCCCCCTCTCTGTCCTGCAGGCCAGGGCTGGTGCTTGTGGCACAGCCACCCTGCCTCCAGGCAGAATTCCCAGCTGAACCCCGCCTCCAGGCAGAATTCCCAGCTGGATCCCACCTCCAGGCAGAATTCCCAGCTGGACCCTGCCTCCAGGCAGAATTCCCAGCTGCCAAGAGCCCGTGGCAGACCCGACTCTCTGGGCTGGCCCAGCACCACGGACCCAGAGAGAGGGACCCTGCTTTTGTGTAGACTGCCCAGAATCCAGGCAGGGGTTTGCTTGTTTAATTTGGTGAAAGCTTGAATGAATAAGATACTTTTCAAACAGGAACTTTGCAGGAGTAGAAACAAAAGATTTTCCCATGAAGTATAGTTCTGTCAGGAATACTCCTTGGCATATTTTCTATGACTAGAGTAAGTAAGGTGTTTCTTGTCAAAGAATGCACATAGAATCTATGGAGAAATGAGCCCTCCTCACTGGTGTTTCCTGTTAGCCACTACAGCAATCTGTACTACCTTTCTCACCTCCCACAGATTTTTGAGAGATAAACTATTCCCATCATGATAGAGCCTGACCAGTCCAGACCAGATGCCCCTAAAAGCAAGGAGTTGCTCTGAGGGTTCTTTCTCATCCTCAAAGGTTTGTAATGCAAATTTTTCATAATTGTGCTGATCTTCAAAGAAGGGATGTGAAAATTCATGATGGGGATGTCAAATCCCAAGAATTGATATTTTAAAAAATATATCATTTGCCAGGACTGCCAGCTGCTGGCCAGATCCTGAATTAGCCGCCTTCCTCAGACAGAGATGTCCCCCATCTGCTGAATAAAATGCTCCTTTTGTGCACATTTTCACAGCTGAGGTTTGAACTAAATGCCTTGTGGTCTGCAGACATCAGCTTCACAAAGACAGCCAAAAAGTTTCTTTCTCTGGACTAGACAGGCAGGAAACTAAAACCTTTCTCAGCTGGAAGCATTCTTTGCCTATCTCACAACATCCCTTCCAATCACATAAAAATCTTTGAAGGAGAACATCTCCCTGCAATCCTTCACAGAGTGAATCTGCTCAGGCAAGGCATATTTTGGGGAGGGAGCCAGATTTGCTTGGTGGTCCTGGCTTTTGGCATCCACCATGACTCAGTAGGGAAGAGAGAATAAATAAAATACTATTAAGAGGTACAACAATGTTACCAAATGAGATTGTGCCTTTCCCAATTAGAGTTGTTTTTTCTATCTCCATATGTTGCATATTACAGAGCCCTTTTGTTGGTAAACATATCCATGGCTCTCTGCAGGGGTGCCAGGGCCACTCACCAGCAACTTGGAGACTGAAATTGTGCATGACGTCTGATTTGCCATGCAGAGATGGTCTTGTTTCCATGTGTACTCTGCTACAGCACAGAGAGGCTCTGAGAATCTGGAAGCTGTGGCCTCTTCCACAGGTAACTCTCCCTAAGAGAAACAAGGGAGGCTGGGAATAGCCTTAGTGATTTTTGGTTTTCTGTATAGTAGATCCACAGTACTAATACAGCAACCAAAAAATTTCCAAATGCCTCTGAGCTCTTACCCAGGCCTATGGCAGCAGTACATTTGTGAGTCAGGCAGTGCCATTGCAGTTTGTAGTTGACAAATGAAGAAGCAAAGTGATTTTTTCCCAGCACTTAGATACAGGAGATGGTAACTCACTGTGCATCAGCTGAGCTGTGTCTGTGCTTCTGCTCTCAGCCCACGGCAGATCCAGCTTCCCTGTCTTTCTCGGTGACCAAGTAGAGTTGTTACCTGGTCTTTGGTGGCAGACTTTGAGGTTATAAACACATGTACAGGCACTTACTGGGGTTTAGTCATTCCATGATTATCTGCATATGATGGTAACTCACTTTTGTGCTAAGCTTTGAAATCACCTGGCACTTTGCTGGCAGACCATGCAATAAAATTCCCAAATCCTGGTCCTTGGAGCTGTGCTTTAAGCACTGACCTGTCAGTTCATTTAATGCTGCAGCAAGACAGGCACAACTTTCTAAAAAAGCTTGAGTATGAACCACAGGAGACTGAATTTTCTAGTGTAGGTACAGTATGGGCTTTGAAATAGGATCTGTTTCTGACTCCAGCTGTTTCTTCATTAGCTGAGAAAAAGTTGATGGGCACCAGAAAATTTCTTGTCATCTATTTCTCCATTAATTCCTTTGCGTGTGTGTGGTTCAAGAGTGATGTAAATCATCATCTCTCTCAGTCTATTTATCTGTTTCTTCAACAGGCTCTCATGGTAACCAACAACTCCTGTATTTAAAGAATGCAGTGTACCACACCTACTCGGTACAGCACTTTGCAATGGAATAGTGAAAGAAAGAGGGACGGAAAGAGACAGGAAAAGAGAAAGACAAAAAGAGTGAGAAAGAGATGAAGGTAAAAGAAGAAAAGATAGAACCTCATGTCCTTTATTAGGAAAAGGGAAAGATTAGATTTATTTCTGCAGTGACTATGAATACCAGATCAGCTAACTGCAGTTTAGGAGGTCTTTCTATATGGTCTACCCAGTCCCAGTTATTTTAATTCTCTGTTGCCAGCTGGCCTCTGCAGAAATCTATTCAGGGTTCAATTCTAAACAGTAATGTTTGGGAAAAGCACAATCTAAAACAGACAGATCTGTATGTGTTTAGGTTTTGCTTTCTTTCCACTTTTAAATATTAAAAATTGACTCCAGCTGTGGGGTAAAGTAACGCCCAACCTATAAAGACACCGACAAATAAATCACAATGCAATTTGCTGTGCATTTTCTGAGGTCTAAACACCAGCTCTTGAAAGGAATTTTCCATGATTACATCCTGGGAAGATATCTTAACTACCAGCAACTTGTTTGACTTTTATACTTCTTAAAAGTCATCCCATTCCAGCTGGGCCAAAGCCTGCCATTACTTCTCTGTCACATATCTCAGGAGTTAACTGAGCCATTGGATGCTGCTGAGGACACATGCAAAGCTTCCCTATTTCTATCTAGCATGCTGTTAAGCAGAATATTTACCTTGTGTGTCTATATTCCTCTTTTTACAAGCATAAATCACTGACTGACTGGTCACTACCCTCAGCTAATCAGTTCTTGTTTGTGTCCCCCTCTTTGCTGTGGCAAGTTTAGGCAGCTTTGCCTGAAGCTAAAGCTTTTATTACTGCTCATCTTAAAGTCACTGAAGAGCAGAAGGTTTTCCATTTCATCGGGGTGCTGGCCAGAAAAGTCAAGTTTAGCTCCTGAACTCTGATCCAGTTTACCCTGGCATATTTTGTGGCTCACAGCAATCAGTCCTACCTATCCTACATTTCCTCCTCAAAAAAAGCATAAATATTTAGTGTTTGAGAAAAGAAGAAGACAGAAATTCCATCCTAAAGGCACCACACTTCTCTTTTTCAGGGTGCAGCCATTAATCCACAGAGTCCTGTTAATCTACACAGTCAGATTAATAATCTAGAAATAGCTCTGATGTTGCTATCATATTTTTAAATTTATAAATTAACTTACAATTGAAAAAAGCTGGCTTTGAACCAAAACCACTTGAATGATCCTATTTCAACTAGTTACAAACATCAAAAAAAAAAAAAAAAAAGAAAGCTTCTGGCCAAAAGTTTGCAGTGTAATTTTTTTGTGGGGAAAAATAAGTAAAGTAAAAATTCCTGACCAGTTCTGCTCTGCATGGCATTTCACTGGTGCTTCTCCAGATCTGCAAGTTGGTCTGCCCTTGGGAGCTGGCCTGTGGAGTGCCTGCCCCACCAGGCAGGGGATTTAAGAGGTTCCTGCTGTTCTCTGCCTCCAGCTGTGCCACCGCTGCCTCTGTGCCACTGGCTCTGTGTTTTGTGTCATTTGCTTCTGGACCACATCAGCAAGAAATACAAAGAAGAGCCTCTGCTAAAATATGTTTTTGTATCTACTGGATCAGTTTCCTGATGCAGCCAAAGCATTACATTGTCCTGGTGAGGGCAATGGGAAAGAAATTGCTGTGGAGCATCTTGCACATCTGCCTGGTCACTGCAGGAACCCTGAAATGCAACTTTACTTTTAAAACATATTATTGGGCCTACAAACTGGTTTTGTCCCAACCCCTTTGCCATCCCTGTTGAAATACACATAGATTCACTCCTGGGCAATGTCAGACCATTCTTGAGAGCACCATCCTCCCCCCATTCGGCTGAATTTTTAAATTGAGGTTACTGTGCCTTACCCTCAGTAATTGTGGTTACTCCTCCTTACCCTCAGGAGGAGTGTTAAGACCTCTTCTTCATCTGGAAATCACAAAAGGAAAAACAAGAGCGTGTTATTAAGCTGAATAGAAACTGCAACCATAAGAATAAGGGAACTATGGAAAAACCTGAAGGGTCCAAAGCTGTTGCCAAGAGCAAGAGTTGCAAAAATATCCAAACAAACCAAAAAGGTTGCAGTGAATGAAGATGATGTAGAAGGTGAAGAAATCCTACAAAAAGACTGGAAAATGCAAAATTTTAAAAGGATGCACAGTGCTTTTAATAGTAACAATGGGACATTGTGTTAGAACAAAGCAGGGGGGGTGTATATGAGGTTTAGTGTGATAAGTTAGATATTTCATGCAGGACAGTTTAATAAAACTTGGAAGACAAAAACAATTATCAAAAGCAAACAATAACCAGGAGAAATTTAAATTGTGACATCCAAATTGTCACATACAAATGGTGACAATATGACAGAGCTAAGAGAGATAAAAATACCTGCCCTTAAAAAGGGTGAGAGGTGGAGAGAGGGTCTGGAAATTTACAACTTAGAGAGCTTTGCAATGATTTAAAGTTATTCAAATAAATGCACATATTTAGGAGCACCTAGAAAAAAAATATCATAAGACACAGGAGCATGGAATTGTCAAGAACAGATCATGTTAAAGTAATGTATATCTCTCTTTGAAAAGAAATGTACATTATAGAAAAGGGGAACTGGATGTGATGTGTCTCAAATTTCATAATATTTTTTTACATTTTTCTAATTTTCTCATGCAGAAACTTAGCAGTCTGTCCTAGCTGAAACTGGGAAGGGTGCACAAATACTAGGAAAATGTAATTAAAAAGGTACTCAGAAATCAGTTCTTAATAATTTCCTGACAAACAGGATTAGTTGCATACATGAGGCTACATAGAAAACTGTCCTAAGCTTGGTACCATCCTGCATTTTCATAATGACTTGAATGATGGAAGACCAAACATACTTGTGAAATTCACACATGACCACCACATTGGCAGGCTTTTGGCGGGGGGGGGTGGGGGCAGGAGAGGAATTTAAAATGATCTTGATAAATTTAGGAAATGGTCTGAAAGCAATTAGGTGAAATTCAGTAAGGACATGCACAAAGTCCTAGACTCAGGATGGGAAAAATCCATCACATAAAGACAAAATAAATGCAGGAATGTCTCTTTCCAAAAATAAGGCAATTTTTGAAGCAGGAAGGATTCAAAATTGCAGTCCAATTTTTGTAAATCCTGTGAGCATTAAGAGTAACAGGTAATAAATGGGCACTCCTCTAAGACTTAAGGCTTAACTTTTCACCTCCAGGAAAGATCACAGAAGTTCTCACATTGCCATTTCCTAAAAGACTGGAAAGGGGCAGTAGGCTGGCTTTGTTCTTCCCTGATGTTTAGATTCTTCCTTACTGTACTACTGCTATCAGTTGAGGTGCATTTGGAAAACCTAGGAGGAAAGAATGAGGAAAAATATATGCCTTTTGTTTGCTTCATAAATATCAGTATCTCAATATCGTGATCCTCTCGATTTTCCTGGCTGATAATATCCTGCTTGCATGGAGTTAAATCAAAGCAGGCTGTTAGTGAGAAGCTAGCAGGAAATGAAACAATGTAGGGCCATGAGTAAATATAAATATATGAGGTCCCATCATGGAGAACACCGAGACTTGCTGAGAAAGCAATGGGAACAGATCCATGAGACCCAGCCCTTTCCATGGCTCTGAGGTTTCTCTCTGAAGAGAGATTTTGTTTCCAGGTGGGGAGGCTCCATGGCCACCACAAGAAATCTTTGTTGAATGCCAGCTTTGCATTCATCCCAACATAAGATCAAAAGGAGAGCAGCAGGCCAGGGGTAGCCTGGTGTGGAAGGAGATTTGGGCAGGGGACCTGGAAGGACAGGCCATCCCTGGGGAGGGGACAGGCACCTGTCCTCTGCCTGTGCAGCAAGGAGGGAGCAGCTGCTGCTCTCACCTTTGCTGCTCTGCTGCCCAGTGAGAATGAAGAGATGAAGCTTCCTTTTAGTGGTGTTATTGATTTTGACTCCCTCGGACTTGTTTATAGTGTCAGCATTTTAAATATCCTTCCATAGATCAAGGCAAACACAGCTTTTAGAGCAGCAGGAGGGAGACACGGGAGGCTTTCTCTGCAGAGCAGGATGCACTGCCTACATCTTCCTCCAGCTCCCCAGGGACTGGGTGTCCTCTGCCTCTCCCACTTTGTGTGGTGGGGCTCTGCATCTGCTATGGTTTAAAAAAACCCCCAAAACATTCTCGTGGCTGTGCAGGGCGTAGGCATTTCAGAGACCTTGGGAGTTCAGTGGGTGTAGGAGATAGCATGTATGTCCTGTACAGACCGGCAGCAAGAAAGGGAGAGACGGTGCAGCGCTGGAAAAACTGAGCAAGTGACAAATGTTCTCTCTCTTAGTAAATGAGTAAGCAATAAAAGAAAATAAATACAATTCACTGGTTTAACTCAGAGGCAGCTTTTTCTGGCTTTGGTGTGCATGCTTGTTCCTGGGCACTGCAGCCTCCAGCACCATGCATTTTTAATGATGTCTCCCCAGGAGCAGAGATGAATTTCTAGAAGATCAGTGGGACACGTGGGTTGCTACTGTCTCCTTTGCAACCTATAAAAAATTGGTGGTAATTCTGAAAACAAGCCAAAGATCTCAATATTGGTATGCCACTTAGAGCCACTTAGCAAATAACACCCACTTTTCCAAGGATGCCGCTTGATTAAAATAAAAGCTTCCATCAAGCCCCCAAAGAATCTCAGTATTAAATCCAGCTATATTGCAAGCAGTGGCACATTTTTTCCTTGTCATTATGCTTTAATGACAAAATAGAGAAAATATTTTACCTTCTATTAATTTCTCTGAGTTTGATTACAATATTAGTCCTGTAAAGACTGTCAAGTGCCCCTAGAGAGAAGCAGGTTCATGGCAATATGACTGGCTGATCTAAGTGAGCTGTGGCTGTGTGGTCAGAAGTGATGGTGTCAAACCAGTATTTGCTGCATGAAGAGAGACACTATTTGCAGAGGAAACTCTTTTCTCTGCAGAGGTATTTAAATCTAATTCAAGCACTTAAGATTTTGCAGGTGGGTGATTTTCACTCTGTGTGTATTTACCTTCTCTCCTGCTGATACCAGCTGAAGAGAGATCATTGCTGTCAGCTCTGAAGTATCCAAGTGGATTGGAGGGGGAAACATCACCCGAGGCTGTGGAGCCCACAGCCCTGCAGAGCAGCACTGCAGGTGATGGGGACACCTGCACCTGGCTTTCCTTGCTGCCAGTGAGCACCGCAGGGAGCGAGCTCAGGGCGTCAGGCAAGGCTCACAAGGCTGCAGCAATGCTTGCAGCCTGGCAGAGACACTGAATTCATATAAGGTATAAAGGGAATACATTTTACTTGCAGTTGTTGGTAGGACAGTGCTGAAATACAACCACCAGCCTTTCTTACAGCGCCCCTTTCGGGGTCCAGGTTTTCTGTGTTTCCACCATAAACACAAATATATTGCCCCTCCTAGCTGCAAAATGTAAGAAGTCCAGCTGTAGGAGTTGTGGTATCAAATGTTATGGAATTTATGTTTCCAAAATTCTTCAGCTAAAATCACGGTTGTGTTCCAAGACCATGCTGTCTCTAGAGGTATGGACTTCAGGCTGTGGTGCCTTTGCTTGCCAACTCTAAAAGCAAAAGAAAGGATAAATTAATCTCTTATGTGCTGAGAATGTGTTCAGCGAGCCACCTAGCTTGGAAGGGGTTTATGAAAAGGCTCAGTTCTACAAATATTTATTGCTGTATTACTGTGCTATTGTTCTGACACAAAATGTGGGCTTCCTATCAATTACCTAGGAGAGAGGAAAAAATCCTTAACCAGGATCTTAACTCTAGATTCACGTTTTTCTTTTGAGGAGTAAGTAATTGCAACAACTTTGGCTTTTATTTGTTCAGGTCTAAATCAGTTGTAGCCAATTAAATTTTATGTAAGGGAAAAAATATCACAAATGAGACCAAGCAGATCAGATAATCTCTTCATCTCCCTGTGGACAGGGTGAGGTCAGTTCTTGCTTTAACCTTGCACCATACTGGTTGCAAAGTATTATTATTGTTGTTGCCATAATATCTTTTTCCTCCTGCAGAATGCACCCACATGGCAAGGTGCTGAGTACATCTAGGTGATTTTCTCCCCTGTTTTTGCTTCTCTGTCCCTCACCGCACTGTCCTTAGATGATTCTTTGTCACATTCAATTCTTTATAAAGCTGAGATCTTGTGATTTTGAAGTATCTGCTTTTTTGACTGTTGGAAATCATTAAGCACACTGGTCAGCTAAAGAGTTGGAGGAATGTCAGTATTTGTTGGTGTACACCTCATAAATCATAAACATGTGTAAGTGCCTGCACTACCTAGGTGAAGGTTGCAGCTAAAATCCCGGCTCTCCCTTGCTTTGCTCGCCCTTGGAGGGTATTTAGTGCGAGTTCCCCATCCTCTGAGGGACAGATATCCTATTTAGGATCAGCTGTGTTGATGGAAAAGAAGCAGCACCTGCTCATGTCCTCCATCCCTGTGGCTTGCTCCTGGGGATGCAGGTGAAGGTTCTTTGGAGCCTGACCTGGGAATTGGCTCAGGCCAGCAATTTTAACTGTCTTAAGTGATACAGTAGGATTTGGGTTTGCCTGCTTGGAAGGACAGGGATGCTTATGTCCCCTTGGGTGCTTACAGAGGGGAGGACAGCAACCACAGCTGCCCCCAGAAAGGCAGACTGCAACCTTGAATGCGACAAGTGCACTGGCTGAATGGAATCCATTTAAAGCTGCCATAATTAATGCAGATGCAGAACAGACGTGAATTCTCACCTGGGATTTTATGGTTGCATCAAATTTGAAGCACACGAGAAAAGAGCTTGCACCTTCCTTGCACTGGCATCTTTGGACACTCTTGCAACACTTAGAACTGAGCCCAACATGAATGTTGTTTGTTGGTCTTGAAACTGGAAAGAGGCACCAGTGGGATAGTTTCCACTGGGAAATTACATCATGTCAGAACTTGTTGCTGGAGACTCCTGGTGACTACTAGCACAGTGTCACTTCCTGCCAAGAACAAGGCCTGGCAGACAGCTGTGGGGAGGCCAAGCATCATCAGGCTGGGCTGATCTTGCTCTTGTTTGCAGCTCCTTGGGCAATGGGTGACTCAGCTGCAGCCAGGACAGGGCTGAGCCCCAGCCTCAGCATCATTCCAATGACATGGTGCAGGCATGCTCTGCTTGCTGCCTGTAAGTGCCAACAAGCTTTTTGTTTGGTTGGTGGTTTTGCTTCTGATTTTAACAGCCTATAAAGAAGTAGATCATGCTTTCTTTTTTAACAGTCTCAAAACAAGAAAAATCACCCCTCTTCTAAAAAACTTTGCCTCTGAAACCTCTAGTAAGTTCAAAGTTTTTGTCTATGATTAGTCTCCACTGAATAAAGAGGAAGCATAAACTGTGAGTAAGAGTTTAGGTCTTGTAGGGCTACAATACTAGAGCCATCCCTTTGGGAACTTTCTCTACTTAATTTAAAAACACCTCCCTTTCAATTCTCTTGTGGTGATTATCACACACAATTTTACTGAGAAGCAGCTCAGACTGAACCACTTCAAAGACAACACTACATTTGCAAAGGAAGGAATTTCTCTCTGACAATTCAGCAGCATCAGCATGTCCTGGAAAATAAGCATGCATCACAAGACAGTGTGCTACACATGGGGAATCCTTATGATGAGACTGCACACAGAGAGCTCACGTGATTCTGAAGTAGCTGCTTTCAATGCCTTGGAGCACTGAACTAAACTGCTCAGAGCAAAGAGAAGTTGCTCTTGGGCTTCATGTGAAAATCATTATTAGGGAAAATAATTATCATTTTGCCATGTTTATACAGTGGAGTCTTAATCAGTGTTGCCAGAATGCAGATTTTTAACAACAGCAAACACCAAGTGCCCCTTTCTTTCTGGAAAATATGGGGTTACAACTTCAGATAACATATCATTGACCAACTGGCATTGAACTAATTTGTTGCAAAAGCTTGATAATTGCAACATGCTATTTAAAACTACTGACACAGGGAACACTTGCAACCCATACCTAAGGCTGATGGGTCACCTGCAAAACTAAAATGACTGGCGAATATATTTTCCTTTGGCATTTTTCAAATTAGATATTTACTTTTCTTCATTATTCTTTCTCTTTATTTGTAGGAAGATGTGCTTTCCTGGCCAGTTTTTAAATGTTAATTTGGAAACCTGAGACTGATTTCTGCTTTTTATTAGGTTTAATTTTAAAAACAATCAAAAAAACATGATTGCAAAAAAAAAAAATCCATTTTACAAGCAGCTTTATCACTGCTATGAGTGCTAATGGTAGGAAATCCACATCTGGGGACAGGCAAGGCAAAAATAGCTCAAGGTTATTTTAGACCACTTAGACTGAAGGTCCGTGCAGCGCTGCAGACCCAGTCAGGTCCCACGCAGCAGGCTGTGCCCGAGCCCCCTCCTGCACCCTGCAGCTCTGCAGCTCACCAGGCAGAACCTGCCCTGCAGCAGTGCCAGCTGAAAGACAGTGTGCCCCAAATCCCCTTCCCTCTTGCCACCAGGGATGTACATCCACATTTTGACTAGGAAAATAAGACTTGTGATACTGACTTGGTGCCTGCCTGGCCACTGGGTTTTCTTGTCTAACCATGCAATACTTTTCACTAGCAATTAGAATTGGTTTTTCTTCTCTTCAGTAGTCTTTGTCTACACTTGGAGTTTTAAAATTAGCAACCTCAAGGCTAAAAAAAAATGGTATCCCAGAAGGATGGGATTACATATAATGCCGTAATATATAAAGGATGGCTCAGAAGCCATGTTCAGGCTTAAGGGCATAATCTCTACTTTGCCATTCCCATATCCCAGGATGGAGGGGAAAAGGGGGATGTATACATGCAAAAGATTCATCCTGACATAGCATAAAAATAGAAAAGACAAGGGGCTGAGACATGACTTTACAGAAATGACAAACACAGCTTGCATCCAATGTAAAGAGTTATGGAAAGCCTGTTATACACTAACAAACTCCAAAATACTATTTCTCAGAGAATTAAAATCACCCTCTAGGAAAAAAGGAAAAAATAAAACCTCCTCAAAATGTCAAAGCCACAAACTCCCCCTGGCTTGCAGTTCCCGTGTGGATTTGAGCTATTTATAAAGGCAATCTCCACGGTTTCTGTCATGCATTGCTGTTAGCATGTCCTGAGATAGCAAACCAGTGGATACAAACCTGATCTATATAACCATGGCAATAAGCAAAGGTATCTGTGCACACTCCATGTTGTGCTTATTAAAATAACAGGAATTGCTGCATTTGATTTATAAAGAGATGAGTAGGTTTCTGCATGAAACTCTACTAATAGTTGAAAAAGCCTGTTCTACTATGGACTGAAAATGGTCTCTCCCCACCCACACATTCATCTGGGATTTGATCACCAACCTTTAAGAGAAACTCACAAAACCTATTCCACTTAGCAGATTATATTACAGGGCAAAGGAAAACCTTGCAGGCTCAGGATTTGGGTGGAATCCATTTATTCCATATGTGCAAAGACTGGATGAGGAATTGGAGGATCCACAACACCAAAACCTCTCCGTGTGCTACACACATAAGCCACTCTTGATTGAAATCCTGTAAATCTTTTCCTTATATAATATGTTTCCTTGTCTGGTATAGCTTGATTTCAATTTCAATTGCTCTTATTTTTCTTTCCATCATGTTCAAAACTATCATAAACAGTCTGTAAACTCTGCATCACAAATGGCTTTTTAATGATCAAAAAGATATTTTGAAATGAAAGATCAGTTCCTCATGTCTAAGTTGAAAAAGGGACAGTGTCATTCAGCCAGAGGTTAAAAAAATCTATTAATCTTAAGATTATGATAATATGGTAAAAAATATAATAAATACAGAAAGGAATGTTCTGCAGACTCTAGACAAGGAGCCAAATTTCTGGCAAGAAAATAAATACTTACTCCAAAGAAAGTTAAAACTCATGAAACATCCATGATGGAGGTATTTTATATATGTATTATTTCTATGCTATTTTCTTGAATACATATTCTAACAAAATGGTCTGTGTCTAAAAAATAACCCACATCACAGTCAAAAGTATTTTTCTCCACTAACAAAGAAAGGTTCCTCTTCAATGAGATACTTAAAATCCATCATTTGACTGAAGAAAATGTAATACACCCCCAGGACATACCCTTGCAAAATCCTGTTTATTTTCATGGCGATAGTATTCCTCACCAAAGCAAACATCTGCACTTCTGCAGCAAATGCTTCAGGGATCTCTACTTGCTCTTTCAGGAAACATCTGTGTCAAAATACCTCATTGAAGATGTTCCCTGCAAAAGAAGTCTATCACCATGTTCTTGATTTATTATTATTTACTGTTGTTCTCTCCAAATAATTCCAAATGTTATCTCCATCTCTGAAGATCTGTATGTCCTTTGCTTGCTTGAATGGTTTTACAAGGATGAAAGCAGCATTTCCAAAACACTACAGTGAGTATTGCTGTAGTTACACAGAAAAAAAGAGGGGGACTTTGATCTTTGGTATTTATAAAAGCTAGTTTATAATCAGAATATCTTATCTGTCCTTAGAACACAAAATAGTTCATTTATGAAAACAGAACTCTTATGGAAATAAACCTATTGGATCTTAATTTAAAATGCAGAGGCATAAAAGGGTTTTGTCCTTCGTAATGTGAAGAAAGCTTGTTTCCAATTTTTCAAATATTTTAACAAGGAAAATTGTGTATATACAAGGTTTGTGATATCAATTGACTGGTTATTAAACATAGTTCAGCTCTTCCCCTGCTTCCAGCACACTCACAGACATATGTGATATTCATGTTAACAATTTATTTCTTGGAGGGAAGAAACCAGTGTGTTCTCAGTCCAGTTATCCCTGAGGTTGCCTCAGGTTATTTTACTTTTTATGTTTAATATTGCAGGGATTTTATGGATTTACCAAAATACCATAATTTTTATTTTTAAATCACTATTTTTTTAAAACAGATTCAATCCAGATCAGACCTTATCATACTCTGTTTCAGTTCACTGCCACCATATGTAAGTGTTGTCAAGGCTGTAATACATAAAGTATCTGGCTCCAGGGCTGGTTTCAGTGTGGTTTTGGAATACAGATTTTATAATATGCAGTTTCCTTCCTCTGAAGTCAGTGAGCTATTCAGTGGAATAAGGTTTCTGAGGCACAGGTCAGCTCTTCAAAGGCACGTAGGCACCCAAATCCTGTTTCAGGATATTCCAGGGATTTGAAACAAGGTGCCTGCCTTATTCCCTCCAAAGAGGGGGGATTTCCTAAACCATGGATAGAGCCAGGTTAAACAGGCACTCAGGCACTCCCCAGACAATCTCTCGACTACTTGTCCCCTACCCTTACTGCCAGGCCACTTACATAAGACATAGGCAGGACATGCCCTTCTTTTGAGACTCTGTTGAAGCAGGACCATCCTCAGATTGATCCAGCTCATGCCATGGATCAAACTGAAACAGCTGATGGATTTTTGCCCTTGGATTGCATGAGTTTCAGTGATGTTACTGCATTCACATGTGCAGTGAGCTTGCTACACAGACCATCTGCATACATGTGCCTCTGGTGTGGACATCTGGTGCTCCTGGGAAACACCACATTGGCTGAGCTGGAGCAAAGCAGCTGAACAGCAAGCAGGCAATGGCGTTGATAGTGTCCAGAGCACTGTGCTTTTTTGTGTCTTCTCTATGAATGTGCAACCTCTGAAGTTGCCTCAAAGCATCAGATCTGCTCTGTTGGTGTGTGGTGACAACAGCACGTGGCTCCAGCAGAATTTATCTGCTGCAGCACAGTAGTCACGGCTGTGAAGTCTGGAGGGGTGCCAGTGCACTTGGAGCTGCTGTACTGGACCTTCAACTAAAGCTGCTGTACACCCAGAAAGTCAGCCAAACACAGTAAAATCCTCAAAACTAAATTGAGACTTCAAGACAGAAAAAGAGGACATGTCTTGGGAAACTCAGATGTATGGCTTTTTGACTCTCAGCACCAAAGGAATGTCATTTTGCTCAGTTGTCCCTTGGGTTCTGACTTTGTTATTTGGACTTTCTGATAGATCGGTGTTTTGTGACTTCTTGGGGTGTGTGTGGACAATGGCAGACCTAGGACAGAACTTATACTGGCGGAATAATGGTTTCAGCTCTGTTCATGCTCATTAGGGAAAGCTGTTTTGAAGGGGCCTTGTTGCTTTTGCTGTTTTAAATGGTGCATATGACTGGAGGAAGAGGAAAACATACACACAAGAGTGTGTGTATGTGTGTACAGAACTTAAATCATCAAGCCAACAGGGTGTGGATTGGGCATGTTTGGTTGTAGTACAGGTCCTGCCATAGGACAGAAGTTAATAAGAAGTAAGGAAGAAGCCTTGCAGCAGGTTACCTTACTTGGAAGAGCTGTGCCATTGATTTCAATAGGAGAAAATGCAACCCTCAGATACCTATATTAAAGCAGAAAATTTGAGCAGATATTAAACTGGATCATCCAAAGAACAGCTTTGGCCTTCTGGCATTTTCCAGAGTGGGAAGGAGTATGTCAGAGAATTAAAAAATTGCATCACAATTTTCCCGCTGTTCATATTTTTTCCCTAAGTCATCGAAAAACACTCTCTGTGCCCACCTCCTTGGTGAGTTCTCATGTTCATTCATAGCCAGAGCAGACACTGCTGCAGTATTTGGGGTAGAGTTGTATTTTCCCTAACTGCATATATGAAAAGCAAGGGTTCTGGATCCTCAGCAAGTTCCCCTCTCCCCTCTTGTCCTGGATTTGAGGAAGATGCAGGTTTTTGGGTCCATGCTAAGAAACCCCATCAAGCTATAAGTTGAGGACAGGGCCAAATCAGGCCTCTCACAGACCTCTGGATGGGGAGAAGGATTGAAGGCAGAGCAGATGGGCACGTTCCAAGGGCGGAAGAAGTAAGCGGATATTTGAGCAAAACCTCACAGGCAATTTCTTCCAGCTAATCCCTACCATAATTCTTGCCCCAGCAAAGCTGATCTGGTTCATCATTTCCATGAGACAAAAAGCATTTTTGTAACTGCTCACTTCTCAGAGGTCTTAGACACTTGCTTTTAATCATATAGTGTATGCTGACATCTGGTGGCATTCAGCAACAAAATCTTCATTAAACAAATATGTTTCAGTTTTAAGGAGTCAGCATCCTTACTTTCCCTTAGCTGGGTGCAGAAAATAATTCCTCCCAGACCACTTCAGACTGGGGTTTACTGTAACACATTAGTATGGGACTGGCATGTCCTGGAGCTCTTGTGGGACATGTATGTGAGCACTGACCTCCAGATAAGGAAGGGACCATCAGCCCAGGGACCATCAGCCCAGGCACCTGACTGTGCTCAAATGCAGTCACAAAATGGAGAACATGGCATCTTGTCATTCCCTCTTCTGAACACAGAGAAACAATGCAGTAAAAAAAAAGTGATGCAAAACTACCTTGGGTTTTAGCAGGAAGAGAACTGCTGTAAAATCTTAGGTGGTAACATTCTGAAATTTATCTTTATTTCAAATTGGAAAGAAAGAAACAAAACAGCATGTATGAATAGCCAGAGAGATGTACCAAAACCTTGTTTCAGTGTATGCAATAAGTAGCATGGAATCAGCTGTCATGGTTAAAAGATACCCATGATGTAGCTGTTCCATTAAAAGTTGGATTAAAATCATGTTTAAATTTCATTTCCTTCAGTCCTTATCCTGCTTTTGATTAGTTTTAAGAGCAGTTGATGGTCTTATGATTTGAAGATTTTGCATTTTAAATTTTGTGTACATGGTCTGGAATTTTATGTGAAATTGTGTGTTTGATCTTTGACCTCTGTTTACTACAGTCCTGATTTGCCACTAATTTGATAGCAAGACATAAGGGCCTACTGTAAACAAGCTGCTCACTTTACATAGCTGTGTTTGGCTCCTAAATGAAGAAGTATGTATGGAATATACTTTGGGTACTGTAGCCTCCTAAAGAAATAATAAAAACCACATCACTGCTTAGTTCTCCAGGTAACGTTTACATTTGGAGAAAATAAGTTGCATGCCTAATAGAGAGAGAAAATGTAGTTCTTATCCATTTTGGGTTTGTTTGCTTAAAATTATTCTTTAAAGTATTTGAAAGCTGAGGCTGTCTCTTTTGAAGTCAGTGGGAACTTTGACATTGATTTTAAAAGGATCAGGATTATGCCTAAATAGGTAGGGTCTAAAAGGCAAAAATGAAAACATCCAAAGTCTACAAATCTCTCACTGATCCACCATGCAGAAAGGAAGGACAAAAGCCTTCTCCAAGGTCTGTAGCATACATCTTGATTCCAGAACTTCTATTTTTTATACATTTGTAGACTTCAAGATGGAAAGCAACTTTCCAAAGCACTGTAATTGCTAGCATATGAAGGAGTACACACTTGCACCATGGTCTTAAGAAGCTGCTGGGGGGAAGGGAAATGAAAGCTGCTTATAAAAATCAACTGACTGTTGGTACACATCTTCCACAAATTGTCCTGCACTATCCATTACAGGATTCCCTGCCTGCAACCCACTCCTGGCAGATCTCCAGCCCACAGGTACAGCCTTACACATAGTGAGTGACCAGCAAAAGCCTGCTTGTAGACATTTAACTCAGAAACATGTCTGATCATCCTGCTCAAGCTTAGCACTTTTGGCACTCATCTGGCACTAGCAACTGGGTAAAAGCAAGGTCTTCAACTCTCTCCTGCACCACCCTGCTGGAACCATCTGTGCCAACACTGAACTTCCCATCACCAGGCTCTGTCCTCACAGGAACACCTAAGTACCCTGGGCAAAGGGAGAAGAAAACCATTTGGCAGAGAAGGAAACCATTTGGCAGAGAAGGAAACCATTGACTCTTTAATTTTCTGTCCCAGGAAATTTCAGTAACTGTTGCCAGAGCTGAGTAGTCAGGCACAGGGACTCTTCTCAGCTGTGAGTGTGGCTCATCTACAATGGCAAAGTGTAAGCTCAGAGAAGTGATGGGCCATGGGCAAGCACACACGAAAAGCCCTCTTCTTTCCTCTTCAGACACCCAAGTGCATTGAATATCCCAAATGCAGGGGCACCAGGTCAAGCTCTTTGTGGATGACTTCCAGAGGCTAAAGCAACCAGGGGTAGGAACCTGCCTACCCTGTTGGTTTATGAGGTCCCAGTGTCATGCAAGCCACAGTTCAGGGACACACACAGATCAGGCACTGTCCCACACCATCTGAACCTGAAGCTGACAAAGCATCCATTTCAGTCTCCAAATCCTCATGACCAAACAGAGGAACATTATCTGTTGTTAACAGCAACTGATGCTTGGCCCAAGAACAGCAGATAGAAATGAAGCATCCAAGTGAGGAAATCCATGAAATGAACACCCAAAGCAGTCTCTTGCATCTCCATTGCTCAGAAATATCCCAAGATGTTAAAAACTTGATGGGATTTACAAGAGAAGGTGGATGTAATCTTCCAGGCTGTGAAGTCCCTTCTCTTCTACCCAAAAATGATGAGCAATAGAATGAAAGGAGTCAAACATGGACACCTGCAGCTTACTCTCTTTAACCAGCCTTGACATTTCTCAGCAAACCAACTCAAGAAGTGTCTACTCCATCTTCACAGGTGCTGTCTTGTGCTGTGTGTGAAGGTGCTGCTCACAGGGAGAAACAGTCCTGTCCTGATACTGACGTGGTCAGCCACCACAGAGACACAAATCTGCACATCTGTTGCCCTTGCCCATGCATAAAAACAGACAGATCCAGCCACAACAAGTCAGGTTACCTTTCTAAAGATACTTTTCTTGAGGTATTTTTTGAGCTACCCCACAGTACAACAAATACAACAATCAAAGATACACTGACAGAGATTTGTACATGGTGCGTTCTGCACGTATCCCCAGTGAAGTGACTTTGCTAATGTGTTGTAGTACCCACTGAAAATGCCTTATATTTCCATGGTTTTGAAGTGGCTGTAGTCTGTCCTGCTGGCCCAGCTGGCAGAAGACACCCCTGATTTTAAGGACCCTCAAATGGAACTTGACTTTGGGAACAAATTTTCAGCACAGCTGTGTGCCATTTGAAAACTGGGAGTAATGTTCTCAGTTTAAACATCCTGCAGATCCCATCTTCTGCTTCCACTTCATGGGACATTTCCTCAGGATATTTCAGGATCCAGTCCTAAGGACTTAATACCTTTAAGGAAAACACCTCAGCATCACTTTTAGCCTGCAAACAGAAAAGCACAAATATAGGGACTTTGGCACATAGTTGTTTTTTCCTAATGGAGGGTAGTAACTGAGCAGAAATAGTTTTTTAAAATATTCTTTAAAATTTTAATAGGGCTGGTTTACAATATAAAGCTAAATTAATCAGAATAACTGAATAATGGTTTTATAAGCAAGACAATCAGAGATCTTCAATAAATAAAGATTGCCATAAGAGCCCCTGGCATGTTTAGACTGAGTTGGTGTGTCTGGAACCAACTGTGGAACAATGATCTGTCACTGTTAAATCAACTTTAAAAGCAATTCAACAAGGGCTCCATGTAGACAGCATTACAGAAAACCTGTTCCAATAGCTTTCTTATGCAAGAGAAAACCATGCTCATATTTGTATTTTAGGCAGTGAACCAACAAGAATGAAGCAAAACAACAGCAACTGTCCCCAAGAGATATTTTGGGCTGCTCCTCTCCTCCCACTCCCCTTACACTCCTTTTCAATCTCCTACCAATCTGGGCATTTTTGGCAACAGAGAACCATACTGAAAAAGTCATTGGCAGGCTGATAGGGACCACTGTGTCTTTTGGCTACCAAAGACAATTTCTCCAGCCTGGGGGAGCATCAACGTCTTTGCTCCCTATTTTGAGCTGGGGCAGAGGTGAATGTGTGAAAAAGGGTGAGGAATCGGAGAACTTTCCTCAGCTCAGCAACCTTTGACAATCATTGCTGCTTTTCCTCTTTATCCCAGGATCTGCTATACAACAAGTGCAAATTGAGCATGACAAATAAGGGCATTAGCCTGGTGTTTCTGCTCAAATGATCTGCCTTGAAGTAGCTGATGTTGACACTTAAATTGTCAGCAGACTTCTAGTTTAGCACTGCAGTTAGAAGAATGGGTCCTTTCACACTTCCCTCTGGGCTATTGTTTCAACTCTCTCTAGACAGGGCAAATATCATTGCAGCAGTTTACACTCCAGTTTCACTACACTGGTTATTTTGCAGCCATAACCAAGATTGCCTAGAATTTTTTTCTATAACGTAAGCTTAGACTGCAGAGAATAATTACACAACACTGTAAAAATAATCTGCAGCAATTTACACAGCCATGAAAGACTGGAGCTGTTTTTTTCCAGCATACCTATATATACATGGCTGCAGCTAATTCCAATATTTACAAAGGACTCACTGGAGCTGTGATCACAGAAACTGGTATTTCAAGTTAGGCCACATGCATGAACAAAACATTTATTGTTATAAGACAAGATTTTGTATTTTGGGATGTTATACCATCATCTAACTGAAGCATTACCTTGCTATCTCTGCCTTTTCTATATCCCCTTCTGTCTGGATTCAAATAACATCTTTGTGGTTAAGACATTATGCGTCCAAGTTGGAAAGTATTAATTTAGCTACAGTTTCTTTCCTCTAATTGTGTTTCTTCTATTTTTCACCAAATTAATCATACTGGCAGTCAGCTTTGCTGCTGCTCATTTCTATTAGGGATCCTATCTCCTTGCCTGCTGGAAGCTCAGTCCCCAGGCTGCTCTCCTGCATGCTGACTTGTTCTCTCTCAATGCATCTTGCTGATGGTAGCACCACGGGCCCTAGTGGGACTAAGCAATCAATGCCAGTTCTTCTTAAGAGTGGGAGAAAACCAATGTAGCAGGGAGCAGAATAACTGCCCACTGACCCTCGTCTGCTGCAATAATTGTCAGGACTTTGGGTTTCAAACCCAGCTAAGCAAAGGAATGAATTAATGCAAGTCGGCTCCTCCAAGGTACAGTGTGAGCTCTCTGGATTGCACGCAGTTGTATTGTCAACAGCCTGAAGATGTGGTGTCTTCATATTTCTTTCTATGCTTCTCTGGAGAGACCTGCTTCTGTCTCCTATATAATTCTGCCAAGCTCCTACCTTGATAGCTTTATACTCCCTTTAAAGAGCTTGTTTAGTCATTGTTTTCCCCAGAAGAAACAAATGATCAAATCAAAACTAAAAGAATGAATGAATAAAGCCACAGACCGGGAATGAACACATTGCCTGAAATCTCTGCAAAGAAACTATTCAGGAAATAATTAGAAGAGAAAAATACAGGACATAAGTAAGAATTTATGTGACTATCTGCCTTTGGGAACAACAACTTCCAAGTTTTGCAATCTAGCAGTGAGGAATTAATACTTAACCATTAGGTTTAGGCAGTGATTTGAAGGAGTTAAATTCCCAGGCTGCCTCTTCGGAGCAGGGTGGGGCATTGGGGAAGTCAGAGGCCGAAAAAAAGGCACCTGAATGCCCTGGGAATGAGCAGCAAAACCTTCTGTCAAGCTCCCCTTCCTCTCCTGTGCTCCAGCTACTCTCCAGCTAAGGGTGTCCTGGTGCACACCAGCAACTGCAGCCCTGGCTGCACACACCTGCGTGCAGAGGATGTGAGGAGCCTTTCTCACATCAGGAAGAGAGGGCCACGTCCACGTCCTGTTCACCTCTCCTCAGAGCCACCCCTCCCCACTGGAGTGACATTGCACGGCATGGCCAGTGGCTGGGGCCTGAGGGCAGCGCCATGGGCATCCTCCCAGGCACCTTGGAATGCATCCTCTGGGGGACCGGGATCCCTGTCCGGGCCCTGGTACAGCACCCACAAGGTAAGTGCTCAGCGTGCAGCACCAGCAGCACCAGGGCTTGGGGAGAGGGACACTGAATTCAGCCTCTCTCCCGGGTCCTCTGAAGAGCCCCACTCCAGCACCTGCCTGCTGCTGGCTCTGCTCCTCCTCACCCCATCGTTCAGCCTGCTCCACCCTGGCTCCCTCTCTGAGCAGCCCTTTCTGAGCAGGAACTGGGCAGAGCTGCTCTGTTCTCTGCTAGAGCAGCACTGGTTTTTGTCATCTTTGTTTCTGACCCTGTCACTGCTGACAATGGATTTAGGCAACTTCAAAAGAGACACTGAAGCAGCCCCTAAGAGCTAGCAATTTGAAGCATCTGCTAACAATAAAAATTAATTGGAGGCTGATTAAACCCTTTACCTTTTCTCTGCTTTTTGTTTAGAAGGCATGGAAGGATACCCAGCATTCTTGACTTTCTCTGCATAAGAGGCAAACCACTTTGTCACGATGGAAAGTATTGATATAAATTGTGCATAAAATGGCTTGCAACTAGCTGGTCTCTTTTTCTAGGAGCAGCCCAGTAGCAGGTGATAGCCTGAAGAAAGTCCCAGAAACTTTCCCCTCTGGATTCTGCATTTGCTGCTGAGTGGATATCCATTCGGCAGGGTGCATTTTTCAGCCCCATGTTCTCAGAGAGAAGGGAAACAGAGAATTCCTGTGCACAGGTTCCTGGAGCAGCAGGAATTCTCCTGGCTGATGGCTGGTGGCAGTGCTTCTCAGGACCAGAGCTGAGGTCTCTTACTGGGAGATAAGAATGTGGAACCAGTGGTTTTACTGTGGGTTTGTGAATTGGGGTCCCAAGGCTGTGAGCTTGCCCAGCTGCCAAGAAGATGGCAGCAACAGGGAATTCCCTTGGCATGGGGATACCCACCTGCATGTCAAAGTGGGGGGTTTCTGTTTGCTTGGAAAACCTCCCAGTCCTGCTCCTGTACTCTCTGGGGTTGTTGTATGAGAATGGCTGTTTTTTAGATGTGGTTGTTTTCTGGGTGGACCTTTATAGTACTTTAGAGCTGCTTGGGGGTCTGTGGGTGAGACTGATGTTCTGTTCTTTTATTTACTTTAGTTGTAGCTTTGGAGCGGTAATGGGTAGCTATGAGTCATATGTTGATGCCAACCCTAATTTTTCCAACAGTTACATTCTACTGTCCACCCCCTTTTTCACATTTTACATTTCTGGAAGCCTCAAAAAACAATTCCCTCCTCCCATTAGTGGCTATCCTGTGATTCAGTGGACCATCCCATTTTCAGGTCTTTGCACAGGGGCTCTTTCCCTTCCCCTTTCCTTGAGGTCATTTCATCCTGTTGGTTTGAAAAGGAGCTTTTTGTTTTCTCCCTCTACAGGAGACCATAACTGCACTGGCTCTGATCTGCCTGGGAACAGCCCAAGACAGCTGAGGTGAATTACTTTTGGGAGAGTATTTTTCAGCCCCTTCAACCCCATGAGGAGGTGAAAGAGTGAGATCCCCTTTCAAGAGCTCCTAGACATGAGGATCTTGGCACGGCTGCCAGTTGTGGTTGCCTAATGCCACATGGGCATCAGACACATCCACCCAGGAGCAGCAGATCTGATACATTCTTTAGGGAAATCCATGGCACTGGACTAGGCCTTCAGTGATGTCTGTAAACACTCAGCTCCCTGGAAAAAGTTAAAGTGGCTGTGTCCATGTGACTGTGTAGTATAATGCTGCTTTGTGTTGGAATTACATTTCTTTGTCTTTTGATTTAATTGGGATTATTCTCCAGAGAGGTCCCTGATCAGGCTGATTGTATGCTAGCTGTTTGCATAAGGGTGGAAGCGGGCACACATGGCCATGGGGAAGAACAGTGGAGGTAGGATTTCTCCTTGGTATCAGCACAGCTGATATAGCTTGGCTGATACTGCCTGAGGAGCTGCATCTCTGAAATCAGCAATACCCACGCCATGCTCCCACAGCCCTCCCTATATAGGCAGGGTGTGTTATGGGACATGAGTGTGTTTAATGGTGCAGTAAAATCTGATGAAATATGTACTTAGTTACCTGAAGTATTTCCTGCAAACTAATATTGTAATATTTTTGTGTGTGCTGGAGCAATGAGTTTTGGAAGCCACAACATGTGGGCTTTGTCTGCTTAATAGAAAGTGTATGTAATTGCCTCAGTGTAATACATTTTTATTTCCCTCAGGACTTCTCATAGGTTTTTACTTATTTACAATATTGTTGTTTATGGACAAAAACAATTTGCAGGATTTGTTGAGATTATTATCTACAGTACTGATCTTGGTTTGACTTTGTATTATCAGAGTAGGCGAAAACATCTGGATGAGAACAGTCACTGAGAGCTCAGATAAAATAGAATCATAGAATGGTTTGGGTTGGAAGGCACCTTGCAGGCTGGCAAGTTCCAACCCCCTGCCATGGGCAGGAACAGCTTCCACTAGACCATGTTACTCAGAGCCCCATAACAACTCTTCTGTAACTCAGCATTTCACGTCTGTTGTGTGTAGACACTGTGTGTAGTTATTAAAGTGCATCTCTGAGCCAGAGATGGAAATTTATTTCACTTCTGCTTCTTTTTCCTTCTTTGCCTATCACTTCATAGACTCTGAGTTATTACTGGCTGCCCAGACAGCCGCCTCAAAAGATTGTCTTATTTTGTATGTTGTAGGAATAAGTAATTTCTGCTCTATATTTAGGGGTTGACAATGCTGACAGTTCCTTCAGATGGATTTGTGGCCTCTTGTCCCCTCCATCAGAGCCTGCCAGGTGGTGAGTGTGTGCCTGATGCCTTGCAGGGTCTCATCAGCGAGCAGTGGTGGCTGCTGTCAGCTGTGAGGAAAAATCTCACAGACTAAGCAGATTCTTGTAGGGGTTTTTCTACTCTGCCTTCATTCATATAGATGAAATCTAGATTTTGTGTGCCACAATTGAGGTTTTTATCTCATTCTGTTCAAGAGAAACATCTTCAGTGCTTCAACTCAGGGCTTGATGTCTAGCGCCACTGAGCCTCAGCAAGGTGAGAGCATCATTTGGTCCCATTTTTTCCAGTGCCTGCTGGTACTTCTGATGCCATGGGGGCTGCTTCACCTGTGCTATGAGGGACCCAAGGCAGGAAGGCAGGGAGCTGTCTCCATGGAGAGAAAGATTTTCTCTCCATTTGCCTTGGCTCAGGAAGCACCCCAGAAACAGTGAGGGTCTCTTCAGCTGGCCCCATCACCAGAGAAAAATGTTGTCATGGTACATCCCTATGTGGGTGGGAGTCAGAGGACAGCATGGCCACAGCACAGGTGGGTTTCAATCAGGACACCTTTCCTCTGCGGGAAGGAAGAGAAAGGCTGTTGAAGGCAAACCCTTCTGGGGTTTTTAATGCTTATTTTCTCAGTCTCTGTAGGATACCTCAGTCTCCAGTCTGCTCCCTGGTGCACTGCAGATGTTAGCTTTTTCAGTCCCTGAGCATGGGGAAAGTGGATACAAATGTCCTCACCCAGCTTTCTGCTGGCGTACTCATCTGTGAAGACTGCAGTGAAGTTTTTCCTGTTCAACACCATCCCTTCAGCTCTTGATTCTAAAACTCTTCATTGAAAACAAACAAGGGTATCAAAACACTGACTCTATGTCATCCTGTTGTCCTTTGCCTGTGAGATTTCAGAGTTGATGCAGTTTCAGTTTCCTTTATCTTATTGGAAAATGTGTTTGGGAGAAAATGCATACCGTTTCTTAGGTATTACAGAAATGTATATTATTTTCAGCCCTAATAAATCAAAACTTAGGAAGAGGACTTTCTTCAGCCTTTCAAATACAACCTTTTTTAATCTCTTATAGGGAAATTTAAAACTTAAATGTTATAATGAAGCGCATGACCATAGAATGGGTAAGGTTGGAAGGAATCACAGAATGGGTAGTGTTGGAGATCATCTAGTTCAACCTCCCTGCTCAAGCAGGGCTCCCTAGAGCACATTACTCAGAATTGTGTCCAAAAGGCTTTTGAGTCATTCCAGAGAAGGAGACTCTACAACCTCTCTGGGCAGCCTGTTTCAGTGCTCTGCCAGCCTCACAGTAAAAAAGTTCTTCCTATGTTCAGATGGACCCTCCTGTATTTCAGTTTCTGCCCACTGCAGCTTGAAGCAAGAAGCATTGCACGATTTTCCAGTGTTGTTGTCAAGAACAACAACACTGTCAAGAATCCAGCAACTTTCCATTGTTTTATGCCCATTTAACTAGTTTCTGCTAGAAAATAATTTGTGGCTTTGGCTCATAAATGCAGGACTCTCAATGGGGCTAGCTTGCACACAAGCTCCCAGGCTCTGCCAGAGCTGTAGGTCTGATCTGGTGAGGGTTGTGTTCTGATTAGCCTTAGTGTGACCAAGAAGCTGACACCAGAGGGCAAAATTGAACACTGGTTAGAAAATATTGCCCATATCTTTTTTTAACCTCATACATCCGTTTTGCTGTGCTGAACATCAACTGCAGATGTAAAGATCACATCTCTGATGGGAAATGAGCACACAGCTTATAGACTGCAGCCTCCAGCTTAAAGGGAGATCAGCTGTTGCTTGGGAACTTGCTCATGACTCAAAGGTAAGGGAAATAAGTACAGGAAAGCATTATCCCTTCCCTGTCCTTTTGGTATACAATACTATAAGCATGTCTGTATCATCCCAGCTCTCAAATTCCATAGGGAAATACAGGCTTTTTTTCCATCAACCACTGCAAGCAGAGTGGGAGCAAAACATGAATTTCTATGAATATAGAGGAGGCTGGACATGGGGCAGCGGGTCTGGGACAATGGGAGAGTAGCCCAAAGACTGGAGGCAGTATGCAGTTTTCTCAGCCTGCTTGAGGAGTGACCTGCTTATCTGGTTTCCACCAGGTACTTCTCAGGGCCCCAGAGCAGAATTTCCTCGTGTGTGCTATTGGCAGGCCTCTAGTATCCTGCTTGGGCTCCCCCCACAAAGCCTGGAGGGAGCCATGTGCCCATGGCAGTTTCCTGCTAAGCCCAGCGCGGTGCTGGGCAGCAGAGAGCAGCAAACCAACCCAGCACCACATCCTGAGCTTGGGGCACGCACACTCAAAGCAAATGCTGATGGTGGGAGAGCTCACAGTCCCTCTATTCTGGACATTTTCTTCAGCATTGCTGGCAGAGCTGCTTGCAGGAGTGTTTCGTTGCCTGACAGACAACAGAAGCTGGTGAGCAAAACCCTTTTATTTAGGCTGATGGCTCACAATTCATTTTGAAGAAGTCTTGGTAGTTCTTCCTGGACAACTCATGCAGGACATGGGAAATGAATGCTCTTGCAGAGCTGGGGCCATACTAAGCACCAGCTATAGCTTGTCTGAGTGTCTGGTTCTCACTGGGCTATTTTTCACAAATCTCAGACTGTTTTCCATGCTTCCCTTCCCAGGAGATGTTATGGTAAAATGAATTTTAATTTTTTTCCAAGGACATTGAAAGAACATTTGCATTTGATTTTTTTTTTTTTTTTTACTAATGATTGAGGTAACTGCAAGTTAAACAGGAGCTTTGTAATTACACTAATCTGTTTTAAGAGGTGTGATAATGTTAATTAGGAAATTTCTAGGCAGTAAGGAACATTACAATACTTGTCATTTGTCAGAAAGTGGGGTGCAGAAGACAGATGCAAAGGAACTTGAGTCACTAATTACACATATCCCACCTAGTGCAGAATTTAGTTTTGCTTCAGACTGCTTCAAAATGGTATGTTGAAGAAAAATGGGGTGCCTAGTGCAGGCTGTTTCTGAGATCCAGCTTAGCCACTGACTAGAGGGCTTAAACTACGGAGCCAGCAGAGCAGGGCAAGTCCTTCTCTTCCCTTGGTCAGCATTGAGTGGGAAAGACCAGGCATGGCCTGAATCTGAATCCCTACACTCCTTTGGATGTGCCTGGCTCAGTGTAGTGCTTTGCCCTTCCTGTCCCCATCTTCTCGACTAGTCTACAAGTAAAGACTTTAAATTAAGTTGGCTGTGGCCACTGTGTTGATCTTCGAGTCTCACAGCATGTCTGTGAGCTGCAAAGTGATGGAGGGTGAGAGTCTGGCTGCTCATACAACACCTGTCCTTTCCTGAGATTTCATGAGGTTGCTGTTTGGATCTAGGACATTGCTATCACACAAAGGAGTAATGTTGCTCCCACCTTGAATCTGTGCTTCTGGTGCTTCATTTGCCCTAGCATTCGACTCCTTGATGAGGCAAATTGTCTGGGTGAATTGACAGGAAAATACTCATATAATTTTTAAAATAAAAGTTGTCTTTCATGTAAAATCTCACCTGTAACACCAGCCCCTTAAGATTTTGTGATCCAAAGACTGCGTTGCTCTTCAGAGCTTAAGTATGATCCTTTTACTATGGTCTTGAAGTCTGCTTTGGGCATTGATAAAAAATATGTCCAAATCTTATCCCTGCTTGTCTCCAATAGTCTGCCATATCTGATTGAGTCCTCTTTGAAGGAATCAAAAAACCCAAATCACTCAAGCAGAAATCTGACCAAACTCAAAAAACCAGGCTTTAGAAAGATGAACAAACATCAACTGTGCACTTCAGTGATAAGGGAGGTGGGGACCTTTGACTAACCTGGCAACTGAAGACTGTGATTATTTCATTTGGAGTTTTGGTGACATGTATAAACTGTTATGCTCATGTTTATAATGTTACCATGGACTGTCCCAGAAAAATGGCATTTACTAATGTGAGCAGTGGGGAGATATGCTTTCCATGCTTTGACTAATATGAACTTTGAAACAAGCAGCCAGCAGCTTCAAAGAACAGCCAGTTGGTGTGTGAATCAACACCAAGCCTGGAGCAGAGCTCTTAAGGAAGGGATGTTTGCAGTGTGCTCAAAAGTAAATAGTCAACATCAAGCTGAACAGGTGTGTACTGCTTGGACTGAGGTTATTCTGGTATAACTCTACTCTCCTCAGTGACGTTCATGGCTGATTTACATCATCTAGGCTACAAGCTTTGGCCTCGTTTGGTGATATGAACTGTTTTGCCCATAACAGGGAAATGAAGAGAGGTAATGGAGCTATGAAAGGTGAGAAGTCACAGAATTGTTAAACTCTTGGATGTGGCACACAGCCACTCTCTGGCTATATTTCCCTTTGTATCCTGCTGTGGTTGGCAGAAACAACCCTGTAATGCAGAGGTTTATGGTGAAGTGCAAGGTTTGGGGAAAGTCCCTCCACACACAAAAACAGTGACTCAGAGCAAAGCAAAGAGTGGCTCCTTGGACAGCACTTCATGGTGGTGAGGTGAGGTAGTAACATAGAAGTGCATGTCCTTCTGTGGACAAATCTGCCTCTTGCTGCCTTTTAATTCCCTAGAAGCAAATCAGCCTCATGGGAGCTGAAACCTCCACCAGAGTCCTAGCTAACATGTTCCATGATTTGACTGTCATCCTGATGGAAACAAAGTCATTTTGCCAGCTGATACAGATTGTACTTGAAGCCCTTTTCTTCAACAGCCAAGGATATCTCCACTGTAAACATGTTCCTGTGAAAAACAACCAAAATATGGGCTTTGTGTGCATAACAGAGTTGTACCCACACAGTTAACTCTCAGTTAAAACCTAGTTTAATTTTTTGGGCACCAGCTTGGGAGTAAATAGATCGTGACTCCATTTACTTTGCTTTATGACTCTAACCTACTATTTCTTAATGTTTCTTTTCTGTTTTTATTGGGGGTATTGTCATGGGTTTGGGGATTTTTTCTGCTTTGTAATTGTCTCAAGGTTCTTTTATTTATTGACTTCTTATCACATTATTTTATTTCCTTTGTTTCTCCCTCTTTCAGTAACAGTCTTTTGCTCTCAGCAGTGACTAAAGCACCATGAACATTTTCATTCAGTGTCTGTGTTATCATGCAGCAATGACTCAGTCATCATGTCAAGGTGACCAAGAGCAAAGCTTGTTGTTTCTGCAGAAGCTTCTGTCAAACAAATAATAGCAGCTTTCACCTGATAAGTCTCTAGCTCCATCTCTTGACTATTGTTCTTGCTTTGGCCAGAGTTAATGTTCTTCATAGTAATTTGTGTGGTCTGTGTTTTGGAGTTATGATGAAAAAGTATTGCTTGTCATCAGGATGTTTAGTTACTGCTGAGCAGGGTTTGCCCAGCATTGAGGTGGGCTTTGTTCCTCATACTGCCCCACCAATGTGTAGGCTGGGAAGCGGGAAGCAAGAACGGGAAGGGGACACAAGAAGCAGGAAGGGGACACAGCTGGGACAGTTGACCCCAAGTGACCAAAGGAGAATTCCATACCATGTGGTGTCGTGCTCAGCATGTAAAGCAGGGGGAAGAAGGGGGAAAGGGGACATTTGGCATTGGTGCTCCTAGGTAACCATTACTCAAGATAGAGCCTTGTTTCTGTAGAAATGGCTGAACACTTATACACCAATGGGAAGCATTGAATGAATTCCTGATATTGCTTTGCTTCTCATGCAGCATTTGCTTTATCTATTAAACTGTCTCTATCTCAACCCACAAGTTTTTGCACTTTTACCCTTCCAATTTTCTCCCCCATCTTGCTGGAAGAGTGGCTCCAGTTGTGTGAGGCTGAGCTGCTGGCTGCTGTGATAACCACACATCTGAGGCTGCCAGGACAAACTGAAGAGCAGTGCATGGTTTAAAAAGCATGCATGTGAGAGATAATAGCATCTGGCTCATGAAAAGGATACTCAGTTCTCCTTCATCTCTTCAATTCCTGAAAAGGAATTTATCTTCCTCACCCCATTTCCATAGTAATCCCTGTCAAGAAGAAGCTCTATAATCATTATATCCTATATTAATGCTAAAATAGCAGAAAGAAGAGACAGCAAGTTCTATATTGGAGAATCCACATAAGATACAATTGCTGAAAGAATAACAATGCTAAAACTAGGGAAAAAAGCATCATCACCTTGTTATCTCTGTAAGTACAACAGAGCATATAAAAAGGTGTTAAAGGTACGTAGAAGGGATCATTCAGCTACACTGATCTTAGTTTTCTCATGCACAAGGCAGATATGAACTAGATGCTTTGGATTTTTGTGAACAAAACACCTACTCTTTATGTCAGCATTCACCATGAATTACAAAATGCTAATAAGACTTTTTATATTTTTAACTAGTAAACTACCAGTAAACTAGTTTGTAGTAAAATGTCAAAATGTACAACTGCAAGGTATCACAAGACAGCGGAGCAAACATGAGCTCACTACCTATATGTCAGACCCTTGCAAGAAACTTGCATGTGAGGCCATTTCTTTAGTGTTTATTTTTTTATTCCAAGATTTGCATCTTACAGCTTTTATCATAAGTATCTGCAAATTAAAAGCATCCAGCTGTGTGTTTATGTGTATGCACCCATCTATATACGTGTGAATATTTCAGGGAGTGCAGGACCTCTTGTTTTAGGTCACCACTGATAATCTAGCAGTTGTTTATATTTAAATGAATAATGCTGCTAAGCAGAAGATTCTGCCTTCTGGAGTCCACTCATTTTTTTGCATTAGGACCTATCTGTAAATGATTAACACTCTGGAAATCAGACTAGGAGAGCCAAGTGCAAGAGGTGCAGGAAGGAAAGCAAGAGCAGCCCTCCTCTGCAGGAACGGCAGACTGGAAGGGCAGCTCCTTCCCCTGCCATAAAATCAAGCAATTCTTTTAACAGATGGATCCATCTTCATTCTAATTGCAATCAGGTCTTTTCTTTTTTCCCTGCCCTGTTGTTACTCCTGTTAGAAGATTTCTGAAGTGCCACTGGCTTGGAAGCATTGTGATTTCCTGCCTGTGTTTACCCCTGTCTGACATGGGTGACTTTGTGTTTCAGCAACTGAGCATGTTCACTCAGGTTGTGACATGGAGAAGCATTTTCTGTGAAGATCAAAGGAAGGGTTAGTTGCAGCTAACAGAAGATTATTTGAATTAGGATGGGAGACAAGCCTGCCTTTGTTTGAAAGTGATGCTGGAGAGGTGCATGCTGGAAGAGGCATACCATTCCTCTCAACTGGTAAAGGGAGATTCTTATATAAAAATTCTTTCGAGGATTTGCTAAATAATGTATTAAGCTGGTTACATTTCTCTCAGGGTTTTCTGTTTCTGATTGAGGTGGAGTCAGAAATAGCTCATTTGTACTTTAGCAGGACTTGTACTACAATAACAGGAGGGAATGAGGTCTCTGTGCTTGGCTTGGAGGCCCATTTGTGTGTACTTGCAGAGGTTCTGTGTGCATGCAGAGTGAGACATCTCTCTGAGAGTACTCCTTGTGCCTTGCCCTGCCTGCTGTGACACTGAACAGCTCTGTTTACTCAGTTGTTCAGATAGCTGGCTTCCTTTTGAGCTTGCCTCCAGCTTGCCATAAGCCTTGTGTCACCTCCTTGGCCCTCAGTTTAAGGGTCCATGGAGCCACATTAAGCATGTGATAGGAACAGCACAGCCTCTCAATGTGAGCCAGACTGTAGCTTCTGGGGATTCATATTCCTAGGCTTGGACCTTACCTTGTACACCAGGAATTGGCCTGGGTCAGACAGGGATATCCAGAAAGCCTGCTCCTAGGCAGCCATAGAAGCATATCCCCAAGCCAACTGGCCATTTTGGGGGAGAAGCTGGTCAGGCAGCACTAGTTTGCCTCCCTGATTCTCCTGTGGGACCTGGAAACTGGCAAAAGTTTATAATACTATTCTTGCTTTTCCTGGTATTTAATTTCTGTAGTTGCCATGGAGATGATATGTGGTGGTACTTGAGAAAATATTTTATTAAGATGTTTTCAGCTATGATTGATGTTTTTATGCAGCCATGGCAGAGGTTTTTATTTGCAATCTAGCAGGCAGCGAAATATCCCAAGAACTAAAATGTCCCAACGTATCACGGGCTGCTCGTGGAAACAGTGTAAAAATCTATTCTGCCCCTTCCCATTCTCCCATTTATTTCTAGTTTTAAGATTTCATTCCTGAGAATACGAAATTGAAATGTAGAAGTTGAGAGGTTTGGTTTTAACTCTTCATAAAGGAAAAAATTGCTTCTCATAGTGGTCTCTTAAAACTGCCTGAAAGTAGGTTGTAGTGAGGTGGGTGATTCTTGTCTCCCTAGTAACAAGTGATAGAACAAGAGGAAACGGCCTCAGGTTGTGTCAGGGAAGGTTTGAATAGTACAGTAGGAAAAATTTCTTCCCAGAAAAGGTTCTGAAACATCGGAACAGTCTGCCCAGGAAGGAGGTTGAGTCACCATCCCTGAAGGTGCTTAAAAGACATGTAGATGTGGTGCTTAGGGTTTAAGTGGTGGACTTGGCAGTACTGGGTTAATGGCTGGACTGAAGTATCTTAAAGGTCTTTTTCAACTTAAATAACTCCGCTTGTTAACAATACAATGGGTGGATATGTTTGTATATAACCTTAGCAAGCACATAAAAATTTACTTTAGTTCCTTTATTTCACAGTTCATATTCTCCAGCTTGATTTGTTACCTGCTATGTATATGAATTAAAATAATCAGAGTGATGAATATAATTAGGACCTCAGGAAAGAGATTAAAACCCAGAGATAAGTAAAGGAGTTCCATTTCTGTAGTTGCTGTATCCTCTGAAGTTCCCCCACCTTTTCATAACTTACCAGACTCTCATTCCAGGCTTTGCAATTTGTTACTTTTCTGGAAAAAGATGAATTTTAAATTTGTGAGGTAATGTAGTTACCAAGTCTCCTCTCTCTATTCCTAACAATGATGATGCCAAATGTTTTAACTCTCTCCTTCTCATATATTGAACAATGCCCCTTTTCTTTTATGTCACAATGAAAAAATCAAATGTATTTTCCTTTTATGATCCCACACTGGTAATTGCCCTTTTACTCTTATTTCAGCTGTCCTTCAGTACTTCATATGGACCTTAACTGATATCTGAGTGTATGAATTGCACTATGAAAACCATTGGAACAAGGGCCTTGTTTTATTTATACATCTGTGAAGTACTGAGTACAGCCAGAGCTCTGTGAATAATAATAGCTAAATGATAAGCCTCTCCCAATTCCACATGGTAGCTCTTTGAAAAATATGGTTTTTGTTAAGGACTCTGAATTCCTCTTGCTTCAGAGTTAACTCATAATTGGAAGTTTAGAACATGTTCCACCCCTTTCTCTTTTTTTTTAATAAGATCCATTGAGGTCTGACAAAATCCCAATTATTGGAAATGGTGCATAGCTTTCGAAACAGTACACGCCATTAAATTTGTAGGGAGCACCTTTAGATCAAAAATACATAGAGAAATAAACAACAAAAAAAGGAGCAACATTTTAACTAGCCTTGATGACTGAGCTGACAACAGACATTTAAAGTGTTTGGGATTTTTTCTGCTCATCGGTTCAATTTATAGGCATAGCAAGTTTCCATAAATAATGGCATATACCTTTTAGTCAATGCAAATTATGTTCCTTTTTCTAAGTTTTCATTACACAGACCTGGCAACTGCAGTTTAATGTGCTTTAGGAAAACACACATGTAATATGGATAAATTGCATTTCACCATATAACTGAGTCTTCAATGCAGATGTTAGTCTGCAAGTGATAAACTTAGTAGAATTATTGCCAAAGATACAGATTTTAGCCTGGCTTTCATTTGCCATAAAACCCTTATTTTACTTTGACAATAAATAGAGACTTTGCATGTAAAATGTCAATTTAAAATACTGTCAAAATTATGTGAAAAGGTTTAGTGGTAAACAAGCATCAGGTCCTGCTGAGTGCTGGGAGCAGGACCATACCCAGCCAGTGCCACACTGCTGCTCACTTACTTTGAGTAGCACAACAGTGCTGCCCCTCCATGTGACAAATGGATTTCTCCTGGCTGATGGTTCAACCCTCCCTCCCCACACCCCAGCTTGTGCAGGAGCCTCCTGTGGCTGGGATGGGGATGTGCTGAGGGTGCCTTGCTTGAGGCAAATTTGCCATTTCTTGAACTCATTTACCCCAGCACCCCCGTACAGGGCAGTGTCACCCCTGACAAACTGCACAGGGTCACCAGTTTAAAACTCTTGCTGTGAATTGTGACTTTTGACCCTCCTTTAGTGTTAAACATTGGCAGGTGGCTGATAAAGAACATAATGGTGATGGGGTATGTTTTGGGTGGATTATTTCAGGCACTCAAGCAAGCCAGAGGAAAGCATTCCTCAAACCTCTTTTGCCACCAAGCAAAATGCTGGCAGATCCACAATCTCAGTCCATGGTCTGTGTGCTCAGGGGTTATCTAGGAAGGACTTCAAAGTGGGTAGGTGGCTTTAATGGCTTGTTCCAAAATACATTAAAGTGAAGTAAAATAAATTTCTGTGTTGTTTTTTATTTTCTGGAAAACTTAAGGTTGTTTCTCTGACAAGCCTCATGCATTTGGAAGCACTGGAAGAATATGTCAACAGTTTGAAATCTGGGGTCTGACAAAGTGGCCTGTATGCTCAGACAGATGTTTCAGTGATGAAGAAACTTGCATTTTATGCCAACAGTTTTGAATATTTAAAGCTCTTTCCTGTAGAAGTCCTTAGTTGACTGAAGCAGTACCATGGCTCTGAAGTTGTGTCTGCAACTGAATTCCCCAACTGAGGTTTGTCTTGGGACTTATGTGTGGGAAGCTCTGCAGTGCTGTGGATGATATCACAACTGGATATCACAACTGGAAACTCAGAGAAGATCATGTTTATTACTTATTAAACTGGCTGTTCCACCAGTCCTTTAGCCTCTGAAGGATATTAAATGGCAGACACTGCACAAATAATGAAGCCTTTCACATGATAACAGAAGGGCTCTGGTGGCTTTCAGGGCAGTACAGCAATTTTGTGATCTGTCTTCAGTCGCAGGTTGTCGTTCATGAATGGTTTTCCTAGCCTGAGATATGCTTTTTCTCCTCTGAGTGCTGCTGTATGTGGTAACCCTGGTTCATTAGAAATTTCCTGCTGATTTGATTCACTCTGATTTGAGATGTTTGCAATGTAATTTTCCTCTTTACTGCATTTCCCCCCATTTTTTAATTTAATATAAGCACGTGTGGGTATGAACCCACCTGAGACAGTTTTGCCATGCTGTAGCTGCAGGGTGTTGCTGTGCTTTCATCTCATCTCCCTGAATGGATCCATGTGATGTTTGACCTCCTCAGGGCATCGTGCTCTGCTCTTAATCTTCAGGGGTGTGTCCAGCCCTGGCTGTGGAGGCATGGCGCTATCCCCACGCTGAGCAGAGCTCAGGAGCCCCTGCCAGGTGGAGCAGCAGGGCAGTATGTGTGCCCACAGCAACGCCCAGGTGGAACATGTGGTCATTGCCATAAGGTGACCTGAGCCGTGGGGGTGAGGTTTGAGCCCAGCCTGCTGCCTGCACTGCTTTTCCTTGGGTGCAGACCAGGAGGTTGCTTAAGTTAGGCACAGAGGAGTGCCATAGCATAAGGATTTTAAGCTAAAAGTTGGTATATTTAGACTAGATACAAGGAAGAAGCTTTTCACAATGAGGTGGTGAGGCACTGGAACAGTTTGCACAGAGAAATTGTGGATGCCCCATTCCTGGAAATGTTCAAGGTTAATGGGGCTTTGAACAGCATGGTAGAAGGTGTCCTTGCCCATGGCAGAGAGGTTGGAATTAAATTATATTTAAGCTCCCTTCCAACCCAAACCATTCTGTGTTTCTCCAAGAAGAACTGACCTTTTTAGATTGTTTCTGTTCAGACACAGGCTGGTCATCGTGATACAAATCCTATGTGTCCCACAGTAATATCTGAGCCAAGCTCACAGGTACCTGGTGAAGCAACCACTGTGGTGCAAAAGCAGTTGCTGTTCTGGGGGGACACCCATGATGCAGGGCATTGGAAAACCCACTGCTGGAGATTTGATTCACAGCCTCTAGGGGCACACACTCAGGTCATCATCAGTACCCACACATGGATCTGATTTAGCACATTATGTTAGATGACCAATGGAACACATGACCTCATCCTCTGCTCACCAGCTGCATTCAAGAGCTGGATGGAGACCCTCTTGTGGTCTGGCTTAACATCAGTGGTGTTTTCTCTGTGGTGTGCTGGTTGCCTACTGAGTCCTGAGCAAGGTTTGTGACCCCCAGCTGAAAACTGGGAGGAAGGAGCTGCAAGGGGCTGCATCCAGAGATGCAGCCATAATGATGGGATCAGCCTCTGGAACAAGAGGAGCCACAGAGAGACTGAGTTCCCAGCTGGGAGTAGTGGAGATTTGTTACAGTTACTAATGTAAGTGCAATAAAACGATGGGGTAAATGAGGGGGCAGATTCTGTTTTCTATTCCCTTCTGTCTCCTTTTTCTTAAACACTTCATGACAAGGCTGACAAGGCCACTTCTCCACCTCCTCACAAGGGAGCATGTTGTCATTTAAAAAGTACAAATCTTCGGGAGCAAGAAAACAGTTTTGATTTAGTTGCTGCTTTTTGAAGCTGCTGTGTGGGCAGGATAAAGTGGTCAAACTTTGGGCAAGCTCAGTGCTCAGGATTTGATGCTACAGCATTAAGGCATAAGGAAGGAAAACCCATCCCCTGTGCTCCTGCAAGGCCTGGGTGGTGTCCATGGGGCAGCATTTCCCCAGAGTGGAAGGAGGCTGTGTGTCCCTGTAACAGTGGGTGCTGATCTCTGCAGGGACCTCTGTGCTGAGGTGTCACATCACACCCTGGCTCCAGGGAGGTGTGTTCCCAGAGCATGAAGAACAGAGTGTGTGTGTGAGAGCCCAGAACATGCTGCTGGATCCCACTGGAGGATCCCAGGGAGAGGATGCGTGAGGCAAGGACCTCCAGTGGCCATGCACCAGAGGCTATGGGCAAAAATCTTGAGTAATGCTTCTTACTGGATGCTTCTTGTATGCAAGCTGTGGCACTGATGCTGTAATAGCTAGCAGAGGGAGCCCTCTCACTTCCTGCTTTCTTGTCCCTGAATCCCTTTGGACCCATCAGTCATGTCTTGGGGACACCTGGCCGGCAGCCAGGCATTTCTCTCAGAGCAGTTCTGTTGTCTGCTTCTCCTGCCAGCTCCGAGCCACTACAGAAACAGAGGGGCTGGAAACAGTTGGGTTCTGCTGCTTGGCTTAAATATTATATTTGGTTTGTAATGAGGCTGTTGTTTCTTCACACTTTTGGGGATGCCTTTGCTTAGTCTGGGAGCTATCAAGCCACAACAACAATCCCCCCTCCAAGTGCTTTTGGAACATGTTGCTCTTTATAAATGTTGAGGGGTAGCAGTCTCTGTGGCTGGTAGGCACTGCCTGTTCAGAGCTGCCCAGGGACCTTTTGGGTAAGTATCATGAAACATGAGGCTGTAAGCACAGAGCTGGATGCTGCTTTACAGCCTGGAAACAGTTGTTATGCTGGGTTATATTACCATGACCTTGTTTATAAAAACTGATGGTTATGTTTGTCTTCTCTACAAGCTAATGGGGCTCCTCACAGCACTATAGAAGTGACCTTGAATGGGTTTTTAATACACTTAAGATGGCTTGCAATGTGTCAGAACATTTTGACAGTGGACAGGGAGCTCTGTCAAGTACATGTTGTTTGACCTTGCTGAAATGGCATCTTTAAATTACTTATTTCCAAAATAATGAATCCTGCTTGAGTATTTTTAATTTCTTGGCTTCATAGAAAGCTTGCAAATCTTAGTGAAATTTAGACAGTCTGATTAGGAAATTTTTTAATGAAATAACACAATACATTAAAGACACTTTCAGGAACACCTGTGTTCCTGGCTGCCCTGTCAAATAGTGGATATGTTAACACGTAAGATAATTGTGTTCCAGTAGGAATGGTTTGATTGCTGATGATTTTCCTTCTGGATAATGTAGAAAACTAGGCCCTTTCTTGGGAAAAAAAAAAACCTGTTTGTGGTTTTCAACTGCCTAGTTTTGTCTTTCATGAGATTTAAGAAGGTGTTCTACTGAAGGACAGCAAAACCAGCATGCCTTTCCATTCCCACTTGTTTGTTACTTAAGCCTTAGTCAACTATGCAGAGGTATTCCTTATCACTTCACTCACTGCAGCATGAACTCAGTCACTGAGAAGTACAATAATTTGGTTTTGATTGGGTCATAATGTGCTATCAGAAAACCACCATTATATTGCTCTTCTTAAACTAATAAGTATGTTTGTATTTCTTTGCCTTGTGATTTGCAGACTCAGCTGTTTGGAGTTTTACTTGCTGCTGCTTCAAATTTTCTCATCAGTGTCTCTTTGAATATACAGGTATGATATGGTTTCTCTTTATTCAGAGTTGTTTATGTTTAGCAAGTACTTACATTGCAGTTTGGTTTTAATGAAGTTCAAAGTACAATTTTTGTTGCATTTATTAAACCTTCTCTATTTCATTAACTGGAATCTAACAGTGCCCTGCTATAGTTGTTGAGAGTTGGGAGTTGTTGGGAGCTCTCAGCCTGTTCTGTGCTGTGATTGCCATACAGGAATAGAAGAAATATTCATAACTCCTCCTCCTTTCAATGTGCCAGAAAGAAACACCAGTTGTGAGTCACTTGTGGTCCCATTGAACCTGGGAGTAAGGAAGAGAACTGTAAGAGACCGTGTCAAAAGCTTTGCTGAAGTCCAAAAAGATTACATTGGCTGGCTTTCCTAGATCAGTGAGGTGGGTTACCCTGTTACAGAAGGAAGTCAGGTTTGACAAGCAGAACTTTCTCCTCATGGAGCTGCACTGGCTGTGACCAATGACTGCGCTGGCGTCAAGGTGTTTTTCAATACCTCCCAAAATAATCCTTTCTATGATTTTACTGGCACTAAATTGAGACTGACAGGTCTCCATTCTGAATCCTGAAAAATTCCCGAATACAGGAATTTTTCAGGGTTCTCCTTCTTGCCCTTCTTGAAAATCAGGACAATGTTCACCAGCTTCCAGTCAGCTGAGAGATCAAAATCAAGAGAGATTTTGCAATGACATCAGTTAGTTCTTTGAGGATTCTTGGGTGAATCCCATCAGGCCCTATAGATTTGTAGGGATCCAGCTGGAGGAGTAGATCCTGCACAGGTTCAGGGTCAGCTGGGATTTGATCATTCTCACAGCCATGGTCCTCCAGCTCAGAGCACTGAGACCCCCTTGGTCCATCATTGTGTTGAAGACAGAGGCAAAGAATGCATTTAACTCCTCTGCCTTGTCCATGTCCCTGTTTGTGAGGTGCCCATCCTCATCCTGTAACAGGCTGATGTTATTTCTATGCTGCCTTTTGCTATTATGTATCTGAAAAATCTATTTTTGATGTCCTCCACATTTCTGTCTGTCTTCAAGTTGATCTTTGCCTACACAATTTTTCTCCCTAAAGTGGCAAGCTGCACCTCTGTATTCTTCCAGGTCCCCTGACTTTGCTTCCACTGAGCACATACCTTCCTTTTTTGCCTTAGACCCAAAAGAAGATCCCTGTTCACCAAGCCAGCCTTCTGCTTGGCTTCTGACACTGGGGAATTGCTGCTCCTGTGCCCTTAGGAGGAGATGTTTAAAAAGTGACCAGCACTGGCAGACCCCAGCACTACTGAAACATTTCCCAGGGCACTTTTCTTACTAGCTCCCTGGGCAGCCTGAAGTCTGCTCTCCTTGTGCCCAGAGCTGAGGTTTCGCTGCTCTTTTCCTCCTGTCAACAAGGATTTTAAGCTTGATCATTTCGTGGTCTCTGTGACCAAGACGGCGCCAGTCACCAGGTCACTCACGAGAGCTGACAGGCAGCAGATCAAGGAGGGCACCTTTCTGAGTCAGCTCCCCCAGTACCTGTTCCATAAATGCATACAGACATAAAGGTTTTTACAATATTGGACCCCAAAACAACTTTGGCCAATTTAGTTCTTCTTCTGCAATTAAGATAAAATAATCTGAGTAAACACTATTTAAACCATAAAAGTAAAGGAAGGTTTTGTCTTTACAACTGTGGTAAAGCATTGTAGGATGTCAATTATAAAATACTTTCTGTTTTAATAATTAGAATACATACTCAGTAGAAAGTTATGTTTTTCATTATAGTCTGTATCTTGTAGGCTTAGTTGTATTTTGAGGTCTTCTAACAAAAGTTTTTAAAGCACAGAAGGCATTGTTGTATAAATTGTCCAGAAGAAGTATTTTTGCTAGCTAGTATTTTAGAAGTTGTACAGGTCTCATATAAAGCTACTTCTTGCTTTTTCTGTAAAGGATGTAATAGAAAGTTGTGGAATATGAAGGTTTCTGTTCATAGTAACCCAATTTATTAAAGATAGAACGTTCTTCAGTGATTCCCTTCTATTTAAACATCTTTAGCTGGAGAATCCCATAGAAAAAGCCTGTTTAGCCAGAGGAGGTAGGCAAGTTGAGATGACTGCTGCCTTTCCAACAGGAATTCCATCCTGCAGGTGATGACAGTGCTAGGACAGGCTCTAGGAAAACTTCTGAAGTTGAAGTGGAAAGGTAAAGGTGAAGTGAAGAAAAGTGAAGGTGAAGTGGAAATTCAGTCTGTCCATAATAATGAGGTTGTTCAGAGTTAATATCTTTTGTCTGCTGAGGGTACTGGGTGCCAAAGTAGATGCTTTGCATGGGAATGTACCAAGGCATACAAGCAGACTTCCATTGACTGGTAATCATAACAGCCCTTACTGGATTTGAACTATCAGCTTTTAAAATGTTGATTAGGAAACCCAATGGTTCTCATTGCCATATGACGGAAAAATTAAACTGATTTCTTTTATCCTTTAAATTGGGTTTTTCTCCATTTAATAACAGTATCTTCTAAATATGAATAACGACTTTCCCTAGATCTCAACATTTATTTTCACATCCTATTAACTGGACAGGCCAAATTTTTTTGTTCTTTTCCTTTCTGACAATGTAGTCCATTATCCTGTTTCTCTTCCCTCTAGCAGGTTGACTAAAGAACAGCTCATCATTTGCAATTTCAGCTGATTTATAAACAGCCTTCACCTAAACAGCATTTGCACGCATCACTGTGCAAAGAAGACAGACATCTGGAGAAAGAAGGCTGTAGGGGAGTTACTGAGCTCACCTTCCTGTGTGTGCTGCACATCTTTTCAATCTCACTGTGTCTTCAAAAGTTAATCCTGCAAGAATCTGGGGTGAAAATACCCCTCAGGATTCAGTTAAGAATTTGTCCTATTTAATGTTTGTCAGAAACTTAAATTCTTGAATAACAATTTAGTATTATTTACTATTAATTTAATTTATATCTTTATTGGGCTTTTTTTTGTTTCTTTGTTTATAAAAATGGAAAATCCATTTTGGATGGGTGGCAAGTTTGATTTTCTTTTGCTCTTTTTCTTCTTGGAGGGCTAAACTTCCTCCTAGAATTTCACCCCCTGAACACATTCCACAGCACAAAGCTGCAATAATGTGCTGCATCTTCTCAACAAGAGCACTGACTAAGACTATGGGCTATTACAGACATTGCTGTTTGTCCCATGCTCTGTCAAGCAGCCTACAGAGAAGGATGGGAGTGTGAGAAAAATCCTTTACAACCTCCCCGGGCCCTGCAGGGAGACTTCTAAAATCAAATATCAAGTGATGGAGAAAAAAAATTCTTTCACCACCATTTGTACTGTATCATTTGATTTCCACCTTTTTTGACCCATGTGCAGAAAGGCTGGAGAGTAATTTGAGAAAGGAAAATATAATCTGCAGAATTAATTTGGTAAACAGTGCATCATTCCCAGTTATGACACTTTCTTGATGGAGACTGCCTGGACTCTGTTTCAGAGAATCAGTGTGATCAAAGACAAATTGTCTTGCTATGTACATGTCCTTGCTGTACAGCCAGAGAAAAAACAATTACAACTTGTGCCAGTGATACCTTCTTCATGTAACAGGAAGTGTTGATGAAGTATTACTTGAGTATATGTTATACCTGTGCCAACTGTTTTTTCTTTAGAAAATAATGTTTTACTTATGATCTCCTTCTAAGGTCAAACACGAGACTGTAGCCAAATCATAAATTCTATTTAATTAATTTAGAGTCCTCCCTACAGAAGATGTGACTAAGTGCTGCCTTTTTCATTTTGAAAGTATATTTGTGGTGAGGATAGATTTCACAGACAGGAACACCCTGTTGTCTGTTCCCCTGTCCCAGTTTGTTGCCACAGTTCTGATTCTGCCCCATCTCCTGCCTTTGAGTGTTTCCAGATTCAGAGCACAACTGCTGAGCTTTGCCTTGAGACAGGAGCAGATGTTGCAGTGATAGCTAGGAAGCACTAGCTAGTATTCACTTAGCATTTTTCAGGTTTATTCAGAGGCCTAATTTTTCAGCCCTTTCCACCACGGCTAAGAAAGCACATCTGAAGCAGCCCCGAGTTAACACAAAGCTCTGCAGCAACAAGCTCAAAGTCATGTTTGAAAAGAAAACCCCAATGCACCTGGAACTTGAAGCTGACAGCTCCCTTAATTATTCCACTTCTGTCAGACGTAAGAACACAGTGGAAGTCTTTCTATTCATGCCTGTTCCTGATAATTCCTTTTCTAGAAATGCGCTCACCTCCGGCTGGTTTGCCGGGCAGAGCCGAAGCCGTGCTACAGGAGCAAGCTGTGGTGCTGTGGCATTGCCCTCCTGGGGCTGGCAGAGCTGGGCACTTTCACAGCCTATGCCCTCGCCCCCATCGCTCTGGTGGCTCCGCTGGGATCTGTTTCTGTTATAGGTGAGACCCTTTGCCATTTCTTGCTCGGGTATGTGCTTCAATCAAATGTTTGCTTCTGGCTAGAGGAATGATACCACAGAAACTGCAGCAGGAGAACAAGAGGAAAATGTTAATGTCGTGGTTTGAAAAGAAATTATTAATATAATTACATGAGCTGACAGTTTGACAAAAACTGTCTACTTAAATCAAAGACTCTTCTAATGTATTTCTTTTTCCATGGTTTTGTCTTTTGTGTCACTGTGCTCTGCTAGCTCCTGCCCAGTGCTGTAAGGGTTACCAGTTCTGCAAGCCCCCAGAGAGGGGGACTGGCATCCTGCTGCATGCTCAGAGCTGTGCTCTGATCCTGAGAACATTTTCTGTGTTACCATCACACCAAGTAGTTTCTTCTGCCTGTTCACCATGATTCATGTTGATGTGGGCAAACTTGCTTGGCACTCTGTGGTGTGTGACAAAAAGGGCCTAGAAATTTCCATAAATATTTAGTACATTTATGGACATTATTAAACATGCTCATTTGTTCCTTTATGTACAGAGTAATTGGACTTTAGCTGAAGTGATAGGATCTCACTCTTCCTTCATGTGGGGGTTTTTGTTATTAAGGCACTCAGGTATGAGATGTCTGTTTCTTTGACAAAGTAACACACATTTGAAAATATGTCTTTATGTTGTGCAAAGCAGGGTAGACAGGACAATATTGCACAGAAGCTGTAAAAACAGGAATAGAGGGGTGCAGCTACATCCCTTAACCTGGTCACTTCTCATCCACAGCTGAAACATCCAGGACTGAGAGATCTCAACAGCCCTGAATATGCTGGAGCTCATTTGCTATTGGCAAGTGATAATATTTCGTGGTCTCCAGCTACCAGTTGCATGCTTGGAAGTGACATTGCAGTGAGTGATTCTCCCTGGGAAGGTAGAAAAGATGAAATACCTTCCCAGTGGAATGCCTAGCTGTAGTGGAAGGAAGCAGCTAACAATATGTAGGTGCAATTTAGCAAAGAGAGGGAGGGAAAAGGAAACTGCAGGCAATTTACTGCAACCTTCAATGTTAAATTCTATTGCAGAATTCCAGATACAAAGCCATGTTAGTTCATCATAGTAGGAAAGAGTTCTCAAATAAAGGAATGACATATTACCTGAGATGAAAAAGTAAATTAATATGACATATCCCAGTGTGATTTTGGTGGTAGTAGTTATATCTGTGACAATTGTAGGCATTGTCAGAACTTCTCTGAACATCAAAGAACATTGGCTAATCTCATTTGTTGTCCAAGATGAATAAAATGCAAATATAGAAAATTAGAAAGAAAAAAAAAAGCAAAAAGCAGTGAGTAGGAAGAAAAATCCTAATATTTATTAAACTGATAAAGATAAGATCACATTTAGGGTTGATTTTTATCCAAGCAGATTCCTTCTTTGCTTTTGCAAAAAGTGAAGAAATGTTGCATCTGGTGATTCCTGCATTCAACACTTCCCTCACTTACAACAAATACCAAGAAACCATTTTCCTAACTGTTATGTCTTACCAAAATTCTCATCCACTTTTATTTTTTTAACTGTCCCAGAATGCTTATTCTGTAAGATCCCAGAAAGCACTTTAATATCTTATATTCCATTCCCATAAATCAGCTGGCAGTGTCCATTTCATAGCCCAAACAATAGAAATATCTGAAATTTTATTTAGTCTAGCAAACATTCCCTTAAGGAAGAGCAAGTAAAAATCATGCAGACAGCCAATTACAGCAAAAACTTCCCAGTAACACTTCCTACTGCAAGATACTTTCCTGTCTTCTGAAATTAAAGCCAGAGAGAGAGCATCCTTTCAATTTTTAAAGAGTTCATAATTTAGGGCAATGACAAACTGCCCAAGTCACATGTGCATCATCTGCTAGCAACTGGGCCAAGGGTAGTTTAGGCAGTAGGTTTTCCAGTTTAAAGGATCAGCAAGTAGTTTTCTCATTAAGTTGTGACCACTTTTAAGTAGTGGAGGGTGACCTTTGCAGAGTCTACCTCACAGGTTTTTTTTGAGGTATTGTTGAATGTCTTTCATAAATTAATTTTTTTTTAATGAACAAATTGAGTATTTGATAACAAACTCCAAATGCCTACCTGAACCCCAAGTCCAACCTTCTGAGAAGGATTTTGTTCCCAAGTTCAGTGTCAACATGTCCCATATGGTAAGGGCTGACTCTCAGTGCCACTGGAAATGCAGGACATATGGTGTGCTGGGGAGAAATGTGCTTTGCAGTATGTCCAGGCATCCAGGGGATTCTCTGCAGGTCTCTGGGTTTGCAGGGAGTTTCCTTTGCTTGGAAAGCAGGGTTTGGAGGAGGAGAAGGCAGACTGGAGTCTCTGCCCAGAATGGATTTGGGCTGTACCCATCATATATCTCCAGACTTCTGAGACGGGAAGCGTCTTAAAATAGATGGAGCCAACATCTATTATGCTCTGCCACCACATTTAACTACATCCAACTGGATTTTGCACTTAACCCGGCATCAATTAAATAGTGAAAACTTGGTGCCTTTCTATTGAGCTGGATTGTCCCAGTGTCTTGCTTTAAAAAGAACACAGCACCAAAGATCATGAATTGGCATGGTGCCAAGAGATTTTAAAAATATTTTTTTAGAATTAAGCTAGAAAAACTATGTATTTTTCTTCTTACACAGTGGAAGTATTTCTGTGTGTGGTTGCAATGATGCAAGCTCTACATCTGTTCAGGGTTTTAAATAGTTTGAGAAGACAGCAGTTGTTTTCTTCAAGAGGAGAAATTAGTAAATTTTTAATTTAAAAGTGGAGGAGTAATACATGTTTGATGTGATCATTAAGAAACTTTCTATACTTAAAAAGTAAAACTCATGTTTTACACGTAGCTTGGGTAATTTTAGGTTGCAGTGGTTTTTAGCTCATCATCTTGCTTTTGCCTGCAGAAATGACTTGGGGATGGAAAAGGTGAGAAAAAGTCAGTGGCATTGGAGACCATTTCTTCTGCAGTGTTCACCATTCTATGGGGAGTTGTTTTACATTTGCCTCACCCAGCCTGACACTGTTAAGATCCTTTTGCATTTTTATATGCTCCTTGTAAACAGCAGTGGTGGGGCTTCAGTCCTAGGACTCAGATATCTAGGAAACATTCACTAAACTCTTCTTTAAAATACTTGATTTGTATTTGTCTAGAAAAAGCACAAAAAAGGATATTCAGGGTTTTTCCTTCTCTCTGCAGTGTGCATGTCCTATAATCCAGGTTCCAGAATTAAGCTCACCTTAATGGTCTCTCTTTTGAGCAGTTTCTCAGATGGGGAAAAATGTTTCATGTTTTGTTCACCACTTTTCCAGTACTAACCTTTGATTATGTTAGAAATGTTACAGGTTCAGTGTGCAAGACAACTGTCAATAGGAATCTGTAATGTCTTTCTTTGTATTCAGTGGAGCATTAATCTCCATCATATAAACTAAGAATAGGTTTTAGAAGTCAATTAGATGTAATGAATTTGTTCCCAGGTGTCATTTGAGCTGCAGCAATTAAATGCAATATGTAACTCATCGTCTCTCCAGATTTTCCTGACTCTCTGGCAGACCACAATAGCTTCTGTTTGGGGATGGATTGAAGCATCCTTGAGTTTTCAGTACTGGGAGGGTCCTGAATCACTTCAGCTTGGAAGACAGGCTGAGGGTCTGTTCATATAAAGCATATTCTGAGGTCACATCTTGGGATGTGACTGCCAGCAACTGCATCCTCGTAGCCTGAGCACTGCTCAAATGATTTTGGGCAAAATCAACTGGCTGAACTTAAACTGCTTGATTAGATGGAAGCACACCCTTAAGTTGCATAATACGGAGTAAATGCTTGATCTCAAAGTGAAATATTGTTGCACAAACTGAGAGAGCTGCAATAGTCCTCAAATCATATGTAGTTCTCTTCCCTTGGTATTTCATCCAGACCCCTGGTGAAGTGTTCTTCTGCATGGGTGAGTTTAAATGCCTTTACCTGACTGAATCTGTTAAGCTTAAGAGAATTAACATTTAAAGCAAATATGAAATTTTGTGGATTTTTTTTTGAAACTGTTGGAGAAGACAGTAGTGCAAGCAGTCCTTGCATTTATAAGGAGAGCATTGATATTTTTAAATCGTGCATAAAGCTCATCTAGGAATCAAAAAAAGGAAGAGAAAGCATATAATAATATTGTTGTTAACTTTTATGAACAGCTATATATGTATATAACTGTTATGAACAGTTGTTACAAAAACTAGTGTAAAATTAGACAGTAAAAACAAGAGGTAAAAAGATCATATTCATAAATGGCTTGAGTATTAGGAAAACAGCTCAATAGTGAATTATAGTGAAATAGTTCTGCATAGGAAAAATAAATCATGCACACTCACTTGAGTTTTTTATGGCTGGATTGGACAAAATACACAGAATACATACCATGAATCAGTATGTGTTTTCTATCTTTTACTTCTGTTGTGTATTATCCCTTTCTTAAAGAAACAAACACAACCCAATCCTAACTGCAGCTTTCATGTCTAGGAAGCAGAGGAGTTATGTTGTGAGCTGGATTCTCACCATTCATTGTCTGCTAGTGGCAGAACCCACACATCACACTGCTCTTTATTTCCATTTGTGCTGGAGCAAACCTACATATGGAGATAATTGTGAATGATTACTCTCCTAAGAGAACGAGCAGCTGACTGAGCTATGTGTAGCACCATTACAGCCCTTCCTCAAGTCACTTAATTGCATATCATTAAAAAAATCAACTTTTTTTATCATTTTTTTCAATTTACATTAAAGTTCATATGCTGCAATGAATACAATTTATTTGATTTATGTGAATATATGATCATTCAATATATTATTAATATATTCATTCAATAATGAATGTAAACCAGCCTGGTTTATGCTGATGTATGAAAAGATGAAGATTTTTAGATAACAATTAAGTTCCTGAACAAACCCTTTCCCCCCCTTTTCCACTCAACAGTTTTTATTTATCATGAGTTTGATGTAGTGTCAAATCATATTTTCCATTTTAATTTCAGGAGCATTAAGAAAGGCTCTGTCATATGGATACAAGCATTTTAGAGGACCTATTTACTTCTCAAATTATGGGTATTAATACAAGCATGCAATCAAGGCATGAAACAAACTCAAGGATTACCTTAGGATGTGCTGGTTCTGTGATGTTTAATCCTTAACAGATCATCTCACAGATTTTCTGCCCTTCTCTTCATCTAGCAGGCTACCATCGTCACTGGGAAGGGGAGTCGGATCTCTGCCTACTTTTGAAGTTTTACCTTAATAACTAGTGAAAAAGCTAAAAAATTATTCTAATTCACCCAAAAGTACACAAGTCTTCTCAGATGCTAGGGATGCCTTGATGTCTTGAAGGCTGATAATCCAGGCCTGGGGCTGTCCATGTGTTGCATTCCCAAAGCCAGTGGTTCAAAACCAGAGAAGCTTCAGAACAATGATAAATTGCTTGTTTTGTTCTTGAGCTACTGCCAGCTTTGACATGATTTTTTGTCTGGGTTAGGGTATTGTTGTATTCTATTGCTAACCAATTAAAAAAAACCAAAAACCCAAACCAAAAAACAACAAGAAGAAAACTATTCCTCACTTTGACACAGATCTCAATCTCTGTAAGCATGTTTATTTTTTAAAAAAAAAGCAAACAAAAAAACCATTGCAAAATGTATTCATGCTTTTCAGCACAACAATTGCCCAAGTTCATCAGTCTATTCACTCACAGACTGAAACATAATGTTCAATAATTTATTTCTCACATCAGTATAATGGTGGAGGAGGAGGAAGCACAGTTTTGTGAAGGAAGAGCAAAAGAACTCTGGCATGGGAAAGGAAAAATTTGGGCTGAGTGGTAGGGAATTAAACTTAAACTGTGGTGATGGGGTGAAATCAAGGGGAAGTGGGCTAGGAGGAAAGTATGGGTGTAGAACATCACTGGTAGAGAGAAGGAGAGGTGGGAAGATGCAAGACACCTCACCTGTGATCTGAGGGGGGGTAGGAAAGGAGAGGAGAGTCTGGGGAGTTTTAGCAGCTCTGCATTTCAGAACTGAATTTGGGATACAGTAAGGGCTTATATTCATCCATCTGGTAGGCCTAGTTAACAGCCTCTGGATGCCCACTTGCTCTCCTGCAAGGAGTCCACAAGTCCTAGGGATAACTCAGGTTGGAAGGACCCTCAGGAAGTGCCTAACCCAAGCTCCTGCTCAAAGCAGGATCAGCTTGGAGGCCACCCCGCAGAGAGGAGAGGAGAGCAGAGAGTGTGTGTCGGCCTCTTGGCACAGAGCCTTAAATTGCCTCTTTGGGAGGAGTTAATGTCCTGAGGAACCGAGTGCACCCAGGGCTGTAAGTGGGAGCACAAAGGAGCTCAGGAGGAGGAGCAGAGCAGCTGGGAGGGCTGTGGATTCTCACTGGGCTCCTGGGGAGCACTTTGATGTCTGTCATTTGTCTTGCCAGCCAGAAAAGGCTGCAAAGCCAGCAGAAGGCAAAACTGGCAAACACCAGCCTGCATTCCCAGGGCTCCTTTTGTACTCCTCCTCCCTGACCCATCTGCAACAAGACAATCAGCTCTCGGATTCTTTGCTTTAATCTGATTCAAGCCTACCTCAAAAATGGAAGAATATGGAAGACTACCCCAAGGTCAAACCTGGGAGCTTTGACCCCAGAAAACTAACAAAAGTAAAATTAAAATATCACGTTCTTTTTGCCATGTTACCATAACTTGCTTAAAGTTTAGTTCTGGAGGTAACAGCCAGAGTTTGGGAGGCTTCTGATCAGTCATGTATGTCTTCTAGCATTTCATCAGGTCTGTGCAACTGTTCTCTGCTTATTTTCTTTTATTTACCCCATTTCCTTTTCTTCTTCACTTGAGTGTAACTGGAGCATTGGCAGCTTACCCCAGAGACAGTGGTGTTGTGTGTTCAGAGTACCTCCTGGGTCTCATTCACCTTGGTGTTGTACCTCCCTTCCTACTGCAGCTTTTTTCCTACTCCCAGATGGTCTAATATGTGTTCTTAAAACCTCTCCTATTTTTAGATTCCTCTACATTTTACACTACCTCACACGGTATTAATTATACATAGATTCTGTTAAGCTCATGATCTCTGGGGCAGTACCAGCTATCTCTGGAGACAGGGCTTGCTGCATTTGAATACATTATTAAAGCACAGGGACAAGTTTCATTACCTGGCTGCATTCTAGCAACTCCTTGTGCCCACTGCCAGCCTCAGAGGCTGTGATCCCTGTAAGCTCACATTGGACATAACTCATTTTACCCCAAATTGGATGCCAACAGTGGAATTGCATTTACTAGACCTCTGCTGAAGACAGAGAGCCCAGACATGGAGCACTCAAAACAAACAAACAAACAAACAAACACCAAAAAGAACAGCAAAAAAATCACTGAGGTATCAGTGCTTTAAGCAGCAGCTCTTTGCTGTGACAGAGACTATCTAGGTGAGTAGTTTGAGGTGGGATTTGTAAAAGCTGTGAGAGCATGGAGATAGAGCCGTAATTAATTCCTGCACTATCTTGGATGCTGCTGCTTCTTTACTGGTTTTTGTCCCTTTTTTTCTAAACCTAGGTAGCTCCTCTAATGCCAGTGTTGCCTGGATACCATCAGTGTCTTCACTCCAGCAAAGTCATCCCTGAAAAATTGAATAAAGAAAACCATATCAGGCAACCTAATTTCAGTGAGGCATTTTCAGTTGAAGATTCTTTTATTGTGCTTATTTGTGTGCACAGATCCTCATCACTCTTGCTACAGTTTAATTTTATGACTTCTGCTCTATCTGATTTTCTACTGACTGGAAAACAGAGGCCTGATGCTGAATTCCAGTTCTCTGTTTACCTCTTGGTATGAACCTCTCTAGATTTTTCTGGAGTACATCTACTAGCTAACCACGAATTAAGTTTTCCATGAGAACAATAAGGAGGCAAAGATAGTTGTAAAAATGTTGAGCTGTTATTTCAATAATAAACCATGCTGTAGACAAGTAGAGAGCTCTTGTAGCAGCATCCCATGACTGTTTCAATGTTTTCAATGTTCAACTGTTCCTCCTGAGCAGTCTTTCTTTGAGGTTTCTGAATGAATCTAACATTGCTGATGCACCTCTCACAGAGGACTTTACTCATCTCTTTTATCCAGCCTCTTTTTCTTCTTTTTAGAGGTAGATGTGTGCTGGGATAGAGCCATGTCTCCCCAGTCTCATCCATCCTAGGTCCAAAGCCCTTCTTTCCTCTCCAGCACATGTCCACACTGAGCTGCTAACCACAAAACCTGCCCTAACCACTGCTGCTGCTCATGCCCCACTGCTGCCCATCCTGAGGAGGCAGGACTAGGAGCTGGCAGAGGTCGGATGCAGGAGCTGAACAAGAGAAAGTGTTTCCCAGAAAGCAGGAAATAATTTCTAGGACTCACTTCCAGTTTTCTCCTTCCTCAGAGCAAATCACTGTGAAAGATCATGGAGAGTGCTCCCGTACACGTGTGGGGTTTTCTCCATGTTTGTCTGCAGATGCCACGACCACTTAGTTCATACTAAATACTGTGTTCTTGCAGTGACTTTCTTCTTCTCAGTTGTACTGCTTTTACTTTGCTTATAAGCTTCTAATACACCGAAGACTAAAGAAGCCAAATTTTATTGTTCTATTGTTCTATTTTATTGTTTTATTGATGCAATTTGCCTTTAGCAAGTCCATACAGTGACTTGGTAGCCAAATGGGCAATGAAACAGTAAGGTTGATCAGTGCCCAGTTTTCCTGACATTTCCACACATGACTGAATCAGAGCAGTTTAAGCAGTGTCCCTGTGTGGGAAATAAGAAGGGCATTGCATCTTTTCAACCATGTAAGACCCTGCTGGATACATCTGAAATCTTACAGAAAGTGAGTTTTGGTGGTTTGCAGGAGTGGACTGCTGGCTGTTTATATCATGGTATGGTGCAACAACAACACCCATGAGGTATATTTAAACTTGTACCAGGGCAGATTTTTGCTATAGCACTTGATATTCTAACAAATATATGTATATATATAAAAGTCTTTATATATCTATTCTAGGTAGTGCATTTATTTCTGTCTTTTTCCTAAAGAAGACCATGAGCACTGCTGATATATTGGGTAAGTAAGCATTTGCTAATTTAGACATGTGTGCTGCCATATGCTTAGCAAGCTGTAACTCTCACACAGCCCCCCACCTTCACACTCCCACTTTCCCAGCAAGTGTTTCAAGGCAGATACTTTCAAAATTGGGAAAAAGTGATAAAAAGGAAGACAATCTTCAATGCATGAGGAAAAGACTGTATTCCCAAATCCTCTTACAACCATAACTCATTCCTTATGTGCCCTTATTGCTCAAATTTATTTTTATTTTCTATTTTTGCCTCTGAAGTTGTCTTTAGTATTATCTTTATGAATACAACACAGAATTAATAAAATCAGGGAAGTTATTGAGTTACTTATTCAAATATAAGATATTTTTTCCTACTGCATAGCTATTGCACAAAAATTCAAGCTCAATTTAAAGTGATAGTTTCCCTTTGGTTTTAGTTTTATCACTTCAAAAAACAAATAATCATATTGTCAAGTGTTCAGCTGGGAAATGTGGTCTTTACTGTAAAAGCCTGTCAACTTTTTGCCTGTGTCCAAGATTTTTTTGGATATCAAGACTGCCCCCCTTGAATGCAGCAGTAGTGAGAGAAAAGCAGGTTTCAGGGTTTGGGCTTTACACCAAGCCACCTCAGCTGGGACAGTGCACCTGATGCAGTGCACCTGATATTTCTGTGGGTTCCTAAAATCTAGGCTTGATTGTCCAAACTGTAGTGAGGACAGCTGTTCTCATGAATGTGTTGGAGAGATCTGTTCAGTATCGTTCCAGGAATACTATATACGATTTATTTAGGTTTGGAATCCAAGTTTGCCAGCTCAGCTGCTAAATTCAACCCCTCCCCTCCCTTCAATGATCATGTTTCCCTTATGGCCTTAAACACTGTGTGTTGCTTTAACTGGTATTCAGCTGATTTATTTTATTTCTGTGAGTTTGACTTTGCAAGATGGATTTAACAATGTTGCTACATTCCATAAGAATGAGCTGTACGATGGGAAATATGGTGATGGTTTTGCAAGCACATAAATATAACACAGTTCTGCTTTTCCAAGGGAGCTGTTTGAGATAGCAGTGCCAACAAAACCCTCCGGATGTGCTTTGTTTTGTATTCCTGAGCCCTGCATTCCTCACTGACTTATAGCTTTACCAAGAATTTTAAAGATTACTTGAAGAAAATTTGATTAGCTAATATCTTCCTTAATCCAATACAGTTTATGATCTCAGGATCATCTCACTTCTATATTAATACTTCAGTGAACATCTGTGTTTGTCACAGGCAGATGTCCACAAGGCAGAACTTGCAGATTTTTATTAAAAGCATAATAATGCAAGTTCCAGCTTCAAATGGGGCCCTGACAGCCTAGTGGCTGAACAGCCTATTGCAAATCATCCTTTTCTAAAACAGTTCATAGATCTGCAAATGCAACAGGGAGCAGCCAGAATGTTGGCCCTATGGCAGCTTCACTTGAGCACTGGACTGGCACATGTGTATTGCATCTGATGCTTCCAGGGCAGGTTGGTGGCTGGTGCAAATCTCTGTGGCCACATTGCCTTTGGCACAGTCCTGCTTATTTACACCGGTTAATGATCTGACTGCACTGGTAGGAAACTTGTCTTTTCAGTTTAGGCTAAGTTTGTGTGATGAACTTTGTGCCTGGGGCAAATACAAAGGATTAATTCTCCTTTGTGATACACTTGGGTTTAGAATTGACAGTATTTGGAAATGCATTGTTGAGCTGGAACCCTAATTTACATGGCTTTACTGAAATTTTTTTTCACATTTCCAAAATTCTTTGAGTCTTTAACAAAAATTAGCCTAGATATGACCACAAATGCAAGGCAATCCAATTGCCTAAGTATAGATCTGTTTAAATGGACTTAAATTTTCTTCTAGAAACTATTTCCTAATCAGATGGAAGTCAAGTATAACCATGATTACCAAGCACTGTACTGCCAAAGTAACGTGTCCTTTTCTTTAAAGGAGGAACACTGACAGTAGCAGGGATATACTTGTTGGTCACATTTGCTCCAAATGTACCTCAAGAGCTCACAGCAAGACAAGTGCAGAATTACTTAGTGAGCTGGCCTTTTTTGGTATATTCAGTGAGTATCTGGTTCATGCTACTCCCTTACTCAGAAAAACTGGGGTTACTGGGCTTTTTATAGCATTGTGAATTAGCGTTAGAAAAACTGCTCCTGAAGATAAATTGTGTGACTTTCAAAGGAGAAAAAGTCCCTCATCATCCTACTGAATCCAAACTGAAAATATGCAGCAACAAAAGATAATTTTTAACTTCACATCAGGGGAAAGTCATAATTGTGAAGAATTAACAAGAGTGGAAAGATTTTGATGTTTGAGGAACTTGAGGGAAAACCTAGATATTGGTACTGTTTAAATTTCCTATATATGTGTTCATGCCACCTTGTCTGCCTGTACATCTAAGTTTCAGGGCTTTTCTGGAATGTGATGGAATTGTGCTTTTAAAAATCAGGCTATCTATGTTCTTGGTTCTACTTTTTGTCTTTCATATCACTCTGTTTTATTCCCATGTTGTTATGCCTGGCTGTAAGGAGCTCTGTATGGAGCTGAGATGTGAAGGGGTGCCCTACTTCACTGCCACTTAGGTTAATCTGAACCTGAGATAGAATACAAATACAAAAATACCATTTTGGTTAAAGTATCTTTAAACAAACTTCAAACACCATATATCTTCTTTGATGTATTTAATTAACATCAGGAACAAGGCCAGAGTGAGTAGGATGAATTTCTGTCCCTCTTTTCCTCTGGAAAGCTGAAAATGTTTTCCTCCAGCTGAATGTAAAAATGCAATATAGGAGCTTCAGAAGCAGTTACTATTTCCCAGAATAGGATTCACTCAAGTTAGATTCTTAGTGCCCAGGCTTTTCTTAGTAGGAATCTCAGTTAGAAAGTCAGAGTAGGCAGTTTGAGGTCCTTAATCTTTTAGCCAACTTGGGGACTTTACATGCATCTAACTAGCCATTAACTACTGATTAAACACAAATCACATGCTACCATAAAACACATTGATCCTCTCTTTCAATTTGCTGTGCATTTTAAACTCTCTTTCAATTTTTTGTGCCCTTTAAAAGATCCTGGGAAGATGCTGATTCAGCTCAATGCAAAAAATTAATATTCATGCTGTATAACTCACAACATGTACTTTTAATCAGGCAGTAGAGAGGCTTTTGAAGCCAATACCCAAGAGTTTTGGGGTACCCAGTAAGGATAGCTTCAGCATCTACAAGAGCTTCAAGAAGTTCCTGCAATCAGCAGAGTCAGAGGAGGGAGTTCAAAATAGGGATATCAATGCTCTTTCTTTTCTACTGAATATCACCCTCTACCATGCAGTTCCACTTATAGATGATAAAGTAGCCTGACATTTTAGACACTGATTTTAAATTGTTGATTCACCCATTCATGTAGAAATGGTGGAGAGAGAAAACTCCCTATCCGCACTCAGTGACACCAGAAATTTCTGTGTGATATACCATTCGCATTTTCTTGGAAACAACAGGTTCCTGCAAAAGGGCTTTCCCCTTCCAAAGACTTTTTGGACTTTATTTCAGGACAAGTTTTCAAGAATACAATTGAATTTGTAGGGAGACTGTGCTGTACTCTTCTTAGGAGACATTGTGAGGAGGTAGTCGGTAACCTCTGAACTTGGTTTCTCTTTTGTTTCTTTTCCCTACCTCAGCCAGCATCTAAATCTGCATGTATAGCATAGGTTGTAGGGAAGGATAGAGCAAATACACAGAAAATCTTGACTCAACAATATTTAAAACTTCACGTGTTCCTTCTGTTCCATATGTTCATCTGTGTTGAGTGCACAGAACAGAAGGAACACGTAAAGTTTCCTCTGACCAAGGAAAGGGGACAAGCGAAAGGCTCCACAAGAGACTGAGATATCAGCCTGATTACCCTGGTAGGCTCCTGGATGATCAAGCAAACCCTGCTGTAAACATCCTTTTTGGACAGGGAACAAGCTCTTGAAAATTGGTTGTAAAATACCTAGCACAGGTTGGCTGCTGAGATATAAAAAAGTGCAGCAGAAGCTGCAGAATTTCCAGTATAAATATACAATGAGGAGACAGTACAGAAGTATAATGCAGTCCAACAATCTTTCTGAAAGTAGCCCCAAAGTGTGGTGTGCTGAGAAATACAAAGATCCGATGGTACAAAATGCTCTCTGTGGGTGGTAAACCATCCCCATGTGGCCCTCCACTGGTACATTCTGCAGAAGTAGCCTCTAATTCCCACAAGACGACTTTGAGTTACCTTGAGACTCTGCAGCAGCACAATTATGTCTGAGCAAGAATGACTACCCTAGTTTGTTTTTTTCTCTTTTGCTTATGTGCACTTGGAGTCTCTACAGAAGACATAAATCATAGATGAAGCTCTTAGGTTTCCCTAAACAGAAGCATAGTAAGAATTGGGTTGTTAATATTTAATCTCTGCAAAATCAGGTTCAAAACACTTCTGTTTTTCTTCTGAAGTGCCTAGAAGACCATCCTGCATATGCCAGAAAAGCATTTGAGGCAGACAATGTGGTATTTTGTTTTGGTGCCTTCTGGTAGAGCTTAGAAACATGAAAAACATGATTATTATAAAATGTTGATGATATGTGGGCTTGAGGACACCTCAGTAGAGATTAGTTGTAATAGCAAAGATGATTGTAAGCAGGTAAAATTCCTTCATTTCCTCTAAACAGAGTATGTGAAGCTGATATAATCTATGTCATTCCCATTCCTGGATTTCATACTGATCACTACCACATCACACTATCAGTGATGAAACTAACAGTGATGTTTTGGGTAGTTCTCAGAAAACAATTTTAAGCAGCAGCTGGGGCACCCCAGCTGTGAGAGGCCCTGTTAGGAGCCATGGACTCTGCTTGCAGTGTAACTTCATCGTCACAGACTCTCCCTTGTCTTCTGATTAAAGATGACCTGTAGGTCGGTCACCAAGTGCCAGAGAACCACAGAAGAATAGTTAGGCTGCTGGGCAGCACTGAGAACTAATTGTTTGCATTTCCAGCTTGGCACGTGAGACTTGACAGAGCTGAGTAAACTTAAACAGCAGCCCTGAAAAGCAAACATCATTTATCTGCCTGGGCTTGGCCACAGGACTGCCATCTCTGGCCCTACACCATGGCTGCTCTTGGGGTTTCCCCAGGAGGTAGGGGTGGCCATGCCCACAGACCTGTGCACCCCTTCCAGAGCTGCCACCAGGGACTCCAGTGTCCTTTTGATTGTTTTGCTTGGCTGTTCCCTTTCAGATGTGTCCTCTTGGTGGGTTGGTTTGCTTTTAAGCAGGAGCAGATGACGGTGGAGCTTTATTATAGCCTTAGCAAGAGAAGAGGTGATGAAGTGATGAGGACCAACAGAAAGGTGATGGACAGGGCCAGCTATGATGACCTGGTTCAGTCAAAGCTGGTGCTGCTTGGCACTACCTGCCACTACCTGCAAGTACCAGGGGGTTGGACTGAGGGAACGAAAACCTGAAGATATAAAAAATGCTCAAAGTTTAACTTTTGCTATAACATGGAAGATAAATGACAACAGTTGTTTGATAGCTCAGTCAATTGTCAATAGTTTTTTTTAGCAGAAGATATTTTATAAAGCTGTTCTTTGCTTTGAACATATAGAGCAGCAAAAATGAATGTGACATCTCAAAGACTTTGAATGAAGCATTCATTACATAATTTCACAGCTCTAACTTTCTTTTCTTTTATTTTCAGATTTTAGAAATTCTAATATTCTGCATTCTTCTCTATTTTTACAAAAGAAAGGCTGTGAAACACATCATGGTTTTGTTAATGATGGTAGCTTTACTGGGTAAGAACATATTATTCACTTTAATGTTCCTGTCTGTTACTTGATAATTCCTTGTCACTCCATCTCTCCAGGCACTTTAGATTAGAGCAATTTCAAAGCAGTGTGCTTGAAGAAGAATCAGTGAAACATTTCAGATGATTTTTACTGGGGTCTCTTTCTGAAGAGAAAAGCTGATTTTTAAACATAGTCTCTATGCTTCTTGCTGGGACTATTTCTTTTTACAGATACCCTCAAATTAATATGCTATGTGTAATGATATTCTGAAACTTGTTTTAAAGAAAACTTCAGGTTTTGATCCTGGAAAAGTGGACTATCCAAAACTTTGTTTGGGAGAGCAGGCTGTGAAAATTAGTACTCTAAAAGAGAGCACCTTGTAAGCGGTCTGTAAACAAGTGCAGTGATATGCTGTGACTGTACTACAACTTCTAATTGTCTGTGACTACTTGCATATGCAACATTTCATATTTTACCACCTTTCCTGAAGAAGAACAAGAGCTCAGTGGGCCACTGAAGTTTGTTTTCTATCATTGTCACTGCAATCAATAACCAGGGAAAATACAGGAGATAATTTTATTGGCATCTTTCAATAAAGGTAAACTTGAATTCATTTTGAGACGTGTCAGGAGCTCATCTCTAAAGCTCCTATGCTAGTAGGGTTATATCAAGAATTTTCACCACCCCACGTGACAAATTTTCCTGTACTTGTCATTTTCCATGAAACCTTCATGGGACACAAATCTTTGGTTGAAGTGAAAGGTGCCATCGAAGTCAAAGGTTATTTGTTCTCTGATTTCAGTGGGTGCAAAGACTTGCAGTCTGCAAAGACTTGCATTTCTAATGGAGATGATCATGAGGGTTTTTGATAAAATAGAATTTCACTAAAGTTTGCCAGGTACAAAATTTGGATTTAACTGAATGTAAAAACCCTCACAGATTTATTAACTCCCTTCCTTCGGTGTAAAAACCCTGAGTAGTTTCTTACTCAGCTGAAAAACTCAGACTTTCAGAACAACTTTTTCGGGACAGTCTTCCTATGTAGGTTTCCCAGCCCTAGGAGTATTAGGATCTGTAGCTCTGCAGAAGCATTGCAGGATTTCCTTGCTCCCTGAGTAAGGCAGCGGTGGAAGAGCCCCCAGAGCCTTAGGTCTAACTGCTGTTGGTTTGGAGGAGGGAAGTGTGAGTGTGGCTCTCCCCAGCTCCTAGCACAGGTGAGTGTGGCTCTCCCCAGCTCCTAGCACAGGTGAGTGTGGCTCTCCCCAGCTCCTAGCACAGATCAGTGTGGCTATTCCCCAGCTCCTAGCACAGATCAGTGTGGCTATTCCCCAGCTCCTAGCACAGATCAGTGTGGCTCTCCCCAGCTCCTAGCACAGATCAGTGTGGCTATTCCCCAGCTCCTAGCACAGATCAGTGTGGCTATTCCCCAGCTCCTAGCACAGGTGAGTGTGGCTATTCCCCAGCTCCTAGCACAGGTGAGTGTGGCTATTCCCAGCTCCTAGCACAGGTGAGTGTGGCTCTCCCCAGCTCCTAGCACAGGTGAGTGTGGCTATTCCCCAGCTCCTAGCACAGGTGAGTGTGGCTATTCCCCAGCTCCTAGCACAGGTGAGTGTGGCTCTCCCCAGCTCCTAGCACAGGTGAGTGTGGCTCTCCCCAGCTCCCAGCACAGGTGAGTGTGGCTCTCCCCAGCTCCCAGCACAGATCGGTGTGGCTCTCCCCAGCTCCTAGCACAGGTGAGTGTGGCTATTCCCCACCTCCCAGCACAGATCAGTGTGGCTATTCCCAGCTCCTAGCACAGGTGAGTGTGGCTCTCCCCAGCTCCCAGCACAGGTGAGTGTGGCTCTCCCCAGCTCCCAGCACAGATCGGTGTGGCTATTCCCAGCTCCTAGCACAGGTGAGTGTGGCTATTCCCCAGCTCCTAGCACAGGTGAGTGTGGCTATTCCCCAGCTCCTAGCACAGATCGGTGTGGCTCTCCCCAGCTCCTAGCACAGGTGAGTGTGGCTCTCCCCAGCTCCCAGCACAGGTGAGTGTGGCTATTCCCAGCTCCTAGCACAGGTGAGTGTGGCTCTCCCCACCTCCTAGCACAGATCAGTGTGGCTATTCCCCAGCTCCTAGCACAGATCAGTGTGGCTCTCCCCAGCTCCTAGCACAGATCAGTGTGGCTATTCCCAGCTCCCAGCACAGGTGAGTGTGGCTCTCCCCAGCTCCCAGCACAGGTGAGTGTGGCTCTCCCCAGCTCCTAGCACAGGTGAGTGTAGCTCTCCCCAGTTCCTAGCACAGGTGAGTATGGCTCTCCCAGCTCCTAGCACAGAGCCTTGGAGTTTTGGCAAAGCTCTCCTGAGCTGCACTGCAGCTTCCAGCACGGCCATGAGGAGTGTGGAGCACTGTGCCCTCCTGAGCAAAGGTCCAGCCAGTCCTGGAGCAGGTCCAGCTCCTCCTCCTGCATCACTGGAAGCCTGAAGATTTCCAGATGTGTTCCTCCACATCGCTGCTGCAGTTGTGGGCTGGCCCACCGTGATGCTGCCCCGAGCAAGCCCTGGGGGAGCTGGGCAGTGGGTAGCACAGAGCCTTGAGTTTTTATAAAGCTCTCCTGAGCTGCACCCGCAGGTCCAGCCAGTCTATGGCCTCCCCTGCTGCCTCTGCCCCGTGTCCTGCCAGCTGCAGTGACAAAGGGACACGAGGGACATGCGGAGCGGCAGCAGGGCTGCAAACCTGTGCCCTGGCAGGCACTAACTGCAGTCTGCTGCTCTGGCTGCAACCAAACAAAAATACATTTTCAGCTGGGGGCTGCTGAGGATTTTGTGAGCTTATGCAACCTGAGGAAAAATGTGTCATTGTTTCTGCTCTGTTAAAAAAGACACAAACAAGCAAATTCTGGTTCATGGGACCTTCTGAAATACTGACATTTCCCTTGAGCATGAAACTCAGAACTGCATCTGACTCTGGTTCCTGCAGCTGTCCTGGAGCCTGGCAGGCCCCACAAATCTACACTTGGAGCACTCTGGTTGGTCTCTGACCTTTCTGCTGAGTGAAGTGATGGAGAGGCCGAAAAATTGTCCATTACTTTGCTCCCAGCTGTGTGACACAGGCACTGCCCTTGCAAGGCCCTGCCTGCTGAAGGGGTGGGTGCTCATGGAACGTGATATAGTCCTGGTGGAGTGTTCATACTCCATGATGTAAATGAAATGTGGAAAGGTTTCTTCACAGAGAGGGCGGCCTTGTGTTTCACTGCAAATGCAAGCTACTTTCACCATCAAGGAAATACAGAGGTGATCACAAAATCTGATGAAGTTTTGCTTAGTAAATTCTGCAGATTCATTTGGTGACAATCATCTTACCTCATGTATACACTCAGTTATCATAAGTTTGGGGAAAACATTTCAGATTATAGTGGGGTTTCAGAGGTTTCTGCCCTAGCAGCTGGAAAGTGACATCATTTGTCATGCTAGCTTTGAGGGGAGGTCATTCTGACAGAGAAAACAACTCCTGGGTTTGAAACTTGTTTTGGAGTTACTTTAATGAAAAAGATAATTTCATTTCCCAAAGAATAGAAACCAAGTGACCAACCAAACCTCCTGGTGCTTTCATTTCTGTCTTGTTAAAATTTTAAGGTGTGGAAACTGGCCTTTCATCAGAAAAAAAAAGCAATCTTTACCCTTAGCATGACAATTCAGAATACTAAATTTACCTGTAAGTGTTTATTTAAAATAACAACTCCCCCATGTTAGAGTGCAAATCTCAGTTTTATGTTGATGTCTTGTTGGGGCTTGAGTGTGTTTTTGACTTTGTATCACAGCATTTGCAGCACTGCAGGCCAGTGTTTGACCTCTGCTCAGTTTTACAGCTGTGTTTGTTAAAGCATTTCACCTGTTTCCATTACAGAGAAAGAAGTGAAGTGCTGGGGGGAAAGGTTGTCATGAAAACAGTGAATTTCATGGTCATGAACAGGATCATCACAGGATGTATGCAACTCTTAAACTCCCTCTGAACTTTTGGACTTTCTATAAGAAAAATGCTTGCAATCAAACCCACAAACCTGCATTCATTCTTCTTCCCCCTCCTTTTCCCCCCAACCTTTGGCCTGAACCTTTTGCACAGCACAGGTCTCCTTGCCAATCTGAATGTTACAGGAGGATGAATCAGACCCCTGAAATCCAACACTCCTCAGCTCTGCACCAGGGTGGAACTGGATCTCAGCTGGGGGATGCTGCTCCTGACAATTAATTACCTTTCTTCAAAGGTCGTCTCTGCAGCCTGACTCTTGAATTTTTCAGGTTTTTTTGAATTTGTTACATTTCATTTGCAGTAATCACAGGCTTCTTTGGTTAGCTTCCACAAACCAAGAGCTCCAAAAGGAAATCTAAAGTAACTCTTAGCTAAACTCTCAGCCCCTTTTCTGAAAGATTTCTCTTGCAAAACCTCTCTGAACTGGTGACATGTATAAAAACCATTGCCTGCTGTCTGAAATTTGTTTGTGGTGATACAATGATAGTGATTAAATGGATTGACAGTACAGTACTGAAATACTCTTCCTGTGGGATAAATCCAGTAAATGGTCTCAAGAGCTGGCTCTTGAAATGAAGTGCAGACCCCTGTGTTGTTTGTCTGCTCTTCGTATATATAATGCATGGGGAGAGTTAGGTGCTTTGGGATGTGATCCCACAAGTCAGCTTTGTCCAGCTCCTGTTTCAGAAGAGAAATCCTGAGGATGCTGAGTTAATTGAGGCTACCAGTGACACATGCAGGCTGCTATAAAGAGGCATCCTAACTGCTTTGAACAGGTAGCCAGACCTCTCAGATGTCTCCTGAATACTGTAATATGGACTCTAAATTAGCTAAACAAAGTATGTGGAGCTAAATAAAGTATATGTGGAAGATGTGGAGGCTGTTGTACCACCTTCAACTGGGAGTTCAGTGTGCTAAAAAGGCTTAAAGGCAAAACACAAAGTGTACTTGGATCTAAGGCCACTGAGCTTAGACAGTAGCCTAGCAAGCCTTTATCAAATCATACACTTGTTTTAGGTGCCCAAGGCCTTCCTCAGTGTTATTTTAAGTGATCAGTCCTGTGGCTCTGACCTGGATCCTTGTCCTCCCTCAGCGATGCACTGAAGGGCTAATCTGAGTCCTGCCCTGCTAATCTCTTCCCTTCCTTTCCAGCATCCCTGACTGTCATTGCTGTTAAGGCTGTGTCCAGCATGATAGCACTTTCTGTGAAGGGGAAAATGCAGCTGACTTACTCCGTTTTCTATATCATGACTGTTTTAATGGCAGCTTCTTGTGCTTTCCAAATCAAGTAAGTGAGATTCTACTTACCTACTAACTTTCATACAAGTTTTATCTGACAGTTTTATTTGGTACTGATAATGATTCCAGATACAAGTTGCAAATTAAGGCAACAAATTTTGGCAGAGCCTTGACAGATGCAAAAATTGCCTACAGCTGGTTGTATTGTTTATTTAAACTTTATTTCTTCATTTATAATTGATTGTTATGGACACTACCTCCTCTCATTATCACCTTCAACAAGGTCTTCCCAAATTTACTTGTCTAGTTTTGGCGCAGGTCTTAACACACTAAGTGAAATTTATGCTAATGTAGTCATTTGGGGGTTACTTTTAGAAATCTTTGTTGCTGGATAATCAAATGCCCACGATTATCCTCATTATCCATGTCTGTTGCCCAGCTTTATGGCCCTAGTCAGGCTGGAGAAGAGAGGTTACCCCAACTTTCTCCCTGCCTCTGTTAAATCTGCATGTTGCCCTTTGCTATCCTGCCTGGCTGTACCTTTCCAGTTTCCCCTGCAGGCCTCTGCTCTGTGGAGTGATTGGTTTATGCTGCCTGCTGATTGCTGGGGGTGGCAGCACGGTAAAATGTCTTGCAGCTGAACAGAGGCTGTTCCCTTTCTGCCTGTCCCTCTGCTTCTGGTGCTGATAGCAGCCTTCAGTAATCTCATCTAGACTGCTGCAGTGTGAGCCTGAGTAGTTCCTTGCATGATTATTTTCCGGTAGAAAAGCCAACCCAGCTTTTTCATGGCAGAACATACCATTCCCATGTGGAATCAGAAAGTCCATGCATTATTATGCACTGACTCTCCATGGCTGACTCAGGAACTCCCTGGTAACAGATTATAAAGTGATTTACATCCAGCTTGTCTTCTCTGGGAGAACAGCTCCAGGCACTTACAATAGGAAATAAGAGCTTCGTAAATAAGAAGCTGCTGAATTAACCTCTCCATCTTGTAATTTTTTTCTTTCCTTCTTTTGCTGGCCAAAATTAAAGCAGAAGTGAAACATGCCCATTTCATTCCCTGGGCTCAGCGTCCCTTTCTCTCTACTCTTTTAGATGCATTTTCTAACAGGAACAGTGCTGTCAGTCTAAATTTTTCATTTTATTTGTTTGCTCTCTTATTTTGTATGACTGTCATTCATTAGCTGAGAACAGCCTGTGCTGCAGCTATCTCCTGGATCCAACACCAGGCCTTGCTATCACTGTTTTAGTCCCTGTGACCAAGTTTGTTGCAAATGGGAGAAAATAATGAGGTGTTTTCAATGACTTCAAAATCCTGACTATCCTGTGGATATGTAGGATTTCTTTATTTTTAAAGCACCATGGAGACTGTTCAACAGTTGCTAAAATAACCACGCAATTATTTTAATGGCTAAAACAGATCCAAGCTTGGATTTTTACTCTGCGCATATATTGCACCAGAGAAATGTTCAAGTGTGGTTCTTTTTACAGGCTTGAATATAGTCTGCAGACTCCTGATTTTTCTCTCTGAAATGACCATTCACATAACAGACTATCTACAGGTGCATCCACCATGTCAGCTCATGATTCATCACTCTATGGGAGAATGTTGATAGCTGTGGTCTCTGTACAAGCAGGTTAAATGCTTTGCCTTTTTGCAGATTGTGCAGGCTGCTCCATGGCCAGTGTCTCAGTCCTGCAGGTCTGTGTGCAGTGCATGCTCCTGTGGTCCTGCACACTCTTGCTCGTGGTTCTGGTGAGAGGTCATGCTGCCTTTCTGATGAGCAGGGCAAAGAGTTTCCAACCCAAGGAGCTTGAAGCCATGTTCCTGGACTTTCCCTGCAGGACAGTGTTTCTGGGTGTGTTTGCATGGATAAACATACAAATAGGTGTTTCAGCCAAGCTGGAGGGAGCAGTAGCAGCAATGTGGACTTCAGCAAAATGAAACAGTTCCTATAAGAACTCACATGTTCATGTCCATGATGCCAATGTACCCTTACATAACCTGTTTGAATTAGAGCAACCTGTCCCTGGCTGCTTACAGCAAGCAGGTTCTTGCTTCCAAGAACCAATGCAGATCATAAGCAATAATACCCCAGCATTCCTCCCTTATCTGTGGCAGACAAAATTTTTCCAGCAATGCTTCAAAAATATGTCCATTGAAAACCTGTGGCCAGAAGAATCCATGCCAATCTTCTTGCTTTCACCTATTCATTTGTACTCTGCAGAGTCAAAACCAGAAAGTAAATTCAATATGTGAATGCTGTACAAGGCTACTTGCTATTGTGGTAAGAAATGGTCACACTTATTGTTAAACTGACAAGAAGTGGCCTAACCTGACTTAAAAGTGCAAGGAACCTCCTGTAGGCATGAGATACAATAATGCTTATCTTTCAGGTTCTTGAATCAAGCAATGCATCTGTATGAAGCAACAGCAGTTGTCCCCATTAATTTTGTGTTCTTCACTACCAGTGCCATCATCTCAGGTTTGTTTCTGACCTTCTTCCTCTACAGAAAGATTTTTTAAACATCAGGTTTTCAAGAGCCAGAACCCTGTGAATAGAAACCCAAACCAGTCATATTTGTCTTCAAGAAATAATTTTTTCCTAAGTCATAAGTGTTTAAATTCTGAAAAATAAATAAGTTCACAACTTCTGAAACAAAATAAATGGTAGGGTGTTAGAGCTAGACCATCTTTAAGGTTCATCCCAACCCAAATCATTCTATAATTCTATAAAAATAATCAAATTCTAACCTTTCCAAAATAGATTATGTGTGATTCACCATACCTTGCTGGCTTACTAGAAATACCTGCATTTATCCTAGCCTCATATTGACGTCCAGTAAATGCATTTACCATGTGCACACCAGTCACTCCCTATGCGAACTGGTAGAGTAATTTTAACAGCCTGGCAAACTACTCAAATGACAACCAGCTGTGCTTCATAGTAGTTAGCGTATATTCCATTTCAGAAGGTGGAATTCTGGGTTAAGTGAAGGAAATAAAATGACTACAAAAACTTTTTAAGCATTTAACATTTTATTCTGGGTGAGAACTTTGAACTCAGCATTGTTAAAGAGGGACTGCAAATCTTGGAAATGGTGTGCGGCGCAAGAACATGAGCTGGGAGGACGACTAAGATGCTGTATCAGCAATGAGCCAAAATGATCATGTTGTTAGAACATTTATGACTCATTTTAACACACGCTGGGGGCTTTCCTGTCATTGCTGTGCAGGAGTTTCTCATGCAGAGCTGCCATTAATGAGAAGGGGAGTTAGCTTCATGCACAGATTGCCTCAACACCTGTGTTAGAAGAGACCTACACTTTGTGACCGAGAAGAAACTTATGCCAAAAGGGGGTTATGTTCCTGTGACCATATGGGGAATTTGGCCTGGTGCCTCCTTATAAGATCAAGTACCTATTCAGGAATGGCTTAATAGCTTTGAGAGTGGATACGCATGCATTTGCACCAGGTTAGTTAAACCAGTGTAGGGCTTAGAAAAGCAACCTCTGCTGAATCTTGCTGGGGTGCTCGTGGAAGGTACCTGGTGTCATGATTCCCCCATCCCTAGTTACAGCTTTTGAAGACACAGTCACACTTCAGCTGCACTGGGTGTCCCACTGGCATTTCTAAGCAAAGCTGTGCTCATCAGTGGTTTAAAGCTAATATACTTGGCTGTTAATAGGGGCAGCTGAGATCCAGATACACATCTGGTTCTGTCACCTCCACTACAGAGGTGCTAATTCCTGGAAGAGGGGCGACCAGAAAGAGCTAGCGATCCCTTCAGCCAGAAAGATTTGGCAAACTTGGCTGCTGGAGCCCTTCACTTGGAATAAACCTCAGGGACACAGTTAGTTATTGAAAATCTGTTCCCAATTGGAGTTCAGATGTCCACATGGTCTGCTGGAGTAGCTTAACGAAGTCCATGAAGAACCTCTCAGCTGTATTGGTATGTCGCTGCTTGTGAGTAAGACCTCGAGTTTGACCTGCACAGAGATTGTTGCTGACAATGCAAAAGATACGTGCATCTGTGCAATTACTAACCCAGCACGTGTTCCAGCCTGATTGGCTAAATCTTCTCCAGTCCTATGCAGTATCTTGAGAAAGCCTAGATTATGGAATATGGGACATAAAGTGAACACATCACGATGTGTATTAATACCTTATTTGGGATTTTTTTGCTCCGTTTAAGCATGACACTTCTCCTGACCCTCCCAGCTGTAATTCATATCGCTTGGAAGCCAGTCAAGATCTGCAATTCTTGTTTCTGTCACATTCCAGGGGTCATATTTTATCGGGAATTCCAAAGTGCAGCTTTACTGAGCGTGTTCATGTTTCTGTTCGGGTGAGTGTATCAGCCTGAAATCTGCACTAAGGTTTGTACTGAAACAGCATTGCCTTGTGCAATCTCTTCTTTTCTCAGTAAGAAGAAATCGCCTTGTTATTAAAGTATTATGGAATAGCCATTATAGTAGGATAAAAAAAACCATTAAAGGAAAGATTGATGTCTGTGCTTTGGGATTTTGGAGGCCTGGCTTTGAATCCAAATATGTAAAAATGTGAGACACTTGTGAACTACTAATCTCATGATGGAATGAAAAACCAGCATCATCTGTTCCTTCAGCAGGAAGGAGAAGTCACTGCTCTGCACCAAATATCAAATTATAGGGGGTGCTTTTACAGCTGTGAGACATCTCCTCCCATGTTAGCTTCCACTGGTGTGTCTGGCTGGTTTTTTCTGCCCCTAGGCATGGGCAATTATATGAGCTGCTTGCCTGCAAGGCAGTGCTGTAATAACTCTCCCCCATCTGCCTGTGTCAAGAAAGACACAGTGTGCCTGCAGGAAAAATTCAGAGCATGCTAAATATCTTTTTGAAGAATGGCCTAGGTGTTGTAAGAGCAGAAACCTGGGTATCAGCAACACAACTTTTGGGAGATGTGACAGCTATAATAATGGGCACAAAATGTTTAAAAGATCTCCTAGAACTGCTGGAGGTGTCTTGCACACAGTGCTGCCAAATAAATGGGGCTGATAGCTACAGACATCTTCATCTTCTGCAGTTGGGCTGGAGTAGGTGCACACAGCCACTATCTTGTCTGACTGCTGGAAAGGACACAAAAAATGGAGATGAGCAACCATGTATTTGGCAGCTAGGAGTTAGGGGCTGTGTGTCCAACACACAGCAGATAGATGTGTCCAGCCATAGCAGTTTTCACTGTTCCTGGCTCACAGTCTGCCCTTGAGACACGCAATCAAACAAGAAAAACAACAGAGATGTCGACTGTCCGCGGCCAGACTGAGTTGTTAATGAAATTGCACATGCTAGAATGCTAGCTCGGATGCTCTGGGAAGATTTGCTCAGGGATTCAAATGCTGAGGTCTCACACCCACAGGCATCTGATTAGGTATATATTGCTGGAAGTGTAATTTTGGCTGTGGAGTCTTTGGAACTGATAATAAAGCTTCAGGAGGCAAAACTAGACTGAAAGAAACCCAAAATAAATTTACAGAGCTGCCAGGAAGAAGTGTTTCTTTATAAACTCAGCAACTCGGGTTTGGAAGTCCTTGAAAAAGAAACATGGAAAGAAATTCTCATCTCAGATACAGTGAACTGTTTCTAATGATACTGTGCCACTGTTATTTTGCAGGTGTCTCCTGTCTTTCCTTGGTGTGATTATAATTGCAAGAAATAAAAAAGAGGAGCATTTTCAAATCCCTTTTATTGACTGTGGACATATTCCTGGTAAGTAGGGCTTTTTTTCTGTCTCTGTTTAAATGAGGTATCAGATAATGGGATGACCTAGGAGAATTGAGTCACAAATATGCTCTGGTCATATTTAATAAATATACTGTTCACTTAATTTCTATTCCTGTTCCCAACAGATTTTTCAAAGAATTTTTCAGAGTTTTTCCAAGCTATTGTTACAACCAGTCAAATGAAAACAATGATTACTGGAGCAAAGAATGTTTAAATGATGGATTGGTGGGGAATTTGTTTTATTAAAATTCTTCACAAAGTTGCTGTTTTTTCCTTCTCTCACCACATTTTCTTAGGAGAAAATCTGACAGGCAAAATACAACCAGATTCTCACTGTTCATGCTATGGCACACTGAATAAGGAAGATGACGTGGTGAAAAGGCAAAGCTGAAAGAAGAAAGCACTTGACATGGAGGAACACCACTGGAACAAGAATCAGTAGCACCTTTTTATTGAACATATTCAAGTATACATTGAACTCCTGTATGTTGATGAGACATAGTATTATTTAATCCTAATTAATTTATCCCATGATTGTACCAAATGTGTCCTCAAGATAAAGGAAGCCTTAACAAAAACCAAATCACCATTAATGAAATGGAATATTCTCCTAGTATCAATTCCTCTTGGGGACATTTTTAGAGTTTTAATTGCTTTTAAATGCAATGACCACAGAACAGGATTATAAAAATTCCCCTTTGGAACTCCTCAGATCTGTGTAAATGTTTAAAGACAAATGTTGAAATTAGAATTTTTTAAGTGATTTCAAAGTATTCTGCTGTATATATAATCCCTTTTAAACCCTTTCTTTCCTGTTCAGGAGTCAAAACTGTAAGTATATATGAAGTAGACACAAAAAGAATTGTGTCTACTAAAAAACAAAAATAATTTTGTATTGGGTGTAGAAAAATCCTGATTATTTCCTGCCATCAGATTAATTCTCTTATCCTCCAAGGAAATCAGTAATTGTGTGAGCAGTGGGAAGGTAGTGCTTGCCATGAACACAAGCACGTGGGCACAGGGACACATTTGAGGTGCCCAGCCCAGGCAGGATTAGGGTACTGTGTTTGACATTTTACATCATCCCAGAGGAGTTCTGTGCACTGGGCTGGGCTCTATGATCTCTTAGCACAGTCTGGTCTGAATTCTAGCTTTTGTTTTCAGCAAAAGAAGGTTTTAGCAAAGAAAATGCATGGTTCTTCAGAGGAAGTGGGGTAGCCAGGGTGTCTCTCTTGGTAAGTCTTGGAAAAATGCCTCTAAAAAAGTAGGACAACTCCTGTTACCACTGGTAATTCTGCATGAGGAAAGGCTGTAAAAAACAGGGCCACAAAGAGTCACGGTGATTGTGCAATTTTCCCTTAATTAAATGGTTGTGTCTCCACACTGATTTGAAGAGCCAGCAGTGATGGGAACAATGACAGTACAGGCTTTGTCTTCAGATTTGGAGCATCTTGGTGTCTCTCTGTCCCAGTATCCCATCGAAAAAGCTTCTTCAAGGAATTCCTCATGGGTGCACTTATCCCTGTGTGGCACCATTGATCCACCTCAGGCAGCAAGCACTGGGGTTTTGGTCACATCCCCTGCAGAAACAAATGAAAGTGCCCTTGAAAGATATTCATGTCTTGTTATAGGATTGAATTAAGCTGCAGTTATGGGTAGGGGCACTAATGGGTAGGGGCCATAGATTGTGTGTACTTTGTTTCTGGTCTATTTTTTTTCCCCAAGTAATTGTTTATTTAATTTTAAGCTGAAGATCCATAAGACAGTTTAATTCCAAACGCTGCAAAGCACACACAGAGCTGCAGCATTTTGTGTGCAGCAATGTCCCAGGAACTGTGGCATCTGGGGACTTGTGAAGCTGTTTTTCAATATGGGTCTTTTCCAGCGACACAGGACAAGACTCTGTGTCTGCACCTTACTTGTACCACCTGCTTGGCTTGGCCTTCCTTTCCTGCCTAGCATCTTGTGTTCAAGTTTCTAAAGATTAAAATAAAAAAGCACATGACTTTTACAGGCTTTCTCCAGGGAGTAAGGACATGCCTGTCTTTCTTTTGCAAGTCAATTTTAAGCTGCTTTCTAAGTCTCAAGTGAGAGTATGTGCTAAAGATGGAAATAAGAGGCCTACAGGTTTTCATTCTGTGACCTGGGAAACAAATGGGTGAAAGGATTTGGTATTGTTGGCTTTTTTTAAATTATTGGCCTTGGGCATCTTTCTGAAACCTGTTTTCATGGCTCAGGAGGGCTGCAGGAGGTAATAGAGGTTACCAGGTGTAGCATTTTCTATTTAGAGCAATAAATCAAATGTAAAAATCTGGGGCAAAAGTTATTTATTTTAAATTACTGGATTTCTTCTTGAACAATGCTTTTTTTCTTCCTATGAGTTTATTAAAAAATTATAAGTGTTAAAGTGTTTTATTTCATCTCTAGTGTGTTTCAAAATAATTTGTGGACCAAAACACTGGTAGAAATTATGTGCAATTGAAAGTTGTGATTTGATATGATCTTTGAGATGTTAACATATTCCAGCTAATTAATGTATTACAGGATTGGAAAAACTCAGTTATGAGAATTCGTTACTGCTCTGCCAAGAAATGGACATGACTTGTTTCAAGAATCAGTTTCTAAGCAATGTTATTTTCAGATTCTGCTTGCCATACTTAGATTGCAAACACCACAGACAAATGCCTGCTAAAAGAAAAGCCTTTGCACTGGAATAAAACTACATCTCTGGAGCCCTTCTCCTTAACAACAAGTTCTTGAAGTGCTTTTCCTGACATCAAAAATGTGGGCCAGATAACCTGCAAAACTTTTCCTGAATTTTCCTGAACAGATCCTTCATGGGATCTGCAGAAATCAAACCAGGAGAAGGTGTGGTAGGCAGGCAGTGTCTCACGTGGTGCCTCAGGCTCCAGCTTGGGATTTGTGACAGACCAGGACCAGCAGGACTCATTTAGTGCTTGTTCCACTGCTGGTCACGCTGCAGCAAGAGATGAAGTATTAACTGGCATGGGGCCTGGAAATGGGAGCTCTGGAGCAGAGCAGGACTGTTTAATTTTTGCTGTAAAATATCAGGATTCATTTACCAACAGTTTCAGCTGGCAAACAATATATTAAGTTTGGGCTGGATTTGTCTGTTTGCCCCTGGGAGAGGCCTGGTGTTCACCTGGTAGGCTGATTGCCTGCTACTCGCTCCAGCCCAGCTTTTAGCAGACTCACATTTTGCATAGAAGGGCACTGGTCACCTAAAACCAAAGGAAAGAGGACAAACTTTATAAGGGTTTGAGTTTCTGTGCTTTGAACCTGTGGTTTCATGTACCTGGCAAGCTGCTTGAATGGATCAGCACTGCCAAAAGGCTCATCCTCTTTTTCCCAGCTGTGAGGTCCTGTGGCTTCCTGGGGCCAGTTCAGCTCACCCATCCTGTGGAAAGCATCTGCATCCTTCTCCTTGCTGGGGTGGCTCTCTGAGCTGACCCAACCAGACTGGAACATGTGATGGGACAGATGTGAAAAGGGGGAGAGGGAGTGAGACCTCTCTTGCTTTGGGGGAACCATAATATTACTTCTCTCCTGAGGAGATTCTCTATATGCCAAGCATTCTGCTAAGATCACTCTTCTTGTATCACCATGCCCCAAAAGCAGCTAAGAGCTTCCTGAAAGTCTCTTAAGTGCCAGACTCACTGGCTTGTGTATATGGAGTGATGAATGGCCCCAGATGGGGCTGGGATAGGCAGCTTGTGGCAGCCAGCAGCGTCCCAAGGTCAGCTAAAAGCCCGGTAACGTGTCTGGCTATAAAGGATTCTAAGGGCTAATTTTTTTATTTTCAGTGACTGTTTGCAATAAGGTGTGTAAACAGTGCTGGAAGGACGGACTGAAAGGTCTGCTGTACTCAAACTGTTCTCAGCCATGCAATATCTCCTTCCAGGCCTCTTTATGCAGGATCCATGGTTGCTTGCAGAGAAAAATCTCCCTTTTATAACACTGGGGTTCAGATGATTAGGCTGAGCTGTCTGTCAGTGTGCCCTTTTGTTACTGTCCTCTGAGGCTTGACATTTTTCTTGCTCAAATTTGTTTGTTCATTCCTTCTGCAGAAATCAGCTGGACTGTGTTAGCAACTAGCTGAAAGGAGATAAAGGCAAAGGACCATAATTGTTACTGGAGAGCCAAGCTGGAAGATTTACAAACCAAGACCATTTCAGGAGCAAAATATAGAGAAATGTTTAGTGGTCTCCATTCTCAGGAGTTTGAGAAATCCTGAGTTTTGGGGTTCTGGGATACAGTCAGGGACATCAGTGAATAACTAGTGATTTCATATAATTTTGTTGTGGTTTTAGTTTGGATTTTGCTTTTTTATTTATTTCCCACCAGTTTGGGAGTGAAGGATGATTGTTCTCTGCCTAGAGAAGCAGGGAGGAAATACAAAATTCCCTTGGCAGATGGGAGAGGTTTCAACCTTTTGAAGCTGGGAAATTTGTAGAGGCACCTCCCAAGCACCTGGCTGATGTAAGCATTTAGTTATGACATAAAAGGAGACAGCACTGGCAAATACATCACTACATATTAAGCACTCCTGACCATGTAAGAAGGATCCTTGTCCTTTTGCCATGTGCTAAATGCAGCCAATCTGGCCCCTGAGGCTGCACATAAACATATTTTTGAGACATGCTAAATGGGATGCCTTGAGCATCGTATCAATGCCTCTTGGGCATGTACTGTCTTTCATGCAGAGCTCTTGCTGAGTCTTCCCTTTAGGGAAATTAGACTGTGTGATATCTATATATCTGTATATCTATATATCTATATATATCTATATATACACCACAGGATTGCTCTGATAAGAAGATACAGTACTGCCAGAATATTCCCATCACCTGGGAAGTGTTTCTAGAGAGTGCTCACCAAGGAAGTTGTGTAAACCTGCACTCTTGGATTACATTCCCTTTACTTTCTGCTTACCACAGAGTAAGCATGGACAGTTTTGGTATCCACAGAATCTCAAGAATCTCCCAGCCTAAGTAAAGGATTAGGTGGCTGCTGAGTAGGTTTTTTATTTAATCTAAATCCCAGTTTTGCAGTTAGGCCCCTAAAGCTTGTCCAAGACTTTCAAAGTGCATTTCATGGTACAAATCTCCATCAGTATTTTGTTTGCTAATGGACACAGGCATCAGTCCCAGGGGAATCTGTCAGTTCCCAAGGTAGCAATGAGAGGGATGCTGCTGGGCAGCAGACTCAGAAATGTATTGTGGTGGCAGGAAAGTTTTGCATGAACACAGAGCAATTACTCCAGGGGACCAGAAATGTACAGTGGTCTCCTGGGCTCCTTTTTGACAGTGTCAACAGGGCACTTGTTGACAGTTTTCAAACTACTGTAAAGGAATGATTAAACAGGTGGTGCTAACACTGACTGCTTTACATGGAGTCAATATATCACTCTAGTCCATGGCACTAATACCTTAAATGTGAAAAGTGGCCTGTGGCCATTGATGAAGGAGCCAATTTCTGTACTTTGCTAAATCACTTTGGGAAAAATAGAAATGATTGATTTAAGCCTCCAGCACAAACATGCACTTGCCAGCTCTCCAGTTGAAGATTTCCACTCTTGGAATAGGCATTGCCTTGCCTAGATGAAATCTTTGGAGTCTGCTGCCCGGTCTTTTGCCAGAATCATTAAACTGCTTGAAATAACAGCACTGTCATTTGTCTTCCATCTGATAGCTTGTGGGCATAAATCCCGAGCAACATGAGCACAAGATCAGGAGTTTTCTCCCCATTTGAAAAAAAAGTTTAAAGTTTTTCTTGAGTTTCAATAGCATGTGTACCAGGTGCAGAGCTTTATGCTGTTTAATGCCCTCCAATGCCCTCGGCCAAGAGGAGGAGAGAATGCTTGCATGGCACAGAGGCTTCCAATTAAGCAGCTCTTACCTGTCACTGAAGGTCATGGCTGGTAACACCTTGTACGGCAATAGAATACAACAACACACTACTGGACCTTCTATTGATTTTTCAAGAACTGCTGTTCTGTGCTTTACAATGCAAAAGAGCTGAATAAAATCATTTACTATGACCAAGCATTGCAGTTACCCCTGTGTTTATTTTTGCTGACAATATTTAACAATGAACTAACAGCACATCCCGACAATGCTGCCGGGATTCCGGGTGTGTGGATGCAGGGCTTGATTCAGCACTGTGAATAACAAAGGTTGTTGATATAAGAAGGCAGCTTTATGTCATCTGGCCTGGCCTCCTTTACAGTTCAAGTCAGGCAACCTCCTCCAAGCACTTGTGTGAACCCTTTGACCTATCCACAGAAGAAAACAGCCCATCCTCTCCTACTAGTCAAAGTAGAGGAACCACCAATGCCATTAGTAATTTTTACTAGCGATGAGTCATTGTTTGCTTTTAAACTCTGCCTTATGTCTATTTTAACTTGTTTAGCTTGCAGCTATTTGCCTTTTGCCAGTGGTTTAAAGCACTCGGTAAGTCCCTCTAGCAAAATACAGTATGATGGATTTTTTACTAAGCTAGAGACAAAACTTCTAAGTCTCTCACCATCAGCTATTTCTGTCAGCCCTCAAATTGTTTTCTGTGGTTGTTTTCTGCTTTCTCTCCATTTTACCAGTTTCTGCATTTGGCCAAACACAAAGTAAAAATCAGATCATAGCATCACTGAAGAAGTAGCACAGAACAGGATGAGACCCAACGTGCCGTGGTTGGATGCCTGGCTTCCCCACTTCCCACAGCTGCAGCCCTGCCACCTCTCCAGGGAGGTGCCTATGCTTTGTTTTGACCCTGTAATTTATTGTTGGATGTTTTGCATGTGCAGAGATGCAGCAGCCTCACTTCTTTTCAGTGATTTGATTTCTGACTCATTGCTGAGTTTGGTGGTGGTCCAAAGGTGCCCAGAGGTCTCCAGGAAGTCCAGCACAGCAGGAGGCTTTGAAAGCCTCTGACACAGGTATGGTGGTACCTGCCAGTGGTAACAAGCAAAATCACAGAGCTGCCTTTTCTTCAGCACCTGAGAGATTTGAGAGCTCAGCCCAGATTTGGGAGGAGGGTGACTAATTCAGTGGCTGTTTGAGGTGTGGTAAATAAATACCACACTGGGAGGAGTGCCTGGATGTGGGGAGACCCTGCCCAGGTCAGCTGGTCTCTTCTCAAGTATGGTGATGGTGCATCAGGGAGAAAAGATGCAAATATTAGCATATTTGACAGATGCTAATATATGACAAAAAGGTTTCTGCTCTCTCTGTCCCTCACTGCTCACAGCCTCACAGTGAGCCTGTGTTCTGAAAGCAGCACTTTGGGCATCATTCCTCCAAGAGGACACAAGCATCTGGCAATGCTGACTGGGACTTCCAAACCCCAAAGAGTAGTGGGATGTGCATACCAGCCCTGGAATCTCTGGATCATCACTCTGGTGATCAGCCATTCATTTACTCAGGCTGTGGATCTCCCCACACTGAGGTTCCCAGGGCACCCCACAAGGTCCAGCTCCTGTGCAGACCCTGTGCTTCAGGTCCTGCCTCTCTCTGAACAAGGAATGAGTGTCCCCCAGCCATTTGGGGGATATAGGATTTGAAATACCTTTGCAGTGGAGGGAATATTGTGATGCTTTTACAGCCCAAGGTGCTATGTTAAGCCACAGAACAGATGCAGCTATTTTGCTGGCAGCTTTACATGGTGCTCTGAGGTGTTTGGGGTGGTTTTTCTTTGAATTTTCAAATTAAAAGAACCCTAATATCACCTCAATTAGCCTGAGATAATTTGTGGTAGAGTTTTTGATTTTAAAAAAAAGTTTCCTTTAATAGTGAAGTCTTTGCAAAAGGCCCTGTCAGAGCACTTTAAAAGTAATTACAGTGACTCACATTTTTAATGGCTTTTTTTTTTAATCTCAAAAATGGCTTTCTTCCAAATAAAATCCTACAAGGCCTCATATAACAAACAAGGGTTACTGCTCTTTTCCACACATAACATGAAAAATATCCTTGAGAGGAGCAAACTGCAGCCCATCTGCTGTAGCTTGGCCGGCGTGCGGCGCAGCTCGCTGGCCATTACGCATGGCTCTGGGTAAAGCAAACCACCTGCTTCCTGCACCAGGGCCCACAGCCTCCCCCGTGCTGCTCCGAGCAGGAAACCCATCCAAACTGCTGATGGGGGATGACAACCTTGGCATTCCCTTTCACTGCATTTGTTCTTGTGCCATTTGTTGTTCACTCAAGTGCTCCGTGGACTTTCGTCTTCTTTTCCATCGAAACTAGAAAAAGGCAGGCTTTGCCAGGGATAAATAGACTCTTACTTTCCTGTCTGTTGTGTTTCCTCAATCTCCAGCTGCAGTCAGCAAAGTCTTCAGCTGGGAACCCAAAAGGGCACCCACGAAAGGGCAGGGAAAGGAGAGAAGTCTTGGGGTAATTTTGTCAAGGAGCAATCGGAACATCAGCCCTTCCTCCCTGATCCAAGGTCTGATGCTGCACATGTTGAACTGAGCTAAACCTTTCATGTTTCCCACTTATGTCAAACAAGTACTCACTTTAATTCCAGAAGCCTCCCTGACATGTACTTCCCAGACACATTTCCTAAACACTTATAGGACAGACAAACTGTAATTTTGCAAAGAATATGCTGAGTAAAAAATGGCATTTCCCCCAAGCTGCTTGCCAGCACCATTACACTGCACATGCTGAGCATCTTTTCATGGCCATCACTGTCCATGAAGGGAAACCTCTGCTCACCTTGATCACTGCTCAGAGCAGATGAGGGATGCATCACCCATCCACCAGCTGCATGGGAGGGTGCTCCCCAGCCCTGGGCCCCAGAGGTGGGCACAGCTTCAAAGGATGCAGCACTTTACAAAACAAATGGCTTTCTATGGCCTAAGTGAGGGCAGGGTACTTACTGCTCCAGGTACCTCTTAGTGGTCAAAACATTAATATGAAGATTAAAAGTACAAGTTGAAATCCTTTCCCAGTCTGAGCTGGAGACTATAAGCAGTGTGGTCAGGAACAGGAAGAGCCAGACTATTGGGAAAAGAGGACTTCTGCTCAGCCTTGACTCTGCTGGAACAGTCCGGAGGGTGCTGTGGCAGCACTTCATATTGCCATCAGGACAAGATGCTTCTTTCCTTCTGTGTTAAAAAGAAATTAAATCCAGTGGTGTTGTTTTGCTAAGAAAGAAACAGTTTTCACTACCTCCTTCACTGAACTTAAACCATACTCTTAAATTCACTGACTATAAACAACCATCAGTAGCACTCTGAGGTAAAGTCCTCACATGAAAAATTTCCTCTCAGATGGGAAAAATTTGGCATTTTTATGATCAGCTCAAAATGTGATCTTTACAGCAGAGAACAAAGCAGTGCTGCCAGCTGTGCCCAAGACTAGGACATTTTTCTTCTTGATATATGTGTTATTGGAGAAAAAAAAATGTTCATGGGCATGTGTGGTTAACTGCACACTTAGGTGGCACTGATTAACATTTAATTTTACCCACCCTATCATGTGGTTGTTAGAGTGCCAGGTTCCATGCCTCTCGGTGCTCAGTGTGCACCTTTTTACTATTTCTTTCTTAGAACTGAAGTTGTGCAGCATGCAGTAAATATAATTAAAACTCAGTTAAACTAGTTTTTTTATGATGCATAAAAAAGTTTTCTCATTCAAAATAATATTACATTTTTTTAAATGTCATTAACCATTGGCCAAAAATCATACCTTAAAAATGTGCCATGTTTATCTGGCCAAAACTCAAGCCTGTGTTAATTCATTTTGTTATGCTAAATGCCACTGGCAGAGTGAGGTGGCAGCTAATCTGCATAGAACAGGGTAAGACGTGCAACATGCACTTCACTAAAGCACTGGTTAAGGTTATCTCAACATCAAACTACAAGAATAGAGTCCAAAAAACCTACAGGAATGGTCCTAACTCTGTTTCAGCAAATGTTGGTGCTCACAGACTGCAGAAGCCACAGCAGATACCAGGGCCCCTGTGCTTTACTCCAGGTGTTTAATACCTAATAACCAAACTGCTGGGGTTGGCTGGGGAGTTACTGGGAGGCATTCACACTCTTGCCTTGAGCCTGCAGTTACAAAATATTGTGTCCTAGTACAGGTAAGAGACTCTCCTGAATTCCTGGCTGCTTGTGGGTAGGGCAATCTTCTGGTTCCCTTTTCAAAAAATTGAAATCAGATAAGTAAGTATCTAATAAGTATCTATCTATCATTATCTATCTTTCTATTTTAAGCTCTAAAACCTGCTCTCCTGTTTTCTGGAGCAAGGACTCCTGTTGCCTCTTCCCCATGCCCTCCATTTGCCTTTCACAGCAGGGTTTTGGGGTAGTGCTGTGTCCCTGGTGATGAAAGAGGCACCAGAGCTGTCAGCAGTCAGGGCACCAGTTTGAGTCCTCTGCACACATTTCTGTTTGACATCTTCTGCTTACAGTGCTGTCCCGAATCCTTCTGGACCAGCCTCATATGCAGCGTTTTTGAGTGCTCAGAGGCAGCTGGGTGTGTCTGCAACACACATAACTCACTTAGATAACAGGCAGCTGTGGAAGCCGGAAGATAAGGGGCCAATCTGTATGTCTCAAACACTGATAGCCAGATAGTTATGGAGCCAACCAAGGATTGTTGGTAATAACCGTGCCTGTGAGAAAAAACAGGACAAGGGTGGCATACAGAGGAAGGGCAGCACTCTGCTGGGACAAATGTTCTGGCTCTTGGAAATAAGCACAGCACAGTGGAGTGCAAGCATGAGAAGGAGGTTGAGAAGTGGGCATGGACTGTCAACCAAAGGTTGATCCAGTAGAAGTGGATCAACACCACATCTGCTCCCCAGAGCACTCTGGCTCATTTCCAAAAAGGTCAGAAAGAACAGACTGCTCACAATAATTCATTTGCATTAAATGCAATAAATTTAGGTTCAGGGTGGGAAAATGTTGTCTATAAAAAGGCACCCCCAGCACCCTGGACAACCCTCATTCTCTCCCTCTCTTTCTTCTTTCCTCTCCCTCACTTTAGTCTCTTTCTCCCCCTCTTCTCTTTCACCCTACCCCTTATTCAAAATCCACCACAGTGTACTCAGACTGCACTAACTGGGAGCAGCACAGCAATTTCCACAGGCTGGTGGAGCTGTTAGACTCAGTCTTGGCTTTCTGCAGCCACAAAGCTGTAATGTGAACTTCTGTCCATAGCAACAACCACCTCTGCTCTTTATAGGGGAGCTGTGAGGAAAGAAGAAGACTTGCATTTGACTGGAGGCTACGTGGTAGCTGAGATATTCCAGGAGTGATATTTATGTTGGAAAGGCCAACCTGGCCTACTGCAACAGTGGTAGTACGGGCTTCAGCAACATCTGAGGTGGTGTCCACTAGACAAAAAGAGTGCAATAAATTAATATTAACCTGCTGGTTTTCTTAGTAGTGCTGCTGCATCTAGTATGCTTCATTCATGAGTATTAAGCACCTGGTGGAAGATGGAAGCCTGATACTGCAATATGTCATTGACTCTAAAGAGTACAGAAAACACATTAGGCAGGTATTTTGTGTCTTCACAAATGAATTAAATAGTGGACAGGCTCCTCCAAAGAAGTGTTTCCCCATGCTCCTTAATCCAAAATTTCACTAGCTTTTTTGAGGATTAAGCTGCAGACTGAGCAGTCTTAATGCAGCAATTTTCATGAATAACCAACTGAAGATTAGGCTGCCCTTTGAAAGTAGTGACAGCATGATGTGAGAGTTTGGGCAGTTTTGGGATGGGGGAGATAGTGGGGAGTTGCTTTGTTTTAGAATTATCTCAGAAACCATTCTCTGAAGTCTTGCAGAAAGGAGTAGTCCCCAGGGCAGAGGTGGGGAAATGCTCTCCCAGGGCAGGGACACAAGAACATCTGAGAGCAGAATTGCATTGTTCCCTAAAGCTGCCAGGTTGGTCAAGGATTACTCGGAGAGCAGGGGGTGGTTAGACCTCTCCATTGTTATTCACAGCTTTAACTTACAACAGAATGGGAAATAGCACTTAATTGTTGTCCTAGGGAAGGAAATGTTTAAACTCAGTGCAAGTACAACCCATGCTGGTGTGCTGTAAGGATTCATGGAAAGTCAAAGATCAAGGATCTCCTGGGCATTCCCATGGGGTGGAACATAAAATCAGAGCTGATACAGTCAATACCTTATACTGATGACTGATGTCAGTGATGATCAAAACATGCAGGAACTGAGAGGGAGTGGAGATTTTAAGGGCAGTTGCATCAGCAGTCGCAAATGTAAGACCATCCCAAGGAAAAAGGGTGGGGGGCTCTAGATGATAAGGACAGTAAATGTACGGATCCCTGAAAAGAGCCAGATTTCCAATGGGTTTCTTTAATTTTCTGGATTGAGGAGTAGTCTTTTAAGAGTCTGGCAACATTTTCTTAGTGCAGAAGAGGTGCTTCAGAAATGAGACATATAAGGATGTACTGACTAAAAGCAGAACTCTCTCCTCCATCAAATTTCCTTTCAAATAGTAATAAAATGTAAATACTGAAGGCTCCTCTACTTACAACAGTCCTGCTTTTCAGTTCTTTTTGAGGAGCACTCAAGAAAGATGCCTTTTTCCTTTGTCTGTAGGAAAGCAATAAAATTACAGTCATCTGAAAAATACTGGCTTTAGGTCAAAAAAGGATTACACAGAAATATGTCAAAGAAAAAAAAAGAAAAATATTTGTTACAGTTCAAGATAACTGAATTAATCTAAATGAGTAGCACATTTATTGTGAATGTCAAAATTTTCAAAGGTAATCTCTTAAAAAGTCTACAATCAACACTCACATGGTTCAGTCTGTATGGAAAAAACCAGTCATAAAATGTGGGGTTTGAATAATCACTGCTTTTCTCTCTGCCCATTGCTTTCTTTCTTTAAATAAGAGTACATGCTTGTGTGTGTGTGTGTGTGTGTGTGTGTGTGTGTGTGTGTGTGTGTAAACAACACAAATCTATCAAAGAGCAGGCCTTATATGTCCCTGCATTTACCATGCTTTGCTGACTCCAAAATTTGCAATTCTGAACAACAGTCTTGTTTCTCCCCTGCAGGAAGAACTTTTTTTTCTTGCCTAAATCATCACTTGAAACATTTTAGGATTAAAACATTACTAAACTTAAACATTTTCATCTGGGGTAAGCATTGTCCAGTAGGTTTGGGTGGTCAGCTTGGATCATTTGGCTTCTATGAAGCCATTTGCAAAGAAGAAGAAAAAGTGCAGTTCTAAGTGATTTCAGTTTTTTTCAAAGATTGCTTTCTTGATAATGTCATACAAAAATCCCTAAAAGCTGGTTTATAGGCCAGCTCCACAAGACAAACAGTGAACAAATTGGCCTGGGCAAGAAAAGCTTTCCTAAGATAATAAAAACAACTTGTGCCGGCACTGTGAGAAAGAAGACAGCTTTCAAAATGTTTATCTTCAAGCTAAAATACAAGTCCCAAGTCAGAGTTTGAAAAGCAACTGGAAGATTGCTGTCTTTGGTGCGGAGCGGATGAGCAGCGGGGGCAGGGGCCAGGTGGGCCTGGGGCCAGAGGTCGGCTGGGATGGCCCGGAGGAGCTGGGCAGGGACCTCCTTGCTCTGACACATCCCCCTGGTCTCGGAGGCACATCCTCTGCCAGCTGGGTCACAGTCCCTCCTCACACCACACCCAGCACCTTTAGCCTCTCTTTGTTTCTCCCTTTTGATCCCGCCACCCATCAGCACCTATAGATGATCGTGCTGTACAATTCCTTTGCCTCTCCTGCATTTTCTGTGGACCACCCTACCGTTGGGATATCCTAAATACCCTTTTCTTTGCCAACATATCCTTCTATTGCTTCACTTCATGGCAGCTTCATGCAACTGATTTAGGCAATGATTTACATTAAAACCCAGGGTGAGAACAGAGACCAACATGGTGAGAAGGCTTAGGTTGAAGCCTCTCTTTCAGTCCCTAACCTGAAGAAGCTGCCATCTCCTGATTCCAGATTTCCTAGTGTTTCAGTTGCCTGCAGTTCGGTGGGTTTGTGTATTTTGAAACATTTCATTCACAAGAACAAAGGAATCAAAGTTCAGTCATTACTGCATGAGCAAATAGTGGAGGAAAAAAACCCTCTCCTCATTAAAAAAACTACTCAGACCTTTCTCTGCCTTCCCCTACAGTCCAAGCAGGACTTCAAGCAAAAGGTAGTTTCAGGCAGTACTGGCATACATTTGCTATGGAAGTAAATCCAGGGGATGCAACACAGAGCCAGGTCCTGGAGGAAACTTCTGTTGTTAATTGGATAGTTACAGGAATTTGGATGTCACCTAAGGAGCATATGAGATAGGGTGTTACTGTCTCAGTCACTCATTAATCTTGCACCTGGTGCACTTCTGTGCAGAAAACACCACGTGCAGGACCATCATGTCATGAAATAAACAGTCTGAGGAAGCCAAGGGTCTGGAGAGGACAAACCCCCTGCCCAGGGTGAGCTCTTGCTATGACAAAATTGTTGGTAGAGGTCTCCTCTGTAAGCCTCAGCCCTGCATGTTTGGCTGTTTGCTGGCTGCAGGTGAGTCTGGACAAAGCTTGTGGGCAACCCCCCTGCTCACTGTGTGAGTTCTTCTGCTGTGCCACCTGCAGAGGCTGTTGGGCTACAAAAAATGCTCCTTGCTCCAAAAATGCCAAACAAGTTGGACATCTAACTAGAGAATATGCTCACAGTGGATTTAGTTCTGAAGATCTGTTTCTTTGAGAACTAGGGAATAATAGAGCCCAACAAACCGCACAAGGGTGCAGTAAATATTGGCAATCTCTTCTGAGTCCTTCACAGAAGAGTGACATCTTTGTGCAGGGATCATCTCTTACTTCTGTCTCTCTCTTTTTTTTTTTTTTTTGGTTAAGAGTGGCATCTCTACTTAGTAAATACCTGATCTATCCTCAGTGCATTTGTGCTACTGAACAGCTTTATTGTGACAGGAGATGGCACAGGGCACAGAAGCCAAAATCTCTTTAGGGCCTCAGAGAAATCACATCAGCTATATCAGAAATAGTATATAACATCCAAGGGAAAAAGATTAAAACACCATACTTGTGAAAAACATTGTGAAGAAGAAGTTTCGGACCTGCCTTGTTTGTTGCATGGTTAGCAGCTACAGCTTAGGCAGAGTAGTTACTGCTCCAGCAGCTCTGCAGCCCTTCCTTGCAGACAGAGCAAAATACAAATATTGAAGTATGTTAGAGGTCTGTAGCAATATGGGAAAGGGCCAAAATGGATGGTGGCAAATAGTGGGGAAAAGGTCATGAGAAAAAAAGTGAGGAAAGTAAGTTGTATTAAGCAGAAAAACAGGGCATGACCCTGCCATTTGGCAAAGTTACAGAAATGTTAACCTTTGGAAATGCTATTAGTTCATTGCTGTTGGAAAGCTGGCTAGAAAGGCAACACTCAGGACTGACTCAGTTCTAGGGTTTCTGCTGTGCTAAGCACAGTAACACATGAACACACCTCCTCCCCTCTTGGAGGCACGCTCATGAGGAACAGCCACTAAATACTGTTATTCCTAATATTTTGCTACCCTAGGCAACCAACCATCAACTCCACTCGGCATGACATAGCCTGCAAGAACTAGATTGTCTAGAATCAATTTGCTACTCCAGTTGAGCTTGATTTTATGATCTTAACACTTGTCATTTTGGGAAGGAACAAAACATTCACTGTTCCCAGGGTATGTAATGCTACTGGGAAGCCATAAATTTTAATTTGGTGCTTTATTTCCCTTATGAAGATATGTTGTTCATATGTGCTGTCACAGCTGGGGGTTCCTCTTTTTTTCCTTGTCCCTTCATTAAGTTGGAACATACTCAGATACACGACAGCTTTTGTTTCCATCAATGATGGATGTTAAAGTGAGAGTTTTGGTCTGGTTTTCTTGGACTAGGAATAGTTTCGCATGAAATTTTCTGCTGGATGAGCTGGCACTCCTGGCTCCCTCTCCAAGCTCTGCCAATCACTATTTTTTTTCTCTTCAGCATTCAGCTTGAATTTGAAGTGGCAGGACATAGAGATTGATGGTTTTATTCTTTAGAGGAAAGGAACTAATTGCGAGTGCATGCTGGAGCACAAAAGAGACTTGGGGAAGAGAAATGCCCTGCCAATTTATCCAAGTGTTTTTCAGGAAAGTGGAAACAGAACACTTACCAAAATATTTGTATTTTTTATTTTAATGACTGTCTTAATTTATTGGAAAACCCATACCCTATGGAGTCTCCTGTAAGATATATCATTTCATATTTAGGAAAAAATACCTGGATGTCTAAAAGCTTAGAAAAAGCATCTGCTTTTCATTCTTTTCCATAGTATTTTCCACTTGAAAAAAATTTATCATGACAAAAAATATAGGTACATGCAGCAGAAGGCTCAGTTAATAGAAGTATGCCTACAGCAGGCTGTGAAAGAAGACAGGTGTTACACCAAAGGAAATTTTAATGACAGAAGTCAAAGGACAATCTTTTAGGTTTTCTTACAATTTGATTATATGGAATAAAGGTATATCCTGTCTGTAGGGTCAGAGACCCTGTTTAGCTCCTGTTTGAGAAGTAGACTCAAGCTTCAGTCAGGAGATTGGCTGAAGCTTTTAATATTTTTCAATACTCCGTGGTCTTAGCATTTTAAGGACTGAAAAGGAGGAAACGTATGTTTTCCTCCAAGTCTAGGTCCCTATAGAGTAATTTATGTCCTTGAAAATATGCAAATTAATTTTACAAATGGATTTGGATAAGAATCAAGTTTTAATGGTCATCAATTTCATGACCTTCTAGATAGAAGAATTGACCTCTCTTACTGCTTAATAGACTCTGAAATCCAGCTGACATGTGGAGTTCACTATGTTCAATGGTGAAAGGAAGTTATTATTTTTGGTGGGGTTTATTTGTTCCCATCCCTGAAGACCACATGAATCCTGGCTACTGTCCTGGGACTTGTAGTTCAAGTTATTGTCTTTATAGTCCCTGGAGTTAATCTAATAGCCTGGGACCTTGACTGCAGAAAGCATTTGAAGAAAAATGAATTTATGTTGTATTTCTTGCATATTTGTGATTGTTGTTTGGCAAACCTAACAGCATCCCCCCTGTTGTACTGTGGGATAGCAATCTTTCAGCTTTTGATGGTCTTTTACAGAAGGAAATCTGAATTAAAAAAGAGTGTTTCAAAATAAAGGTCAAGATTTACTCTGAATAGGATCAAAGCAGAATTTAAAAGACAGATACAGCACAGAAAGTTTTTCACAGAAAGAGTGACAAAGTTCTGGAATGGTCTGCCCAGGGAGGTTGTGGAGTCACCATCCCTGGATGCGGCACTTGGTGCCACGGTTTAGTTGAGGAGTTAGGGCTGGGTTGGACTCAATGATCTTTAAGGTCTCTTCTAACCTTGTGATTCTGTAAATTCTGTGAATAGATGTAGCCATTCCCTCTGCTGTGGTCTTCACACTTCTACAGGAAAGCTGTCAAACCATGAACCATTCCACACCAATGATGAGGACACAGGGTAGGAACTCATGGTGGGAGCCAGGCTGGATGGGGCCTTGAGCAACCTGCTCTGTTGGGAGGTGTCCTTGCCCACGGCAGGGGGTTGGAGCTGGGCAATCTTTAAGGTCCCTTCCAACCCAAACCACTCTATGTTCCTATGATCTTAAAGATGTGTGAAGCCTCTTCTGCTGCTCAGGCAATCAAAATAATTATTTGCTCTAAGGGAAGCAGAGATTTGAAAGTCTGTTCATTAGGAAGCCCCTTACCTTGTGTGTTGTGTATTTGCCCACGTGCAAAGCCTTACACAACCACACCTTGTAACACCAGTGAGCTCTGGCCTCACACCAGCGTTCTGTACCACAAGAAGGGGGTGGTTGCCTAGAACACCACAAACAGGCCTTCAGGCAAAGAAGGAATTGCTCTTTTTTTGATATTTCTGCTTTCATTGGATAATCCAAAAAGGAGTAAAACTAATCTTCTACATGTCTTTTAACCTAAAAAGGAAAGTTTAGAGTTTGGTTTTTTTTTATTCCCCCCCAAATTAACACAGAATGGCAGGATCAGGATCTCTGAACTTACCTTTCTTACCCTTCCTTCTCCAACATGGAACGACTCCAGAGCTTTGCATGGGAAGGATTGGCCTCCACAGCTTTTGACACAGGGTGCTGTCACACTGCTCCAGGAGCAGCTTCCACTGAGGTTGTTTCCTCACGCTCCAGTGTGTGTCCCACTGGGTGCTGCTGGACACCTGCAACACTCCATAAACCTCTCCCCCAGCATCAGGTGTGGGGAGACTTCAGGGGACACAGAAATCTGTAGTTTGGGGTTGCCATTTTAGAAGTTGGGCCATCGTGTGCTGCCTATTGGCATAAAAGCAAGTTCTTAAAGACACCAACACAAACTACATCTATTTTTTTAAATAATTAACTCTTATGAATACAAATAATTAATGCCTCAAAATACAGTAGCTCAGTGAAAGCCCTAAAAAGACTAAGGGAAACTACAATTAATTCTTTTTTAAGACATTCCTCCAACTACTATGTACTAATGCTCATTTTCATCTGCTTCTCTTTGAAAAACAAAAACAACTGGTTACAGTTCTCAACTAATTTCATAAATTTTTGTGCCTTCATTTGGAACCCCCTTCATGTATTTGCCAACTAATTTAAAAGAATTATTGCCTTGCAAAAATATTCAGAAAACGTGGATGCAATTGATTCCTGTAAGACACGCTGTTCTACATGAAAATAAATTATCTATTTTTAACCATTTAATCCCTGCTGGTCCGTACCAAAACTACTTCCACATGCATCTTAAAAACAAAAAAAAAATCAAAACTCACTGCATTAAGCAGCTGCGCATCTGAAAAGTGTATTTTTAATTGCAGACTTACTGTTTTTCTCTGCATGCACTCTGGATTTGTTTCAGTGCTGAGGAACAGTAACAGACTTTGATGTGGATGACCCCTCTTTCCCACACAACCCTACTCATTCTGAGCAATTGGCTTTGCTTCTGGGTCAAAGCTCTCTTGGATGACACCTGATACAACCCAGGTAAGATTTTTAGAAGTATATGTATGGTATTTATAAATAATTACAACTGTAGACACACAGTATTCATCACTAGAGCCAGTCAACAACTGGGGTGTCTCCATGGGTAGAAGGGACTCACTCCTGAGGTGGCATTTAAAGTCATTTGTGAGTAATAAAGCTCTAGATAACTCAGGTTTTGCCTCTCCAAGTTTGTTTTTATTTCATCCTTTTGTTAGAGACAAAAAAAAAAAGCCTTTAATATTACCTGATATGAAAAAAGAGAGCAAACCCAGAAGAGATGTGAGAGAGCTTTGATGGACACAGGTTTTGAGGTGCTTGAGCTCTCCCATCCATCACAACCATTTTGGTCTTCTATAAAAAAACCACAGTTTCTGGGCTAAGAACAGGATGCTGAGAGAAGGACTGAGCTGAAACAGCTTTCTCATCCTGGCTATTTATTTGATCTTGAGATGAAATGAAATAATAAATTTTACCATCCTTTCTGGAAAGTTGCAGAAAATCCTCACATATTTGGATCATGAAATTTGAGTTATTCTCTTCCTTCAGACTGCTTTTTCATTCTCTGCTTTACTCTTGTTGTGTCCTGTATGTCTTTTTGATTTTATTTCTTAAGAACTGGACTTAGCTAGTCAGATGGCAGCACTGCTGTAAGCCCATGATGAAAAGACAACTAGAATGTACCAAGCAAGCTGGTGCTGGTAGATGTTACACTCATCTTAAAGTGTCTAAAAATGCTTTAAAAAAATCATCCTGTGCAGGCATATTGCTACTGTAGAAAAAACTGGATTTCTTTAAGAAGAGACCCAATGCAATAAATAAAAACTGTGTTTTGTCTTTTGTCACTCCACCTACTTTGCAAACTACCTTCAACTCATTATTTTGACCAATGTCAAGCTGGCTCTGACTTTCAAAGCTGGCACAAAATGGCTTCAGGCCATATCCCCTATCCTTTCTAAGTTCTCATTACTCCATACAATTTTACTTGCTCTTGCAAGAATTTGATGAGACCAGTGTTTGCAAAGAACTGTAGTACAGCTGAGTTGAATTTGCACAAGATAATTTGTGGGTGCTGTTTACATTGCTGACCTCTGTGAATATCATTTAAAATAATGGGATTTTGGGTTGGGGTTTTCTGTATGTCGATTTCTTGGAAAACATAACAATGCAGTTGCTTTTCTGCTTTTCTCAGTCTTAGTGCTTCAGAAATTGGCCTTTGGTGGTTTACTCCCCTGGGCTCTGTTCCTACTACCTACCTCACAGGGACATGAGAATGGATCAGGTTTGACATATCTGGCTCCTCCAGATTTAGAGCACTGAAAGAAAAATGTCATGCTGAATTTAACAGCTCTTTGTCTGCGTATGCCATGATCCCCCAAGGCTTCTATCTCCATCGAGCAGTCTGACACTCTGTCAATTATTTTCCCAGATTTGTTTCAGCACCCCAGCTGCCTTTCTGCCAGGTAACTTCTCCCATTACCTACAGGCTGCTAAACAGATTGCCCTGAACATCTTTAACAAACACACAACAGTCTGGCCCCAGTCCCACCTCACTTTATCCCACAGAGTAACCACCATCCTCCTCTGCAACCTCATTTTCTGGATTTGAGATGGTAAGGAATGTGTATCTTGGAGCCCCTCAGCTTGGTAGGTCCATTAGTCACTGCACCTGTCAGCAGAGCAGGCAACTGCCATGGAAGTCGTGGTTCAGCCTGGGAAAAGACCCTTCACCAGGTGAGTCAAATGCAGCATTTACACAGCTGCTGTGAGGGAGACACAGAAAGAGCTACAGGAGACGTGTGTTGCCATTCAACCTCCTCACTGTGCTACAGAGAATGCCAAAATTGCCTTCCGTGCTTCATTTCGGCTTCCAAAAGCTCTTGCCAAGCACAGAACGAGAGCTAAGGGTTGGTGCTGGCATCCATTTTGAGAAAGTTATCTGGAGGATAGCATGGGAACCTGAGAGCTTGTGAGCTGCTTTCACCAGGCCAGAGCTTCCTAGGTTCCCAAAAATGCACGTGCGTTGCAGCCCACAGGAGCTGATCCAGATGCTCTGGGGTAGTTAACCAATGTGCAGCAACTGCAGTAAGAGCAGATGTGTGCTGTAAACTACACCTGATTCAACATGATGAGCACAGGCATACTATGCAGCTGATGCACAGATAACACAGGTTTAATTACCCACAGTTTGATTATCCGGTGTTGACATGGTTTTTATGACTAAATCACCCTTGAGACACACGGAATCTGGAAACTGCAACCACAGATAAAAATTTCCTTGCAGCTACATAAAGTCAAAGTACTTTTCTGACAAATTTTGGCTGAGAGTTTCGAGCATTTTTAACTTATCTGGTTTGCAGTGTATTTTACAAGGAGTGAAGTCTTAAGGCATAAATCACTGACTTACAGGAAAACAACTGTGTAACAATATTACAAGATATTCAGAACAGGATGCACTTGGGTTCCAGTTTCTGTTCACTGGCTCACCAGAGACAAGGATCATAAATCAAAAATAGAGAATGGAAATCAAAGTAAAGTAACAGGAAGTGTCAAAATGAAAACCTGGCAGAAATTACCAATAGAAAGAAAAAAAAGGAAAGACTCCAGATGTTTGGTTTTTTTTTGTTTGTTTTTTTTTAAATAAAAACCTGGGAAAGACTCAGTGAACAAAAGATCTACAAGCAGAAAAGAAAAAAATGATAGCATGGGTAGGGGCTTCTCTTTACTTCTCACATACAAGCCAGGTCTACTGAGGCAAGTAAATATCTATCTATTAAGAAGATGAAGGAGGTGATGAGGGAAAAAAATCATACAAACATCACCTGCCCTCCTTTCTTCCCATGAAGCACAGCTTTGGAAACTGTGATCCTAGAAATATTTCAGTCGGGCTTACAATTCAAAAGGTTCATTAAATCCAGGATTATAACCATGAGAGAACTTGATCAGAGCAGCCAGGCTGTAAAGTTTAAGGGGCTCCTTATTCACACATACCTACAGGCTGCAGCACTCACAGTCACACACCAGGAGCGTGTGAATCCCAGCCCTGCCAGAACCAAACTCTTTCCTCTGGGGCCATCTGCTGGCTTTCCTGCAGATGCTTCCCAGGATCTTTTTGGGACCATGATTGCTTTATCAGGTGCATCAAAGGTGAGCAGTGAGGAGCCATTCAGCATGATTTCTCAGGGAGCTGCAATCCAAGCTGTGCTGGAAACTGCATCTTTCTTTCCCACATGCCACCACAACTCCCATTCCTGGTGCACATTTTACAATCCATCTTCTGAAGACTTTAAAAACAAAATCCAGCCCCACTTCCAATACTTCCCTTGCAATCAGATGTTCCTCCTCCTTCCTCATGTGTGTGCCATATTTAAAAGGTCCTACATTTTAATACTTCTGGGGTAAGGCACACTAAATCTTACCTCCAACAACTCCAGCCAACATTAATAAATTTGCCTAAGACTTTCAAACAAAACTGTGAAAGAGGAAATTAAGTTGAACACTGACACTTAGAAAGAAAAAGTCATTAACTAATCCATATTTAATTTCTCTAAGAATCAAATTTAGTCAATAGACTATTAACTTCAGAATACATTACAATTTTATTTGTACATGATCATTTCAGGATAATTTTACCAACTGACATATATTTGTATCATGCTGCTACTAAACTACAGCATATTACTGTAAATTCATTTTCAAGTTCCTTAACTCAAGAATAGCTAGATGCTTAAGGCTATCATTAAAAAAACCAAACAAACAACAGAATACCAAACACAAACAACCTACCCACACTACCCCAGGCAAATCAAACACCTTTCTCCCTTTACCCCATAGCATATTTTACAAGTTTTATGATTATTTGAACAACATTCATGAACCGTACTGTAACATGAAGAAACCTTCAATTCTAGCACATTCCATACAAAACTAAATTCATGTTTTGAGGAACAAAAATATCCCCTATTATTAACAGAAAATATGTGCTGACCCACTGTGGCATTCAGTAGCAGTTTGCATCTGTAAAGCTTATTACCTTTCAGACCAGGGAGACTGACTGATAAGCTTTCCAGTTTAAAAACTCCAGTTGCTGTAATTCAAAATGACATAGCTGGTCTATATTTTATTTGTATTTCATTTAAGCATTCCGCTTTCTCTACAAAGCTCTGTTGCACAGCAGCCGCACCTATTCAGATATGAGGATCAGGAAAGCCACTTGCTATATACACTGGATCAGACTGCATGCAGTTACATGTGAAAGTGCACAGTAAATTTAAAGTCCATTTGAGCAAAGACTTCTAAAATTAACATGATGATTTCCTGTATATTTTTATAGTATCCACTGCTGTGAGAAGAAAAAATGGAAGAATATGCTTCTTTAGAGATAAAGAAGATCATGATAATGATCTGTTAGAAATCCTTAGCAATGCAGACATCAAAAGTAACTCTACTCTCTTTCGGCATTAGTTATTTTCTTGAATAAGGCTGAAAAGCTTTTTAATTATTTCACAGAACTGTTTGGGCTCAGAATAACCTCAAATTTGAGACAAATCAGAAAGGCCACAGAATACAAAACAAAATTCTTTGGTATTTTTGGCATTCTACTGCACTGCAATGATGCTTAAACCTCAATAGTAAGTCTTGCAAACCTGTACTGTAAAGATGCTGGAGTCCGTAACAAAACAAGCCCTTTCTTATCTGCTGGCTGGTTGTGTAACATATAAATTAACCCAGTCAAGCTAACAAAACCCAGTGCTTCTCCACAGCCTACAGCCAATGAAAAATCCCCTCGAGTGACATACCCCAAGACAGTCCTGGAGCAGTGGGAAGTAACATCTGGGAGAGCATCTGACCAAAGACCGAGAATGAGGTCTTCATGGTCCTCAGTTGCTTCTTCATCTGGAATGCCTGCAGGGTCACTCTCTAGAGACTTCACATTATCCTTTTTCTTCTTCTTCTTCTCCTCTTTTTGCTTCTGTACTTTGTCCTTGAATATGTCATGATGCATGGGTTCTTGTGGACCACAGAAGAGTTTGTCTTTGCTTAGGTGCAGCAAGTCATCTTCTGTTGGGATGCAAATCATGGCATGTAATTCAGGGTTCCCCTTTCTCAAGAGTGACAAATTGACCCAGACAAGAGCCCTTGGGTAGTTCATCAAAATTGGCAAAAACACATCTTCAGTCATTTCCTTCTGTCCCAGCCGAGAAATAAGGCGGATCCGCCGATCTTTCCCAGCAGTGGGATAACACCAGGCTGACAGCTGCATTAGTAGTTTCTCACTCCTGTTAAAAATTTTCCAAAAACAAACATCACAGATAGTTACTAACAAGGAGTTTAACAGAAATCCAGGACCCCACATATCTGCAAAAGCACACATTAAAAAAGCCCTGGGGCTTTCTGTACCCTTCCAAGCTGGTAATTGTATCACTCTTAGCCTAAAAAGAACTCTGGTGAGTGGAACTCATGAGTTGTCTTCAGAAAGAAGGAGACATTACTTGTTAAAACCCCCCAAAGCTTGTTAAAACCACAAACACTCTAAAATCTCCCGTGACACTAATGCAGTCCAGAACTTTCAGTGTTTTCTTCCCCTGGTAACCACACAAAAATGAAAGACCTGTGCTCAGGCACTCTCCAATACTGTTGCTGCCCTCATGTGTTGCACTGGAATGTGGGGGATTCTGTTTTCTGGAGACCTTGTTAAGGAGTGCAAGAATCACCTGTGGTGATGTATTAGGGAAGAGAATGCAAGATGATTTTCACAGCCAACAGTCCTAAAATCACAAATATGAGCCTCTAAAAACTCCATCGACCTGGAAGCAGACAGAATATCGAAACTCTAAAAACACAGTAAACTCCAGAGTGTTAAATTTAAGATAATTTAAGGAGCTTTCTTTATGTAGCCATCAAGCTTGCTGGAGAAAAGCAGAAGGATTTCCACTCAACAGCAGATTCTCATTTGTGACAAAACTATTTAATTTCACTGTATTCAGATGAAATAATTCTCTCATGTTAATAATCAAGGCTGAGTTCTTCCTTTCCCCAATTCAATACCAATAAAGAAATAAACGTGTGTATAATTTTGTCATACCTGAGAACAATAAAGTCACTTGTCTTAGTTTCATCTCTTTCACCACAATCTTGGGTGCTTGTAAGATCCTCTGTCTTTGGGGCACCTTCAGAACTTGTTATTTCCATGGTCTCCTCTGCCTCACCGTTCTCAGGGGAAGCTTCTCTGACCTCTTCTGCCTTGGGGTCACAGAGGGTCTGCCCTTCAGTTGTGCAGCAGTCAGGGTGTGGGGAAGAAGGGCATAAAAATCCTCCTGAAGCTTTCATTCTTTCTTCCCAGTTCTTGGTCAGCTGCCCCCAAGGACAGATGAAAGGAGACAGAGTGCCCAGCTTGACATAATTTGCCCTTTTTGCAGGTGGACGTCTAAATGATAAATCAAATAAGTAGGTAATAATAATGTTTTCAAAATCAAGTATTAAAAACAGAAAGGGAATGAACAATTAACTTTCTAACCTCATTGAACAACAATTTTAAAATTACAGTCTAGAAAATGCTGCTGTATTTATGTCTCCTGTATCTTTTCAGCCATGCTAGAAACATCTTCCATCGGCTGTGACTCATACCACCACCTTTTCCTCTGAACTTCTCCTATTTTCCTCTCCTGTCTGGAAGGGGAATCAACACCAGTTGGTGCAAAGGACACTTCCAGCTACTCCAAACTCACGGTTAAGAGTTCTCTCTGTTGCAGTAAAAATGAATGCAATCTTCATAATGCCTGATACTTAAAATTAGATATCAAAATGTACCTCCTAATTTACTTTATTCTTTAACACTTGGTACATACTTGGACACACTCCTTTGCATTCTCTTTCCTCCTCCCCCATTTGCTGCTTAGGGATCTCCAAATAGTTTTGTTTATTTTATTGCTATGCAGCCTTGTTACAGGCCTATAACTGAGCATGTCTCTGGGAATAGAAGGGTTTAATTTATATGCTCTGTTTAACAGAGTTAAATATATCTAGGATTCCTAAAACACTGGTAAAAGATCTCAAAAAGCCCAAGTCTAAATGAACACAACAACAGATAATTAAGGGAATATTTTAAACAGTATTCATTTTTGTCATTCTTACCATAAATTTTTAGATTAATGTTACCGTTTAAATTTTTCAAGAAGACTTGTTTCCAGTTCTTTGGCAAACTGCATTCCTGCCTGGCAATCTGGGAAATCATTTGGAGTGTGAGGTGTTCTTTGGTATTCAGAATGCTTTAATGCCTCTTGCAAGCCACCGACTCGTACACCTTGATATATCTGTTATAAAAATCAAACACCCAAAAAGCAATGTTTGAACTAATTCCAGGTTCCTAGCTGAAACAAAACATTAATGCCCAGAGGGTACTTCCTTAGAAAACTGAAAGTCTAACACTTAAGCTTTGAAAAATAAGCATGGTTTCTACAGTTCTCAATGCCAATTTCAACAAAATAGTTATTCATGCTTTAAATTTAGTTCTGCAAAACTATCAAGAAAACTGAAGAGAATTTCACAGGTTCTGATCTTGGACATTACCAGGAATGTTGTAGTACTTCGACAACCAGTGCCCAATGTATTTTAATCATCCAATAGATATCACTGCAACTAAATCCCCTGAACATTCAAAAGTATCATTTTAACTGCAGAAAAGTATAAATACTGCCACCTAAACACTCAAAGCAGGATGCTTCAAACAGCACCAAAGGAGTATTCAAGCTGAACTCAAACTTTGTTTTAAACTCTCTCTCAAATCAGAAGCAACTTTGGTGACAGAGGTGTAGGTAGCCAAGCTGGAAATTGATTAGCAGCAGGCACCAAATGATTTCTCTTTAGAGGCATATGCTTGTAGAAATACAGAGAGGTATAGCTTCAGCTTTCTCTCCTTACTCCCCACTGATTTGCTGCTTCTAGACTGCCATGTGGGCATAGTCATATGTGGGCATAGTTGTCTTCCAACAGAAGACATGGAAAGCTAATGTTTAAGTTTCAAGGCCAAGCTTCTGTCATGAACCAGTTCATATACCATTTTTTGAAGTGTAATTTTGATGCTGTAATTGGGAATTGGTTATACAATGTGAAGTACACTCTCTAAAATCAATTAATTTAAACTAAATTATATAAATTATCAAATTTACTTGCAATTTGCCATCAAAGTTACTTACAAAAGGAATCCAGAAAGCCATGCCCCAGCCCTTTGGGAGATAGATATCCCAGCCACTCCCCCATCCTGGTCGATCTTCTCCAGCCATTTTCCCTGGCTGCTGCACCAACAGTATGGGAATCTTAGACTCACAAGGACCCAAATCAAGATGTGATCCAGGTACCAGTAACTGAGCTCTCATATGGTTTAAATCCTGAGAAGGAGGAGACATTTCCCATAAGTTAATAACCATTCTTCTTCCCTCTTCCAGATACCCTTCCAAAATACAGAGAGAAGGTGAGTTTACAGCTAGAAAAAATATAGTAGTAATACACTATATATTTGAACAGAATTTCATCAAGGCATGAAAAGTTATTTTAGAAAAGAGTATTAAGCACCCTTTTTCTCCCCTTCTTACTTCCATAGTCCTTCATAAAGAGCAGGTACAAGGTACAACATAGATGAAGGAAGAAAATCAAGTTTTGCAACTTTGTGTTTATACACTTGTGCACAACACCAGATTAAACAGGTGCTTTCAGTCTGTCAATACATGGAGCAAATCTGAACTATATCCAAGGAGAGGGGAAGAAGATTTGGTCATCAAAGAGTTTCACATAAAGCATACTGGCATCAAGGTTTTGTCAATCACCAGTTGTTATATCCCATTGTACCACATTAAAAATACATTTATGAAGAAACAAACCATCCAACTCCCTGTGTTTTATCAGGCAAACATTAGATTTCATGACAGCATAAAAAACAAATATAAAAAGATTGTCATATATAAAAAGATTGTTCTGGTAACTGTCATGTACTAGTGTAATATTTTTAAGTTCTCTGCTTTTTTACACTATGTCAAACAGTTTGAAAGAAGACAAAATTAAATTTCAGGAAGAATATTTGAAAATAGATTTTTGCCATACAAATGTTTTCTCTTCCTGATTACAATGGTGCCAAAAGTTTATCACCTCTTGGGACGAAATCACCTTTTTATCAATGCACTTTATAAAAATCATCTTTTTATATGCACTTTTTATCCATGCTGCCCTCCATTGTCAATGAAAATGTCAAGACAGGAGATTTCAAACCCGCAACAGCAAACTGGAAGTTCTCTACAAATCACAGCTTATTGCCAAGCACACCCACAGCACAGTGTGCTGCAGTTCAGAAACATAGGATTTCTTTCCTTTCAGCTTTCCACAGTTCTTTCACTCAGAAGAATCATCCTGACTACAGCTAAAGGCCAGAGCCTTCCTGTGACACTCTTTTCTGCTGCACAAGTCAAGGTGATGTATGAAAATCCAATTCCAAACTTTTCTGTTTTGTAAACCTACAACTGCAGTCCCACAGGCAATCCAATAAAGCTTTCTTTTAATTGAACCCATAGTCAATGGCTGTGCAAGAACATTATGCAAAGGCTACAAAAAAACCACTTCATGTCAGCAGCTGGAGACTATGACATTAAGGAAGCTATTGATTAATCTTAGATTTATACAAATTTCAAGAGTCTCCTTCTATGGACTCTAGGAACCATTTCCTCAATGGCAATCCACCTACTGAGTTACCTGCTCTGAGATTTTATTTTCAGTGACATTCTTACAGATGTCATGGTCCCAGATGAAGCTGTGAGCACAGTCTGCAGGTACACCTTTCAGGTACAGCTGCCTAACTTTATCATTATCTACAAAAGAAAAGAACCTTTAAAAAAAATTCAAACAATTTTTGTGGTTTAAATACCAAATTACCAAAGCCACCTCCATATCATAATGAGCAGACAACCAAGAAAAGCCTGTTAAAAGCTCGACAAGCATCCCTGCTTCTGGCACATCTTAATATTACATGTTTTTCGAAACACAAAATATGAAATCAACTGTTAGTGTTAGAAAGACTAACCTGGTATTTTCTCACCAGCGTTTCTTCTCAACAAAAGACATGACTGTTGGCAATGTAAACTAGATCTTTACATACCACCTTTGATATTCTGGAATCTGGGCTTTCTGGCAGAGTGTGAAGCTCAACAGATTCAGTAAAAATCAGAAAGGGCAACATTATAAAGCCTGAAATAATCTGCCTAAATAAACTTGTAAGAGAAGCAAGAGATACCTTTAAGAAATGTATATACAGGAAACATTTGTATGGCTATGCTTAGCCTGCAACACTTATTTAGTACTAGTTTCCTGCTCGGGATCCTTTCAGGCTGTGTGCTTCAACAAAGGGACTATTCTTGCTTATGTCTGCACAAATCAACACTTGTGTACATTACTGAAGAAAAACAACAACTGCAGCTTCAAAATGGATTGCTGAAGTATTAAATAACCTCTCTCTTCTTCAGTTTTACAATCTAAGGAAAGCAAAGAAAATGTGTACCTACCTTTAGTGATCTAAGGATTAACAGCCTTCAATGTACAGTACAGTACACAGTGAATGCTCATCCATTTAAGTAAAGCAATTCTTACCAAGAAACAACTATTAATAGTTCTGTGATTAAAAACTTAGAGGGATTGCTCCTTATTTCATCATCCACAAGGTTTTACATATTAAAGGAACATAACATGTTCTTTAATATGTAGGACGTCAGGGTTTGTTTTGTTTTTTAAAATTATTTAAGTCTCTTTTAAAAAGGTTCTGCTAATTTTTCCAGGTAATGTAGGCAAAGACTCAAAGACAGAAGACTTGGATTATTCAGTGGTACTAACAGTATCTAGCAATAGGTACTGCCAAACATAACAGCAATAATTATTTATTTTAAATCCATAGTCTTTAAGATGCACCCATTACAAAAAGTTGCAAAATCCTTTGCAAGAAATACTAACTACTGCAGCACTTGTGACAGTTTGGTGATGTAATTGATACTTGCCATGCATTCTTGCTAATGAGCTAGATTTATCTGAGGAAAAGAAATGCAAAATAAATTATCAGATTACAGTGGCATTCCTTCAAATTAAGAACAATGAAACTAAAAAAGGAATCCTTGTCAATTAAGCAGAAGAATTCCTTCTCTGACCAAGAATTAAGAACAGTAAACTGAGCAGGAACCTAAGAGAGCTCAACACTCCTACAGGCAAAGCACATTCTGTCTGGAGAGAAAGCAAGTATTAATGCCTCAAAAGGAGAAAAAGAACAACAAAACTGTGTGTGGTGCTAGGGAATGCCTTCCTGACTCTTACAGATAACCAAGGGGGAAGGGCACATAATTACAAGCATAAGGTAAGGAAAGTACTTTTCTATCTTCTGTACAGAAAGCATTTGTGAAGACCAAAATATCTTTATGTTAAATTACTTAAACATGTTCTAGTTCCTTCAACTGCAAATTATTCACTGCAAATTTCTTAGCTTTTTTAACATTTCTTTCTATTACTACAGTTCAGGCAGCCTATCGTTGTCATATTCTCAGAGTTCTTCGCAATTCCTATATTCTATAATGGCATGAATATTTGTTGCCCCACTAGAGAAAGACCTTTTAAGTCAGTCTCTTTTCATCACCATCACTCATCCAATATCCTCCTTATTACCCTAAAATATCCTTCTCTAACTTGGTACATTTCTTATTTTTGATCCTTGCTGAACCTGGAGAATTTGTTCTTTCTACTAAGCATACTATAACTCAAATCATAATCCCAAATCCTCACACCAGTTCTTACCTCTCTCCTGTTTCCTTCAGTCCATATTTTAAGATTTCTGGGGAAATAACCTTACTGGTTAATAAGTTGCTGGTAATAGTGAAAGTAAGATGTTAGGGCTAGTACAGCAAATAGGAAGTTGTACTACTAAGCACATGAAGCTCATCAACAAACTACTTCTGCTGGTGTCAATAGTTGGTGCTTAGACAATGCAGGCAGATAGAAGAAAGCTTTGCTCTATTTCAAGCTATTGATCTGATTTGCACAGCTGATTATCTGTCTTAGAAGACAGGCCTAAGAGTTCTATTTGAAAATTTTCCTTCCTTCCTTTCACAAAAAAAAGAAAAACCCAACCTGGGAGCAGTCTGAGAGGCCTGTGTCTGCAAGGAGGGTGAGTATCAGGACAGCTGGGGACAGATGCAAGAGGTGCATTTACAGGCATGGTCCCAGGCTCTGTGTCTACAGAAGGAACTTTAGTTCTTTCATGGTGTATTCTCCTTCTATGCATCTCACCCACTGATTATGTAGATGTTTCACCATACTCCATGCTGAGTGTTTTTTGAGGCAGTAGAATTTGTTTTCTCCATACAAGATAGTAACTGCAATAATCCGTGGTCTACAACATATCAAAACGTCAGATGTGTACTTCAAACTGGAGAAGAGAACAGTACTAATGTGCAGTCATGTGGGAGTCTTGACTGCAGCCTGAAGAAGTAATGACAGTTGATTTGAATTAAATCTGATCAGCCTGTGTTCAAACAGCTTGCACACATGTATGTGCACTGAAGAAATAAAGTAACTTGGAAAGACTGAAATTACATTTGATTTGTTAGTGTGATACTGACAGGGAAAAACTACACAGGCATATCTCAGAACGGCATTTTGGATAAAAAGTAGTATGAACAGATGTGTATCATTCCACAGACTACATGTATGACAATCCCTAAGCAAAGATGATGGCTATAACTTACCTAAACTATTCACTCATTTGACAAACAATGCATCCTTAAATTAGTTTTAAAAAAGTTTATCTAAGAAAATCAGTTGGCTTTTATACAATACTGAAGAACAAGAGAGGCTAACATACATATGGAACCTGTACGCTAACATATACACTGCTATTTCAATCTTACTAGCATTAATCCTGATAGTACTTGAATGTCCCAGAAGCAAAAAAGGGGGAAAAGTGTGGAATACACCAATGGTTCCCTTTTATTGCTCAATAAACAAGATGTGATTAAGACAAATAAATTACTATTAACATTTTTAATAGAGGTCAGCTCACAATATTAACTATACCTGAGTAAGGTGACAACACAATCAAGGCTCAGAAAGTTTATGTAATTTTAAGGCTTATAAAATGATTTTTTTTTTCAAAAGGGGAAATGAAAAGCACTGAAATGGAACTACAGATCTTAGAGAAGTCTTTTTTTGGGGCAAGTTCTACTGGAAGACAGTGGTATTGTCTGTCTTTTTTCATCCTTCTGCTTACTCAAATTTTTCAGCTGTGTGTAACAGTATCTAGCAGAACCTAAATTAGAAAGTATTATGCCATTTACCTTTCCTTGCTAGCTGAACAAGGACCTCCTGTTTCTCCTAAATAAAAGTCAGAGAGCACAGAAGCAGTTTTAAGTTCATTATGAAAAAAAAAGACTCAGAAAGAAACAAAAAAGCAACACCAGCTTTTGAGTATTCGTGGTATGGAAGATATTTTGCAAGTGAAGGCAGAAAGATTTTGAAGATGGACATTTCTAGCCAGCCAAAGGAAAAAACACAGAGGTGCTCTTGATTGCCCATCTTACACCATTACCTCTTTATCATAGCTATCATTCCTGAGAGAAAATCTGCTCCAGCAGCAGCAGAGAAACTACTATGAGACATTTAAAATGCCTAAATGCCTTCTGTTGATCTTGCCTTCCTGAACACATCCTCACAGACATGACAAGCAGAATGAAAGACATCAAATTACTTTCTGTAGCAGCTAACTCTTCTAGCAGCTCAAACCAGTATCTGTAAGCAATGGCTACAAATCTCACCTTACTTCTCAGCAGGAAGGAACCAAAGTAGAGGTCATGTATGCTGCAGCATTTCCAACAGGAACACTAATGATGAAAAAGTTATCTGAGCAGAACTAATCAACAGAATGGCTGCTCTAGATACAGAGGGTAGAATAGGAGGATATAAGAACATGAAAATAGCAGAATTTTGCAAAGACCTAAAAGTAACTGAAGTAGGCATTCAACCTGACTTAAGTGATATGTGAGACTAGATTATTCTAGTGTCTTGCAAACAGACTACCAAGGAAATTCAGTATTTTGAAGTCTCTGGAACTTTCAATTTGTCCTATTTGCTACTGCTTGCTAGCTGGCTATCATGTTTCTCCTGTTAGATGAGGCAGCCTGTGTCCAGTCAACCTAATAGGGAATGCCTACACTGTACACAAACCCCCCTATATCCTGTGCATACTTTTACACATTTTTAGAGGACATTCACATCTATATGAATTTGAATTTTGCACTGAAACATTGTGTAAGTCAGCACTGAAATGAAAATTTCTGAAGTTATGCTTGCATCTTTCATTTTCTATCATAACCAGCACCTTGGCCATCTGAAATACTAATCCTGCAATTTTTGCAGTGGAATTGCAACTTTCAACATTGTGGGCCTATAAACCAGAAATAGCAGATATCTTCTTGGAGAGAGAAACAGGAAGACTAAACACCAAACAGAAACTTACTATGGAGCTTTTAGCACCTGGTTGGCCTTGCCAGGATTCGAACCTGGATCATCTGTATGGTCAGACAGAGGCTTCCATTGAGCACAAGACCAGCTTTGGTGCATGTCCCTCCCTCACAACTGCTGTTCTAGAACCTATGCAACTTTCAAGCTGTTTCTGTTCTGCCAGGGGCTCTGGAAATGGGAAATACTTTGAATCAAAACCTAGAGGAAAACAGCAAGTGACAATCTATAGAAGATGACAGTAAATGAAAACAACAGAATAGAGAGAAAATAAATCTCTTCATATAATATAGACAAGGGATTTCACCTTGGTATTTTTCAAAATCTGGCATGGCTTTTGTCTTCTTTTTTGGCAAATTGACTCGAGGATCTCCAACAGTGAGGCCAAGTATTGTACCTGGTGGCATATCTGCTGGTGAGCTCATCCCTTTAAAAACACACAGATGAACATTGGTATGAAACCACCAATTAAGTTGCTAAACTTTTTCTGCACTAGTATTTTGTGCACTTTTGCCTGCAGTGATGTGACACCACTGTAAGCAGTGAAGCAATCCTGAATACTCTATTTAACATGTTTTGAAAACTCACCAATGCTTGTTAAATCTCCAGTAACAAAAAAGTCAACAAGAGCAGTGCAAGACTTGGTTTGCAATTGCATTTACATTTAGCATAAAGTGAAATCACTGTCACAGACTCAATTCATTCTTTGCATTTGAGAAATTTCAAAGAACAACCAACCTTTGTTTTACACCTGTCTTCAAGAGGAAGGAAATTTAGAAGTGTTTTGTGAAAGTTTTCCTCATCTCTGCTTAACTGCCTCACATTGGATAGACAGCTTGAGTACAGTGTGAGATCTACCAAGGTGCCTTACCTGCTTCAGTGCTAGAAATTGAGAAGATGTTGTTAACTTTATGATACTTTACAATTCAGCCAAATACACAACTGTTAATTTAAAAATGAACATATATAAACAATGTATCATACTTTCACTTTGGATTGGAGGCTACCATTTTATCTGTTGAGGTATTGTACAACTTATTGTCTTAATTTGAATTGCAGGGTGAGAGAGAGTGAGTGTATAGATCAGACTGTATATCCCATCAGCAATCCCAAATCTAAGTTTATGAAGATAACAAACAAGATTCAGTTTCTCTATTAAGAGTTTGAACTACACAGAGGATTTAAATTCCCTTAAATACCCTCAATGTAACATTTTCAATTCTTTGCCATGCCCTGGCAAGTACTTAAGCACATTCTCAAAGGCATCACTATCTTGATTGTCCAATAAATAAGCATGTACAAAATGAAGTCAACTTTATTAGCATGCCAGTTTTGACCACCAGATTTTAAGTTTCCCCCCCTTCCACCAATAGCACCCACATGCCCAAATACCTTCCAATAGCTCAAAGATAGCACTTTGACATTGATGAAGAGATACTTTTTCAGAGTCCTTGCAGTTTTCTACCCACCAGTTATTCCGTTCTGTTTCTGAATCTGCCATCTCCTAGAAAACAACATATCTAATTAAATTCAAATGGTTATTCAATTATTTTCTATAGTATGAATATGTATGAATTCAGTCTCAGTTTGCCTTAACCACTATAGTCACTTTCCTCCCCTTCAAGTTTTAAACCAAAGTAATTTTTTCTTGATGAAGTATAGTCCTATACTTTACAATAATCTCTAATAAACTGTAAGCTGTGTTCCAAAAATAAATAAAACAATCCACAACACTTCCTGATTCTGTCATTAATTATTTCTTACAGAAAGCCAGAGATTTCATGATCTCATCATGTTTGCTTCAAGAGAAAAAAAAAAAAAAACAAACCAAAAAACCAAAGACATTAAAACCACAGTGATGCTATATGCCAAGAAGAGGATGAAATGCCTAAATCCTGGAGAAACTCCATATTTGATTGAAAACATGTAAGTTTTTTGTACTTTACATGTCTTGCCCCCTAGTTTTAGGTGCTCTAGCTCATAGCTTGAGAAACAGGATGTGTGGTTTGTCAAAAGGAGTATGAATTATTCTGGACCTCAGCAGAAGCTACACAGCCTGCTCAGCACCACTGTTTGCATTTTCTTCCTACTCCCATTTAAAATCCAGGTAGGAGCTCTTCCTGAGAGGAAGATCAGCATTAGTCAAGAGGCTCAAAACAGAGAAGTCACCAGGGTAATACATAGGTTAGCCTTTATGAAAAGGAAAGCTAGATAATTTATGGGTCTTTCTAGCAAAAAACAAGCTTGCATATTCTAATAACATTAGCAAAATTACACTAACATGTAAAGTCAATTTCCTTACTGTTTGGACAGAAGCTGCCTTCAGGGTCTCTGTAAGGACAGAGTGTGATAATGGGCCGATCAGCCGATATCTGAGAATCTCCATGCTTCTGTCACTGAAACAGCAAAGTTTCAGGTAAATGCACAATTGTACAACACATTATTTTCCCCAGTAATGTTAAGCCAGAAATGCAGCCAATGTTATGTGGTTATGGGCCACAGCTTCTGACTCTACTGTGAACAAACCTGATTGCAATGCCAGTAGTCCGTGAGATCCAAGAGTAGGACTGGAATGGATCTCTAGTGCCGTCACCAATTATTTTTTTCACTGGCACAGCCTTTTCTCCTTCTTTATCCCCCTTCTTTCTTTTATTGCCAAGGCTTGTAACAACTTCCACTTGTTTTTCCTCTTGAACTGATGCTGTAACAGGCTCAGAAATACAGATTTCTTCAGGCTCTGAACACTGAAAAATTGTTTTTAACTCCTTCAGTATGTCCTTAGGAAAAATGAAATATGGATTAGGATGATATGCAGTACACTGCAAACCTTAAGTATACTTTTGAAAATTATACTCCATTATTTAATTTTCCTATGTAGATTTCAAGTAATAAAGTTTAATTCTGCTGAAGTCAAGGGCTTGCTAAGAAAAGCTGAAAGTAATATTGAAAGTTGCTAAGAATTTGTTCTCTTGAAAATTAACACAAGAAAAATTGCCTGTGCACAAGATTTTACTTTTTTTTTTTTTTTTTTTAAGCTGATAGCTAAGTATCAGAATGTAATTATCCATGATGATACTGAACTTAGCCTGCTGGGGGTGCCAGTGAAAAGGATGTAAATCAAGCAACATCATATTGCACATAAATCCTGAAGCAGGTGACACTAAAAACGTTTTCAGAAGCTCAAACACTGAACACCTCAGCAGCACACACCTTCTGTAAAAGCTTTATAAGAACAAGTTGCAGAACATGAATATTGTTAGAGTGGAAATAGCCTTCCAACTTTTAGTTCCTGAAGCCATGTATTACACCTAGTTCTTCCATACTTTTCAGATGACCTCTTCAGCATTAATAGTGCACAATACATAAAGAAATAAGAGTTCAACTATATAGGAAATATACCTGCTTCAGAGCTGGATGCACCCAGATCCACAACTGTCTGTTTTCAGACCCATCCCTGGGCTTCCAAATAAATGTAACAGGACCAAGCGTATCCTCAGGATAGCGATCTGCTTGGTAAAGATTCAGGGAACCCTCAAATCTTCCAGACAGACAAGAAGCCTCTTGAAATGTCAATCCTAAAAAAGAAGATACTTATTGAAGAACAAAATAACATGCTGTTTAATAAACAAAGTAAAATTGAAATTCAGTCTGGCTGCTGAGCGGCTGATGTTGTACCATAATTAGCTTATTAATCAGCTGCTGAAATAAAAATGTCTAGTCCTACTAAGACATCTTAATTACATTTTTCACTCAAAATCAGTATCAACTCTGTTACTACTATTGAGTAACTACTACTGATACATTACCAAAAAAGGAAAAGGATGTGCCATCCTTTAGTCTATTCAGAATCTTTATTTTGAACTGTGTAAATTTTACCTGTGTCAATGCTACACATTCGAGCAAGTTGCTTCAGAAGCTCATTCTCTTTACCCTTCAACTCCAGGCAACAATAATATGATAAGTCCTGAAACAATATGATAGGGTCAAAGTGAGGATAACTCTTTAAAGTGAGTTTGTTAAGAAAGGATCAGACAGGGCTTCACGATTTAAACTTAAGTAGAAATTTCTCATTTTCTAAAGTTTGCCAAAGTGAAATGAGTTTCTTTTTGACTTAAAATTAATAGCTGTAGGAAAGTGGTCAGGCATTTCTGATTTGAGGGCCAACCTGCCTCTCAAACCAACAGATCAAAAAGGACATAGAATAAATTTTCTCTCCTCAATAGCTGCTCAGAGAGATGCTATAAGGATTCAGTTAATCTCTTAGCTCTTGAGAAACCTGAAAATGCAGTATTTCATAGTTACTGTAAGAGTCCTTTAAAGGTTCATCTTATTCTCTTTGAAACTTGCCACCCATATTCATTTCACACTTAGCAGTCTTATTAAAAGCTGACCCAACAGTACTTCACAGAGACAGAAATATTCATTATAACTAAGCAGTTGATTACTTCACCTTGGCAAAATACCAAACAAAACATGTAGATGTGGTACCTGAAGAAGGCATTGCTTTGTCATGGCTCGGTAACAAGCCCTGTAGCTCTTCTCTGTAGGGCTGTTTCCTAAACAGTATCCCCATTTCTTTACCATATGAAATCTTTTTGCATGCCAAATATGGGTTTCCAGCCAAATATTCTTTCTTTGCCTGTGATTAAACTCTGCTACCAAATTTATGTGGCGTCTTCTGGCTTTGCGGCATTTAGTCTTTGACTGTTCTTTTTTCTGATGTACAGCTTTCTCTGCCTGTTTTTAGAAGAGAGAATATTGAAGTAAATCTCAAGGCAAAAAAATAAAAAATCTGAAAAAGGCTGAAATATAAGAATACAGAAAGCACTAACATTAAGTTATACTATGTTGGATCACTCTTGAAGGTAACTAATTTTGACATTTTCTATGCAAATCACATCCACAGAAGTGCATCAAGGTTTGACTGAAACCCATATATAAAACAAAATCCCCACACATTCAGAAACTTAACAGTGAACAGTAAGTGCTGCTACTTCCTGTGTGAAGTTTTTGCCACACATCAATATATTCACATGAACAAATCAATGTAACATGGAAAATGCCTGGAGGTTTGAACTCATTCAGAAGCAGTATAGACTATCAGACTGACAGAAATGATCCTATCAGTTCTATAAGTCATAGAAGCTGACAAGAGAGAAGTGTGGCAACATCCTGACAAATTCTTGATAACCAGACCTAATCAAGGTCTGAACTATTACATATATATGCACAACTGGAGAGGAAGGCATGACTCAGTGTTTGATTTTTCTTTTTGTGAAGAAAAGTGGTACAAAGAAATAGGACTTCACCAAGAAATAGCTGACAACAGACCACTGGTTATAAGAATAGCAACAGACCCATCATTCATCACAGAGAAGGAAATACAAGCCACTGGATCAGTGGTAAGTGACTGGTTCAGAAAGGCAATTAGAGAAAAAGGAAAGTGGCATTGTAGGTGAAAAATACACATCTTTAAGCTTGTTGAAGAGATAAGAGATGGTTGAGGTAAATGTTTCAATGAATATGGTCATGATAAAGGATCTAAGACAAATGAAGAAAATGCAGCAGAATTGAAGCAGATAACTTTGAAGATGTAGATCAAACACTGAAAAGTAATAGGCAGAACCTTTACAAGAACAAGTAACAGAGACATGACAAGCTGCAAGAAAACATGCAAACACATAAGCCACACCAAAAGACCTGAAGACAGAAAATGTAGCAGAAGAAATACAGCTGCACCAGGGCCAATTAAATAATCTCAAAAATCCAATGGGAGAGGAAGTGTGAGCATGTACACAGAAGTCAGAAAGGCTGTCATATGAAAGGAGTTAAAAAAGCAGGACACAAAAGAACCAAACATAAACATTAGCGAAATCTAGATTTAACAAGGATAACACATAACTAACTATACAAAACAGTCCATGCCTTCTTCTTTCAGTTCCCAGAAAACAGGCCCAAACTGCATCTCTTGTCATGTTTGAGAAAGCAAGAAGAATGTGAACCAAAACAAAATAAAGTAAAATGAGATGCAGGTTGTGAAGATCCAATAAAACATCCTAAAAAACACTGGTGTGTGGCAGGAAAGTATCCAAAATGATTTCTGAACCATGAACAATCATCTTCAGGAACTCAGGGTGGAAGGTGAAAGGTCTCAAAGACAACACAAGATAAAAAAAGAATGCAATGAATAAATATATTTTTCAACCTTAATACACAGAAAATTTACCAAGCAAACTCAATTGATCACTTTAAGAATTCTAAGAGATTATAAAGTGATCAATGCCAAACGTTGGGAAGATCATTTACCAATAACATCCTGCTGAACTAATTTTCAGTTTTCCTTTTTAAACACACAGGAAGGCCACAGTGAGTACGGAGAAAGTAACACCCATAGGCATATTCTGACTAAATGCTGAGATACTGCCACAAAATGAGTTCCACGAGCTGTTAGGACTAGTCAGTTAGTAAGTCTTAGGCTGCATGCAGCCTGCCTACAACCCCAGTGTATCCCCCACATTCGAGCTGTAACACTTGAACCATGGCATCAGCTGTGCTAGCTTGACGATGGCACAGTCACATCCTAAAGCTGTGCCAGGGTGCAAGGCAGACAGGTCTCACTGAGGACTCTTGGACCACCTGGGACCACTGCACCACCTGAACACCCTCTACTCTAAAAGAGTGGACTCTTTTATCACTACTCTAATAACTTTTCAAGATGTCCAGTAACCACAAAGCCAGGTGGTTGGTGAGACCTATTTGAGCTACCACCTGAAACTGAGGTGTTCCTGCATTGCATTCAAATGTCATTCAAAGTTTAGGGTACAGGCAAGTCTGGCAGAAGTTCAGGTCTGAACATTAACAACTACAGAGCTGAACACTGTGCTTTGGCTGTGCCCACTAGATGAAAGGCTGTAAAACACACTTATACCTCTTTCCTGGCCATCTCTTGGAGCCGCCTGGGTAAGCGCTTAACATTGTGACTCATTGCTCGCCTCCGCATGTGCCTGGGGAGGGTCTGGAACACCAGAGAGTTGGAAGACTTCTGTGAAACTGCTTTCAACATGGCACTGATCTCAGCAGCACGAGCTTGAGCAAAGGCAGACACTGGAATGAAAGAACTGCATCAGAGCATGACAAACAGCAAAAAACCAGAGGAGGATACTATACGTAAATTATGGAATTACTCCTAACTACAGCAGTCCAGTATCTTCTTGACATAAAAGTAAGTACTGTACACTGTCACTGAAGAAATTTCAGTTCTTTATATATCCTGAAGTTTACAGATATGGTCAAGCAAATATTTATACATGAATGAATCTCAAAGATGCTTAACCAACAATTTGCATTTGCATTAAATACTTCTTTGTTAAATTAGAATAGCAAACTTTTCAGGGGGTATTCAGGGAGATGAAAAAAATCTTTAGCATGGAAAAAAAATGGAAGCAGTCACATATTACAGACTGTTTTGAAACAATGAAATAAAAATCGAGAGCTTGATCTCATTTCATGTTTATGGAAGTGTATCTATGATCACAGTACTGCCATATTTTGCAAAGCTGATTTGCTCTCCTAAATAAACCTTCTGTTAGACAAAAAGCTATATTTAACTTACACCATGAGCAAAATCAGTTTCACTAGCTACATTAAAAGCAGATGACTGCCAGTACTCATTTTGCTGGCAAACAGCAACCAAAATGCATGTTCTCTCACTACAAGCAGGTGTAACTTTTCCACTCCGAAGTCTGAAAGGACCCATTGAACAACAGCTAGTCATTCATTCCAGTTCACAACTACTTCTGTGTTTTGGAGAAAATCAGTAAAAACAGAAGAACACAGCATCAGTTCTAATTTTTGCTCTTGCATAAAAACAAAGACAGCAAACTTAATCACCAGCAAATTGCCCTGGACAGATAAATTATGACCTTTTCACATATACAAACCGGTTATGTATTTTGGCATCTCCTCAGATACACTCTGGTGTCCTCCTTGCCATCCTCCTCTGCCTCTGCCTCTCTCTCCTCTACTTTGCCCCTTTGAAAAATATTGGTCTTTCCTGTAAGAAGGCCCAGATGACTGATTTGAAAATTTCTGCTGCTGTTGCTGCTCAGAACGAATATCTCCTGGAAGGTTTAGAGATGAAAAGAGGTTAGAGAAACACAAATTAGTCTGAGTAACCAGTACCTCTATTAGTCTTTCTTCATAAAACTGCATTGCAGACTCCTATTATATTTACTGCATGTAACTGCAAAAGCCACCAGAAATCAGAAGAATTACATTCTTTCTTACAGGAATAAATAAGAATTTTACGCTGCCCTGAAGCAAACTTGTGGTAGAATAAGTAACTTTTCATGCTCTGAAAACGGTACACAATCCAGATTTTGCCTCAAAGAGCCAGAGCAAAATCAGTCCATGGAACATCATAGTGACTTTTAATACTGTCTTGTCAGAGTTTTAGTAACAAAACAGCAAAGTTATTTTTTCCACTTACCTAACATATATTTCTTTTACAGCAATAATTAAGGTAAGCATGATAAATGTATGTTGGTGCAGTAAGTCACTTGTCTGGTACAAGCATTTAAACCAATACTGAAATTAAATAACTAAAGCCTACAGTAAAGCTTTCTAAGGTACAGATATACCTTTCAGGAGTGCTAAGCACCTACCAAGTACCTAAAGTTTCACAGGGCCTTGAAGTCCTTATTCAAAGACCAATGTACATTCAGCCTAACAAATACTATGGATTAGTTTAGATTACTTTATGTTCAGTTAAGCCTTAGTTAGGATTCCTAGTACAACTTGAGATGTGGTTCTCAGGCAGCTCATGCTGGACAATCCAACTAAAAAAGCTCCAGGCAGCCATTGCTATCACCCCATTCACTACATCAGGACAAGTGCTTGAGAGAACAAGGAACCATAGCATTCGGGGAGCTTCTCTAGTGAAAATCAACCTGTGTGTCCACAGAAATGGAGTGAGAGATTTAAAAAAACAGTTTTCAGGTTGATCAGCTTCTTAAACAAGCCTGTCCCCTTGTCCCAAAAATGATACCATTGGAATGAAGACCAGCCAGGAGCAGATTCACATTCAGCAGCATCTCAATTTATGAGAACTTAAAAAGGCAAACAACCTCCTTTTTCCAATTCAAATAAGCAAGAAACTGAAGTTTTATGTTCAGCAGCAGTACTGTTGTAGCCTGCTGCAACTGCACATCATGCAGAACTGCAGTAATACTGCAGAAAATATAATTTGGTGTAGAAACAGAAATTAGCTTTTATGTCCTGACCTGGTTTTACACTTGCCTGAGAACAGCATTTTCCAGACACTGGGGTGAAGGTGAGAAGGAAATAGATGGGAAAGAGGGAAGGAAGCTGTCTCAGTCAGCAAATCAGAGTAGGTCTACAGCCCAAAATTAACTCATATCACAAACACACCTTCTACATGAAGGAAGTAAAAACCGTAAGCAGAAGACAGAAGATTGTTTGGCAAAACTGTCACTGACTTAATAACTAAAAAACCCTTAAATTATTTTGGCTGCTATACAGATTCATAATTTTGTAACTCCTATTTAGAATTTTGCTTTTCTGTTTCTACAAAACAGCTCTGTAAAACTGTGATACTGACGCTACAGAAGGATGCTACAAGGATGAAAATCCATGCCTTTTAACAGAATGGAAAAACATAACAATGTAATCTTTTCTAACTTCATTTGTAGCACGAAGTTCCCTGCTACAAATGAAGTTTGAAAAACGCATTTAATCTAGCAGTACTCCTATAATGACATTCCAAAATCCTCAGACATGGCTGAGCATAATTTGCTATGTCATTCTGTCTGCTTAGGAACTCTCCATGAAGTCACCTAAATACACAGTGACACTTAAGGGTTTTTTCATTTTTCATTCAATCACAAAGATGCAATTTGTCAACTTCTGAAGGCCTCACAGTAACAAGTCCTTTTTTAAGTGGGGCTTTCCCCAGAAATAACGTAGGTAACAAAATATCTAAATGTGAAGGTGGTGGTGGAAATCGAGGTCCGATTGAAGCACAAAGGATGCAGGTCAAACCTCAAAGACAAAAAGAGCATCTAGCATACAAGCTGACAGGATCCTGCCATCTTCAGCTGCAAAGGTTACCTGCGTACAAAAAGCTCCAGCAATAACCCAGGACACTGCCATTTGAGGGACATGCTCCGCTGCCTCCTGCCAATACCCTTCACAGATACAGGAGCCACAAGCCCCAGGAGGCAAACCGGCTGGGCATGCACATCTGAGGGAAAACTGGTGCATGAGGGAAAACACAGCACCAGCAGACTACACCAGCCCCTCCTGCAGCTCCCAGGTCTGGCGGAAAAGCAAGGGAGAAACTGGACCGGGTATAACATCCAAATTCACTTCACGACTGGGAACTGTAAGGATTCGTTATGTAACCGAAGGGATGACAGAGAGAAGGGCATATTCACAGGGTACAGAATAGTTTGGGTTGGAAAGAGCCTCTGGAGACCACCCAGTCCAACCCCCCGCCAAGGCAGGGTTACATAGAGCAGATTACACAGAACGGGTCCGGGTGGGTTGGAATGACCTCACTCAGGAGGCTCCCACAGCCGTACCTGGGGTGGGGCAGGCTCTGCTCCCACCGCCGCCGAAGGGCCCCGGCTCTGCGGACAGAGTGACGCTGGCCGGCTGGTTCCTCATCTTCTTGGCTCGCTTCTTCTCCCGCGCCCCAGACATCTCCGGCGGGGGTGCGGAGCCTCTCCGCAGCGGGCAGAGGAGGGGAGAGCTCGGCAGGCGGTGCGGCCGCAGCCCCCGACACCAGCCCTGGAACCAGCCCCGACACGGCGATCACTCGCGGCGCGGCCTCCAACGCCACACGTGGACACCCACGCCCCGGCACCACGCATGCGCACTCTGCCGGTAGACCCTAAAGGACTACATTTCCCAGAGGCCCCCGCGGGCGGTGGTGGGCGGGGTGTGCTCCGGCAGAACGCTAAGGGGAGGGAGTGCAGGAGGGGAAGCCCCAGCAGTCGCTGCAGCTTCAGCGCCGGCTCCTGCCATGGCCTCACTCGTGAAGAAAATAATCAGCACTACTAAGGCCCCTGCACTGGGTCCCTACAGGTAATGCCTTAGCTCAGAAAGATCTGAGAGTCTTGGTGGATAATAAGTTGACTATGAGCCGGCAGAGCCCTTGCAGTCAATGCTTTCCTGGGATGCATTTGGAGTAGTGGCCAGCAGGTCGAGGGAGGTGATCCTGCCCCTCTGCTCAGGCCTAGTGAGACCACATCTGGAGAACTGTGTCCAGTTCTGGACTCCTCAGTGCAAGAAAGACAAGGAGCTGCTGGAGAGGGTCAGCAGAGGGGTCTGGAACATCTTGAGGAGAGACTGGAGGGGCTGGGCCTGTTTGGTCTGCAGAAGACTGAGAGGGGATCTTATCAACACCTATAATTACCTCATAGACAGGTGCCAGGAGGATGGTGCCAGAATCTTTTCAGTGGTGCCCATTGACAGGACAAGGGGCAATGGCCATAAACTAGAACAGAAAAAGTTTCAGCTCAACATGAGGGAGGATTTCTTTATATTGAGAGCTGCAGAACAGTGGAGCAGGCTGCCCAGGGAGGCTGTAGCGTGTCCCTCTCTGGAGACGTTCCAAACCCACCTGGATGCGTTCCTGTGTAACCTGCTCCGGGTGCCACTGCCTTGGCAGGGGGGTTGGACTGAATGAGCTGCAGGGGACCCTTCCAACCTAACAATTCTGTGATTTTGGGAGTGGGAATTCTGTCAGGAGGTGCAGGAGCAGGTTTCGCTGGTAGGGTTTTGGCAGGTCCCTGGGTGTCTGTCAGGCAGGCCGGGGGCTGAGGTGAGGGCAGAACCCTGAGCAGGGGCCAGTCCTGGTACCCCCTCCCCAGTAACCCCCAGGCACACCTGGAGTCCCAAAGCACGAGTGGGGCTGTGGGGCCACAGCAAACTGCAGCCCCATAGCGGGAGAGGGGATAGTTCAAAAAGTTAGTTTGGGAAAATAATTCTGGAATTAGTGGTAAGGAGTGAATGCAAAAAGAAAAAACAAGGAAGAAGAATGACTGTTCTCCAGAAAAAGGTGCTTGGCTAGAGACAAGCATGTTGTGCAGGGAAGCTAGAGATGCTGACTATGCAGGTAATACAGAGTGAAGGCTGAGCCAAATCCAGGGTGAGCTTGGTTAGGTGGAGAATTCAATGCCTGGGAATTGAAAAGTTCTTTCTTATCTTGAATAGTTATAAAAGTTTTTCAGCCTAAAAACTTAACTGCTGTAAAAATGTGTAAGATGTTCAACAGTTTTGCAAGTATGTTGCTGTAGCAGTTTTGCATATAATTAAAATAAAGAAAAATCCCAGTTTTAATTGGGGAAAGGTTTCTCTTTGCAATTTGGATATGAAAAAATGTTCAGTCAGTATAGTAGATTCTCATAGCTAAAATACTAAAGGGTTTTTACCATGACTTTTCTAAGCATTTTTAATTCTCAAATCAGGCTTTGTGTTCACAATAGCATCTTTGTGCCTTCCAGGTGCATTTTTGTCTCCATTGCTTTGTGTCCTCAGCTTTCTAAGCTTCAAACTTCTTATAGGCATTATAAAGATGGAAAAATACAAAGTGTAGAAGCAGAGAGACATGACATAAAGGTTAACGTCTGTAAACAATAGACTGTTGGTGGATTGCAGCCAGGGGCCTGGCATTGCTTGGTATCAGGAGAACATCTAAGACATGGGAAAGCAACAGTTCTTTGTCCACATGCACACACCATTGTCCCAGCCTTCAACATGGATTTCCACTCCAAAATGTAGTGCTTATTGGTAGTTTTTGATGAAATACTGCTTATTTTGCAGCCTGGTAAGTGCATGACGGGTCTAACATCAATAAGTTTATCACTAACTTAGTTTATCAGATTTTAGTAAACTTGTCAAAGTCCAGAGAGCAGAAGTTGCACAAGAAATAACTGCCACATCTCTGCTGTGAGGTCTGGGCTTGGTTACACAGCAATGAAGGATTGGGATGAATGAGCTGCATTCCTGGTTCTGCTACAGCCCTTCAATATGCTTTTTGGTGACCTATTTTTCTATTTTGTATTTTTCTATTTCCTTTACTGCATCCATTTGCCAGTACCTTGAGATGGGTAGGTAGACATATATATAAAAAGACACATATCTGTGTGTGGGTCTATAGATCTCATTAATGTTATTGACCTTTTAAAGGATACTGTTCTTGTATTAATCCACAATCATTTGTGTAAGGAAGATCTGATTAACAGAGCATGGTTCCTAACACCATCTCTCTGACAGACAGTGCTGTTCTAAGGTCACAGTGTCTGCCCAGTTATGCATTCAGGCACACTGAAACGTGACTGACTTTAGACACACATTCACATCCCTGCTGATTAATGAGTAGCTATGACTGGGCCTAGTTACAAGGTGCATCTGCAGTTAAAGAATGATTGGGGTTTGTGGAGTTGAAGTTTCCCTTAGCTGCACTCGTGCATTTCAGTGCAGCTCAAGTGTACTCCCTGGTTGGTAAATTGTTCCTAGTCTCAGTGAATGGAGGATTCCCCTGGTGAGCAAACCAAGAGGAGGAAGCTGAGCAGACACAATGAGGCTGCTGCAGATGTTTGTCTGGCAGTGGTATCAGAAGGCTTCAGCTTGTTCTTTCCCAAGTTATTAATGATTTAGGACTCTCAGAAGGTCTCTGTTGAGATAAACATTTCACTGTCATTTGCTTTGTGATAAGCCGTACAAGACAATCTCTTTTAGTGGAGAGCCCATACCTTCTTGTTGCACAGTTCCCTGTGCTTCAAACACTAACAGAAATTTGTGCTCTGAGGGCCTCCCTCCACAGCAGGACTAGTAGGAAAGAAAATTAAAGAAGCCTGTGTTTACCTGCATATATTTCTATCAACAAGACTGTCAGCTAGGAAACCATTCACTTGTTTCTCTTCTTTGTATGGTGTAGTTTTGTGATTTACTCCAGTTTTGTTAGTTGATGACAGAAAAAAATAATTCCCATGTAAGATAGTTTGCTGTATCTGACAAATTATTGGCTATTTTTCCCCTTATGAAATTACAGGAGAACATAGGACAGGTGTAACAGAAAAGATGGGAAGTTCAAACTGCCTAACCCTGATCATTTGACTGAGTCCCTAGGTTCGGTTAGTACCTTGTGAGGTGAATGGATTAAGACAATCCAACTGAGTGAATCTGAGCTGAGAAATGTACTGAAAACATTCTTTGAGTATGTCCCTCTTTTCCCATCAACCAGGGAGGTGCCTAACTCTAGTTTGTGTAGCTTGAGAGAGTTGTTGAATGCTCAAAACAATGCATTTTCTTGTGGAATGAGAAGAGATATGAAAAACGGTGTTGACACACCATAAGCACTTGCAAAAGAATCTTTCTATAATTTCTTTGCAAAATATTTTTAATTATTGGTTGAAGAGAATTAAATTGTGTCTCTTGTATAATGTTTTCTAGATAGGTTAAAAGTTGAAAACAAAGATTTAAACTCTTTGTAGTAGAAACATTAATAATTGCTGACTCAACTTCAGCAAAAGCACACTTGACATTTTTATATAAATGTTTTGCAAATAGCTTGAATTTTGCAGTCTTCTGAGTTAACTCAGCAAAGAAGTCACTCAGGTTATTTGGTGAGAGGAGAGTGATTGTTGTGGGAATGGAGTGATCAAGGTGTTTTGCTGACTGGCCAAATTCATTACTCTGGAGGAACAGTGCCAGAGAACATGGGTGCAAGGTGTCACCTCACAGCTGTAACTCAATATCATAGTGCTGTTTAAGAAGAAAAATGTTAAATATCTCTTGACTTTCCTTTTTGTTTTTTTTTTCCCTCCATTGCTCTGCAGCTGAATTGTAGTTGAAAGGTATTGTCTGCTTCTGAAACAGGGATGGAATATTTATCTGGGCAGGTGCAAAAAATATTTTTGATTTTTTCTGCCTTCCCTCTGTGCTATTTGCTGTGTAGAACCTGTAGCTCAGTTTAGTGTTGTGTTGCTGCATTTACACCTTGTGCCTTTGCAAGAAACAGCGTTTTTCTCCTCAAGGGCAGAGCTTAGATGGTGTAATCCCAGCTCTTCAAAAGCACAAGCAGATTGATGTATGACTGCGTGTACAGACTTGCACGTGCAAAACCTCAGTCTTCTTCCTGATACATTATAAAGTACTGTAGAAAATTTGAAATGTGCTTTTGGATTTGAAATTTGAAATGTTTTTGTGGGGAAACGTTAGACCTAAAATGCCACTTGTGCTTTCAGCCAAGCCGTGCTGGTGGACCGGACAATGTACATTGCAGGGCAGATTGGGCTGGAGCCTTCCACTGGGCAGCTTGTCTCTGGAGGGGCAAAGGAGGAAGCCAAGCAGGTAAGAAGTCTCCCAGCAATGAGCTTGTAATGGAGTTGGCATGTGTCTAATTAAACATGGAATGGTGAAAAATTGAGGAGGATGGAGAGCACATCACATCGTCCAGCTGGGGGGAAAGCAGGAGGAAGTAATTCCCCCTTAACTAACGCTGTCATTTTTCCAACAGCTTGGAAAACATGGAGGTCAGGCTAGAAATCTGTTTCATGTAGGAAGGTATGAAAGAATCAGTGTTTGAAGCAAAGGTTCACACCCCAATAAAAACCCTAGCTTGAGTCAGGGAAAGTTTTACTCCCCCAGCAGCAAAGAGGTAGAGTGAGATAATAGGATGAGATGGAGCTGCATCATGATGCATTTACATCTAATGAATGGATGGTTTAATATTTTAGATGCTCCCTCCTATTAATTTTTATTTAAGTCAGTCTTTTTTTGACAGTTGAGGTTTTGCTGGTTGAACAGTAAAACTTCAGCCAAGTCACAAGTTATGTTTACATACTTAGATAAATATAACCTAGCTCATAGCTAAAAGATTTTTGTTTCATGTTTTCTTTAGGCTCTAAAAAACATGGGAGAAATCCTGAAAGCTGCAGGCTGTGACTATGGCAATGGTAAGTGCTGCTGTGACTGGCAAACAGGTGGTTGTTTTTACCTGAATTAAAATATTAAAAAAATCAAGTGACCTTAAAAAAGAAAAAAGCTATTTGCTGAACATTCAATTGTTACCAATAGCTGGAAGAAACAAAAGAAATTGTGAATTTAGGTTAAAAAATATAAGAAATGAATCTACCTGGAAGTCTTTACAATGGGTATCAATGGTACACTGTTTTTCACCAAAAACTTCTGGCAATGGAACTAATATTTTAATTCCAACTGGGGAAGCTCAGGTACAGACAATGTTGCAGTGACTACAGAAATTTTAAGCATCCTAGGCTTTGCTCCAGGTGAAAGCATGTTTGTATCTGTGCTGTTAGTATTCTAGACACTGGTTTTGGGTGGAGGACTCTACTGGTGAAGCCACACCAGGATTAATGCTGGGTTAGGCAGTCCTGGGAGTCCTTCTAGGACAGAGTGTATTTTCAGCACTTTTTTTTCTAGCAGCAGATTATCCACGTATAAGTTATTGTCAGCAGCTGACTTACAACAGCTGTTTTATTTGATCTGCTTATCAGTTCAGTGCCTCTTGGGAGAATTTGACTTTTTCAGAGCTAGTCAGGAATGGCCTAATTCCTTAAAGTTTTATTACATATTCAGCACGCTCAGATCTTTTTAGGTGGCTGCTTAGGTTGTAGCTCTAATGGTCAGTATCTGCAAAACTTTTCAAAATGTTTAGAATACTTGAGAGAAATGTATGAAATAAAAGCAAGAAATGCACTAAAGTTTTTCAATTTTTTAATGCAAATCAGAGGTCTAAAATAACTGCACTTATATAATTTCTAGTTGTGAAGACTACGGTTTTGATGGCAGACATGAAGGACTACAATGATATTAATGATGTTTACAAACAATGTAAGTAGATATTTTGTTTGTGTTTTATCATTATGGCTTGTGGAGCAAATTATGTTCATGGTAGTCAAAAGTGTTGTAATGACTCAGATGCTGTAGTTCCATATTCTTTGAAATTCCTGTAGAAATTTTTTTTTAATTTCATTTTCAAATATCAGATCAATCAGAGCCTAATTTCATGTGGATTTTTATTCTACCTTTCCACTAACTAACTCACTGTCCTGTGAAGATCAGCTCCTGCTATCCCTACAGGTTGATTTTTTTTGCCTCTTATCTTGCTTGATGTTCTACTGTCCTGGCTATAATTCTACTGTAGGCAGCCTTCAAATGCTGAATTTCAGATTTTGTATCTCCATTGCTTTTAAGCCTATACCTTTGAACAATTTGAGGGTCATTGTTATGGGACAGGGCTCATTTTTTATACAAGGATGAGCCATGCTGCTCCCCTTGAAGAAAAAATAGAACAGTGCTTGGTCAACAAAAGTGAATGTAGACTGAAATAGGTGATTCCAACGAGCCATGTTGTGCAGAATAATTTGGGACAATTTGCATGAGCTCCTTACTTATATAGCTTTGGTTTTAATTAGATAGCAGCATCTAGTCTTGAATGAAGTCTCATTGAGAGGCAAGTAACACAGTCTCCTACTTGTCAAAGTGTACTGGGGGGTGTGGGTGCTGAAGCAGGGTAAAACCAGACCAGCTGCATGCTTAGTTACTTGTTACCTCCAGCCTGCAATTTGAGAAAACAGTTGCTGCTGTTCTCTCATTGTGAGTTATTATTCAATGCAGGACACCAACATTTCCATTATTAACAGCACTGTCACTAGTAAAACTTTGACTTCATTATGCAGATATCTTGGAAGTGTTCAGTCAGGTTGGATGGGACTTTGAGCAATCTGATACAGTGAAAGATGTTCTTGGCTGTGGCATGGTGGTGAATTGGACTATGTGCTCTTTAAAGGTTCCTTCCAAGCTGAACTATTCTCATATTCTATAAATTCAGCTTATATCTTTACCAGTACCCTTCCCCATGCCTTACCCCTCTTCCAGTATCTGTTATTGTCAGGTCCAAATGGGCACAGAGGAATAAATCAAGGCCCTACTTTTCCTCTGTTTTCCTTCAATATGAGTAAGGTTGGACTCCTGGTGACTTCATGTGAAGCTGGGATCTTTGCTCATGACTCTTTTGGCAGGGGCCTGTTTCTCTCTCCTGCTCCTTCTGTGAAAGAGCCATTCCTTCTCCCTGGTGTTTGAAACTGGATGATCACCATTCTGATTTAATCATCCTTTTTCAGCCAAGTTGGTGTGAAGGCCCTGCAGTGTCAGCAGAATACAGGTTATCCCTGGCCACCAGGTCACAACTGCAGCTGACTGCTTGGGGATGAGTGGTGGCTTGCTGAGATTGGGAGCAGTCAGTCACTAAACAAAAAAAAATAAGGGGGAAATGACAGCTGGCATAGAAGTCTTGTAGCCTTGAACCTGAAACTGTTCCAATGATTTCATTTTATACAGATTACTTTGAACTGTGTTTTATCAAGCCAAGGTTAGTGATTACTGGATGTTTCTGTTTAAATTACAGTTTTCAAGGCAAACTTCCCAGCCAGAGCAGCTTACCAAGTTGCTGCTTTGCCCAAAGTAAGTGTCACTTTTCTATCTACAAAAAAACCCAAAATTTTCTGGAATACCTTACTACTGAAGCATTCTGACAGCTTTTCTAATTCTGAAATAGCTTTGATTGCAATTAGTTAAATAAAGACTCTTAATTAGTTTCTTTTCTAAGTATACCATTGTTATTCCCACACATTGTCAGAGATCTGAATATGTGATACATATTTCTTTATGGTGGAAGATAGATAAAACATTAGAAAAAAGGGGTTATGATAGATGAGTAAGCATAAATTGAATTTACAGTATTCCTGAACATTGCTAAATCAGTAATACAACTGTCAGAAATATAATCCCTCTCAAATGTCACTCTGTTTTTCATGAAGTTGTGTTGTTCATCCAATTGCTTCGTAAAATAGATACATTAAATTCCTAATATGTTTCTTCATTGTTTTGTCACAGGGGGCCAGAGTTGAGATTGAAGCTATTGCCATTCAGGGACCTCTCCAAGATGCTTCAGCATGACTATAAGTAGAGACTGGATATCTTACAATGGCAGTTTTAGGTTGAGTTAATAGTTCTCCCTTATATCCAATTCCTACAGCTGACTAACAGCAGTTACACACAGCTGAAAACAGTAAACTCACTGAGGAAAGGTGCTTTCTTCAGGACTTACAGTGAGTTCTCTGCTGGCAAACCCTGAAAAGTGCCTGAGTCCTGCTAAAATCAGCTGAGCTAGATGCAGGACAGGACCTGCCCTTTGTGGAGGTGACTGGATATTCAGGTATTAAGGCACATACCTGGCTGAATGTATTAGAGTTACACTTTGGGTGATCTGAACATGGAAAACTATACTGATTTGTAATAGTAGGTCTTTAGTAAAAAATGGTAAATCAAAAAAAAATACAGAAATGAGAAAACAGAACACATGAGTTGCTTAACATACATCTTCACTTCATAGGAATTTTACTGTATTTGCTTCTGAATTTTTTTAACCTCTTTCTTTACATAATAGATTACTGTTGGGACTCAGCTTTTTTTCATATGCAAGCAACTGCTTAACAAAGACAATACTAATTTCAGAAAGAAAAAAATTATGATTTCCTGGAGTAAAGTGGTACCTTTATAAATCAGATGGAAATTAATATTTACATGTAACCTTTCTTGTGATCTTTTTCATAGCAATTCAACTTTGACTGTTTTGATATTAAAAAACCAATAAAAACTAAAAAATGTTTAATGAGAATAAAATAAAATTGCAACTGCAAAATGTGCTTGTCTGTTATGGGAACAAATTTTTCTTTTCCTTATTGTGATTTGATACTCCATTACAAAAACAGTCTCCAGCTTGCTTATTCAATAACAAATTTGAACCAAGAGAATAGGCTTATTATCTACATGCTAATAGCTAAGGATTAAATTCTCCAGGACAGGAAGCTTTCAGCTACCATCATTACAGTTCTTGTAATTTTTTCCTCTGCCATTAAGGTCAGAAGCATTGGTTTGATGGGGTGATTAAGCAATATTGAGAAATCCAACTGGTGATGCCAGTAACTTATCCCATCCCTCTGTGTTGATCTGCTGTCAAGTAGAAATAGGTACTGTGAAAACAGTCAGCCCTACTTACCAGTCCTAGATTTGATGTGAAACAGCCATTCCTTCTTTTCACTGAGTTTATAAATTGTACCATTAAAGAAAAAAGATTCCTAATGAGGTTGTCACAGCAAATCTGTGCAGATATAAGGATTTTTTTATATAGTATTACCTTGCTTTCTCTGGGAGATAATTATTTTTATTAGAAGCAAGCTAATGTCTTTGTTATTTCAAACAAAAACTTCCAACCAGCCTTTGAAAAATACCTGGCTTTTCTCTAACTAAACTTCCTATGCATAAACTTTTTGTTGCTGTTCTTGTTCTGTCTCCTTGGCTGTACTACTAAGCCATCTTATGCTCTGTAGCTCTGACCCCATAAGCAATCCTACCTAAGAAAAAACATGGTTAGAAATGTTAGGAAGGAGTTAGTATTAACTAATATGGCTATGACTTTCTAGGAAACACAAAGCAGATGTTCCTTCATTTTGTTAATCAATAATAATTAAAAATAATGTAATTGAATGGAGTTACATTTAAACTTTTAAATGGAGTTTAATTCCTAATTTATATTTAGGTTTCTCTGTTAGAGCTTTGTTTAGGTGTAATTACTTGGTTGGGATCTATTTCACTGATTTGTAGGAGATTTGGTTCAATTTCACTGTAAGTGAGCTGATTTCAATTGTTTTGAACATGAGCCATGTTCAGCCTTTTATAACCCCAGTGGTTATGCCTCCTTACTGCTCGCTGCCTTCCTCCTGTGCCTGCCCTGAACCCAGCACTAGGTGGCAGTTGCGGTGGTTTTGTGGCGTGCTGAGTTGAGCCTTGGCCGGTGAAAGTCCATCATTGCCCTCCTTGGGACTTCGGTGGCAGGAGAGTGAATACACGGCTGCTCTCCACAGTAAAGGACAGTCTGAGACTGAGATGTAAATCAAACACCTGGAAAAGTTCCATGCTGGATGCAGCTAACAAGGCAGAACATACTGCTTCCATTAGGTGTTTTAATTAGTAAATAGGTGCCATTCTGCAAAAACTCAAGAACAGAAGTTCCCTTTTAGCTTTATGATTCTTCAGGTGAAGACAGTTGTAGTTTTTAGACTATAATTTAAATCCATTCAAGACATTTTCTTGGTATGTATTTTTCTGGTACAGGAAGTCTAGAATAACTGAAATAAACTCTCTTATTTACAGCACTAACATAGTAGTTTATAAAACAAGAAATCAGCCTTCCACAGAGAAGTGTAAAATATTTATTTTATTTAAGCAGAGTTATATTATTTGATTCTATTCTTTAAAACAAAAAGGCCAACACCCATGATTCTCCAATATGAAAAGCCTATCTCCTAGGTCTTAATTTGCAAACTACTATGTACATAGACATTTGACAAATCTAGTTTTAAATAGAGGTATGTTAAAAACAGGGTTTTGTTTTTCCTTTGCTAGACTGAGCTGCATGCAAAATACAAAGTTGCAATTCATCTTGTGGCATCCTGATTTCAGCTTTAAAGATCTGTTTCTATCACATGTAACTAAAAAAACACAGCAAAATACCTCTTCTCTTTCTGTGAAAGTAAAGCAATGTATAAAGTACTGAAATGCGTATGTTCCACCAGATGTTTCTTTTAGTAAGACTCTTTCTTATATGTTCTCTACAGGTTAAATAATGCAAAAAAAATAAAATTCAGTACCTAGTTTTAATGAAACTGTGTTCTCTTATACCACATAAACTGCCCCAATCTTCTTCTGCCAGGACTTGCTCTTGCTGCAGTGTTTACCTAAAAGCAGTTCCTCATTGAGTGAAAGAGCCAGCCCCAGCCAGCCACATGGGCAGGGATCTTCTGAGACCCTACGGTGTGTGTATGTGTCTGCACAGAGCTGACAGGGTGCAAATTTAACCTCTTCTAGGGCTGTGTTTATTGATAATTAAAATAAAATTCTACAAGAACTTTCTTGTTAGCTTGGAAATTAAGGCTGTTCTTTCAAGTGCACTGCCCAGCACTCCCTTCAGTGAGGAATGGTTACTTCTACCTTGGATGAAGTTGAGGACTGAAGATCGTTTAGCTTTTGATAAAATACAAAATAATCATCAAAAATGCTTGACTGTATTTTAAAAAAACGAACATGTTGCTTAAGATCTGGAGGTGTATCCTATAAACACAAATATTACAGCAAATCCTCCTTTTCCCAGCCTTTAAGGAGAGAGCTCTTTGACAAACCAATTAAATTTGTATGTTAGGGATGTCTTATTTCTTGGGGCAGGAGTGTTCAGCATATTTCTAACAAGCACATTTTGATAATTTAGGTGATTTAACTTTTCATGTTTAACATAGTATCAAGTATACTTCTTCTTTGGAAAAGGAAAAAGAATTCACCTGTTGTGATTATAGACTTTGTAACGATGAAGATGATTGAGAAAGACTGCTACTGTTTAGTCACTGCCTGGTTTATATTCCTCTTGTTTTCATCTGCATTGCTTAGTGGCCTGAAGAAGCTGAACAGTGAGGAAGAACATACATAGTCATCTGTCTTCCTTGTTACAACAGTGGTAGAAAGAGTGACTGAGGGGAGCAGGTCATTTTGACTCCCTTGTATCTTAACATTTTATTTGCAAGTGCAGTCTCCTCTGTTGCTATGAATTCTACTGATCTCTGTCACAGAGCTCTTGTTGGCTTATGCTTAAAAATAGTTTAATGCTTGCCAGACTGCAGTTCATGATCTTGCCAGCAGGCAGCCTGTCTCTGCCGATTTAATCTCCTGTGTTTAGGAGTGGGACTGTGCTAGCACAGCTGCTGGTGGCTGAACTGAATTCCCAGCTCAGAGGAGGAAATCAGCCATGAGATGCAGCTGAGGATGGAAGTGCTTGGGGAACATGGCTGTACACCCAGCCCAGTCCCATGTCACTATGGGGTGTTCTCATTCTGCTCAGTACCTGTTCCCCCACTCCTCAGCTCTTGAAAGTGCATGGTGTTGTTCTTCATGGCTTCTTTTCATGGAATGGTTTGAGTATGTGGATAAAAACACTGACTACTTCTGTTTGTATTTTTGATGCTCACTTTAATGTCAATAGATTTTTTAAATAGACCTAGCAGCTCATTTTAGCTTCTCTGTTACAGAAGACTAGAAAAACTAAAAAATAAATTGAAAGTGACATCCACCTAGCAAAAAATCCCTAAAAAAGTGTATGCATTTGGGTTTTAAAAGTTTGTGGTGTTGCCTACAGAAGTTGACATTAAATGAAACTGACAAGTTCATAAGAATGCTGCTAAGGAGAAAACCTTAGATTTAGTGATAGAGCCAAGAACTATCAGCTTATACAAAACATTAATAGGCCAAGGATATCAGATTATTTAATACAAACCAGAGTCAGCTGGAGTCAGACATGTACATGCAGTATGAAATTATCTGTTAGAGGGGATTTTTATAATTTGCTGGTGACAATTAGGATTTTTGTTAAGTTCTATTATACAATAAAGCTAATAAAAGAGCAATATTGTGCTTGCCATTTTTAGGTAACTGACCATTTCTCCATGTCCTACATGTAAACACAGTCCCCAACAATGTATTATATGGAGTCCCTTTGCACAGGGCATAACCTCAAGCTGTGCCAGCAGAGGATCAGGCTGAACATCAGAAGGAATTTCTTCACAGAAGGGGTTGTTAAACATGGGAATGGACTGCCCAGGGAGATGGTGGAGTCACCATCCCTGGATGAGAAATGACTGGACGTGGCACTTACTGCCATGGTCTAGTTGACAAGGTGGTCTTCAGTCAACATTTGGACTCGAGTAACTTAGAGTTGTTTTCCAGCCTAATTGATTCTGTGATCCTCCAACATTCAGCACCAGAACAAATTTCTACTCTTTATCTGACCCAAACCACAAATCCTATCCAGAGTTTGTTTTCACAGGAAATTTGTTTGAAAGTATTGCCATTCAGCTTCATCTCCAAAATTATTATTTAGCATTTTGGAAAAGAACCCAGACAGTCCCTGCTAACATAGAGAAATATAATAGATAACCTCTTCTTTGGGAACAGGCTTATATTTGTCTCTCAGACAGGTTTGTATTTTCTCTCTTAGAATTCCCTTTCAGAAGCCACAAATGCATATGAGGAGAGCTACACAGCTAAAGACAGGTTATTATTGGCCATGAATGTTAACAGCTGTGAAATTATCTTCTAGGATTTATACAACTAAAACATCCTACTCAGTTAAAAATGCCTCCTCTATTATACTACAGTCCTTTCAATAAATTTGAGTTTAAAAATGGGGAGTGAGCAGCACACAGCTGGGTCCTGGACACTGCTCTCTGTTATCTTCTATTTTCTGGAAAACTCCCCTCTGCATTTAGTTAGAGCTTGGTAAATTTCCTCTCCCAGTCCTCTAGTGCTGTACATTTCAGCAGCTGCCTACGTTGGTAGTCCAGGCACTCAGAGGACCTGCCTACATACAATAATTGAAGAGAAAAAAGCTACACTCTATTCTTCATGCTATATAATGTTGGTTGACAGTTTCAACAATTTGAAGCCAGTTAATCTGAACCTGGGAAAACCTCCTAATTGAAAAAGGAATGATCATACTGCCGTTGAAAAATTATGCCGGTGTGTATAGAAGGCACTCTGTGGCAGGGAGATGAAAGTTTGGGTGTTTCAAACACTTGAAGTCTTGGCAGTTTGACTTCAGAAAATCTGTATTCTATAAAACTTTTTCTGATGCCTCCTATTCATGTGTCTGTAACTTGTGGTTCAATCCATAAAAACCTTTATATTTTCCCAACCCAATAAAATTTAAAAATATTCATGTGAACAGAAGAGCAGGCCCAAGAAGAGGACGTTCATTGAGACATAACTTCTATTCCTTGTTATTAGCTGTCTCTGAAACACATGGAAAAAATTAATTTAGCAATTAATTGAAGGTATAACTTGATATTCACTAAATCTGATAGGAACTCAAAGTGAAAGTTCCCTGGAAGTATCACAGGATGAAGGGGATATCTGGTCTTCTCCCAAATCTGTAAGAATGTTCTGTTTGAACATAAAAGCAATCACTGGTTCTGCTTCCTCCTCCCCCATTCCATCATACACAGTTACAGTTCCTGTCTGTACATTACAGACATTAACATCACCTCTGTGAGTCACTGCTACAGTCTCTTCTCCTCCTCACCCTGCTGCCTTTTCTCTTAACGACTTTTGAAACCACTACATCCTTCCAGTCCCAGTCAGATTTGACAGAGAGGCAGGCATTTCATGGGCAGTAAATCCTAAGTAAGGACAAGAGACAAACGGCACAAATTGAAGTGCCCTTTTAAATACAAGATTATCTTTTTCTTTTTCTGTAAGTACAGTTAAGTTATGGGAATAGGCTGCACACAATTGATGGAGTCTCCACCCCTGGGGATTCAAAACCCAGGAGGACAACATATTTCTGCTTGAGCAGGACTAGACAAGCTCCAGAGGTATTTTTCTACCTCAGCTATTCCATGACAAAGTATGGCAGAGGAACTGTGTCCAGCCCCTGAAGTTACTGTTGGCCATCAGCAGCTGAGAAGCTCTGGGGCTCACTCCATAGCTAAAAGACAGTGCCCGAGGGGTGACTGGCTGAAATCACAGTGTCTGGCCATCCCAGCTCAAAGTACTCCTTTCCCAGCTAGAAGACTCAGCAAATGAGAATGTGGGACTTACACTGAGTTGTGGTGTTCCATGAGAGTGGGTAAGGAACACAGGAAAGGTGGGAAATTTTGCATGGAATGAATGTGACCAGTGAAAGCCATCCAACTGCAGTGATTCTCTGTGACTAAGAAGATTGTTAATATAACATTTAAAAAGCCAACGCCCTTTGATGGTGTCAAATTCAACACTTAGTATGTTCCCTCATTCTTAGATGGACATCAGCTACCTTTAGAGCCCTATTTTTTATTTTTTTTAACTAGGATCAGCTTGTATCCTCTTCGTCATATCCTCCTAGAGACAAAGCTATTAATGTTTTTGATGTCTCTCAAAGTAAGAATTTTTCCATTCCCTTAAGCAGTCTTGCTTTCCTGCCCAGAATCTTGCTTTATTTCTTCAATATCCTTTCAAGATGGAAGAATTGCTCCCTTACACAACAGAATCCCAGGTTTAAATGATCACTATTCCCTTCTTAGCTTTGTTTCCTCCTCTTGCCTGCAGCTGTTCTCTGAGCTGGGTCAGTGCACTCCCATCATCTGAAATGCATCACAGACAGAGAAGCAGACCTGCTCTTTCTGCTCCCTTACAAAACTGTTGGGGAGAATACTGTCAAAGCAAGCAAATGCAAGAAGAATTTCAATAAAGCTGTAATCATCACTGGGTGAAATTTCTAGTAATGTTCAAGACCAAGTTGGATGGAGCCCTGGCCAACCTGTTCTAATGGGTGGCATCCCTGCCCATGGCAGGAGGGTTGAAACTAGGTGATGATTAAGGTCCATTCCAACCCAAGTCTTTCAATGATTCTCAATGATTCTCTTACTCTTCAGGAGCGGGAAGATGTTCTTTGAGGTTTCCTAGAATCAAGTTGCTAGCCCAGAGAGATTTTGAGCATGATCAAGTATGCCAGTGATTAGGAGGGAGGGGAGAGGGCGAAGGTGATTCCAGCTATTGCAATAACATTTTCTGGGAGAAGAGGGGAGCTGCATTGCCTGCTCATCCTTTTCCACATTCCAGCAATACCATAGGGTAACTTGTGATGCTGGAATCACCATCCCTGGAGGTGTTCAAAAATGTGTGGATGCAGCACTTAGGAACAAGATTTAGTGATGGACCTGGCAGGGCTGAGTTAACAGATGGACTCAATGGTCTTTTCCAACCTAAATTATTATGTGATTCTAATTCTACCTTCTGGGGCATATGAGCACCTTACATGATAGGCTCACGTGTGAGGTTCTTAGGGAATGAGGAGGAAGAAGAAGAAATAACTTTTGTAGCAAGACAGTGGTGACAGAATTTTGACCATAATCTCAAAGTCTGCCAGAGGGATAATCTTATCCCCTTTAATTTTACTCTTCACTGATGTGACAGTTTTCCAGAGGAACTTTATTTGGCCTGTGACATTTCCTTCCCACCATGTGACTGAATATGCTGTGTAATGTGCTTTCATCACAGCACCACACTGCTGATTTCAGCTGATGAGGAGAACAAGGGGATCTAAAATGACTGTCACAGAATGGAAATCACAAAGCAGCATTAAGGCTTAGCTTACAAACACAAGCCTGCAAATGATAATAAGCAGAGTCATGACTTTAACAAAGGTTTTTTATTTTCCAAGACTGCATGTTACAGTCCATCATTCTTCCCAAAGTGGGAAAAGTTGTCATGATAAGGCTTGTGTATTATATAAACATGACCCATGTAAAAAGCATGACTTCCAATTGGTTGCTTCCAAAAATGTCTTTTACTGTAAAGTATTTTTGACTCTCTTGTGTAAAAATGCAGAAAGCAGCTGTATGCCTACAGGGGAATAACAAGATATGCTCAATAAGGACAGGACAGTCTTTGCTGTCTCTTAGACCGTAACCCATGTGGTCCTTCCCTCCTCTGTCAACATACCTATTTCTGTTGCTGCTGCACTATCCACAGCTTCTCCTGTTTCTTCTTCTTTTGTTTCAGGCCCTTCACTTACTGTCTCACTGAGCAGCTCAGTTTCCACCTGTTCTCTCGTCTCACCTGGGAATGGTAACCATGGAGATCAAATTAGGATCCACTAAAAAAAGCACCAAGTGTCCCAGCTTCTTTCTGCAAACCTGATTTTGTTTTGTAAGCTCTCCAATGTCCGTTATCAAGGTACCCCCTGACTGAACCCAGAGAGAACAAACACAAAAACAAAGACTTTTCATCATCCAGCTGAAATATGGTTGCCTCATGCTCATGAAGTTCTCCTAATGCTTTCACAAAATCCCCTTGATGCTGTATCCAAAGGAAATAAAGAGTATATTTCTGCTCGAATTATTTTTTCCTGGATTTTATTTCATAGATGTGCAGTTTTATTTGCAATTGGTAAACAAACAGAAATATAAAACATGGTAACATGCAAGTCTGGCTGAAACCCTGCTTTTTTTTAGGGAAGCTGCTGCCTAACTCATTTCCTCTCATAGCTGTGGAAGCATAAAGGGAAAGCAACACAAATGCTAAGTGTTATATGTACCATAGCATCAAAATAGAAAATCCCTTCTTCAGAAGAGACGAAAAGAGTGCACACAAGTTAAGGTATTCCTTCTACCTTGGAAATAATAGGAGCAAAACTATTTCCCCAAAAGCTTCATTCACTCGCCCTGCACACATCACTTGGTGCTAGAAGCCCCACAACTCATCTTCACAGAGTAGGTAACTGTAAACATGTTTCTACTGATGAGATGTGACAGCACAAGGTCTGGGGTGTGCTGCTCTGCCTCTAGCACTGCCCTGAGGCTTACAAATGGTGAATAATGAAATTGGAGTTTGCAGCTGGGCAGGATGTGTGTTTAACAGGTGAGTAACCCGTCATTTACTGCTTACATAAAACAAGACTTTATTCCAAAGGATAGATGATTATGTAGAGGACAAAATTCTTTCATGAAGAGACACAGGAGAGAACAAAGCACTCCAATAACCATGCTCAGCTACAAAGGATGAGCAAAGAATGAGATTCATGGAGCCAGTTCAGAGACAAGCAGCACAAAGCCACAGGAGTAATGGCAGTGTGTGTGACTGGCTCTGGAATTCACACGGATCAGTCCTTCTGCACCTCGCACTTCTGCAAGGCCAAATGAGTGAGGATGTCTCCCTGCAGAGAAATACTCCTCATGTGCTTCCCTTGTTTGTTCCCTGAAGAAGAGCTACCCCAGGAATGCATCTGATTCCTTACTGAGCTACTTTGTATCTTTTAGGAGAAGTTAGATTCCTCCTGTGAAGTGTTCATCTTCAGCAAGGGCAGTCCATGTCCTCTGGGCGCTAACCCAAAGAGGAGCATAGCCTGCAATTTCCAGGAAGGAGCACACCTCCTGCTAAAGGTCCCTCCACAGCAGATGGAAATCCCATCACCTCAGACACCACTGGTTCCTCACACAGCCTCTCTCCCCACCCAGTCATCTCCAAGCATTGGTGCAAAGACAGCCCTATGTCTCTCCTCTACTGCTTCTATTCTGCTGGTCTTGTAGCCAAGCTTCAAGGACACACTGGAGATGCCAAGTATGCATCAAAGAGATGCTTTTTCTTCTACATCCAGCTTTATGTGCGCAAGGACAGTTGACACATAATTAATAATTAGTAATTTCTAATTTAATATTTAGTACATGTGACTAAGTAATTGAGCCTTTGGGCTGTGAAAATATTAAGGAGTGTGTCTGAGCTACCCAGAGATACAATGTTTTAAATAAGGGGTATGGTGGGACATTTTACCTGCTAAGAACAAAAAGGGGACATAAAATGAATTAGCAGAGGTAGAAATGCTGATTAAATTTATTACAGCTTGGACTTGTAAATCCGAGGCCTCCCCAACCACATTCTTCTATGCCTCACATTGTACAGATTCCCTGGACCAAATTCTGACTCCAGAAGCTCATTTGAGGCTCTTAGTAAAGCCAAGAGGACCCACACAGAAGTCCCTGGAGACAAATTTTGGTCTCCTGAATTTATGAAAGCACAAATATTACCCTCAACGAGGTGCTCCTCTTCAGTAATATGTACTTTCTCGACGACTTCCACTAGAGAGCTGTCACTGCCCTCTACCAGCCCACTGTCCTCTGCTGGTTCTGGAGATGGTGCCCCAGCATCTTCTCCTGGTGCTGGTGGTGAAGGGCCCCTGCTCTCCTCTCGCCACACCGAGGGCAGCTCGGAGCTCTCCTCCTCTCCTGCAGGCAGGGGCTCGGTGCCCTCTGGCTCCTCCCTTTTACTGACCGACTCTGTCTGTCCCTCCACGTCCAGGATCGTGGCTGAAGCCTCCTCTCCTGGCAGCTGCTCGCCTGGGCTGCTCTCCTCCAAGGCAAGGCTCGCACACTCTGCTGGCCCCAGCTGGGTTTGCTCAGCTGCAGTTCCATGGTCATCTGCAGTCAGGGTGTTTGCAGCTGAGGATGCTTTCAGATACAGAAGGGCAAGGAAAGGAAAAAGAGAATTACAGATAATTGGTGAATGGGCACATAAGCTGGATGACAACTAAACCCACACTGAACCACACAAGCAGTACCCGACAAAGAGCTCCCTCCTGGCTAGGGAAAACACTCCCTCATAGGTCTGCTGCACATATCCACACATATCCAGTAGAGGATGGTGCTGCTCTTACAGCAAAAATAAGTTTGCATTTGATGCATGCAATACATTTTTATATGAAGAGAGCAGACTTTTTTGCAAGTCAATGTTCTATTACATTTTCCCTTTTGAATCTGCAGTGTTCAGGTGGTTTGCTGGTGATAGGACACTGCAGGGAAGCACCTTTTCCTGCCCCAAACCAAGCACAGCATCAATGTGGGGAGTGTGAGGGAGCTGCTGTCCTGGGCTGTGTGTGAGAAGTTCTGGTGGTACCTTCAAGGGGACTGAATACAACCCCTGAGAACTCAGAGGATGAGCAGCACTCATCTCGTAAAACAAAACCCACTTTGTCTGTTGTCCTGGTTTGAGGGGAAATGGAATTCTGGGAGTGTGTCAGTCCAATTGGAGATGTAGATTTGCGATTGACACCTGTTTTGACCACTGAGAGTTGGATACGCCTCTGAGAACACACAGGGGTTAAAAGCAGAGCTCTGCCCCTGGGAAGCGCTCTTGGGACTTCGGCGTGGAAGAGGAAGGACCTCTCCCCCTGCTCCAGCTGTCCCGGCTGGGCAGGGGGAGGGGCAGCCATGTGGTAGGCCTGGGCCTAGATCGAGATGGGTAGGCCTGGCCTGGTTCCCCCCCCAGGGTGGAAGGGTGGAGGAGAGAGACACCGGGAGCTACTGGGCAGCCCCCCCTCCCCTGGGAAGAGAGAGAGAGAGAAAAGAGAGAGACTGTGTCTGCTTGCTGTCTGGGACTGGGCTGTGGCCTTGAAGTTCGCTGCCGGCCTGCCCGGCCTGTGCAGAGGAGGGGGGTGTCCCGAGGAGGAGTCCGGCTGCTTCTGGGTTGTGAGCTATGGAGTTTTAACCCTTTTGTGGACAATGAAAGCTTTTGCAGAGTACTGACCCTTCCTGGAGAGAAGATGAAGGAGGATTTAAGCAAGTTTTTAAAGGACTGAGCAGGGGAGAGATTGTGAGAAGAACCTAGGGTGGAAGAGATGTGGAGTGGCATTCTTTGCTGGACGCTTTTTGTAGAGCCATGGACTGTTCCTGAATACAGAGACTATTTTCAGGGGGAGCCACCGGGTCCCAGAGTTAAGAAGGCAGTGGGAGCCTCCCGGCCCAGGAGGTGAAATAATGGGGGACAGATGTCCCAAAATGGAGACTGTGCCTTTGTTTCGGAGTGGGACGATGGAATCCTTAAAAGACAACCCTCAAAGTAGCTCTGGTCCATGTTCAGTGGTGAGAGCACTGAAATGGGAGGAAGGGGTCACGATCTCCAATCCGGGTGGGGATATGTGACCAAAAGCCCAGGGCATACAAGAAGGACTCCTCCTCTTAAGGAATTCATGATTGAGTGTTTGTAAGGGTGGTTTTTGCTGGACTGAAAGATGTAATTGTATTGGGAATTTGGTGGGGGGAGGAGGAGGAACTGTATTCTGTAGAGTTTTCATTTTCCTTGAGATTGTCTTTTCTTTTCTTTCCTATTGTAGTGTGTAGTTAATAAAGTTCTGCTTTCTATAGTTTTAAGTAGAGGACTGCTTTGCTTATTCCTAGGCACATCTCACAGCAAGTACCAGGGAGAAAGTATTTTCATGGGGGGCACTGGCACTTTGCCAGGCTCAAACCATGACATCTGTCTTTTTCAGTACTAAACTACCATTCATACTATGAATTGTCTAACAAAAAAAATCAGAAACAGGAAGCCTAAACAAATTAAAACTTCCACTTCTTTCATCTTTCATCAACTTTTTGGCTAGCAAAGCAAGGGGGTTTGGCAGGAAAAAAAATTATGAATAAAGAACTGACAAAATTACTTTGACAGGTATTTAAGGATAAAAGCTGAAGACTCAAAATAAACTATACCTACCTATCAGACTGATTTACTAACATTCCAATGAAATTCAGTTTGACAGGATCTTGTACTTAACTTTTTCCTAAAGAATGTCAGGATGAAACCCCTGGTAATTCAAGCATGAAATCTGTTTATATAATAATTACAAAACTGGAAAAACTGTATTTTCTGAGAAAATTATGATTGCAGTGTCAAAACCAGTAAGCAGAACCATATGATACTGTTCACAGATGAACACATCTGCACATGTTCATATAGACATAGCTGAACAGGAAAAAAAGTAGTACACCCTGCTCTTAAAACATCTGCTTGAATACTGCTGCCCTTAAAGTAAGTTTACAGTTCTTTTAAGACATTCAAACAAAACAGCTCCCCAGCAAGTGTCACCTCATCAGCATGTGCCTACAGACCCAGGGAACGATGGCTAAGCCAGAAGAAGAGCAAGAACTGAGAATCTGGACTGTTGAGACAGACAGAAGGCAATTTTGACCATGAGACAGATAAAATCTCATTTGTCCCAGGAACTGTCAAATCATCCAAGTTCCAAACAACCCCTCCAAATCCACAGTGGTATGGCGATTTATAATGCAGCAACAGGAGGCAAACTCAGCTATGGGTCTCTGACAACAGACCCCCCTCCAGCCCAGGGCAAGACTCTGCCTCTGACAGCTGCCAGGGGCAGGGGGGAGGGCAGAGGGCCCCAGCCCATGGGGCTGAGTGTCAATCTGTCAGTGGAATCCCTCTGTCAACCTGTTCAAGCCCCTTTTCAATCTGTTTACACTCGGTCTCCACTATACCCAATGGGAATGAGGGCTGCAGCCCACTTACACCCCCTGTAAAACACATCTTGGCTGATTTTAGCCTGCTGCTGGTCATTTCATCAAGTGGCAGTTCTTGCATTATGAGAAACGGCAAATATATTTCCCTGGTTGCTTTCTCTTGATCTCTACCACACCTTGTCTCCCAAGCACTCCTTTTCCTAAAATGAAGCTCAAGGTGAAACAGATACCAGATCGGAATAATAACGAGTAAATGTTTAACGTAAGCTACTCTAAGCAGCGATTTAAAAAGTAATGTATGCTCAGAGACCAGAAATTTGATGTTTTCACATTTTTATTTTTCGTCCCTTTAGACACTTTTCACACCTTCACCTTGCTCAGTGCCAGATGGAGAGAGATCATTTAAAGCCTATAGGCAGAAACAAATAAGCCATGAAAATTAGCATGTTATAGAGAGTTTTAACTCATGTTAGCAGTAAAAGAAACAATTCAAATGTATTATTACTAAGAATCTCCTGCAGCTGCTATAAGCATCAGCCCTATAACTTCCAGCTAGCCCTCTCTACATCAAAATGTTTTATAAAAATTGGATTATGAAATACTGCCATGCAACACAAGATCTGCACTGCTGGAAACCCTGGAAGCATTCCTGAGCTCTCATCTGAAATGCAAAGAATTCCCTAATATGGAAAAAATAAATCCTCTCACTAATCTGCTCAATATCTTTGTCCCCAAGAAAAATGAATATCACGTGGCAGTCAGCATTCCTAGGATTTCTTCTAGTTTTGTTTTATTTTTAAATTTAAAAATTTTATTTTTCCCGCTGTAGACTTTTTTAGCTGGAGAAAAAAAGGAAAACACAGTGAATGTAAGTGGGCCATGGCTACAGTATTTTGTCTTTGCCTTCTTTCCTTTTGGAAAAGCCTCAAAGTATTATGAGTTACACCTCAATGGAAGAAAATGAAATACATTTTCCCTTATTAACTTATTTAGAGAAGTTTTTTTAAAATTATCTTTTCTTATTAAATTGTTAACATATCTGGTTAGTGATTGCCAAATTAATGCAGATCTTTCAGCTGTAATTACAAACTGCACTTCATCCTTGCCATGAAATTAGTGTATGTATTTAGTACATTTCATGACCTATCCTGCCATGAACATGCTTTGATACAGAATAATTAAAATACTCAGAATAAATGACCTCTGCTGTTTCTTTGAGCCCTCCAGTGCTCCTGTGCAGGTATCATTTAGTGGAGGTTGGAAAGGCAGAGCAATTGGTACATTGACCAGGTGACTGGGACAGCAGGTACAGCATAAAGAGGTTTCTCCTGATGCTTTCAGCAGATGTGTGCTGGCTCTGTGGGGGCACAGACAACGCTCAGCCCACAACCTGCTCTCCTCTCTGCAGTCACAAGCCACAGCACCACAAGACAACACGCAGAATATAAACCCATGCAAGCACCATGGATGCTGCAGGCAGAGTAACAGCAACAGATGATAACTCAAGAATATAGGAAAGAAATGTAGTAAAATGAAATGCAAACATCTTTTTTGGAACTGCCTTCAAGATGTATCTTTCTTGGAGAGGACAATTCCTGTAACTGCAGCATCAGGTTCTTACAGAAGTGTTTCCGAACCTTCCTCAGAGTAAAGTGCTAAATATGATGAATATGGAAATACAGTTGTGTTTAGTTCTACTGAACAGCAAGGATATTATAGATCATCCTGCAAATATACCTTGCTTACAAAAGTAGTCTGCTGTGACGAGCCAATTAAAGCCACAGGAACATTGTTGATGCTGCACACTATGCCACAGTGGATTTTGTAAGAAAAGGAAGGATAGCTGGGTCAAATATTGCCAGTTCATTACTTTTTTTTAGGAAGGAAAGAAAAGGCACTAGACTGGCAAGGTACTACACAAAAAGACCAACAGCAGGATGTATCTGGAAATTAAACAAACAAACAACAACAACAAAAAAAAGCCTGCGGAGTGGAGTGGAAGTGACTTAGGCATTCATTCACAAGAAACACCAGTTTCGAAGCCATCACTCACGGGGCACAGCTCCCTCCACGGCGCGGGCAGAATTAAAAGCCGAAGCAAGCCCGACGGGCTCCTGGCCCCGCTTCTGGGGTTTCTGTGGGACGCGCACCCGCGGCGCCTTCCCTGGGACGGGACGGGACAGGACAGACGGGAGGGGACGGGACGGGACGGGACAGACGGGACGGGACAGGACGGGACGGGACGGGACGGGACAGACGGGACGGGACCACCTGAGGGCAGCGCGGCCCCGCATCCCCGAAGAGCTCTGGGGGCTCCCCCCGCCCGGCTCCCCCGCCCCGCTCACCCGGCAGCGGCGGCGGCTCCTGGGGGCGGCTGCGGGCGCTGCTGGAGCAGCCCATGGCGGGGCCGGCGGGCTCTGCAGCCGCTCCCGACGGCCGCCTCGGCTCGGCTCGGCTCGGCTCGGCTCGGCTCGGCTCGGCTCGGCTCGGCTCGGCTCGGCTCGGAGCGCGGCTGGCGCGGCCCGGGCAGCACGGACCTGCGGAGCCGGGGGGCGGCCCCGGCGCTGGAGCCTCCCCCGGCGCTCAGGCCTGGCCACCGGCCCCGGGGCGGATTCCTGCGCTGTGTCAGGGTGCCGCAAGGTGTGAGTGGCAGCCGGAGGGAAGGGACTGCAGGTCCCTGTGCCCCGGAGTTTAACCCTGGGGATGTGCTGTAAACCTCGCTAGCAAGCTTCGAGCCACGACAGCACCGGGTAGAGGAGACCCGCAGCCCGGGTAAGAGGGTGCAGGTCTGCGCAGCGGTATTAGACAGACTCGGAGGCCACGCCGATGTTCGGCGGCCCTGAATGTGGCTGAGCTTGTGAACCTGAGACTGAGGGTGTGGGGTGTCTGCAGGGAACCCCAGACCAGACCCGGGGAGGGGAGCAGCAGGGCTGGATTATCTGCATTACCTGTATGTGTTTTGGGCATGCCGAGGGTGGGCTCGTACACACACAGGAGCCGCAGCGCCGCTGCCAGCCCTCCCTGCACACAGGAACTACAGGATGCACCCGTGGGACTGGGAGGGACAGACAGACAGACCCCTGGGGTGTCAGCAACTCGGAGGCAAAAAGGAATCCCTGGTTTGCAGAGTCCTCTGAGTTCAGCAGCCACCTGCAACATCCTTACCATCAGCTGAAAGATAAAATAAAGATAATATTTTTATATTTGCTTACAGGTAAATCAACAGATGTCCAGGAAAGCTGAGGTGGCCTAAAAACTTCCCAGAGAGTAAGAATGAAGAATCTCTGCCACTCATTTCCTTGCATAACCAGATAATGTATTTATTCCACCCAAGACATAATTTGATTATGTCAAATTTAGACTAATCATGTGTTCTTCCAAATGAACTTTTTTTATCCACCCAGAAATTTATTCAGACAAAACATATTGTATTTGGAGATTTGTCCAGGGTTTGTGATGTTCCTCAGCCAACGTAGACCAGTAGCAATAACTCCAATAATTTCTGCAATAGTTTCTGCTTCCTCAGTTTGCATTAATTTTCAGGATGTTTTTAAAAAACAATGGAAAAAAATCCACTGCAGGCTCTATAGATTTCTATGTGGCAATATATAAGATTACTATGAGACACTAGACACTGAAGTGCTGGTAACTTTACAATTAGCAAAACGTGTTGGTCTGTGACAACAAAAGCAGAAGTGCAACAAGGGGCTTAGCAACTTGAAAATTAATTTCAGAAATATTTAACATTCATGCTGCTGGTGTGAAATCCTGACTGCTGTGGTGGGAGCGAGGTCAGTTCCCTACACAGCACGTGGGGATTTCCTGTACAGCACAGATGGAGACACCCAGGCATCCCACTGCTCTGCTGCCACAGGTTGGAAATAGAAGTGCCTGGGACTCCGAAGCTGAGGAAGCCTGACATGCCAGGAAACATACCTGGTATCCCACCTTTCTTCTGTGACCTTTCAGAGAAGTAAGTAAGGAGTATGGGCCACCAGGACAGGCTCATTGAACACTGGGCACTGAGGAAAACAAGAAAGGGAAGGCTACATTCAGTTCATTCTCTTGCCTGCAGCGCTTTGTACCTGCTTCCCTCCCTGTCCTAACCAAAGGGTGAGCTGTGCAGGGTGCACCTACCATCCAGCTGACTGATCCAGCAGAGAAAGCAACTCAGGGCTTGCAAGGCCAGAGAGAGGAGCACGGGTCAGTGTGTACTGGCAGCAAGGCTCACCAGGGGTGCTCTGTACTTCATGTTCTTTAAACAGGCCTTGGATAGGATACAGAAATAGAAATGAGAGCCCAAGGGCATTTTGGCAGGTGACTCCCACAAACACTAATTAACAATGTCCTGGTCTTCCCTCCTCCTGTGTGCAGGAGAAGTTGCATCTTTTGGGCAGGAAGATTGGGCATAACAGAGCCAGTGCTGGAGCTGGGCGTGGGCAGGGCCACGCCGGGGCAGGGCTGCACCTCAGCGTTTGGGCCGGATCGCCACGGCCAGGCCAGGCTTGGACAACGTGTGCCCTCTGCAGAGCACTCAGCACAGACACATCCCCCCACAGACACGCTGCCTCTCTGCCACCCTCCTACCTTCTGGGAGCATGGGATTGCACAGACCTCGTGCAGAGTCCCAAAGAAATTCATGCAAGTGATACTGTGGCTGCAGCATGATGTTGGCCGACGAAAATCCTTGGTAGGTTTTCCATCCCATCCCTTCCCCTCGGCAGGGCACCTCTCCACAGACTCTCTGCCTCTAATCCAAACCACCCAGCTACTGCCCCAACTGAAGGCAGTACCAAAGTAGCTAAAAACACCCCAAACCTTTAAGGGCAAAAAGCTAAACAATTACATTGAACTAGTTATTTTATTCAAGAATACAAATTGGGAAATTAAAATTAAATGTAAATAATGAGTATTTAGGGATAGCTGTATATCCAGAGGTAAAGCAACAAATGCCTATGACCTCTTATATACAATCAGCAATACACTTCCAAAAGCAAACTTCATGAAGATTTCTCTAAGGCCCTGGTAACTTTTGAGTTCTCCAGGCCAGTACTATATGACCAAACTTGTTGCACTCATTCCAGAGCTCACTAGCAGTTAAGATTTTCGAGTATGTTAGATATTATTCCTACTGCAGCAATTAAATTTATATCTATTTTCTGATAGCCCCAAATCTTGTTACTTTCCAAATCACAGTGATTTTTCAAAACATTATGTTAATCAAAAGTTTTCTTTTTGATGACTTCTTTTCTCAGCTCTTTGAGTACAGGGCGACTAGTACCTAAACAAGTAATAAAATATTCTAAATTGTTTATTGTGTCAAGTAATTCAGGCCAAAGGTTTCACTGTTTCAAATATTTGTAGGTCCATTGAAGGCTGTTCTGTGATGCTGATTTATGCACTGCAGAGAGCTGCCTTCTGAAACAGCTATTTTTGTTTTGCCTGGGACAGCAATGACCTTGAAACTTAGGTCCTAGTACATGCCTTTTTAGTTTTCTGGAAAGGAGGCAATCTGAAGATTTTCTCATCAAACTAATTACTGTCTTTAGAAATCTGCACCTGTGGATTTCTGCACAATTTGGCCCTTACAAAATGCAGTTTCTTATTGTACTGGCATTGGATTTAAGCTGGCTATACATATAGGTATAAAAATGTATGTATTTATACATGTATATATTTATATATGTGCATACACACATACTTCTTAGCATTCTTTTAATGGCTGAAAATCTATCCAGGTCTGCAGATATCCAGGTATTCACAACAGACAGTATTTTCTTCCACAACTCCTTCCTTCCTTCCTTCCTTCCTTCCTTCCTTCCTTTCTTTCTTTCTTTCTTTCTTTCTTTCTTTCTTTCTTTCTTTCTTTCTTTCTTTCTTTCTTTCTTTCTTTCTTTCTTTCTTTCTTTCTTTCTTTCTTTCTTTTTTCCCTTTCTTTCCTTTCTAATTCTTTCTTTAACCTTTCTGCTTTCTTTCTGACCCATTTTCTTTCTTTCTTTCTTTCTTTCTTCCTTTCTTTCTTTCTTTCTTTCTTTCTTTTCTTTCTTTCTTTCTTTCTTTCTTTCTTTCTTTCTTTCTTTCTTTCTTTCTTTCTTTTCTTTCTTTTTTTTCTTTCTTTCTTTCTTTCTTTCTTCCCTTCCTTTCTCATAGTAAAGCTGCTTCAAGGGTGGCTGAAGAAAGGTTTTAATTCAGATCTAGTGGACCTGTGCCTTAGTGTGATTCTAAATTCCCAGTAATCTGAAACAGAGAGCTGCATTCGTCTGCCTGGCAATACAGGGGATAGTTCAGTTCATGGCCCTGTGAAAATCAGATGAACATGTTTGCATTTGCTGTAAATGCAATGATTATCAGAGAACACAATCTGTCACTTTTAATAGCTCTGATGTGCAAAACCAGAAAATAATGGCTGCAGGTGTTCACAAAGCATTGTTGTGTAATTGTGCAGAGACTTGACCAGACTATAAATCAAAGCAGGACTGTATTTTTTTCATATTTTCATCCTATTAAAAAAATATGTTCTGTTCATATTGGTAAAATGAAGATATAGGCCTACCTTGTCAGAAGATCAGTCTTCTTTTTGAATTGAATCTCCTCATTCAGGGTTCACATGTGACCTGTGGCACCTGAAGGATGGCTATGGACATGCTGTCCCTCTTGCAGTGGCTTCAGCAGAGGTTACAATTTGAATTTCCCCCAGTTACACCACACATTTACTGGAGCTTTCCTGGTAACAGATAAGTGTCATTATTTAACCTTGAGGTTAAATACTGTCTATTGTCAGTATATACCTGGATATCTGCAGAGCTGGATAGATTTTCAGCCAGTAAAAGCATGCCAAGAAGTATGTGTGTATGCACATTCATAACAGTAACTGTTGCCATCTCAGGCACCCGGCAGCTCTGACAAGGAGCAAGTGCTGAGTTCTACTCATTGCCCACACACTGTTCTACACATTGCCTACTGACACTCACAGGAAGGGGCTAAGCAGGGGTACAGCTTCAGATGTTCCTCTGCATCCCTGGCTGTCAGAGTGATCCCCACTTTCTCTGAGGATCAGCAGCGCTGCCACTTCAGCTTTATAAAGACCTCAGAAGTTCAAAGAATTTAACAGAATGATCCATCCCAGACTGTACCATAGGGTGCCCATGTACTGCTCATTTTTCAGACTTCAGAATGATTTTTTCTCATTCTTCTCTTTCTCTTCTTTCTAACCTTTTTTCTCCGTTAACTATACACTGTCTACAACAGCACACATAATTAGCACACAAACCTGTTTTCTTAGTACCTCATTTTACTGTTCATTGAATTTTCTGATGAGTAGTGAGAAAAGCTGATGATATTATTACCACTGCATTTGTGGGGGCAGTGCTTGGGGTTCTATAACACAGAGCAGAAGTAGCTTTGGGATTTCTCTGCAGAAAGGCATGCTGCTTGGATGAAGCCACATATGCACTATGTCCAGTGCTGATTCCTTGCAGCCAAACTGCTGCAAAAGACCCCATGGGTGATGCTGGCCAGCTCCATGAACTTGCTTATCTGTCCCCAGGTATGTGTAACCCTGACACCATGGCTTGTTTGCTGATGCACTGGCACTGGTGTCAGTGCTGCTGCAGGAGATTGCCTTGATGCTTTAGGTTTTAGCTTTTATATTTTTAATATATTTCTAATCCTGCAATTCTTTAGTATATAACTTTAAACTCCATATAGAGTGTCAGCTACTGTCTTCCCCATTTTGGTCAAACAAAACAATTCTTCTCTAGGTCTGGGATTCAAGGACACCTTTCTGTCTCAGGCGCCAAGAAATGTAAAACAAAAGTGAGTTGGGAGGGGAGCAAACTTGGGGTAAATTACTTCATTACCTGAAGCTGTAATTGGAAGATTAACCCCCAATATGCAAATGGACAAAACTTACAAAAGTATGGAAACCATGACACATCATTCATTTTTTTGGGTGTAGACCCTGGGTGGACTTTGTCTGCCTGAAGTGTACCAGAAGGCACTTCAATAAATATAACCACTTTTTATACCCTTAATTTTGTCTGGCTTCTGTTTTTAATTATTCCAAACAAATCATCACCCTGACTTCCCTTTTTTAGATACACTGAGTTGGTTTCTAATTTTTGGGATAGGTCAGTGTTCCACCACTGACTTTTCTCATAGTGCTCTCTCTTCTTCTTCTTCATACCTCTAACTGTTGCTTTTTCACACAACCTTGTCAGCATTTTAGTGGGGAAAAGTGATGAAAGAACTTCAAGAACTTCAAGTTGTCTGGATTAAGTTCCCCCTCTGTGTTAGAAACCCTACTCCTACCCTCTCACCAGAGATTAGTTAGGCCAGGGTGAGGAGTGGTCCTGCTTTCCCCAAGGACTCTGCATTCCCTGCATGCTCATCTCCCCTGCCACACTGAGCCCCAGAGCCAGGGTAACGCCTGGCTCAGCCCCAGAAGGAGCTGACCTCCCTGGCTGAGCATGGGGGGGCAGGCAGCAGGGCTGCATGAGACCGCAGTGCTTGCTGCTGGTGCTGGGAGAAGTAACACTGCGTTTCCTGAAGCTGCCAGCTGCTCCCTGGCTCACTCCATCTTGAGACTTGTTTGTTGGAGATGGAGACATTGTCTGCTGCTTCCCTGCCTTTCTTCTATTTCTGCTGTATCATGGCCCTGTTGTGGAGGAGAGGTCAGGATCCCTGAGGGTGCTGAGGGTGCCTGGGTGCCAAACTCTCCCTGATGTGCCTTCCCCCATTCCTTAATTCTCAAACAGCTGCTGTCAAGGCCCATGCACTCCCAGCTGCAATATTCCAACATTAGACAGTGGCTGTATAATACTGTTTAAGGAATTTTAGTGGGGCCAAAGCATTTTCTTTCTTCTAGTGTAATTTTCATCTGATTTGGACTGGCCCTTTGTCTTTATAAAGGACATTTTATGGACCACAGACCCCAGGAGAGGCCTTCACAAAAGGGAGATCTGGGGACTGAGAGAGACAATAGTGCCCATTTCTGCATGTATTCCCACCACCACTAACCCAATCCTTATTCCACGTAGATTTAGGGACAGAATTTGGGGTCCAATGCTAAAAGTTTCTATCAGAAAGTTCTTTCGGAAATGCAGATTTTTTTAAAAAGCACATTACTAGAAAGCAGTAATTTTATAAACGGCTAAGGAAAGTCACTCTCTCCTAACCTGAGCAGAGGGTGCAAGGGTATCCTTGGAAACAGCTCCCTCTCCCGGAGCCATGTGTGGCTCCTGCATCTTGCAAGGCGACGGAAAACCTGGAATAGTCCAAAGGAATGGCACCGAGGACTTCAGGAAGTTTATACTCCTGAAGCTTTGAGATTTATATTCCTTTGTCAGGAATTTCAACAAGGATGAAAGATGAACGTTTTACCAACGGAGTGAAAGTATAAAGAGTTAAAAGCAAAGCCACAGTTTGATGGGGAATAGCAGCAATGCACCTGAGGGCTGGGACAGGGGCAAAAAGTGGAACAGGAAAAGAAAGAGACATAGAATGGAGTTTACTTTTCAGTTGCCAAAGAAAAGTTTGAAGTATACTTCAAAATTTATTTAATCATACTCTGTAAAGGGATAGAAATGTGGTTTTTCTTCAATAAAAGACATTGGACTATAGAGACATCAAAATGTAACATGTTTATATTATTATTTATATGCTACATGTATAATTTATGTGCTTAACACAGACATTATTCCCAGAGAACTTTACCTTTAGAGATGGATAAACGTCAGAGTTTCACTTGTGATATTTCAGCTCCATTTAAGTTTGGTAACATTTTTTCCAACATACCTTTGTCTCAATGTTACTTTAGATCTTAATTTACATGCTTCAACTGATCTGTCAAAACCCAAGGTTGTTACCCAGAAAAAAATGATTGGGATGATGGTTTGCATTTTAACCAAAGGCTGCCTGTCACTGAGAAGGATATCTTGTTGTAAATATTTTGGTTAGGTCTGTGATCATACATCAGAAAAAGTTACCATGGAGGTAGCCATAACAGAAGAAGGGCATACAGTGTATTGCTATAAATTATTTCCCTTATCTGAAATAATATCTATTAATAAAAGCCTACTAGAATAACTGAATGCAACATGTTTTGTTTTGGCTTTTTAGTTTGTTGCTCCATATTCCATATTGATAAATATGTGTCACATTTTCTAAGGCAAACAAGCCCACCACTTTTGTAATTTCATAAGAAATGTACACGCTGGGATGCCTTTCTGGGGCAGTGTCTTAAGAGCATCAAGTCACACCAGCAGCAAACCTGTCCCCAGGCTGGATCCCTGAGCATCCTCTAGGGGTTGGTCACAGGCACCCCCCGCAGCTCACACACAGAGCATCCACACTGCTCATCCCTGCAGGCACCAGCTGAGCTGCTGCTGCTCTCTCTCCTCCCTGTGCCAGCCTGGCCTGCTTGTTCTAGAATGGACAGCACTGTGGGATCAAGAACAAATGTCCTCGGCCTGAAAACGGGAGCCTCATGTCACGGCCCTGGTCCCACACATTGCAGTGCATTTGTGCTCAGCGAGATCGTTTTCAAGCTGCTGGTTTCCAGAGTGCATGGAGGGCAGGAGGAAGTTTCCCTGCACCGTCACTCTGGCACAGCCAGGGACTGAGCTGCTTGGGGACGGGCTAAGGACACTGCACAGACACTGCACAGCTGGTGGGACTGCAGAGCCATTGCCCTGGCAAACCCGGGAGCTGCAATGTAAAGCTGCCCAGGAACTGAGGGCACCCAAAGCTGAACTTTTAACACAGGCAGAGTCGGGCCCAAGTCTATTCCCGAGCTCAGAGGCTGGTTTCATGCAAGAAACCTGTCTGTGTGCTTGGGCTCAGGCTCACCCCGGGCTTGTATCCTATTGGGACAGGCCAGTCATACAGACCTGGGGCCTGCCAGGGGCTGTCGTGCAGGGCAGAGGGCAGGCGCTGCTGCTTCAGTGAGGCAGCGTGCGCAGTGCAGACAGCAGGGACACGGGGCAGACCTCCACATGTCCCCTGTGCTGGTACCTTGCATTGCCCAATAGATTTACCTTCTCCATCCTACCATTTCCCCCATCAGCCCTGTGTCTGAAATGACAGTCCCCAGGGACACTGTTCTGGTGACATCCCACCTGGAGTACTGTGCTCAGCTCTGGGGTCCCCAGCACAGGAAGGACATTGACCTGTCAGACCGAGCCCAGAGGAAGCCACCAAGATGATTAGAGGGATGGAGCTGTGAGGAAAGGCTGAGAGTTGGGATTGTTCTGTCTGGGAAAACAAAGGCTTTGGGATGATCTGATTGTGGCCTTTGGGATGACTTGATTGTGGCCTTTTGGAGACTTGATTGTGGCCTTCCAGGACCTGAAGGGAGCCCACAGGAAAGATGGAGAGGGACTTTTTTTTACAAGAGCATGTACTGCTAGTGACAGGAGAAAGGAGAATGGCTTCAAACAGAAAGACAGTAGGTTTGGATTAGATACTGGGAAGAAGCCCTTTACTGTGAGGGTGGTGAAGACACTGGTACAGGAGCTATGGTCACAGCCCAACCCCGTGAGGATATTCAAGGCCAGGAGGCATGGGGCTCTGAGCAAGCTGGTTTAGCAGAAGATGGCATGGCAAGAGGGCTGGAACTAGGCCAGCTTCAAGGTCCCTAGCAATCTAGGCCCTTCTGTGATTCCATGATGGGAGGCTCAGGTCGCTACGGCTCTTCCCGCATGAGCTCCTGAAGCGTTCCGCGAGGCTGCGACGGGCAACATGGAGTTAATGCCCCTCTGCGGGACGAGGGAGGCGGCGGCCATGGGAAAGGGCAGCAACCGGCCTCGCCGCCGAGCCCCTCACCCAGGCCCCGCCCACACACCCCAAGCGCGGTCTCTCGTTCAGCCAGGCCACGCCTACATCACTCAAGACCCGCCCCCACTCGGCGTGGCCCCGCCTACGCCGGACAGGGCCCCGCCCCTCCCGGGGCCGCCGCCGTGGTTGGGGCGCATTGGCAGCCGTGGGGCGGGGCGCGGTGTGCGCGGCTCTCGCGAGAGCTGCCGCGGGCTTCGCGCGGTGCTTGCCGGGCGCTCTTTCCTTTCTGGCGGCCCGGCCATCTTGGCGGCGCGTCTGCGGTGAGCGGGGCCGGACCGGGGGCGCGGGGGCCGCTGCGGGCGCTGCTGCCGGGTTCTGACCGCTCCCCTCCATCCCCCTGTGTTCCAGGTACCGCCCGAGCCGCGCGAGGCAGCAACATGGTGGCCGCCAAGAAGACGGTGAGTGAGAGCGGGGCCGCGCCGGGCGCACGTGGTGGCGGAGCGGCCGGGCAGCGCCCTGGGTGCGCGGGGGGACCCCGGCGTGGCCTGGGTTGGGGGCGGGGGTTGCTGGGGGCCCCTGGGCACAGCCCATCGCGGCCCTCAGAGCTCGGACCGTGCCCTCCTGCCACTGGCCGCGCCCCTGGGCCGCTTCCCGCTGCGCTCGGTGTCCTCGGGTCTTTCCCGTGCGATGTCAGGGGGCTTGCAGAGCTCCGTGCGATGTCCCGGGGGCTTGCAGCGTTCCTGAGATGGCTTCAGGGAGGGAGGGGTGGTGCCGAGGGGGGTCCTAGTCCGAGTGCAGTTCAGTTTTGCCTTTCCTGCCATGTTCTGGCCTGTCTCTTACAGTGGCTCTGACAGATCTGGGTTTCTTGGTCAGTGGTGGTGATATTGTCTGTCAGATGCGCCTAACCTGTTGTCATGAGCATCACGCTCCCCTGTTGTAATATCAGTTCGATATCGCACAGAATTCCTTCTTTCTGCTGCTCCATGTAATGTTGTCAGTGTGTGCCCTGGGGAGAGACAGGCTCTAAACCTGTCTTAGATTTGCAAGGCCTTGACCAGCAGAACTTGACAAGAGCTTGTCAGATACATGCAGATTTATGTAGATAGCAGCAACAGTGCTTTGAGATGTATTTTTCTATTGAGAGATGTGGGGATAAGAGAGAACTTTCTGAACTTGTGAAAACACAGTATCAGCAATGCCCCTGTCCATAAGCTTTTTTATACTCTGGTGACTGACTGGCCTTTCCTATTCTATGTTTCACATTATAGGGAGATTATGAAAAATGCGTATATTTGAAATTTCTTTATTGTGTTCTCCGTTGTTTTGAAAAGTGTGAAGTAACACAATAACACTTCTCTACATCTTTTTCAGAAAAAGTCCCTGGAGTCCATCAACTCCAGGCTTCAGCTGGTTATGAAAAGTGGCAAATATGTGCTTGGGTACAAACAAACTCTGAAAATGATTCGTCAGGGCAAAGCCAAGTTGGTCATCCTCGCCAACAACTGTCCTGCTTTGAGGTAAGCAGATGTGGGAGAGATCTCACAATTCTGAGATGGGTTCTTCATACAATTGCAGTGTGTGCTTCATGCTCCAGAGACTTAAAACAGGGGGCTTTGCTGGCATGTTCTGGAGTGCTCTGAAATTTGTTTGGTAGTTTGCTGTGTAATGATTTCAAGTCTAGAAGTGTTGAAATGCTTCCTGGTGTTTTTCTGGCTTTCTAATTCAATGAGTTTGCACTAGAGAAAGTACTGGAAGCTTTTCACACTTAATAGCATTCACTAAGAGTGTAATGGGGCTGAATTCTTGTGTTTTTCCAAGGTAGTGTATTGGAAAATAATTTCATAGCTAGAAAAACTGATAACAGATTTAAAATATTTGAAGCACTTTGTCAAAGTTAGTTATAAATTTGGGGTCCTGGCCAATGAAACTGTTTTTTTGAGAATGTAATTTGTACTATTATAATGATGTTTTCCTCATTTAATACCTGGGCCCTTTCTGTTGCTGAGGGATATTGACAGGCTCAAGACAATGTCAATGCACAACCCAGAAATCAGATACTTGAGAAATAGCAGGACTGTTGCAGTGGGCAGCAATCCTGGTGTTAGTCGGGATCTGAAAATGCTTGGGAAACATTATTGACTGCTAGACTGTTCTAGTGGAAGTCAGAAGAAAGGGCAGCATAGATGGACTTTTTATTTTAAATTAGAACACGTGGTTGCTTTCTCAGCTGCAGCACCTGTGTCTCTCCGTTCAGCATCTGGTCACCACTGGCCATCAGCATTAACTCTTAGTTCATGCACGTTGGCACGTAGAGAAAGACCTTCCAGAGGTCTGCAAGTGCTGAATCCTCCTACCATGTAGAAATGAGCCTGAGTAGGAGCAGCCCGAAGGGTTTGTTGTTACAAACCTTCAGCAGACATCTAAGTAAAGGTTCCTGAGCCACAAGTGTGGAGTGATGCTGCCTCACAAGAAGCAGCTGTGTTTCTCTGGGTGGGAAGGAAAAGTTAAGGGTCTTAAGGGTTAACTGTGGTAGGAGTTAAAGCAGCTCTCTCTGTATTGCAGTTGGTCAGAATTTTTTGTGGTCCTGTTAACACCCAGTTTTTGATTTCAGAAAATCAGAGATCGAGTACTACGCTATGCTTGCTAAGACTGGTGTCCATCATTATAGTGGGAACAACATTGAGTTGGGCACAGCATGTGGAAAATACTACAGAGTGTGCACACTGGCCATCATTGACCCAGGTAATTCCCTCCTGCAGTGTAGGGGCCAAATGAGGAGGTGTCTGTGGATCCTCCCTTCTCCTGTGAGTAGCAGCACTGAGGAAGGAATGAGCAGGGGTGATGACACACTTCACTGCATTTTTCCATCAGGTTTAACACTTAAAATTTTCTCTGACCAAGATCCTGTTCTTTTGTGAGTCTGAGATTCCCAGAACCTGGAAGGACTGCTGCTTCTCTTGCACATAGCTCTTTTACTGCTGAGCCCTGTGAGCATTTTGTCTGCTTGTCAGTCTGTAGGGAGGTTTTGGTGTCTGGGAAGCAGCTGCATGGGAGCTGTTTCTGAACCCATAAGCTAGGACATGAGCTTGCACAACATACTGTTTACAACAGCCCTTTTGACTGTTCTTAGTCTGAGACAAAAGGTTGTGACTTGTCCTGCTTCCCAGAATAGTATATAGAAAAATAACCAATAGGCAGGTGGATATTTTTCAAGGGAATGAAAATCATGTTAAATACTTCATTTTAAAATTACATTTGTATGCAATTACTATGGTTTGGTAACATTCTTTGTCCCAGAGAGTTGCTCAGATTCCTTATATAGAATGCTAAGTAGGTGACTTCCAGAATGTTCTCTTTCCAGAATGTTTTAAGAGAAGAATCAACCCCTTGTTCTGTTTGTTGACCAGAAGGCATACACATAGGTTTAATGAATTCTGTAATAACTTTAACCAGCTGTTCTCCAAGTCACAATGATTTGAATTTCCTACTGCTTCAGGAAACTTTATTTAGCTTGCTTGTATTCAAATGGTAGCTGTAAACTTAATTGTCAAAATGTCACTTTCAGGTTTGGTTTTGGGTGGGGTGGGAGCTGTCAGTCAGTCCCAATGCTCTGTAGCTGACAATGCGAATATTCTCGCTGTCCTGATATCTCTGTGATCAGGGGAGGCTAGACATTCGCTAGAGTAAAACTATGCATTGTGTCCTCCAGGACTAGATTGCTGTTTTAGTCCTGGCTTTGTAAATGCTGGTGACAGGTGTGTAATTATTGGAAAATACTGTACTTGGATTGGAAAAACACAGTGTATCATCAATTTTATCAAAATTATTTGCTTTTTTCCTAAGCAGACTATCTGTTCTTTTAGGTTGTTTTCTTTTTCTAGAATTACTGTGGTGATTTTATGAGTAGGGGGTGTTTTTCTTACTTTTATTCCTAAAATCGTCTTCCCATGGGTCCTCTTCTAACGATGCATTTTTGTTTTACAGGTGACTCTGACATCATTAGAAGCATGCCAGAACAAACCAGTGAGAAGTAAATGCTGTAAAGGTGTTATTTCTGCAATAAAACTGGTTACAGAACTCTTTTAAAGAAAAATTTGTATTTTACTTTTGTTGGTTTTAGGGAACAAACTATATAAATGAAGATTCATTACCACTGCTGTGCTTCTTCTTCTGTTAAAAATAACCTTCACATGGCAAAAATTGCTTTTCTTTCTGTAGGCCTTGTGGATCTTAAAAGGTAAGTGAAGGAAGGCTTGATCATGGCAAGTATGGTGCCAAATCCCAACGGGCTGGGGCTCCCTTAGTGTTTGCTTTTGGAGTGCTAATGCAAAGACAAGGCGTAACATAAGGGACAGTAGCAAATTTGGGATGCTTGTGGGGAGCCCTAAAGGTTTACTTACATCAAATATTTCACACTATTTTTACCAAGTGAATCAAGTACTAATGTGCATTAGCCCCTTTGTCTTTTCCTTCCAGGAGTAAATACCTGTAAAAGGACAAACAGGATATAGCTTCTAGATGTGTAACATACACTTTCAGTAAGACGCCAGTTAACTTCACAAAGCTGTTTTTAAATGAGTAGCCTTTTTTTTAGTTTTCTGAAGATATTGGAGACAGATGAGCTGGTGTCTAAAGTCAATTGCTGAGGATGTCAGTATCTTAGAGATTTGTGCCTGTTTTGTTTGAGACCATGACTGCAGGATGTTCCTTATTACTAGGGATTGTTAATTGAGGTGGCAGTAGTTTTCTGACATGGTAAAAGCAAGCATCTAATGAAAATCAGGATGGACCTGTAACTTGCAGAATTCCAGAATATGCCAAAGCACGAGGTATCTTTCAAAGCTTGCTGTTATATATATCCATGCACACTCACCAGCTTGTCTGAGATCACTTAATCACTTAAGTTTTGCTGCAGCTACTTCTGTTATAAAGTGAATGAAGTTTGGTGTTTCCATTTGGAGATAGTCAAGAGGCAAACTCTGAGGTGTGTCAGAGCAAAGGAGGAAGTGCTGGTTTATTTACCTATTAAACCACAGATCTGGATGAGTTGCAGTCAAGGGAAGGGAGTGAGACTTGAAAACACTTCAGGTGGCCAGAATAGAAGCAGTTTGCTTGGTTTTGTTTGTGTTTTAGTGTTTGACAGGTGTGCAGCTAGCTGAATTGACCAAGTAATATTTTTAGAGTTAATATACTACTTGCATTTGGGAAAGTTAGAGAATCAGTGAATACTGACCAAGGACAGCAGGGAGAAGTTGGGTAGTCTAGACATAAGGGAAAATTTTTGAAACTTCAGGTTGTGATACCCTGGTAATCCAGCAGACTTCCCACTTTGGTAATTTAATTCCATCACAGTTTAAACACAAATGTGTAACTACATTTTTACTTCCTACTGATTCCAGTAGTAACTCTTGTTTGAAGAATCCAAGTCAAGCCTCACTTGTCTCACTTGTTCTGTGTATGTCTGTACATAGAACTATATACACACAAACTGTGCTTAAAATAGTAGGAGTGGAGGAGGAAAATACATAAAAGCTAGTCAAATTCATACCCTAAAAATGCTTCAAAACATGGAGGTTTCATTTCAAAAAATAACACCATTTTATTATTTTGCATAGCTTATTTCAGTTGTTCTGCTTAATTAGAACTTCTGCTAGTTACTAAATTGTTTATATAAACTTATCAACATTTTTTTATCTGCAATCAATGCAAGCCAACACATGGCATATAAATGCAAGGATCCAGAATATTCTTTTCAACTTCAGACACAAAGATGTTATTTTACTTTGAACTAGTTTAAGAAAATAGCTCTGACAAGTTTGTATGTATAAATATACAGTATAGTGTACACTTCAAATTCTGATCAGTATTTTAATCTGTTTTCCAAGTCTTCCATTCTCTTCGTCATTTCTTCCAGTAGATAAAAGTTAAGGAAAGAGAGCTACTGATAAAATGCATGAAAAAGTCAGCTACCTGATTGCTATGGTCCAGAAACATTCTCTTGTTTCTCCTCTTAGAATCCCAGTAGTTTCTCATACAATATTCCCCTTTATTTTCTTCTGATTTGATCAGCTGAGTTTAGAAAGCTATGTGAAGCCTCATTCCTTAACAGGCTTACCTTGACATGGAGTTCAGACTGTAGCATATTAAAAAGGCTGCTTCTACAAATTGATTGCTTTTCTCTATTTTGAAGTGAGGGTAAATATTTATCTAGTTAATGCAGTTCAAAAATGTTTCACTTAATCATGTGGAAAACTGCACATAACTGATAGTAGATTATAGGACTCTGGGGCTCTGAGACCCCAGTAAGAATGTCTGCTCCTCATGATCTGTTCCTGTCCTCAGTTGTGACAGTGGTTTCCAGACAAATGTGCGAATAGAGCTCAACAAACTCCATGGGATCTAGGGCTGGTTCCAGTTACAGTAAGAAGCTGTAGCAATGCAAAGTAGTGTGCAGCATCCCTTTCCTGATAAGCATTTCTAGTTGGCAGGAATGCTGTCTCCTGCAGGAAGATGTTGGACCAGTACTGTTTACTTCCGCCCATCTCTCTGAGTGCCATGGAAAGGCTGCAGCCAGGGGAAGCTGAGGTGAAGAGGATGCCTAGCAACAAGCGAGATCTGAAGGCACTGAGATCTACCTCAGAAGGATGAATTTGCTGCACCCCACTCCTTGCTTGTTTGACTAGAGGCTTGATTTCAACATTTTAATGTCTTACACAAGGGAAAATGGCGAACTGGGCATATAAATTGGAATCTTTGACCCATTGCTGTTAGGAGTTTTTCAGGGCAGACAGGCAAATATAATTTGGCCTCTTGAGTTTGGCCAGAACAGCCACATGTACTGTCCCACTCACTGTCAGCAGGAAAATCTCTTGCTAGTAAGGAGCTGCTAGTAAGTATCCTGCTTCTGTGGGTGTTCAGTCTGCCTGGACATTGGGTTTGGTAATTTCTCATTTCTCTGCTGTGGCAAGGTTACTCTGCATAGGAGCACCCATGTGAACTGCATTTTCTTCAACAGCCATGTTTCTCAAGTTCCCAGGCAAAGTTGAAACAGTGAAACTGCACTCAATTTACGGACAGAAGTTAATGTAGCTGGACACAAACCAGTTTGGACTGGTCCCTCTGAATTTGTATTGGGTAACTGGAGTTACTTTTGTAGCCAGTTCTCCCCCACCCCCCAGATCTCTGGATGAGGACTAGCCAGCAGTCTGCAGTTACCAAGGACTAGTGCAGCACCTCATACCTGAGCTTGTTCTTGAGATGAGGCAGAGAAATTAGGTTTGTAATAAAGAGGAAACTGGATAGTTCATACTCTTCAAAGCAGTGGCTGCACAGTGCTCTGAGGAAGTGCTTAGCACTGTTCCTATCAAAATTCCTAGTTTTTGGTTCAGTGTTGACAGGTTTTCCATCACCTTGAACCATTGGAGTAAAGATCACAGGGTTGCCTGCTCAAATGGTAAAGCAGAAAAGCACATGTTGCTAAGCTTCTAAGCTTAGTTACTAAGTTCTTTGATTAAGCTCAGAGCTCCTCTCAGCCCAGCTGCAGGAGATTGTGGTAAAGAGCTTCTGAAGGGGCAAGAATTGGTCTCCTTTCTTGTCAGCATGCAGGTTGGAATGCTGCATGTCATGTAACACTTAAGGATGTGGGAAATTACCTAGAAATTTTTCCCCAAAGTTGTTGGAAGAAGTCCTGTCAGAGCAGTATGTGTGTTGGTGAGCATTTGAAGCACCTAGGAATAACCTTACATGATGGCTTTCTCCTCCTTTATGAAATCTGCTTTGCATGGAGTAATTTAATCAAGTGATTAGAACATAATTCCTAAAGTGTCTGCCCTGTTCTGCATCAGGTTAGCAGCCACCGAGGGCTCTGCTTGCCTCCCTCTGGACTGACAGTTCAGTCTGAAGCTGTTCCTGTGTAGGAAGCTCAGAGTGATGAGCTTTGGGACCACTGCACTCCTCTGTGCAGAGAGTAAGTGCTTACTGCTCTTGCACACAGTTACACAACTCAAGTAGAAGATGTGATGTCTTGTTAGCACTTATTTGATCAGAGGCAGCTTTCATGAAGAAGACAGGAATTTGCTCATAAATAGTGCATGATGAGTTGTATTGCCAGTTGGTTGCTGTTTCCTGAGATGTGGATATTGCAGGCAGGGTAAAGGCTGCTGCCCTAGCAGCTCCCTTGAAGTGGACTGAGTGGCAGAAGCTAGTGATCTGCCCTTTGCTAACTTTTATCTGCATTTCTTTTAATGCAAGATTAACCAAACCTGAGTCCTCTGATTTCCTCCTTATCTAGAGTATGGTTTTAAATGACTCACTGCATATGTGCCTCAGCAAGGAGTTCAGCAGGGAAACATCTCCTGTACCCCTGTAGCCAGTAAATGCTATTTCAGTAGCATCTGAAGAAGTAACCCAAAGCAAAGCATGTTAGTCTTGAATTTGACCAGTTGTTTCTTTGCTGTTCCTGAAGGTGTTTACTGTAAGGGGTTATTAAAATTTAAGATCCTTGTTAATATTTTGGTTCCTTCTATGAAGGAGAAGCAGATTAAAAGTTAAAGGCCTTGCTTCTTGGCAACTGTTACATAATTTAGATTTTCATAACAATAAACTGTTTATAGCTATGGGGGCAGTTTAGACTTGATCCAAAAACTTGTAGTTTGTTTTAACCTGCCTTTCTTATCTTACCTGTAAGAAGCAGTTACTCAGAAAGGATATATCGCTGGGTGAGTTTTCTTACTTCACTGGTTGCATAGTTCTGGAATGTCACAAGGTTTTCACATTTGCACTGGTCGTTGTCTTTTGAAGCTTTTGCTGAAAAACAGAAACACTTAAGTATAGGCTAAATGCTGAATAAATTGAATAGGATGGGGAGGAAATGACAAGGCATTATAAATGCAGAGCAGGTTTATTACAGCTGCCTGTTCTCAAAACAGGTCAACATCCCAAGGAACACCCTGAGGCAGATTCTGTTGGTACTGGAAAACAGTACACAATGTGTAGTCCTCCATGTTAAAAGAACAGTCTGGGTTGTTCTAAACAAAGGAGCCCGATTACCTGTTGTTGAGTGGATGGGACTGTCTTCAAAAAGATACTTGTGGTGTACTGCAAGATGTGGACAGTCAATGACATCTGTGATGGCTATTGTGGTTGATTCAGGTCCTGCAGGAAACCCCCCCAACACTCTAAAAATCAGACCCACTAAATTATAATTTTATTTTTTCTACTTGCATGCACTGAGATCTCCTTAATTAGTAAGTAATCTCACTAATTGCAGTGAGGATCATTCAAGGAAAGGATTAGGGATACAAAGCTATGAAGGAACCAGGCTGTTAGGTATTTACTGTATGCATTATATAAGTTGTGGGTTGCAGAACTGAAAGGGAATTGTGAAGGTTCCTGTGAAAAACAGAAGTGATTGAAAGCTGAACATGCTTTAAGTGTGAAGACCAGTGTTGAAATACAAGCTTCCCCATGAAGTATTTCATTCAGATGATGTAAGAAGCATGCAGCCATGCTTTTGTTATAGTGAATCTCCATTTTTCACATTGCAGGGTGACCCAGAGGGGCAAGGAGGCAGGGACATAGGATAAACCATTTTAGCTGAATTGTGAGAGTTCTCTACAGAAGGCAGCATGAAAAGGCAGCAGGAGAGGACACTTGAGTTAAAACAGCCAACCTGAAGGCTGTGGACCCGTCCTATGAAGCCTCCCAGATGATGCATCCTGCTGGTGAGGTGACTCTCTCAAGGCTGGTAGGTAAAATTTCCAAAGGAAATGATATCACAAAAGAGCAATAAAAATGTTCACATTCCCTAGAATTGATGTTTCTTGTCAGTAGCTTGATATTTGTCTCTCATAACCCACAGAGAATGCCTCATACCTGTGCAATTTAGAAGAGGTCCACTGTTGAAACTCCACAGTTTGCCCTTTAACTCAGACTATCAGAATAACTCCTCCAAAACCAAAGTGATAATTTAATAATAGTGAAGCAATCTGAAATGACAGCAATCTACTTTGTGTTCTACAGTGAAAATTCTTTCATCTTTCATTATCATCCATCATCCTTTGGGATGAAGTGAATAAGAACATTGCTTGGAGAAAGGAAAAGTTTCTTCCTGTCCTTCAGTTTTCTTCTTCATAAAGGGAAACATTGATCAGGGAGTTGAGAGTTTTTAGGTGAGAAGGGTGCAGCAGAGTCTATTTGATACACTACAGTTATAGGCAAAAAATACACGTTTTTAATTAATGAAGCACAGCCTTTAAAATGTCAGGATTTATTTCAGAGTCCACACCCCGATCTTTTTAGTCAAGAGATGGAAAGAAAACAGAGACCTGTTGGGAGGTAGAACGGCAGCCGCTGTGTGCCCTGCCCCTTTCTTGCCGCCAGAGGGCAGTGTGGAGGCGGCTGCGGTTCCTTAGGCATGGGTCCTTCCCTAGGAAATGAATGCTTCACCTTCCACTGACTCCGGAGCCCTTCATGGGCCCACGTGAGCTGAGGAGCAGGTATTTACAACTGCACGTGATCGATGATGCCGGGGTGGTGGAGCATCTGGGACACAGCCCCTCCTCTGGAACCCAGAGCTCCTTTCCTGAAAGTGAATGCATGGGGGTAAAAGGTGTAGGTGCAAACTCGCCCGATCTCCATGAAGATGCAGTAGGGAGGTGGAAGATGCTTCTGTGACATCCAGGTTTGCTATAACTACTGAGGTCCCTGCTGGTTTAGTCAGTTTTGACAGATGCGTAATAATATACAGCTGTGCTAAGTTGCACTGGGAAGGAGATGAGGCCCTTTTGAGTGGAGGTTGGAATTACTGAGCATGAATATCAGGGAAGAACAGATGAGTGGTTGAATAAGGAGACCAGAGATCAGGCAGCAGAACTACAATATTTATATAGAGAGCTATAGATATCTCAGTCTGCATGGGAACCAGCTGCTGGAAGAAAATCAGATTTTGGAGAAGAGTTCAGGGCAGAGAGGTGTGGGATGAGATCACAAGGGAATGAAACAAATGAGAAGGAGAATCTAGCTGAAGAATGATCAAATGGGAACAAGGATGGTGAAGATTTCTGTTGTAGGAACAATGGAGGAGATAAGATGAGTGTTTGGGTAATGTCTTGCTGTAGAAGTTGTTCAGGAGCAGCAAGCTAATGATGGGCTTGTTTAGGAAGGGCAGAGGAGCTGACCTGAAATGTTTGAGCTTTGGACACTGGGCTGGTGTGGACACGTAATTAGGGACAGAAAAATGACAGATGCACTGGTAGAGATGTGGCAGGAGGTCTCCAGTTTGGAATAGGAATTGGGCATTTATGAAACTCCTCTTCAGGCTTGAAGAGTAGTTGGGGCTCTAAGATTTCTGATCTCATTGCCTCTGTGAAGCTGAATAAACACACAAGTAGTGACAGAGGCTGATCATCCTGAATCCCTTGGTGAAGTCAGTGCAATGAATAAATTTGTTGGGGAACAATGCTGAAGTTGGATATTGGTTTTTAGTGTTCTGTTTTGTAAAAAAACACAAGTAATTTGTTAGGAGGAGCCTGTGAGAGTGTCATCAAAAGCAGTGTCTGAATATTTGCTGAACTGATAACAATCCACAATTTGGAAGGAGAACAGAATGTTAACCAGCTGGCTGCTGAGTACTGTCATCTGATCAGAGCTGGGGTCTTGTGACAAAAATAGTATATGCCCATGTAATTAAAAGCTCCCACAATGCACATGCCCAGGGCTGAAGCTGCAATCATATTGAGTGAGTATTATGTATGACATTGCTGGAGCCTCGTTAGTGCTTCCAGTCAGATGAGAAATTAACATTAACCAAGGCAGTGAATGGGAACCTTCCGACTGAATTCCTTTTAATAAGAGGCAAGAGAGGAAAAAAAACCCTCCTTTTTTTGCCTTTACTACTAGTCATCAAGAATAATTAATAGTAATCAGCAGCTATTTTACAAGGCAGATGCTTTCTTGCAGAATAAAAGAAAAAAGCCTAACCCTCAAAAAAACATTTGGAGAACTTCTACTTTAGTTGGAAACATGCAGTGCATCCACAGCTGGGATTAGGGATAAGAGGCTCTGTCAGTGGAGCCCATGAGGACAGGATCTCCTACTGTCCTCCCAAGGTGGAGTCTCAGAAGACCTCAGCTAAGGACCAAAGCTGACATAAAGATAAAAGTCATTGCTATTGCAAAGGAGGAGAAAAACTGCACTGTAGACAACAGAAGGAATTAAAAAAAGAACTTTTAGATTGTGTAACAGGTTTAACAGGTTTAGAGACAGAATTTCTGGTGGAGTGAGTTGATGAGCAATAGGTAGTTCTGGAGTGTCCAGAAAAACAAGGCTGGGTCAGTCCTCAGTCACAGGTGTGAGGCATTCATTACCTGTTGTTGAGAGAAGCTGAAGCACCAGTGCTGCCCAGTTACTGGAGATGTAGACAAGAAACTGCCACAAAGGGGCAGGATTTACTTATTTTTTCATATTGTAAATAATGTAGCTAAAAGGAAAAAACATTGTGGTTGCTAACCGCTCTTGTGGGTTACCTGAAGGATGCATTTCCGTCCCTTAGCTCTGGGGTTTGCTGGTCACTGAGAGTTACTATACTGGGGTTTGCTAATGAGTGGGAATTATTGTTCTGGCTGCCAGATAGTTTTGGGTTTGGCTTCTCCAAAAGCTTTTAAGATGACATGCTGTCATTGGAAGATTGTCTGCCTAATAAGGTTAATTGAACTGACTTGGTTTTATGTCATCACAGTATTTAGTGTTTCAGAAAGACGAAACTAGGACTTCTTAGGACAGAAGGACAAAGAGCATGCAAGCTAAGAAACATCCTCAAAGCCTTTTTTACAGATTCTTCCTTGAGATCTCTATAAAGAAATGTCCTGCAGCTAATTTTATACAATAATGTAAAAGAAAAAAGAAAGGGGGCACAATCTGTTTGCATTTAATTCCAAGAAAAACAACCAGATAAAATCTAGTGAAAATTAAATAATCTTGCACAATTCTAGTCTTATGACTAACATCATTCCATGTGTTGTTTCTGAATTTTGCTTCAGGTACCAGTTTGAATGTGTGAAAAAATACTGAGTCTTGGAAACGTGTGAGTGGGAAAGATATGCTGTCCTCTCTCTGGCTCCATAGCTTTCATCTCAGCTCAGATTCCCCCTTCCCCTGCAAAACCTCATCTGGGAATGTTTATATAAAAGCTGTTTGTTCCAGACTGAAGAAGGGTGCTTTCTGAAACAAACCTTCCACATTTGTGTAGCAAAACTCAGAGTTTATGCATAACTGAAATCCACTCTTTGTAGCTGTGAATGTATGTTCAATGAACTATTTTTAGTCTATAAATACACCCAACAGCTCTTGATGATTTATTTTGCTGTGGTTAAGAGTTTTTGCTGCTGGTCTTAGGATTTTTTTAAAATTCTCATTAAGGTATTACAAATCCCTGATTATTTTCCCACATTCCTAATGAAATAGATCATGTTTATTTGGTGGTGTGGGGTTCATTGCATGGCTGACTTAACCAGAGAAATAGAAAAGAGAAGAAGCGATTGATTCTTCTAGGCATAGAATTGTACATCTTATGCAACCTTCATGAAAATAAAGGGAAGATAATTACTGATACATTTACCCAGTGATGGATTAACAGTATATATTCTTCATGTATTAAAGAGTAGAAAAATCCAAAAAGAAAAACACCTGAAAACATTCACTTCTATAAGGAAAATTGAATTTTGTTACCTTCACAGATTTGGGCTCTTAGCTCTTCACTTATGTCCTCCAGAGCTGTGAAATCCTCAGCATAGAAGAGATGTTTATATGATGGCTCAGAAGCAATTTCCAGTAGTTCTTCCTCAATTGCTTTTCCTATTCCAATGGCATAGATGATTATACCTGGATTCAAAAGAAATTGCACATACTTATTATTTCAGCAGTTCTAACTCTAAGCACTTGTTCGTCCATGAAAGGAAAATAAGACAGAAAGGGAGAGCCCAAGAAATGAAAATTATATGTAACTTTAAAATCAGTGAAGAGGCTTAATATGCTTTAATTACTGGGAGATTTGCAGAACCTCTCGTTTGCTGTAATTTGACATACAGTTTTTGTGTTAGAGATGACACTAGCTAGGCCACTACTGATAGCAAATGGTCCCAGAAAGAGTATTACAAACAATCCAAGAGAATCACACAGCTCAGCCTCACAATTGCACTGCAAGTCCCTGGTTTGTGTGTGTCTGTAGGGCATATGCAATGCAGGGTTGATGGGAAAACCTGTTTCATATTAGCAAATGGGGCAGAATCCTGAAAGATGGCAGTAATTTTTCAGAAAAATACCTAAGTGCTTCATTGAAATCCTCAGAGCACAGTGAGACTTGATTCTTGCTCTCTGAGGGGCACTAACAGGATGGAAGGCCCATGCAACAGGGTAGGAATGGGAAAACAAGAAATTTATGGAGCTAGGAAAGAAAAAGCCTTACAACAGGGATGCTCAGGACAAGTATTTCCACAGCAGAGGTGCTAGGGAGAAGGTAAGTAAGGATGTGTAGTTTTCTGGAAGCAGGAAAGGAGGGAGTGATTGAGAGCCCTCTCACCAGATAGATTTTAAACAAGCAATAACTACAAAACATAGAGATCTTCAATAATCTCTTTTTCAGCAGTTATGTTTTTATGTTTTTATGCTCATGAGCATATGATCTGATGGAACATTTATCTTTATATCAGTTCTGGCTTAGAAAGCGTCCTCAAGTACTGATTTTGTGATTTATAGTACAGCTATGAGCTTCATAGCTCTTACATGGTTCAAGAGAAGAAGCTGCCTTCTCTGGTTGGTTTCAGATAAAACTTGAGATGAGGAGGTTTGATATCTTTATTTAACATGAGGTGATAACTGCTGCACACTCACTGAATTGCAACTTTTAACCTTTTTGCTGAAGAATGATGGGCCTGATAACACCACAAAATATGCATTTTCCAAGTTTTTAACTTTTAATGTATCTCCTTACTTTTCTTCATGAATCTGCCTACTACTGCACTTTATCCAGGAAAGGAAATTGTCCACCAGAAGTTAATTCAATTTAATGAATGCACCAGTTATTGCTGAAGTTATTGCTATTTAAAGACTTGGGGATATCAGTGATAAAGTATTCAAGGTCCATTTCATATTGAGCATTACTCTATTGGTTATATTGCAATTACACAGGGAGTGGGTTTGGTTTGTAGCATTGCAGAGTCAGTGTAAGCAGTCCAGAGCTGAGGTTTCATTCAGCAAGTAAGGAAGTTGTTTTATACTTCTTTCCTTCTATAAATCCTCCATGTAGTTTCATCTCACTAGCAAGCCTGTAAATGTTTGGGGGTTTTAAAGTTATTTTAAAATCACTTTATCTTTCATTGGAATGCCACTCTTGCTAGCACGTGCCCTTCTCATATCCTTGGGTGTTTTCCCCTTTTCTCCTTATAGAGAGGTACTGATCCTGATCAATGCTCTACTAATCATGTATCAAATTCTGATTAATATGTCAAATCAAAAAAAACAGCACAGAAAAAAAGATGTGCAAAATCTTTTGAAATCTGGCTATTTTCTCTGTGTTGTGGCCTATCAGCCATGGTTCTTAAAGCAGTTTCTCATAAAATTAAAAAAAATGTTTAGCAAAGAAAAAAGAGATTGTTTATTTTCTTGACAAGTTTTGAAAATTTTCAGTTCACTCTGCTAAACAGATGAAAAGATTCTGATTCGTGGTACAGGTGTTCTAAAGGATGGATGTCTGCCCAAACAAATTAGAAATTAAAAATCACCAGTTTTCAGTCACATTTCAGCATACAGGCATGTAGAAACAGTAAGATAGACAGCACTACAGTTATATTCTTTCCAAAAGAATCATCTTCCTTCCAGAACACCATTAGTGCTATAAAACTGGTTACAAATAAAGAATATACCCTATAAACATAAATATAGCCAATTATTACTGTAATATTTCTCACAAGAATGGATTGCTGTATTTTGAAGAGACAGCTTGGGGTTTACTTTCTTGTTTTCCTAGAATTTTTGATTAAGTTCCCAGTGTTCCCATATCTCTGTATCTAATGTCTACCCTTAGAGGATACACTCAGGGCCTGCCAGGTGGGTGGCACCACTACCTGTGGTGAGGCATTCCCCAAGAGTCCTGCTGTGGGGATGATGCACATGCCTGGCAGCACAGGCCCTTGTGAACACAAAGGTCTGATGTGCAGGACAGTGGCCACTGTCACTGCACTGGCCACACTGCTTTGGCAAACACTCTCTTAATCAGCACATCCAAACTGTTACTACATCTTATTCCTATCCATATTTGCCTTTTAGAATGAGACACCAAAAACATCCCCACTTACCACGTTGCTTTGCTCTGGTAGCCCACTCAGACACTTCATCCTGGGCCCGTCCATCTGTAAACACAATGGAGATTCGAGGCACATTTGCTGACAACGGTCTTGCTCCTTCTGCCTCTGTGAAGCTTCTCTCGGACATTTGCCTCAGTGCCAGTCCTGTCATGGAACCTCTGCCCATGTATTTCATTTGTGACACAGCTTTTTTCATGTCTTTGGCTGAGCTGAACTGCCTTAATGTAAACTCTGTACGAACCTCAGTGGAATACTGAAGCAAACCAACTCGAGCAGCTTTGGGTGAAATCTCAAGTGTATCCAAGATTCCTGAGACAAATTGTTTTACAATTTCAAAATTATCCTCTCCAAGACTTTTTGATCCATCAATCACAAACACCAGGTCAATTGGGCCTTCAGTGCATCCTGTGAAAAGAGCAACAGAGTGTACAGATCAAGAAAAAAAGTCCACAAGACTGGGAAAGGGATCCGGATACCCTGGCAAAAAAATTCAGGGATCATCCTAAGTACCCTGTTCCTGGCTCGTCCTCCTGTCACAATGTGTCTGAAGATGTTGTGTACGGTCTGTCTCAAAAGCTAAGAGTGGGCCAATGACTGAGAATTTAACAAAATTATAACCACAGCAAATATTTACTGAGATATATTCTGCTTTGCAGAATACTACATCTGTTAAAAATGGAGCAAAAATCAGCAAATGTTTAGAATTACTCTTCAGTGGAGAGAACTGAAAAGCATAGCTAGCACACAGACAGAGTTGCCATCATTTTCTTCCAGAGATAAGCTGTATGCTAACCTTGCATTTAAAATTTGTCAAATTTGTCAAATTTGTCAGCACTGAGAGACATGGAAGAGAATCACTGAACCTGCATTAGTGTTGCAGGCATTATAAAATACTTTTAAAACTATTTAATTATTAAGAGAATCAGAATTGGCAAGATAAGGTTTTTTTTGCTTGTAAGTGTCTACCAGTTTTGTAATTAGAAGACTTATGTCTTCTAATTGCTGCTGTATTTCTGGTTGACCCATTAGAGCTGGGAGTTTGTCAGAAGACAGGCAAATTTGTAAAATTTGTATTTCTCATACTTTTAGGCAAATGCACATGCAAAAATTAAAGGAGTTTGTAGGGCATCAACAACAAGATTAGGGATTTTAGAGATTGGAGAATGTCTTCCAAGCTGCAGATGGCTTCTGCCCGGTAGGTTGTTTTGTTTTGTTTTAAATTCTGGAAAGGAATTGCCTTCAGCAGGCAGAGATTAGTGTGCTTTGTGCAAAGGCTACCTGCAGGACTCCTACTGGAGCTAGTTCCTATCGGATCAATGTAGCTTCCAGGGAAAATATGCCACACTAAGGAATGTAAGATTTGCTTCTTAGTCTGGACCAAATAAACTTTGACCTCCACTCATCTCTCATCTTTGTACAGGCAGAATGCTGTAAGCACTACACAAAAGAGAATTATTCAGCAGAAATTATTCCGCAGAAATTACTGGAGATGTTTGTTACCAAGCCAAAGTACGAATAACAGATTTTCAGCTTTAAAGCCTGGACTTCTCTTCTTAAGAAATATCTATTTTAATACTGCTCAAGATTTTCTTCCTTCAGTCATCTGAGAAAAAGACACCTCACATGTAATAAGGTGATGAAAATGCACTTATATATATATATCAGAACAACCTCAATACCACTGCATAAGTCAAGAAAGGGCAGCATGGTGCATGGTGTCAGTTAAGATTGAGAACAGATAGAACTTGTTACCATTTTAATCACAGTCTCCTCAACTAAGGCATCCATTTTTGGCAGAACAAATGTTTTTACTGAATTCCAGTAGAATTTCTCCTCCAAATATTAAGAGATGATGAGATAAATACATGTTATGTTGGAAGATAAGCAAATAAAATTAATGAGATTTTAAAATATAGTACATAAAGATAAAAGACCCACAGTATATGAACCTGATTAAAATGCACATTCCTTCATAATAAGATTCCCTTTTGGCTTTTCCCTGATGTTTCAAAAGAATTATTATTGTACTAAAACAACTCTTCCAATCTGATAGATTTTTGTTTAGGAGAGCATCAAGTTAATTGTTTGAGACATTTTCTGCCACACACATATGCCCTGGGCTTTCAAATATTATATTGTGTTTGAAATGAGAGGTTGTGGCAGTGTTCAAAGCCAAGCTGTATTTGGCTTGGAGACACCTGGTCTAGTAGAAGGTGTCCTTGCCATCGGCAGGGAGATTGAACTAAGTGATCTTTAATAAGGTTCCTCCAACCCAGACCATTCTATGATTCTATAATTTTTTTGAAGGGAAGTAAATTAATTTTAGAAATAAAAGAAACAAATGTTTTCTAAATAAAATATACTTACTTCTGCATGTTTTCTGATCCTCTTTTAGTACATATCCCTCCTGGCATTTGCAGATATAGGAATCGCCATTATTAACACAAGCATATTCACAACCATGGTCAACTGATTTACAGACATCTTTACCTAGGAAAAATTGAAGTATTTATCTGTATTCTATTTAACATTTTATAAATCCAAAGACCCCAAACATGATATCTGAAGAACATATGACAAAGGAGTACAATATCTTTGCTCATTTATGTAGCAATGCCAGAGAAGAGGGGCTGACAGACATAATGAGTTACTTACTTCGACATGTTCTCCCATCTTGTCGCAGGACAAAGCCCTCGTGGCACTGACAGCTGTATGAGTTGTTATTATTAATGCACACATGTTCACAGCCATGGTCAATGGATTTACACAGGTCTTTATCTGAGAATTGTTAAGAGAATCCCCTTATTAGACCATTTTTCAAATACAAAACTGTCATGAACAAGCATTGAATGAAAGTAAGTGTGTTATTTCTTTTAAGACTGAAAAACATACTCCCCATAGAAGTTTCAGCTACTCACTCCTGCATGTTTTCCTGTCTCGCCTCAATATAAATCCCTTGTGACACTGACACATGTATGAATCGCCAGTTGGAACACAGACATGTTCACAACCATGGGTGACTGTTGTGCAGACATTTTTACCTTGGAATAATGGAAATTGTATTTAGCACACTTAGCTAAGTAAATAAATTTCACAAAATATAAAAAATTTGGCTATAATTTTCTATGAAGGAACTCACTTATATTAAGCTGATTCTATAATAAAGACACAAATGACAGACTACTGTTGCATAGTGTGTTTCATTAACAGATCAGGACGTACAAAACAAGATTAACTCACTCCTGCAAGTTTTTCCATCTTCCCTCAGTATGAAGTCTTCATGACACTTGCAGACATAGGAATCACCAGTATTAACACAAATATGCTCACAGCTGTGGTCGACTGAGTTGCAAACATCTTTATCTGAGAAAAGTGGATGGGGTTTGTGAGATGAGGCTTGCTAGGGAGAGACAGAATCTTTTTTAAACCAGCCCAAATAGTTGGAAATCACAAACACACATGTGTGCACTCACATCCACAACACCTGAAGGCCTCAAATAAAAACATACTTTTATAGCTCAGGTTACTCACATCTACATGTCTTTCCATCTTCCTTCAGTATGAATTCTTCATGACACTGGCAGATGTAGGAATCCTCAGTATTCACACAAACTTGTTCACAGCCATGGTCAACTGAGTTGCAAATGTCCTTGTCTGCAAACAGGAGAGTTGGTAGTCAGCACACATCAGCAGAGGCCTTCATTATTGTATGTGTAACTCATCCAATTAAGTTCCTGTGCTGCTTACTTCTGCAGGTTTTCCCATCTTCTCTCAGTAGGAACCCATCATGGCATTTGCAGGTATATGAATCACCAGAATTAACACAAACGTGTTCACAGCCATGGTTGACTGATTTGCAAAGATCTTTATCTGAAAACAGATGACAGCTTTTGCTGGTTAGCCCATTTCTACACAAGCACAAGCTGCAGATAAAGAGTTTGTTGATAAATATCAGACTACTTACTTCTGCAAGTTTTTCCATCTTCTCTTAGCTGGAATCCCTCCTGGCACTTACAAACAAATGAATCACCAGCACTAGCACACACATGTTCACAGCCATGGTTGACTGATTTGCAAATATCCTTGCCTGGAAATAGTTAGATAATATTTACGTGGCTTGTTAGTTACTTTTTTTTTTTAATAAATACAACAACTGGGGGATCAATCCCATGAGCAGAAAAAGAGGGAAGGTTGCAAACTGAAAGCAAATCTCTCACTAGTTAAATGATGGACATCTTAGCTTACATTAATTATCTATTCTTGATTATCATCTGACCAGAACTTCATGGTTTGGATGACCTCCAACTGAAAAGAAACCATTTTAGGATTAATCTGACTAGATTAAGGAGGACGAGTTTACATTAAGAGCGCTAAGAGTGAAATGAGGGAATAATTTACTACAGTCATTTAGCATAAATGCATGCTGGTAAAAAAAAAAACTAAGAAAAACACCACAGGACATGATTTAACCATAAGTCTTGACATCCTTATATCAGTGCCAAGAGTCTGCATAAACAAAACCTGAAAAAACAGGAACTACTTATATAAGACAATAAACAAAATCTAACCGGATAGCTGAAAATTGATGTGAGGACTTGTATGACTGCAATGTTAAACCACTTGGTTAAAACCTCTTCAAAAAGGATAGATGGGGAGAAAGTGCAGAAGGAAGTGGAGCCATCTATCAGCATTCCCTTTTTCTTCTTCATGCCACACAAAAGAAATATCAGTTTATAATGGAAAACTACCTTTACACAAAAAGTGGCCACCTGAGAGCCAAGTTCAATTTGACTCCTGAGGTTTGTGTTTTCAGAAGAACTTCAACCTGAGCCAAATTTCTTGGGGGTCTCCTACTACCAAAAGAAAAATTCCAAAAGCTATACACAAGACAATATTCTAATTCAAAGATAATTATATTTAAGACATGGCAATCTAAACTAGATCTGGTAATAATGGACAAGGGAGAAATTACAACATAAGTAAAAATTAGCATCTGCTTATACACAGCTGTGCACAACTCAGAAACACTTCTTTATAAACAGAATAACATACAAACCAGCAGCAGACATGGCTATTACTTAGAAGGATAAATTTTACACAGCTGAAAGAAAGTATGAGCCAGACTATTTTGGGATGCAAGAGGGAAATAATAACAATAATAAAACCCATCAATTATTGCCCTATTTAAGATTATTTTACTAGACACCCCCAAAAATGTAGTCTCATAATCTAAAAAGAATGCCAGGGTAGTTAAAAAATCTAGAAATTGAAGTTGAAAAGAGCTATAAGATTTGAAAAATTACTGAAAGAAAGGAACATTCACAGTATTTACTGAATGGGAAAATATTACGAATTTGAAAACACTGAAATAATAAGATGAAGGACAAGGGGTGAATGGCCAACCAAATAAAAGGTAATATGAGTATATTATTTAGATACTATTAGGAACAAAAAGCATTTTAACAATGTATTATTAATTAATGGACAGAAAAGTAGAACTGCCAATCTTCATGCAGAAATATTAAACATTTTGGTGTATTCAGATCTGAACCTATGAAACAAGATTACTGATGATCTTGTTGGAGTGAAGAGTTTCACACTGTGTGAAGTAGGTCACACAACACAGCATCGACTGAACACACACACACACACACACACACACATTTTTATATAAGAAACTCCAGATAACTTGCAGCAGAGAGTTGCAAAAGAGGTTTCTGAAGAATATCTTGGATGCTTAATGTTAATTTTCAGTAACTCCTAGAACTCTCAGGAAGCCCCAAACACTGAGTTGTCTCCATTCCCAGTGTATGTATACACACTGAAAAAAGTAGTATGGTTGCCTATAGTTTAAAAAGATGAGTAGTTCACTGTAAGCCAGCCAGATTAACATTTATCTGAATTAAAATAATGCAACAGATAATGTGGAACTTGAGTCAGAGTAAAATCAAAGAAAGAGGACTAAGATCAATCAATTTGGTGTTATGGAAAAATTAATCCTGGAAAAACTAAATAAATGTCTTTCTTAATTGATGATGAGTCTGGTTTTTAAAGTTTATGCTCTTCATACAATGGAGCATTCAAAATGGCAGTCTTGGTATTATTTTGATTAAAGAAACAGACTACAGAATCAACATTATATGGATTAACACTGGTTAGAAAGGGCTTCAGAACCAATTCTAGATGGGCAACTATCAAGTAACTTTCTTTCTAAGAATTTGCTTTGCTTCTCTACTACTTAATATTTTTATGGACAGCCCAGAATAAGACACAAAATAATCACTAATAAAGTTTGTAGATTACTCCACTTCTGAGAGAATAGCAAACAAATATAAAGCAGTTGCTGATATAGGGTAACATGAATCTTTTTGGATAACAGCAAATCATATGTATTTTAAAACCACCAGAATTAAGAATATACATTTAGAAACAAAGAATGAAGGCTGTACTTACAGCCTTAAGGACATGGGACACCTGTAATACTGAGAATCTTAAATAACTTTTGTTGCAGACATCTTTTGTGAAAAATCCTTCCTTTAGGATTTTTCCCTTCTGAGAAACTGAGAAACCTCAGAGACAAGATGTAAACAATGATTATCTGCTGCTGTGGAATGCAACAGGTATATCTGTGATTGGCTTTCTATAGGTGTTTAGATTTCTTGACCAGTCATGGCAGAGCTGGCTCTCGTTCTCTGTCAGAGCCAGCTCCTTTGTTATCATTCTTTCTATTCTATTCTTAGCTAACCTTCTGAGAACTTCTTCCTTCTATCTCTTTGTAGTATAGTTATAATGTAATATATATATAATATAATAAATCAAGCCTTCTAATTATGGAGTTAAGATTCTTGTCTCCTCTTCATCCTCAAAACCCTGTTCCCTAAGGAACAATAAACTTTTGATCATGGTAGATAACTAATTGAACATAAGTACTAGCAGAATATTTTGGTCAAAGATTAACACTGTCTTTTGTAAAAAAAAAAAAGATTAAACAAAAGATAAATGATTTTTAAAAATTATGGGTAGATTCAAATAAGAATTAGATGGGTTATTGTTCCTCTGCCCTGGACCCTGCTGAGCCTCCTATTAGAAGACTTTCTTTCACTGTGGTGCATCCACAAGGATGCTGATAAACAGCAGAGGTTTTAGGGGAACAAGAAGAGAGTTATAAAAAGATTAGAAGACATAAAAAGCCTGAAGGAATTTCATTTGCTTATAATTTACAAAAAGAAAAAACATGCTAAGAGGTTACAGAACAAGTTAAGTCATGATCTGCATGAATACAGACAGAAGAACACAGTACAGTAAAATGTAGCAACATCCTATGCTCAAGATTAAAACTCAATATACTTAATTTGGAAATGAAGTTCACATTTTAAAACCTACATTCAAACCTTAAAATTGGCTGATTTTTCTGAAATGTAACTTTAGTTCAAACAATCCTTAATTCATACAAGTCTTATGATCTATAGAGAAAAAAATTCCATTCTGGCTAGTATGAACCAGTGAATAATATTCTAACAAGACAAAAAATACATTTCTTCTTTTATTAATAAACTACTTACTTTGGCATGTTTTCCCATCTTGCCTTAGTACAAATCCATCATGGCATTGGCAAGTGTATGAATCATCATTATTAACACAAAGATGTTCACAGCCATGACTGACTGATTTGCAGATGTCTTTATCTAGAAATAATTTAGATTTTATTTACTACAGTTTGGTGAGTAAGAACTCTTTCAAAACTTTAAAGACTAACAGTAGTAAATTCCTAGTAAACAAAGAATTTATTCTCCTTTTTGCAAGGAAAAATCTCCTATAAAAAGAACTGCCTCTAAATAATACGTTTTTTCTGTAAATGTCTGAATATAATAAATATAGTAACATTAAAATAACTTACTTTTACATGTTTTCTTATCATCCCTCAATACAAAACCCTCGTAGCACTGGCAAAGGTATGAACTATCAGTATTCACACAAATATGTTCACAGCCATGGTCAACAGAATTGCAAACATCTTTATCTGTTAAAAAATAAGATTTCCATATTTAAAATATATCTACAAATGCACAGATTATAAAGAAAATCTACTAAAGAGAAAGATACTTACTTCTGCATGTTCTTCCATCTTCCCTTAGTGCAAATCCTTCATAACACTGGCAGATGTAGGACTCATCAGCATTAACACAAACATGTTCACAGCCATGGTGAACTGAACTGCAAATGTCTTTATCTGAGAACAGTTTATGATATTTGGTTAAAGACCATCTACAGCAAATGTATCACGCAGGAAGAAGTAACAGCTTTCATTACATCTACCGATACCACTGGAATAAACAGGGTAAATTTTCGGCAGCAAACACTTTTAACTCTTGGTACCTGAACATTTTTGAGTATTTTCTGTTTCCAGTCTGTTAGTTGATCTATTAAAAGACACTAATTTTGTCCACAGAGTCTCTTACAAGCATTTGGAGGATCTAAATGTATAAATATCCAAATAATATTCCTGTATTATACATATGAAGACTACTCCTTTATTATGACAGTAAACTCTTGTACTTGTTTGATGCTTCTCAGATCTACATACTATAAATAAAATTCCATGAGTAATTCTCAGACTACTTACTTCTGCATGTTTTCCCATCTTCTCTCAGCAGAAAACCCTCATGACACTTGCAAACATAGGAGTCATCTTCATTAACACAAATATGCTCACAGCCATGGCTGACTGATTTGCAGATGTCCTGTCCTGGGAATGATTGATATAAATGTAGGTTTTGAATGAAAACATGTTAGAGAAATGTGGCTGTCAAAAGGAAGTTTGTTGCTTCTTTTCCAGTAGGAAGTAAAAAATGCCCCTTTCCTTCCTTGTACATGCAAAAGCGTTCAACAGATACCAGTCACTCACTTCTGCAGGTCTTGCCATCTTCTCTCAGTACGAATCCTTCACGACACTTGCAGACATAGGAATTGTCAGCATTAACACAAATATGCTCACAGCCATGGTTGACTGATTTGCAGACATTTTTACCTGGAAATAATTTAATATATAAAAAACTCTGTCAGTTAAGGGTAGTATGTTTAAAGTTAACTTGCTTTTAGTGTATCCTAACTTTTTGAGACAGGCAGAATCTGTCTCTGCACAGAATAACAAGAGGGTGACGTTGTGTAACAGCACCTAAGAATAAGAAGCTTTTAATTCATCATGGTAATACCTGGATGCCTTTACTTTTTTTCTGTAAATATTTTTAACATCAGGTGTTGATATTAGATATTATGAGGATTGCAGTAAGAAAATACTAAATGCCTGTGAGTTTTTCTGAGACTTATCCATGATTCTTCTTCACTTGGTGACTTATAAGTTATAAAAGCTATAAAAGTTGAGAAAAAATTGCTATTCGTTTTTTTCCTTGATATCTGACACTCATCATAACTGTGTAATATAGTCAAATTTGTAACTCAATTATGATATTTCTGTTGCAATCATCTTTATCCTATGTTGGACAAAATGAACTTTGCATTAATAATGTTGCAAGTTTCATGCTGGGTAACTTTATTAACATTACTTATTTTTGCCTTGAAATTTTAGAAGAAACCACAGTTGTCCCAGCTCTGGATAGTTTTGGATCCACAACAGTCCAATTTCAGGGCTACTTTTTAAATGTCACTGATGTTTAGGATGTGATTCAGGTGCCTAAAAGTATGCATTCAGTACCATTTTAGATGCCTCAGCATATCCAAGATATCACCATGCTGCTGGCAAATATGACCTCTAGAAATCCTTGAACATTTAGGCAATCCAATCCTACCTTACAGATTTCTTCTGTGTGTGTAATATTAGACTCTGAGTTGCTGAATAATAACTTACGTTTACAGGTTTTCCCATCGTTACGGAGCCTGTATCCTTCAAAACACTGACAAGTGTAAGATCTGTCACCATTTACACACAAATGTTCACAGCCATGATCACTTAGAGCACAATGGTCAACTCCTGCAGGAGCAATCAAAGTTATTTTAAAATTTAACCAATAATGACTCCATTATTTTTCATCTCTGGCATTTGCATTCCATATAAGCAAGTAAATATAAATACATTGAACTGTTTAAACAGTAATTCAGTTTCTCATCTGATTGTAAAGCTTCAATAAAATGTAAGAGGTCCTAGTGAGGTCCTACTTTTCATTTTTTACTTTAAGCAGAGTTGAGAACTCATACTTTTCTGTGTTTAACATAACTAAACAGAGTCCATGTTTGGATTGGATTAAAGTGGATTAAAAAACCAAAATATTTTGGCAATGATTTTATATAAGGCACTGGCAAAGACATAAAAGCTACCTTGTGAACATTCTTTAAATAGTCTCTAAATGAAGTGAAGGTGGCAGTCCCCAGAACTCACTTGTGGACCTGACCCAGTTCCTGTGGCAGCAAGAAGAAAACCTCTCAGATGTCAGTGGGATTTGGCTTGGACTATTCAATATTTTCCAAAGAATTGCAAATGACAGGTACTGTCAAATATGATCCACTTTTAATCTCAAATTTCCCAAGTGTTTCTTCTCTGTCATATAAAGACATAGGGCTCCTGAGACTGCAAGCAGGACTTGCTACTGTCTGTTGGCTACACACACTTATTTTTTTGTAATGAGTTGTTGGAATACAGATTTGGTTACCATTCAGGTGTTCCCATAGCTTTCTTAAGATCCTTGAGCCAGTGTATGCAATACTAGAACATCCCAGATTATTTTCTCACTAGGAGTGGTGTATGTTAAATGCTAATCCCTTCCTTTCAACTTATCATTCAGGAAATTGCAAAGTGCCAAAACTCTCTTCATGGTAGCCTAAAAATGTTCATGAGGTTTCAACATCTCATCTAGAGCTTGGGAATAGGACAAATCTTTCCTAAATATATATGAGGACAGGGTTAGGGTTAGCTATTCAAAAAGCCCAGTTCCACTGCACTCAGCACCATTTTCATAGAATCATAGAATATCCTGATTTGGGAGGGACTTGCTAGGACCAATCAAAGTCCTACTACTGGCCTTGCATAGGACAGCCCCAAAACTCACACCATCTGCCTGAGAATGTTGTCCAAATGCTTCTTGTACTCTGCTGCTGATAAGTTTCCAAGTACAGCCTGGAGGAAAATAACTCAGGAATGAAAAATAACCTCTTGTTACTAGGAAGGAAAATGGATTTTCCATTTGCAAGTTGATAAAACTCCATTATTTGGCTGCTTCTAAAATTTCAGTGGTACTACAGATGAATATCTAAAAATTGTTTTTAGTGGACCTTATTTTTGTTACATATACACTAATCATACTTTTGTGTTACTGTCTGCCCCTTTCTAAAGAGTTGCAGTGGCAGACAGAAGCAAAGTTTGTCAAGATATTGGATGGGGCTAAAGAGGCTAGTACGGAGGCAAACACAAGGATAAATACAAAGGCAAATTGCCTTTGCTGCTTTGCCTCACTTCTCTCTAGATAATTTTTGTGACTGAGGACTTGCTTGACTTCTTTTAAAAATTTGTGCCTGAGAGCAAGAAAAAGGGTGAACTCTCGAGCTCCTCCAGCACTCTACAAGCTTGAAAGATAACATACCTCCAAAATCTGGAAAAAGTGGACAGAACACTCTCACCAAAGAGGTCCATAAAAAGTCAACAGATAAAATGCACTCATATTCTTCTTTTTTTGGCATTTTCAATACATTATTTTTCCAGTGAAGGAGGCCATTCAACTGTTTGTGAAATTGTATAAATTCTCAATGATCATTTGATTTATGAAGAGCGGAGGGCTGCCAGGACAGCTGCTCACTTTTTAAGGGTTCCCATGCTAAATGTAAAGCTCAGTGTGGGGCTCTCAGTTCTCCTCCTTCTCCTCCTGCCCCAGGTAAGGTGGGGCAGTTTCCCTTGGCGACACTGCTGTCCAGATGACCTGTCAGACACATCTGTCATGTGACTGAAAAACTGTCCTCAAACCTGGGGATGAATAGGTCTCCCAAAACTTTTCTGAATATATGAGGACTAACAGTCATCTTGACAAGTATTCTTTCCTAAATACTTTTTCTGCTTTCAAATAATTACTAAAATATTACTGAAGTGCAGACTGTAATAATAAATTGAAGGTGAGTCTTTTTCCCTGTATGAAAACAAAATTCTTCCCCATGGGAGTTGAAGTAAAGGACGTTCTTGCAAGACTCACGTGAGCAGGTTTTTAGGTCCTCATTGATGACAAATCCTTCAGAGCACTGACAGACATAGGAGTCACCTGTATTTAGGCACAGTTGCTCGCAGCCATGATTGCTTTCAACACAGTGGTCCACTCCTATTGATTTGTGTTAATGATTGAAGAAATCACATTGGTGTCTTAGATACATAAACTATGACACTGTAGTTAGTACATGATGCCTTTGCAGAACAAGGGAAAAAGATTACTACAGTTTTTTATTTATGCAAGTATCCCCACCTACTTGAGTAACCTGAGTTAATTAACAACACCTAAGTGAAATTAATACAACAACCCCACTTGGCATATAGCAAACTTGGTGAAGTGCAGATTTCCTTTGCCAAAAATCACAATGTGATTGAACTAACACAAAGTGGAGAGAAGGGAGAACCTGAAGCCCAGTTTGGTCTCACCCACAGAATCATGCTTTCCTTCTTTAAAAAGCAGGACTCTCTCCTCTGTTAAATTTTCACAGCAAATATGAGTATTAGTAATTTTTGAAATAGAAATTATGGCTTTCAGATTGTTTCATAAAGATTAAATTCTTTTCTCAACAGGATAAGAAATCACCAATTTAAAACTTTAACCAGCCAACAGGTTCAAGCAGTTAAAGCCTCATGGGGGACAGATAGAAATTATGAGTGGGAGAGTGTCCATTTCTTTGATTTTCCTATTCCTATTCCAAGTAAGATAAAATGGAATGTGTCTTTTAAGTCTTGTATGCAACTAGTTGTGTGAAAGACAAAAGGTGGGGGAAGGGAGAAAGGTGTGAACTGGATTTTAAAAATACATTTCCTCACAGTGGACAGCAAAGCTGTAGGGTGAAATACATGCACTTGCACATGTACTATACAATTTGCTGTCCCTGTGAGTACAGAAAAAGAATGTTTTAGGAAAAAAGCTTTGAAATTCCTCATAGTGTTTTACTGTTGGTTTGTTAATGGCTAGTTCTAGTTACATAGGCCCAAATCACTTTAGCTTAAATTGGTCAAAAGTAGTGGAGTTCCCTCAGACACACACACATAGTCTCACATGTCTCCTTTGCAAATCATTTACAGATGTGAACAGACATGTCTGCAGCAATTTGTTTACATTTTTAAAAATCTGTACTTAATGTTAAGTCACTTATTTTAAATATTTCTGTTTATTTAACTAAGCAACGAGTTTGCAGTAATTGGTCCAGATTTGCCATTATACACAGAGAGACAATGTAGGCTTGAACAAATGAAGCCGAGGTGTCGGTTTTTACTAGCTAAAGCAAGTTCCAGCTGGAACCTCCTCCTTTTTCCAAGAGTTCACATCATCATGAAGAGGCTTGTGTAACTTCTCAGAGCACACAAAAAATGTGGAAACAAAAAAAAGAAAATACCCATATTCTCTGTGAAAAATTACATCTGTTTGGCTCAATCTTTCAATACAAACACCCACACCAATATGAATTTTTAACGTTTAAATATTTGGGGCTCTCATGCAGAATTTTGTAACACACTCTTTCAAAGAGGGCAGTATTCACAAAGGTGCTAATTATCAGGCTTTGGAAATCATTATAACTGTAAATTTTGTAATCATATGTGCTTTATTACATGTGTAAAAAAATTGCAAGCAGGGAAAAGGATGAGGAAGGCTCACTGTTTTTACAAACAAGGAATGTCTTGGAATATATTCCTTTTTAGAAATTCAACTTGAGATTGTCTAAAACGATAATTGTAAAAAGCAGCAACTAACTCATCCAGGTTACCTTAAATATGCCTATATCACAGTTTCTTTAAAAATCATTATTCCCTGTCCTACTAAGTGTTTTAAAACTTCAGTGACTGAGTGTTCCTTTGGAAAAGTAGGTTTTAACTACATCGGGGAAAAATGCTGCCAATGCTTTAGGTGATTTGCAAAATGGTTCTCTGCAATAAAACTATCTTCTAAAACTGGGTGATGCCAAGTGGGCAGTGCTGTTGGGTTTCTCTGGGGCAATACCAATCCTTTGTTTAGCAACATTCTTCTGAAAAAGGACACTTCATTGAATGGATCACTGAAGGTGCAAACACAGAGAAGGGATGGGTCTCTTCACATGCCCACATGCCAGCATACAGCAGCAGGAGGTGTGCAGGTTACACAGCCCATAGCAATGATATGGATGTTCAGCAGCGAGCACTGCCTTCATGTTACACAGTGCCTTTGAGTGAAAGGCTGAACTTCCCCAGTTCTTTGAATTGGTGAAAATGATCCTTTAGTTCTCTGTTGGATCAGGGATCTCACTATAGCATTACTTCACTAGGCCTGGCTTCTGGTGGACTTTGCAGTAACAGAAGTTTGCATGACTCAGAAGCCTCTCAAAAGGGACCCAGGAGTGTTTTCTCACTCTGTTCACACCTCTCCCTTGCAGCAAACTATCCAGTGCAGTTCATGGGACACACTCATTGCTGCACGTATCGCCATGGTGCTCTTGGGTGTATCTGGGATGACATTTGCACACAAACAACTTTTCCATGTTAACACATTCATGTTCACAGTCATGCTGGCCTAAAGCACAGAAGTTTACTTCTGTGGAGAGAAAAATCGAAGCCAGCCATAAGGGCTTCTAAAGTAAGATGGTTTAGAAAATATCACTTTTCTCAAACAATACTGGATGCTGTGCTTTGGACGCCTACTAAAGCTGACAGTGAGATGAGGACCTGAGAGCAGACTGCAAACACTCAGCTATGTAAGGCTTCACTTTGACCCCCACAGATCTCCTCCTGTAGTCATCACAAGTCACATGTGGTAGTGAAGGAGGAATGCCTGGTGCTTGTCACCACTCACCTACTGTCCCTGATTTCTGAAAAGGGCATATATGCAAACATTCTGCTTTATTTCACAAGCTTAGCTAACATGACCCTTATTACAACAACATTTGGAATAGGAGCCTAATCCTGGAAACATCACCAGATTTGCAGCCAAATCCAAAGCCCCATAAGGAAAAATACCCCAAATGGGAATTACAATTTGCCTTTAAGTTGCAATTACATCCTTGGCAATAAATATTTTTATGATGCTGTTCTTTTGCTCTATTGGCTCTATTTGCTCTATCAAGGCTATTGAATCTATAAAAACCTGAATGTATTAAAATACCATATAGATAATAAAAAGCAGAATAGCATGGATTACTGCAAAATCAGCACTGTGTAGACAAAAATGCTTTGTGAGAACCTATCTTTAAGACTGAATAAAACTACAGTTTCAAAACCAGATACATTTTATGAGTGTCTAGAAATAGAATTAGATTGCTCCAAACAAGTTTATTATTCACAAAATATCAGTAGTACCAATTTTCTTCCCCTAACAACTGAGTCACAAGATCATATATTTTGCTGAATATATTCTCTCTAAACTTTAACACATCACAGTAAAAATCTGCTGTGATTCCAGGCCTCCAATCAAAAAGAGCTGTAACACTAAGTCATTCTAAAGTAAATGGCATGTGTGACTGGTTTATAACACTGACATTGCTCATACTGTTTTTACAATTTTTTTAGGAAACTGTAAAGTTTCATGTGTGACTTTAAGATGATTTTGATAGCTCTGTTGTCTGTTCCATACATTTCCAAGCTGATGAAATGTATCTGTCCTTGGCTAAACCAACTGGGTAAAACAAAGTGATTTTTTTTTAATTTCAAAGCTGTTCGTGTCTTTACAAGCCAAGGCCAGAAAGTTTCAAATAAGTAATGAACTTTAAGTAATTTTGGTTCCTACATTAATCCACAGGTTTTCATAAAAGTCTTCAAAAAATGTCTAATATACAAAGTAATCTACAAAACAGAGAAATGTATACTTTCCCAGCATGATTCATTCAGATAAAATTCAAGTTTATAAAGAAACATTTGTTTCAACCTTAATTACAGAGAAAACTTCCATCCTTTCAGAAGAGAAACAACTCACTGCAGGTTCAAGAAATAAAAGCAGATGAACTTTATTACATCCAAAGGATTACTCACTTTTGCATGTTTTCTGATCTGGATTAAGTCTAAACCCTTCTTGGCATTGACAAAAATAGGAATCATCTGTATTAACACATTCCTGTTCGCAACCATGGTCCTGAAGAGAACAATAGTCTGGTTCTAAACAACAAAAACATTTGTGCCAGTGAGCAATACAAATTCTCAGAAATAAACTAGGTTAAAATGAGTTATTTTGTTTTCTTTTGCCTTTTTCCCCCCCTAGGCACCATTTTGGTTTTTTACCATATTGTTTCAAACCATGAAAATAAAATGTTTCTTTTTTCCAAATATCTGCTATAATGATGGACACCTGACATATACTACAAAGAATTATTAGAGAACAGAAATAGTTCATGAAGTAAAGAAGTTAGAATCTTAAATATTTCTTAACATTTTGCAGCTAAGCCTTATACATTTGCTCATCAAAATTGCATCTACTCAGTCAGAGCATGTTGGACATGATGTGTGATGAACACACAAACGTGCTTTTGTATGTTGTTCATTAGATCACAGGAGGACAAACTGTCATCTGGAGTGTGGATGTTTTTAACAGTTCTGAGTGTTTGCTTCACATTCTTTCATTTGAAATGCCCATGGAAGGGATGATGAGCAGTCTAGAAACAGCTACCACTTGTGGATAAAGTAACTTAGAAATGATAGCAATTGCGCACTAAGCACTGAGATATTTCCCCTATAGAGTTTATCATTATTGATGAAGTCAATGAACGTTTGACATTCACTTAGATACAGTGTCTGCCCATCACTTAGTTTTGTGTCAGTGTAGTTAATTTACATTAGTGAAAAATGCTCCTAACTCCTCATCACTGCCAAAAGTAGATAAACAAGTCACAAATTACATAAATCACACTTCAAAAAACATCCAGGCACTTTTGAACACCTCATTATACAACCTGAAAACTCAGGGGGTTTTATTATTCCCAGAAGTTAACTAATTATTCCCAGAGGTGATTTGCTTTCAGAGGCATGGACAGTTCTTTCTTTAGATTTGTGGAAGGTTAATGGAATTGAGTGTTTATATATGATGAAAGCCCATTGTGATCATAAACCACCTTTATTTTCTGAATAAATGAAGTGGAATGTGACTTCCTAAGAAAACTCGGAAAGACTATGTTATAATTTCTGTACATCACTCTGTATATTAATTAACATTGATAACATTAATTAACATTTCCTTTACCAAAGCTTTTTTTTGACAGCGAATGCACATACATATATACATTACACGGAGATATCTTATCTGTTTACTAAAATGAAAATTAGAAAATATATTTTTGTTCAAGATGGCACTGAAGAGACAGAACCCATAAAGCCATGTGTGTGCACCAGAGGAATGCAGCTGTATGCCTTCTGGACCTAAGCTGTGCTGTGGTGCATTTACCTGCTCAAATCCTTGCTCACTCAAGGAGAGACTTTTCCTGGATAACTGATTCTGAAGATGACAACAAGAGCTAAAAAATATGTATTATCTTGGTTGAAACCTTGAGGCTATTCTGTTTGGGACACTAAAAACACAGTTCTAGTGTGTTTATTAACACAGCTCAGGTTAAGGATATTGACAGAGTCTTGCCTAGCTACAAATTATGTGAACCCACAGTTCTGGCTCAGCAGCACCCAGTACAATCAGAAGCTGCCATCTGTCCTCTTGAAGGGAGCAGCAAGAGTGGCAGGAGTCTCCTTAAAAGTGGCTTGAATGTCCTCTACCTGCCTCACTGATAAACCAAACTTGCTGTGCTCTTCCAGCCATAGAGCACTCTGATGGTGCTGGCAAGGTTGGCTTCATGAGCACTGCTCCTTGTGTTTCATTCTAAGAACTTTGGAATAGTTCCCAGAGAAAACATTTGTTAGATATGCACGACCATACTGACAACACTTATATTTCCATGCATTTCTTTGTAGCCATGAGCATAAAGGCTTACTTTCTATTTTTGAAAGGGAAGTCAGGCAATCACAAGATCTCAGGAGTGGGCGCCTCAGGCCTCCTTGCTGATGCAGAGAACCGGTCTGGCATGTGTGAGTCTTAACTAGTTGGCCATGCTCCCTGAGAGTTAGTACATAAGCCAAATATGTAGAAATTTACATTAAATTTTTAAAGTCACAAACATTTTAAATCCAGTGCTCTGTAGTTTGTTTGTTTGCATTGTTTATGCAGACTCAAACTCAGCGTGATTCATAACATATGGCAACTAGGGGACACTTTTGCTCTGAAGACCTCTCATGCTGTCTTGATTTTTGCAGCATTAAGAGCTACACAGTTCTTTGATTCATGCTTTAATTTATCCACAAAGCTCAGAGGATATCAAGTGTAAGGAATAGTGGCTTAGTAAGTCTTATTTGTGCTTATTTATGCCTAATAAACTGTCTCAAGCAACAGATAGAGGATAGAGACAGGTCAAGGCTGAAACACTACTTTCCCAGAATATTCCCTCAGATGTCAACATTCTGTGAATCATCAATTTAAATATGTTAAAATAATGCATACAGTTAGGCCATAAACTAAAAATCAGTCAAGGCATACGAAATGTTTATGCAGTTTTAACAACTTTCTTTGGTTCAAACTGGAGGAGAAAACACTGCTCAAAATCCAAATTCTTAAATCAAAGAAATTAACAAAAGCTTGTGCTTGGGCACTGGAAAGCACACTAAAATAAGATTTCAAATAAGTATGGATGTGGAAGTATAATTTGCCAGCCCTTAGCTGACAGATACTTGACAAATGGGAATGTTAATACAATCTACAAATTATGTTAACCAGTACAAATACTCTGGCCCTTGGGAAGCAGAAATTTCATCCCCTGACTCTGACCATCTAAAAATTATGTGTCCAGTCTGTCAAGTCATCAAGACCCCCTGTATATTCAAGGAAAATACAGGCACTTCCATAAATTTGTGCCAGAACTGGAAGCAATCACTTTTGAGAAATGTATGTCTCTTTCCCTTTATTGCAAGAACACATATACAGACTGGATTACATGTTTTCTCCCTAAATGTTAAATTTAAATGGAATAGATATCAACCATAATACACAATAGAAATACAACCTATAGGCTAACCAAATCTCTCACCAGAAGGACTGAAATGCCCCTCACACAGAAATGCAGTGGTATATTGATGCATTTTTTCAGAAATAATGATTGAACATATTATTCAATGATATAGGCTAAATTCATCACTGGCAGCAGCAATAGTCTAAAACTAATGGAGCTTGCCTGCTTACAGGCACAATAGTAATATTTCTTTATCCAAGCCCATATTTTTGAAGAAAGGTAACCAGTAAGGTACATTAAGGTTTTCCCTTGACATTTTCTTAAAGGGAGTTATGAACATTAAACATGGAGGTTTTAGCTTGTTTTCCCAATTATGGGAGGCCTTGGCATGAATATTTTCTAGTCTGTCAGATCCCCTCCACTTCATGTCCATTCCTAACCCCAGTAATTTCTGATCTTTTTAGCCTGGTATCAAATTTGACAAACAACAAACAAGCAAAGCCATGAAGTTATTTTAAGCTGGTGGAAACACAGAAGCCTGGTAGAAGATACTGATACTGACAGAGCTTTGCCACACCATCAGAGAACTCACTCTGGAGAAAAATCCACAGAAAAACAGACTGCAATGCTTTTTCTGATTGGAAAACGACTCATTATTTTTTTAAGATCATCTTACAAAGCAAACTGATTATAAATTGTCTTGCACAGACTTGTTTGTTTACCCAGCCAGGGAGATTATATTCTAACTGAAAAAAAAAAAAGAATAATCAAAGAGAAATCCAAGGCAAAGCTTCAGCTTTTTGCTGTTGAAAAAGAGCTGGGTTTTATGTTAAAAGCTTCCTGTTCATAGGAGGGACCTTTACTCTTAGGCCCTCCCCTCAAAACAACTTGCTTTGCTTTCAAGACCTTTGGCTTCCAGGGTGCTCCAACCTGATGCATTTCTACACCTGATGCAGTAGTCAGCATTCCCAGGACAAGTGGGAGGATTTCTGCTGACAGATGGAGGACAGAAAAAGTATAAACTGTTCATAATTAAACTTTATCACAACTTACTTCCACAAGTTCTTTTGTCTGGATTTAAAATGAACCCTGGGTGGCATCTACAGTAATAGGAGTCCTTGGTGTTAACACATTCATGTTGGCAACCCTGGTTATCCAAAGCACAGTAGTCCACAACTGAAAAAGAACAAGACAAACGTGCAATTAGGAAAAAAAAAAAGAGCTATTATGCGTGGATATTATGGTTCTAGAGATACACAGTAGCTATAAAAAAAGGAAAAGCTGATGTAATTGCTGTCTTGAAAAGCTTGTCTGCAAAAAGTAGTGCACTCACAACAACAGTTGGTAAATCACATTTTAAATGAGTCCTGAATAATTTCTCAACTTTGAACACTTATCAGTTTTTAGATTGTCAGGAGCGTTCTCTAGATGTTTTCTCAGATCTGGAAATCATGCCTCAGTGAGTAACTCTGTCCAGATGTTCACACTGTAGGCCAGGGCACAGAAAAATTTGTTTGATTTAGTTCTGTCTTCTGTCCCTCAAGTCCCAGTCCTGGAATTGCTCTACTTTTCCTTAGTTCCCTCCCAGCTGTGTTAATTTTCAAGAGCTGTTCCTGTAGCCTGAGTTTATAGGAGAATCTTGGCATTATTTTCTACACTGAGGACTGTCACAGTACATTCATTCCCTCTAACGCGCTCCAGGTTTGTCCTGTACAAAGCAGCTACAACTGCAAAGCCTGAGAGTTTCAGGCTGATATTCACCTTGGATATTCTGCTTATATAATGCAGGGGAAAAAAAAAGTCACAGGCAGTCCTGTCACTTATTTCATAAGTCTGGTCATTTATTACACAAATCCATATTTAAAAGTTAGATTGTCAAAGGATAATAAAGTAATACTTCAGAGTTTATGCTGTCAAGCCCATTCAAATTTGTTAAAGAAATTAAAGGATTTTAAAAATTTCTTTGCAGGTTAAGCTTCACCTTCACAACAAAAGTCTTAGAAGAAGTTAAAGATAAGTCACAAAGCCGGTGCTCTGCCCACACAGAGCTGCCAGGCTTACATTACAAAAGTATACCTGATTCTTTCTGCAGAAGACAGCAATGTACTTAGCTTCACACCAAGTCAGGTTCCTCTTTGCCAACTAAGTAAATTGTTTCACTGCTTTATACTGCTGAGCCTCATAAATTTCTTTAAGAGGCAGTAATTTGTTTTAATGCAATAAATTTTTTTCTTCAATTGCCCCACCTATGTAAATCATGCACACAGGTGTGCTACTGCATTTAGTCAAGATCATCTAGTCAGAAAAGCAGATAACCTATTCAGCCACTTTGAAAGAGCTTCTTTTAACCCTTCAGAATATTTGTGTTGAATAAGTGAAATTACTTACTGGCTACCATGTGATACCATTTTCCTGGCAGGAACCTTCCTGTTTCTAGACTGAATCAATTCATATTAAAACTTATTTACTGAATACATGTTTCAAGGATATAATGTGTCATACAATTAGCTTTTCTTTAAATTAATTCTAACATGCACATTTTCAAGTGTTTAAAAGGTACATTAAGAAATAGGTAGGCCAAAGAATACATGCAATTTAGCATCATGCCTGGGAAATAGCCCATAAGGATGTGTTTGCAAAGTTACCTCCTCCTCTGCATTTAAATCTTAACAAAATTAATTTCTATTGCAATATCTACAACTGCCCAACTAATAATTATAACAGTGAAAATAGAATATTCAGTTGGAAGAGACACGCTATGACCATTTAGTTCAACTGTTTGACCAGTTCAGAGTTGACTTTGTCCAAATGCCTCTCACACACTGACAGGTTTGGAGCATCTGCCTCCTGCAGGAAGCTTGTTCCAGTGTTTGACAATCTTCTTGGTAAAGAAATGCTTCTTAATGTCCAGTCTAAACCTCCCCTGGCACAGCTTTGAACCATTCCCACATGCCCCATCCCTGGGAGAAGAGCATATTTTATGCTAACTCATGAGATATACATGAGAATGTGAAAACTTGAAATTTCACTATTCTGAATTTTATCTCATGTCTATTTAAATAAGATTTTTTTTTCTAGATGATTTATTAGGGTCCTTTTCAGTGAGCAAGCTATTAATTCAGTTGCCATCTCTGCATATTTGTTCCATCTTGTTTTTCTCACTTGGTATTAGTAAGTGATGAAAACCATCTTTTACTTCCAGTTAGCAGTTCTGCACTCTGGGTGCTTACATTGCCCTCTCTGAACCATGGACTGCACGGGTCACCTTTCTCATAAGGGGTTCTTTTAGCCCTATGATGTTTACAGAGGTTATTCAGGTGTGGGACGATGAAAGAAGTTAAGGAGAAGGGTAGGAGGAAAAGGTGTAAAGCAAGTAAAGGCATAAGGAGGATGAAAAAGAATGTGAGGGAAGAACAAAACACACTCAGGGAAGACTCATAAGAACCTAAGAAGCAGCCAAAAAAATCCAGCAGTGCCAGCAGCCAAACCACTGCCAGGAAAAGAGAATCCAAGCCCAGCAAGGGCAGCAAGATGGATACAGTCTAGCACTAGTGCCAGGAAAGAGAGGACAGCAAGTCCAACAACACCAAGGTGGAGAGACTGAGTGTCCAGCAGCATGATGGAGAAAGGGTAGCTCATTACCAGCAAACATCAGCTGACAGGACTTTGTCCATGTGAAAAACATTTCAAAAAGGCAAAGTGATAGTGTCCTGCCAGCCAGATTTACTGCTGAGCAGACAGTTCCAAGTATTGTTTATCCTACAAATTCCTTCATAAACTGCATTGCAAACTCTGATTGGTTGGTTGTTCAATGGTCAGCTTGAATGGATACTTGTGAGTTCTGGCTGTGAGATTTCATGTAATTATTGCCATTCAGGTAACTGGCTGGCACATGTCAATAAAACAACTAATATCACCACTGATCCTTAAATTAGCCCGTCAGAAAAATTTAATAAACGTGACTGTGACATGAAGTTTTGGCGCTTTCTCATTTGCTTTCGTTGGAGTTAAAACTTTAGAAGTCATAGAGATCTTAGATGGAAACCATTGACTCTTTCCAAGAATATCACAATGTGTATTTCCTACTGAAATTCTCTTTTCATTCTCTGGAAGGGGAGGAGTGACTAAACTTAATGAAATCACTGCTTTTTGCAAAATTGTTATTATTCTCAGTGATCTCTAGTATATGTGTGCATCAAGATCTTTCTTTGGATCCTGCTCATTTGATAATAAATACTTCACAGAAATGAAGGGTTAACTAGCTTAGAAGTAATGAAAACTGAAAGTTATCACTACTGATTCAGTATTACACATAGTCTCCCTTAAAAAATTTTCCAGCAAGTATGATTATTCATTGGTGATCACATCTGCAGAAGCTGTACATTCTTAGTAGTAGCATATTCCTCAAAAATCTCAAATTGTTCAAACCTGAAAAGTCAGATTCTGGAGACTGACAATAGGATTTGCAGACAAATTAGCATCAAATTCCTAAATTACCCAGACGATCTTTTCCTGTTACAAGAAATGTAGAAAAACTAAGTTCTGCATAGACAAAATACAATTAATATACATTCTTGTACATCAGTAACAAATTTAACAGTTAAGCGACAAATATGCAACTGAAAAAGAAAAATAAAAAATAGAAATGTTAATAATGTGCTTTAGAATTCCAATTAATATTAATACTGCTAATTATTGCAGTGGTATGACTACCATGTATTCATGTTTTGTTACTAAAAGGTACAAATTAATAGAAATCAAGTGGAGAAGAAAAACTCCTATAAAAGACAAGACAGTGAACCGATGCATGCTATATTTTGAAAATAATTGAAGAGAGAATATGAAATCTTTAAATGTCAACAATAGTGCTCATAATAAATGTGCATCTCTTCAAGCCAAAGAGAGTCAGTGAGGAGGTAGCAAAAAAATGTCTAAGATGTATCATGCCACCAAAGAGCACTCGCCCCAGACTTTGCAGATAAGCTATTAACAGACAAAAATCCCAAACACCAATGCAAGAAATTTAATAAGTGGCGTATAAATATTTTGAAGTTTTAAATAACAAAAATAGACTTTGCATTCATTACAAAATATAATATTAGACTTGACATATGAAGAATTTCACCAGAGTGAAAGCTCTGGTAGCTACTTTCCTGGTAAGAATATCTTGGGCTGTCAAGGAACTTCAGCTTAATAGAAAATAGTAACAACGGCTGATGACACTAAGCATGAATATTTTGGATTGGAATACAAGGTATGAAATAATCAGGGATTAAAGAAGTTACCAGAAGTCACAGGTTTTCTGTCTCAGGATATAGTCAAATAAATAGCAGAGAAGTATATCCTTTATTCCAACACAAGTAAAAGTCAAGAGGGTCAGCTAAAGTTATTAGGTGAATGTTAGATATAGAAATCTGGGCCAGAACATAAAAACTTACCTAAATAACCAGTATTATCTGCATTTTCAAAAAAATTTGGTTTCAAAAAGCAGATTCTTAAAATGGGATATGAGTGGCCAAATTATGCTGGAGACATATTGAGACCTTCAAATACTCCTATACTGAAACCATGAAGCCACAAGTAAAAGAAACATTTCTGAAGAATAAGAACAGAGTGAATATCTTCAAAACCTCATGTTATCCCAGGCCTAAAAAACCTCAAAACCTTTTTTGTGTGTCTTGCATGAAGCTACATGAAGAAAGTTCCATAAATTTTCACCTATTTTGCATCTCAAAACAGGGTTATCCTGAAAGCCAATAGCTTTTTGAAGGTAATAAAAGGAAGATATGCTAGAGCTGTCTTAAAATGACAAGAAAGCGTAGGCTGTTGGAGAAAAGCATTGTGGCAGCCTGTGGCAGAATTGAGGCCAAGGACTGACTTGGATTCATTTCCATGGCACTTCAATTTGTGTTTGAAATTAAGCATGCATCTAAGTGCTTGCCTGAAGAGAATACCTAACAAATAATGTAATTCTGTATTCAGATCTCACTAGGGCTTTTTGCAGTGGAAACCAGAAGAGAGCATATTCTCAGAATGGAGCACGGGATGAAAAGTTTACAAGAATAGGTATATAGGCTTGTAAAAGAGATTGTAATAGAAGTATTTACCACATATGAACAGAGAAGAAGACTGAGATATTTACAGAGTAATAGAGAGGGAAGTATGTTTTGTGATAAAGAGTTGTTGTACCATATTTCCACACTTTCACTTTTGAGCTGTAATTCTTGGAAGTGATATTTATTTCCACATTGCCTGCAGTGAAAATTAAAGGCACATAGTGGCTGAGTTCCTGAAGTGGCTAAACTCTCCTTAAAGTCAACCTTTCCAAAAAGGCGTTGAAATCTCTCCTCACATCACCATAAAATCAAGTGAAAAAACATCAAGAAATTGTCCTCTTTCAAGTTTTTCTGTGCATAACTTCTGTCTGAAGAGGAGTTACCAAGTTTGTCTGCCTTTGTTTTTTTTAATGGCCACATATGTCATGCCAGTACATTGCTGGCCACCTACATGGATCTTGAATAAAACATAGGGTGTGTTGTCAAAAAGGAAATTTGCTTTCTGTGTGAAATTGGTTGGAACAATTTTCCCAAGATACAATTCATTATCAGTAAAGGCCTACAAACATGTCAATTATGTGTGCTTTCTCATCTACCACTCATACAGGAGAACATATTTGTCTATAGCTAAAGTGGATACTCATTTATATTGAATTTTGCTTTGGTTTTGTCAAGAGATAAGTGTAAATTGCTGAATTCATACTCACCAACACAACTCTTTCCATCTGCATCAAGCTCATACCCTTCATAACACTGACAGACGTAGGACCCGGGTGTGTTCACACAAATCTGCTCACAGGCATGTTTCTCCACAGCACAAAGGTCCTGAGCTACAACACATAATTGCATGACTATGACATTCTTTGACCTTCTACAATGCACAGGTAGACCACAGATCAAAATAAATTTCAGGAAGCTATGGACAGCGCTTTAGAGATGAGCTCATTTTAACACAGATCATGTCATGCCAATGCTCTGTTAAACGGTGAAAGACAATAGGATCAGTCCCTCAAAGCTGAGGCACCCATTCCTTCAGTTGAAGGCAAAGACCATTAATGGACCAATGGTGCCTGGTAAAGTTCCTTGAGGTATGTTTCTCTAAAATGTTCAAAACTCATTTTTCAGGGATTTTTTTTTTTTTTAGAAAAAGTAATTGTGTTTATTTGTGTACTTTGGGGGCCTTATTTTGCATAACCAGAACAATGATGATGAGGTTGGAAAGTGAAAGAAAAGGAAAACACAACAGCAAAAATTTTGGGGGTATTTAATTTCTGAGTTTTAGAATTTTTCATTTTTACGCAAAATACCATAGCAAGTTACCCCTTCCATGTAAAAGATCTCAAAAAAATGACCATGACAAATGAGGTCAGTTCAGCACCTAGCCAAATAAAGCACACTGGGCTTTCTTTTCAACAGACTGAAGCTTTATGAGAACCCCAAGTTTCCCCAGCAAAAGTCTGGAAAGCAGAGTACTTTGTGTTGCTCAAAGACTGCTCAACACATAATGGTCATTTACAGCTACAAAATAGGCTTTTGGAACATGTTTGAGGAAATCAGCCAAGCAAAAACAAATCTTCTTTTATGGCTGTCTGCTTCATATCAAGCGGCATGATGAACAGCATAAACAGTCGCTTAACTCTTTTGTTCCAGTGTAAACACCCACAAATAGATAATTTTCCAGCTTGTTTCAGCTACATTCCTCTTTTGTATCATTTTGTTTATTAATGTAAGATTTGAGCATCTCTAGAGAAGAATGGGAAAGATTAGTTAAACAAACAAATACAGTGTAATAAGTAAAGAATACCCATTATCTGACACAAACACTCTTCTCTAGAAAAGTTAGACCACAGTACACGAAAGGAGCATCCTTTCATGGATGAAAAACCATAATAATTAAACAAATATAAGAATATTTTTAGATAAAAAAAACATTTCCTAGCATGAAGTGAAGTTGCCAGCTCATTGCTGATTGAAGCCATTTAGTTAAGGGCTTTAAAGAACTGAGTACTTATAGCATATACTCTCACAACATTAAAAAAAAGGGAACAGAACAATAAAAACAGAGTCTAATAAAAGAATAAAAAGAGAATATAAAATAGCTACATAGCATTCATTTTTTCTGCACTGTTTAATTCAGAAAGTGTTACATTTTGTATGCAAAGAAACTATTTGTTCATTGAAGTGGTGCTAATATAACCAAACCTTAGATAAATACATCTGGTTTATGTTGATCATGCATTGTACTTAACATAAACATGATGAAGATTTATTTTACTTAGATGTCAAGTGAGGAATCCATTGTCTCTGTGCACTTGTGGGCAATTAACAGCTAGTGAAGGTAACTAAAATACTCCCACACTGTGCAATTTTTTTTCACTGTGGTTCTCCTACCTCCAGAACTAAGCTGCCCCCATTGTCCAGGCTTGGCTCCCCATCCTCATGGATTCTGTTACATCTCTGTGGGGATTTTGACACAGTTGTTTGACCTCCTTTAGACTGATAGTGCATCATCTCTCTCCTCCACCAGTGATTTGCACCATCTTTGCACATTTGAGACCAGTTTGATGACTCTCAGATATCCAGTGCTAATTGTCAAAATTAATTTATAATTTGGTGATATAAAAAACCCAAAGGCTGCAAACACATTGAAGGACTAATTTTCCTTTCATATTGATCAAATTGCAATCTGGTATCATCTGATTGATGATCAAAGCAGGTCAAGCAAAGAAATCATGTGAGAGGTAAGTGGGGAAAACTATAAGATATCATAGCCAAAAAATAAGCTAAAGCAATGCAGCAAAAGGCTTTGAAAAATGGTAGAGAGGGAACATATTGAGGGCATACTGTGCCTGGGTCACCAGCAGGAAAATTACGTACAATTCCAAAACTCTTGGAAATTAACCTGTATTTGAAGCAGTGCAGTGCCCAAATGTTGAACTGCTGGCTGAGAAAAACTATGGAAATGTAACAGAGTAAAAAGAAGAAGAGACAATAAAGAAAGAATTTTTCATACTTGTAATTAATTTTTTAAAAACTTTATTGACATACCTTCCCTGTTTCATTGGTGCTTCATATTTGATATAAAACAACTCTAAGCAAGAGAGACTAAGAATCCACTAATCTCAAGATACCTGGCAGTTTTATGGCACTCTTCTGAGACACAGAACATCAAATACAACAATGAGATTTAAGCCTGCAGTCTTCACCTTAGTTCTAAATTATTGATTGTAAGAGGTGCATCCTACGCTCTCATGATGACTGTCTCCCAGTTTCTTGAAAAGATGTTTTTCAAAATTTTTATTCTGGCTAAAATCAGTTTAGCAGTTTTAATTTGAATCCATGCACTTTCACCTGAATCTGTACACTGCTGTGTGATAAAAACTTGAATTTTTAGCATGTACATTTTCCACAAGTAATTAAATACAGGGTTACATAATTTCTTTAAAATAAGGTGAATACAGAAATAAATTTGACATATCCCCCTGATGTAAATTGCTGTTAATTACTAGGAAATAAGTTTAAATGGTCTAACAAAATACTGATCACAAAAATCAAAATTAAAGGGAAATAAAATTTGTTATTGTAAACTATACAGCCAATTACTCAAAACTGAAAAAAGTCAACACTTTTAAAGAGAGGAATGAGAGCATAAGCAAGACTTCTGAAACCACTCTCTAAAAGGTTGCAAACCCTTATATTTCCACCAGCTGTTACAAAGAGCTTTTCAGAATGTCAGGTTATTTCACAGTTTTCTAGTATGGGGTTTATTGCACTTTTCTGTACCTTTTAATACTGTTGCTAGCTGGAGAAGTTAGTAAAGTATCTAAATTATTTTTTCTTTGAGATGATAAAGTTACTGATTTGGTTGTTTTTAATTGTTGAACTTAAAATACCAATAAAATTCAAATGTAATTTCATATAGTTACAGTGTACCTCTGCAGAGTTGTGTATAAAATTCAGCTGGATATACTTCAGAAAGATTTGTAAGAACTTCCCTTAAAGCAAGAAAAAGAATTACAACTTCACCTTCGGATGATTATCATTAATTATGTACTGACCTCAGTTCTTTATGAGCCCAAAAGAAAGGGTAAGTGATGTTAAGCACTTTTTGGGAGCATGAAAGAGAAATGAAAGATAACATACTGCTGCAAGTCTTCTGGTCAGCATTCAGAATGTATCCTTGTTTACATCTGCACAAGTAGGAGCCAGGGGTGTTTATGCAGAAGTGATCACAGTGATGCTCAACTATACTGCACATATGAGGCACTGAAAGAAAAAAAGGAAAACATTATTAGCTGCTGGTCCTAATTACTTATGGTCACAACTGAAAAAAAACTGGTGTAGAAAATTTTAGTGAAGTAACTCAGAAATTTCAAATTAAGTGTTGCTAGTAAAGACAAAAATGAGATCTTAAGAAAATAAAAATACACAAGGGAGTATCTGAAAAAACTAATCATTTAGTGGCCTTATGAAGAAAATGAAACAAACTTATTATAATCAACTTAAGAAAATAAGCAAAATTTAAGTGTAAGCTGATTTAGAGGACATTCAATTTCTTGCATGAAGAAAATCACCACACAGCACCCAACAAGAAAGAAAAACGACTAAAAAACAACTTAATGAAGACACTGTTTTGCTTGCTTAGTTATTAATGTTGAGGAATGTGCAAATAATACATAATGACACTGAGGATATGTATCTCCAAGATTCATTATGCAGGAGCTGAGTTGAGCTACCCTCCAGACTGTGAGTCTTTCTGAGTCTATTTTTGTTCTGTTTGTATTTTATGTCTCTAATAGCAAGTATTAAAATGCAGCAGACAGCCAATGAAAGAGAAAAAGAATGAAGGCCCACCGAGTTAAATTCATTGTTGAACTATTTTTCTCCAGAGCAGTATTTGGGGATTAAGAAATCTTGATGTTTTTCTTTCTTTCTGCAGCATTACTTGCATGTAATCTTTATAATATATAGGTGAATTACTTCTCAGAGGACTTTGTGTGGAAAATTATCTATGTTGCTCAGCCACAATTAGGGATTGATGTGTTCCTTAACATGCTGGGTCGACAAAGCTCAAAATGTATGGAATAGATATTGACATTAATGTTCTAAAAGCCACAACAGAAGCCTGCAAAGTACCTTAACCTGATAGGTGTGGTACTTGTGGAAAAAAGCCACCTGAGATTTCAAGATATATACTATGTATCTGCTCTTTGGCATGGTTAAAAGAGTTAGGTATTTATTGCTAACACACAAACCACCATAATTCCCTAATCTCTTAATCAGCTTCTTGGATCTCACAAATTTCTCCCGTAATAAATCTTTTCAAGTACTTTTATTTATGTGAACACAGACCTACTTTGACTTCTTGTCTTGTCATCTTTCTGTCATTCCGAAAATGAAAGCGTTCAACGACAGGGGTCCAATAACTCACGTTCCTTCTGAGAGTACATTGTTGCTGTCTGTCACCAATCTTCCCATCTACCCCACAAGTACAGCGTACATATTCTGAATGAAGTGTTTCTGTTGCCCCCATTTCAAAGCAGCGGTACTCCGGTCATTAGTCTGATTTCTGTGGTGGAGTCTGGTCTCTGAATGATTTCTGCAACCTCATCTGTTGCAGGACGTGTTTGGTGATCACAGGAAGGTAACAGAAAGGGTGATCTCATAGTTAAGGAATCTGAACATGAGCCTTGCTGTGAATTAGATCTTATCTCTATATCACAGGGTCCTTATTTGATTTTGAGCAAGACAATAGTATCAGTATCTTCAAGGAAACATCAGCCTTCCCACTGTAACTGTTCAGGTCGAGACACCTGAATCTGGATTTGCAAGGATGCAAGTGATGGCTGTAGAGCTGTGAATAACATGTTGCATTAGTTCAAAAATGTTACATGCCTGAAAATCACATCAGGGACTGCACTGAGTCAAATATTTAAAGTTAGTGGGTGGTTTTGACAAACTTAACCCTGTTTCTGTTCCTCCATTCCTCCAATGTAAAATGGGGATGACATCACTATTTACTTGACAGGAATATAATAAAGACTTTATCTGCTCCTGATTGCTCCATCCCAAGTCCTGTCTTTCTCCCACTTCATCTAATCTCCATCTCCTTTCCTGGATTCTGTTCCCATTTCCAGTGACATTTTTCTGAGTTTTCAACTCTTGTCTTATTCTTCATGCCTCTGATCCCCCAGGATACTCTTTGCTTGTTTTTCCTTGCTGACTAGTAATAAAAAGGGGTCCTGGCTTCATCTGGTGTTTCTGACATCCCCAAACCTTTAACACTCAGGGGCAGCAACTGCAGGGGAGCTCTGACTTAACAGAATAGAGCACATCCAGTCCACAGGGATTCTTCTGAGAATATAGGTCCTGGGTACTTAGTAGTCTCCCCCATCCAGTAGTAAGCAGTGGTTACTTTTTGCTTTCCCCACAGAGCTTCACCATTTGGCCATGGTTTTCTCTTGTCATCACGTGAACCATGAAGACACATTCCCACAGACACAAGGGTGATTCAGACACAAGGACAGCTCAGGGGCCAAGGTCTTTTCGCATGAAGCCCAGCAGACAGCATTCCAGAAGACTTGACCAGAGGGATGCCTTCAATTATTTCAGCAAAGAAACAAGGCATCCAGATGTTCCACTCAGCTACAATGATACTGCCTCTGGGTCCACACCTGGGAGGACTTAAACTAATGACATTTCCTGGAGGAATGCAGGTGCTCTAGGAAGCAGAGGCTGTGATTACTCTCTTGAAATTCATCAAGGGGAATGCTGTTTCACAGTCAAGAGCAAATAAAATGTTATTGATCCTATCTCCAATTTAGTACCTTATGTTGAAATCCATGTAAATCTAACAGTTTAAACTCTCTGTTGAACCTGGGTCTGAGTTTTTAAACATGTCTTAGGATCTCACTTTGAATTCTCAGCACAGCAAATCCTGTGGAGGCATTCCGTAGGAGCAGGAGGAAACTGCTATCCTTGTCACCTCCACAGTCCTCCATCAGCAGTGTGGGGTGGCTTCACTGAGGAACACATAATTTTGATTAAAAGTGAGCTAAAAAAACTCTAATATATTTATTGGATACGGCCCAATCAGAAAAAAAAATCCCAACCAAGTAAATGGTATTTGTATGGGATTTGTTTCTAAAACACAATCTAAAAAATCAGCATTTGCTGTACATTCCATTTAAACTCTGGATCCATTATTAGTTTACTCTTTCTTGGTTTTTAAATATATCCCACTATGCCAGATAATAATACAGCAAGGAAGAAATGGGAAAAAATCTATTATCTGATTAATGTCTGTGTTGGTGTTTTGTCCTGAGACAGTTCAGCTGCTCTTTGAAACAATTTTGGAAAAGAACAAGTAAGGAAAATCCTCCAGACTATCCTTACAATAAGCTGCAGTTCTTTTCTGGCAAAAGTATCCCTAGACATGAGTGACCATTTAATCTTACCCTGCATTCTTCTTCTGGATTCTAATGAAAAGACATCAGCTTAAGGCCAAAATCGTAGGAAATATTTTCACATTTATCTCAAGAATAAATAAAAAAGTCTACTAAGCACATAGATTAAAATAAAATTAATTACAAATGCCATGATATTTGCAAAAGGTAATTCCTTATCAGGGAATTACAGATGGAAGTGATATCTCTATTGTAAGTTAATGCTTATTTAAATATTTACCTTATTGTATGAATAAATAATGTCACTGTAAAGGCTTTTCCTAACTTCCTGTATTTAAAACAGATGGAATACAAACCCTGTAAAGTCTGTGTTTCACTTCCAGTCACAAGACATATACAGAAATGATTCTTTGCATAGAATTCTTATGTAAGCTTTGGAAGAGGAATTCATGGACTCTCAAGACTATTTAAATAACTGAAAGACTATTCAGCAGTTTAAAGTTTCACTACTAAGGGAGACCACTCTTAAAATGAAGAGATGAAAAAACTTATCTAATATTCAAATATCATAAATCATAAATTTATTGCCATTATGCAACAAATAAGAAAATCATTATATGTGTGTTTGCCTAACTGCTTATGACCACGAGCAATGAAATAATTTTTTATGGCACTTAAAAGTAGCATGCGTTTTCCCCATGTGTGTGACTGCTGTTCTGCATGTTGTTTGGCTAATCTCCCTTCAATGCATATGTTCTAAAGATAAGGTTTCATGTAAAAAAAAAAGTTTAATTATAATGCTTATTTTTTCTGTTTCACTTTCATCTATATATTCAAATATATAGATAAAAATCTTACCACAAAGTTTAGTCTGAAACACAGAGGTCAATGTTTCAATCTGACTGAAATTAGCAACCAGAAACACGTGTTCTTCATGTGGTTCACTCCCAATGGACTTCAGAGTGTTCATATCCACTCTTCCCACTCCAATAGCAAAAATTAGGATTCCTGAGTTACGTGCTTTAGCAGCAATCTCTGCCACAGGATCTTGAGGTCTCCCATCTGTCACTATCATGATAATTCGGGGCACATTCTGCCTCAGAGGTCGAGCCCCCTCTGTCTCTGAAAATGCAATGTTCACTGCATACTGCAGAGCCAGTCCAGTCATGGTGCCAGTGGACAGGTGCATCATCCTCTTCACTGCTCTTTCAATGTCCTGCTTCCGCCTGAAGGTCTTCAGGGAAAACTCCTGCTTGACGGTGCTGCCGTACTGAATCAGACCCACGTGTGTGGCATCGGGGCTGATGTCCAGAAACTGCAAGATGGTCAAAATGAACTCCTTCACTTTTTCAAAGTCATAATGACTCACACTGCGAGAGCTGTCAATGATGAAAACAAGGTCCAGACGTTTGTTGTTGCAAGAGTTTTCTAAAAGGAAAAGGCAAAAACAATATTTTAAAATTTCAAAAGGCAAATAGGTTCAGGTTTACTGTCTAAACAAACACTCTGACAAGTGTGAAAATTCAGGAAAAATAGGACATGCCACAAATAAGAATACTTGGGCAATATAAATTTCTTCTCCAGTATATAACAAAAACGGCCTGATCCTTGATCATTATATGTATTTTTGTGTGTGTGTGTGTGTGTGTGTGTGTGAGGTAAGTGCCCAGAATGGTTAATGGCAGTGGAATGGTGAGATAGAATCACACAGAGCTAGGGTTAAAAAGAACATTAAAGATCATGTAGTCCAACCCCCCTGCTGTAAGCAGGGACACCTTCCACTAGACTGGGTTTCTCAAAGCCCCATCCAACCTGGCCTTAAACAATGCCAAGGATGGGAAATTCACAATTTCTCTGAGCAATCTGTTCAAGTTAAGAATTTCTTCCCTATACCTAATCTAAGCCTGGCCTCTTTTAGTTTATTATTAGTTCATTCCTTCCTGTCCTACTGCTACTTGCCCTTGTCAAATGTCACTCTTCAGGTACTTGTTCGTTACCCTGTTGTGTCATTGTTGACATTTTGACCTCATTCCACATGCAAGGGTGGAAATCCTCTTTGAATGGCAGTTGACTATTTAAGTGGCTGCACTGTGATGCTTTATGTGGCAGGGCCTGAAAATTTAGAAATCTAATACTGTGACAAGTCAGGAAGATGTAAGTGTTTCATTAAAAAGAGAAAACAGAACACAAAGAAATACAGGTCAAAAGCATCTGTTAATTGCACTGACTGATAAGAGAAGGGACTGATTTTTCAAGGAAGTTGGCACTAAGCAGCACTTTGCATGTACAAAGTACAGTTCTCAATGATGTCAACTGCAGCTGTGAATGCTCAGCAGTTCTACAAATCAAATGTCATGATTCCAAGCATGTAATTAATACCCATCTGGGGAAAGTTTCATGTATTGGACTAGCTCAGCATCATAGAGAAATTATATGGTTGCATCAGAGAGAAAATCCTGTTGTCTGCAGTGGCACTCCACTCAGCCAAAAAACCACTCATACTGAACACTCCTTGAAATCTATGTCAGCTATCAGAAGCCTTTTTTTCCAAGAGTCATTGAAGCAGAAATATTACAGACAGAGTATGTCTATATCTGACTATGGCACAGGTGGGCAGGCCAAGCTATTAGGGATAGCAGCAGAAGTGAAGGCTGGCTGTCTTTTAGGCATCCTAAGAGCTTTCTGGGACTCTGGGTACAACCTCTGGCTTCTGCTCAGCATACTTTTCTCAAAGAATATGAGAAATATGAGACACATGCATGAGTTGCATTATGAGAATGGATAGAGACTGACACTTCACAGGAAGCCAGCACATGACAGGCTTGAGGCAAGCCTGTGAATTGAGCTATCAGACTTTCCACAGAAAAAGGCAGCATGTGGAAAAAGGACTTTGATGGGATGCTGATGAAAAGAAGTCAACAGAGGTTTAATGTGTATACTAAAGACTCCTCCAAATTAGGAAATTCCTGTCATAAAAGCATTGCAGTTCAGGGAAAAACTGCAGGTGGCATTTTCTTGTCCTTAAATTATTCCACATGCATCTACTTTTCACGTCTGTCAGTCAGAACATAGGGTCAGATATACCCATGGCTTCAATCGTTGTGTCTGCTCATCTTAAATTCCCGTGGCTATGAATAAATCTGTGAGGTTGTTAGTTGTGTTTGTATACCTGGCTTGAGAGATTAAAGATGGGAAGAATGCTCATCAGACTGCAGTGGCATCCTTATTTTACTAAGATGAGACACCCCAATCAGTAGTTTCCTGAATTGCCAAACCCAATTCAATCCCCAGTGCACTGTCATCCATCGTGTACAGTGAATGAGGCACTAGGGAATGTTTGGTGGAAAAGCAGTGTCTGACTGTACAATCAAAGGACATGTCATACTGCACTAGTACAAGTGGGCCAATCAAGGACTCAATTGGAAAAACATCTTTCTGTAGACTGTCCTTTAAACAAATTCGCTTGTGGCTGCTGACGAACACTCACCATGCACTCCTGCCAAGGCAGGGGGTGAGAAAGATGCCTGTTTTCACTTGTTAACTCAGAAGCCTCTTTCATAGATTACCAAGAACACTTTTTGGCATAGAATAAAAATGCTCTTTAATGACAATAAAAATGACTGCCTGGATTTATTCATGTGCAGTCTACAGTGCAGCTTTATTCATAAGTGTAGGAATATGCTTGGGTTGCTTATTCTTTCAAAATCAGAACAGGCTGAATATAAGCCAAGCTGAGCAGAAACAAAATTCCAGTTCTAATGGGATACAGATATCCTGACATAACTACTTTCCACCTTATTATCTTAATTACCTTATATATAAAAAATTACAAATTATCTTTACTAATATAACATGACTGATTCCAGCAATACAAAGATAATGCTAAGTTATGATTTGTGGGAGCAGACCAAGAGGAAAGAAGGACAATTACAGAAAAAAAGTTTAAGAATATGTGTGTGCATATGAGGGGAAGGACAGATAAGAGAGAAGGGGAAAATATATGCTATTTTATTTTCCTTTAGACATTTCAGCATTGATTCACTAAAGGTAAATCATGCTTGACCAGTCTGATTGCATTCTATGATGAAACGACTGCCTGGACGTATGAGAGGAGAGCAGTGGATATTGTCCACCTAGCGATCACCAAGGCTTTCAATGCTGTCTCTTTACAAAAACCTCACAGGCAAACTCAGGAAGTGTGGACTGAGTGAGTGGACAGAGAGGTGGTTTGGTTTGGCACAAGGTCTGTAATTACAGGCTAAATGACAGACCCCAGAGGGTGGGACAGTAATCAGAGGCACAGGGTCTGGTGGTGTCCCCCAAGTTCAGTACTGGGCCCAGTATTGTTTAGCTTTTCCAATAACTTGGATGAAGGGGCAGAGGCCTCCTCAGCAAGTTCCCCAACAACACAAAGCTGGGAGGAGTGGCCGACACCCCAGAGAGCTGAGCAGCCCTTCAGAAGGACCCTGACAGGCTGGGGAGATGGGCAGAGAAGAACCATCTGAAATTCAACAGAGGTGAACGTAGGGTCCTGCACCTGGGGAAGCACAACCTGCACCAGGACAGGATGAGGGCTGACCTGCTGGAAACAGCTCTGCAGAGAAGGACCTGGGGATCCTGGAGGACAACAACGAATGCCAAAGGTCAAGGTAGTACTACCTTCATCAAGGTAGTACATTTGGAAGACCATTGGCACCAGGTCAAGGGAGGTGACCCTGCCCCTCTACTCAGCCCAAGTGAGGCACCATCTGGAGTGCTGGGCCCAGTTCTGGGCTCCACAACACAAGAGAGACATGGAGCTGCTGGAGTGGAGGGGACTGCAACATCTCTCATATGAGGAAAGGCTGAGGGAGCTGGGCCTGTTCAGAGATGACTGAGAGGGGACCTCATCAATGTCTATCAGTCTCCGAAGGGAGGATGTCATGAGGATGGAGCCAGGCTCTTCACAGTGGTGCCAAGCAATAGGACAAGAGGCAATGGACAGAAATTGATGCACAGGAAGTTCCACTTGACCATGAGAAAAATCTTTATTTTGGCACTTGAACAGGCACTTGAACAGGCTGCCCAGAGAGGTGGTGAAGTCTCCCTCACTGGAGATATGCAAAAACCATCTGCACACCATGCTGTGCCATGTGCTCTGGGATGGCCCTGCTTGAGCAGGGAGGCTGGACCAGATGACCCACTGTGCTCCCTTCCAACCTTGTCCATTCTGTGATTCTGTGAAAACAAATCAGAACTACAGCCATGGTGTTGAATCCTTTTAATTGGAATATAAAGATTTGGATCCCAGTCTGAAGAGACTCATTTATCTATTCTGAAGTCTGGAATGAATCTTGGTGGGAAAAAGCCTGGAGAGCCTTGGTGGACAGAAACACATCATACTGTGCTGAATTACTTTGAAAAAATCTATTAAGCTGAATGAAACAGTGTTTTTCAAAAAACTACTTTGACCAGCAAAGTTCTATCTAGAGAAATATCAAACATTTCCAAATAAAGATGCATTTAAAGTCTTTGTCTTCTGATTTGGTATGAATTTTTTTTTACACTCTGTAATTATTAAAGTTGATTTAACTTGGGGTCAGTGAAAAATATTATGTAACTCTTCTACAAATAAAAAATCCAGCTTGGTGGTATTTTTGAGGAGTAGCAATCAGTAGTAATGACTGACAGATCTAAACACTCATCACCTCAGATAAATTTTCAGTGATAGCTTTTTAGCAGTTACATGCTTCTCTGTTTGTCCTGTAAACTATAATCTCTTCCTCTGACCAGCTCTCATTTTGAACAGTGAACTTTCTCACAACTTTGGCAAACATCTTCATAACCAAAAGTAATTCCCTTTCACTCTTATGAAAATTTACTCGCTGAAAAGAGCTACTCATCCATAAACCTACTTTTAAGTCAGCAGAGGTCTTTTATTGCCAACACAAAAGTTAAAAAAAACCTTCAGTGTGGGTTGTATTATCCAAAGGGGAAGCCAGGAGAGGGAAGACAAAGACAGAAGGAAAGACCAAGTCAGTAGTAAATATGTTCTCCTTTTCTACCCAATATCTACTATGTAAATGACAGCCACAGTGATGCCACCTTCGGAAAATTAACAATGCAAGGAAATTTTAGTTCTACTGGGAAGAATCCAGCTGGGATCCAATTACTGAGAGATTCATAAAACAAAGCTTAAAATAATATTGAGCATCTTCATTTTGTCTAAAGCTGAAAATCTAGTCAAATGATTTTATCTAATGACTGCAGGTTTCCTTCTATTCCTTTCTCAAGGCAAATTATGCTGAGGCTCTTTTGGCTTTGACAAAGCTCACAGTGCTTTGATTTTGCTCACCCATTCAGGGTCTGTGTCTGAGAGCAAGTTTCTATCCTCTAATTTTTCACTAAGGTTACATTCCCTTAATACAACTAAAGTAGCACTAGGGAGCTTTCTTGGGCATTCAAATTGACTCCTCTAGACTGTTAAATCATTAGAACAGTTACTGATACTGTTGTCTGAGGACAGTTCACATTTTCTCAAGCAGTCCTCAGGCATGATACAGGAAACAGCATGAACCAGGGACCCATTCTTTGTGGACAGAACTGGTCTGTGAGCTCAGGGTGTTCCCCAGCAGAGAAGCAGGCCACATTGCACCACTGGTCTCAGTGCCAGAGAGCAGTCTAAGGCACCAGCTAAGCTCAGACACCAGCTGGCTCCATCCACAGTGTTAAACTCACTGTCCTGCTCAAACAGAGCAGCTGAATGCATGAGGCCTCCTGGGAATAATTCCTTTAGGGAATATTTCTCTGTGCCTTCTGAATTGGTGATTGCTAGTTGCTGTGGGCCAGAGACAGCTCCAGCCATCTAACAGCAACAATAATGGTGGAGGTTCCAATGTGCAAGAATGTGCCCAGCACTGTTTCATTTCCTCAAACATTTCCATCGGTGGATATTCAAACTGAACACATTCAAAGACACAAGTTTTAGATGGGCATTTTTCAAAAGTGTTTGCAAGTTGGTTGTCTTGAAAAAAAGCTTATTTAAAAATAAGTTAATTTTCTGGTATTGTCCTACATCTTTATGACTCCTTAATAATTGTTTTCCTTTCTCTTAATCTAAATATTACTTATTTGGCTTTATCCTAATAGATGAGACTGGATAAATGTTAAACAAGGCTATTGTTGTACGCAAAAGGAGGTCAGCTCAGTTTAGCAAACACTACAACCAAGTTTACACATTGAAAAAGTAATTTATAACAAGTAAATATTAGTACCATGAAGATGTTATAGAGTATGAAAATTCAAGAAAAAAGACTTAAGAAAAAATGAGATCATAGAATATTATTGCCTGAGCAATCTTTAATGGTAATTTTAATTTTTTTTGTTTCTTAGCTCACTCCCAAGTAATGCATATACAATAATTACATGTTCTGTGATACTGCCAGCAGTAACACCAGGTTTACTTTTAGATTTCATCCTTGAGTAACAGAACAAGTCTTTACTCAAAAGTAAATAAAAAGGGGAGAAAACTATTCTCCCTGTTACCATATTTTACAACTTCTTCCTAAATGTCTCTTCTTTCTTTACCATTTATTATTTCATTTTCCCTCAAGCCTGTCTTCTTTTTATAACTTCTTTCCTTATAAATTTCTCCATAACTCCTACAAAATTTGTTAAAAGATGTATGAATTTCCTGGATGTCAAATATTTTTTTATTGAAGTCCATAATTCTGGTTTTCCCTAGCTAAATATCCAGCCAGAAAGATTATATTTGACATGTTCTCAGACAATTCCAAAAGATTTCCTTGGTCATCAAGAAGGTTTAATCTTATAAAATTATAGACTATATAAAATTTTACAGGTAAATAATAGTCAAATTTCCAATTCATTCATAAACATATCAAGTGCAAAATGCTTTGGGAAAAACATTTTGTGATTGTGATTGTTGCAAAGAATAAATGAAGAAGAGCACTTAATTCCAAACACTTCTGTCTCTAGTGAGGCATTTTGAGCAAGTTAGCTTCTACTCCTTTTGGGTTTTTTTCATTTTAATTCAAAGACAGACCAAGTATGGTACATTTCATATATACATATTTGTATATATATTATATATATATATGTATATATGTATATTTATATATTTCATATATTATATTACATATAATCATACCTAGTTCCTGAAGTAAACATTAGAAACTGCCCAATATCCCTTCCCTAGCACATGTACATGCTGCACTTGGTTCTGCAGGTGACACCACCTCTTCCCAGCTCTGGGACAGGCCATGAATCCAAGACCTGCCCCTGTACTTTCTGGCCCCATCCTTGCTGTGAATTTTTCCCCAAACACACAGGCCTATGGCCCTAACCCAAACATTCATTATGAGTTTGGCAGCTCACCCATTTTTCCTTACAAATTTCTTCATCTGGGAACAATCTCTAAATGGAACACAGCCTCCAGACATTTCTTTATTGCCTCTGACAAAATCTTTTCTGAACTTCCAAAATTTCTGGGACAACTATACAGCAGGAGGCTCTTGTCCAGAGATTTCCATTTCCTTCTACATGCAAATGCTTCATTGTTAGTCACTGCAGTGACTAAAGTAGTATATTACTTTGTTCTCATTTCACCTCACTATTTCTATTCCTTCCCTGTCACACTTTTCAAAATAACAAGGTCATTATTAAGACTAAGTCTTTCTAAATCCAAAGAACCAGAACTGACTCATAGTATTTCTTCCATTTCTTTACCTATACTGGTGCTTCTCTGGTATGAAGCCAAAGTATGGTGTAAGGATAGTCTCAAGTTTCTTAGTTCTTTCTGCATATTTCAGCTGCTCTGAGACAGAAACTGTTGGGTTTCCTGACAGGAGCCAAACCTGCTTTCAGGGTCAGGAGGACTGGGGAACAGGTTGCTTTCCTTGCAGGCAGTGGAACATCTGCACAGAAGGATAAAGTATCCTGATATCCCCATGCACATGGCAACATGAAAATCTACCCACCACTCTCTGACAGAAACAAATGTTATGTGCTCTCAGCTAAGGATAGCTTACACCCATGAGAGATGAGGAATTCATTTTCTGAGGTACAATGAAGAAACTTGTGGCACACACAGTAATGCTACTTTGCATCCTGTTCCCACAGCCAGCCTGGAAGCGCTTACTCTGTGACTATCTTTTCCTGCACTCACCTGTAAAACATCAAATCACAACCAACATGAAAAAGGTGATTGTATGGGAGAAGGTGATCTTTGTATCCTTCTGCTTGAAGATCTGAGACTCCTATCTTGCCTGAGCTACTTAGGGTGCTGTTGGTGACACAGAAATTATTAGAGAAAGAATAGATATAGAAAGTAAACAATTTTTAGTAGCAGCATAGACAATCTAGAGAAAAAATATGACCTTACTGAGTTTGTGGTGTCCTGCTTTCAGGACATTACCTTAACATTTTAAAAACTCTTATCAATAAATTTTTTTTAAGTTGTCCATGTATTTTTTTACAAGGAAAGCTGTTAGCAACCTCAACAATACTCATTGATCAGCTGACCTGAAACCACATATTTCTATCTATTGGTAACAGTCTAAGTATTAGATTCTTCTCCAGAACAAATTCAGAAACAGCATGAGGGTGTGTATACCAGCGCTGTATGCCATTCCCCCTGTCTCCCAAAACATGCGGGACATCATGTCCACTGGTGAACCAGCAGTTCTTACACTCCAGCAGTACTTAAATAAGATGGTGTCTTCAAGGTTCCAAAGAAATTTAAAGTATGTTGTCCTCATCCACAATAATGTCTGATCACCCATTCATGCCTACAAAATGAGATGTTCTTGAAGTCATGCAAATACTGTTTCCATTATTTTCAAATTAATTTTGCACATATGTACTTTGCAAATTAAGAAGGCAAAGTGCTCAAAATGAAGTCAAAACCAGCACATTGCTGAATATCAGTGTTCTTTCTTTTGGCCTGGTTTTTCTTCAAGACATAATACACAGAGGAGGCTTTGAGCTCCTTGAGAATATACTCATAACAACAGTTTTTTTACTCACAGTAATGTTCCTCACTGAATTATTGTCAAGGCAAACTCTTTTTCAAACAGAAATGGTATTTCACAGTAATTTGTGGGGGTTGTAACAAACAAATTCAGGAATACAAAGATCATTTGATGTTTAGTTCATGACTCAAGTTTTTTTCTGTAACAGCAGATATTCTGTCATCCTGTGGAAATATTACAAATTACCTTAAAATGAAGGGGAAAAGAAGAAAAAAGAGGTTGGCAAATTAAAAGAATAAGAAAACAAAACAAAGAAGAGAAGAAGGAGGAAGGAGGGAAAAGGCTTTGTTAGAGGAAATACACATTAAAGAAATACAATACAATTTCTTGTGATGCTGGAAATCAAATTATACTCCATATAATTTAAATTACAGAAATACCCCATAGGTGACTTAAAAGTGAATGTGATTTTGACACATGAAAATTAAGAATGAATGCTAAATACAAGAGTTGGCAGGCAGAATGTTGTTCTGTGGTTTAAAACTGCTATCACAGACCAAAATCCAAACTTTCTCATCTCCATGATAATTGGCTACAGATGAGAATAGTCAGATCAGAACATAAATCCCTGAGGTCTGTCAGGGTCCCAGCTAGTCCTCATGGCTCATAGGCTGGGGCTGTTTAAGGGATAACAGCTGCTGTAGGAACAACTGGCTGGGCAGGGATATGGTTGCTGATCAGATCTCTCTTTCTCACACTCTGGGACCTCTGCGAGGGAGACACAGCCTTAGCACAAACCAGGCTACCAAGCCTCAAAGCCACGGAGAGAGGGTGTGCTACTGTGTAAAAACCCCAGAATCTGAAAAAGCAACTACTGGGGGGGAGAGGCCAACAGCTGAGAGATAAGGATGAAAGTTGAAATTTTGAGAGTCAACATAAAGTTCATGGGTGACCTCTCAGCTATTGAAACGAGCACTACTGGGAAACAAAACACCCCATTGCTAATATTGCCTTGAGACACAATGATTGCAGTATGTATCTACACACCTCAGAAGGAAAAACCAGGAGATTTTGCAGGCTGTAAAATGCTTTGCTTGCTCTCTTTCCAAACAAAATGTGTTCCTATTTATATGACAACCTCATGTTTTGAATAGAAAGCTGACAGGTAAATAAATCGATAGGTATTTGATTACCCTGTATCCTTACAAAAGCTTGGCTAGGATTTTGCTTGTATTTAACTACTTATGTGGTCATTCAAAAGATGTAATTTGCAACTACTTCCTACCTTCATCTGCTGCATGGAAGAGTTTCCATCTCTCCCAGTACTATACCAGTACAGTATGTCTAGCACATGATGTAGTTACTGTGACATAATTCTCATTTCAATTGCAGTACAGACTTCAGTTACAATAATTCTACTTTCTGACAGGATTATGTCCGAGGACATAAAACTTGTCAGGCTTGCATTTATGTGAAGAAATAACACATCCATTTGTTGAGGCTGTGAATTAGCTCCTTACAGCTGAAAGCATCCTACATTGGCTCAACAGAGCACATTAGCAGAATTTAGAGATCTCTGGTCAGCTCCTACTGTATAAATTTACAATGAATTAAACCAAAATTAAACAGGAATCTTATCTGCACTCCACAGAAGCATGATAGGTTGGGCTCACTTTTGTGAAAATATTTTGAGAAAATATACTTTCCCTTCTAATCTGCTGCTAAAATAACCCAGAATGTTTAACCTGATGATGTCTTCAGCCCTAAAGTTACATACACTCAAGTTTAAGAACTGGGTTGGAGATAATAATCCTTGGATTAATTTTAACTGGATGTAGCAAGTGAGTCATAAACTTAGTGAGTGTTCCACATAGTTCCTATTACTTCATATTATTAGTGGAATCATACATATACAAGCAAGAGACAAATCATTGTATATTTTGTTGCAAAATATAATTTAACACAGACAGAGGCGTTTGCGTTTTGCAGCAGCTTCCACTGAACAGGAGCCAAGTACATTTCCTTCTTGGCCTCCTTTCCCTTCTGTTTTAATTTTGTGCAGTATCTGTTAATTTTTTGTTGTTTCTTCTGGTATCATGTAATATCTGAAGGAATGCCCCCTAAATTAGCTTTTCCCCTTACACAGTTATTTTCAAAATCATGTTGCTGCATGTTTCATATTCCTAAGGAACAGAAAGAATGTTATTGCTTAGAACAGTATTCTACATTCTAGCTTTCACTGTATTCACTACAGTTTTCATGCATTCACTTCAGATCTTTCCAAAGAAGTATGCCCATATGAAATGAAATATATGCCCAGTTTACTAGAACAGAGTTAATCAAGAAAAAAGGCAAACACAAACACTCATGGGATTGTTTTTTATACAATGTGGGAATTTTGATTTGCTTTGTTTTGTCATATATTATAAAGATGCAGTAGGGCCTAAGTACCAAATCTGCTTCAGAAAAAAAAAAACACAACTTCAAACACCAAAAAGGCACTACATCTTGGATCTACAAGGACTGGACGCATGTTGCTTCTAGACATGAAACCTACTGAAGGGTGCTGTGGACCTCTCACTGGCCTTGCAAACATGGTATGGAAATCACCACTCTGGACAAATGACCTTGCTCTGTATCACTCTGTTTAGGTGCAGAAGGCCATTTCATTATGTCTGAAGGGAACCAGCTAATCTAACAGACAGAATTTTATCTTTATAACAATGTAGCAAGCATATCACTGTTTTCTTTAGAAAAACCAAAATATTATTTTCCTTTCACAAATCAGGATAAGCCAAATTTAATCCAAATTCTAGATCAAAGTACTGATGAGTGGAAAAAGAAGGCAAAATTTAGTTCATATGTCAGATAAGGGGAAAGGTGACTGTTATCTCTACAGGAAAGAGAAACTGACCATCCTACATCTTTCTGTTATTTCACAAGACCTTGCACAACTATGGAAACAATTTTTTTAAAACATAAATACAGCTGCATGAAAACAGCATTTTCCAGCCATATAGTACAAACTTTTGTTACTTTAAATACATGCATATCTAATATGCTGCAAGAAAGACTTAAGAAAATGTTAAAAGTTAATTAATATGGCATGATTGACAACGTTTTAGTATTTGGAAGTCTGACTCAGTGTTTCATAAAAGAAAAATCTACAAAGGAGTTTGGCTTTCAAGGGCCACATAATGAGAGTTCCAAAACCTCTATTTTCTATACATCCTTGAACAAGATATTTCAGCTCTTTCACAGAAATTACTAGCTATAGCAATAATAATTTTAAACAGTAATAAGCAATGCAAAGAACTGCCAAATTAAAACAACATGCATTGAGATTTAGTTGAAAAATTGAGGAATAAGAAAAATATATATTTTTTTAGACACAGCTCATTCCTTCAGAAGACTTTGTTAAAATGTATAGGCAATTAGACCTAACAAGACTGTTAAGAAATCTATGTAGTAGTGCATGGGTATTGTAAAAATTAAATCCTCCTTAACCTGGATCTCAAAGTACTTTTCTCTCTATATGGACAATCCCACAGAATTTTTCATCCATTCCATTTTACTTATTTAAATGTTGTCAATCTCCTAGAACAATGACTTTTACTTCTGTACTTGGACACTACTGTTATTTTACCAGTAAATAGCTATCACAGCAGTACACTTTTGTTTTAAGAATGGTAAAAAGAAGATAAAAGGAATAAAATTATTTTAATACTGCTATACTTACATAGCATAAACTTTTATTTTAGTCCCAAGAAAAAGACTTCCATCCAAAAAAATCCAACCCCCAACCTTAATTTTTATTACTTTTCCAGGTACATATTGGTTCTTTGCAGTTATTTTGCTCCATTTTGCCTGCCAAGCAAGTCTTTACACAACAGCAGCAATTGTCATCCCCACCACTACTTTTAATATGCATACTACATAGAATGTGACAACTTCTAATCCCTGTTAAGTTGCTGGAATTCTGGAGTCATTTAATTAAGTCCATTACTTGATGTCACTGAGATCATGTTTTGGCCCTGTTCTCTCTCATGGCATTTAAGGAACACTCAACTGTCCAGCACAGCGGCAGTTTACACATTCTGTTCTTTACAGAGAGGCATGTTTTTACCATACCACTGTTTCTATATGTTGCTGCACATAAGCAGGTGACCTAATTTCTTGAAACAGAGACTGCCACGTACTTTTATGGGCCAGCTCAGAGAATGTTCCAAGTTTTTTGCATCATTTAAAGTCTTGAAGAGGTTCCTTTAGCCAAAACTGTTTGCATCCTGCACATACCAAACTGAGTAGAGATCCACTGGCTTCCAAATGCAGGGACCAGAAATCTCTTGACTTTTGAAAGAAGAAATAAATAATTTAATCTACATGTTTTGGTTTGGTAACCCTTTCATATATTTTCCACTATTTAAATTTGAAAGAGAGTCTATAAAAGGTATTTTTTAAAAATCACAGGGAAAATGGCAACTAAGGAATGTGACACTTTCTGTTTCTCCACATAACACCTTGCCTCTGCAATAATTTTCTAGAGACAGGCAGTTTATTTCTTTAAGTAATAAATTCACTTAGGGTATTTGCTAGGAATCTTAAAATATTTGGGAAGAGCTCCTATATAATCACATTTTAGAATTTAGGATTTTAGAGAGTTTGGGATTCTTGTTAAGTAAGGTGTGAATGTGGGTATTTCTTTTTGTTGTTCTAGATCCATGGTTTTTTGTAGATTAGATCTCCAGAGCTGTAATTTTCAGCCTTCAGTAGCAAAACCCCAATGTTTCAGGACTGCGTCTATTAGTTTTGAGAAAGATTAATAAGAAATGGAAATCTGTTATCTTTTGTTTTAAATTTGTCCAAATTGAATGTCGAATTGAAAAGCAACATTTTTAAGTAACAGATTGTAAATGGTACTTTATGTAGTTTTATATCATGTAAAGGATTACATTTTATTTAGACAAGCATTTCACTGATAAAATTTAGTGCTCTTCTCTCTATTCCCCCAAATTCTTTCTTTCTTCCTGATGGATCTTCTGCAGGACATTCCTCATGTTCACTTGGGTTAGGTGATCTTTATGGAGCCCACTTACCATCTCCCAGTGGTTGGAGAGAGGTATCTGATGAGATCTACTACTGATGGGAATCATTAATCCCTAATGATGGGCTGTGTCCAAACCCCATCCATGCTGTGTTTTCATAACCTGACAATTACTTTAAACAATTAGCAAAAGACAGTTATTCTAAGTCACAAACTGTTAGGAAATGAAAAAGTTGACTACTTGGTAATACATAGGTGATGACCAACATGTTTTATGTTTTAAAACATGACAGCCCACAAGCTGAAACTCATACACCTTGTCCTAAGATTTTTGGCAAAGGAAGAAAAAAATTAGCTCATTATAAAAAATTACTCATTATAAAATAAGCTACTAATTTTAAATAAATCTGACTAAATAAAGGGATTATCATCCAGTAATGTAATGACAAGCCTCATTTCAATAGCCATAGATTTCTATTCAATCATCTTTATGCACATTACATACATGTAGTAGACAAGTAAAACTTTCCAGCATAGTAAAAAGTTCATTTGATAGAACCTCCATGAACCAACATGTATTTCCTCTAAATACTGAAAACAAAGTTGTTTCTATTTTTTTCAAGCCAACAGTCCGGTAGCAAATATTCATTTAATACCACTTACATAAAGTAAATCTGGTACCCCAAAACTAAATACCTTCTTTCAACAGCTGTTACCTGGTCAACAAACTATCACATACCTGCTGGCAAATGAAAATCTCCTTTTTGTTATAAACTAACTCAGCCAAGGTTTGGTCAGCTGCTTATGCCTTTTATGATTTGTATTTGAGACAGTTTTTGGTAGTGGTGTTTGGGGTATTTTGTGTGTAACTTACCCAGTAGAGATTGTGTGTTAACATCCCTTCTTCGGGTAAAATGTCTTCCAGGGAGATCCTTTGCCACGACAGTGGAAAGCAGAGTGTGTGCAAATAGCAGAAGGAAACATGCAATCATTTTCTTCATCTTCATGAAACAGAGGGACACGCAAGGATATAAAACTGCAAGAGGAGAAAAGGAGATAAGTTATTTGATTACATAAAAAGATGCATTCCAACCACATCAGTCACCCAGCAGCATTGCTCCCCTTCTATCACATACAAACATGCAGACACATGGGCATCAAACAATACCTACAACTTCAAGAAATAAGGTTTACACAATTAACACAGCAGTTGGCAATCCCTGTATAGCATTTCTAAGTATTGTTAGTTGAAGTCCATCATCAACATTGCTAACAATTTATAATAATCAAGTATTTTTAAAGCAAGAAAAGGAAGCTTGTTTCACTCAGCCTGTGAGCAGAAACAGGTTTGAGGAGGACACAAACATATTTTTGTTATTCCACTCAGTGCTCCTTTGCAATTTTTTTTCAGAAGTTTAATTGTTCCTGTAGTCTGAGGGATTCTTGCTGCAGGAAATCTTGGAGAATTACAATAGGAGAAAATACATTTCAGAAACAGCGACTACAAATGTGAACTGGCGACAACTCATGCTTACTTTTCAGAAGACTGTCCATATTTGCTAACATGAAGCTACCAGGGCAAGATTAATCTTGTTTGTAGGAATAGACTCCTGAGGACTGGCAAGGAGCTTGCCATAGGTTCTGGAGCAATTTTATCATACAGAAGAACAAATTGACAGCCAAAATTCCTACATTAAGAGATGATTCCTGACCAGGAGCTTGTTAATGCATCATAAAAAGCCACGGCTGACTCTGCCACAAACAGAAAACAAAGACTGACCTGCTAGAGACTCATTTTCTGGCTGTGCTCCCCATTGGTGGCTTCCTCAGACAGAGGCTCCTTCTATACTCTCCCAAACCTTTATTGTTGTGGTTGAGAGCATCCCACAGGAGCTGGATTCAGTCTTGGAGTGGGTGATAGGATGAAACTTAGTAAAGAGCTCCCCTAGGTGTGCAAGAGATGGATAGAACTACCCACTTTCATAACAAAGTACTAATTTAACTGAATCTGAGTGGAATTTCTGAAGCAGTGTAAATTTTAACAGTTATTCTTGGTGAAGTAACTAAGACTTGAAAACAATTTTAACAGGGCCCTAAATCTAACAAGCAGGTATGTAACAGAAGGCAACTAAATGCTTCACTTCTGAAAGACAATTAATTTTCTTTCCCACCATGAGCTATTCACAGACAGAAAGGAAATTTCTGAATAAATATTTTCTCTCTAATAAAGATACTTTGTTCATTATTTTTCAGTCTTTCCCATGCAACCATTGCACATAATGTATTTTTCTGACTATCAATATGTTTTTCCTTTTGTGTATCCTACTCAGCATCCCCAAATGCAGACACAACATTCTGGTGCATATCCAAAATTAATCTTTGCACTCAAAATGCCCAGCCTTACTTCAGTGTTCAATATTATCCAGTAATGGGCAATACATGATTTAAGGACATTTGAACTAGGAAAGAAATGGAAATAGCTGGTGTTTATAAAAATGGCCACAAAATAATTAAATTTCTGGGCATCTGGATGGTATTATTGCTAGATTTTTCCAGTGTTCTAGTCAGAAACAGATGAACACTGGAAACAGTGCACACACCACTGGAAATGGGACTAGGTTTCCCTGGAGGTAACAGTTGTTACACCTGGAGATCACCAATCCCAGGTCTCTCTTCACTCCTCAGAGCATCAACACAGACAGGGCTGTGCCAGGGCTCTCCTGTTGCTCAGGCCTGCTCACTCAGCACACGAGGCAAATGGACCCCAAGGACACTGTTGTTTTAAAAATCAGAAGCCATGCTGTCAGGGTGTCACTGTCATACTTTCTGCAAAAATCCCCTGCCCAGGATTCTCCTCTTGGGAAGCTGAGAAGCCTCAGAGAAAAAGGAAAACAATATTATCTCATTTGCTTCTCCTGTGTTTTGCTGCTTTGGAATGTGTTTGGAGATTGTTTATCCAACAGGTGGTTGTTTTATTGGTTTCATGTGAATTGACTTAATGACCAATCACAGGCAAGCTGTGTCAGGACTCTGGAAGGAGCCATGAGTTTTCATTATTATCTTGTTAGCCTTCTGCAAGATCCTTTCTGTATTCTTTAGTATAGTTTAGTACAGTATTCTTTATTATAATATAGTATCATAAAATAATAAATTAGCCTTCTAAGAACATGGAGTCAGATGCATCATTCCTTCCTGCCACGGGGCACCCCGCAAATACAAGATCAGGGTTTAAGAGAATAGAGAAATATCCTTGTTGCAAGGCTGTTACAGGAACTAGGTGTGAACAGAATGCTCAAGAGGGCTTTCTGGCTCTTAACTACTTATCAGAGGCCTAACTCATCCCTCCTTTCTATTCACCCTAAACTGCTGTGAAAATGGCACAAAACTCTAAGAAAAGCCATTTTAGCTGTGGCTGATGGCACGTTAAAGTACCAAGTACAATGTAGCAGAGCCTTCACAAGACATTGCTAAAGAACCCAGTAACAGCATGATGCCAAAGGAAATGGTGGTAAAGCAGTGACTCAGGACAGTCCCACCCTAAAATAAACTCTCCTACATTCTGACACTTAACATATTTTATACCTTTGTAGCAATTTTTGATATTTGGTCATAGATACAAATTCACTAGACTCATAGCTGTCCACAAGCAACTCCAGAAATAAGAAAAAAAAAGTGTATGTTGTAATTTCAAGTGTTTGAATTTTGTGAGGAAAATGTTTACATAGCATACAAATATATGATTAGCTGACCATATAAACTGAGTTGTCTCCATAATCATTCATTGGCTGTCTCTGAATTCTGGAATACATTAAAATATTTTCAATTTAGTGCAATTTTTATCAATCCCTTCGAAAAGTAAGGTTGAAGTACTAAAGAAACAGAACCACTGAATAACATATTGTTTAATAGTACATACTTTGGATTCAGAAATTTTAGATCCTCAGATCTCAATATCTCAATATCTCTAGTCTGATAATCAGAAAATAAATCTACTTAGAGATCCACCAAAAAGGATCCACCTCTTGCTAAAATAAAATCTACTATGAACACACTCCTACCATCACCAACAGTGTTTTAAAATACTGTTTAAAAAAAAAGCTATACTTAACATCAAAGAGGTTCAGTTGTCTCATCTTCAAAAAAAAAACCCAAAACCAAAAGACTACATATAATCTAAAACAAAAAGGTAAGAAAAAATTCATTCATTTTCAGCGAGAAGGAAAAACCATAAAACCTCAAAGCCAAAGGCTGTATGTGTGATAACATACATTGATCCAAGCCTCTGTCACCCCTTCATCCACACTGAAAGCTTCTGTGCTGCTTTCCTGGGGTGATGACAGCCTGGATCGTGTGCTTTGCTCTAGCTCCAGGTACACATTTGTGTCCACTGCTGCTTTTACATGACCAGTCTGTATTGTGGTTGCATGGCTGCTCCTCACACAGTCCTCCCATGGTTCTCTGTTTATCCTCTGGGCCTTCTGCAAGGTGTCCTGTCTTCACTCTAGAAGCTGGATGGTGTTTACTGCACCACATTTGGTATTTAACACCTCATTTTTCCAGCAGACTAAGCCCTTCTGCCACAGCCCTCTGGGGCTGGTTAACCCTTGCTCTACCAGCTGAGAACACATTCCCAAAGTACCAAACTTACAAAGTCATATTTTCCTGGTTAGCTGGTGAATATATTTTGGGCATTTTGATTCCAGCTGTCAGTACTATACCATTGGGAACCAAGTCCCCATGGCAGACCCAAGACCAAGTCACTGCAAGACAAACATCCTGAACAGCTCAAAAAACCAAACCAAACAACAACAACAACAACTACTAACAAAACAAAAAAAATACAACCAAAAACACCAAAACAAACAACCACCATCAACAACAAAAAACCCTCCAAAACCAAAACCAAAAACTACCCAGCAAGAGGAGGTTTGCCAGTCCATGGGGCTTTACCAGATGGAGCACCAGATTCATCAGCTCTCACTGCTCCCCTCCTCTACCCGCAGTGAGAGGAAGAAGAGTGGGGCTCTCACAGCAGCCTTGGAGCACTCGGTGCAGCACAGCGCTGTGCTGGACACATGAGGAAGCTGCTAACGGAGAGGAGACAACTGCTGCTCACAGAGGTACAATCTGGTGAGGGCTGCTGGCCTTATCTGCAGCTGTCTAGAAGAAGTTTGGTATAAAAGAGGAGATTTTCCCAGAAAATGGCAAATAAACAGACAGGCCCTCTGTTCTTTCAAGGCTTCCCTCATTCCCTAACTGGCTGCTAGTCAAGAGCTGAATATTGCCATGGTGTGATCGTATCAATTTACCAGTGCTAGCTTAGCCATATACCTGTGCATCAGAGTAATTTTTCTGATGCACTGTTATGGACTTTTATGAACCACAGTGTAGGAATACTAGAAAATAAAATTGAGATTTCATCTTTAAAATACCTATTTCCTTTGCTGGACAGCACTGAAACAATACAAGCCTGTTTCTCTGCTTTCAAATATCTTTCCATGGATGTCTCCTTGTAAGGGATTGATGGCTGTTCTGGGCAGAGACGTTACAGAAAACTCAGTGTCAGTGGTAATAAATCAGTGACTTTCTCCACTGCCTGTTGCAGGGCATTAATATTTGTCCTCTTCACTGTGATACCTCTTAAATAATACCAAGAGAAAAGAGATGCTCTGTGGCTTATGCCAAAGTCAGTGTCCTCTCATGTCTCACCACACTTCAGGAAAATTTCTTTTACAGAGAAGCAGAAAACCCCTCCACTGGCCTGTAAAATCACCTTTTTTCACTCAAGTAGCTTACAACGTACCTGTCTTTGCTGAGCAGATCATGCTGGAAAACAAATTGGAAAACAAGTAATATGTTTCAGCTCATACCTTCTGCTCCTCTGTATGGTCTACCTCTTTGTCTTGTAGTACAAGTTTCCTTCCAAGGCTAAATCAGAAACATAAACTCCACAAATCCCTGCCTCTCTACCTTCTCCAGCTACCAACAAAACTGGCACAATACACAGAAGGGGAAATACTCAACAGTTATGTGGAACATCAACACCTGCAAATAGTATCCCCCTCTTGAACCCTGTGTAATTTCTCATCATAGATGGGAGGGAAAGAGAAGACAAAAAAGCATCAGAGGCAACAGTTACTAGCACTAAAGAGGTTGCCTTTGGCTTTTCTTGTTCCCTAGTTAAAAGAGACAGCCATTTACTCTCATTAAGCTTCCAACAGACCTAACTTCAGTGTTTCCAAGTTATAAAGCACTTAAGTTCATAGAAGAGAACCATTCTGAAGTTCCTTCAGCATTCCTTATTATCTTTCCACTTTTAAGGTAACAGGAAACTGCAATAAAATAAAAACTTTCACTGAAGGTAAATGAACTGCAAGCAATCTATGTGAGTCGATAAAATCAGTCTGTTTCCCCAGTTTAGCAAACATGGTGAGTTACTTGGAAAAATAAATGAGGTCTTATTACATGAAAGCCACAAAATACCTCTTTCTCAATCTCACCATCTCAGAAATTTTAAAAAAGGGGCTGCAGGCACTGTAAAGCCCTTTTAACTATCAGTTACAATATATTCCAAAGTACTTCACTATCCACAAGCCAGCACATGCATTATTAGTTCACTACTCATTAAAATCACTGTGTAGCATGGGCATCAGGACACAGAGTATTAGTAATTTCCTCTGTCTGTCTGAACCAGTTGCTGACACATGCATTTTCCAGTTCTAAAAAAGACCTATAGAGGCCCACAGAGTCCAACATCACAAATCATCATTATATATCATTTATATATCATGTCACTAGCCATGCAGGTGTTGTATGGGGGCAGGTGGCCACAGCTGGGATGGTGATATTTAGCACATCAGCAAGAAGCACCATCTTGCCTTCATCATTACAAAGGAGCACTCTACTGGCACCCTGTTTCACCAAGTGATGCACTGGATTTTCTGTAACTCCTTGCTGTATAAGGAAGGCTTCACTAGGCTTAGCAGCACAGGACAGGGAGACACCTATTCCAAATCATAGCTACCAACAGCATTTCACCAATAGAGTTATATCACCAAGAAGAAACAAAGTTGCAGGTGCTGTAAGTTTGTAAATTCCTCACATGCTGCTCAACCCTGATGGCAGGCACTAGGTGCCCATGAACCTGGATGCCCATGAACCCACAACTGCACCACGTCCTGCAAGGCATCAGAGCAGTACTCACTTGTTAAAACATTTTTAGCTCCTTTTAAGAGGCCACCTTGGGCCATTCTTGCTCTCAGTAGTACGAGATAAATCTGGGGAGCTCATTATCTGAAAGTCAATTAGTAATTGTGGTGTATTCTGAGACAGCCAACCCAATTACAAACAGCTTTCACAGTGGCACAGCAAGCCACCACAATAACAAAAGGAACTCTTGACTTGGCAACACCAGTCTTGTATCAATCTGAAATAATGAGTGTCCAGACAGTATGAGTAACCTGAACCTGCAGTGGATTTAGGACCAGAAGTTGTGTACTCCAGTGTGAGAAGACTGGGACAAATTCTTTGCATGGGTCCATGAAGCTTCATGGCCACAGGTTGTTTTGTGTCTGCATTGGGACACAAGCCTAGCATGTGAGAGCAATGTCTGTTCCAGACATGTCTGCATAGTGGTGGGGACAGGGTGACAACCACAGACTCACAAAGCCTTCCACCTTTGTCTCCTATGCTTCCATACAGTCCTCCTCATCCAGCACATATCCCTGCCTTGGCAACTAAAAGGATATTCCAGTGCTTTCTGAGAGATGCCCCTACCTTGCATAGGAATTGGGCTGTGGCTGAATCTCCATCAGCAGCTATTTATTCCAGCTGCTGCTAAAAAAATCCCACAGCGCAGCTGTAACGTGGACTAATAAAATCAAATGTGACAGTGGAGTAAATTAACTTTGATTTTGAAACAGTACAGGGAAGACCCAAAATGCATTACAGAGCAGCTCCTAGAAGGGGAGGTGAATGACATTTGGTAATCAGCCAAATATGCCCAGAAACCCAACCCTGTATATACCCATGGGCAGAGCATAACCAAAGATCCTACAGGACACAGGAGGGCAACCACTTTCTGAAAGCTGTCCAAAGAGTGCTGGGGATGGGGAAAGGACAACTTGCCTATCCAAGCACAAAGGCCAGACAAGCACACACAGCAATTGATGAGTTCAGACACCGAAATATACAGCACATCAGAAAGAGCAGAGATCAGCATTCAATGTTATTGTCAGATGTAAATATCATAGTGGGACTTCTACACAACAGACTTTGTTATTTAATGGGCTTAGAGTATATGTACTACATATATAATTTGATTCTCTACAGCTCTAATGAAATGAAGAAGACTAAGGGACATGTTGCTTAATTTAAAGTCATCTGTCTCAATGACATACAGACTTCCTGATATCACTGTTGTAAAATGAATAACCTCTAAATCATATAATGATAAAATATTTAGGTCAGAAAGGACCTCTGTAAGCCATCAGGTCCAACCCCTGAGGTGAAGTTGAGGACCATTTCAGTAACTTCTCATCACATAAAAGTTAATGGTGGTGCTATAGAACAGTACACCCATAGTATGGTTTACTCTGCATAGTTTCCAGTGGTCAGACAGCAAGCTCTGGCAGTGGGAATTCTTATTTTATGACAGCATCAATCTCCATGCCATGATTTTCTTCAGTTGCCACTTGGACAATAGACCTTTTCATTATCTTGTTCTTTTGAGAAAGACTCATTTGCACTTTCTGGTACTGAATCTCATCCAGACATCAGAGTTTCCACAACATGCCCAGAAAAGTAGCATGGGAAAACTGAGAAAATTCACTTTTACCATGCACAGTAAGTATTAAATGAAAGCATATATTATATGACATATTATACACATGTAAGCTTCTTAGTTCTGTCTCTGAAGTAGTCACAAGCCACAACAGACTTAACTGCAAACAGAAAGGTTTGGGAGAAAAAAAGGATACAACGGTTCTGAAATTTATTTGCAAAGTCACACTGACCCCAGCACCACTGTAAACCAATAATTTGGGGATTAAATCCACTCCAGTCCAAATACTCTTGGCTCATAATGAAATCACTAACAATGAGTACACTGTATAAAAAGAGCTTGTTAATGATACCCACAATACAATTAAATAGTGCTTACTGTTTTACCTTCCTATGGAGATGGTTTATAAGTCATGAGAGAGTATTTATATCTGATTAGCCTTTCTGTAGTTTGCCTGGACTGACCAAAACATCTTTTACCATCACAGCTGGGTCCCTGAGCCCCAGCTCATAAAAAGTAGAATGTGCATTCCCTTGTTCGTGAGAAATCCCAGTGAAGTCAATGGAGAGACTCACATAAAGTAATTAGGTGTGAATATTGAGTGCAGGATTAAGGATCTTAAATGCAGCTTTGTGTAACTGAGTGCTGCATTTTCTGCAGATATAAAATAAATCAAATTTAATTTGATGAGCAGTGATACACATTTCACGAGGAAAAGTTTAGAAAATCTCATGCTTAAAGCTGAGACATCTACATGAAAAGTGTAATACTCCAAAACTATTTTGTAGATTTTGTAGGATTTAATGGAAAGCCATATGAGTATTTTATTTAGCTCTTGATTTAAGGAGAATTTTTGATGGGATACAGTTTGATGATTTCTTCTGAACTAGTCAGCTGTTTGACAGAAGCACAGCTGGAACATGTAACACAACATGTCACCTTTTCAGACCACAGGCAGGATCATTCACCTTTAGAACAATGGTCCCACAAGCAAACCCAAGCACTTAGGAACTATTACATAAACCAGCAGGTTGCATTCTTCTCTCTCAGTCAAAAATATTCTACAGTTTAGCAGTGATAGAGGCCAGTTTGACACAGAAAGGACTGTCTCCTGAAGCAGGAATACATGGTCATTAAAGACGCCATGATAATTTTTGCCAGATTAAGGAGCACCATCTCAGCAGAGTTTCCAGGGTAAGTATATTACATTCAGCAAACCCTCACTCCTTCCACCTCCAGCAAACGCAGGGCTCTCAGGAAGCCCGGGCAGCCCTGAGCTACCTGTGGGCTGTGCCCTGGCCCGGGGAGAAGCCGCAGGCAGCGCTGCTGCAAGCTGGTAAAGACACCTGCAGGCTGCTCTCGAACACGTTTCGAAGCAAAGTTCGCTTCCGATGCTGCACTGATCTTACAATACACCGGGGGTGTTTCCTTGCAGCAGATACTGTTAAATGAGTTACGCGGCATGCACGGGGAGGAGGATAAATGAAGAGTTTGTTCGGACCCACGCAGTCCAAAGCAAAGGGAAACCCTTGTCCTGCGGGCTGCACCACGAGCAGCAAACCGCTCCAGCGGGACCCAGCAAGCGAACATCCAACCCAGCCCAGACGCCGCCGCGGCCCCTCGCCTCGGCCTCCCGCTCCCCGCCGGGCCCCCGCCGCCCGCAGGGCCTTCCCGGCCGCCCCCCACCCGGAGGGGCCCCCGGGGCAGGGCCGTCCCTCCGCCGAGCCGGGGCCCTGGGGCGGGGGTGGCCGCCGGCAGTGCAGAGACTCGGGGTGGCAGCGATGCCGAGCGCGCCGGGCGGCGCGGGACGCGGCGGGGTGCGCTGGAGCGGAGCGCCGCGGACCCGCCTGCGGGCGGGAGGCGAGGCGGGGCAGGGCAGGGCAGGGCAGGGCAGGCGGCAGAGCCGGGCTTACCTGAGGGGCTGGCGGGGCCGCTCCGCTCGGCGCGGCAGCGGCGGCGGCCGGGAGCGAGCGCGGAGCCTCCTCCCCTCGGCGCGGCCCCGGACGGCGCTCCCCCGCCCGCCCCCCGGGAGCAGCCGCCTCCCGCCAGCCCCGTCCCCGGCGGCAGGAGCCCGGCTCCGCACTGAGGGGAGGGAAAGCGGGGAGTCCCGCTATGGAGACACCGGCTGCCCTGCCCAGACGTCCAGAGCCGGCGCGGCGCCGGGGGGCCGCGGGAGGAGCCGCGGAGAGCCGCGTTCCTCGCTCCTCAGCCGCCTCTGCCGTCCTGTGAGGGGTGCGACCTGCCGTCCCACTCCTTCCCGCCTGCCCCGTGTTTGGGACCCGGGCTGTTCTCTCGCTCCCTCACCGCCTGCCAGGAGGAAAGAGAGGGAATCGACGGCTCTGGGGGACACGAGCTGCCGGCCCCAGGCGTTCCTGCCTGGCCCGAGGGACGCGGGGCCCGCTCCCTCCCGCCAGCCCCGTCAGAGACAGCAGGGGCTGCCGGCCCCTCTGGGCTCCCGGCCCCGCCGCCCCGCGCACCTCGGCCCCGCTGCTGGTTCCTCCCTGCCAGAGCTGTGGCGGGCGGCGAGGGGAGCAGCGCTTGCTCCGGCCGAGCGGGCTCTCCCGGAGGGGGCCGTGTGTTCCTGCTAGAGAAAAGCGCTGTGGTTTCTGTCTGGCGGCTCAGCGCATCCTTCCCCGGCCAGCGCCGTGCTCCCCGGGCCGCAGCCTTCCAGGGAAGCCGACCAAAGGAAACGTCGGGGAATGGAAATCCCATTCCCCGCGGGCCAAGGCAAACAGTCCCTGGTGATTCATGCGGTGTCTGCCACCGCGGCGAACCGGTGGGAGTCTCCGTCGGCGAAAACGCTGAGGGAAGCGTGAAATAAGTTGGCCAAGTGGCAGGGACCGTCGTTTCTTAGCTGACACAGCAGCGGCGCGGTCAGTAGTCCAGGTGGAAAACCTAAGTGTGGGGTTTATATCAGCACTTACGGTATTATGTATGGAGAAGAAAAAATAAAGATCCTGCTCTGTTCCCAAGCAATTGTGATTTCTATTCCCTGGCAAACAAACAAACAAACAAAACCCAGTGAAAGCCATTTAAATGGCAGAGGTGAGCCGGACTCACTGTCACTGTCCAACATAAAGACATAAATCACCAAGCCATGCCAATTGCAGTACATCAGGTGCCAGAGGAGTCTGACAGGGGAGATTTTTACCCGTCATAGTTGCTGGAATAATGAGTAACTGGCAATCAGCAGAGCTATTTTGTGTAAGTTTTGTAAGGCACAATTAATTGCCTGTATTGTGGGTGTACAAAATCTAATCTCTAAAAGGAAGCATACAGATAACAAGCAAATCTAAAACTGAAAGTGGTTGGATTCACCTTATCTTCAATTCTGAGCACTGGCTCCTGAAACTTTCCTGTAGCCAGAGAAAAGGGAAGAAATAAAAATGCAGCTGAGCCCTGATAGACATTATAGCAAACCCGGCAGGGCCAAGTGCAGAACAATTCTCCCATTCTGTTTCATCCTTGTAGCATAGGATGAGGCCCCAGTCACAATCCTAATTAATGTTCTGTTGTCTGAAAATATAGAAGCCATACTTCCATTTCCCTGTGCTGTGGCTTGAGGCATCAGCTGAGTTGCTAGACAAGATGAAAGTCAGGAGAAAATGTAGTGACAAGATCATGTGAGAGCCCAGAGTAACTCTGGTGTCTTTAGCTCCAGTTTATACATAAGAGAGCCCATCACTAATGCGCTTCCCAGAGGCCGTGCAGCCTGCTGCTGTTGGCAGGATGAGCCCAGGGAGGGCATCCCAGAGGGAGATTGGAGGAAAGGATGATGGCAGCAAGTCAGCACAAAGCATCTCTTTGTTTCATAAGAAGCAGCATAGAAGATAGGGGACTTTTATTTGACTTAATTTGACTTTGGTATTTATTTATACCACACCAGAAGTACTGTGTAATCCCCACATTTCAAAGTCCCAGTCTCTTTGCCACTTGTCCTTTCTCAAATGATGAGCTTCTGTCCTCCACTTCCATCGTGTGACTTTTGGATTTGAGAGAGCCTTTGTTCAGCCTGTCAACATTTGATACAATGGGTAGAGGAAGATTGGAAGATGTTAGGTAAGAAAAAGCTGGATGCTTCTATCAAGCCATGCTTTGATAAGCAAAGAATCAAAAGTCTGGCAAAAAAAATCAGGCAATTCTTAAGCTTCATGAAGATTGCTGACTAGATACCTGAGACTGGGTCCATTTGTTCCTTTCCTGCCTTCTCTTATTGCTTGGAAGGATTACTCTAGGTCTGGAAGAAGTGATGTAGGCTGCTTTTCACTTATCACAGGCAATCACTTAATACAAGAACCACATTTCAGAAAGTAGGTTTTACATTATAAGCAGGTGCTTTAAGTAAAACAGCAGTGAATTGATTTTCCTCCTGCTGTTACAGGACTGTGTCAGACTTTCATGGTAGTTAGACACTTCCTACTAATTTCCAGTCTAAAAGTATTTATGGTAATTTTTGTATTTGTTTCCTAATATCAATATTGTCTTTAAACCTAAAGAACTCATTTTGTTCTCCAAGGCTTGCCTAGGGCATTTAGTGATAGCAATAATTTTCAGCTTTCACTCTTGTTTCACTCAGCAAGTTCTTGTTGTATATGTGGCTCCAGAGAGGGTGTTTGGCAAAACTAAACACGATACACCATGCAAGCCCTCTCCACTTCTCCTGATGTGGTCAAGGATTTCATTATCATTTCCAGTGGCCACAGCCCCACTGATGGCTGATCAGTGGCTGGTCACCTTTGTGTTCAGTTTATATATGCAGCTGCAGCTGTTGGCCAGTAGATTAATCCTCTCTAATACATGATCTTGAGAGTCTCTTCCAACCTTGATGATTCAGTAATTCTGTGATTTTATACTATGGCATTTAATCTCTCTTCTAGTTCTTTAATTTTTTTTTTTTGCTTCCAACTAGCATTCCTAATTGTACTTATTGTAGATATCAAAGTAGATGATCGATTTTTCTGTCTTTTGAAGAAAAATATTTTTTTATCTGACTGTGAGTGAAACTTTTCCTTTGGGTTGGATTCAGTGGCAGTATTAGAAATATCTTTTCACTACTTAACCAAGTTTAACTTAGCTGCGTACCATACCAAGATTACTACAGATCTTCTGTAGCACCTCATACCTTTTTTTTTTACTTCAGTTTTGCTTTTATGCATTTTCCTGTGAAATATCATCTTACATTTGAATGGATTTTCCAGATATTTAGGGGCTGAGAGAGTTGATTTTTTTCCCCCAACATTACCAGGTACACATTAAATTAAGCTATTCTATACCTACAACATCATATCTACTACTATCTAGTAGTATTTTCAAGAAGCCTTTAATCATTCATCCTTTCATTACAATTGCTTTTTCAAAGTTGTCTTCCTCTTCAGTTTTTTAAAACACAGTGACTGGTGCAGAGCCAAACTATTGGCAAATGCCACCACCACCACCAGTGATTGAACTAAAAAAAAATTATATTTTGGAGAGTTCCTAGGGTAAAGGTTCTTAGCTTCAGGTAAAACAGAAGATTCATCATATGAGGCTGTAACTTAGAGATGCTGGACACCATCCTTGGGCATTTTTTAGTCACTTCCTACCTAAATTTTTCCATAATACTGTCATTCAGTGCATTACTCACAAAACTGGTAATAAAACACAGGACTGCTTAGGGAAACAGATTTTGTCAAAATATCCCTTTTTTTCTTTCTTTTTAATGGGCTGTGAAAGGATCAATATGGGGTTCAGAGTAAACATTATACACTTGGAAATTTCTTAGGCACTCACATAATACAATATTTTGACTAGGGAACTGTAATGCTACAGCAACAGCTTTGCACATATGAAATAGATTGCAAAACAGATGATAAATCTCAGCTGTATGTGAGCATAGAATACTTATTGAGTGTGTTTCAAGACAAACTCTTCAAGGATAAATTTTTGACTCCATAGTGCTTTAAATTCTTTATCCACAACATTAAAGACAATATATTCTATTTTGGCTACACCTTAAAGCTCTGAATTCAAGCAGAATGTTTAAAAAACCTTGGAGTGGGATAGCAAAGAACTGAAAGAATCATTAGAGAACTGGAAAATATGCCATCCAGTGAAAAGCTCAGGAAATGCAATGCCTTTAATAACTCAGATTTAGGAGGTGACTTAAGGACACCATATAAGTAAGTATATAAAGGACAAAACTTCAGTAAAAGGTGTCTTCAATGCAGCCAACAGAAATATAGTAGCACTTAATGATTGAACCTGCAGACAGAAAAATCAGACTAGAAACAGGCTGGCTTATCTACATCTCCGTCCTTCATACTTTATAACATTTTTAAAAGGAATTTTTTTTCTCCTTAGCAATTTTTTGACTAATAAAGAACTGCTGTTGTAAGGCAATCCATAAATTAATGCAGAAAATAATCAGTTTGGGGTAATTCTTTATCTTTTTGTATACTGAAGTCTCAAAAAGATCTTGTATTTTAATTCCAAAGGGATGCCTAGAGAGCATATTCAATGGTTGCCCAACCTTCAACTTGCTCAGTTTCACTGCTCCCCTGGTGCCTGCAGTTCTGCGTTGCAGACCACGTTTCCTCCAGCTGTGGAGCTGGGCATTCACCTCCTGCCTTGGCCCAGAGGGATCTGGTATGGGGAAAGACATCAGTTTGTACAAGGTTGAGCAGGCTGGTGCCCAGTTCATGCACAAGTTCCCTGCAGCTGTTTGGCCGCCTGAGTTCCCCTGTGTGCTCTTACATCACAACCAGCACAAACCAGCAGAAATCTACACCTCACAAAAAGCAAAGCTGGCTCCTAGTGTTTTTTGCAGGACAGCCTGAGGTGCAGGTGTGACTTGGCTGCTGCTAACTGCTGTTTGCACAGAGGCTTGGAGCATGTGTCCTGGCAGAGTGCCTGAGAGCAAGCACAAGGTGACCAGCACAAGGTCTCACTGAGAGCTGGACAGACCTGCCAACCCTCTGTGGCTCCCAAGGTCCTCTGCACAGCCCTGGCAGCAAAACCCAGACTCCTTGTCTTCTGGATGTTAGAATAGGATTGGCAACAAAGGGATTAACATTTACATTTCATTATGAACTTTATGAAGAAACAAGTTTCTGGGGTGATTTCCACAAGCCTAGGCATTTCAGGACCAAACTTTCAGGAGTCAAATTTTTTTAAGGTTATGATTTTTTAAAAAAACCCACCAAAATCTCTGAACATATGCTTAACTTGAAGATTGTGAGTAATCGCTTTTAAATCTAAATTCAGTGCAGGGTTTGGTGCCTCCTGTTATCTCCTCAAAATGGTTCACGACTCAGACTTAACCATGGCTCAACATCACAGCTGTACCATAGCCAAAAGAAAAGATGCTTCCAGTACACAACATTAAATCAACCAAAGCTTTTGTATATATGCATATATATGTACACATTATGTATATTAATACCTATGACGTATATAATACATATAAAATGTACATTAATGAATTATCATAATGGCCTTTTAACAGAACATATTTCATCTGAGACATGCAGAGCCAGGCAGCATTCATTAATTGCACTTTTTGTTTTAACTTTTTCTTTTAAAGATGTACTTAGGAGTTTAAGAACCACACTCCTGTTGATATGTGCTACAAGAGAGTCTCCTTCCTTTTTAAAGTAGTAATATCATCACTAAAGAGGAAATCAGAGGAAGTCTCAAGCCAGGAGCCACAGCAATGACAGATCTGCAAATTTTGCCACAAAAGCCCCCAGGAATCTGAATGGACTGGCTACCTTTTGGCTGTTGAGCATCTGAAACACCACATTTTAAATGTTGATACAATTTTCTTTCTTTTATTCTTTGTATGAACACCATTAGGTCAAAAACCATACTGCCTGAATTCTGCCAGAGTTGTAGTTCAGATGATATTTGGGTGCTTATTTTGAGCACCACACAGACATTACACAAGATTAATGAAGAATCTTGTTATGTCATTTAAGATCCAGACACACATAATAATCCAAAGACATTGGATATTATTGCATTTAGAATATTCTTTATTGTGCAAGGACTGATTTAGAGCTAGCAATTTGCATGCTTTCTGGATCAGGTTGTAAGGTCTAAGTTGGGCTTCTTGTGTGTGTGATGTCAGTTTTGTCCCAGAATTGAGTATGAAAACCTTTTCTTGGATTCTGGAGGGGAGTTGGATTTGGGCATGGCATGGCTTAAATTACCAAGGGAAATGCTTGGAAATGCAGTTTTCCTGCTCACATGTTCAAAGTTACAGCAGAAGTAAAACCTGTGAGTATACTCGGCAGAGTAGCAATCCCAGGACAATTTTTCAGCTGGATAAAGTAGGTGAGCACTGTCTGCAGGTGAATTCAGTACGTATTTTACCAACAATATATAAGTTCATTGAGTACTGCCTCTGATGATATCATACATCAAAGTTTTTTCACAGTAAACATTATCCAGCCTGGATGGTAATCATAAGCTGCCACATAGTTCTGAAGAAAATTAAGAAAAGATGTAACATATGTATAAGGCAAATACTTGCTTTTCAGTTACCATCTGCAAGAGTTCTGATTTTCTTGTTCCAAAACATTTTGAAGAGTCAAATGGAGTTTCCAAGAGAATTCCAGTAGGAAGAACTTAGTTAATTGCAATTTTTGGGCCTCAACAATCAAAATTTTGCCTTATGTCCATTTCTCTGAGCCCCTGTGGCTGACCTCGGCTGCTGTCCACGGCACTCAGAAAGATGGAAGTCTGCAGTGGGACAGAGACAGCAAGGCAAAAGGGGCCTGAGCCTGCATGTCCAGCCATGCACACCAGGGAGTTACTTGCCCTTTTCATTTACTTTAAGGATTTGAAATGATTCTTAGATTCAAGTACACCTTGTCAAGATTCTAATCCTCAAATATCTGGCAATAAAACACAGCAAGATGACCACAGAAGTGTGGGAGACATGTGCAAGCTCTTTACATATTCATGCCCTTTGATCTGTTTCAGTTCCCCTGTTCTTATATATATATAAAATGAAGTTTACAAACCATGAATTGTGAACAGAACTGTGCAACTCATGTATCATTGATCTGTCAATAACACTCAGGAAGGATAGTCCTTTTTACCACAGGTGAGAAATAAACACTTTTCATTACATCTGTGTTTGAGTCTTTACTGAATTTGTTTTTAACCAGCAGCATGTTCCTGGAATTATAGAAAATGTTAGCTCAAGGCAGAGGATTCAAGTAAGAAAACAGTAAGGGTTTTCAAAATATCTGTTTCTTCATTTCCTTTTAGAGGTGGTACAATGTACTGTGTACAAATTATAATCATGTAGGTGTCAAGCAGGTGGCTAGCTATAGGAAGAGATGCTCAAAACAGCAAAGAAAAAAGTGGAGACCACATCCTAAGTAGAACTGGTGGATGCAGCAAAAGGATGATGTTTTCAGATGGATGATGGGATAGAGAAAATTGTCTCCTTACTTCTTCAGGAAAATAGATTACATTTAGCCTCGAACTCTAGATCCTTATCTTTTAAGTGATTTTTAAGGGATAAAAAATGGAGAATCATATGGTATTTGACAAATGACCAGTAATGGTTGGTCAGAGCATTACTGAGCCTCTCTAACGTACTTGCTTTACATGACAGTAGTTTGAACCACAGTAGATGTCTAGGGGAAAGGGGAAACAGGAAGGGGAAGGGGAAGAGGAGAGGAGAGGAGAGGTCTTTATTTAGGAACAATAGTAGAGAAAGAAAAGATTGATAAAATTTTGCTTTCAAGATATTGTAGGAATTCAAGGAAACTCACTGTAACTAGCAGGAACTTGCATTCTTTTTTTTAAGATACCAAACACCTGCTGACCTGGCACTTCAGGAGTCAACTGAGACAGTTTGATTTCAGTCAGCACTGGACCCAGGAAAGGGTGTCTCTTCTAATTAAACAATTAAGACTGATGCTTGTGTGTCTTCTAATTAAACAATTAAGACTGATGCTTCTGCTGATAAACTGAAGTTTGCACAGGCATTGCAAATTCTTCTTGATTAATTGCAGTACAGTGTGGTTCATAAAACCTGTGACCTAGTATTACACGTACATTCTACATTTCCAATCATAAGGCTGTCAGATACAAATGTTTTAAGTGATTTAAAAACTATGGTTTGACTTCTCTGTAGACTAATAAAGACAGTTAATAGTACAACAACATTATGATGTTGTTCATAAGCATTTCAAACCTTGCATGTCAATAAATAAGGTGAATTCCTCCACTGGCAAAAGCCATAGACTTTTTAATTGCACTAACAACCATTTAAATTTATTCATTTATTTCAAACTACTTTTTAGTAAGATCTCAATTTTTCCTGGTTGCAATAGCAACTAACAAAAATTTTATCTAAGTGCTTGAGAAACCTGTCTTGCTTCTGTTTGTCTATGCAATGCTAAAGATTTTGCTGTCTATAAATATTTTGTTACAAGTCAACATAGACAAAGGCAGGATAATGAGCAAAAGCTGCAGCAACTACAAACAAGGGAGACATGAACCTTAAAACACATTCACATCAAGGGGAGGAGACAATTTCCATCCCAGCACAGGTATATCAAATTAAAAAGCACTAAATACCTCAGATCATCATGATTTGTACAAATGCCATCTCAGCTTCTATTCTGATCCAAATAATACTAAACACTTCAGAACAAAATTCAAAGGAAAAAAAAATTACAGATGTTTCAAAACATGAACAGGTGATAAATACAGAATTATTTTCTCAAAATTAGGATGTGCTCATCCCACCTGGTGGGGTTTTTTTTGAGGCAAAGGAAATGTAGTAGATCTAATCTGTCTGCATTTCAGAAAAGCATTGCCACAGAGGCGGTCTATAACTGAAAAAGGAGCAAGCAGAAGGAATGTGAGATAAGTATGGACCAACCTCATGGCCAGCAAAGACATTCTATGCTGGGTACATGTAAGCACCATGAATACAACCAGAGATCACATCCTAAAACTTTCCCAGCTTGTGACTCTATCTGGTCTCAGGCCACTGAGACAAAGCTGTTTGGTAGATGTTTGTTTGTTTCCTCAAACATGCACCTCCCTTTTTTCTTAGCCCTTTCTTTAGCTCATCCTCAGGCTGGGTATGTAAAATGAACTGGTCTGAGCTCAGCTGGGAGTGTGCTGCTGGTGCAGCCTCTTGTACAAGAGCCCAGATAAGGCAGCTCACATCTAAATGCTGCTGCTCTACACCTGCACAGTGACAATTCTGGAGCCATGCATGCTCTGTTGCTTCGTGCTAATAGGAGTGCAGCAGTTGACAGAAGAGATTTTCCTGAGTTTCCCTTTTTAACCAGGGCTACCTCTCTAGACCCCTGGAGTGCTCACACAGTGTCTGTTGAGTGCAATGATACATTACCTTTATTTGAAACTTATTTGTCCAAATTACTATGTCAGGACTTTTTATCCAGGCCGAAAATTTGAATTGCAGAGAGGAATAAGTAACCAAAAGGTAACAATACATTATGTTGTGTTTTGGGCTTTTTTTTGCTGACAATTCACAAGATAAAAAACCACAAAGAAAATATATATTGAAACGGCAACCAGTCAGTTGTAGATGAATATACAGCCACAAATACTGTGACTAATATCTATGTATTTAAAAGGAAAAGATTTGCATTAAAAATAAGCAAAGTCAATTTTTTTAAAAGAAAAAAACACTCAAAACTAGTGGATCAAATAGTCTGTTTTTAAGAGCCTTTTGAACCTCTTTAGCTGTTTTTTTAATGAGAGGCAAATCAGCAGGCTCACACAATAGCAGGAAATTTAAGCTGTTCTGTCCAACTGACAAAGCTAATTTCATCCTCTGCCCTAATGCAATGAAAGAAAAAAAAAAGTCATCCCATTTTTCTAATGATTTAATGGGCAGAAGACTTTATAAATTCCCAAAAGATAAATATTTTTAACTAATTGCCAGCTCTTGCCTTTGTTCCTTTACTTTCACTGTCCTTCCTGCCCCAGGTATGTGTTATCTGATATTGCCAAGAATGACCATATTCATATAAATAGTATCAACCTCCTGGAGTGCCCCATTGATATATTTTTCATCTGTTGATCTTAAACTGGTGTACTGATAATACACAAAATAAAACTATAAAAGCACTTGCCTATCCAGACACCTTCTCTCCCGCCATAACAGAGAGGGTGCCTGTCTTGTGCTTGCCTCTGGCACAGAATGAAGGCTGAAATATCTTCCATGCATAAAGTAGAACATATCTCATCTTCTTAGGATGGTATCTGAAATTTGAAGAGCACCTTGCCCATCCTGGCCTTGAATGGGATCAGAAGATTTGATCCTGAAAGTTTACCCATGTTGGACCTCTAATTTCATGCTTGCCTCTACTGTCATGAAGGGTCCTGAAATGGGGAGTTTTGGAGAGGGAAACAGATTCAATATTGCATGAAAAAAATATGAATCTGAAAAAAACCCAACCCTTTCAAAACCAGCATTTACATACTTAGGGAAAGTTTATATGCAACAGAAGCCTGTTAGAGTTATAGAGTTAGGATGCACATAGGTATTGTGATAAAGCTCAGGGGTTCTGTGCTAAAAAGCTTTATGTGGCTCTTCCCTGCTCTTGCTGGTCATGTCGACCTCAAAGAGCAAACAGAAGTCTTCTGAAATGCCTGCAGAGCCTTTGCAGTGCTGCAGCTCCCTCCCTCAGAGCTGCTTCACAGCTCTTTTGTCTAGCAAAGCTCCTCATGTAAGCCAAGTAGCCAGCCCTGCTGCAGGCCTGATTCATCTCCTTGTTGTTTATGCAGCTTTCCAAGTGACCCTGTGTCCTCCACTCAGACTAATTAGTTAAGTCCAGATCTGGCTACAAATGAAAACATTTCATTATTTCCTGAAAACTCTCCTGTCTGAAACGTTTGAATAATGTGTCCTGGTTTCAGCTATGATAGAGTTAATTCGTCTGAAGAAAAAGAAAATAATTTACTGCATTAAATTTCTCTAAGGTTCTTCTCTAAAATAAACTACTGTTGTAGCTCATTGTCCAGGGTATAGCTGTAGAACTGCCTCTTTGCTTTGAACTAGCTTTGTATCTGCTGGCTGGGTGACAATGAGGCTTTCACTCCCAATGCTAGAGTATCCTCTTCTGCTGGAGGTAGACACAGGCTGCAGGCAGAAGGTCACAGATCTGTATTCCACACCCTGCTGAGCTATTCAGCTGAAAAACTGGCCACAGTGCAGAATGATTCCAGGTCAAACCCATGGGCGTGGAGACATCATTTACAAATACCAGAGTCTTTCTCTGAAAGAACACTAATCCTGATTTATCAGAGCCAAGCCTCCCTTTAGATAGCTATAGCTGCTGTTTTGGATTTCTCAGAGCTGGGAACTGAGATAGTGTTCAAACATCTCCATAGTGAATTTGCAATAAATGCTTTTTTGTGGTATTTGACTGCAGTTTCTACAGCTAATAGAGATGGGTAAATGGGAAAGATACAACCTGGCTCCAGAGAAGCAGCATCTAAGGAGAGCAGCCTCTATGGAGAGAACATCTAAGAAGTCTCTAAGGATAAAACTTAGCTTAAGGATAAAACAGAGCAGCATGTTAGAGTCGTCTGTCTGACTAGACAGTTTGGCAGGCATTTAACCAATACTTATTTTTGTTTAGAAATAATAATCTGTAGACTTCTTTGCATTAAAACAAGTAAGACAAAGGCATCATCCCTTCAGTGACAGAATTCTGGAACAGAGCTTGTCTAACAGCTAATATAAAAGGTTACATGAGCAATTATATTTCCTCATGACCACAGCAGATGAGAAAGAAAGGGCACATAAGTCAACCAATATTGCAGCAGTGAGCCTTGTTTCTGTGTTGTTTAAGAGATGGACATGAATGTTGTCCTGCCATGTTCTGTTTCTGCTCCTGCTCCTTTTTTTTCCCTTCTGCCCTTAGCAATAGCCAAGTCTTCCACTTTGCACATTCCAAGCACCAGTGTGCACAGACTTGTTATTAGCAACAGTTTTTAAACTGTCCATGGTATCCCCAGCCAACAGGGCAGTGGTAAAGAATGCCCTAATTTGAAAGAATTTGGAATTTGTTTGGAACTGGTTATCATTTGCTCTGCTTTCTTGCCAAGATTTTATCTGGCTGTGTATTGATTTGATGTGGCCTTTGCTAACATATCAAGACTGGATGGTTTTTACCAACCAGAGGTTTTCCCAAGGAAGTACAGACAGACTAACACCTAAAATGATGGTCATTAGCAATTGTTTTAGAAAACTTCATGTACCTACAAGCATGAGTGCCACACTGTTGGGTGACCACTACAAATTCCTTGTTGCTTTCTCCATTATGAAGTATGGAGTGTAGAACGAAGGAAAGCTGCATTGCTGAATCATGAATAAAACCATCAGGCACATATGAGAAAAGTTGGATTTGTGCCTTAGCATGTGTAGGATTTGTGAAGCCTGCAATGTCTTGTAGCACACATAAACAAACTGACCAACCAATGAACCAAAAAAAAACCACCAAAAAAACCACAAACAAACAAAACCAAAAAAAACCCCAACCAAAACCCCAGAAGAGATTTCAGCAAAAGATCTACTTATATTTCTGGTACTATCAAAGTTTAGATTCCTGTTTGCTGGTTTTGGTCTTATATTTATGATGTTTCATGTCAACATTTCCTCAAGGTATTTTCTTTCCACTCCTAAGTTGCTAAAAATTATTAATAAAAAGAAGCTATACTAGAGTTTCAGGTACAAAACCAGGAGACCATTTGAGTAAATGGATATTAACCTGTGAGAAAGGAAAAAAATGCAAGGAATATTGGAAAAAACTAGGAGTAAGCAGCTCCAAAACACAGAACCTTAAGAAGCCCGCTTTTTAATGGGCTGTGTTACAGATGACTATTAAAAAATGAATTACAGAAAAGCTGTGGTGTAAATTCCCCAGAATTATACATGGAAATGGAGAATGGATTCAGCACCTGAGAATAAAAACCCTTTAGCTGGAGTTTATGTCTCTTCATGTAATCCACAGAATCTCATTTTTGTTTGGGAGAAGTGGAACCCATCTCTCATGGGGATTCTCTGATACGTCACCAAACTAAACTTATATTACATTATCTGTTACCTCCTACCCAGCTATTTACTCTGTGTCCAAGAATGTAATGGATTTGATACCACAACTTTCCTGCCCTCTTTGACTCAAGTTGGACTAAATCCAAGGGGAGTTCTGGCAGGACACACTGTACTCACATTTATGCATGCCTGGGGTGCGTGAAGAAGTCTTGATTCCTTAGTGAGACAACTTAAAGTCTTAAGAAATTTCTTGTGAATTAGCACATTATCCCTATTATGGTGTGGAGAAAAAGAAGCCCCAGCTTTCAGAATAGCTCAGTTTAGCTCTGTTCTGTATTACACACTTCATCAGACCTAGAAAAAAATGCCTGTGGTTTTGGACAATGAACTAAAACTTTGAATTATCTTTTGGTCTTACTGTGCAATAAATCATAGAATTTACTATCCTCTTCTCCTTTTATACAGTATGATGGGAAAGATGATTAATTGACTGATGAGTGGACTAAAAAACTATCTTTTAGTCCTCTACAGAGAAAATTCTACAGTGACAGACTGATTGGACAGGAATTTATGTATGTTTGTGCTTGGAAGACAATAAAAAAAATATTTCCATAGTCTTGAGGAAACAATCCCTTTTATTGTAGAGAAGTTTGTATACACAGATGCAATTTATTTACAATCAGCTTTTCTCAAACAGATGACTGCTTAACATCCTTCACAAATCTGTCAAGAATGAAAGAAAATGAAGCTCAGAAACCCAGCCAGTCAGCACAACACCCAAATTCAGATTAATTCCCAAAGACACCTGTAATGAGAGTAGATGGCATTGTTCAGAAAGGAAAAAAATAAGACTGTGACAAAGATCAGTGGACGGTTTTCAGGATTGGTTCATTCAAACGCATTGCTTAGCTTGATCTCAGAGTAGATAAACCATGAACTAAAATTCCAACAAGCAGATGGGGACTGGGGACCTGCCTTTTGCCAGGGGTGTGGGAGAGACAGGCAGAAAGCATCTGCCCTTTCCTTCCCTGGCTTCTGCAAGAACAGCTCACAGTTGCAATCTCTGTGAAAAGAATTTGTTGGTCCTGTGTTCCCCTGGAAAGCTCTTTTCCAGAAAAAGTCAGGAAAGTTCCACATTTTTTCAGTCAGCAGAACGGAGTCAATGCAGTAAGGGTGAGGACAGGAGAGGTGTGGGCTCCCATGCCAGTCCGGCCACAGGAGAGAGGGCACCTTGGTGTCTTCTGGTGCCCCTCCAAACTGTGGCTCAGCTCTGCACTGCCCTTTACCTGGGGTGCTGTGCAATGGCACCAGCTGAGCTCCAGCCTGTACAATCACCCCAAATGCTGAGGAGACAATACAGAGGGAAACAAGGAGAGGTAGAGACACACATTATATTCCCTTTTCATGTTTCTTTTCAATTAAAAGTAGAAACTTCATCAAACCAAAAAGTTACATGTGCAGGAGGCACTTCTCTAGAGAAGAAATAAATACCTCACACAAACATTCATGGGTGGATGAGTCCCATGAGAAAGATTCTCAGTACAACCAGTTCAGTCAAAAAGGAATCTATACCTTCACATTGATGTATATGAGAAACAGACAAAACATATCTGCTGATGCTCAAGGAAATTACATGCTTAAGCTCCCCACAGGTTGGGAACATGTATCTTAGAATCTGCATAATTTAGTTAACACTCAGCAGAACACTGCAATATTTACAGGCACATTCCAATGGGAAAATATTTGCATGTTGAGTGTGAAAGACACAGCTTTGTCACCTAATCATGGGAGTTTAAAACAGGGATTTTGTGACCTCAAAATACTATTTGTGAAGTTAGTGGAGAGGAAAAAGGTGAGCAGGTGGGAAAAGAAAGTAATCAGAATTTGCTAACTTTTTTTTTTTTTTGAGCATTAGGATGGTTTCAGGCTGGGATGAAGTGAGTCTGTGTAGAACACAGGTTCTGGCTTGTTACACATGGAATGTTTTGTCTATTCTCAATTCCCATATTTATCTTTCCAAATTAAATATATTTCCCATTAGCCAGGTTGATGAGAATAGTGCATAAGACTAATTCTTTTTGCAATCATCATCACTCATAGCATAGTAAGTTCAAAAATACTTGCAGAAGAGCAATGAACTGGAATGTCACTTTTTTGACTTGGTCTGTATTCTGAAGTTGAATGTGGGCATCTGAGAAACATATTTGTAATGTTTTGGAAGTTTTACAGATTAAAAATAAAGTTACACTCTGAACCTGATTGAGAATGCAAAGTTCTATGTTCTCTAGCACTGTATGTCAGACATGGTGGAAAAAGCTATTCAGTGACTACTGTAACCCTAGTGCTACCCAGAATTATTCTGAAACTGGTTCACTAGTTTCTGAAACACTACTGTAGTTGCAGCAAATTATTAAAACTATCTACAGAATATGAGTCATACAATTTAGGTTTCAATATATCAGCAAAACAGTGAAGTGTAACCCACAGAGGTTATATCCTGGAAGTGAAATTATCAAACTATTGCTTCAATGTCTGTAAATTAAAGCTATCCTCCCTAGGGACACATCACTTTCACTTATGCTGACACATAAGGTGGTGGTGGATCTTTAGCAGCTCCATTCACAGGATCATCATATGGTGGTAACAGGACCTGCAGGAAAGGAAAAAAGTTTTCTTTTTTAAAAGTAAAGTCAGATGAGAAAATTTACAGAAAAGAAAACCCCTAAGGCCTTAACCACAACCAACCAATCAACAAAACAAACCCCAACAAACCAACAAAAAAACCCCCACCCAATACAAACTCCAAAACCAAAAAAGAGTAAATTATTAAGCAGGAGCAGAACAGTTAGGAAAATAAATAATATTAGCTTGAAGTCCCTTCTTTTCAATATGTATACTGTTTTCATTATGAAAGAAAACAGATTTTTTCTCATTTCATAGTAACCCCAGTAAGAGCTTGATTTCATCAATTCACTGCTGGTACCTGAATTTGCTCAATCTGGCAGTGATAGTGGCTGCTTCTTCTGCAGCTCTCCTCTGTCAAGAGTGCTAAACCTTATCTCCTGGAGGAGTGCTCAAACTGCCAGAGTGAGAAAAGTCCTGAAAACCTCTCCTTCTGAGCCCTCCCTGGAATAGCTAATAATTATGTTGGAGTGAGGAAAAAGAAAGTAAATGGAGAACAAATTACCCAATGTCTAAATAAATCTCCAGTTTTATACTTCTGGAGTACTCAGCCATGAGAAGGAAGATCTATACTCCCAGAAGCATGTCAGTGAATCCTTCAAACATCTGATAGCAATTAGGAAATTAGGACAGGTTTAGTCATATATCAACCCCATTCACTGCAGTCCAGGCAGCTTTCTAGGACATGGGACATGTAAGTTCAGGCCACACAGGGCAGAGGAGAGATTTGAACCAAGACTCCTACTTGTTTAGGAGAGCATGCCAGCCAGCATGCAGTTTTTAACAACGCCTGCACTGACATTAGTTAGCTTGCATGGGAAAAGACAAAGGAGGAGTTGGTCTGTGAACCCCAGGAGGAACTGAGGATAAAATAGATGTCTGAATGAAGAATGAGTGTGCAATTCCTAAAATATCTCAATAACAAGTAAGAATGTCACTGAAGTGCACTGTCTGAGATACTTTATGCATATGGTGATAAATTATTCATAATGGAATTTCTAGATTTATCAGCACTGCTTCTTGGTCATTAAAGAACATGTAAAGCTGATTGTCTAAATGTACATAGGGAATACCCATAGGGACTTCTGCCATGAGAGGATTTCACCAATTCTTATAGAAGTTGATAACCTGCCTTCTGCAAAGAAACATCCATAATCATTCCTTTTGGACCTCAACCACAACATACAAAATCAGTAGGAATTGTTCTGTAGATTTAAATAGACTTTGGAACAGGCTTTTGTGGGACAGTTCCAAGTGTGATTCACATTATACTCCTGTGAGTTTACAAACATGCATTGATGACCATGTGTTCAAGTACATCTGTGCATGTCGTTAAGATTACAGAATGGCTGCCTTGGCATCTTCAGCCCTTCATCAGAAAAGTTTCATTACTTAGAAAAGGAAATTGTCAGAGCTGTTGCTCTTCATTAATACCATATGTTTGAGCTTGCAAATGCAGTATTTTATGCACTACACAATCTAAAACCCCTCATATTTGAAAAGCATTTAATAAATTATGTCACCCTTAAAGGCTGCAAGCATCTTATGACTATTTATCTAGTGAAATTAGAACATTTATAATTTCAAATATATATTATGATAAAAATCATAAACATATTTTGCAACGTAACCTCAGTAAATCACAATGCTAAAGCATGTCAACTGTGAAGAGCACTACAGATGAAATCCCCTCCAAAGCACTGATCACTAGTTTAATAACAGGATTTCTAGTAAAATCCTCATGTTACTAAAATAAGTTTCTCAAATATACTGAAACATATTCATTAGTTTATTATGAGACAATATAATTATATTTATATAAATATATAAAAATATATTTTATAATTAAATTTATATAAATATATAAAATATAATTTAGTAATTAAATTATAAATATAATTTTGTAATTAAATCTGACCTAGAGATTACTCTGAAAATGAATGAAGTTCCCTTTGTGAAGATTTAGCTGTCATACTGCACTTTTGTAATGCTAAGCCCCAACCTGTGATCCATTTCTTTTAGGTTCAGAGTCTGTTTCATCAGGTGTGACAAGAAGTGACAGCAGGCCCTGCCCATCCAAAGAGCTGTTCATCCTCCAGCTGATAAAGATGGGCTGATAAATAATGGATGAGACCTCTTCTCTGCTCTGATCCTCTTTTAAATCCATGTGTCCTAAGGCTACTGTGTTTACATCAATATTATTACTTCAGCATTGAGGTTACTGTCATTTCCAGTAGGTCTCCTGCCCTGGAGAATTAATGATATGAGTGAACTTCTCCATTCCCTTCACTCTTTTATGAAACACAATCTGTCTAGTAGGAGAAAAGCCTCACCTCCTGATGAGGTTTTACCTCTTGGGAGTAAGCACTCTTCCTCATTCTGCAGACCCAAACCTCATGTACGGGTCAATGGCCCCAGGGGCCCTCAGAAGACACTTTCTCACTTACCAACAGTTCAACAAGAAGTGAGAGGAGAGAGGAGTGCCCATAGAAGTCTGGACAGCTGGAGGTACACAGTTCGTGGTATTTGGGAGTGGGGCTGTGGGGAAGCCTCATCCCCAATGGGTACAGCTGTGAAAACCAGGTGAGCAGCATTGAAAGCAATGAGCCGTGGAGTGCCCAGGTGCACTGAGAAATCACCAAAGGGAACAGAGGGCACACAGGGGCAGTGCATGTAAGATGAAGAATATCAAAGGTTGAGCTAAAGAGCAAGAAGGGCAGCTGTTTGTAGCTTTCTGAAGTGGTGTGGTGTCACTCTGTGTGGGTGAATGCTCAAAGCCTTCTGAAGTTGTATGGTGACACTCTGTGTATCATGGCTGTCTCAGCTGTGACGTGCTGTGACAGACAGCAAGGAGATAATGCATTGCTATGCCTCAAACACTAATGGCCATTCAAGTGGGCAAGTTGGAACAGAACATTCCTGGAAAGGTGGGACCATACAAAGGTAGGGCAGTCCCATTCTGGAGTCAATTTTCCTGTTCTGTGGTGACCACACAACACACGGCACCAGTGCAGAAGCAGGGTCAAACAGTGGTCATATTCCTAGAGAGGACTGTGGACCACCAAGGAGCCCAAACACCCCCTGACTCTTTTTGGGAGCTCTCCATCAGAAAACTCTGCTTGCTCCATAGTGTTGCATCAGACACAAAGAAACTCCTCCCTGGAAGCGATCTGGGTGCTCCTCTGCTAACTTGCAGGTACATAACCTGACAAACTTTTTGATTTGTGGGTCCCCACTCTCAATGGAACACAACTGTAACCATTATTTTGACCACAGATGTTGAAATTACAACTGTCAGATCTTGTCACTGGATCCACAGGTGCTTATATCTTTCCTCTCCACTATCTGCTCTTAACCTTCCATCCATCCATAATGGTCCTTCAAACCTAACTGAAAACCTTATATGATGGCTAATGGAAGCAGATAAGTGCTGTGAATATAAATCAGCACAGATATTCAGGCAGCACATTATGCTCTCCAGAGACAGAAAATGGAAGCCAGTCACTGAGCCAAAGGGTGAATTCAGAAACTGGAAAAATAGAGACTCACTATTCAGTCTTATTTGTAAATCTGATTGGAATGGATACAGTCTAAATTGATTGACAAAGTACAAAAAATATGTGCATATTTTAGGTATATAAATTGCCCCAAGGTATATAAATTTAGGTATATAAATTCTGCCCCAAGGCAGAATCTCCACTCAGATAACTGACACATTTTGTTTCGCAGGCATTACATTTTTGCATTTCTTTGTTGTGAATTGAGAAAAATGTATGATAGTTGCCTGAGTGCTGTGGGAATCATGTTTGCAGAGTGTTTGAGATTGTCACTCACAAGTTACTACAAAAATTATGAAGGACACCCATTTTTGGTACTCAGTGATCCCTATGTGAAGACATTCTGGCTTTTTTCAGTAGACCAGCAAGCAGGTTTGGAAGATTAAATAGTTGTAGAGTTCAGTCCTACAGCATGCCTAAAATCTAAAGGACTGAAGCTCCTAACTTATTTCACAAGCCCTATAACTGCATTAATTTTATTTAAGAAGAAAGTACCATTTTAACACCATTCTTTAAAATGCAGCCAGATGTAACATTACTCACTGTTTGTACAATAGTCTGGTGTAGAAGCATCACAGAGAGACTCTGAAATCAGAGCTCTAGGGGTCTCAAGCCAAGAGAGTTCAAGCCCACAGCTCCAATCTGCCATATGAATGCTCCAGATAAAAGGTTTTCAGCTGGGGAGGGAAACTGGGGATGCGTAGCCCTATGCTCAAGTATGACAGGGAATGCTGAGTGCTGGGCTTCGTTCCCAATAGCATTTAAAAGCATTTTGTGATAAGCAGTCTTGTATAATATGCAGAAGTAATACATAACTGACCCATAAGAAATCCTGTTCCTGACTTAGCTGGTGTCATCTGAGTGGTTTGGTTAATTGTATTACATAAGCATCTCTATTATAAAGCACATGATACAGGATGACCTTCTCTGAAAGAAATAATTACCAAACAAGTTTGCCAATGGCTATAACATATTCAGTTAATATAAGCATATGTCATTTCATATTTTTTACATTCTGGTTAATCTGGTTTTGGAGAATAAGTTTTCTAAGGCATTGCTTAGAAATATATCCGAGAAGAAACACAGGTAAATACTTGTATATTCAAACAGTTTGTAGCTAATCTCATCCCAACAGTGTTTTGTTTGTTTCTTTCTTTGTTTGCCTGCTTTGGGGGGGCATATTGCATTATTTCAATAATCACTCCTTATCTCTGCTGCCGATTCCACATTTACTTGAACTTTCAGGAGAAAATTTTCTTCCTTCAGCACATGTACAAGTTTTCTCATATTGCTGCAGTGATTCCTGTTGAACTCAAGCTCTTAGATCTCCTCTTTCTAAAGGAGAAAATGTGCTCAGTTCTGTATGAGTAAAATAAAATTTTGATCAATTGATTATTTCTGCATTTTCACCCAAACCTCACTGAACTCAACAGAAAACTTTATGTGTCTCCAGAGAGCTTTGGGCTGCTTTTTCCAACAGCCATTTGTATTCTCCACTGGATGAAAGGGTACTGTTGCTGCACAGAAGTTTTGAGTCAAACAGCATTCTGTTTGGCTGCTATATGAAACATTTGGGAGTTCCCATGACAGAAAACCTTGTTGATGTCTTGTTAGAAACACACACAGCTCTATTGTACTTTTTATCCAACACCTTCTTAAATGCCAAAAAAGGGCTATAGATTAAAAAGGTCAATGATAAGTACTGATGGTTAGAGTGAACATTCACAATGTTTTCTCAAACTTTAGCTTTTCAGTAAAAACACCTTTGCTTTATGCTGAAGGATTTCAGGTTGCATCACACAGATGACAGTGACAGGTGACAATAAATAATTGTGTGGAATTAGGGTCATTACTCCTGCAATTTACTCTCCTGGTGTTGTTGCTATCCTTTGGATCTCTGACAAATTGTTTAACTTTGCCTTAGAAGGATCTCACATTTGTAAAACAGGTGTATTATTTGTTACATCTTATAAGACGGTGGAAACATCAAGACAGAGTCAAAACTCCCTTGTATGACACTTGGATATGACTGGCACAGGTACTAAATTGTGGAAATGTTTACAAACTAAATATGTATTTGCAGAAATTTCAGTCTATGCCTGAAAATGTTTATCCCAAGCTCTTCACCACAGCTCTGTATGTACTGCACATAATTCTTCTGCAGAAGCGACCTTTACATTTTAGACACCTAAATCCTTAGGGAAGGCCAATGTGAGTGTGTGGGGAGGAAAAGAAGAGAGGGCAAAAGGAGCCCCAGGTGAAATACAAAGTGTCAGCGGGCTCAGGCTGTATTCCCTGTTTATTAAAAAGAGGAGGGAGAGTATAACCACTGGGTGAATAGTGTTAGACAGATGGGAAGAGTATGCCAGAATATGCCTGTGCTGAATGCAGTGCTGAAATACAGTCCCCACTTGCCTTTCCTAACGCAGGGTACGTTTTCTTCTTGATACAGCACAAGGCTGATGCATCAGGTTCAGAGACAACTGAACTGAAAGAAGAGGTTTTAAGCAGCACAAGCCTAATTGCACCAGCCCTCTGCTTTGGGTTCATTTCATCTTGGTGATTCCAGCCATGACCAACAACCGACTTGCACCAATCTGACACCACTGTGTGCTTTGGAGAGGGTTTAATGGTATGCAATCACATTTACTAATTTCATGTTTACTTCCCTGCTGTCCTGTCATTTACCCAGCCAAGAGCAGTGGAATTTCCTCCCACAGCTGTGGTGCTTTGAGGAGCCATTAACTGCAACCTAAAGCATGTTCAGCTGCAGTGAGGCAGCATCCAGCCTACAAACAGCTCTAGAGGGAAGGCTGCCATCAAGACCACCTGTCCCATTCAAGATAGTCCCAAATGTACTGTTGGGACTTGACTACACAGATGTTATGAGGATCACCTGGGGAAAACAGCAGTCTGTGTGCATACACAGCTATAGCCAGCTGATTGCTTCACTCTGTCAGCAGGAAAGGCTTAGGATAATTCTCTCTTTGCAATGTTTTTTTGTCAAGTTTGACAATGTAGGTTTTTTTCTGAGCAGTCTGAGATTACAAAGGAAAATGTAAAATTAAGGTATTTTTTTAAAATTTCTGAAATCCAAATCTCCTCAATTTAAGCTCTGTTGTGGAGACTCAAGCCACAAAGTGGTACCTATTTCCTTTAGTACTTTGTGTGACAATGAGGTCTGGACTATATGTAAATACCACTGATTATTTAATCAATTCTGTATTTTATTTGAAAGTAAATAAGCCTATTAATGTAGCACTTGTTTTATTTCTTGTACAAGATTTACTGGAAGCTACTAAATACAATGATTTTATTGAGGCCGACCTTCAAAAGTTTTCAACGTTTCTCTGTGTAGGGAGAAAAGCAGTAGCATTTATCAAGAGTGTCTGAAGAAATATGTTTTTTCTATAATGAGCTTCCAAGAGTTCACAGAATCATAGAATACCCTGAGTTGGGAGGGACCCTCAAGGATCACTGAAGTCCAATTCCTTGCCCTGCACAGGACCATCCCCAGGAGTCATACCATGTGCTTTAGAACATTGTCCAAATGCTTCTTGGGCTCTGTCAGGCTGATGCTGTGATCACTTCCCAGAGGAGCCTGTTCCAGTGCCCAAACACCTGGGTGAAGAAACTTCCCCTGACACAACTTCAGGCCATTCCCACTCGTCACCAGAGAGAAGAGATCAATGTCTGCCATTACACTTCCCCTTGGGAGCAAGCTGTAAACCCCTATGAGGTCTTCCCTCAGTCTTCTCTCCTCCAGGCTGAACAGACCAAGTGGCCTCAGCCACTCCTCATCCCCTCCAGAGCCTTCACCATGCTTGTGGCCTTCCTTTGGACACTCCCTAATAGCTTTATATTTTTCTTATGTTGTGGTGCCCAAAACTGCACACAGCAACCACCAGTGGAGAAACAAGAAGTATTAAAACTAAATCCACAGAGAATTCAGTTTTCTATTCAATCCCTTAACACAAATTCACATTTTACACTGACTGTATGAAAAGGCTGACAGCCTTCAGGAGAAGAGGGAGCTTTCTTCCTAGCTCCTTTCTAAGTCAGTGAGCACTCCCTCTGCCACTCATGACTCTAAAGACCTCTGTTAGGTCCTCTCTTGTTCTGCCCTCTTTCAGCTCACTAAGGATCCTTCCTCCCCTGCAGGGCAGTCCCCACTTACTTTCTTCATACCAAGAAACCCACTTGACAGTTTTGGGTCCAGGCTGAAGGGAGAGCTCCAAGACCAGGGATGGGAAAGGTGCTGGGGAGGGAGCTGACCTACACTTGAGCTCAGCAAAGTGGCAGGCACTTTCACCCACCTGACCTGGTCAGATGGTCTTCCAGATGAAATCAACTGCCCTTTAGAAGCAATACTTATAAGTGAATGCTTATAAGTATCTGCTTCAAATGTGCTTGTTTACAATTAAATGGATGCTTTGGTCAAATGAATCCAGTCAAAGCAAATGTTTCTGAGGAAGTAACACATCAATGTCTAAAAAAATGTTCCTGTCTTTCTCTTTTTCTTTCTCCCTGTCCCCAGAAAAGAAGAGCCCTGGGTATAGGGCCAAAACCTTCATATCTGAGTCAAATCTTATTTAATATTAAATGAGAAATGTTTGACTTCGCTTCATACACAGATGCTGTTATGGTTTCATTTGAATGCTTTTGTTTGCAAAATCTGTCCAAAGTATGCTAGTTAATTACTACTTAAGGATTTCATTACATGTTGTCTTTCAAATAAATCCCAAGAAATCTTCCTCTCAACATGGACAGGAAGTATTTTTATGTTTATATGTATATATTTCCTTTAGAAACCACACTAGAACGATTGCAGATGGAGTAACTGGAAGCAAAATAGCTCAGAGATAATTTATAATCCCATTCAGCAAAGAAGTAGGATTCAGTGCTCCAAAATCATCTCAGCAAAGTTAGAACTGGTATGGCTTTTCTTTGGAAAAACTGCTTGTTTATTCCAAGCCACCAGCTCTCCAAGACACTATTTAGGAAACTTTACATCAGTTTATGAAATTCTGTAATGAAGCAGCACAATGTTTTCAGCACTCCAGATAGATGAATAAATATATATATTTCTAGGATACAACAATATTTAGGGACAGATTATGATTACCCTTGCGTGGGAAGAAAATTGAAATGAGGCAGCTATTGTCTTGTTTCATCACGTGCAGTCTCATAAAAGTCCTGCACAATAATGGTGCAATTGCGCTCTCCATTCAGAGGCATGGAGCAAAAGCCCTCTTCAGGTCACAGACATCTTTGCTACATCTTGGTCAGCCTCATACTCCTGCATCTCTAGCTGTACATCATGATTTTGTACAGGCAGAAAAGCATTATTTTTTAAATTTTTCCTTTTTTTGTTTTCAAAATGAGCATTTTCTGGATGAGCACATGCTTTCTCAGGGTATATTCATTTACAAGTCATCAGTACTGAAGACATTGAAGCACACATCTACTCTGTGTAACAGACATCTTGAGTGCAGAAAACTGAGAGATCACTACTCTTTCAGTGGATTTTTTAATTACTAAACTACCTCTCTTTCCAACCTTATCTTTTACAATTGCATATTTTACAATTACACACAAGTGTTAACAAGACAGAAAGGTGGGTATAGCTCACATGGGACACCCAAATTGTTTAACAGGACTGATTATCTCCCAAGAGTGTGGTTATCACAGCCATGCTTACATTACAGATGCTGCTGGAAAAGCTCCTGTCTGTATAAAAACAATCTATTACTGTAAGTAAAAAAAATCTATTACTCTAAGTAAATACTGTAAAGAACCTGTCAGCCAGAAACTCACACAAACTTTTGCAGATCTTCTAAATTTGGTGGATGAATACCCACTCAGCCTTGCCCTTTCTGAAGCTGAGTGTCTGTCCCAGAGTTAATTTAAAGCAGACCTTGCATTCCTCACTGCTCGTAAGTCAGAGGACCAAAGCCACAAGTGCTATGAAGTTTGGAACAGACCACAGCGGACAGCCCTGTGTCCATAGAGAGTCCCAGGGGACTCTTGGGAAGAGTGCAGCTGCTCTAAGGGAGCCACTGAAGTGAAATGCAATGAGACTTAAAGCCCCTAAGTTAGCTGAAACCATTAACAGCCACAGAAGGACAGACAGGCCTCCTGGCCACTGCCAAGCATGGGCAGCTGGGTGCCCGTCCCTGGCAGGGAGCGTGGCCTCCAGGCCATCCCAGAGAGAACACAGCCACCCCTGAGCCAGCAGCTGTCACCGCTCCCCCCACCCAGCTGGGGGCTCTTCAGCATCTGGGTGCTCTGTGGGGCTGGGAGGGCTTTGCCAGAGAGCCCTGGGGACAGAGGGACTGGGATGTGTGAGGAGCTCCTCCTCTGCTTGGCCAGGGCCAGGGCTGGGCTGGACAGTGCAGGAGGATGGGATGAGGTGACACCAGATGAGGTAGTGCTGGAGCTGCAGCAGGACCACGCCTGGGGAGAGCTCTGCAGCAGGGCAGGGCTCCTGCACAGGCCAACTCTACAGCTAAAAAGCCCCAGCATGGCTCATTTCTGCTGGGACTCTGCCTCTCACACCCTGCTGCAGCTCCCTGTTTGAGCAACACCTGCCTGAGCAAATTCTCACCTCCCCCATCCTTTGGTGCACAGTGTAATTACAACTTGAGCCTGACCTGGAAAATTCACACACAGCTCAGCTTAACACCCATACACCCTGGGCAACAGGGATTTCAGTTGTCATTGACTTTTGCTGCACTGATATGCATCCTTGGAATTATACTGAAGACTTTGACTTGTGTTTTGAAGCCCAAAAACCAGCAGCTGTCAGATGCTAGTGAATCAATCCCATTAGGATGAAAAGCACTAAAGAAAGGAGCACTGCAAATTTATAAACACTGTTTTTTCCTACATTGCAACATACCCAATTAGTGAACCCAAAAAATTTGGAAGATTTAAATTACACGTCCCCATTTTATGTCTTCTTTTTAATTTAATTATCAACACTGAGAACAGATTTGTCTATTTTATTGCAAACCTCTCACAAATTGTCACAAATAGTTCCAAATTCCAATATGTCAACTGCAAATAAATACAGATTTACAATCTTCTTAGGAAAATAGATAAACATGTATATTTTGAACTTGTAATTTAGCTCACAGGTAAATTTATAACTGCCATGACAAATGAAAATGTTTTGGAAATCTTATTTTTAAACTTAAGAGGGTATTTGCCCCAAATTGACACTGTTAATAGTCCATTCCAAACAGTACAGCTGGCTTCTGACAGCAGCTACCTAATAATAGTTGAGACCCGTAACAAGAAGTGCAATTAGCTTATAGCACTAAGCAACAGAGAAAACAGGCAGCATGAAGTAATTCTGACCACAGGGAATGCTGGATTTTAATTTTAAAAATCCACTATAAACAGGGAAAAAGTGGAAGCAAAGGCTTAGCATAGACGGTAAGATAGAAAGATAAAAAAATAGAAAAATAAAGGACCAATCTGTTCACTAAGATTAAAGGTCAGCTGACAAGGCGTGGGACTTCACTGCAACTCAGAATCAAACAGAAGAGGAAGAACTGCACAGGTGGCACATGCTTACTACCAAGATGTGAATGGTGGCATCCATGTGGCTCTTGAGCCCTTTGAAAATTCTCTCATTAAAGAAATTGCTTGTGTTGTTATGTTTACAAAGAGCAATTCTGAAGAAAAACAGCTCCAGCATTTCAACCACATTTCTAGGTCTCGTGTAAACTATTACATTGTATTACTAATGAACCATGACCTTTACTTATTGCACTGGGTAGTTCTACGTATATCCTTTATTTCTTGTCCCTCGTTCTTCTTCCTCTTCTCTATGTCCTGCTTTACCTGCCTTTCCTCTTGCAGGTTTTACCAGACAGTTTCCAATAAGGAAGGTCAAGGGTCCTCTGCCCGGACTCCATTGGAGGACCTCAATGCACTCAGAGAGTCATGCCAGGGATATTCATTTGTGGTGTCAGCTTGTTTTGAAATATTTCTCTGGTTACTATTCACTGCAAAAAGATATTTGTGATCTAGTGGCCCAGTAACAGTTTGTGGCACACAAACTGCCACACAAGACCAGCTACCTGGTGAGCATTGACAAGTTTGTAGGATTTTTAGGAAAAACATTTTTAAAGCAGAATTCTTCTCTGAGCTGTCTCTACTCTGACACATACCATCCCAAATCTGGCTCAGCAGTTGGAAACCACAGGTTCCAAAGCACCTATCAGAAATAAGAGCTCTTGCTATGGTTTATCTGTCTCTGGGATCCATCTCTTGCTTCAGTCTGTTTAACTGGAATGAGTCCAAGGGTCCTTTCCTCTGTCCATAGCCAAATTAATCACCAAATTAATAACACAATTATACAAAGAATGGCTCTTCCAACTTTAACAAAGAATTTCTTCCTGTGCTCAGAGAAATCATCCAGCAGGAATGGATGATTTCTCTGCACTTCTCAAATAAGTCTCCTATTGCTTTGAGAAAGGGAAAGCAAACAAAACTGTTGAACAATTAATTGCAGGCCACTTAGTTGAGGTCATGTCCACAGAGGGAATATATCTGCATTTTTAAAAAAATAACTTATTAACCATTGTGGATATGTGCATGTAAGATAAAATCTATTGAAGCGATTTTATAAAGCACATAAAGATCTAAATCCCACTTTGAAGAGAGATTTACAGCTTTACATTTTATCCCCACTGGCAGCATGACCGGAGATGAAACTTCCATTGATTGGCTTCAGTGAGAGTTAAAAATAGGCAGACTGAAATCCCCTGGCTGTCCAAGAGCACAATAGAGCTGCTACTGCTCCAGAGAACAAATGTCTAACTTTGGGTTATCTTTTGCACCTGTACACTGGCAAATTTTCCAAACTGGATGAATATTTCCATGGTATTACTGTGACAGTTTAAACTTGCATGGAAAATTTACCCTCATCCATGGTGTGTTTGAGAAGGTGGCAGGAGAAAGCAATCCCAGATTGGGAAAGTGGAAAAACAATCCTCAGGTTACTATGGATTGGGAAAGTGGGACAAGCAATCCTCGGATTACTGCAGGGCAGCCACTTTACTGCCATCCAAAACCTCCTACAGACACCTCCAGAAACTGAGCGGAGAGAAGTACTGGAGAAACTCCTAGGAGGAAGGAGATCCATATTGCCAAGAGACTCTGCTGTGACAAATGTACACAGCTGGAGTCTCAGGTCCTCAGGAGCATGAGTGTCACATCTTCCCCCTGCCTGGGCCCAGGCCATTCCCCTGCCCAGCATCAGCTGGCCCTGCCCTGCCATAACACAGCCTGTTGATGGAGCCAAGGCAGGCAGATTCATGTGGTGTCCAATTTTGATCAAAGGTCACAGAAGGAGGATCTCTCACCCAGTGGGCAGCAGGAGTATCCCATTCACAGCCTGCAGCAGGAGGAGACATGTTTGCTCCAGATGGCACACTTGCAAAAAGGATGGCTTAAACCACTTACACTGAGTGACAAAAATCAGATTATCTGGTAGCTGATAAAAGGTTAGTTACAGATCAGATCTATGAGCATTATTTATAAGAACCAGTTTGACATGGGGAACTAAGTTCTGTGCTGAGATCAACAGAGCAAATGGGTAGCATGAAGTAATTCAGACTACAGGACTGATTTTAAGACAAAATCCTTCTATAAAGAAGAAAGCATCCTGCTCTGGGGGCCTCATCATAAGTAGGACATGGACCTGTTGGAGCCAATCCAAAGGAGGGCCACAAAAATGGAGAAAAGGAGGCTCCAGGGAAACCTTATAGCACCTTCCTGTATCTAAAGGGGGTCTACAAGAAAGCTGCAGTGGGACTTTTCATAAGAGCATGTAGTGATAGGACAGGGGGAATGGCTTAAAAATGAGAGTAGGTGTAAATTAGACATTAGGAAGAAATTCTTTACTGAGAGGGTGGGAAAACACTGGAACAGGTTGCCCAGAGAAGCTGTGGATGAACCATTCCCAGAAGTGTTCCAAGCTAGGTTGGATGAGGCTTTGAGCAGCCTGGTCTAGTGGAAAGTGTCACTGCCCATGGCAGAGGGGTTGGAACTAAATGATCTTGAAGGTCCTTTCCAATCCAAACCATTCTGTGATTCTATGATTCCATAATACTTAAAATTTTTACTCTAAACTGTAGCAATTACACTCAGTCTCATATTTAAGCTTAGATTTCTGCTTCCATTTGTACAGATTCTTTTAGCTAATACTGTTGACAAGTACATATCAGAAAACATCCCTGAAGATGAGAATGCCTGCAGGTATGACCTGCAGCTCTGTTGGAATTCAGGTAGCAGGTTTGATTCTAAAAATGACATATTTATTTCAATAAAGAGGCAGAGATTGACTCATATTTGTTAAGAAACTTGTAGCTCCAAAGGCATATTGGTATGAAGAAGCCCTGCTGAAAGAAGTTTCCCAGCATTCATAAAAAAAAAACCATCATTTTAATACAAAAGTACACTTGAATGTTGGGAGAATATTATACAATTACACAGACTACCCCATCACAGCATTTCAAAACTTTGTAAAGTTTCCTCAAGAGCTCTAAACTCTCAGAGGTCCTCAGTATTTCACTTTCAAAGCCCTTTTCTTCCATGCTTCATTTTGAAACCATTTTAAACCAACAGGGTTGTGCCTGCATTTTTTTATGGTCATGTGGAGAGCGGGGTTTGTGTATGTTTCAGAATGCAGACATACATGCAGAGAAAGATAATCTTCTTAAGGGGATGAAGGGAAGGAAGAATTGTCTTCTGACTGACAGTGGAGAATGATGGGGATTTAACCCCTCACACTTTAATTTCTTCTGAAGCTCAGCAAAGAGCAGAAGAAGAGGGAGGCTGCTCAGGAGCTCCTCCATCACAACCCTGAGTGCACTGTGCTGGTGGGTGCCCATGGAGCTTGTCAGGGAAGGATGTGACAGAGATGGATATGGAATGTGTCACCTAAGGGTGAAGGTGCTCACCCTGACTAGAAAGAAGTAGTCAGACATGGGTTTGAATGAAGCTTGCCTCCACCTCAAATACATAATTCAAAACTCAGGCTGTTAGTGACTCTCCTCTTGCCTTCCTCCTGAGACTTTCTGTACTCACAAAGAGGAAATTTTGAGTGATTTTTTTTTGAGTGATTCCCAACAGCTCTTTCTCATTTAATGTCATCTTACTGAACTTCTTTAGAAAGATGCATCATACCTTAGAGGAACAGATTCTCACCTTATTAAAATTAAAGAAGTGTAAATACTGGGGAAGGAAAAAGAGTCCAATGGTCAGAGAGCCCTAGCTAGGAATGCACAACCTTTCTCACAACCTGCTTTTGCTTTAGATGTCTTCTAAGAGCAAGATAAGCAAAGTTAAATTAAAGGCTCAGTCCAACAATGTCATCTGTGAAGGGGATAAAAGGGCTTCCTTTTCCCACAGAAACATTTGGTTATTATCAAATACAAAAGTACTGAGAACAGCTTTGGTAGCCAGGCACCTCTAAAAAATAGTATTTTGTTTTATGCAGGCAGCAGTGAAGCAGGTGGTTTTAATGTAACTTTTAAAAACTAAGTTTAGTTTCCTAGACAATCCAGCTGACACTCTCCCACTGCAGAGCCTGCTGGCTCTGTGGGTTGTAGAGTTAACAGTGTTTGAATCTGAGTTACAACTACCTACAGGCAGAACAAAAGAGCTATCAAAATCACTTCACATAAAATTCCTGGTTTTATTCAAAGTAGATTCCAGTAAAGAAAATAGGAATACTTCTTAGCTCTCAATAAATCCACGTTTTTATACTTAAATGTCCTGGTTGCCGGCTGTGATCATGGTGTGTAAAACGTCTTATGTTTTTCTTAAAGCTTCAGGTATAGAAGACAAATAACTATGCAAGAGTTACATCTTTCATATAAAAGTAGTGATGGTTTTCTAATGGGAATCACTCATTCCAAAGGATTACAGCCGACAGTCTAAAACCTCAGTGTGTGGACACCACACACAGTTAGGAAAACCTGAGCAAGGCACTCCTGGGATCTAACCCAGATGATCCAGAGGACCAAGTTTGTGCTGCTCTCATTCTGTTATGTAAATGGCGTAAAGAGCCTTGTTCCATCCAGCACAGAGCTCCCAGGTGGAACTGGGCAGCTCCATGGCAACACCACTGCAAACAGAACTGGCTCTTTTCCAGAGACCCTTTCTTCCCATAGTCCTTCAGTGCCTTCTGCAAAAAGCTTAGCAATCATGTCTTGCACATGTGCATGTAAGCACTAAACTACTATAAAGTGAACCTATGCCTTCCATACTTTGAGGTAAATATTTGTTTATTAATTTCTTTCATGTCGATCTTTGTTTCATTTGGTCTCCTTACCATACAAACCCCATCATGCACTGGGAAATGAATCACTGAACTTCTGCTGCCTTTTAGCTCCTCTCTGTGAGTTTTTAAAGCACTACACCAGATGTTAAGTGTCATCAATCACAGTTTCTATAGATAAATCAGAATTTCCCAGCAGGTGTAAACCATGGCATCCTTGAGTCCTAATCAGTCCCTCCACAGTCCAGATCATCACACAGCTGGAGAGCTCAGAACTGGAGGTCATTCCTGGGGCCACAAGATAAACTGTAGTTTATGATTAACACCGATTCTTTAACAGATAATATGCATAAAATAAAGCCAGCATTTTAGCAATAAATGTGATTTGCAGCCATTGCACGCCAGTCCCCTGAGTTTCAAGTTGAAACATCACCAATAGCTGAGGACTGCCAAAGATTAAAATGGTTAACTAAAGAGTCAGAAACATAAAATAAAGCCTTTAAATACATAATAGTACAGAAATGTTTGCTATCTAACATTCTTACCGCAGTGTCATTGGTGGTAATGTACACCAACACATCCGAGTTGTTTCTGCCATTGATGTACCGGTAACAGTTCCACACACAGCTTATCAAATATCCCTGCAAAGAAAAGGGATTTATTACTCTGTGCAGAAAATAAACCATAGATGTTTTTCTGGTAGAGCATTTCCATTCTTTATAAATATGAACATCAGCATGATAGAAGCATGGGAGAGTTACTTCCCTGTTTGCAGTGACTGTGAGAATGCCTGGGGGTTCAGTGAGTAATCCAATGTCATTCCTCATACTGATAGCATTGGGGTTCTTTGGAATTGGGAAGGTTTTGGGGACACCTTACTGTGGCTTTCAATATATAAAGAGAGCTTATTAAATCAATGTATTCCATGTGACTGGAATGGTCTGGGGCCTTGGTATTCTTGCCTGACTAGAGAAAATTGCCAAAGGAAAAGCTTTTATTGACATCTGAAGTTATTTCTGACATTTCAAACATTGTTAAAAATACTGGCTTTTTTTTTTCCCAGTGTAAAACAAAGCCTCCAGTAATAGCAGCAATAAACCTACTGCAAGATCATAAACTTCACTGCTTTTGTTCTTGGAGCTTGGGTAATGCTGTTTCCTGTCAAACAACTAGTTCTCTCCACTTTTTTAACTGGTTGGGCAAAATAGCCACCACCTCCTTCACAAGCAGGAGAGATTTTAGTTTGAGTAGCAGAGATGAGCAAAGTGACTGGAAGGAAGATAAGAGGCAGGAAGATGTGGAAGAGCTGGAGTCAGATCCGCAGGATGTCTGTATCACAGCTGGCAGGACTAAAGCTGTTCTCCCTGGAGCTTTCTGCTTCCCATTGTTGGAGGTTAGGGTTTTTCCTTTTGTTTTCTTTCAAACCAAGACACCCATGTAATCACACATGATGGTGATGAGGAGAACTTTGTGTTTTGATAGTGCCCAACTTATATTTTTACTTAGTTGGTCTGCACAGAAATTCTTCCATAAACCTAACACATGTAGATTAAACTGCCAGCACTGAATTTGCATGTGTGTCTCACTGAGTGAGTCATACTTTTGTGACTCACTTGCACTGATGGCCTTCCAAAAGCCTCTTATCCCTCTGAGCTGCCCTGTGCCTCCTCTGTCTCCAGAGCTGACACACATGAGCTGTGTTTTTCAGGATGCACGTGATTCACTCATGGCCTGCTTGCAGATCAGGAAGTTTTTTTCCACCAGGGCTGGCTAAAATCTGGTAAATTTGCTTCCTCTTTTTCACAGCACTTGGATTGACTTACAGCTGTTGCAGACTTTGACAATACTTTTACCCATCAAATAGAGATAGCAAAAGGCTTCTGGAGTGAGTTAAATCCCAAGGGAAGATTAGACAGGCTCTGCAGACCAAGCTGTGGGCTGTGCAAACCTACCCCAGGCTACTGAAAAAAGTAAAGGCACATACATGGAGAACTGCATCTCTTCCAGAATTAAGTAAAAAGTTATTGTTAATTTAAAGTGGTAATAAGTAGTTCACTAGCTTTCAGTGCTCATATACTATAGCCTGGGAAAGGCATAAGAGCCAATGTAGAGCAGAGACTGAATATAGTACACTTCTGTGGGGACACAGCCTGTCTTTGTAAGAAACCCTTTACATTAAGGCCACCTATTTGCAAAACTATTTCTATACCTCTTCTGTCAAAATCCAGTGATGGAAGCCCTGTTTTGGATAATACAATCCTATCTGGGAGAAGCAAGTGGGAGATTTATTTTTTAATGCTCTCATTCCATATGGTGAATAAAACACACTTAACCCCACAATGAACCTCTACAGCTTTCCCAGCTCTGAACCCTAGCTCTGCATGCACAGGCTGTTTCTCAGTGGGTGAGGTATGTTCCTTGAATTAAGGAGTTCATCACCAGCTCACACCAAGGAATTGGTCCACATGAGACACTGACCAGCATAGGGCAGGGAGTGGCAGCTGCTCAGAGCATGTCCCTGTCCAAGTGCTCTGGACATGTGCTGCTGGCCTGCAAGCCATGACTCACAGAAACTTGTTTTCCTCAACCTGGAACTTTATTTAGCTCATTCCTAATAATTATTTTCAACCAGTACCGCTGCACTATTAAATGGGGCTCCTGATTCAGTTACCAATTTACTTTCCTGAAAGACTTGGCTGAGGTTTCAAATACTGCTTTAAAATGTGTGGCTGGACACACAGTATATAAATATATTGATTTTTATCTCAGGAGACTAATGTTCACATTTGAAATTGGCCCTAGATTAAAGGCCTCCCTTGGCCTAATCCACCCTGAGTGGATCTCCTGCCTCCCACAGCATAGACTGGTGACAGACAGTGACACCTTTTGGGGGAGGCAGCCCCAAGCAACCACCATGAGAAAGGACAGGTGAGTAAAAAGGCTGAATGTAGAAACAGGCACTGTGCCTATTTCTAGCCAGCTTTTAGTCTTCCCCTTTGGATGGTGGGAAATTACTCAAGACCCTAAGAATCTGAAACCCACAAAACTTTGTCACCCTGTCTCTCACTGTTGCACTTGCAGACTCACCTGTTAAGCTGCATAACAACAGAAATGAACTGCAGACCTGTGCCCATCAGATGCCTGACCAGAAGACTGACCAGCATCTTTGTGGAAATTAGAGGTTGTTGCATTGTGCTGTTTCTTGTAACACAGCAAGGGGAAGTCTGTGCTGATCTGGGTCCCAGCAGCCCTCTGGGTAACCCCTCACTGGCAGCAGGTGCAGGGTGAACGCCACAGACCCAAGAGAGCCCCCTCAGGTTAGTGGCTGCCTGCACTGAATCCCGTTTGACTCCCCAGCTACTTTGAATTTTCTGTTTACAGAGCTGGGATGGGCTTCAGTAACCAGTGAAAATGAGATAAAGATCTTTACACAAACTGAAATTTATATGAAGATTTCAAATTATGCTAATGGAAGACCAGTTGACCACATGTATTTCCCATGTTGGTGTTACAGAGAGAGAAACAATGGGTTGCTGTGCTGATAAAATCTGGAATTGAATCCATCTTCTCAGCACACTAGAATGTGTATCTTGTGAGTTTAAAAGGGTTTTATAAGAACAACTGCTTAGAACTGAAAGAAATGCTGTAATTGGAAAGAATTAATATTAAACCAAACCACTGCTCTGTAACACTTTAAATGGCATCTTACAGGGCCAGGACATCAGCTGTTGGCTCACAGTCACACACACTGAGGTGTGCAATTTAAAGCAACTGACCCCTGTTTCAGAGATGATTCCCCCATAACTATCCTGTCATCATCAGTGCTGGGACTTGTTCTAGGCTTTTGTGGAACAGGTGGCAACCTCATGGCTATGTACTGGTGTACTGGCATTCCTGGGAGTGGGGACCAGAGCTTGGCTCTTGGGGCTGTGTTCATGGTCCCAGCTGCTGCCCCATCAGCCCTGCAGGAAGGTAGCAGATGCCAGGTGAGGCGTTGCAGGGCAGGGCTCCCAGTGCCAGGAAGAATGTCCTTGGACTGAGATACCAAATCTCTCAGGGTGAACACAGAACTTCATTGTTATCCTTTCCCATCTGCTGAGAACACCAGGACATGCAGAGTGGTCTCACCTCCAGGCTCAGTACCTTGGACATGCAGTTTATAGGTATTTAATGGAGAATGCATCACACTGGCAGCTATCTCTTCCTACCTACTGTTCAGAAAGAGAAAGGCCAAGGAAGAAGCCATACTCTGAAGCTGCAGAGTGCTTGGGGCAGCCTGGGGAAAAGGTTTGATCTGGCTCATTATGTTTGTGCTCATCTGAGCTCATTTGGGCCTAAGGAGCTTCCCCATGATGGGGAGGTTGAAGCCTCAATTGTTCTGTCTCAGAAACTGGGGTTGGCTGGAGGAAACCAAGGCTCTCATCTCCTTCTGCACAGGACACAATTCAAAAGTCACAGTGTTGGCTATATGCAATTTGAAGTCCTGTGTACAAGCATATAAATACGTTTGTGCTGATGGATGTCCTTCCTCAGCCAGATGGGAAACATCTGTTTCATGATACATCTATGTTTCAACTCTAGTTTAGTTTCTAGACAAAGACAGTGAATGGAATAAAGTACTTTGGTCTACTCTGAAAAGTGTTCTGTGTGAAACCACCTGAAATTCCCGTTAGGTGCTTCAGACACAAGTAAATTATAAGGACTAAAAAGGCAAATGCTTGTGTGTGATTAGCTGGCTTTCTTACCACCCTCTCTTGTTCAAAAAACCAAGACTGCAAAACACAAATCCAGCATCTAATACTGCATAATCTTGCTTTCTGCTCAGTAGTTTTCTTCTCTGAGTGTAGCTTCACCCAAACCAAAAGTGTCATAATACCAAATATTCCTGAGGAATTAGGTGATTCTGTTTCGTATTTCCTGCCAGTTGAATGCAGCTTTTCCTACTGTAGCTTTTCCTAGGTCACAATATTTTGGCTCCTCTCCCTGTTTCTAGTTGAACTCCAGAGGGAGAGGAGGCATATTTTTTTATACACAGTACCTTTCCAGTTTCAATACATAAACGTGGTACCATCTGTTAAGTCTATCAGAGATGAAATGTGATGCATCTGTGTGTGTTCAGCTTTATTTGATGGAGCAGACTCTGTAAATCTGCATAGCAGTTCTTCTGGAAACATAAGAAATTCAAATGAAAATGCTAACTGGAATTTAGCATGTGTTTCTGTGTAAGTCACATATTTTGTGACTCATTTATATGATAATACATTGCTAGAATGAACATTATATAAGCCGTATATACTCTTGGAAAAAACAAGTTTTACCACTTAAAAACAAAATGAGTCTTTGGCACTATTAATTTCTTAAGTTTCTTGTCTCTGTAGTAAGCATTTTTGCCATTCCAATTTTAGTTGCCTTTTTTTTAAAATAAGCTTGAAGCTTTATTGACGTACTTAGTCAATGAAACACCAGACCCACGTGGGGTAAAACCAAGCTGTTGGTTGCATCGGAGAAATTTTTTAGAACACATTCCTTGTGGAACCTGAAAAAATCTATGGATTTATTAAATTAATACATATTTCTTAGAAGTGCAAATAATATCAGCTGTATGGTTGTGAACATATAAGGTCAGAAAGCTAAACTCTACTGCTAAATCACAGCAGAGGAGTGAGCACAGCTTCCAACAGCACTTTAATACACCCTATCTGCTGGGTTTCTTTCCCCAGTTTTGAAGTAGCTTCAATAACCTAATCTACCTCTTTTGCCACAGTAACATTCCCTGTATATGTCAAATGCATTGTCTGGAAGCGACATCTTTGGTGCCAGTGTGACTCTTTGGGACTTCTCTAATCTAATGCAAAACTGATTTGTAGAGAGAGCAAGAATAATCTGAAATAAAATCCCACACAAGAAATACAAAACCAGCAGCACTGTGCTGTGAGAAACTCGTAGAGAGGTGCAAGAAAAGGGCAAACACACCAGCATATTTTACAAGAGGTCCAATGCTCAGGGCACTAGTAGGAGCCACGGGTGATTGTTTTTCCTACATTAATTTGTCTGATCTTATTCTGAGCTCCTTTTAAACCTCTGACCCACAGCAGGAGGGGCTGCTGCACTGGACAGTCAGCCTGGATGTGGTGGCTTCACATGAGCCCTTTCCAGTTGTTCTGGGAGATGCTACAACTCCTCTTTGCCTGGTACCTGCCACCTCCAGGCCTCTCACCTGCTAGGTTTGCAAATAAATTTTCATTCCCTGTGTCCTTCTGTTGCCAGGTCTCACAGTTCTTTATGGTGCTCCTCCCAGGAGAGATTGCTTGGATTTATTTACCTGCTCTACAGAATTCTTTCTGAGACAGGGCACCAGGGGGAAGTCATGCTTCCAGAGATGGTGGGCATCAGAACTGGCCAAGAAATTACACAATTTATATTTTGGGTTTTTCTATTCCTTTCTTAATATTCTTAGCATTTGATCAACTTGTTTGACCCGAAATTAGCTAAGCTAATGTTTTCACAGGTCTATCTGTAATAGCTACAAGACCCCCTTTATAGGTGGTCATTCTTCTTCAGAGTCCACAGCAGTGTTTGTGAAACAAGAGCATGCTTCCTCAGTGCCCACTACTTAGAATTTTTTACCACTGAGTTTCTCTACCATTTCATTGTTCAGTCAGTCCATCCCATGAGATTCTCTTGCAAAGACTTCTTGACTAATTATTTTCCCCATTTTGGATCACATTGCAAGAAAATGTTGCTAGATTTCCTTCCCCTTCCCAGATCTCTTATGAATGCACTGAACTGCATGGGTTGCAGTGTTGGAAAGACTGATAATTTTTCTTTATTCCCTAGCTACATCCAGTGAGGTGACATTTTCTCTTCTCCCTACACATTTTAGGGAGGTTCTTAAAGTTTTTAATGAGACACACTACCAAACATGTTCTGAAAAAACAAGAAGTCTGTTTCAACAGGCTCTCCCTTGTCCACCACTTCAGAGGATTCATAAGCCATGAGTTCCTCCTAGAAGCATCACACTTCCTCATTTGTGGACTATATATTCTTGTGTTTGTCTATGAGATTTTTCACAACTTTTTCATATGTGTATAACCCTGTTTCCTACAGGTATCAGGCTGCTGGGGGTGTAGTTACCCAGAACTCTTCTAAAGACAGACTCCCAGCAAGGGACATTCCACCCATGACCAGAAGTGGACTTTATACACAGCAGTGCACTTACCTTAAAAGCCAAAATGATACTTATGAAAAGGAGGATAATCACAACCAGACACGTAGGGTTCACAGACATAATCTCTTCCTTGTATGGAAAATTGTTGGGCTGTGTAAGCAAAAATAAGTAAAACACTGTGAGTCAATCTCAGAAGTCATTTAAGAGCCATTCAACGAGTGCATTCTATAATTAACAGCTTACAAAGCTTTCTGTGATCCACTAAATCCAGAGCCCTCCCCACCAACAACCAGTTTCAGTAGGTGTGGCTACAACAGGCACTGTGAACACTCAGCTGCCAAAGGCTCCCTGGAGGGCTCAGGGATTTGCTTTTTGCTTTGGATGTGGTGTGGGCTCTCTCTTCCTCTGTGCACACTGGGTTTGCATCTGACACAAACTAGCAGAAGTCTAAGACTTTTAGAAATTTCCTTTGCAGCAGGAAATCTTCCACCATGGGAAATGGCAGGCAAATCTCATACTTACTCAGTAATCATCACACTGGCACTGGTTGCCAAAGAACAGTGGCAGCTCTTTCCAGAAAACCAAAGCAGGAAACTGGACAGCATAATCCTTTCACTTAATATTTCATGACATTTCAAAATACCTTGAGTCTATTCTACTCCATCTTATTTTGGCTAAATTTGGACTACTTCTCTAGGAGCACTTGTTAGTGCTGCTAAGTGTGTGTCCCATGGAGTCATGGGTCCTACACGGGGCCACCTCACGATTTCAAGTTGAAATGTGGAAATCTGCCCCAGGCCCTTCTCTTACCACATACATAAAATAGAGGTGACAAAATGAATCTTCCTGCTTAGCAAAGGCTCTAGTGATTTAGAGCTGTGAAACACTTCAGGATTGAAAAACAGCCCCTAAAAATGTTTTACTGTATTTTTTTCTTGCTTAAAACTCCATGCCCTTTGAAATGAATGTCCCAAATAGTTCTGAAATACTGCAAGATACAAGTTCCTGTTTCAGTTAGAATAAACCATTGTTCACAGACGGAGCTGTTCTCCACGAAAGATAACTCCACTGCAACAGTAGCTCATTATATCTGAACGCAATAGTTCCTTCCACACAACTCCCTTTTCCCTTACAGGTCTAATTACTTAACCAGGCCAGCTCTGCATCCTTGTCAGGACAATTAACTAGACCGAGCTATAACTGTATTCTTGGCAACGATGGTGTAAATCCAGAGTAACCCCTTAATAACCCTTATTCCAGCACTCAGCCCAGTGCACCAGGAAATTATCTTTTTTTTGGAGAGCTGCTACTGAGAATAGCTCTTTATTTAGCGCTTCCATGAACTGTTCAGAGTGGTTAACATCAACAGCAGCTGTAACCATTTGCAGCTAGATGTTACATAAGCACATTTTCCACTTCTTCACAGCAATGTTTCTGTTCCTCTGCTGAATTCCATGACTGAAGTTTTTATCATGTTATCTTATTTGTTGAGGTAGAGCTTTTGTAGGGAACTAGCTTGCTATGATTCAATAAGCTACTGCCTTTTTTTTTCCCCACAGAAGGTTATTCTAAATATAGTGGATGCAGTTACCCAGAGACCAAGAAAGCAAGAGTATATGCAAAGAAACAATGCACTGAAAAATTAAACAAAAACTTTATATGCATAAATTTAATTATTTAATGTCCCAACCTGCCCTCCTGTTTGCAAAAGGGACACCATAAGTTAGGAATGTAGAAAGTCCAGTCAGTAAAGGACAGTTACATTAAATCTGTACCTAAATGATTTTTTCAGTACTGATCTACCATTAAAAAAAACAGTCAAAATAGTTTTTGAATATAATAAAAAATTCCTATTAAGACTTTGGTTCTCCAAAGAACCTGGTTTTTGGGAACCAGTCGCTGGTCAAAGACTGGATGACTGCATGCTGTGTTTTTGGCCATAATCTATTGGACTGTTTCTAAACATCAGCTCAAGAGGGCTTTGCATGGGGGCAAGAGGAGGGCAGGAAAATGACCAAGAAATTTTCCTGCTTGAAAAGCAGGAACATCTGCTGGAGCCAAGAACCCTGGTCAAGTCTGGGGCAGGGTGTGCCTGGCCTTCCCTTCTATCAGCACCAGTGTTTCAGCAAATATTTCAGCAAAGCCAGGAGAGCACATGAGGAGCAAATACTGAGGTTTGTCCCCTTCAGGCTCAGCTTTCTGACTCTCTGTCCTGAAGAGAGGAGAGGTGTAGGCAGCCCCAGCGAGGCGGTGGGTGCTGCATCCATGCCATGGTCACCCCCACACACAGTGCCTGGGAGATCTTGGTGCAGGATGTGAAAACTAAAGTCAGTCTCTTCTGCAGCTTCCAGGCCTCCTGTGTGGGAGACAAAGCTCTCAGTTCTCTGATGGATAGCCCAGGAGCATTGGGTCAGCACGGAAGAAACCCCTTTGGCTTTTTTTGCTAACTGGGCTGGGCCAGCATATGAGCAGTCTGATCTTAAGTCACAACTACAAACCCCTTCAGTGCTGTAGGAAAACCAATTTATGACACCTGAACCTTTGGCAAAGAAGCAGGAACGATGGTAGGAAGCATCTCAACTGGCTCCAGTCTCACACAGTAAGGGGATCACACTGGAACTGGTGCCTTAGGCAGCCCTTGGGGTCCCATCCCATGGCTGCAACTGTACCCAAAATCTCATGAATTCCCACAGAAAACAGGTACCAAGAGTGGTTCAGATGAATCAGACCACTGGTCTTCACTGACTGCAATGATGAATTTTAATATTGATGTGGATACATGAGGTGGGACAAGAAATTCTGCTCCTGTCTTGGGAGTTTGCTCTTCTGTGGGAAGACCAATAGCTGAAATCCTGCTGCTGAGAAGGCTCCAGGCACCAGGCTCGGTGCTGCAACTTCTGGAAAAAGATCAGTGTCAGATGTTGTGCAAGGCTTGATGAAGCTGTGACTGAAATACATCAGGGTGGGAAAAATTAAGCCTATCATTGGAAATACAGGAGTGACTTTGGAGCAGAACATGACGAAATTTTCTATACAAACAAGAGGTAGTTGCAATGGTGTTGCACTGGCATGCTAAAGTTATAATTAAAGTGTCATTTATAACTTTGTCATGGACATAGAGAGGGCTGTGTGCATAATAATATACCTGATATACTTCTAATTTTAAAAAAATACTGCTTATGCATATTGAAGCCCTATTAGACACTTTACAAGACTCTAAAATGTGCATGGAAAGTACATTTCTACTGCATTTGTATCATACAAATGCACAAGAAGAATAGAATGACAAAGGCTAAAGCCATTTCTCATTCCCTCAGCCTGCTTGCATGACCTTTCGTGTCTTACTTCCCCTTGGATCACAAAAAATCCACTTTAAAATACAGTGTGGATTGTCATTCCAAGTTACAATCCTCCAAGTATTGAAGCCTTACAACATTGAAAGAAAACAGCAATGTGTCTGTAGAATTTGTAAAGCTCTACTATGAAGTTAGTGGTACTTTGGAATTATAAAATGCCATTAAAAATGTCAGAAAGGATATTTTGGTTTTAAGCTTTAATTTATAGGGAAAACTTCTTTAGGTTAATCTCTTTTATGTTCTCTAGGCATTTCTCCATAAATTTAAAAGCATGACTGATACCACCTGAATTGTCAGGCATCATTGCAGGCAGTCCCACAGTAAAGCTACTTAATATACTTTGAAATTTTGTTTAGATAAACTAGTAAGTCACAGTCCTGCATTTTGATTAGAAAAAAGTTTGCATAACTCAGTTGCAGACCAGCCTGTTCTGCACCTCTGTTTCAATCCATTTCATATGCTGTTATCAGATGACAGAAGATGAAGTGTTTAATTGGAAGGCTTTAAAATGCCCATATATCAAAGATTTAGTGGGGTTAAACAAAAGAAATGTGCTTTAGGTCAAACTGCTTTAGACCTCTGCTTAAAGCAAGAACTAAAATGATTTTTATTTTGCACATGTTGAATTTGCTGCAGGCAAAAGTTTTTGCTTTTTAAATTACAATGATAATGACCAAAATATCCAGTGTAATTCTTAAAAAATTTGATCCCATGATCACCACAAAACTTACTAAATGCAAAACTTGTAACATTTGCTTATTTTACATGACCCTCCTGGCTAAGATGCTCTTGCAGTCCATGGCAATTAAGTAGCACACATGAGTGCAGCTGGGTATCACAAGGCAACAAGGAGTTTCCAAAGACACTTTCCCAGGAAAGGAGAAGTATTGACTGATGTTACCAAACACTCGGTGAGCACTGTTGCAACACTTACAGCTATGGCCCTGACCAGTTCATTGATATGCGATCATCATCCCGCTAAAAGTACACGGAGAGTTTCACAGTAGCTGTAACTCATCACCCACGCTCTGACACCTGGCAGATGTAAAAGTAACCATAGTATGATACCAAAGTAACTATATAACAATACCAGATAAGAATGAAGTAGAAATGGTTAAAGAAACAGGGTTTTTCTGACCTTAGAGCAAACAAAAAGTTCTTCTGAGATCACTAATTGTATTCTGTTACCAAATGCACAGTTTCTTCCAGATATTCAATAATGGATTTGAAGAAGAGTTGGAATTTTTCATTTACCTCATGGAGCTGTGCCCCCTAAAATATCATTTCCCCAGTGCAAAGCAGTTTTAGAGGAACAGGAACTCTAAGAATGCCAGGAAGAAACACAATCCTTGTTCCTGCCTACCCTGGCAGACCAGTGCAAAGGGGGTGAGGGCTTAGGGTTTGCAAACCATCAGGAGGGATCACACCCGAATGGCACTGCATTCGTGGTGTAATTGCTTGCACTGATTGTCACCTTGTCCCATATCTGAGTATCTGGTAAGGGTAGAAGTGCCCTTCAGATCTCCCCTCTGCTCCTGCCCACTCAGACAGAGGTACCTACTCTGAACCAAATGTAACAACCTTATGCCAAGAGATGTAGCCCTTCCAGGTAAAGGGACAAGGGCCTCCAGTTGAGCCACTTGTGCTTGGGACCACAGCTAAGACACAGGAGGCATAATCAGCTTCAAAGCAGATGCAGAACAGCCTCAAAACTTTTTTGAGCAGGTGACATTAACTGTACAAAATTCATCACAGCTCTCGGTAGTTTTCCCCATCACTAATCTCCAGCACAAATGATAAAATACAAACTAATCCTTGTTTCTAAATGAACTTAACTTGGACTAGCTTCCAGCTGCTCATTAGCATTATGCCTTACATCTAATTTAAACAGCATTTTAATACCTCATTATTTTGCATATGAAAGCTCTAATGGCACTACCTCTTGGTCTTCTTTCTCAGTAAATGAAGCAGGAAAAGCTGATTGTCTCTCATCATACTACAATATATCCAGATTTTATGCAAATTTTTAGGAACCTTCCTACTTGTTCTCTGACTTTCAAGCATTGTTTTTTTTACAACCAGCTCCATAAATAGATGAAGGAAATCCACACTACCGACAGAGAAGGGAAGTCTCCTCTCCCTTACTATTAATTGCTCTTTTTTCTGTCCACAAATCCCAAGAGCAATTTTTGCAAATGGCAAAATGACCTAGGGACTGTAATTTTGGCATGTAAATCCCTAGGCTGCTTACAGGGTCACTGCATCCCAGGCACAGTTGTCAAACTCTATGTTCATCTGTATTGCTCAGGCTTTTACATTTCTTTGCATTTATCTCTGTAGCAGCTGAGATTAGTGGCTGAGCTCAAGTTCTCAGGCAGTCTAGCTCAGTGTCAGCCATGGGTTTCATTAGATGTGAATTTGCTGGGAAAAGTCACAAGCACTGCCACTGGGAAATGCAGAGCTGTGCTCACTCCGGGCAATGCAGGGGAGGGTCCTCCAGAGGATGACACAGAACAGCCAGATTATATTCCTGCTCACAGCCTCCCACCAAAGGACTCAATCCCTCCAGACAATGAGCCTGGAGAAGCCCTCCCATGGCTGACATCAGCTTTTGTGAAGTGCCTCTTGGGGTCCAACATTACTAATGGAAGTCAGGAGGAGCATGAAATCTACTGCTGATTGCTGGAGACCTTCCTCTACTCAAAATAGAAACTCACGGGCAGATGGTCAGATTGACCACAACCCTGTGCAGTGTGCCAGCTACCCTCTCCTAATCCATGTGATACATCCTGTATTGATCTGGTGCTTTATTGCTGCTCTGAGCATCAGGCTGCAAAGCCAAACAGCTCATCAAAGCCCATTATGCCCCAGCCCATCTTTATTGATGGAGTCAGTAATCTTGTCAGTGAAGGAAAATGAGCTTGCCTGCAGGACTGATTTCTCATGAAACTGTGCTGGCAGTCATTAATAATTTTTTTCTGGTCTAATCCATTATCACCTGACCGTCCTCTCAGCCCCAGCCTTTCTGCTATTATTCTGCTTGGTAGCAATGTCAGGCTAATCAGCCTATAATTATCCTGGAAATCCCCCTTGCCCTTTGGAGCACTGACAGTTTAGCACTCCTGAAGACCTGTGGCATTTCATTATCAGTCCAGAATATGATTTACAACAGCAAGCCAAAGATGTGTGCAACCAAAGATTCAGCACTCCAGAGCAGCAGTACAGATCACAGAGTGCTCTGCTGCACCAAATCCCTTCCAAGACCTGCTCTTTCTATTTCTGCTACAGAGGGACCTGTTATTTTTTTATCTGCAAGGAAATAAAGGGATGTTTTAGCACACATTTCAAGAGGAACAGCTGGTCTTTGCCCTTCCAGTGAGTCAGCTCCAAATGTAGCACCAGATTTTCAGCAGAAGAGCAGAGGCTTTTGAGTGAACATTGACCAGCCTGTTTTTGTCCCCATCCTGTTCTTGCACAGTGACCAAGACTGAGTAAAATCTGGTTACAACTCATGCTCTGGGAGGTGGGGGGCGTTCTGCAGCCACACAGATGCTTGTGCTGCCAGAAGAGCAGGGCTGGCACCGATGCAGCAGCAGGGGTCTGTAGGCGAAGGACAGGCAGAAAGGCTCCAGCAGTGGCAGTGCCAGCTGTAGCACTCCCAAACCACGGCTGTAGTTTGCTCTTTTCCACTCATATCTTTGAGAACCTTTTGATTTACGCTTCTGCTTCTCTTCCAATGCACCATCAGCTGTGAATGCAGGTGGGTGTTAAGTAAGATGAAGGATATCAGGCTCCTGATACATCCCAGCTCTCACTGGCATGACACATTGCCTCTTCCTGCAGATTTGTGTGGCTACTTATCTGCCTGCTGGTTCTCATTACCTGTTATTTATACTGGCCAGCTTTCCATCCACACAACAAAGTTCACAGCCAAGCTAATCTGTATTCAGGTTCTCAAGGCAGATTTTCAGAGACATTTGCAGCACTGGCTTCTCCAGAGCTCTGTGACTCCACCTGAACCCTGCTGGACGTGGGATGTGCTCCTGAGATGAGACAGAGGCTGGTGGGCTCTTGTCTTTGCTCTAGGGGGTTGTGATCATATCTTGTACACTTATGCAATACTGGCCGTGGATGTTTGGCCAAAGCAGAACGAGAAGGGAGACTCTAAATGTCCCTAGGACAGAATACAAAATATTTCCTAGCAAAACCAAACCTACACTCAATCAAACTCCTGCCTAATTAAATGTTTTATAGCTACCGAATAAATTAAAAGGAGCAATAAAATATCCTTGAAAGAGTACCAAAAATAAGCCACTGGATATGAACACAGTAACTCTGAGTGCAAAAGAAATTATTTATTATCTGTATCTTGCAATATGAGTCTCACTCTAAATGAATGGTGCTGAGACCTTTCACATCATTGCAAAACTTCCGAGCTTTTCACAAATGTTGCAGTAAGTTACTAATGTAGTCTAGCAAGATGTTGAATTCAGACTGGCAAGGACTGAAAGGACTTCTCAAGGACTGTATAAGAAGGACACCACTGGCTAGAAATACAGGGCACAAACTCCACCTTATAGAGGTTTTTCCCCCTCAAAGCCCCCAAAGGTCTGTGAAGATCAAGTGATTTACCAGCTGGCGGAGGTAGTCCTGAATTGTGCTGGGATAGACGAGTACACTGATGGCAACCAACGTGTTGAGGGCAAAGTCAAAGATCTGGTAACAGAAGAAAGGGATGATCCAAGCTGCATGTTGCTAAAAAGGAAATAAATTAGAAACTCATCAGACATAAGTTCAAATAGAGGAATATATATATGTCTTTCTACAGGAATCTAAGGATATTTGACATTATGGAGTATTAAATCAGCTAAAAGAATTATGACATTCAGCCAAGAGGTTTGGCCAAGGCAATTTGGCTGCTTTACTGCAGTCATATGTGCAGTGCAACTCCTGCAACTCATTACATTAGGAGATTCAGAAACCACACAATACTTTTCCTTTCTAATTAATAGGATTAATGTTGGAACAAACCACAGGCTTGGGAGGTGAATGGGAAAAAATTCCCTTAACTTTGATAGTACAAGATTCAGTTCTCTGAATTCACCATTTGCCCAGAGCTCACTCATATTTGAAACTGCAGACAATCAACACAACTGCAGCAGGGGACCTGGGGTACCACTGATCTAAGCAATCAGTTCTGCTGCCTCTTCAACTTCTTTTGCCTCTCCCAGTTTTCAGCTAAACAAGTAAAGAAGCAATTGTTAGAAAACAGTTTTCTTAATTTTGTTTCTATGGAGTTGTGTGGTTCACTTTATTTGTGTCTTCCCCAAATGTAATGAATTACCAAATGTAATGAATTACTAAATGTAATGAATTACCTTATATGCACCATATGTAGCCATGGCACAGATCAGGATCATGAGGAGAGAAATTGCAGTGGCAATGCACATATCTGGAAAAGACACACAACACATCAATGATTGAAGGCAAATTCAGAGCTTGGTTCAGTTATTTTGCCACCTCCCGTGTGCAGAGCATCTCAAAGGGCAGGGTGGGAGATGGGTGGAGATGGGGTCAGGTGCATTGTTCAGGCATTGCTGGAGGAAATCTCTGGCATTTGTGGGGAATCTCCTAAGCACAAGAAGGACAGACAGTACTTCTATCTGTTCAAGCCTGCAGCTTTACACTGTGCTGACACACTGACACTGTGCAAACCATAGTCTGTAAGACTATGGAGATGAACGGTCTAGTTTTTCTATGGATTTTCAAAAATCAGGAGCAGTTTTGACAGGACTATTTTACTGGTGGTGCTGATATCTGTAGTGAGAATATGTCTGCTTTTCTGCACTCCAGATTGTTTCTTCACCAACAGCTGCTGCATACTATTGCTCATATATCTCTGTACTGGAAAAGGAGCAAAACTGGCAGATAAAGTCATCTTAGCAGAAATAACATCTTGAAAATTTTCATTTCAACCAATAATACTACAAAGAAATATTTATTAATGGAAATGTACAACTGCCAGGAAAGGTAAAGCAGTAAAGGAAGGAAAACATTATCCTCTTTAAAGTTTTGATTGGAGGAATTACAGGACTCCTATCTTTTTATTCTACTGCTGACCAGCTTTCAATTAACTCTATTCAATTTAAGAAGTTCCTAAGCCATGACCAGTTGGAAGGAGATCCTGGGGGAAAAAATTACATGTTTGGTCTTTTCATATGCACCTCCCAAGGTAACATTACAGACCACTGTCAGGAGATCAGAAGTGAATTTCTGAACTTGACCTTACAGTGAGTTTGGGAGTGCAGCAGAACATTGTGCCTATTTTCTGAGGTTAAGCCAGTGCACAAAGAGGACGTGAGGTATATAGGACATGGCTTTAGAGATCCCACCTCTGCTGGTATCTGAGGTACATGCTGTTCACATTGCTGACACCAGGTGTGTTTGGACTACCTGCCTTGATGAGGTACATGGAGGAGCTCTGAGATGCACAAACACACCACAGGGTTCAGGATGTTCACTACCCTGACTTTGGAACCATTCAAAGTATAAAGATGGCATCATTTCACCACAGAACTGCCACAACATCTAACTCCAGCACATGGTGAGGAGCATCCCACAGCGTGGAACCGTCCTCAACTCAACTCCCTGGATGCATCAAAATCAGATCCTGGGTACGTGCCTGGAGCCTTCACCCAAGTCTCTGAAAGGATCTGGCAGCTGTGGACAGGTCTGACCTGCCACCAGCAGGAAGCAGTGCAGGCTCAGCCAGGTGATGGCTGAGGAGGAAGGACAGGCACTAAGTCTGCCTGTCATTATTTCCAGCCTACCAGAATGATCATCCATGTAGAGAGCAAAAGACCCAGTCCTTGATCCTCCTGTGCCTGAGGGAGCACAAACTTTGCCCTAGATGGCACCAATCCAGATTTCGGCATGCAGAGAGGAGACCTGTGAAGCTGGAGGGAAAATGAGCAAGAGGAGACTGCTGCTGGCAGGTGAGGACATGTCCAGAGCTGCTTGTGTTCTCTGGCTCCTTGGGCACTGCACCTACCAACAGCAGGATTAAGGACTTCAGAACCCAGGTCTGTCCTTTTCCAGAACACTGCCTGTGTCCTAGGTTTCAGGATTATTGTTCTCTCTCTCTCGCCCCCATAGTTTGTCCTTGTGATTGCATAGGAACTCAAATGCCACAGAAAAAGTCCTATGGCAGGCTACTTCCTAATTTATTGGATTAAATTTGAAGGATAAAATGTCCTTGACTGGCACTTGGAGGAGCACATTCAAACCACTGTGGTCTGATGAGACCCTGGAGCACAGATGTCCTTTCTCACAGCAAAAATGCTTGAAACTTTGTCTTATTATCCAAATAAGCATGTCTCACCCAGGAGAGGGGCCTGCACCCAGCAGTGAGTTTAGCTCACCCTGGTGCTCCCTGTTGTCTCCACAGTGGCTTCCTCCAGCTCAGCTCATGGGTGCTACACAATACCATGGGGAGGCAGCTGGGCTCCTGCTCATCGTTCAGCAGGGAATGACATCTCAGTCATTCCAAACTGCTCTTCAAAGGCACCTCCTTCTCCCTTAGAATGTGTAGAGAGTCCAGACAACCAGTGCAGTGTTTGAGCTGCATTACCTCAACCAGTTCCTAGGATTTTAGGAGCTGTAAAGGCTGTGCTGTGTCTGTTAGAAGTGATCTGAATTCTGCCCTCAGGAGGAAGAAGTATCCACAAAATATACCTCTGCTCATACAAGGTACTGCAGCCTCTTAAGACACTTCTGGTTGTGTGGCCATTTACTCTGGCTGCCTATATACATCCTGTGAAATCAAAATTATTTTGAATAGACCAGGTACAATTAAGGTAATGAAAGAAAAGAAGTGAAAATGGCTGCTGTAGCCACTAACCTCAATTGAACATCTTGTAAAAGAGGCTCATGGATCAATATTTTGATTCTGAGCATCAGTTTGGAGGCACTGCTTATGCATTTGCTCTTGATCCCAACCACCTACTTCCTGCACCTGGGGGGAAGCTGCTGCCATTGTCATTTGCAGCAGATGCAGGAGTCACAGGTTCCACTTTGCTGGTGACTGTGGCAGTACTGGTTCAGAGCCAGAGCCCAGCAAACTGTGATGAACTTGACATTGAAGATCTGGTCTGACACACTCCTTCTCCCTGTCTCCCGTGTCCCCCTAACTGTGCTCCACCATGCCAAGTCCTAGTTGGCTCAATCTAGTTCTTTCTCATTTAAGGCTTCATTGGGTTTTTTGAGCTGTGTCAGCTTCAATTAATCAGAGTGAAACTAGATATGAAGCACATTAAATAAGAAACTGACAGGGGTGTGTGATTTTTTTCTAGCCTTGCTGTGCTTTCTATGGCTAGAATGGCTGTACTTGGACTGCTGAAGGGGTTATCCAGCCTGTTTGTCCCAGATGGTTTTCTCAGTTTTCTCCTTGGGTTTAAAGAAACCAGTTGAGGTTTTTTCTCCTTGGGTTTAAAGAAACCAGTTGAGTTTTTCAATTCTTATACCTTGCAGTGACATCCTACTTTCCTGCCTCTCTGGAGAGAAGATGCTGCTAGGGCTGGGCAGAGCTGCTGCCATGGGGTACCTGTGTGCACAGCAAGCTGCAGCTCGAGCTCCCTCAAATCACCTCAAAGTATTTCCTTGCCTTCCCCTCTCCTCTTGCAGAGGAGGCTGATGGTGGGTGCTGCAGGGACAGGGAGGAGCAGCCAGCAAGGCCAGTCCGTGAGTGTGGAGTGATGAAGACCTCAAATCCTCATCACCTGCCCCAGCCCTGGAGTTAATCGCTGGCCCTCAGCTTTGAGAGCAGGAGCCAGAAAGCTGCTGAGCAGCAGCCTGCAGTCCTCTCAGTCCACTCTCCCAGCCTTATTTATCCTGAGCTTCCTGACTGCCAGCCATGGATTACTGCCTTGCTCTCTCCTGCAGGCTGCTTGTGCAAGCTTGATGCCCCTGCTGCCAGCCACCAGGCAGCCCCCTGGGTCACAACCTGCACAGCAGCAGCATTTTCTCCCTGGGAAAGAGAGGGGGCAATGAGAAGGAAAGAGTATTGTGCACCTTTCAGCCCAGCACATTCACTCTAGAGTATAAAATTAGGGGGGAATATGCTGCCCTTAACAACCTATGCTGGGAAGGGATCTAGCTAGGAGCTTTTTGCACCTCCCTCTATCTGGGACTAGTACTACATAAGAGGTGTTGATGGACTGGGACAGTAATGTACCTATTCCACCACTTCCATTTATCCCCCAGCAGAAGTCCAAGCCTGCTGTCTGTAGATTTCTTTATAAACTTTTTCTATCTGAAGTAATATTTTCAAGTCCTGGGTGCATGTTATATTCAGCAGAGAGACCCTCACATTCCTGTCCCCTGTCCTGAGATGTCTGCTTGTCCTGTCTGCCCATCCCAGGGCAGGGACACAGGCAGATTTTGACCTAAGCTGCTGATATCAGTGTCAAAGTTCCCCTCAGTTTCTGTAGGGCATGCAGAGGATTTCAATCCTTGCTGTCATGTGGCCTGTGAAGTATCACACACACCCCTCTGACACTATGACAGCAGTAAATAAAACCAAGCAACACCCACTGCTTGTTTGGGCTGTTGACATGTCAGGATGATGATCTGTGTGTCTGAAGAAGCTGAGCAGAAGGCTCAGGCAAAACCCTCTGGGAAGTCAAAATGAATTAGAGGGTTTTTCCATCTCTGCTCTGAGATTATTAGTCTTTTAACAGCAGCAGTATTACATTGAGCAGCTCACATATTTCTAATTTTTCCTAGTCCAGCTTCTAAACTCCCTCAGGAAATAATAAAAAGAAAGATGAGACTAAATGGGCTCAGCTGAATATCCAGCACAGGAGGAAGCCCAGCATTTTAGCAGGTTCTGAGATGTACATCTTGGAGAGCCACACAAACCACACACGCTGGGGTGCACAGCAGGCTGCAGCTCCAGCAGCTTGTTCCTTCCAGTACCTCCCTCTGCCACATGGTTAAGTCTTGGCAGAATTTCTTCCCCCTTGCTTCCTTTTCTAGAATAGAAGGGAAAATAAATAGCCTGGAGCTTTCTTTTAAATGTTCAGGTAAATCCTTTCTCTGACTAATCAAACAGGTTCTTTGGAGCCTCTGGTAATGCCCTTGGAACCACACTAAATCCTGGGATTAGAACTGATGTTGCACTGGTATTTCCAAGCACTAGACTGGCTGTGGCTCTGCAGGTGGCAGGAATTTTTCCCACTGCTGGAACAGAAAACTGAGAATTCTCCATAAACCAGGCACAGCTAGAAATAAATCTGAATATGAATATTGGGGGAATCCTGGTTTCTTGGAAATCAAGGGAAATCTGTCATCAACTTCATTTGACTACTGTGACACAGCTGATAAGTTTTTTGTGAAATGATGTTTTCAGATCTTTTATGAGGGATTCTCTTACAGGCAAGAGAGGAAGGGAGTGACAAATTTTACACGTAAACTCTGTGTCTGCATTTTTTTGTTGTTTGCTATTCATAGGAGGATCAACAGGAATGAGAATAATGGCTATCATTGTTTGTGTCACTATTATTTGTCAACAGAAGTACATACAAATAACAAGTTTGGGACCTTCTTTAGCATAAAAAATTATGTATCTTCCTGTATTTCATACACATGGTTTCAGTGCATGGAGCTAACCTGGAAAACACTGTTTCAAAAAAGACAAATAAAAGTAGGAAAAGAGCAGAGTATGTGGAAATTTTTCTGATTATTTATCTCATAATAAAACATTTCATTACATTTGAACAAATACAGTCATGCTTAAAGAATAGAAAAAAGAAATTATCTCCTGCCAGCTATTATTTCCAGTAACCATAAAAGTCAGTAGCTTGACTCAACTGCCTTTACTCAGTAAGGCACCAAACCAGAGGGAGTCAAAGAATAAAAGGAGACATTAATTCAAGTGTTCATTTGTAATTTAACTGCCTGCGAAATGCTCCCTTTACCAAATGGAAATGAGGTTGCTTGGCCCATAAGCCATCCTTTCACAGTCTTGCAGGGTTCACTTCAGAAGCCTTGATAAAAATATACAGAAAATACAATTTTCAAGTGTAGATGGAAATCCCCAATGTACTTTATCTGACAGCTACTGCATTACAAAACAGAATTACAATTTGAAAGCCTTGGGCACTGGCAGGCCTCTGATGTCAGCTATATAAAACCACACTGACAGACAGTTATTACCAAGGTTAATCTCTGAGAATTAGGACAAGGCAGTCAGTTTTAATATGTCAGAATCAGCTAGGAGCCCATCTGTATCTACTATGGTCCTTACTTTCTTAAATCCAGTTATATAAAAAGATTTTTAGTCGGAAGTTGTAGGTGGGTTTTCAATGAAGCCACAATAAAGTTGCAATTACCCCTTATCATTAATTCAATGTAGACCCTCAAGGCATATTTGCATAAAGACCTTGTGGAAATAAGCATCCCTTCAATGATACCCAGCATCTCTGACACAACAATGGGCAATTTTTTTCTCATGTGTGGAGCTATTGCTTCTCCCACAGACATTTTTATTGATTTCAGTAGGAATGAAGAAAGGACTTAGAACCTTTAGCTGTGGATGGGGGATTCTGAACAGAAAGACACCAGGGTGACCAGCAACAGACCTTGTTTTAGACTACTTTATGAGAAATGTTGAATGCAACCATCTTGTCAGCAGAAATGGAAATAAACAGACATTTTTATCAAAATCACATGGCGGGAAAACTTTACTAGACATGAATTAATTAAATCAACAAACCACCAAATAATTTGGAAAAGTTGTGGAACAAGGAAACATTCTCAAAGGACAGGAGTTTTTGTAGGAGACATAAATGGCCAAGCTTACCCTTCTCCGAAACCACATTGAAGATTTTCTATGGTGCCTTTCAGTAAGAGAAGGAATTGCTCTGTGTTATTGCTAATATGCCTCTGACTGTACAGTTGACATTTGCACTTGCATCTATTCGAGCAGGTTTGTGCAAGTCATGCCAGATGCACAGGGGGTGCATGAATGCATCCAGCATGAAGGAACACACTCAGCTGTCTGAACAGCAGCGTGGCTCTTGTGCGTGTGCAGGCTCTTGGGATGTGGTGCTGCAAGAGGCAGAGACTCCTTATCTCCCTCTGGCCTGCAAAATTCCCCTGGGGATTTCAGCATCGTGCTCAGGGATACATCTCCCTGCCAAGGGCTGGCTCTGCCCCTGCCAAGCCAGGACACAGCAGAGCAGATGGATTGATTACTAATAGGTAGGTGGCAGATAAGGTTACTACTAGGAAACAAGTTTGAACTGTGTAATGACCTGTTTCACAATAAAAATGCATCTGCAAGATACAAAGGTGAAGCAATAATTAAAAGGACAGTAATTGCTGAAATGATAGGACAGTTACATAAACGCTGGAGCAATGAGTGCTAGTAATTAGGGAATTTGTACTTACTGGCATCATCCATAAATTCAAATTCACCCCCTAATTCAGCACTAGTCAGGTGGTACTGGTCAGGATCAGTCAGGGCACTCAGCAGAATCAGCAAGACCACCGAATTTATAATCTACAGAGAGGAAAAAGGGAAAAGGATCAGTCTGTGAAAGTAAACCATGAAAAACCCCTGGGCAGCACACACCCACTATGTTTCACACCAACTGATGGAAACTGTTTTCCAGCTGTACAACTGTAGTATTTAACTAACACTGCAATTAATTTCTCTAAATTGGTAAACAGGACTTACTTCCCTCAGTGGCAGCATGAAAATTTTAAAAATCTAGATTACCTCTTTTCATTCCATCTCTATTCCACACCTGAAAAGTTACCGCTGCTCTTTCAGTCTATGAAACATATTATCACATCCACCAGTCATTCTGAGATTACTACAAAATGGGGGCTGTAATCAAGGATTATCAGCATGGCAGAGCCAGAATTGCGGACAGACCCTGTAAAACTGCTAGATGACCAAAGAGGAGCTCAGTTACTGGAAAGGGCTGTGATCTAAGAGGCCATGAGTGAGGTGCTGGTTCAGGTGAGCTGCTAAATGAGGAGGCCTGGGGGGGTGGCAACGTGAGCCCCGTGTCTGATGCTCACATTCCTGTGTCATATGGCACAGATGGACATTCACAACCACCAAGGCCTTGGCTATGAACGCAGTAAGTGAATGAAATGCCAAGAATATCAAGTGATCCAGCAGAAGCGGATTGTCAACAATCAGCTATGGACGGATTGGAGAGGTAGCCAAGAGCTGCGTTTTAAAACAAATCTGAACAAAGTGCTCATATTGCTTTGAAGTGAAGAGAGCTAATTGCAGAAAAGAAGATTGCTCAGCATGAAATAATACAGCCAGGCTAAAAGCTTATTCTACAGAACTAGGAAGATAACTGGTGAAGAAGAGAATGGAAAGAAGAAAGCTGAAAACAGTACATTTGGATTTTATTGCTTTGGTTCTCACTTCAAAGTCATCCTAATCTGATCACAGGTTACTAACAGCAACAAGAAGGTGTAGGTGTAGCACAGGTTATTTCAAGACATAACAGGCTAGAGAATTTCTCAGGTAAGATAAATCCTTTTTGATAGGTAAATTCCATCAAGTCCAGCTGATACCAGACCTGTTAGCAATCTTTGAAAACTGCTGAGAATAGACTGAGTTCACAAGACAAGAAAAGAGCAAGCACAGTTTATGCAATTTCAAAGCAGGAAGGTCATGTAATGAATTTCTAGATAGACTGAGAACAAAATAAGAACAGATAATCAAGCAGTCTCCCCATTAACACTTCAAATTTGTATGGTGACAAGTAACAATCACCACGGGCTTGTCAAGGACAAACCGTAAGTAATTTATCTTATTTTCCTTCTCTGATGGGCCAAGAGGCCTCATGGATAGGGCAGAAGCAGTAGGTAACATCTCTGCATCTTAGCTCACTTTTTGATATTTTGAGATTCTCACAAATGAGCGTGGAAAACCTGGTTTGGTTGAATGTGCAGGAAGGTGAATGCACTGCCAGCTGCATAACTGTACTGAAAGAACAGCTGTGACAGATTTAAGGATTCACAGCCAGCAAAGGAGATATATTGATTAGGGTTTTCCAGCATCATTGAGAGATTTGTTAAGTCACTCGTAACCTCTACCTTTCTCTAATTTGCAGACGAGTTGTAAGCTCTTTGTGAAATAAGATTACAATTATTTTGACCAACTAGAGCAGAATTCAGACAACAGAGCACAATTCAGCACCAAAAAGCATAGAGAAACACATTTGTGAAGAACTTCAGAAGAATGTGAGGCAAAAACACTGAGTAAGGGACAACTGCTCAGAAAGGAGTCTGAGTATGGCGGTGAATTTACTGAACACAGCTCAGTGGAATCCCATAAGCTCAGCTTTGTGGCTTCATGGTGCTGGGCAGTGCTGCATAAACCTGGGCAGTAGATGCATAAACTATCCTCCCACTTGCCCTCCACGGGCCTCTGCAGAAAGGATTCAAAGTCCTTCTAAAATGTACAAGGAAAAACCCTGGGGAGGATCCTGCATCAGAACAGAGGGCAGTGAGACATCTGGAATGTAGGACAGGTAGGGAAAAACCAGGGGTTGCTTAGCAAGGAAAAGGTAAGGGGAGGTGCTCTCAGTCTTTTATGAGCAGAAAGGTGGGGTCTTTGAAAAGAACAAGGCAAAAGATCCATTGGGTAAAAATATCTGAATTATAGCAAAAGAAAATTTAAATTAGTGTGGCAAAGAATAAGAAAAGCAGATAGAGATTGTCTGGAGGGGGTTAGAGATTGTCATTGCTGCATTTTTACATAGAATAGTTACATAACTTTGTGTGAAGAATGCTGTAGCATGATCTTGTCTTGGCTTTCTCTTGGTTTTGAAGACATCAGATGACTATCAAAATTCAAAGTTACATTCCATAAATTTTAACTGGGTAATGTATTATGTATAACTCCATATCACAACCTAGTGCTTGTTTTATACTCCTTTGTGGAAAGCTAGAACAGATAAGTCAGTAATAAATACGTTACCTAAGAAGACCACTCAAAATATCCAAGCAATCAGAAACCACAAATGCATAGAGTGGTTGCAATTTAAAAACATATGTTTTGGGTACAGATATAGCCACAAAAATTCATAATTTACTGACCTACACACTCTACTTTCTCCTTATGGATATGTCCTGATTCAGATTATTGTCAGCATTACCTTAAATTCTGTATAAGACATAGATTGTGTTTGCCTGATCTGAAGTCTGCTGCAGTCAGTAGGAATCTCTCTAATGCTCTTTGGTGCATTACTTTTCTGTTCTATCAGTTTGTTCTCTTGAGATGCTCATAATCATCTGAGCACTTTCCAGCTGTGCTGTCAGCAGTGCAAGTGAAATACGCCACGTGTTTGTTTGCTCCCTCCTTCTCCCAGAAATGTGTGCACAGCTGGGTGTATTGTGTTCATTAGGGTTTTCCTTTTGTTTTGAAAGTGATGTGACTGCTGAATTCTGAAAAATGCTCTAATGCATAAATTCTGTCTGTCTAAAAACTTCCTGAGGTAATGTTCTCCAAGGACACACAATCAAGGACAAGAGCTTAAAAAATTATTCCCTGTTGGTTATATGAGAGTTGAAATCTCCATTCTAGGAAAAGCAAAAGAGATTCCTGTGCTCTTTTGATAGGGCCAAAACTTCCTCCAAGATTTTTTACATTTCTTCAGCAACAAATAATGTAACAACCAATTAGAAATGCTAAGAAAGCATTTTAATTATGCAAAGTTGCAGGAAGCTGCTAAACCCTGTACCTCCCCAGTGAGACACACTGTCCTCCTTTCATGGATGGAGAAACTGAAACGCGTCCATGGCCGCACAGCAGTGGGGTTGCAGCAGGATGCTCTCCCTGGAATGGGGTAAAATAACTTGACCAGCATCCTGTTTGCAAAGTTATCAGTGGTAAACAAAGAAGGGGGACTCATGCTGCCTGTGGAGTTGAACAATGGCTGAAGCCAAGGCTGACTCAATCCCAAAGTTAAACACTCTGATAGTTGAGATGAAAATGTGGCAGACCTGCTAAAATACCTGGATAAAGGAACAAACAAGTGCCACTGCTGATAGTTTATCTAAAGCTCTGAGCTGACACAGCTGGCCTGGGGACAGAATGGCTGACAGACAATCACCCAGCTCCAAATCTGAGCAGCAGGGCCTTCTACCACACCCCTTCCTGCAGTGCATGTGTGGGGACCTCTCCCTTGAGTGGGGATGCCCTTCAAGGTTATCTTTCAAGGCTGAGTGAAAGAAATTGGCCCTTAGTCACTGATATGGGTGGGTAACATTGATCTGTTAATAATAATTAAATATCAATTAATAATTTTTTTGCTAGCTTTAATACAATTGTTTCAATATTGTTTCATGGTGTACTATAATAGTTGTTATATCTCCTATACTGTGTAGTGAATAATTCTGGCTAAGATAGTTTTGTCTAATCATTATAATAATAAAACCATTATATTTATTTATTTATTTAAATATATCTGGTTTGCTGCCCTCCATCCTGTGGGACAAAGTTGTAAAAAGGTTCAGTTATACCCATATAATCCTTTAGACATAAACTGTTGATGAAGTCTGGGGTTAAGACTGGATTCAGCCACACCCAGACTCCTCTAGGAGGAGTTTAAAAAGCAAGGGGATCCTTTCTACACCCTGTAACTCAACAGGGGAGTGTCTTTAATAAACTTTATCTGAAGCTCCCCCTCTGCCCATGACAGGTGTTCAATAAGAATAAAATTCAGGACTTTGCACTACCAAGTCAGAACTGTGACCAGTGGGTCCTAGAGCTGATTGCACCCAGTGCTGCCAGGGGCTCAGGAGAGGAGCTCCAGGGACACTCAGAGCCTTATCTGACCTGCACAGCCCAAACCTGGGCCTCTGCACACCCCTGCCCACGGCCCAGGACCCCTTCCAGGGCAGCCTGGGGTCTCTGTCCCCGTGGTACAACACGTGCCAGTGCCCAGCCTTGCTCCCCTGGAGGACCCTGCAGAGCCATGTTGCAGCTTGTCTCCGCCTGTGGCCCTGGCCCCAGCCCTCTTTGCTTTTGGATGGCGCCCTTGGTTTATCCCCTGCCCTGCTGGGGCTGGTGGTGATCAGCCCCTGTCCTGCTTCTGGGCTCAGGCCCTGCAGGATGGTCTTCAGAGTGCCCTAGCAACACACTGGACAAAGAACCTGCAGAAAGTCCTAAAAATGCCCAACTGTGCCCTTATTCTGATATGGAAATTTAAAAAATATCTTTAAAAAATCCCAAAATTTTTTGGGATGCCAGATGGAATTACATCCACTTTTTTAATCAATGAAGGGGAGGAAAACAACAAATAATGATTTACAGAAAATAATAAATAATGCTTTATAGAAACTACAAAATGTCTGAAGCCAAGGAGAAAGAGGAAATATTGTGGAAGAGACATCCAGATATTGGAGCAGTAACTGGAGTTCCTGCTGTGGGCTTACAAAACCTAATTTCAGATTTGAGTAGAAGACACTTTAAACAGCAACAGCTGCATGAGGAAGGTGCATGCAGGCATGAGCATGAGCAGGTGATGAGACTGGGACTGACAACCAGCCGCCAATGCTGCTTCCACCTGCACTGTGACAAAGAACCAGCAGCTTAAGCACAATGGGGGGCAGTTCTGCTGGAGAGGATGTCCAGTGTTTAGGATGCAAGGATACGACCTCATGTCTTCCACAGGCAGCATCCAGCAATTATAAACTATATAATGCATGAAAATTTCATACTTCTACAGTCAATAAGTCATCTTTTCTCCACGTCATTGGTTACAGAGGTCAGCAGTGAACTGTGGTGACCCACGGGAATAAAATGCAGGGGAGAGGCGTCAGAAACCACTGCAGCAACAGGTGATCAGAAAACAAATATCACTATCATTTCAGACCTCTTGTAGAAGTGCAGCTGAATGCTATCTGTCCCAGCTTATCTAAAATAAAATTAGTTCCAGTAGCTCCTAAGAGCATGCCATTAACACCAACCTACTGGTGATCCCTAACTCAAGCAGACAGAGAAATGCTTTGGCCAGCAACTTACACGAACGTCTGTAAACACTGAAAGAATTGCCAGGAGTTACAATGGCTTTCAGTCAAGAGTCAAAATAAAATAGCTTTGTTAAAGGAGTTTAGAAGAGGAAATATTATGCTCACTTTAAATCAATACACTGCATTAAAAACAGGGTGATGTTTCTATTGAAGTCTACAGGTTCCCCTCTACAAATATTCTACTACAGCTCTCCCAGGGCTTTCTAATGCAGTGAAGAGAGATACTATATTTACAGGAAAAAAGAAGAAGCCCCCCAGCTTTATTTCTACTGAGGGTTCAATTTATAACTGAATCCATGCCTCAGCACTCTGAGTGTTATGGGTGGTGAAAGATGTATGCACAGTTTTAATTCTGTGACTTCTTTCAGCCTCACTGAACTCAAGAGAGATCCACTTAAGCACCCTCTTTAAATCTCAGCATTGGTGGAGAACTAACTCCCTGCCTGTGCCCCTTTTTACAGTTCCAGAGCTGCTTTCATGGCACTGGGAAGCCCTGTAATATGTAGGAACTGGCACACGGAGTTCTAGCATATTTTTAGTATCCCACAAAACTGGCATGGTTTAGTTTGTTGTCCTCTACAGAGATACTAAGAAAGCAAATTGCCAAGGACATCCATTTTAGTAGTAAGAAATCCTAAATATTTTTAGTAAAACTTAAGAAAATCTCAAGCAGAACCCCTGTACCCTCTTCTCTGTTTGTCTCCAAAAAATTCAAGGCAATTTTAAGTCAAGGTACCTGCTCTTTACAGAAATGATAGAAACAAAACATCAGTCTTAAACTACTTTTGCTCCTTGAAACTAAACAGAAGAGTATTTTCTAGCACTTGGATATTTGAAGTCAGTATCACTATCAGAAACAATAAGAATGAATGGAAAATGTCTATTTAAGAATCTCAATGTCTAATTCTCCCTATCTACCTTTTCCTTTTCACTATGCATGTTCTTTGCATATTTTCTTCATTTTTTCTTTAGGCATAGAAGATCTTAATAAAAACAAGAACACTTTTGTTCATCAAAAGGACAAAATAACTACAAAGGAAAAAAATCAGGTTCAGGATTTGACTAGCTCATGGTAGATTTGCACTATCTGGGGTGCCTTTCCCAAACTTCTCTATTAGTGTAGATAATTAAGGTTTAGTGCCCCATGTAGGAAGACTTTTCTGTCTGTTCTCTGTCTCCCTGTTAGGCAAACTTTTGTGTTTGCAAGTGTTCACTGGGGGCTTTTTCTGAACTCTGAAGAAGAAACAAGGAGGCAATTTTATCAATAGAGGTTTTAAGCTGAGTGCTGTGAAGAGCAGGCAAATAGCACATAAGGAACAAGAAACAAGACATCCCTTCTGTGTGCCCATGTTTCTTGACAAGTCTCACAGCAGTGATTCAATCTCCTTCCCTCTGGGGGCACAGGAGCTGAGCACAGCACAACCATGGTGAGAACTCCAGGAGTGGAGGAGCAGAACCCTGGCTGTCAGAGACACCTCTCTCTTTTTCCTGCTGTGTAAGCCTTCTGCCTCATGCTAATGAAAATGTTTCAGCTTTCCAGTGCCTGGGGACAAGCTGCAGATGTGTTAGTGATGCACAACTTAATGAATGGTCCAAGTTAGAAACCCAGACACCCTCAACTATCTTTTCATCCAATGGAGCAAAACAGCCTGAACAGAAACAGAGAGAGGGACACTTGAACTTGGGTTAAAAGGGAATCCTTCACTCCTCTGACCAGTGAAACTCATTATCAGGCATTATTACTGAAGCCAAAAGGTTGAAGGAATTCAGAAAAGGATGAGCTATTTAATAAAGGGAAATGCAAGAGTTTAGTCATATCACAAACGATCTGAAAAACAAAACATAAGTGTTCCTGCTTCAGGTGACTGCCCAGCCTTAATATTTCAGGATAATAAAAGAAAACGTTGTCCCTGAACAAGCTGTTCTTTCTCCCTATGTGGTTTCTCAAAGCATGGTTTGGCTGCTATCTGAAATACTGCACTGGAACAGGAAGAGCATTAGTCAGGTCAGAAGTAGCAATTATGTTTTTATATTCTTTAATTTGGAGAAGACAGGGTAGAGTCTGCAATTCTTGTCACTATTTTTCCATACTACTTAAGAGAAGGCAAAGAATCATCCAGGCAGGCTCAGACTAGCATATTACAAAGTCCATATTATAGAGAGCATATAATAGAAAGCTGCATAAAATATTTCAATCAGCCTTTATACACAATTTTAGCTTTGATTGCTATGACACTCAACACTGAACTTTAAAGACTATGCTGATTAAATTGATATAGGAAGTCCAGAATAATTTACCAGCACTCTTCTATACAAATGACTCAACTGCTGCCTACTGCCAATCTTTTAATAAGCTTAAAACCCAAACCACAAGAGGTCAGTTATTAGTGAAATGTGGTAATGCTTAAATTTATTTTTAAAAAAATAGATGGACAGATTGTGCAATATGCGCATGAGAAGTTTCTGCCTCCCTAGAGACAGAGTTTAGTTTGTTATATACTTGTGAGAGACTGAAATGTTATGGTTTGTGGCTTAAATATTGTTATGAAGGACTTTTTGCCCATTAGGGCAAAACTGTATAAAGAAGCTGCAACCACCAAAGCCTTCCTCTCCATGAAGCTGCCTCCTGAGGGGAACTTGGGACTGTGAGTCAAGCTGCCTAAGGGAACTTGAGATAAGATAAAGGTGACACTATTATTCAGTCATCTCAGGTCTAGGGAGAAGGAGAGGGAGTGGGGGAGAATGAAGTATCCCCAGAAAGCCAAACCCAGCAGCTGTCCTGAAAATCTGCGCTGGCTGGGTTTGAGGTGGGGGAGGCCGTGGCCCAGACTCATCTGCTGAGTCTGCACAGGCTCAACCCCAACCAAGGGGGCAGGAGGAGAGTTTTGGGTGCGTGGCACAAACCAGAGACAGTGAACAGCCATCCTCCCCTACACCAGCCCCACAGGCCACAGCCACAGGACATTCCCAAGAGGCAGCTGAGGGGGTGCCATAATCCATCAAAGACCCCCCAGAGCACTTCCAGCCTTATTCCTGAGGCCTTGCAGCAGAGCACTGCACGTGATGGAGGGATGGAACTGCTCCAGAGCCTGTGGCAAGAGACTGTGCCAGACTTGTTCCTGCAGGGGAGCTCCCTGGGCATTCCCTGCTGCCCTGAGTGTACATCAATCCACTGAACCCTGTGTTTTGAGGGACCCTCAGCACCAAGGAGGCCAGAAGAACAGGATCAATAGGACACCATCAGGATCCATGGAGTGGTGATATTTTCTACTTCATCTATCTCTCTGTCATAGTCTTCTTCCCCCTCCTTTTCTATTTTTTTCTATCTCTTTCTGCCTTTCATTTGCTGTTAAATGAAATCCATACCACTGACTTTGGCATATGGTCTGGCTTGCACTTAAATTTGGGCAGAGGAATCTCTTTCATAATTTTAATAACAGAATTGTAACATTATTTAATCTTAGTCCTTCCCTGGTTTAAGGAAATAAGCTATTTGTACACAAATTTATTGGTGGAGTCATTGTTACTTTTCCATTGTATTTAAAGAAAGTTGAACTTTTATCTAAGGAAAGTCTGCTGAGGTCTTCTGCCCAGCAAGACCTCTAGGGAAATATTTATGGAGAAATATAATCAAATAAACAATTATATCATTGCCAGATCAATTCAGATTAGCAAAGAATTGGTATGCAATAAAACCTTATTAGAAAAAGGGTTGTTCAACTGGGATTGTTTGGTTCCTGCATTTCTGCTTGAGTTCCAAAAATGCGTGTTTGAGCCTTGCAGCTGACTGAAAGCTTGAGGGCAGACCTGCTGAAGCGTGACTGTGACGTGAGCTGTGGCAGCTCCCACAGATCCCGACTTTGGTGTGGCCTCGCGGCAGGGCCAGGCAGCATCGCTGTAGCTGCTGCCCGGGCTGGGCTGTCCAGGTGCCCGCTGGCCTGGCCAGCACTCTGTGTGCCCTACAGCAGCCCACAGTGCTGTCTGTGCTCAGAGCCCCCTCCACCCTCCTGGGCTTGGCCACTGCACTGCTGGGAGGACTGTGCTCTGCTTGGGAGAGCAAGCCACAAACAAACACTTCCTTTAAAAAAAAAACTAACAAAAACCAACACCAAAACACACCAAATCTTTGAGCCATTATTCTTATGTAGCCACCACAGGCAATATCCAGAGAAGCCATACAAGTGACTACAAGAGTACTCTGCAGCCCAAGGCAAGGATTTAGTCATGCAAGGGAGAAGTGGAAGGATGGTACAGTACAGATAATTACAGAAATGGTAAAGAACAGGATCACATGTATCCTGGCTGGCTGGCCACAGCTGTTTCACTGTTGGGAAATGCATCTCTCCAAGGTGAAAATCTCCCACAAACCTGTGTTTCTGCCAAAAGCGTTTGTCCTGTCTGTTTTAAGCAGCTTAATATATCTCTGGATAGAACAAGACCTTGCTCAGCACATGCCAGCAACAAAATGAAAAGCAGTCACAGCACTCTCAAAACCCCTTTCAAGGCTGAGTACCAGGAGGACAATAGTTCGAGCTGACTGCAGACACCTGAAAAAGAGCTGACCCTCAGGAGGACCAGGAACAGTGTGCTAGGCTCAAGTCCTTATTAATCTTCAGGGATGCCTCCCTGGCAATTCACCTCACATTGACCAGGAGCACTCTGACACCTTCAGACACAAGTGTGGGTTTTTGCTTCTTATTCTGCTGTTTGGAGATTTGGGACTTTAAACCTCCAGCCCTGCTTGAGAACCGCACAGAACCTGCCCTGCACATCTTCAAACTCGGCCACTTTAAACTTCCAGAGTTTTACAGTCAAAGCACAAGCCTCACAACAAAACAAGAGAAAAAGAAAGCAATCAAGGAAATTAATTCCTGGCTATTTTGCAACATCCGTTCCATATGTCCAAGAATATATAAGACTAATTGCATTTTCACTGACGTCAGTCTAATCAACGATCAGTTTAGGAAGCTTAATGTGTTCTCCTCTGGCTCACTAGGAGATACATATTAACCTTCAACAGAACTTCCAAACACATTTTACTTGATTAATGTAATACCTCCTCTCCTTTCTATAAATATATTCATGATTTTTTGTATAAAAACCCAAATGTAATTACAGCATACTGAACTCTTAATGGGATTCTTTCCTTCGAGCATTTATGTAAACTTTGCTGCTCTTACAACCAACCATCTGTTTTCTCACTGGAGGGAATTTATTATCCAAGTGAAGGCCTTAATAAGAAAAAAAAAAGGTATTTTACAAAGGTTTGCAGTTTCTGAGGTGATAATTGTATTGATTACATGAGACAACTGTGTCATTATCAAAACAACTGATGCAGATTATCAGCTGTCATTGCAATGATTACATACTCCATGAAATATCCTACTGTGGTATTTGGGGATATAAGAAAAACTGTCTATGTTAGGGGATTAGAGCTTAAAGACATTTTCATAAATCCTTGTGTTGTGTCACAGACTAATAAACAGTTCAGTAAGTACAAGAGCTGCCCAAAAGACATTTTCAAGAAATTTTGTCCCTCCAATGACCTAAAAGGTTTTTGCAAGAAAAAACATTTTTTAATAAATGTTTTAATGTCATACTGATGTATGACAGAGTCTGGGACAGACTAAAAAATGCTGCTTCTGCTTCTTTCTGCAGCACAGGAAACACACAAATATGGGTTTTTTTCACCTAGAGCAGAAAGCACAGGCAAAACTTGGGATATGGTGTACCAATGAACCCATCCTTTGTTGGGATAACCTTTTTGGCCTGCTCAGGGATGGATTCTGTCACACACAGGTAAGTGATTAGGCTCTTTGCAAGCTATTTTATTGATTGTGGCATTTAAATTCCTCCTATGTGGTCCTTTATTTTGCAATTGAAAGACAGCCTGAAGCATGAATTGGAGAAAAAAGATGGGATAAGGTCCTGCACTGCAGAAACCAACCTGGGCCTGTGCACAGCACAAAGGAGTTCTTTAAGAAGTTGTCCTGATGCCATTCTTGAAGCTAATAACTGTTAAATTATTTAACAATGTATCTCTAGAGAAGTTACAATCAGAATTTGGTTATTGAGAAGGTCTTTCAGATAAGATCATTTTGTTCATGCTAATGATCATTATTGGTCTTTATTTTTTGCTATGACATACCTAAAATTCATACATGTGCTTTCAGTTTGTTAAGAAAATACCATACAGGGCCTGAGCAGGTATTTGTGTGCAGAATCAGTCATTTTTTCCCCCCAGTCTTGAAGATAATGAAATAGATGTGATCCAGTCCAAGAGCATATACCCTGAACCTCCTTTGACTCCAGTTTCAGTTGGATATTCAACATAAACATCAATCATCAGGGAAGCCTTTAAAAGGAAGATTAATATTGTCCTTTATTCATAATGAATTCCAAGTTTTCTCTCCACTCTCCACAACAGCAAGAATGTGCATAGAAAGAGTCTATTGAGTTACTGGGGAATGTTACTGGGTTTTTCCATGATCTTGTCTTTCATCTTATGAAGTACAGACAATAGAAAAACTAATGATCATTTTATAGACATGGCACTTGGGACATAAATATTTAAGCAATTCAGCCATTTCTATTAGAAGAATTGGGAATCTCAAGTAATTTCACACTATGACACCTTCGCTTGCTAGTGGAGAAATTTCACGTACTGCTGACACTACATCTCCTACCAAGGGATGGGAATTGGGAATGTCATTGGCACCACCCAGATCTTTCCCCTGAATATACAGCCCAGGTCTTGGCCATGGAGAGGAAACACCTGGTGAATCCAGGCCCTTTCTGCAGGAATGCTTCCCCAGGGCCAGCAGCACTGGGCTGTCAGTGGAGGTGGTAAAGGTGCAGGATAATCCCACCCAACCCCAGCTATATCCCACTGGCACAACAAGGGAAGAGACATCCCCGGGTGATATGAAGGAACTGAGCCTTCAGTGAGTGGCTACTATGGCCCTTCATGCAACATAAAGTTGAAAATCCATTCTTTCTAGCCCACTTAATTCTATGTAAAGACAAAGCAAGATAATTTTCTAAGTAAAACACAAGGCCTCTTATCTGTATTCATGAAAATTCCCACAACCTGACACTGAGATAACACATCAGGGTTTCTGATTATGTCATTTTGCTCTTTTCACAACTTCAGTTCTTTTTTCAGTTTTCAAAATCTCCTGATACTCCCCAGTTTGAAAATAATCAAGAACTTTGTCTTAGAATTTCTTTATTTTCCCTGAAAAGGCCTACACAACCTGTTCAAGGGGCCCTCAGTCACAACTGTCTGGTGATGTGAGTAGTCTCAGACAATGTAAAGCTTGCAGGAGAGTGGATGGAGCAGCTTGGAAGGCTCCAGTGCAGGGATATTTTGTTTACATGAGCAGTCACTGCTGATCTCTACCCCCTGCCAAGTAAGCCAAGATTACTGAAATCTTCTAACTGGTATTTAAGCACATTGCCATACATGCTGTTTTGCATGGGGCTTGAAAAATGCCAGGACATAAATGTGGCCTAGTCACAAAATATATATTTTCACTCTTCTCTTGACATCAGATCAAGTGCACTCTACCAATCTTGTCAGGGTGTTCAACCTTAAATCAGTGAGACCATAGCACATTGTGCTTTTCTTTTCCTTTGCAATATAAGGCTACTACCAGTATATTTTTTCATCATTAGGATTCAATCCTTTTACTAAAAGATGACTAGGACAGAGATAGATACTAGACATACTTTCAACAATATATTAAAAATAATCCAGAACTGAAATGTCACAACTAGCAATTCATGCTGAGCTTTCCACAAATAGCAGCTCAAACATTTAACCCACCTTGGCTAAAAACTTCAGCTTGCTCTATTTATGTTCTTACTGCACATCCTTCAAGTGAGAGCCACACAGCTCGATAACCTGTGGTTATAAGAGGTTCTCAGCCTCCCATTAGTTTTTATTTTTAGCCCCTCACTGTCAGGAGCTCCAGGAGGGCAGCGGCTCCCCAGGCGTGGCGATGGTGAATGCTCAGCATGCGGCCCGTTCTGCAAGAGTCCCTTGCCCAGGGCCAGCAGCACTGGAGGTGCTAAAGGTGATGCTGCAGGGTCCTGGGGGGGCTGTGGGACCAGGGGGAGATGGGGAGGAGCAGCCTGTGCCCAGGGCTCTGCTGCACTGGGGCACTGGGCACGCAGAGCTCAAACAAGAAGGCTCCTTCTTTTATTGTTTGGTTGGTTTTTTTAACTGGTACCTTCCAATTCCATCTTCTCCCCACCAAAGCCAATTAGAAATAATCAGAATTCTGCTATCCCAGAGGTGTCAGTGGATCCTCAGGGTGTGCAGAAACCTCACTGCCACTGTCAGGAGAGTGGAAAACCCTTCCATGACACTGTCAGCATATCTGATGTTGCTCCTTCTTTAGACAAGGAGGTGTTTTAGACAAGGAAAGTGGAGTCCATTTCCTCAGGAAGAAGACACACTGTGTTTATAAATGCTGTCACTGACAGGGGTGTTGTTATTGTGACTCACCAGCACTGACTGGGTCACTTGAAAATGAAATGCCAGTTTCCCCCAGACTCCAGCACCCACTGGAGATCAGAACTGAAGTTGGCTCATTTCAGCATTGTCACTGTTCTGAGCAGCACAGTGACAAAATTCAGCTATGGAAAATGACTTTCTAATTTCACTTGGTTTGTTGTTTTTTTTAAATACAATACTTGTAAGACTTTTGTGCCCCAAAATATTTCTGTGTTATTACTATGACTTCTGATTTCATATTATAATACTGACAAGTGTACAGTCCATCTCAGACAAAACCTCAAAAATTAATAACCAGCCAAACCAAACTGTTTGAAATAAACATTAACCCACAGTCAGCCATATTGCTGACATTTTAATCCTTACCATAATGCTTGTATTTAACATTGCAGCACCCTCTGTTAAGCTTTTCTCCCCAAGGCAGCACACTAGCTCCTGAAGTGTGGGCTATTCTGCAACCCCATTAGATATTCTTTTCAGGAAATTTCCCCTGGCTACTCCAACCTTTACAGGTTACTTTTTAGACTGAAGTACCTCGGTGCTCAGTGACAGTATGTATATTGCATTATTATGCTATATTGCAATATCGCCCAGCAGTGTGTTATATTACTGTAGATGTAGCACCAATGGCTCTACCAGGAAGAAACTACTGAAACACAAGAGCTATAGAAACATTAGTATCCTGAGATCCATCATGTTCTAAAATAAAGTTAAATATTTATTTCCCAGCTATTGATACATTATGAGACCATTGTGTCTGTGGCTGCTGTGCTTGAGTTGGAAAAGCTCTCTGCCCCTTGGGAAAACTTTTGTGGGAAAACTCCCTCAACAGCAGCATTGACAACTCCACGTGCACTCGGCTTCCCACTCTCCTCACTATTTGTGGGAATCCAAACACCCAGTTAAAACATCAAAACTAAATTAAAACGTTAAACTTAAAGCTTATTGATGGGGGGGCGGGGGGAATGTTGAGACACAGGCCTGATGCTGTGCCAGCACTGCTCAGCAGCAGACAAAGCACTGGTGTGTTGTCAACACCTTTCCAGCTCCCGGTGCACAGCGTGGGACCCGGAGGGTTGCTATGGGGAGGATGAATTCCATCTCAGCCACTATTTTTTTCCACATTTACTCAGACATTAAATTCTGCCTCCTGAAATTCTGCTAACTCAAAACTGGTTCATGTGAAAATGTTGTGTTAAAAGTCTGCCAAAACTTCTAAGCTACTGCTTTTTCCTCCTGCAGATGCTTGTACTACTGAATCGTGGTATTCATTGTCATAGAATGAATAAAACTTATGCCTCACAGGTAGTGAGAAATGAAAAAGCAACAACAAAACTATTCATTCTCAAGGTTGATGTTTTTCCTCAAGTAATTTCCTGTATGGAATAATGGCAAAACGTATGTAGAATACATGTTGGTGTTGCAAAAACTCAGAGAGGGTTTTTGAACTTTGAAGTAATGCTTATAGGTCATGTGTGGTTTGGAGTAATGCAATCACCCAAAATACATGCAGAGAAAAAAAATGCCACCAGGACAACATCTATTTTTATGTTAACCCTCAACTGCACATGGTAATAAAACCGTGATATAGGTTTATAAGGGTTTAGTAAAACCATGATATAGGCTTATATGGGTTTATATGTTACGTTACATGGTTTTATATGTTATGTTATATGGTTATGAAACCAAACCATAACTGTTCTTCTGAGCCAAAGAAATCTATTTGTATTTGACTTTATCAGCCAGATCTTTCAACCAGGCCATTCATTCAAGAAACTACTCCTTCCTTACTTTTTGTTTCCTAACATAAAAAGCAATCAAAAAGTCTTAGCATTTATTATCTACATGCATTTAAAAATCTATTCTTAATGATTAAATTTAAAATTCAAATACTTGCAATAGCAAAAAAAGCACAGAAAATGTGTACTGTATCAGTCTGAAGTAATTTAAAAATCCATCCTGAAAAAGTTATGAAAGCAAAAGAAGCAAGAGGTGTAAATCAGGAAATACCTGTTCATAGGAAAGGAAATTTAAGACCAAATTTTGCAGTAAAATACTATGTGAAATTGGCCCACTGGTATTTAAATGTTTATAACAGATTAGGTAACAGTCTTAAAAGCTATCAGACTTTTCTTTGTATCCAAGCCCAGGTGATGCTCTTCCCTCTTCCTCAAATAACTTTAGGTCCACTGAACAGATAAAATATCTATATCCCTTTCTCTGTGGAGCCAATGTGAAAAGGTTTCGTTCAGCTGAAGGCAGAAAGAAATAATAGCCTCCCTAGAAGAAATGTTCAAAAGCTTTCAGGTCATATTACAACTTAGCAAAACTCAATTGCAGCCAGGCAAAGAGAGGCATATTTTACAATACTGTCAGTATTGTACAGCTGTGGATGTTGCTATTAACCATATTTTATTAAACCAGGAGCAAGAAATGGTTCAACTAATGCACAATTTTCTCAGTGGTAAAATACATATTTTACAGGACATAGAACATTTTATATGATTTCTAGGACATAAATGTCAACCTAGCTTTTTTATTACACGGGTTGAATTTATTTAACGAGCTGCCTTACAGTGGAGGCAGCCCTGCATTTTTCACTTGCTGCTGCAGGGAATTTCAGTAGTTAGCAAATGAGCCCGGGTCTAATCTGCTTCCGTCTGCAATCATTTGAAAAATGATGCTTGGCAAACAGCTCTGCACAGCCCCGCCATCAGACGGAGATTGATTCCTCACACCGAGAGACGGAGCAGGCTGAGAAGTCCGTCTACGTTACCTACAGCAAACAACCAGCTCTTTTTATTCTGAACACCCTGCGACTACAGCTGGACCAGCTCTGGGAAAACCGCTTTCCCCACATCGCAAAGGATGGGGAAACAATGGTCAGAGAGGAATTGGGAGCTTAATGGGGCTCCCCGGGCCAAATAACTGAGCGTCCAACAGCCCTTGGTTACTGATGGTAACGCTGGTGTCCGCAGGGAAAATTCCTCACTCGCGCCCTGTAATCCCGGCAGAAGCAGGGTATCTTCCCAGTGCCTGGGAACAGCTGCCGGCAAGGTTTCAGCTCCCCACCAGGCAGACCAAAACGCTACTGCCGAACGATTACCTGCCACGCGGGGGACAGCAGTGACGAGAACACCCGAACGCTTTGTGAAGCAGCGACCAGAGATGACCAAACATGATTTTCTGCGCGGCGTGCCCAGGGGCCGGGCAGCCTTGCTGGAGCTGATGCACCGGCGGGGCCCGTGGGCTGCAGCCAGCCCGGCCTGAGACCACCCCGAAGTTTGGGGGAAAAGCTTCACCCCAGGGGTCTTCACTTATCGCATTTTCAACCCCCTCACAGCTTTTGGGTTGAGACCCTCCGGCGCCTGCCCGTGCAGTGTATCCTGTGTCTCCTGCCCGCTGCCCCGAGCCCTGCACACGCACTCGCTCCGTGCCCCAGTTCCGCAGAGCCGGTGCCCGCCGGGATCAGCAGCGCTGCCTGCGCATTCCGCTGCTCCAACAACGCGGCTCCCTCCGAATCCCGCCTGCGCCGCTGCGGTCGGCATCCTCGGCATCCCCACGCACGGAGCAGCCCCCCAGGCTGCCCCTGCAGCGGTGCCGAGCGCCCGGAGCCGGGCCACGCTTACCAGGTACCAGACGCCGAGGATGATGGTGCCGGTGCGGACATGGCAGCAGAGGCAGCAGCTGTTGGAGTAGAAACGCGCCCAGGGCGAGCTCAGCATCTCGGCGGCTCCTCGGGGCTCGGCCGCTCCGCGCCTCTGTCCGCGCCGTTCCGCGGGGCGGGGCCGGGCTGGGGCCGCCCCTCCCGGCGGGCGGGACCGAGAGCACGGCCCGGCCCGGCCCGGCGCGGCGGAGGGAGCTCTGCGGGCGCCTGTCCCCGCCGCAGCAGCCCGGAGCAGCGGCCCCGGAGCGCGAGAGGGTTTCGGGATGCGCCGTCCCGGGCGCTCAGCGAGCGGCAGCCCGGCCCCAGCGCTGCCGGGCCGCGGCCGCTCCTCAGGGGATGCTCCCGGGGGGGGATGCTCCCGGGGGAATGCTCCTCGGGGATGCTCCCCGGGAGGGGATGCTCCTCGGGGATGCTCCTCTGGGGATGCTTCCCGGGGGATGGTCGCTGGGGGATGATCCCCGGGGGAATGCTCCCCGCCGCGCCTGGATTGAGCCCAGGTGAGGGCGAACCGGCTCGGCGCTTCCTTTGCAAAGCTTGTAGTGCTTCTCGCAATTTTTGAATGGCAAAGTAACAGAAATAAACTCTATTTCTCTATAAGGAAAGATAATATCGGAGGAGGTCACGGAATCTTTTGAATTTACCCCATATTAAATTTACCCCAAAACCTTTGTTTTTTTTCACAGTGCCCTCCTAATCCGCTCCCAAAGTTGCTGCTATTGGGGTGCCTGGAATTTCCTCGTGTCACTGATATACAAGGTAACATTGAGCTCATGGCCAGTACCTGTAGTTAATGTCCTGATGGTGGTGGGGTGTGAGGGGGACACACATCATTAGGAGGAAGGACCCGGTCCTGCATATTCAAGCACTGATGCAGATTTGAGCTGAACTTCCTACCAAGCAGCTGACTTTTGATGTTTTATTATTTGAGGCTTGCACTGTCCTCCAGATGAAACAATGAAGAAAATACTGTCAGAAGGTCTGTATGTCTACCCTGACCCTAAGCATAATTTATTTACTGCCATCCATCTTTTCTTGCCACCAAATTCCACGATTTATCATCAAAATATAACACTGAAAATACCCCAATGCTTCCCTATATGGTTGCTTTGGGACTCTTCATTATTTCATACATACACACATCTGCACAGAACAGGAACTTCAAGATAAAAGCTAACTTGGCACAGATGAACATTTCTAACTATGCTTTATCCCTACTTATAGAGCCACTATAATAAATTAAATTAAAAATAAGTAGAAATTTTACATAACCTCTGTTCTTAGTTTGTCCTTTTAAAACTGGCAAGGGGTTGGCAGGGATTTTTGTGTATAAAAGGAAGAGCCACATAGCCCTGAATTTATAATTTTCACTAGATTCTATGCATAAGCCAAATATTTTCAAGATTCATATTCAAAAATGAAACTAAAATTCTTGTAAAATGAAACATCAGTATTGACAAATATTCCTGAGGCCAAAGGAAAATCACCAGCCATGGGGTCTGGACTATCTCACTGATAACCTTGAGAGACCTTGTCCTTTAGTGCCAGAGAGTAGGAAAGTTAGAGATGGAACTCCTGCATGCATCCCTTGAGGAAGGCGGGAGCATCTGCTTCATGAAGGCTATTGACCAAGGACCTGACCTTTTCAAAGCAGAGGTGGCAATAAATTAAGGGGGATTCCATGAACAAGGGCACACAGTTGCAAACCTGGTGGAAAAGGGACCAGAGAGACAATGCCAAACCGCAGAAGTGCCAGGTTGCTGACTGATGGCCCATTGAAGGGCTTTGAGCAGGGTCACCTGGAGTTGGTAACTGATAGGAAGGGGCAAACAAGAGGAACAGGAGGGTTTGGGATATTTGAGAACTTTGCAAGGAGTCATTAGAGGAAGGGGATTGTGAAGGAGCAAAGGGGAGGCAATAATTAGAGGAGGGGAATCAGGAAGGAGCACAAGGAGGATCAGACAGAAAGAGTATAAAAAAGGGTATAAAAGAGGTCAATCGTGTGCAGAGTCTGGCCGGACAGACTGCCTGCTCACCCTCACTTCTCATAAAACCTTTCTAAGTCTCTCTCTATGTAGTTTCCCCTCTCCACACTGCGTGTGGGGGCTGTAAGGAGCAAGTGCCAGCTGCTGGGGGGATCAGTGAGGGATCAGTGGGTGGGTGGGTGTTATTTGCTTGCAAGCATCAAAACTGGACCAGCTGGTCTCTGCCCGGATCTTCTGTGAGTCTTACGTGTAGGAGGCACGGATGAGGGCAGCACCTTGTCTGTGGCCATCTGTGCAGCTGTCCCTGTGGGCTCCTGTGCCTGCAAACGGGAAAGCAGCAGCTGCATCCCTCAGCCTGGGGTGGGCCCAACAAGCTGGGCTTCAGCAGCCAGGCAGGAGGAACTCGGGTCCTGGAGCTGTGAGAGGCAGACACAGTTTATAACATCCTCCAGCACAGCCCTTCTCTCCGTAAGGAGAGGTTAACTGCATGTCTGCTTTCACTTATGGTTTCCCATCAGTGGCTATGTAATAGGTTGAAAATACGTTTTGTTCACTAAATAGTTGAAGGAGTGCATAACAGGAAATCGCAAGGCTGTACCTAGATGAAGTATATATAAATTTGCTCTCGCTTAAACTTTTAGTAAATGCTTGCTCAATTTCAAGGATGTATCATGCTTAACAAGTTTGGGGTTTTTTTTCCTAGACTCTCTCTCTGTGCTCCCCAAGCCCAGGGTAAGACAACAGGCCCTGCCCTGTGTATGGCCCTATAGATAAGCAGGGTAGAGGCGCCCTGTACCAATACCTCCTTTATTTGTAGCTAGTGTATTGCTCCCCAGCACCTCTTTATGTGTGACCCTATAGATAGACAGGGTGTGGGCAGCCAGACCACCCTACAGCTCCCAGTGTCTCTTTATCTGTAGCCAGCATGGCTGCTGTAAGGCAGGGTGGGGACAGCCCTGTAACTCCCAGTGCCTCCTTATCTGAGGCCAATCTAGCTACTCAAAAGGGTGGTGTCACTTGGGGAATAGAATTTTTTTATTCCAGAGAATCTTCATCCAACAATTACCAAGAAGCAGAAGACGCCTTCAAGAAATACACATGCGCAGAGTACAAGAAGCATCAAGTGTATAAAAGAAGGACTGAAACTCATCATAGTGTGGCAGTTGGTGGAGCGGTGACTCCCCTGCCACCCAGCACTGTATTTGCTTATGTCTGCTTGCTGTAATTAATAAATTCTGTAATTCGACCAATTTGACCCCTTGTGTTGTAACCTATAACAGCTATAACCCCCATATTCTCAGAAGGAAAAGGAAGAAAGAATAAGCAGCAAACACTAATCACTTCAGAGCAGTTTCCTGTATAATTATTAATTTCCATTCAAAAAGCCTGATGGGAAAGAGCAGGAAACATCAGGCTTCTGTCACTCTTTGATTTATAATGAGCTGTATTTAGTTTGCTTGGCAAGATTTTGGTGGTGGGGAGTGCCCAGACCCTGAGTATTGCCACAGACACAGACCCTCCTCAACACAGCCTCTGTAAGTAAAACTTCCACATCTCTCACTTTGCCATACAAAGCAAGAAATGACAAGCACGTGTTACAGAGGTGGCTTTGAATCCAGAATACTTGATCTTACACCCTGATGGTGGAAAATCATTTAAGGTGCATCAGGGGCAACTTCTGAACTGGATGACACCTGAGTTTTGCCAAGGTTTCCAGAGGTACAACAGATACTCGAGATTGTCATCTTTATTCATCAAAACATGAACAGGATCGCTGTCTTGCTCAGCAAGTGAGACAAGCTCAAGAGAATTAACAGCTTACTTTCAAGCACTTGTTTCAGCTGTGCCGAAAAAATAAATAATTTTTGCATAACTTTTTATGTTCCAAGGGAACATTCAACGCTGAAATTAACCACTGCACAGAGTCAAAGCCTGACACACCCTTGCTCAGCCGCTGGTCAGCGTGAGGGCTGTGGGGTGTACCCAGAAAACAAACGCAGGCTCACGGCCCCTGCCTGCCCCTGTGACCACAGCAGAGCTGCAGATCACTGAACTCCGTTCACACGGCCGGTCATTCCCCACAGCACACCCTGAGAGCCCTGCTGGCCAGCTGGGAAGGGACACAGCCCGGCTTTGCTGCGCTGCCAGCTGCTCTCTGAGCTGCAAGCTGTTTCACAAAACCCAGTGTACTCTGTGTCCTGCTCCTGCTCTGTATTCCCCATCTCTCCCCGGGATCTTCTCACTGCAGGGACAACTTCTCCCTCCTGCCAGAGGATGCTCTGGTCCATTCAGCATTTTCTTGTGCTTTCTAGTGCTCACTAAAATTGGTTACTGCCACTTCCCAGCCCTGTTATTACGTGTCTGAACAAGATTGCTGGAAGAGGGCAGCTGGCTTAGAAAGTATTTGTGATTCCCACCCTCTATCTGTGCTCACAGCCCACAGAGGTGATGCAGCATAGTTCAACTGCTTTGAATATTTCGATTACACTGCTGCCCAGCATTGCCTGCAGCGCTTAAACAAAAGGGCAGCTCAGGAGAATCGCATCTCCTGCTTGCAGGATTAGCCACGTGCTCCAGGGTGAACAAAGGTATTGTTAATTGTTTTGTATTTGGCAAATTAAGATAAGAGAAGGGTTAAACATTGCCCAGAAACCAAGGTCTGGGTATTGTCCTCAGGCACAGGGAGGCGACGACTTTGAGGAAGAGACTCTTGTCGTAGTAAAGAGCCTTTTTAAGAGCCCTTTGGTTCAGCCTGCTTCAGAACCTGTGTTTCAGGATGGCTGCAAGTGATTCAATATTCAGAGCTGTAGGAATACTTAATGTAATGAAGTTTAGAAAGCACCTGTACTTTCTAAAAGAAGTAAGCCTCCAATAAAAGTCTGACACTACCCCTCTGCCACAAAGACTGCCCAACATGCAATCAGATAGGGCCGCTGCTACGATCCAGATCGGGTTCAAGAGGTCATTTATTCCCCTAGTTTGCCTAAAAAGGATCAGAGAACAGTATTTTTCTCCAGCATGTCACAACTCAGAGCACAGAGCCTGTAAGAAAGCCATTGCAATGACACAGCTTGATGTGCTTGCAAAGCAAAATTCTTGTGTTTCAGCACCAAACAATGGACAACAAATGATTGGTGTTTGGGTTGGTTTTTTTTTAATTTCTTCTTTCTTTTAAAATTTCAGTTTAAATCTTTAAAATTTGTTGAGAGAAATGCCTGGAACTTTTTAGCTCACTACTGGGATATTTTGTCATGATTTGTCTTATAGAAGATAGTGATTCTAATATCTTAAGAAATTTATATTCTTGCCCATTTTCCTTCCTGATGGTAAAGTGTACTTGTAACTCTATTTTCCTTGGGCCACAGCTTCATAATTCTACTTGAAGCTGGTGGTTTTAAGAAACATGTTATTAAAATATTTTGATATATTGCTCTGCCAAGAGCTGAAATATTCTCCAAGGAAAAGCTTGCTTTACTGCATGCTTCTTTCCCCACTTTTCTTACTTGAAAGCCTCTCAATTTTGCTCTGAAAATATAGAACTCACAAGAAATTAATCTAGAGTACACTGAGATTCAGTTCTTTTTTCTTCTGGCCTTCTCATTCATGCCAGCCTCACGGATTCATTTTAACATTTTGGATGAGATGAAATCATCTGTGCTGCATTTGCAAGAAACCTCAAAAATAAGCTGGGCATTTATCTAATTATTTGCTTGGCAGCAGATTTGCAATTTGGTGACAAGTTCCCTCCGATGCAGTTGGCTTTCCCTGGGCTGCAATCTCCTCAGAGATCTGCTCCACATGGAGTGCCTGCATACCAAAGCTGTGGCTCTTTTGTGTCCACCCCTCTTCTCCTCTCCCCTGCCTGTGCTCTTCTTTCTGAATCACTTTTGCACAGGGCTGCCAGAGGCTCACTTTTTCCTTGGAGAAGATATTTACACTGGACTTATAGCCTGGCTCTGCCGGTACCTTAACAAAACAAAACTCTCTCCTTTTGCCCTTGAAGTCTGTAAATTTCTGTAATTTTTCAGTTCTCCTGGTTTTTCCCTTGCTTGCTCAGCATACCTGAAGATACAGAGAAGTGCAGACATCACCACTGCTTGCAACTGTTATCAACAAAATTGGAAGGTGCAGGTGTCCTGTATCCAACTGAAACTCATCACCTCTTCCTCCACCAGGGTAATGAGCCCTTCACCACCTCATGTCCTAATAATTTCTACTCTACACAAACTCTTCTCCATTTTTTTTGATAAATTAACTTTCTGCTCATCAGACACTGCTTTCAGTCCTTTAAGTATGTTTATTGCTTCCCTCACCAGTGTGGGGATCTAGACAGTTTTGTTCAAGCTTTTAAAACTGCAGTATCAGGCATAACAGTATTCATCTAATCAATGCACACAGTATTGGGCTTGTACCCCCATTCCTCTCCGCTACTTGGATTAAAACATCCCCACATTTACACTTCCAACCCAGTGGAAGGTCATGCTTGCAGCTTTTTGGTCTTTTGGCCTGAATGCTTATGCTGGACACAGCATTAAACAGACTGGGACATTTTATCCATAATCTGTAGCCAGTTATGGAACATAAAGTACAGCATGCAAGGATGAGACAGGGCTGTTGGATAAATTGGTTGCTGTGTTGCCAGCAGCCTCACTGCTTGCCAGATTGCTTGAGCAAAGGAAATCTCTGTGACAGTTTTTAATACTGTGTTGAGTTTGCAGAGAGGTCACAGGTCTTTGATTGATAGGAGAGGCAAACCTTCTAAGAAAAGCTAATATACATCAAACAATATTTACTTCCTTTTAGTTCCATTAGTTAGATTAGTTAATGTTTAATTTATAGATTCATTTGAGTATGGCTCAACACTGGGAATGTTTCCAGATTTAATTCCCTTCTTCATTATGCCGTTATGGGTTTTCCCCTTCTTTTAAAAGACCACATTTTTTTCTGTTTTAATATAAAAGGATGTAGTTATTGTCACACCCCCACCCCCTAATTTGATCATCAAACGTGTTTTGTTTACATACCTGTTTGGATTTTTTTTGTTATATCTAGTAGAACTCATGATCATTTTGTCTTCTATCAACAATATCAGTCTAGTGATAAATCATGTCCTTACATTCTAGTGAGAACCAATACTGATTTTAAGTACAGTCAAGAAGAATTGAAACAACACATCTGCCATAACTGAGATTTATTACTGCCTGTAGCTTACACAGGAATCACTTCCCAGTTTCAGATTTTTAGATGCCAGTCAGGCTTCAAGCAGTAACTCACCACTTCACCTGGGGACCTGCTTAGGCTTTGCCTCAGGTGCACTTTATTCCTTTGAATATTAAGCCAAATGTGCCCAAAGCTGGAGCTTTGAGCTACCACCAACTTTAAAGCAACTGAAAAGCATCAACATCATTACTTTGAATATCTGTGGAGTTATCCCTCTTTTCCTGCTCTCTTCCAAGTCTGCTGGACTCTCAAACAAAATACAGGGAATGCCATCCAGTTCTTCTCAGCAGTGCTCACTGCAGGCAGAGGTTTGCTACAGAACATTACAGAAACTTTCAGTCTCACATGTATTGTTTTCTATGCTAAAAAAAGCACTTAACTTCCTCATAGTGTCACATCCTCTGCTTGTTTACCCATCCTCTGCTTATTAGGGAGTCACCAATGGAGATCAATTGCTTTCCAGCCAAGCCTGCAGAGCATGCCACAGGAGCTGGTGGCTTTGTACTGTGAAAATATCAGCTGGGTTTGTCCCCTTCAGCTGTCTGTCCTGAATCCCCTTGGTGATTGATTTGCTGAGCACACAATAGCAATACAAACCCAGCTAGCCAATATGTGCCTTTTTCTGCAGAGGCAGACTGCAAGTACTGTACATGCAACGTAACCTTTTATATACACTATAAGTAATTACAGGTCCATGGTATGTCCTTCATGAAGTGCAGAAGTACAGCACTGATGATATTACTACTTCAAGAGCAAGGGAAACACTTCTGTACAGTGCTGATTGTGCAGAAAGTTTAATTGGATTAAGTTTGTTCCAATTTATAAATCATTTGTATGTATTAGGAAATGCAGCTAGGAAATCTAGATTTAAAGCTACATAAGATGGAGCCACCAGTACCATGTGTAGGTGTGTGGGGGATGAGACTGAAGCTAATACTAAATATTTTATATTGTTTCTTCTAAAGAAAAAAAATCAAGGCTGCTAATATTCTCCTAATTATAAAAATCAAAGATGATACTCTTGGCTTGTCTTCATCACAGTCTCCTAAACATCCTCTTAATATACCTAATGCCAGAAGTAACAGTGATAGCTTAAATCATATCTCTAATTTTTCATCTTATGTATAGCAAATCACATAATAAATACCAATACAATTCTACTGAAATAGCATTACTTGCCAGCTGACCTCCAGGTGCAGTATAAACATTGTTTCAAAAGCACATCACACAATCACACAGCTTTCTGCTGTGTGCCAATATAGGTTATCAATGTATATTACTATACTGTGACTGTAAGCATTTTATAGGCATGCACATGTCTGAACATGTTTGATTATACCCTTAGGCAACTTTGGGAAATCCTGACTGAGCCAACATTGCAGAGCTGTCCCAACTCACAGTGGTATTCAGTAATGGACTAGTCAAGGCACAGAGCAAGTGTAGTTGCAGTAAGACACAATTGTAACTCATCATCTGCCCTGCAACTCATTTAGTGTCAAACATCTGTGCATAAACCTTTGGAATACCAGAGGTTTAGTCTTAGCTTTCAGAAACCCCATCTCTGCAGACCAGAAGGACACACATTTTCCACTTTGGAGAGAACTTTCTTTTCATTTTTAATGTAAAAATCACTGATCACCAACATGACATTCTCCAAACCCAAACATAGCTTTAAAATGCATATCTGTACATATTTCTCCTTCTCTTTTGATGTTTAATGTATATGAGCCTTTAAACCACTTAACTGCCACATGGGGCAGTTTTGTATTTGTAAGACAAAAAGACTCTTCACTGTGAGTGTTACCATGCTGACACTGATGGAGACATCCTGAAAGCCCTGACAGAACACCTGCTTGATAGTCACTTCATTTGGAGCAGGGCTGAGCTGCTGATTTGCCATAAGAAAAAAAAAAAAAAAAAATGCAATTACAAATTCTTTCTTCAGTTAAACTTCAGTTAAAATACCTTTTTTGAGGTAGACTGCTCAAGAAATATTAGGAATATTTGGCTCTAAAAAGTTTAAAGCCTCCAACAGTATCATGTCCTCCATACAGCAGCAACACAAAGCAGAAGTGAAACACTGTGTGAAAGATAACAGTGTGGTGCTCTCAAAAGATGTTAATATTACATTAAGTGTTCACATAAGAAAATGTGTTCCAGCACAAATGCTCTCTGGCAGCACAAATTCCAGTGGCATGCTAGTGCAAATTCAAGACTTTTAGAGATGGAATTCTTAATGTAAAGTGAAGCACTTGCAGTCCTGCTTTCCCATAGTGATCTTGTGCTGCACAAGATGTTCTGCCTCAAAGTGAAACAAAGTTATTTTCTAATGTGATATATGACTTCCGAGTAAGTTTGACCATAGTTTAGCATTCACATGATGTGATTGCAGAAATCCAAAACATATGGCAACCTTTGGGTATGTAAAACCTGCCTCTCTCAGTCATCTGTGTGAGGCTTTGGAACCCTTAAATTATGCATCTCTCTAAAATATTTTTTGTATTCAAGGCAGTACAAGTTAAAGTGTTTTAATAATTACAAAAACAGTCACTAAATTTTCTATTCTGCATGCCTGCTAAGGGCCCACAGAAAAAGACATGTTCCTAAAACCTCATGAAGGATTTCCATGGTTAACAGCAGGCTGCATGAGTTGGATGACTTTGAACTGCATGTCTGTAGTATATGAATATAAAATAGCACAGTATTGATTTGCCAGCTCAATTCTATCAAGGGCTGATCCCACTCCAGAAAAGCACTTAAATACTTTTTACTACTAGTACTACTGTTGAGAAGTGTTCAATACACAGGTGAAGTCCAAGTAACATTATTTTTGTTTATTAAAAAGACAGGTTTTCCTTTTTTTTTTAAATTAAATAAACACATTTGTTCAGAGCAGACTGCTGTTTGAACCTCCATCCTTGGAAAATGCAGAAAGAAATTCCAACAAAAATGAAGAAAACATTGAAAATATCCACTGATGAAAAGGATTTTAAAGTGTTTTTAAATAACCAACCAGGCATGATGGTGACAGATGGTATCTACGAAGGTGGACCTTAACTGTTAAATACAATTGTGTAAGTTTCATACTTAATGCAACACCAATATTAACCCCACTCTACACAGGCCATAGACTTGACTTACAGCATAAACCTCAGAGAGCCAAAATAATTCTGGAGCAAGAATAATTCTCAAGTATCATCACAGCCCTCCCCTGGTTTAACAGCTGCCTTTGCCCATGCTGGAGGTGAGGCCGAGGGGCAGGGCAGGGTTAGGGTGAGCTGGCATTGACACTGCTGGGTGCTGGCCACTGCTCTGCAAGAGCCACCATGCAGTCTCAGATTTGGTTTTTCTTGAAGTGGCTACTCAGACCATGCAGGCAAGAGTTCACGGAAAGAGTTTAACCTGAAAAAGTTTCAAAGCAATTGAAAGACTCCCACTTTGCAGCCAAGCTAAAAGGCAGTGTAACTAAGGCACAAAACTGGAACAACATACTTCAAAAGTCAAATGAAAGATGATGCTGGCACAGCAGGGTTACTTGTAACAGATGACTTGAAACAGGCACCTGAGGCAGCTGCCCTGTCCTAAACTGCCCCTGACAAAACTCAGTTGGGCCAAGACTACAGGCTTTTTTATCACTGAATTTGTAGGCTTTATTACCCCTCACTATCACTGATGGATTACATTCTTCCATGATTCAGAAGCCATATGGTGGTGGTTATGAAAAGGATACTGTTTAACACTGCAGTAACCTAAATCAGTGGAGTCTTTGAAGAACAGGTGGACCTGACAAAGTCTCAAACTTCTGGAGAAGACCACCTTGGTAATTGCAGAATTTGATTGATAGAAATACAATTCTTGAGATGCATTTTATGTATACTGCAGGAAAAAACCCAAACCACTTACGGAAAGACAGGTAGGAGTGATGAAGAATTTAATTGTAGTCTGTTTTCTGTTCATAATTTTACTGCATTCAAACAATAAAGTATCTGACCAGCTCTATGACATTTGGTGGTGGCATTGTGGTTTTTTTGTTGTTGGTTTTTCTTTTTTTTTGTTTTAAAGTAGAGTATAAGGATCATCTGATCCAATCTTTGTAGGCAAAAGCACAGTTGAGACAAGATGGCCCAGCAATCTATTCAGCCGGATCTCAAAAGTCTCCAACGTTGGGGAAATCCACAACTTCCCAGGGGAGATTATTCCAAAGGCTGATTGTTCTCTTTGTGAAAAAAATTCCCCATGTGTCCAATTGGAACCTCCTCAGGAATAACTTGTACCATTATCCCTTGTCTTTTCTATGTGGCTTCTTATAAAAAGGGAGTCTCTATTTTTTCTTTAAACAGTGGAACATGGTGATAAGGTCTCCCCTTAGCCTTTTTTTTTTTTTCAAGGCTGAATAAACCCAGTTCTCTCAGCCTTTACCCCTGTCACAGGCTTCCCAGTCTGTGGCTCTTCTCTGGACCCTCTCCAGCCTCCACATCTTTTCTGCACAGCAGGACCAAAACTGAGCACAGCATTCCAGTGTGGCCTGATGAGCTCTGAGCAGAGTGGGACAATGACTTCTGGATCTCTGCTGGTGATGCCCTTGTGGATGCAGCCCAGCACCCCATTGGCTCTCTGTGCCAGCACAGCACTGTTTGCTCATGCTGATCTGATTGTTCACCAGGACCCCCAGATCCCTTTCCACAAAGATGCTCCCCAGCTGGGTAGATGCCAGCCCTAGGTGCTGCACACCTGGGTTGTTTTCCAGGTGCAATTCCTGAGAGATGCCCTTGCTGGACTTCATCAGATTCTTGTTAGCCACTCTCCAAGCCTATCCAAATCTTCCTGCAGGGTGCTCTCTCTTCCAAAGTGTCCGGTTTCCTACTCAGTTTGGTGTTGCTGGGAAACTTCATCGTGGTGCACTTGATCCCATCTTCCCAACCACTTTCTGAGGATATTAAACAGAGCTGGGCCTGACAGCAATCCCAGGGGACCCCACTTGTGCCACGCTGCCCATTTGAGGAGGAGCCATTGACCAGCACCCTCTGGGTGCTGCCTCTCAGCCAGCTCCCACCACCACATGGAGCACTCATCCACACCCCAGCCCATCTGTTTCCCCACAGGGAGGCTGTGGGACACCACACTGAAGCCTTGGAGAAATCCAGGAGGCAATGTCCATCCAGCCCACACCAACCAAGCAGCTTGCTTTGTCACAGAGTGTGACCAGGCTTGTCAAGCTCAGTTTGTCCTTAGTCAATCTTTGTTGGCTTTTCCCAATCCTGTGCCTCATCTGACTTATGATAGCTACCAGAAGGATTTGTTCCATAATTTTCCCAGGGACTGAAGCAAGATTGATGGGCCTAAAATTCCCTGGATCCTCCTTTAAGGCTTTCTTGTGGATGGGGGTACATTTGCCTTTTTCAGTCTTCTGCTATATCCTCAAATCCACATCATCCCAAGATGATGGAGAGCAGCCTTGCAATGTCAGCTTCTGTGATAGCTCACCCCCACTGCTGGCTCTGTGTTTGTGCAGCCTGGATTTTTGGTCCCAAGGCCAGGGGCCCAGCAGTGCTGGTGCAGACAGAGCTGTTGAGAGCCTCCGCCTTTTCAGCGTCACCAGTGACTAATTCTCCTGTCCTGTTTATCAGTGGGACAGTAGTTGCCTTCTGTTTCTGCTTGCTGTTTTTACACCCAAAGAATCCATTCTTGTATTTTTTGACATCTTGGCCAAATTCAATTGGAGCTGAGCTTTTTCTTTTCTAACTCCATCTTTCCACACCCTGGCAATGTCCACATAGTTCTCAGTGGGTATTTATCCACATTTCCATCTCTGGTATGCTTTGCTTTTGAGTAGACTCAGAACCTCACAGTTAAGCCAAGGGGGCTCTTGCTCCTCCTACATCACTTATCTCTAAAGGGGATGAACTGGTTTTGTGCTTTCAGAAAAAAAAGAGCATTTTCAAGAAAGTCCCAGCAATCATTAGCTTCTTTATTCTCCAGGGAAGCTTTTTATGGATCTGTCCCTTTTTGAAAAAAATTAACACTGCAGTGATTTCAGACATGGCTGCAGGTATTTTCCACATTCACTGGCTGCCTCTGTGAACAGGTGAAAATGCGAGGTTATCGATCTTTCACGGTGCCTTTGAAGACTTCTGAGAGCAGAAGCAAAGCTTGCACCTCTCCTTACCCATGGCCCAGCCACTCAGCCCCTCAGCAGCAGAGGGACAGCAGTAGATACAGCTCCTACTCTTTTGGCTAACTGGCCACAGCTCAGGAAGGCACTGCTCTCCCAGGTGCCAAGCCTCTTCAAAAGACACATTAAAGCCTGGCCATCTGAGAGCAAGTCCAAGTTACAGAATCACAGCACAGAGGAATTCTCTCCCATCTGGAGCTTTGTTTGCAGACATAGCTCTAGGCATGACTTTATTTGTTAGCTACATAGGTAAGGCTGGCCAAGGAAATAGCAGTCATGAAAAACAAACTGTGGCAGCCTTTGTCAGAACAGCCTCTGAAAAAACCCACCTCAGTAACAACATAGTTGGTGTATACTTCACCAGGTATTTGAAATCAGGAATCACTTGAAGTCAGAGTCTATTGAGCAGCTAAGTGGAAATACTGCTAGTACAGGACTTGCTATCTGTGAAGAAACAGGGAACCACCTCATACCTAGTCAGTTTTGAGTTCATTGTGGCAATCTGGTTCTGAGTGATCCATGCCTTACCCTCTGCCATGGACTGAATTAAAATACTAAGCCAAGTTAAGGGATCACTTAATGCTATGAATAAGACAGCAAATGTGTTTTATAGTTGCAGATGTTCCTAAGCATGTTTTTTTAAAGAGCATTGCATGAATTCCTGAAACCATGAGTTTCATGTTAAGAGTTTTAAATGCACTTTTCAGAATACACCTCTAATAAAGACATCACAGTTTCAGTTAAAAAATCAATTTTCAGTAAACCAGAAACCTTCAGCTTGGTACAAATAGCAAGAAATGAAAAGAGCAGAAATTCAAAGTTTCCTCAACAGAAGGAGCCACTATGGAAATCAGACAATTTTTGTAATGCAACTAAGTTTCAACAGGAACAGCCCATGAATCATTAATATCATACAGAACACAATCAACTCTAATTCCCACCCCCCCCACCATGAAGAAACAGAAATCATCCCACCTTGCTCCCAACATCCATCCCAACCAACAGCAGTTGTTAGTCCTCCAGTGAGCAAAATCCATTGTGTTGCCACATTACTTTCAAGTTAAGAATTATCAGTCACACAGCCCTTCCTGCTCCTTCACCCCCAGATTCATTTGGCTGATGCTCCTTGCTCTTAAATGAAATTCACTCAGAATTTTAACAGTAAAATATTTTTAGCAGAGTATTTTAAGAAGCAATTAAAATTTTCAGGCTTTGTCTCCTTCCAGTTACAGCAGAACATTAAAGAAATCTTTTAGTACTGGCCTGAAAAACCAGAACTGCTCATTTTTACTCAGTGGTCACCAGGAGGAGACTCACAGGTACAAGTGTCTGTGAGGGACCTGCAATTTTTAACAACTGCAATCTTGACTGGCAACCTGGTTGAGTTAAAGGCACAACAAGTAACAGGTGAAAGTCTGCTTAAACCATGGACTCTGATGTCTGCACTTTTCAAAAGCCTTATTCATAGGATAACCCCATGGCTAGGAACTATTATTAGGGCAGTTTCAAATGAGATACAATTCAGTTACAACACAACAGTACTAGCAATATTTCTATAAATTTTGAAATGCTTTTAATATGTACATTCTTTTTTAGTAAATATTAAAGTAGTGCTCTTCACTTGCACTTTTTTCTTTAGACTTCTAAAAGGGCATCAGAAATACAGTTTTCACCCCCCTCCAAACCAATGCACAGTTACCTTTGTAACAAGCACATATGAATTCTGTACACCTTCCCCTCCCCACAAAGGAAATAAAAATATGCCATGGCTATCCAATTACACATCATCACAAGTTTAAATTACACGTACAAATAATTCCAGAGTATTTAGAAAAAACATATTGGATTTATGAAACCATTCCATGCATTCAACAACAACAGAAAAAAAAGAGAAAAGAAAAAAAAATTAAGTTTCTTTAAAATGATGATTTTTTGCTCTATCCAAGTACCAAAGTCTGGATTCAGTGTATCATTAAGACTAACCACTGCTTGAATCATAGAAACATGACAGTACATAGATAACCAAGTTTCTATTTATAGACAATATGATATAGAGTTACTACCTCCAATGAATGTCAAATAAAGCAAGTTTTGCTTTCTAAGACAATGAAACTGCATATTTAGAAAACAGTGAGAGGTGCTGCTAAACAGGTCACAACATTTTGAAAGGAAGGCTATGTATTTATATGACCCTGCTTAGCAGCAGCAGTTAGTTAGCAGGGTTCCTATGTTTTAGCTAGTTTGTTTCTTTTTCCAGAATGACAAGCTATTTGACTAACCCAGAAATATCACAGATTTTGTTTTCAGGAAAAAAAAAAGAATTTATGCAGTGAAAGTCCTTGGGGGCAGTCTCTTTCATTACACAAAATCTTTGTATTTTCTCTAAGAGGCTCGTAGCATAACATATAGATTGGAAACAGATTTCAGACATACATTAAAAACCTGAATTCAAAGGGTATTTTTTAACCTTTACTATGAAATCAAGTAAAATTATAATATTATTTACATGCAAAGGACTCAGCATGATTTCATATCCTATTTTTCATGTTTACCTTAAGATACTCCTTGAAAAGCTGTACTTCAGTTCTAAATTTATTTCACATGAATGACAAATATAACTCAAACATTATTCCCTCCCAGTAAATAAATCAATACCATCAAATTGCTCAATTTATTTTAACAGATCAATTTAGAGTGTCATGTTCCTGACATACAGGAGTTAATACCTGTGCAAGTTAGTATCCATTTATTAGGAAAGCTCTCCATTAGCAGGTGCATTTTCAGTACAATTAAACCCAGCTTGCTGCATTATCTGCTCTTGCCTTGCAATACTGTCAAACTGCAGTTGAGTACAGTAAGAGCACAAGATTGTTGATCAGTACCATGTGTTACAGCTGTTAACAATTCTATTTGTGCCACAAAACCAGAAGTCAATCATTTGAAAAGAATCCCGACTCTTTAACTGAACTTACCAGGTGATGTTAAATACCATCCTTAGCAAACCAATTTTTGCAAAGTCTATTTACAGTGTACATGGCTGAGCACGTACCTTACAGACACAAACACAGCTCCACTTTAATACCACCTCATTACAGTGCCTGAAAATGACAACACATCTTCAATGCCATTTTAATTAACAGTTTCAAGCGGGAAATGATCTTTATTTTACAACTGCTTCACTTGCATAATTTTTTTTTATATAAAAACACTAACTCCTGTCCAGAAGTCTAGACACATTCTACATACTACAGGTTAAGGCAGTACAAAAATGTGTTCCTGATAACTGTTTTTGACAATGTCAATTAAAGCTGTCTGAAGCTACTCCAGTTCTCCAACAGATCTTTGAAATCCAAATCATTTGTGAGTGAAAAATTCACTTTGATTTCTTCAGAGTTTTAGTAATATAGACAACAGAACTGGGTATGGTCAGTCAACAAGTGTTAGGAGAAGGAAAAGTTTGATTTCAGTTCATTTCATGAGTTTAGAAGTTGAGAGAATAGTTTTTAGATGGGATCCTGAATCAACCAAGAACTGTAGGGAATGAAAAAGATAACCAATTTTATGCACATTACTGCATTCTTAAAAATATACTGTTATCTTCAATAATTCAAGTAAGGTAATAGACATTATAAAAAATAACTTCATGAACCATACTCAAGTTTCAAATCACATTCTCAAACTTTTAACCCAAAGCAGTTTTATTGTGTTAACTTCATATAATAAACCATGAAGGTCTGACTGTACAAATGGTTAATGATTTGCACTTGAGATTCCTGTGATAGCCAGCAGACTTGCTAACCAACTTACTGTAAAGATATGGCAGATTATGTATTGAATCAAAGCACTTTGATTTAGGCATGAAACAAATTCAAATGGTTGACATTCTGTGCTTCTAATGCATCACTCATAAGAGAGGCAAGAAACACCCATTATTGTACAGACGATTATTTTTACAGAAAACCCTTCCTTGAAATTAATCTTTTATCCGCAGCTGTAGATGAGAGTATAATCTGTTGTAAACAGGGCACTGTGTTGTAAAACCAGTTTTTTTTAAATTAAGATCTCTCTCCAAAAGTTGGAAAAACAGACTCTTCAGAATGTCTTTCAAATGTAGCATGTTCTGTTTGCTATATCATAAAGTTACTTTCATTTGATTCCTTTTTAAAGATGTTTGTGTTCACAGCAGTTCTGTTTTTAAAAACTGTTTGAAATTTATATAAAATTCTGTACATGTTCACAAATTATTGCATAAACAGCATAATCTTCATGACAATATTCAGCAACACATGTCCATCTTAGGAAGTTCACGTTTCCCTTCTTGCTTTTTTTCTTCTTTTTAACTTGTTTGGGAGATTCCCAGCTTTCTTCAGACTTTACTAAAAACAGAACATAATTATAGTGTTAGGACTGAGAACATTTACACAGAATTAGCTTTTAAAATCCTGGATAATACACACTGTATTATTACAAAGTGATTCAGATCAAACAACTAGAAGTTTTATTCACCCACTTCAAATGAAAATAATTTCATTTGAAATGCATCTAAAGCAATGCTTGCCAATTTCATCCTACTTTTTTACCCCACGGATACTTAGAGTGATAAACGTCAAAGGTCATTCATTTTGCAAATATATTATTTACAGTAGAGTCACTGTTATTTTCTGGCCTAGAAATAACATACATGTACACAATTAACATTAAATGCTCGCTTTTACCAGATTACTCTGCTTTTAACCACTACTTCTGAGTTTTTAGAAGTATTGAACTATGTAAAGATGTGGTTACATGGAATCCATAATCCAATAAAAAAGCACTACATTCTTAATAAAACAGACAGCCTTAAAACATGCTGGCTGCCAAAAGTATTAAAAAAAATTAAGTATTGTATATACTGAACCTAAGAGATGTTCTTTCAATTGCTGAGGCATGAATCAATCACAAAAGACTTCATACTTTAGAACCAGAACAAAAAAGTTCTAAGTTGATACATTGATTTGAAATATTCCATTGTTTCATGTGTTCAAAGCCAAGAAGCCAATTAATGCAGTTAAATGAGATTTTGTAATTATGAAGTCATCATGTTTCTTCTGAAGTCATTAAAAACTCATTTAGTACTTCAACACTTAGCCAGCAACTTATTATGGATTGTCAGTATTTAATAATTTTATTAAAGAACCTGAATCAAAACATCTTTTTTTTCCCAAGCAATACCTTTCACTTCCTCACTTCCCTTCTAAATTTCCTGTTTTACTGTGTGAGTACTTCAAACACTTTTGTCAAGTACAACAGAAGGTACATTTGATGTTTCTGGGCACAGCATATTTTCAAAAAACAATATACCTGCAGCAATTTAGCCAGATCTATGTGGTGTTAGATTACAAAAAAACTCCACCCAATATCTTTCTACTCCCAAATAACCAACTGCTTCCCTCTATGATTACATGGAAGCATATGGGAAAAAGATATTAATGAGCTAAATTGAGAAATCAAAAGACCTCAGTAGGCTGAAAATTGAATTATAGACAACAGAACTGGGTATGGTCAGTCAACAAGTGTTAGGAGAAGGAAAAGTTTGATTTCAGTTCATTTCATGAGTTTAGAAGTTGAGAGAATAGTTTTTAGATGGGATCCTGAATCAACCAAGAACTGTAGGGAATGAAAAAGATAACCAATTTTATGCACATTACTGCATTCTTAAAAATATACTGTTATCTTCAATAATTCAAGTAAGGTAATAGACATTATAAAAAAAATAACTTCATGAACCATACTCAAGTTTCAAATCACATTCTCAAACTTTTACTTAAAAGCAGTTTTATTGTGTTAACTTCATATAATAAACCATGAAGGTCTGACTGTACAAATGGTTAATGATTTGCACTTGAGATTCCTGTGATAGCCAGCAGACTTGCTAACCAACTTACTGTAAAGATATGGCAGATTATGTATTGAATCAAAGCACTTTGATTTAGGCATGAAACAAATTCAAATGGTTGACATTCTGTGCTTCTAATGCATCACTCATAAGAGAGGCAAGAAACACCCATTATTGTACAGACGATTATTTTACAGAAAACCCTTCCTTGAAATTAATCTTTTATCCGCAGCTGTAGATGAGAGTATAATCTGTTGTAAACAGGGCACTGTGTTGTAAAACCAGTTTTTTTTAAATTAAGATCTCTCTCCAAAAGTTGGAAAAACAGACTCTTCAGAATGTCTTTCAAATGTAGCATGTTCTGTTTGCTATATCATAAAGTTACTTTCATTTGATTCCTTTTTAAAGATGTTTGTGTTCACAGCAGTTCTGTTTTTAAAAACTGTTTGAAATTTATATAAAATTCTGTACATGTTCACAAATTATTGCATAAACAGCATAATCTTCATGACAATATTCAGCAACACATGTCCATCTTAGGAAGTTCACGTTTCCCTTCTTGCTTTTTTCTTCTTTTTAACTTGTTTGGGAGATTCCCAGCTTTCTTCAGACTTTACTAAAAAACAAAACATAATTATAGTGTTAGGACTGAGAACATTTACACAGAATTAGCTTTTAAAATCCTGGATAATACACACTGTATTATTACAAAGTGATTTAGATCAAACAACTAGAAGTTTTATTCACCCACTTCAAATGAAAATAATTTCATTTGAAATGCATCTAAAGCAATGCTTGCCAATTTCATCCTACTTTTTTACCCCACGGATACTTAGAGTGATAAACGTCAAAGGTCATTCATTTTGCAAATATATTATTTACAGTAGAGTCATTGTTATTTTCTGGCCTAGAAATAACATACATGTACACAATTAACATTAAATGCTCGCTTTTACCAGATTACTCTGCTTTTAACCACTACTTCTGAGTTTTTAGAAGTATTGAACTATGTAAAGATGTGGTTACATGGAATCCATAATCCAATAAAAAAGCACTACATTCTTAATAAAACAGACTGCCTTAAAACATGCTGGCTGCCAAAAGTATTAAAAAAAATTAAGTATTGTATATACTGAACCTAAGAGATGTTCTTTCAATTGCTGAGGCATGAATCAATCACAAAAGACTTCATATTTTAGAACCAGAACAAAAAAGTTCTAAGTTGATACATTGATTTGAAATATTCCATTGTTTCATGTGTTCAAAGCCAAGAAGCCAATTAATGCAGTTAAATGAGATTTTGTAATTATAAAGTCATCATGTTTCTTCTGAAGTCATTAAAAACTCATTTAGTACTTCAACACTTAGCCAGCAACTTATTATGGATTGTCAGTATTTAATAGTTTTATTAAAGAACCTGAATCAAAACATCTTTTTTTTCCCAAGCAATACCTTTCACTTCCTCACTTCCCTTCTAAATTTCCTGTTTTACTGTGTGAGTACTTCAAACACTTTTGTCAAGTACAACAGAAGGTACATTTGATGTTTCTGGGCACAGCATATTTTCAAAAAACAATATACCTGCAGCAATTTAGCCAGATCTATGTGGTGTTCGATTACAAAAAAACTCCACCCAATATCTTTCTACTCCCAAATAACCAACTGCTTCCCTCTATGATTACATGGAAGCATATGGGAAAAGATATTAATGAGCTAAATTGAGAAATCAAAAGACCTCAGTAGGCTGAAAATTGAATTATTTGTATTTTTTCCCAAATTTCTGATAGCTAAATATTCTGTCAACTGCAATGTTAGTAACCATCTGTTCTCCACTGAAGACTTGCAAGCAGCCCTTTGAAACAATGTTGGCAGAGCTCCTTAGTCACAGCACGGAGCTCCAGTCCCAATGGCGATGAGTATGTCCAAATGTCTGTTAAGGACTGGACAAGCCCAACGGACATTTTCAGTCATCCAAGCATATGAAGCCAATTTTTCATCACAATGAAAACAAAAATATCAAGGTACTGTTACCTTTAAGGTAGTAAAAAATATGGCAAGATGTATAAATAAGACACAATGATCTGATGTGGCACTTTAAACTCAAACCCCAGGGTAAAGCATTCTGACTACACTCTATGGGGGAAAAGCACATCCTAACTTCAGACAAATAAACTGCCCTGAGACATACTTACTCTGTGGAGGAGGCACACTGTTTTGCTTAATATTGGGACTAGAAACATCTGTCTCTTGCAGCATCTGTGGCACTTGGGAAGCGATCTTGTCAGAATTGCTCTCTGATACAATTACAGATGGCTCAGTAGAAACAGCAAGTGAAGGAGCCTCCTCAGACTATTTGAGAAACAAAAAGAGAAGTTTCCAAAAGTTTAAATAATACAAAAGCAAACACTCTTAAATGGTGTTATTTTGGCAGTATACTTAGCAGCTGCTGAGAAGATGGCATTGAAAAATTAAGCCAATATTAAAATCCTGAAAAATTTTAAATTGAGGTTGTAATACTATGACTGCCATCTAGTGCCAACATTTTTAATTGCATACAAGCAAAGATAAACAACACTAATTCCTAAAATACAGCACATGTAAAGAAAGGGAGACCAATCTATAAGTCACCAAGACCCTAAAAGATTCTAGAATATTCAACAGAGATGTGAAACAGTGACAGATATGCATTTGGTTGCAACGTAAGCAGGCAAGTTAAATAGGACCAAAGAGATAACTCAAATCCAAAACAAATCACATCTCCAGTCATTCCTATAAACTGCTCAAAACACTCTGTATGCTTACAGAATAACAAATATTGGCAACAGCAGTCAGCAAGTATTTCAGTGGAACTTACTGCAGAAATAACTGCCAAGTAAAAGGCACTTGTGGTATTTTTTAATTACCTAGTTGATTTTGAAGATTCCTACTAAGGAGACAAAATGTAACTGTACCCTAGTGTGTAGTACTTATTGTAATTAAAATTACAGCAAAACAAAAAAAACATTTTGACATTCCAATAGGAAAGTCAGAATATAAAAAACATAAGATCCCACACCACGTCACCAAATGACAGAAGGCTTCAAAAAAGAATGTATTAGAACACAGCATCTCACCAAGCAATAAACCCCAAGCTTTAAGATGCTACTAAGCTGTAGTTCTGTCACAACAGCTGAGACCTGGAACTATGAAAACCAAATACTGAAGTTTACATCCCTGGATGCAGATGTACAGATCCTACATCATAGTCACCAGTTTTTACTGCTTCCATCACTATAAAGCAAGCATCTCAAAAATTCAGTCAGAACATTCAAGAGCAAAAAAATATAAATTTATTTTTTAATTATATCATACTAAGCAAGAAATTAAACAGCTTTAGTTGAAAAAAACCAGCATATGAATTTAAAGGATAGGAGTTCTCTGACCTTTCATGAATAGTTTGCTGTGCTCTTACACATCAACTGAAACAAGTTTTTTATTAATATCTATAATTGCAGCATTTCTCTCAATCTACTGAAAAATTAGTCACCTCAAATCTTTTTATAGATCAACCATGCTGATAAAATGAACTCCCAGCCTACAGGAATTCCAAGCTTAGCCAATTCTAATGTTGTCTAATAGTTAGCAATCATCAGTTACATAAATAAATGAACTTAACAAACTGTGATTTCTAAAACAAAAGGAAGACACACAACTTCTAGTGCAAGGTAATCAATTCAGGTTTGGCATCACAGTTTTGTTAGGACAGTCACACTTGACCAGCAGGTAAATCAACTCAATTAAGATTTTAATAGCTCAGCTGCCTCAGGTTGACTAAGAAACATGTTGCAGCTTGAGTGTTACAGCATGAAGTATTACTGCAAATGTAACGCTACAAATACATAGAGCACTATCTGGAAATTTTTCCAAATAGTTCTGTCCAAATTTGGAATTGAGGAAAGTGGGTAGTGATGAAGACATTAAAAAATGGATACTACTCTTTGCTAGATATACTCTCGGCTAATTCAGAAAAGCAGCCTGAAACAACAAATAAAGCCTATTAGATAATATAAATAGTTATGTGCATAATTCTGTGATTCAATAATGAAGTAGTGACTTGTCAAACTGTTACTTCTTTTTCCAAGTATCTCTCTTCATTAAAACTTGTGCCTGCTGATAAAATGCAGAAGGTTTCAATGCAGCCCAATGTATATAGTGTGGGGGAAATACCATCACCAGATACTGTGATGTGAAACACAAGGTTCAACATTCAGCTGTTTCTGATGTTTATGAGGATATACTGAATAACAACTTGTTTGTACTCAGTTTGCGTTTCCCTATATTTCATTCTCATGTTTTGGAGCATTTGCTTAAGACTTAAGTTTCCAAGGTAGGTAGTTTAGTTATCCATTCCACATATCACTCACAGACAGTTTCTAAAACTTTTTACAACAGCCAAGTCAAACAATATTGGAAGGCATCTTTGCACGTGTGAAATTACAATGAAGCCAAATCAGATAGTCAATCTCCTTTATCAAGGAGACTTGATAAAGACTGACAGACCATCTGCACTGTCAGAGACAACAATTCACAAGTTGTCCTTTATCAACTCTAGTTTCAGAGAATATTAGTAATAATTTTGTTTGTCCTTTGCCTCCACACTAAGTTTAATACAGAACATGTCTTGTTTCACAGTTACCACTTACACAGCTATACATAGACACATACATTAACAGACTGAATTTAAGGTTCAAGAGCAACAGAAGCCCTCAAGCCACACAAAAAGGGTGTAGTGTAGGTCTACATGAGATGCTGATGCCATCAAATCACCTAAGACTTTAGGTGTGATTATAAAACAGTAAAGCACTGAGCAAAATCTACTGAAACTGGGCTTGTATTTGGCAGTGCTGACAGCTTGTGAGAAAAACAAAAACCTGCAAATATTTTTCAAATCAATTTAGATTTCTGAAGAACAGAATCTATAGTCTTCCAGGAAGCACTATTGTGCCTTTTTCTAGAAGTCAAAAACCTACCACCTTGACGTCACAATCCAAGTTTTCTGTCTACACATTTTCAACTAAAGCCTCTAAAATAAAACAAAACCACACACTTCCAGGAGTTTGCATATACAGGCAGATGTCTTTTCAAATACAGCTTCAAAAAAAAACCACCACAAAACCAAACAATACACTAGTCAGGATAGAATAGGCAGCTATTGCCAACCTTGATTAAAGGCTGGACTGATATAAACTAAACAGTTGTGCTAAATAACTGTAGAAAAGCTCTACTTTGATAAGCCTTAAGTATGTCTGAATGTGCTTTTCAAGACATTTTCAACCAAAAAAGTATTTCTGTACTTTTTATTTGTTGACTTGCAGTCCTTCTAAGAGATTTCATTCTGATGTTTTAATTTGACTCTTAAGAACTCATTATTTTTATGAAACTAATGCTTAGCAATTAAAAATTAAATCCCAGTATTCTGATATATTCTGGTACCAAACTGCCATGTCACTAGTGTTGTTCACTCTTTATTGAAATTAAAAGCAAAAATCAAAGCCACTAGAAATATTAAATATTCTACACCTTCCAAGAATGAGATGCTTCGTGGGGTAGTAGTATCTAAGAAAGCTGCTGTTTGGAGAAAGATGAAAGAGAATTTGTATTGTCTAGAATATGTTTCAACTGTGAGCTGAAGCAAAGAATTTGTGAATTGGTTCAAATAACACCTTTTCTTACTCAGCATTAAACTCAGTACAGCTAACAAAAATCAATTTTAGATTGCATTTAAGTCAGAAATATATTAAGTTAGTAACACTTCATTCTGTTGCAACATAACAGTAGAATATGCCACTAGTCTTGTGCTCAGATCTCTTAGTTCTTAGGTTTCTAGATGTCCAAGTTTTTAACTTTTGCTTGAATATTCAAACAAGAAAGTAACTTGCCAGTAAAGAAAGTCTCTACTGATTTGGAAGATACTGCTTTACAGAGTAGACATACTTTTTAAAACTCATAGCTGATCTCTCCCTAAAATTCAACTGTTCAATTCCCTTTATATTCATAAACATACAGCCTGAAACAGTATTCCTACTGTGACCTTATCTACACAAATGAATTTGTCAAATGACTTGAGCACTTCCAAATCAGACTGTAACATAAATCAAATTTTGCATCCCTACCTTAGCTGGTTCACTAGTACTTATGGTCTTCAAAGAAAAAGCTCTTTCCTGCTGTGCTTGAACTTTTGAGGTATCCGCCTGAAATTGCTCTCCAGCTTCTCTATCCAGTTCTTCAGCATCCTACAAAAACGGGAGTGGGAAGGGGAAAAAAGAAGAGCCTGTGTTTGCAGTCAAGTTCTGACTCTTCTCCCCTGTCAGAGTTTTGTTGCCATAATCAGCTTCTATAACTCAGAAAATCTATCAAAAAGAATAATTGAAGTAGTGGGCTCATACTAGCCTATGCTAAAACTCAAAATGTATAGAATAACATAATAAAGAAATACCCATAGAATCCAATAAAGCCCAGAAAGTAGGATGCTTCATGTATACTAACAAAAATCCCAATCTTAGAACGAACTGGACTTCACACTCCTGTTAAATTATAAGAATGTGAAATTAAAATGAATTTACTCTACACACTTCGCAAAAGTATCACAATGACACTTGACTGTTCTTGGTTCTGTGCTTTGTTACAAGTTCTAAATGCAAGCTGTATAGTTTTCTATCCTTATCACACTTTAATACTTTAGCAACGCAGTTTATTTTACACCATAATGCTTGTAAAGTAACCCTCAGTACAGAAGTTGGAAATATATCCAAAGTACCCAAGTCTCAACCTTTACTCCTTAAACAATCTGAAGTGGAAAGTTTTCATTTTTAATGTGGAATTAGAGTAGTTACACTCGTTAGTGGCACTAGAAGAATCATGTGGTTGTGAAGAGGTCTCTGAGCTTAAACTGCAAACACTGTTCCTTCACTTATTTCCTTATGAAAATGCAGTCACAGCCTAAGTCTGATTCCTGACAGTAAGGAACACATACTGGCTTACTCCAAGCTCTTCAGCTGGCTTCTACTGCCTTAACAAACGCTGAAGTCAAGAAATGGAGTGTGAACAGTAAAGTACAATCAGTGAGAAAGATGAAGATGTTTAAATGAATGTGTTCCATTTTTAGACGATAAGTACACAAATTTTAAATGAGCTTGAAGTAGGACTGGCAAGTTAAATTACTAAACTGTTATAACAAGGGTAGTTTCTGTGAGCAGCTCAGTCTGCTCCTATCAAGCAAAACTCCCAATTCTACATAAAAATTTAATACAGATAAGTTATTTGTAAAATGATGACTTCATAGACTGATGGACTGAAAGAAGTAACAAAATTGGAATGGTTGGGGAACAATGAGTAGAATAACAAATATGATTATGTTAATATAGAAAGTAGGACTTGACATATATAATTTAAAAGACAGCTCACAAGCAATGGGAAAAAATTCAGAATGCCCTCACTGACCTTAAGATTCATGTAGGACACTCACAAACACCTGTTAACCACAACTTATTAATCTTGACTTATACTTAAGAGTCATAGCAGAGTCCAGAACAAATTTCAATTAAAAAAAGCTGCAGCCCTAGTGCTCCCAGACTGAATTTGCCTCAAAAGAAACAATGGAAATCAACACAAGTTCCAACTCCACACAGACAACTTGAAAATAAAATTTCCTGTAACAGGAATTTAATGTTTTACAACTTAATAAACTGACTATGTGATAAACATAAAAGCTAATCCAAAGCAAGTATGACTGAAGTTTTTGCTTTCCCTCTCTAATTCAATCTAATCTAGTCAGATTCCACTGAACATTGGTCATTCTGTAACTATGAAGAATGTAAACTATGAATGGCTGTCACAATAAACACAAGCAGGATGCATTCTGATCATTAGCTATTAAAAGATTTCTCCCTCTAGGAAAGTACTTGATTCATCTATTCAAACATGATTCAATTGCCATATGAAGTGCAATCTGCCTTTCCTATTTTAACAAATCTGTTTCAATGCAATTCTTCAAAAGCTATTTAAGAAACACAGAAAACTCCAACCGTCCTCAGTCTGAAAATATTCTTTCCCTCATTGAAATCTGACTCACAGAGCAGCTCCACCAACTGAGCTTGAAACATTGGCACTTACCATTTCTCATAAATCAAATTAAAACAGTACTTCAGAAAACCATTATATTCTCACACAATTGTACTTGAAGACAGCTTAAGAGAAAACTTCAATTTCTTTCATTCTCCTAACTAGCTATATTCACCAAAGCAACTGTCTTTCAAAGGACATGAGGAAAAGGCTTCCCATGCAGAGGAAAATTCTACCTGGAGACATCCCTACAGTACAGAATCCAGATTTGACAGAAAATAAGTATTTCAGGATAAATACTTTCCCCATGTACTTTGTGCTTTTCATAAATTCAGCAAAACTACAAATTATCCCACATTCAACTTGTGATTACAACAAATTAAGGATATAAGTAGTAAAATTCTTATTAGTAAAATAAGAATTACTTTAACTCTTGAGAAACAATTGTAGACAATCCAATCCCATAAAGAAATTAATTTCCCAAAAATAATTTTTGTTCAAGATGTGGATAGCCAAAGATAAGGCAATTTTGTGAATTCCTTGCAATTGCCTTTTAAACCATTAAGATTTTACCTGTGCAGCATCTTCACCCTGCTTCTTCTTTTTCTTCTTCTTTTTCTTGGATTTGCCGCTTGTAGAACTCTGAAGAATTGGCTCTGCTTTTTCTCTTTCATTATCTGAAATCTTCATATGGGAACAGAAGGTATTTAGCATTTAAAATGACAATGAAACATACCTTGTATAGACTAAACATAAATCAATAGCAATAAGGAATATACACATCCAAGTGGAAATGAACACAGTGTTATCTATTCAGTTCATTCTAGAAAGACCACATTCTTACATGCTATCTAGTAACATAGGTAGAGGAGTTGGTAATGGAAAAGGCAGCAGACCACCAGGCAATAGTGGCATGGAAATGCTGTTTTTCATGCTGAGAATTAAATATTGTCAAGAAATATTTATAAAAACAGATCTAAACCCTCCCAGTCTATACTGATAATGTAGTCCTTATAATTATGGCAAAACAGAAAGGTTTAAGATGGAGCTAATTGATTTTTCTCTTCTCAGTAACATTCAGTGTTTTCCTTCTCTGTGTACAGCGCAAACACAGTCGTGCTACTCTTATCAGTGTAACTGTGATGAGAGATTAGCATTACCCTTTTAGTCACTTTAAGAAATGGCAGTGGTAAGGCCAAAGTCCTGGAGCTAAGGAGAAAATACCACCTTTTACCTTCTGAGTATCAGATCTCTCTTCACGGTGAGGAACAGAAGCAACTTTTTCTTCATCTACCCAGTTTCCCCACTCTTCTGCTGGTGCATTCCAATCAGAGCTTGGATCAGCTGAAGAAAGGCCATCTACAAAGATTAAAAGGTTTTTTGAGGAATATTGCCTTACTCTACAGGTGCTCATTTCCAGTTTAAAAACCTGCACATATATCCACTTTTTGATATCAAGATATAAATAGTAATTCCCTGTGTTTCTGAAAAACTGGTAAAGATTTATTGAGAAGTGGAGGACTTTTTAAAGTAATGAGTATGACAGTGATTTTACAGAGCCTAATCACAGCAGCAGCTAGCTAGATGCAGTTGCTTCAAGACATTTTTCTAAACTATTTGAAGAGCAACAAATTTAAGAATTGTTATCTATCTTAAGCTGTTCTCTGCATTTTCTTTCTAGCTAGTGAAAAAATTAGGATGAACTGTAACACTGATCAATCTTGCCTTAGTAAGATTCCTTTACAAGTGATAGATCTGAAACTGTAAATCTTACTGATTCAAGTCATCTTATAACTTTGCCATTTTTAATAGCTTTTTCCTAAGACTCTTAAGTTCATATCCTATTTTGTTATTATTAATTTATAATGGAATGATAGGTTTAAAGGGTCAGTTGCATAAAAGCTAAAAATATCAAAAGGGAAGAACTAAGCCTTAGACTGTCTGTTTAGTAGAAAGCTGCAGCAAGCCAGTTTTAAAACAGAACACGTTGTAAAAGACTGCATTTTCATTTCACATTTATATCAACATCACAAATATTTCTTCCCCCTCAGTCTATACCAAATTGAAGAACAGGCAAATTTGGTCTGCCAACTATGGTGGCATTCGATTTAAACAACTGAAAATAAAGTCAAAACAAAAAGCAGTAATAAATCCAATTAAATTTATTGGCAAACATTATAAAGCCAAAAATACATTAAGAGATCTTAAGATTAATTAGAACATTTAGAATAGTTAGAAACTTTCCTAATAAAATATTATCTTAATGACACCTACTTGCCATGCTAAAATTTACTAATTTGAAAAATACTACTCAACACTTTTTAGTTTACCTACCGCCCTCTCAGTAGTTGCTTAAGAAAAAATATCCATTCTTAGTAATAATAAAAACTAGTAGTATTTGTACATACAGTGAATTTTCTTATCCTGATAAAGCAGCAGGGGGTATCTGTGTATCACTTTGGCCTAAACTTGCATTTGCCCACTTCTGTTAGTGTACTCTTAGTTGACAACTATGATAAAATTTTATTAACAGAAGCTTGAACCATAAACATTCTATGCTCAGATATGTAAATCAATTATGCTTTTGTTAAAACATAAAACTGATTACTTTCAAAGGATTGACTAAAATGTGCTTTCCTTATCCTTAAACTAGGTAAAGCACAAAAGGTTAAGTTTCAAAATTATCTGGTAACAGAGCAATCATTGCCAAGAGTGGTGGAGTCAAGGACTGCATCAATCTATTCCACTTTTCCAGTTGTTTAACTGCAATAAGTTGTTCTTAGAGTCAAGGTAACATGCAAGGCTGCTTCTGTCAGCCTCTGGAACAATTCTTCAAGTCAACACCTAATGAGATGCACTTTGCTTTTTCATACATAGGGAGGAGAAAGCGGGGAGTAAACACCAACTATTCTACAACTCCCAAGTAATTACAGTTATTTCTATCCTGTATATGCTTCCTATTACGTAAGAACTTCCTAGTGTTTGCCAAACAAGAAAGCAAATTAGATTAAATACAAGAGTCTGATGTTGCCTTAATTTTCCAGCAAGGTACAAACACGTAAAAACAAACTGACTCAAATGCTATCTACTAAATACATATTTTGCAGACTTGCGGTAGGTTTTTCTCATCACTTGCAGCAAGAGTCTTTCATTACAAAGATTCTTCTACCTTAAAATGCATGAGCTCTCTCACTTCTGAGTTTGAATATCCAAGTATTTTTCTTAAAAATTAACCATTTTCTATCTGAATTTATTAAAATACTTCTTTTTAATTCCTTCAAACTGTCTATTAGCTTACAGAACTCAAGTATTACAGGTTTTTCCTCAGATGCCCACCACTGTCTAATATGAGTAGCTAATATAAATAACTACACTTTAACAGTAATTAACATTTTTTAATGAACATTTTAGAGGAACATACTTAGCCCAGACCATTCGTCATCAACAGGGGGTTGAGCATGACTTAAATCCCACTGAAAATCAGAAGTACCAGCCTGAGAAACTGATTCACTGTTGGAACCTGAAAGGGAATAAATAAAATTGTACTTGTAAGTTAGCAGCTTCCTGAAGTTTTCTTGGGGAAGGAAGTCCAATCAAAGTAGGAAAGGAAGACAAAAGGCTCAAAGAAAAATGTCACATTTTAAGTGTGACTGCAGAAGACAGGAGAACTAGTAGGGTCTTGTGCATAAGGTATATTCAGAAAACAAGGAAGCTGAAGAAGGAAGACAAAATAAAGTCATGAGAAGAACTCAAAAAGAGATTAGAAGGGTGAGTAAAAGCAGTCTCCTCAAACTGAAAAACACAAAAAAATTTCATGGGTAATAAAACTGTTACTCTTACAGGGAAAAGCTTAAAAGAAAATATCACTAGAAAGAAACCCCATTAATTACATTGCAAATCAAACAAATTATACATTACTAAGCATCCATTTCTCATTTAAAGCAAAGGTTTCAAGAACATAAAAGCAGTAGGACAAACAACTGTAAGGCCAATACCAGTCATGACAACAGAAGGTGTCACACATCTAACATAACTGTTTTCAGAAAAAGCAAACAAAAACCAAAACAATTTCATAAAAAAGTAAAACAAACAAAAACTAATTGTAAGAATTAAATAAATTAATATTTTACTGTATGATGAAACTTCTGAAATTCAATTTGAATAGAACATGGGTCTCTATTCTACATACACCTTTGCAAAAGATACCTCAGGTGACAGAAATACGGACATGTTCCAATTTCTTTTGTGGTCAATTTGCATTACAACATTGTTGGCTAAGGTGCATCAAAAGAAAACTATTTCTCTTGAAGCTGAAATGGTGGTATTGCAGCTGAATCTTAGCTCAGTGTGCCATCCTACTTTATTTAATAAACTGTTTTAAGTTTTAACTTAGAGACTGAACCTGGTTCCAGGTGTCTGCTTGGGATTTTTTTTTAAATTAAAACTCTCTGTACAATTAAGATGCTGGACATTGAGCCTAAGTTCAACAGTTAAAAGCCTGTACACTGCAATACAAGCAAATGTAGCCTAAGTGCATAAGCACTTGGCCAGCTACTTCTGAAAAGGAAACTGCCATGCCAAGCTCATGGTGAAAGCAAGCAAGAGCAAATAACCTGACATATGATCCCTTTATTGCATAATAAATCATTGTAGGACTAATGTTAGTTGTTTAACACACAAGATTTATTATGAAGACATGTTTGTACTCTATAGCACACAGCCCTTCAAAAAAGAAAACCCCAGAACTTCAGCATTTCCATTGATCATACAGAAAAAGACTCAAAACTTCAAATCCTGCCTATGGAACATATTTTCAAAGTAATGCTTTAGTCGGGGAAAAACTCAATCGTCAAAAACAAACTCCTTCACAGGATTGGGGTAAATGGGCTTTCCTAGAAAGAAGTCTTCAGATCTCTAACTTTAGATATTGCAATGTTGAGAAACCTCTTATGCCTGTTATTTAGACTTAACACACAACCAAGGCAGCTAAATAAGAAATCACAGAATCATAAAATGATTTGGGTTAGAACATACAAAGATCACCTCATTCCCCTCTAGTTCCAACCTTCTTACTAATATTCTGTGATTGATCTAGCTTTTGATTATCAATTTAATACAGTTCTTTTACTGCATAATTTCAGTATAAGAAAACATCTTTTCAAGTATCTTCCACATCTTTGCAGTACTATTTTCAAAAGAAAAAAGAGGAAATGCACATTAGTATCACTTGGCAAATTCTATTTCACTTGGTGGAGTGGAAGAGAGTGGAAAAATCTTTTGAAAGGCACACATACCAGAAACTCCAGGAGTTAATCCAAATGAGGAGAAAGAAGTAGAATTCTGTTCAGAGGTATTAATCCTTGCATCCACATTCCAAGCAGCTGTGGGGAAGGGGAGAAAAAAAAAAGACCATCACTGCTGGCAATGTTGAAAATATAGCTATTTAATTAAGAATTGGATCAGAAAAACACTGGCTAGTCCAGCCATGATGACATTTCACATAACTGAGGACATTAATTACTGCTGATAGAGCTGTGACTTTATGAACACACAGCCAAAAACAATTTTCAAGCTTTCCAAAGCCGTCTTCCCTTTATACCTTTTTCTATATATAAGCTTCTCACAAAAGAGAGGTCAATTGTTTTTTGAGCCCCAGACTACTATTCCTCCCATTACTGCAATCACTAAGTTTTAAAAAGTGCACATAGATGGAACACAGCTACAGAACACAGAGTATATTATTTATATATATATATATATGTTAAAGAAAGGAATAAAATTCAGAACAATTTTTGATGAATAGGAGATACTGCTTAAAAATGAAGACATACTAGAGTGTTACATATGTCAGGCAGAAAATAAGCAGAAATAGCCAGTAAAAACTACTAGTGGCTTTTGGGGGAGAAGGGCCTAAAAACCAGACAGGTATTCCAGATGTTGTCCAAAAAGTAGACAGACACTAACCCCCAATTTACTGACTCCTGTGTTAATGCATCCCAGCATACTGTTTGTGTCCTTTGCTACTAGGATCTACAGCTGGCTCACATCCACCTTGGTGCCCACCAAGACCCCTTATCCACAAAGCTTCAATCCAGACAGTCAATATCCAACCAGATTCAGCACTTGACATTTGTTCTCACTGAACTTCCTTGGGTTCCTGTTGGCCCATTACTCCCATCACGTTCAGGGTTCCCTTCCTTCTGGAAGGGATCCTTGACCTGGACTGTTTCAACTGATTCCTGCCCCCACATTTAAGTTTGATATAATCTGGAAACTGGATGTGAATGATATGGTTGCTTCCTCCAGGTTATTTATAAAGATGATAAACAGGACAGTTCTAAGTACAGCCCTGCGACATCCCCCTTGTCCAGCCTCCAGGGAGAGTAGGACTTACTGACCACTACCTTGGGCCTGATCAGTTTTATATCTGTTCTAGTTTGGATGCAACAACACTGTGAGAGACAGTGTTGAAAGCATTAGTCATGTCATTATGAAAGCCTTTCACAGCTCTCCTTCACCCACAAAATTACTATTTTACCAGAAGCAAATCAGCTTGGTAGATATGATGTATCCTCAGTAACAAAACCAACAAAAAGCTGGTTGGTCACTACAAACTGCCTTATTAGAATACACAGAAGAACACATCTAGCCAGAACATGAAGAAAGCCCTTCACTTCTACTTGGCAATGGTAAAGCTTCCAAGGGTATATCAGATCTAGCCTCAGGAACTTTATTTCAAAATATGCCAGAGAAATAAAAGAAGGTCTAGACTTCTGCAGATTATGGCTGGGGTAGGGCTGTGTTTTGGATTTGTGTGGAAAACAGGGTTGGTAATACAGGGATGTTGTTGAGCAGTGCTCACACAGAGTCAAGGCATTTTCCACTTCTTGTATTGCTGGCAGCGAGGCAGCTGGAACTTGTCTTCCCAACAAGAAGCTGGAAGAGACACAGCCCAGACAAGTGACCCCAACTGGCCAAAGGAATATTCCCTACCATGTGGCATCATCATGCTCAGTATAGAAACGGGAGAAGAAGGAGCAAAGGAAGGACATTTGGAGTTTTGGTGTTTGTCTTCACAAGTCATTGTTACATATGATGAAGTGCTGCTCTCCTGGAGACGGATGAACACCCACCAGGCCATGTGAAGTAGAGAATTATTTTCTTGCTTTGTTTGCATGAACAGGTTTTGCTTTTCCTGTTAAACTGTCCTTATGTCAACCCTGGAGTTTTCCAGCTTTTCTCCTCCTGATGTCTCCCCTGCTGGTGAGACACTGAGCGAGCAACTGGATGGGGCTTGCTTGCTGGCTGGGGTTAAGACTCCACAAGTCTGAAGTAACACTGCTGACTACAAAGCAACACTGCTTTCCAGAAGCGATGATGATACTGAGACTGAACAGTGGGAAGGGCCACGTTACATCATTTACTAATAACTTGATGACTGTCACCCAGAAAGAAATCAAGAAATCTCCATTATTACTATGGACAGCACAAAAAAAAAGGCAGAAAACTGTACTGAGCACTAAAAAAACCCAGTTTCTAATGAGAAAAACAGTGTAACACTAAGTGTCACAAGAGTTAAACAATGTTTATGCCTGAAGCCTAAAAAAATACCTGCCAAAATCAGACACAATTGATTTCATCATGTTGGATCAACAGAATAGACTTACAACCTGGGTTTCAAGAACATTATTTAGAAGAAATAATCCTTCAAAATGGCTTAGTAATCATCTCCAGAACTTTATGAAAGTGATATACAACACTGTGTTCCTTCACAGAAATAATTTTATGTCAGATAAACTCAAAAAATCCCAGTTTAACTGTACACAGAAACATAGATGCTAAGCCATCAGCACTTGCAGTAAACAGAAATTGTTCTGTTAACATTTCACTAGACCACAAGAAGATTTTTTAATATATAAACAAAAATATTTCAGACACTACTAAAAAAATACATTTATGTAAAATTGCTTACATGAAGGAAGTTCTTGCAAATAGGCTTACCAATAGGAGTGAACAAAGAACGCTCTTTCCAGGGCCTGCCTACCAGGCTTACTCCCCAGTCCTTTCCATTTCCATTAGCATCTCCAGTGTCTTGGCCCCACGCCAATGTCTCAGTCTTCCTCTTCCCAGCTGCAGTTGAAGGAACAGATGTCCATTTCTCCTCCCCTACACCAATCTGTGAGGAGATTTTTACAGGCTTCTCATTCCAGCTTCCTCCATTTACTGTATGGCTTTCACTCAATCCCGGAGAAACTTAAATACAACAATAACAAAAGGATTATTTAAAATAACAACTGGATGAAGAATTAAAATATCACTTATATGCACATTCACTTAATAAAAAACCCCCAAATGAACGGCAGCTTTGCTATACCAGTGTGATACAGACAGGGCTGCTGCTCTGTCTCAGCTGATTTTCCAGTTCAGATGATATGCACCATCTGTCTACTAACTTGAGGAGGGAGGAAAAAACAGCACCAACTGCACTCTCTTTCCTCCTCCCTTTCTTTACAGGGCTTGAACCCAGTGTTGGTGAACTGGCATCTCTAGATTAGAAAAAGGGTGGGGAGGGTACTTTAAACACTGTCAGCTAATTTCTCTTAGATAGTATGGGGACGACTTGTGGAAAAACCCACACACTAAATGGAGAGTATTTCCTGTTTCATAACTGCGTGCAGCAGTTCTCCAAGCAGGATGTAGACAAAATTACCAAGTATTAGAAAATACTTCCCAAATGCTACACAGGATTTACAAAGAGCATAGATATACTGACCACAGAGTCCCTCACAGTGAGAGACAGAAATCATAGTAACACTCAATTTGTAAGTAACATTTTATGTTTCACTAAGGTAAAAGACCACAACACTGCAAGAATCTTCATTACATGTTGCTCTCATGAGAAATTACTAGCCACTGCAAGTTTAATGTATTCTTTGAGAAGGCAGCAGTAAACTGGGACAAAGATCATAATAGAAGTTTTTAAAATTTATGTCCCTGTTAAATATAAGGGCTAGTGCATCCAGCCTGCCTTACTATATATCACAAACCTTTCTCTTTTTATATAAATCCCCTTTCTCTTTTTATATATGCAGTGGAAAAAACAGAAAAACTGTTCTTCCTCAAGCAATTAAGAAATATTTGCATATTACAAGTGTAACACTTAAACAGTGAGCCAAACCCTTATGCACAAGTCAGTATCACATGCCAACAAAAAATACAGACCAAACATTTTATCTGTCAAATGAACTTGTAACTCAAGTAGCATCAATGCCCAATTCAAGCTGGCCTCACTGACATAGAATGAATTAGGTGAGATATGCCTAGATTTTCTCAGACAAATCAATTCCAAACACAGACATCTGTAAGGTCACCATTGCTGTACAAAAAACACTGCCCTTTGTCTACAGCACTAGCATTGCTCCTGTCAGTCAATGTCCTCCTAGCATAATATGAAGTCTAAGGGAAAGGCAACAAAAGAATACTGAAGAGACAGAAACCAAACTGCAGTTGCTAGAAAAATCTTTTTGTGACTTTGCAAAAAGGCAGCTGAAGTCCTGAAGAAGGAGCTTGATTATTCTGTTTTACTCTTTTTTTTTCTCTTTATTATAGTTCTCTCTTGTCAAAAATTTCAAATTCTAAATGATCAGCCAGTTCTCACTGAATCACAGAAAACTGAAGATTGAAAAGGATCTCTCAAAGTCACCTAGTCCCACCTTTTGTTCAATGCACAGCTAACTTCAAAATTAAACTACATTATTAAAGTTTTGGGAACCATAAAAGCTGATAGTTCAAAGCATCTCTGGACAATCTCATGAAAAGCCTTTTTTCCTCATGACCTTCCCCTTACTGAAACTTGGTTATTTTCTCCTGTCCTCCCATTAGGCATCTCTGAAGAATACAGCACCCTCCTTCTGTGCCATGGTGTGGGAAGTTTGTGTGTGAAGTAAAAGCTCTCAAAAACAAGCAGAAAGGGATTCACTTTCTGGATCTGTGTGCTGTTACTAACTCATTTTTTTGACTTGCTTATTTATACTAGTTATTTTTGATTAAAGCAACACAGCTAATGTTGGCTATATGAAAGTAACAACCATCTTGATTTCATTATGTCAAACTAATTCACTTCAAGTATTATTATAGCAGTATTTGTTATTAGAAAACTGTTAAGATTTACTAGTCAAATATTTTAAGTTTTTTGTATGACATATGTCAAGTATGTTCTCTTTATAAACATGTATTTATAAGTAAGAAGTTTCAAAATGAATGTATTTATGCATCTCAAAGGAGAATGTAAAGACCTGCGTAACTTGTATATTCAACCTGAAACAAGTGTAAGCAGTAATCAGGACTTGTGAGCTCTCTGCATTTAGCAATACCAGGGTTTCTTTGAGAAAATAACACAAATAAGAAGTAATGAATTAACACAAATAAATGAGTAAGTCTGAAAAGCTAGCATAAAGAATTTTTCAGCAGAGCTTAAAAATAAATGTTTCTGTTCTGTACATAAAGATTTTTATAATTGTAATCTACCTGAAAATTCAAAATACTGAATTGTATTTCTACATGTAACAGGGACTGTTTTCATTTTCTTAAGAAATAACTGAACTTAGAAGTATAATATTTGCATAGCCAAAAGAGCCAGATGTACAGTAAAGTTCCAGGTCAGTAACTCAAAATCCTGCACAGACAGTTGCTGTTTTCACTTCTGTAAAATACTTCTCTAGTTACTTAGGATGATTAATAATAAAAACTTTTTACCTTGTGGAATTGATGACTCCCCCTTTGCAGGTTTAGAACTGTTAATCTGTGCATTCAAAAGTGAATCACCTGATTAAGAGGAAACAAAGCTAGATTAAGCTTTTTTAAAAAACAACACCTGTAAAAATCTTGTAACAATCCATTACTAATATTAAAAAAAATATTAGTACCTTACAGTAAAGTAAGATACTTTCAGAAAACTGAAGGATAAAATTAAAATGCTCTATTTTATATGATTTGTGTTTATGCTGCAGACAGAATGCTCTCAAAGTGACTTGGGACCCACATACCAAATAACTGCAGATTTCAAAGAACTTAAACTACTTTCCCAATGAACAAAGAGCATAAATCTAAAACACAGGTTGTTATTTACAAGCAAAGAGTGGCTCAAAGTATTTCAGACCTGTAACTATTTCTAGCATCTAACTCACCATAAAAACACTAGATACAGCTAAATTCTTTTTGGATTAGTCTTGTACAAGGTGATACACAAGATACAAAAAAAATATGACACATAAAGGATTCTCACTGGAGAGGTTACAGTAGCTATGGATAGCAACAGTGAATAAAGACAGTTGGAGCTACCATTTCTTGAAACTTTGTGTAAACTGGGGGAAAAAAGAGACAACAGGAAACGACTGATCTAGTCCTCAGGGCAACAATGATGCACTCAGTCAAGGTGCAAATGAGTGTCAATGAAAGAGGAGGGTGAGGCACACCAATTTCAACGAATTCTTTCAAGGTACCAGACAGCTGTTCAGCTCAGTCTTTTTGTCACTTTGCTAGAACATCAATTTACCTTTTAATTAGGCACGTATTTCTCAGTTTTACCCAAACAAGAATTCCTGTGCCCACACATGCTTTAATCCAGCTCATGCAATCTTTTCTTTCTGTAATAGCAGCAGCAGTATCGATTGAATCCTCAGCTACAGTAATTGACTAGTAAACCTCAGCCACACGTGCCTTACCATTATGAACAGCTTTAGTAAAGGATGCTACTAAATCTATGTTGGAAAAAAATACCTACGTGTTAAGCAGTGAATGATATTTTAAGAGAACTTCAGAGGCATAACCTTCCCACAAGGAAGCACTCAAAAAGTTAAGGAGCTGGGAGTTGGTGCTGCCTGCAGCAGTGCTGAGGATGCCTTTGAAGTTTCTGAAAACAAAGGGCAGAGTCACAGAGCACAAGTGAAGGAACAGGGACAGGCCTACGCAGCTGGGCAGCAACCAACAGCGCACCAGTGTGGATGGAGGCCAGTGCCTTAGCCACTTGCTCTAAAACACTCTTGGGTTTCCCCAAAAATATGGCTAGAAAAGGGGGAGTTTTGCACAATGAGACAGTACTTTTACACAGCTTGAAATAATTTCCTCAAGAGTTTCACCTCCAAATATACCTAACATACATCCAAAACAGAATCACTATATAAGCATTCAAGTAAAGTTATCTTTCTAGTACACATTCACAGACCTATCAAACATCATACCTTTATTTTTTCTGAGACCAACTGGAAGTGATGGTGTAGGCATCAGCTGTTCAATGGATACAGTAACCGTGTTTTCTACACCCTGGAGATTTGATTCTCCTGAGCCACTGTCGGTCAGCACCTTGTCTCGTTTACGCTGCTGACGCTTCTCTCTGTTACTGATTTTTGTTTCCCAGGCTCCTAAAATATCACCCAAACAAAAACATCACTAAGCCAGAGAGCAAGAAAAGATTTTTAGCTTGTATCATATCAAATAGAAGTCTGAGGGCATTTTAACCAGTCAGCTTCAACCTTAGATTGAAAACACAAATGGCCAAAGGTAAGTTTTCCTGTGATAATACTTGGCTTCACAGAGCAACACATGAATAGCATGAACACCTTACTATCCATAGTTTCTCAGTTTTTATAAGATTACTTTAAAAAAATCAGTTGAAGTTACTAAATACTGTCGTTTGAAAGATCATATTTACATATTATAATACGTGACTATGGAGTTATGAGTTTCTTGTGTTTCTTTATGAACCAAACATAAGTAAATCTTAAACAGCAATTAAGCCATAATGTTTGCACTTTGTGTTTTGTTTGTGTTCAGTACCTTCATCAACTTCCTTTCCATCCAGACGAGACGTATCCTGAACTGTTTTGGAATCTCCCTTTGATTTCTTTTTTTTCTTTGACTAGAATAAAAAGAAAACATTTTCTTAATGATTACTTACTGATCACTTGGTATAGTGATTCAGAACTCCCTCTCCTCCTAAAATACAGGAATAAATTTAAAACAGATTCTCCAGAACAACTCTCTGTGAAAGACTTATACAGCACAGAATGGGCAGGTGTGGGGAACATTACTTATGCTGGAGAGTACAAAGCCAGGCAGAAGCAGCTATGCTGGCAGCATCACAGTCACAGAGGAGTAATGAGCTGTTTAGCAGGCAGATGCCACTCTGTCAAAATTTGTTTTGTGCAGAAGTATGAAGTTACACATGAAGAAACAAACAATGCCAGCAACTCCTTTAGAAGAAAAAGTAAAAAAAAAACAGCTTGGAAATTACTTCAAAACACAAACTGTGATTAGAGCCCATACATTCCAAACTCTTTTTTCCTCAAGGTTTCATCAGTTATGGCTTCTTGGATGTAAGAGCTAAGCTAAACAAATAGGAACAGACATGACTGCTTCTGCAAATAGCTTCAGTGCAACAGGTAGCAATATAAAGTGTTGAAGATATAGTATTGAGGAAAAAAACCAAGATATTGGGAGAACATATATTGCAGAAAGCCTTGGAGCAAATTGACTTGACTACCTTCTCAGAAAGAAAACACAGTACTGAAAAGCTTTTCAACCTGGTGAAGAAAGGTATAAGAACTACCAGATAAACACGAATGAAAAACAACAAGACTTTAAAAGGAAATATGGTTTTCCCCTCAAATGCTACAAGGGGAACTATTCACTTATTCACTGTCTCTGAAATATTTCAAGAATGCTGGACATCTTTCTGGAACACATCTGCCAGAGTCAGACTAGTAATTGCCAGCTGTATACCTGAGCTCCCACAATTTGGTTTTCTAGTCTTCATGGTCCAAGAAGTGTCTAACAATCTCTCTAGAATTCAGAATTGGCAACACCTAAATGATTACTACATCTGCTGCAGATATGCTATAGGCCCCACAATGGCATGCAGTTCATATGCCTTAGAGTTACCACGTCCCCAGGGTAACGTGTAGCTTCAATACAGGTGCTGAGAGCAGTATAGCTTGTTAGTGCAGCAGAGATGATAAAAAACTCACTGCTTATATGCAATGCTGCATCACCACACCTATAACATTTAGGGAACTGATTTGAACAGTTAGCTCATGGTTTAATGTACATGAGGACCCAAACTACAGATGCACCCAAGCTGAATTTTATCTGCTCAGCAGACTACCTTTGCCCACATAACAGCTAACTAACTTCTGAAAAGCCTCCAAAAGAGCAGGGCAGGTTTCAAAAGCAACCTGAGAAGAATCAGTTCTAAAAATATGAACAAGTCAAATTATTTGCTAGGGCAACTTTTAATGAAAAAATTTAAAAGGCAAGTGAGAATTGGCATTAAAATTAGTTATAAATTGCCTCTTGAACAGAGAAAGATTACAAACAGACTAAGTTTGTACCTTTGTCTCCCATTTGCAGCTACACTGAGACTGGAACTTGAGACTCTAAAGTTTCTATCCACAAAGCCATAACTACCCAACTGTCCTTTGGCACTAAGAGAACACCTGAAACTACTTCAGAAGGCTCCCAGACAACAGCTCAAGATGACTACTCTTCCAAATTGTGACTTTAGTTTCCTAAAATAACTAGCTCCTATGGTAGGATTGCCATCAAATTTTATACTTTTCAGGAAAACATTAACAGCTGAAAAAGAAGTTTGTGATTAACAAACACTGTTTTTAAAAAGATGAAGAACGCAAATCTTGAAAACATGTTTACTTTCCTAAACCGTGTTACCCTGTTCTGAAAAACCAGAACCATCCTTTTTTATCCAATCAAGACATCACCTGCTAAACTTTGTATTGTAGCAGTTGCTATCTCAGTACCAAACTGATGGAAAGAAACAGCAAGAGATGCTAAAGCCAGAGCAAGCCAGCCAGTCATTCTGCAGAAGTCTATGCATTCAGAGTGTCATCTTCTGCACAAAGATGCCAGTGTTGGCTCTGCCAACAGCCAAAGAGCACATGAAGAATACTGCAGGCCTGCCAAATTTTTTAAAGTTTTTAGGATGCATTGTGCCCCATGCAAGAACAACAGAAAAAAATAAACCTTTCTTCTTGATCCCTAGCCGAGTAATCATTTCTAGTATTCAAGACAAAGCAGTTATGTGCTTGTAAACAGAATGGATGCTGACGTTTTAACTTCCCACAATTTCATCCACAGAGTAATTTCTTAGGGAACAGTCCCTTACACTAAACACTAAAAAAAGCCCTGTACTGTGGCAAGTCACTAATTGCAGAATAATAAACCCTCTGAACAGCCAGAATCCAAACATTACCCAAAGCTTCCCCTACCACAAAGCAGAAAAACACACATGAAATTCACAACCCTGAAGCAGCCAAGAAATACAGAAACACAAAGGATATGTGATTTTCACTGAACACGTATACTGAAGCACAAAAAAATAACCATGCCCTTCAGACCATATGTTGTATGCATTCCTATATGTAACACACATGCACATACAACTTCAATCACAGCCATTGTCTTACACCATCCATCCCAAAGATGGTACACAAAGACACACAGGATCTCCTACAACCTCAGCAGGTTTGTAATGTTATAAATGTTATAGATGCCCTGAGAAGCCTTACCAAATAATCAGAAGCCTTTATAGTTACCTGTAGTTCAAAGGAAGTTCTTAAGCACGCTTTTAATTGAAGGGTAACAATTTATTCCTGACCCAATCATTCTCTGCCCAGGATCCCCCAAAGTGATATGAAACCATAATTTGAATAATAATCCACATTCATGTAGTGGTACTCATTTCCTGGAGCTGCAGTTTCAGCTTCACATTTTAAAATTCAGGTCACTATGTCGCAATTTTAACATGCAGTTGAGTTTAGCATCTAAACACCTACTCTACTTGAAAACCTGCAAATAGAGATGTTCATTCAGGTTTAAATTGTGGTATGTTCTGGGGGAAAAAAAACCCAGCAAAGTCAATCTGACATGCAAAACATGGAGAAGAGGAAGAGCCACACAGCATGGAAGTTTAAGGCAAACCTATTTCACAGAGAAGTCACTCAATTTGCAAATTGCAAAAACATTTAAAGTCCTACAGCAAACTAAAAGGATACAGTCTTTTAGCCAAAATACTAACCACAAAAGAAGTTATTGGAGGGTAAACAAGTGTATTTATTAAAGCTTGGATTGGGAGGGACCTTAAAGGTCATCTAGTTCCAGCCCCAGCCATGGGCAGGGACATCTTTCACTAGACCAGGTTGCTCAAAGCCCCGTCCAGCCTGGCCTTGAACACTTCCAGGGATGGAGCATGCACAACCTCCCTGGGCAACTTGTTCCAGTCTATCACCACCCTCACAGCAAAGTGTTTCTGACTGTTTATACACAACCTTTTATTTTTCCTCAGTATAGTTACAACAAAAGCATTTTATTGAAGAAAATAAGTCAGAAAATAATGACAGTGGGAATACTTCATGCACAGTGTTAGCAAAAGAACCAAGCAAAAAAAATTATCAAAGGCCCAAGCATATCCATGTTGCCCATAAATAACAGCATATATAATAAAAAAAGAAGATGAGTCCTCACAGTTAAAAAAAATAACACTGCCAGTAGTAAGGCTACCTTTTAGATTAGACATTGCAGATGGATGTTTTAAAATATATTTTAATGTAGCTGTTTAACTTGCATAACAAAAAAGCCCACACCAGACTTCAAAGCTCACATTTATCATCAAAAATCAAGAACTCTCATCACTAATGGATACATCTGGCAAAAGCAGGCACATGGTCTAAATCCTTTGAATAGTAGTCCCCCAACTGGTAGACCATTTACAAGGCATTTAACAATACTATCATTATGCTGCATCCTCATGAAGCCATCAAGATGAAACAAACTATTTCTGCAGGCTTAACACTGTCACATGATGAACAGAGATATCAGTGTTTAGTGGGGGGCTGGGAGTGGGGTTTCCTTGACAAACATTGTGTGATAAGGAATGTCTCAGAAGTTAAGAAAATACTACTTTAGCTCTTTTCAACTCCAAATTAGATTAGTACTCTTCACAGTAAGAAGTCTGCCTCTTCATTCATATATGTTACAGGATTTCAAACCAAAATCAGTTACTAGATATTGAAATATAATAAATCAAACTTCAATATTTTTGCTGTGTATCCATAACTAACCTTTTCGTTCTTCTTTTCTGTGTCCACAGGCTGCTTTATATTGTCTTTATGGACAGTTTGTAGTACTTCATCTTCAGACACATCAAGGAAAGACCTTCCATTAGGCTGTGTAAACAATGAGCATAAATAATAAAAAAATTAGAGACAGCAGATGACACAAAGCTCAAACTACACTATTACTGAAATGCAATTGTTGATGGAAAAATGCTTGTAAGATTATTGAATAGAGCAGACCAAATTGTGGATTGTTGTTCAAAGGATCTACTGCAATTCTGTATTTACTAAACACAGAAATGAAAAAGGAAAGAGAATATAATAAATTATAATTATGATTTTTAAAATATTATTATTATAATTTCATCTCACTCCTATTCAATCCAGGAATTTCATCGCAAAAGGTAAATTTCAGAAATTTACCAGGTTTTGAAATTACCTGTAGCTGTTCTGAAAACTGATCCAGAACAGCTTTGTAGCAGTTCAGCAAAAGGACTAATTTTTAAAAGTAATTTATACATTCAAAACATCTGCAATTTCTCTCTATGCATATCCCTCCCAGCTCATGTCCTTCACAAGTTAAACTTCATAGTAGAAAGAAATTAGAAATCAAACATGAAGCATGACTAAGCATGGTAGCCCATTGTTCTTTTCAGACAGACTTGATTACAGGTGTTACCTTAGTCTACCATTTCCCCCTCACACAATTAAGGAAAGAAAATTAGCATGTATTATTCAACATATAAAATTAAAACTCTGGACACTCATTAAATGAGTCTTTACATTACTTTTGACAGCAAAAGCATACACCTTAGCCTACATATTCCCCTTACAGAAATGTAGTAATTTAAAAATAATTTACTTCTAACAAAAGGCTGTGACTGAAGTTACTCTGTTTAACTGCAAAAATGATGAAAATATTATACCACAGTCAGCCATTAATTTCACTGCATGGAAAACAATTGTTAAGAATAGTAATTGGAAGAGTCCACACAAATGTCACTGGTTCACGTTCAGAATGACTCAGATAAATGAATGACTGAAAACTAAATAAGCATAAATAGCTACTTCAAAGCTGCTTTAATTCCTGCAATTCTCTCAAAATAAATTTCAAGCTCTATTACCTTTAGTTATTTTTTTTGCTGTTAAAAACCCAAAAGCTATTATAACTCTGCATCACACAAACCTAATTGCTTTCAAGTAAAACAAAAGCCATATCACAACTTAGTGTGGCCTATTCCTTCAAATATTCGATCTGATCCTCAATTTAACTGTTAGAGGCATTTAAGTCTTGCCACATTGGACTGTGCCTACAAATCACCCCTGGCATGATTCACTAGTGCATAACATAGTATTGCTTACTGTAGTTAGCGAGCATGCCAACTTCTTCAAAGTAACTATAAATAGAAATTGAAAGATCAGGTCACCTAACCCCTCTTCTCCTTCAACAACCAGCTTTAAACTAGACTTCTTGCATCTAACATGCAGTGCATTTCCCTCAGCATTCTGAAAACAAAGTATATTTTACAAGTCTGGTCCAGGAACTCTCTCTAAAAGTTCTTCTAAACCAAGCCTACCTCATTGGTATATTCCACAGGGATACCAAAGAACAGATACTTAATCTTGAAAATAACTCATTGCCAAAACTCAGTTCTTGTGCCTCTCTATTTTGTCCAGGGACTGTTTAGAAGTAAAGTTAGAGAACATATTTGATGCATCTTGTATTGGATGTGTACCAAAAATTTTACAGCCAACTAACTTTTTAAATTCTGTACCTTGTTTCTTAGCTATTACATATGTACCTTAAATTGAAAAGTACTTTATTAATGCCTTCCAACTATTCAATAAATAGAAGTTTTAATTTTAGTTTAAATCAACTTCAGCTCTTTCTCTGAACTAATAAACTAATTCATATCCATTAAAAACCCTCTGAAAAAATTCATCCACATGACTGCTCAAAATGCTGTCTGATCATGTGATCATATAAACAATCTTTAGAAACATGTTAGAAAACTTGGACTTTGATACATTTGGGAGAAATACATCCCTTAATTATAACACCCTCCTTTTCAGTGGAAGCTTCCCACATTTATTTTCTGCCCGTAGATGAATCATAGAATCTTAACCAAAATCCATGTGACCATTTTTGGATATACCAAAGAAAGCAACAGAAGCAAGAAACAAGAAAGTTTTTCTACAGTATTCAGAAGTGTTTAATTTTAAAAAGACAACCACAGCCCAAAGTTTAAAACTTTATGGGTAATAAATTAAACATCCACTGGCAAAATTAATTAACTCAAAATTGTACAATTTATTATTTGCTGTCTTTTCTACCCTCATCTTAAAGCTGCCAGGCAAGATGCAACAAGGCAGAAGTAATGCTGTCAGTAACAGCATTGATTACTGAATGCGTTTCTTGCCTAAGGACCTTAAAATTCCAATACTTAAATAAACCTTCTTCCACACACACTTCATTTGAGGGTGTTAAGATATACCAAATGTAGAAAAGGTTTTGCTTAGACTTTCAAAACAAACAAAAAGTACTCTTTAAACATGGCAGTGCAATCTGCTAACCAATGTTTTCTGCAAGCTTCTCTTCAGAAAGAAACTAAGCAATTTTCTCTATGAGGCCCGAAGAATCCTACAGCCCTACTTTTGCCATTTGACCACAAACCAACACCCGAGTATCAGCTGAGAGTATAAAGTCTTTACAAAATCTAAGTGCAAATAAGCAATAAGCAGCCATAGCCCAGAAAGTTCAAATATGAAACTTCCTCAAATGAATGCAAATACTTTTACTAGAATGTGTAGCATTTATTCTCCGGGTGCATGATAAACAATAGGAAGTACAAAGTCGATTTGGTATTTTCCACATCTACAAATGGATGGTGTGAACGGCTTCCTAAAGTGGTAGAAGAGCACAGAAGATGGCTACTCTCAAGTTTCTGTGGTGTTTGGCAGATTGCATAGAAACCATGTAAGAACAGCTTCACTTTTTTTCAGCTGAAGTAGGAGAGGCACTGTAATTATTCAGAAGGGAAAATAATTAAAATTAACTACCAAGGTTTATGGACAGAAAAAAAAATAATTAATGAGGCCAAAGACCTCTGCCTCTTCCAGGAGTTAAAATAAAAATGAAAAAAGAAAAAAGCAGCTTCAGGTTTACTGCACAGAATCTGATGTAAAGACACCATGATACCCTGCTCCAAGCAGCCTGAAAGCCAGAACTGGCTCTGTAAACTTTAATGTTAATGAATGCTAAACAGTTTCAGCTCCATTTTTTTCCCAGTCTGTTCACAGCAAGTAAATAAACAAAATCTCATAGGTACTACTGTATTCAGTCAAGGCAGTGTTATTCAGAGAAACCTATTTTACTAAGAACATGAGGTAAGTTGTACCCTAGTTATACAGGTACTGAATAAAGCCACATGCAAGGAAAAAAAACCCAAAGAATACTCTTCCTCAGAAAAGCTACAGTGAGGAACACCTCTGATCCTGACTGATGAGTGTTACACATCACCTGCCATACAGTGAGCTCAGGAGTTCTGTATTAAAGTAACCCAACAGCTTTTAATTAGACATCTGTAGTGTGTTCTTAAAGCCACAGACCAGTTGTTCTAAGCTTTCTGAAATGCCTGCAATGGAAATCTAGACCCTGGCATAGCAAGCCTGTAGTAAATCTACTGGTAATAGGCTTAACTCTTTTACCCTCCCAGCCCTCAGTATTAGCATCACAGCACACAAGCCACACGATGAAAATCACCAGGCAGCAATCTGTAAGAATTTTTGTTGCATCTTGAGGTTTCCAATGCTATTTTGAGAACTTTTCACATGTAAGTCAGAAAACACTGGGACATGCTAATATTGGTCTCTCTAAACTTATCTTGGAAAATGAGCACAAGGCAGGCCTGTTAAACTTTGTCACTGGTATAAACTTATTTGCACTACAGTTAATGATTCAGTTTGTGCATTTCCTTTTGGAAGAAGGTAGGATTTTTTCCATCTCACCGTGGAAATAATGAATACAAAGTAATATAAAAATAACTTTTAAAATCTTAATGATACAGAATGACAACTTTAAAACTACTTTGCTCTTTTGATTACAAAAGATTTGCTCCTACATTGCCTTAACTTTATTCTATGCCTATGTAAACCAAGCTCAATGGAGTACCATAATTTACATTCAAAACAAAGTCAGATTTTTTTATATCAAATTACTAAAGTTCGTTTTTATGAATCTGTATACTACAAAGCATTGTCAAGTCAAAAGAGATATCTACCTATTCACTCAGTTTTCTGTGGAGGCATTTTTTAATGCCTTCAGCAATGACTTGCAAGAGTTTGTTATTTGTTTTCATACTGGAGTTTCAATAAAATAAATGAAGCAAAATTGATTTAATTCCTAGGGTTAGTCTTTGTTGTCAAGAAAGCATAACATATTTATTTGACCCTGAAGTATCTGCTTCTCAAGATGGGAAAAAAGTAACATCTTTAGCATGCCTTCTCCAAAATGGAGAACCTAGCTACACTGGAAAGATTCTGAATCATGTTTCCTCTTCTTGGTGCTCAGCATTCAGTCTCTTGCAACTTCCAGAAACAACTTCAGTAGTTCAGTGTTCAAAGAAAGGTTGGTGGCATATGCAGACCTTTTTTTTTTTTCCTGTTTAAGATGTTCTAGCCTTACACTCTCATTAAAAAGTTTCCCAAACCTCTCAAATCTTGATGCTGCCACAGACTCAAGTGAAGATACAAACCCACTGTCTCTCCTTTCTCTCATCATTAGGGAAACAATTCAGATTTTATAGAGCAAGATATAATTATACGACAGTTGTAATAGGCAGGGGACATCTGTTACACTTTCATTCCTATAATCTATTTGGACATAAATAGGATTACAAACATCCTAACAATATAAAAGCTATAGAAGCAATCCCTTCAAGCCCCAAAACTGTGACAACTGTAAGCTTTAAAAGGACAGTTGACAATTGCTGCATTCTACTAATTTTCTCTTAAGTGGATGCATCCTGTCAAAGATGGAAGGTTCCCACACTACATATTAAGGATTTAAAAAATAAAAATTACAGGAATGATCTCTTTTTAAGGGGCTGCTAAGACACAGATTTCCTTACTAAAGGAGATGATCCTTACTGTAATAACTAAATCAGACACATTCCTACTGAGGCACGCTCACAGCAACATTGACCCTAATGTGTTCCATTGAAAATACAAAGCAAAAACCTTACTCAAGTTTGAATCATCACAGCATTCATAGGGCTTAGAATGCTGCTTCCAACAGTCTTTACCTGACTAGACTACAACTCCTGGCTTGAAATTCTAAGGCACGCTAAGGACTCCACTACTGGTTGCTAACCCTATTATTCAGTGAATAATAATAGTAATAGCAGCTTTCATATGATTTTTGTTTACAATAAAATGCTTCCAAAAAGCCAGCCTTTTCCTCTTCACCCAGGGCTATTAACGTGCAGTTTATTTGTGGCAGCGCTGCTCCTCCAGGTTTTCAGAGTAACAAAGTAACCCAGAGGACCTGAGAGGGCTCCAGAGCAGTCAGGACCCCCACACCCTTCCTTTCACAGGCAAATATCGCACGGCGGCTGGGGGAAACCTCTACGGCACGCAGATCCTTCCCGCCGCGACAGGGCCCGGGGAGCGGCAGCCGGGCTCGGGGCCGCTCGCCAGACGCGACCCCTCGCCTCCCCACCGGGACCCGGCCGGGTGCCACAGCCCGCCCGGTGCGGCCGCTGTCAGCTCGCCTTTCACCCCCGCTGCCCTCTCGGCCCTCACACTCCTCTTACCCGCGCCGCTTTCTCCGGCAGCTTCTTCCTGTTTCGCTTCTTCTGCTCATCGCCTTTGAGGTTCAGCTGCCCGGGGCCCGGGCCCGCCGACTTGCCCTGGCCCCCACCGGCCGTCAGGCCCGCGCCGACCGCCTCGTCACCCTTCCTTACGGCCGCGCTCCGCGCCGGCTTCTTGCGGAGACCGCCCCCGCAGGCCGCGGCCAGCAGCAGCCCCAGCAACACGAACCCCAGCGCGGCCGGGACCGCCAGGGCGAGCCAGGTGGGCAGCGCCTGCGGGTCGAGGCCCACTTCGAGGCCCAGTTCGGCACGCAGCAGACCCAGCCCGCCCGACAAGGCGTCCCGCACCCGGGCCGCCGCCTCCTCAGCCCACCCGGCCGCCGCCTCCTGCCAGCTTCCCGCAGCCATCGCGGTCCCCGGCCTCGCAGAGGCCCGAACCGAGCGGGGCGGCGAGGGCGCGCTCAGGCCGAGCGCATCGCGGCCTCGGGAGAGCCGCGCCGGCCCGCCCGAACCGGAGGCACCGGCGGTGGGGGTAGGACGGGACGGGCCGGGAGCGGAGTCTCCGCTGGACGCGGCTGCCTCAGCCTCGGGGCCGCTCGGGTCTCCTCCTCTTCCTCCTCCCCGCCCTCCGCCTAGCGCGCGACGTCACCGCCCCACCGCGCGCCCGCCGCAGCGCGCCAGCAGCGCCATCAGCGCCACGCGCGGGGCGGGGGCCGCACCTCCCACCGCCTCCTCAGCCCCCTCCTCCCCGGCGGGCCTGGCCCGGCACGGCCCAGCCAAGGGCGGTGCCGGCGGGGAAGGCAGCGAGCTCGACGTGGCAGGCAGCGAACGGAGCGGGAGCGGCGGGAGAGGCCGAAGCCGAGGGGTTGGGATCTGAGGTCATCAAATCCAACCTATGACCGAACAGCACCCTGTCAACTAGACCTCGGCACTAGTGCCACGTCCAGTCTTTTCTTAGACACCTCCAGGGGTGGGTAGCACATTCCAATGTCTGACAACCCTTTCTGTGAAGAAATTCCTCCTAATCTCCGAAGTTAAGCTACCCCGGCGCAGCTTGAAGTGATGTCCTTTTGTCCTCTGGTCCTGTCACCGGTTTCCTAGAAGGAGCCGCCCCCCTCCCTACCCCCCTCCCCCCCCAACCTGGCTACACCCGCCTTAGAGGTGGTTGTAGAGAGTGATAAAGTGACCCGAGCCTCATTTTTTTCCAAGTTAAACACCCCCAGTTCCCTCAGCCTCTCCTCACAGGATTTGTGCTCCAGCCCCTTCACCAGCTCCACACTCCAGCCCCTCAATGTCCTTCTTGTAGTGAGGGCCCAGAACTGAACACAGGATTTGAGGTGGGGCCTCACCAGTGCTGAGTGCAGGGTGACAGTGGTTCTACTGACCACGCTATTTGTGACACAGGCCAGGATGCCCTCGGCCTTCTCAGCCACCTGGGCACACACTGGCTCATGCTCAGTTGCTGTCAGCCAGCCTCCCAACTCCTTTTCCGCTGGGCAGCTTTCCAGACACTGCGCCCTAAGCATGTGGCATGGGGTTGCTGTGACCCAAGTGCAGGACCCAGCACTCAGTCTCATTGAACCTCTTAAAATTGCCCTCAGCCCACCGATCTGGCCTGTTTAGATACCTCTGCAGAGCCTTCTTATCCTCCAGCAGATCAACACTCCCACACAACTTGGTGTCAGCTGCAAACTTGCTGAGGGTCAACTTGATCCCCTTGTCGAGGTCATTGATAAAGATGTTAAACAGAACTGGAGCCAGTACTGATCCCCAAGCAGTGCCACCAGTGACCAGCTGCCAACTGCATCAGTTCCATTCAGTACCACTCTCATGGTCATTGAGAGTCACTATCATGAGTGACATTGAGCCAGTATTTCATCCAGCAAACACTGCACTTACCCAAATTGTCAGCAGCCAGGAGAGGGCTGTGGGAGACAGTGTCAAAGGCTTTACCAGAATCCAGGTAGGCAACATCCACAGCCTTTCTTTCCCTCATCCACTAAGTGGGTCACCTTGTCATAGGACAACAGTTAGTCAACGATGCTTTAGTGTGGACTGTTTTCATTTTTCAGAAAATATTAACTGTTGTTGTCACAACTGGTGCACATTTGAGCCACCCTCACATCCCAAATAATGTATTCTCTAAGTATTCTAAGAAGTTTAGGATGTTGCGCTATATAGATAGAAGTGACAGAACAGTGATCATGTAGTTATAGTTTTAAATACATCAATCGAAGAAATATGCCTAACAAATTTGACGACATCATTCAGTGAATGTTTTGTCGTTTGTGTTTTGTATATATATATATGTACATGTACATATACATACCTATACCTATACACAGAGAGAGAGATATTAAACTGAGGCCATAGAACAGTAAATATTGTTCATTTTAGAGAAAGCACCGCAAGAACCTGGCGGAGCTGAATGCCACAATCCAAGCGATTGACACGATGGTTTTCACTCCGGCCCCCGGGCACCACCAAGTGGCAGCATCGTGAAGAGCCGAGCTTTCGTCGGAAAAACATTTCTGTCTTAAAAAAGAATAAAAGGAGCGGTTCTGCACCTGGAAATAGCCAGTTTCAGTTTAATTCGGCTGGTAAAGTAAGTTAATCTGAAAGGAATAAATATATTTTTATTCTGAAGCAATGAGATATAGCCATAAATAGTCGTACAGTTGTAGCAAATTGAAATATTTTGAAGAAAGTCTGTGCAACCCCTTTAAACAGTTGGGAACAAATGTACTACTCTGGCTGTACTCGTCAAATAAAGCATTTTATTTGGAACCAATTTCGACACATATTAGTTTAGTATTAATCTTCAACTGTATTAATAGATCTGATCAAAGTTACCCCAAGGACTCTTCCATCAGTATCATCTTTCTCAAGCCATTCTCCCAAAGATCACAGCATAAGATTGACATATTGCATATGACACACTAAAAAAGAGAAAATTATAGAAAAACAAAAAAGAATGGAGATAGAGCTTAAACTTACTTTTTAAAATGTCAGCTCTGTTGACTGTGCAAACATTCCTTGTTTTACCACAACAGCTATTGGACATACCTTACACAATACCTTACCACCATATTTAAAGCTCCATGGCTGGTTGCCATGGCATGAAGGAAACCCAACTATTGCTTTGCAGTCTCAAAATATCTGTTTCAAGAACTTTTAATGATTATCTTGAATGATATTGAAGCCATGTGTCTTGCAGCTGTAGACATTCTTTAGATTAGAAGTCAGATGGATATGGCAGAAGCAGGTAAAGCCTCTGATCAGGTAAATAAGCAGAATCCTAATAAAAACACATTCAAGGTTGTTGTGACAGGAAATTGAAAAATCTCAAACAATAAGCAATTTTGCTGTCTTATATGGATTGTGACTCTGAGTTGCTTTAAGGTAAACTCAGTACATAATTCACTGAAAATACTAAGTCATATACCCATTATTTTTCTGGAAGGAAAATAAAAATAAAAACAAGAACATCCCTGATCCAAAAATCACCATCCTTAGCAATGTTAACAAGTAGCTGGAAAAGGGATGAATAGTCTGCAGACAGAATTTTCACTGAGAAATTTCTCATCTAGGTCATGGTTGGATGCCTTGAGCCAAGACTCAGCCCAGGCTGAGGAATGGGCTTAGAGTTAAATGTTGGATTAGGGGAATGAGGCTTATCATGCCTAGAAACGCACCAAGAGTTGCCAAAAAGGGGTAGAGCATGAAAAAATTTCTTCCCAAAGATATTTTTCATCCAGGCCATGGCTGGGCATTTTGGAGAAGGCTCAGCTGATGGGCTCAATACTCCTGGTTGGGAGAGAGACAAAACCTGGGGCTGCAGTTGGTGGGGGGCAGAAAAGGAGCAGCCAGAGTGAGGGGTAGGCTGCAAAAATACCTCTTCCCTGAAATCTTTTTAATCTGGGTGCTAGGTCAGGCTAGGATCTGGAACTAAAGCTCAACCCATCCTTTGCATTCAGACTAAGTCAGACTTCTAACATGGCAGAGCCAAGAGCTCCATTTTGATAAAAAGATCTGCTGTAGGAATTCTCTTAGGATAACTTGTTCATCATGTCAGTGGCTTGGGGCCTTTGTTTGGTCTCTGTAGATACCAGGTGTTGAAGTTGTGGCTACAATTAGGCTTAGGGACAGAAAACAGGCCAAGTTTGAATACCCATTTGGAGTGGGGCAGGAAAGAATTACTCTCTGAGAAGTTTCCATCTGGTTGATGGTTAGGGGCTTTGGACTGTCTCAGCCTGAACCTATGATTAGGGATCTGGTTCTGTTCAGCTTTGGGAGAAGGGAGAAAGCCTAGCACTTCATTTGGTCAGGGATTGAAAAGGGATTGCCAAAGGAAGGATGGGGGCAAAAATAATTGTTCCCTGAGGACATGTTCACCTGGGCTATGGCTTGAGAATCTTGAGCTGGATCTCACTTGACACCTAGGTTTGGGTTAAGAGTTGGAAGAGACACAAAGAGTAGATGCTCCAGTTTAGTCCCGTTAAGCCTGGAAAGAGGTTGCCAAAGGGAACAGTAGAGTATCAGAAGAATTCTCTCCTGAAGTCTTGTGCTGTTGTCTTGGTTTAGAGACAAGTTTAGGGGAAAAACACTCTGAAATGAGTGTTTCCTCTAAAAATAAAAAAGAAAAAAGGGTTCTAACAATCCCAATAAGAAATGAATACTAGTGGATGAAAGTAAAAAAAAAAAACCCAACCATTTCTTGATAGAGTCAATACTGTGGCCACATGGCACAGTAAAAAGTAAATAAATACTAGATATTGAATTGTAATAATTTAGCCCCCTCCACCCCTGTGCACACACACACACTGGAACAAAACCCCACAATGCCAGGGAAAGAAAAAAGCCAACAGCAGTTTGCCACTTAGTGGTACAAAATGGCATGGGTTTTCAGGGAAAACAAACAACCAAAAACCCCAGCAGTTTCAAACAGCAGGTCAGGCAAACAGATGTGAAACCTGGTGAGTCTCTGATGTCAGTCCCCTCTTCACAGCAGAGGAAGCAGGTGAGCTTTCTCTTACTGTCTCAGCTTTTCCCAAGATGTGAGGATGAAATGGAGAGGCCCCTCATCTTTCCCACTAGTCTCTGATCTCAGACCAAAACCAAACCATCCAGTTCACTTCAAAGTGCTGCTGAAGAATTGCTGCTGCAGCCTCTCCAAGTCCAGGAAGGACAAAGAAAAAACTTATGCCTGGGCTAACAAAAAAATCCATGCTAGCCAAGCAAAAACCCAGACCACACAGTACGGACACCTGGGGCTGAGGCTTAGGAAAAGCCCACTGAAGAGCTTTAAGGCTCCCTTCTCCCTCCAGACCCACTTTAAAGCTACAGCAACCATTTTTGGGCATGAAACATGCAATCAGGGAATGGACTAATCATCATAAAATCACCCCAAGACAGCTGTGCTTAAATTTACATAGGACATGTTTATCTGAGCCGTAGCTAGGAATTCATGATCTCTTCCAACACAGAGTCTGGAGTAGCTGGGGCAAAGTCCCCACATCAATTTCAGGTTGGGAGAGAGACAAAGCACAGAGCTCAGTTAGGAGAGAAGCTTGAAGGAAGTTGCTGAAGGAAAGTGCATGTTGCAAAAAAACATTGTCCCCTGAGAGTTTGGGGACAATAATTTCCAATTTTTCCATGTCTACTTGGGACATGGCTGGTAGACCTGGCCTAGTGCTCAATTGCCTTCTCAGAGTGGTCAATGATTGCCATCTCAGAGTGGTCAAAGCAAGACACAGAATAGTTACAGTTTTTGTGATGCAGTGCTTCTGGAAGGATTTTTTTCCTAAGGGAAAAGGAAGAGCTCATTATAGGAGTAAACCATGTCCCTCTCTGACCTTCAAAGTTCACCTTATTTTTTTTCCTGTTGGCATGGTTAGCTTTTTGAGCTGAGACAGAATCCTAAATCAAGATTCACTGTTAAGGAGTAATGTGTTCTTAAAAGTCTTTCTTAATTTTACATTATTTTTCATTTTAGTTCACATTCTTGTGCATAATCATATAATCCAAATACAGAAACATTCTGCTAAAAATACTAAAATTAATTCCCTGTACAATGGATAAGTCTGTTCTCATTAAACCTTGCCATAAGTAGTGTTTAGCCATCAAAGCTAAGTTGTCATTATGACTGATAGAGCTCAGTGCCTTGGGAGGTGAACACCACTTTGGCAGACTATTCACGTTCAAATTTCTATCAGTCCTAAACACTGAGAAGAATAAATTGCAAAGACTTGCTACCCACCTGAGAAAAAACTCCTTGAATTAATGGGAAGCAAACACCAAATTATAGGTCTGTTAGCTCATATCATTGGTTGTATAAAATTGTAGTAAGTGTACATTAAATATTTCCTGTAATATGTGTGTTTGGAGAGTTTTCACAGGTTTTTTTTTTCATAGGCAAGACAGTTTTCCTAATACATCATTTTAATTAAGAGGTGTTGCTGTTCATAGAAGTGGCACAGTTTAAAGTTAACTTTAAACCATATGGTTAATTTATTAGCAATATAATTACAGAATCCAGGCATGCAGGCTCATTTAACACATTTAGCCTGCAGTAGTGCAGCAGTCTGTGTTGCTCACTGTCCTGTGCTGTCAGTACCTGAGCTAGCGAGGGTCAGAAAACTGCTGGGATGTCAGTGTCGATGTCAGTGCAGATGTATTCAAGTTCTTTTGGTATGTCCTTCTCTAAATAATTTTGTTACAGGCTTGGACTGTTTTCTGTCATTCTGTGCCAGACCTAGGTGGAAATATTCCAAAATACGAAATCAGCTCAGGGAAATTACAGTTACAAAGGAAAATGTCTCTCTCTCAGTGAGCTTTCAGTGCAGCACACCTTTGATGCTTAGTGTAGGCTGACCTAGAACAGAGACTAGACAGAGTTTAAGAATAAAGTAGGTATTGATTAGGAGGCTTCAATAGATCCACCTTGGGCAGCACAAGAGCCCAGCCAGGGCTACACCCAAGATGAACCCAAAATGGTCACAAAATGTATGACTGGTTGTGGGATCTCACACTTTTTAAAGTTCTGGTCCATTTGCATATTGGAGTTAATTGTCCAATTACAGTTTTAGCCCATGAAGTGCCATGCTTCTTATTTTTCTCTCCTCGGTCCACTGTTGTTTATGCCCTTGGGCCTGAGATTTGGATAGGTTGTTCTTGGTCCCAGCTTGAGAAGGAGATGTTTTGCCTACCTACTCTGTGAAGAGAGCTTACTATCCCCTAATATGAATCTGGGAAGTATACACTAAAGCAGTACAGAATCTGAAAAATATTAAAGCTAAAATCTGAGGCATCCCCTTAGGCATGCAAAGGAAGCCTAATCTCATCATGTTCTCCCTGATGGCTCATGTAGCAGTGTGCTGCAAAGCTTGGGCACCCTTGGCTGTGAGGTCTACCACAGAAAAGACCTGTTCTTGGCAGCTGTAATCTTGGAAACCCAGAAAAACAAACCCCTTGCCTGAGGTAGAATATCATGTATTTTCCATCCCTTTTTTTCGTCAATGGAAAGCTGTATAGTCCAATGGGAGAAGGAAAAACCCACCAGTCAATAATGAAACTATGAATAATACATAGAACATATGTGAATTCAGTCTGAAACGTCAGTCCTAGAGATGGTATTTCCTAACTTCTGCACACTTGATTTGGCATTCTTAATTATTCTTAATTGAAAAATTTACATACAAATTAGACTTTTTTAGAAAATCAAACAGAAAAAAAGTTCTCCTGGTTTTAAAATCTGCTTCAGAGAGACATTATTCCCATACAGAGTAAAAACTTCAGCTACATTTAAAACTAATTGAAACCTGACTCTCTGAAAGACTGTAGTGTCTATAATATATGTGTCTATGGTGCTCAATAAAACAATCCCAGGGATTGTTTCAGTTCCTGACTCTGGGGTGGCACATTCTGGCCAATACCCACACTGCTTTAACTGATGAACTGTGTCCATACTGAATAGGTTCTGCCTCTGGATTTCATTTGGGTACCATGTGATGTTCCTATGACTCTGAGAGATAACTGCTGGTTTTTTGTAGGTTTTTTCTTAGGTCAAGCTGTCAGACACAATGTGAGGGTTGTGTTGCAGCTTGCCAGAGAGGAGCTTTTATAGAATGAGATTGAGGGTTGCACCCTTTGCTGTGTGCTGTAAGGGTCTGTGAAGATATTTCAACACATGAGGGTTGTGTAGGTCCAAACCACATCAACTTTGCTTAATGTAAAATATCCTGAGCATGCTGCCTGAGTTTTGGTTGGCAAGTTAGCTGATGTGGTCCAAACCAAGTTCAGGATGCAAATTTCCTCCTCATAATTGGCCAAGCTCAGCCTGAGAGTCTAAAGTAGAGCATGAAATACTACTTGGATTTCTATGGAATGTGTGCACTAGCTGCCAGACCAGTGCTTTTTGGTAGTCATGTAGCTGTTTCTTGATCATTCTGTATATTGTTTTGATCTAACCCAGAGCACTACTGTACAAAGCATTCACATTTAGAAATACAGAGTAAATTAAATTGGAGTGACTGATGTATTCCCAATGCCTGCAAAAAGTAGGGCTAATTCTGAAGTTTGATCAGGGTGCTCAGGGTTGCCCAATCAGGTTTTGAAAGTCTCCAAGAATGGAGATTCTTCAGGTTCTCTAGTTTCATGTGCTGGTACTTGGCCACACTCTTATGAAAAGTATTATCTTTATCTCCAGCTGGAATGTCCTGTGATGTGGCTTGCAGCCTCTTATGTTTTTGCAGTGCCCATCTGAGAAGAATCTATGGCTGTTTTTTCTGCAACTCTTCTTTAGTTAGCTGAGGATGGTAGTTAATTTCCTCTCAGCCTTCTCTTTTCCAGGCTAACCAAAACTGAATCTTCTTTTAAGGCATACACTCCAGCCCTGTAAGTACGGAAAAATATCGAGAAAACAGTAAATTTTATACTGAGAAAATAGATTTTAGAGCTTGAAATCAGTATGTAAACAAACAAACAAACAAACAAAAATAAAAAGAAAACTCAGATCAAAACTGATACTTGGGGCTGAAAACTAAGCCTGGACAAAAGCAAGACTTCCTTTCTGCAAAGAAATTTTAGAATTTTTGTCTTTTTACAGTTATTTATGTATTTTTAGAATTATGTCTTTTGCTTAGTCTTTTTCTTGTTTTAGTTGTTTTTAAAAAGAGAGAATTTTATTTTGAAGCAAAAATTTTTATTTTCAAGATTTTGGCATGTCTGTACAGAAATATTTTATTGCAAAGAAGCTTAATTGTTTGAATCTCTATGGATTTTCCACCCTGTCTTTCAACTAAAATTTTAGTCATCAGTTTGACCCAAATTCATAAACATTTCCCTTTAGTTCCATTTTTTCATATTCACTATTAATTTGTTTTTCTGTGTGTTGAGTTTTAAGAAACATTTTATAGCTTCCAAAAAGTGAACAGGCATGTTTCATTAAAAAAATTAAGACCTAAAAAGTCACAGGTGTTGAATTCCACATATTTTTCAAGGCATTTCCATGATCATGAACCAGTGGGATCACTGGCAATCACTGATGACTGCACACTGTATTTCTGAGCAGCATCCCAACTTTCTGCCTGCAGCTGTGCTGTCTCTGTGCTATCAGAACATCTTACTGGACTGTGGCCTTTGATCTTAAGAAAACTCTGCATGCCCCCTTTCCTTCTTTCTTTTCATTCTATTTGTAAAGTCCGTTGAAATAAATTAAAAACAAAAAAAAGGCAGTCCTCTAACCGAAGGAATAACTTTTATGATAATTAGGTTTATTATGTGTAATTTGTGCAGACTATTCAACAATTGCTTCTCCTTTTTCACTGTGTCTAAAAGAGTAATTTTGTTTCCTGTATTAAAAACATACTCTCAAATCCTCTCATGAAGTGTAGGGTATTCTTTTGGGAATTCCACTCAGAAACAGTAAGAAAATATTCTCAGTACATCAGCAGTCTGTATGCATTAGTGAAGAAATAACATTTCTTTACAAGCCAATGGATTCCTTAAAATCCAAAGTGATACAGTTATGCAGGTGCCAAAGTTCCTCCAACAGTTACATTCAATTCCTAATTTTTAGAGTAGTTATATTTCTGGTGACCATGTTTTCTCACAGTTTTCTCTGATAAATCCTGAAATTTGCAATTTTTTTTCAGTATCATTTGAACAATAATGAAGAGACATTTTTTAAAAGGCCAACAGATTGTTCATTTATTCTACATGGCACAAATAACATGCTGCATCTTAGGAGTTTTTCCTTTCTTGTTGGTCCTGTTTCTTTTACTGCCATTTCTGCAACCTCATCTGTTTATCCTCTGACTTACCTTCCCCCTAGACCTTCAGTTCCCTATGACCCTGCCATGTTTCTCATTCCAGAGCTATGCCTGCACTCCTGCCCTTTTCTAATTCCGCAGCTCCTGTAATTCATTCCCAGCTACTTCTTGTTATAAAAGATATAATGCTGTAATATATAATATAACTGAATAAAACACAATATAATATAGTTTGAAAGTTTGGTAGACTTTTCTATTGTTACTCCATGTGCATGTTACATCTAGTTTTCATCCTATCTGTGTTACCATAAATCGTCAGACCTGCTACAAGAGTTGCCTTAAGCTGGTGAAGAATTGCTGAGGCTGGTTGGGAAAAACATGAGCTGAGCCTCTTTCTTATCTTGCAGCTGGCTCAAGTAAGGCCTAACAACTGCTCAGTGTTGTTCCAGTGAAGCACAGAAGAGCACCCGTGCCTCCAGACCAGCCATTGGCTTCACTCCCCCTTTCACAGTGCCAAACAAGACTTGCTGCAAATCTGGTCCTTTAAGGAGATAAGTATGCATGAAAAAGCTCTCTGGTGAATGTCAGACAGCCTTTATTGCCTCTTTTGTAGGTGGAAGAAGACTAAAGTGTTTATTATACTCTTTCTATCAACTAGGGATTCTGAGCGAAAGTAGCCAAGACTGCCATGGAGCCTGGTTTGCTTATTAACTTTCACCCAGTAAGAATGCAAGTGAAAAGAGAACATGCCTTACATCTGTTGTTATAGTCACTAATCCCCACCTGTAACATGCAATTGTTCCCTCCTTTTGGGCTAAAGCTTGTGGTATAAAAGAAGAGGGGTTTAGGGCAGAAAAAGAAAGAAAAAATGTAAGAGAGGGGGGAAAACACTTCTGCTTGTCTGGGATCAGTCAATGGACTGTGTCTCTCCTCCTTCCCAAAGGGAAGCACTTAGGTGAACATCTGTATGGGAGCAGTTCCAGGAATATTTATATATATATGTATATATATACACACACATATTTACAATAGATCTCTGTTACTGTACCTTTGGTCACTATACATACTAACTCTCTGCAGTTAGTGCATTTACCACAGTCAATCCAGAACTTGTTTTCCTGTTTCTTCAATAAACCATTCTATTTATGACTCTGCATCATGTAAGTTCTTACTGAACTTGGCCAGAGCTCCAGTATCAGAGTGGTAAATCACACTATTCCTGAATCTTGCTCACACACATTCTTATTGATTAGACTTGACTCATCCTGTTGAAATTGCACTACTTGTGAACCTGTGCTTTTCAAAGTTCTTACTGAACATGACCAAACTTAGAGAGCTGAACTGAAATTCAGAAATTAAACCCAGCAACACCCTGCCTCCCTGATCTCTGAGAAGCAGCTAGAACACAAAGGGTTTATTTTCTGTCAAATTTCTATACTCTTAATGGAACAAATGCAAAGTGTTCAGGGTAGGTCAATACCTCTTTTGATGTATTATTTCAATTTTTTTTGTGGGTTTAGGTACACTGGCATCCCCTTTATGCATCCCTTCTGGGACACCACTGCAAAATTGCTTTTTGTTACAGTTGTGAGGACCCAAACACTTGAATGGATCAGGCTGGCTGAGGAAAGGAAGAAAGAGGCTCCATCTGTTATATGATTTAGAGAAGAACAACATCCTGAAATAAGGAAAAAAAAAGTCTCAGTGTACTCCATTTTTGGCTCTTCTTTAGAGATTTCATATCAGTCTTGGCTCCTAGGGAGTACTTGGCACATTTCCATCCTGATTAAATTGTCTGTCTAGACTGATAACTATCCAAGTCTCAATAAAATTACAGCAGAAATGCAGCTTTTGGGAAGAAGTACAGAACTAGAGTAGTTTAATCCACAGGATAGGGGAGAAGATGCTGTGGTACTAGAGAAGGACCGATCAGGAGAATGAAGAGTAGTCAGAGACTTGCAGTGTTGGAAAATTGTTTGGGATAGCTTAAAAAAACCCCCTTTGATCTGGTCCCTTGTGCACACTTCACCAACCATGGTAGCAACATACGAGGGTGTAAGGGAAAAGTGAGACCTGCATTTAGAGTAATAATGACACGAAAAATGGCTTATTTCCTTTGATTATAATGATTCCTAATCAATTAAGAGACCTTTTAATAAGAAGTAACTGATTAGGAACACTGGATGTGGTTGTTAAGATGCTGCAGCAAAGCATTAGAAAATAAGATTTACCAACTTGAATCCATTTGATGAATTTTGTCTGCTCTAAGACAGTCAGGAGCTTTATCCAGCATTGAAGAATGATATGGGTCGCCTAGAAAACTTTGCACTGTGGAGTCAAGTAGAAAAACCAGGTGAAAAGAGACCAGAGAAAAAAGACAAAGCGTTGGACTGGTGTAGTCCACCACAGCTCCTTGCATTAATCCCCTCAGCCATAAGCCAACAAAAAGAATAGCAGGACTTCACACTTCTTTTTGTTTTCTGAGGAATATGCTGATTGCATTTGCATTTTTACTTAGGACTAACAAGCTGACAGTGTTAAAAATGTAGTCTTTTCCATTTAGCTTGTCTTTAGGTAAAATTCAGAATAGATTTGCACATCTTCAACATTAGGTGTTGCTGAACATTCCTTGCAAGTGCAGAATTTAAAAAGGAACAAAAAGGGGCTACAATTTAACTACTTAAATGAACTTTGTGTTCTTCAACTGCTTATTCTTTGTATTGTTAATTAAGTTCCCTTGAGAAACCAAATAATAAATGTAATGTACAAACAGGAAAAAGGACAGTTTCTGTCCATGAGACCATAATTCCTTTAAGAGGAGTATTAGTGGATATCTTCTATCAACTTTACTTGGTTCAGAAATATTTACTGAGCATATAATCCTTGGTCATGTTATCCTTGGTCCCAGGCACAACATACAGAAATCTTGAATCCTGTGCATGCAGTCAGTTCTCTTACGCAGGTACTCGGTGCCCTCTTCCAGAAACATTTTTGCCATGCCCTTACCCCTTTTGTGCCTCTGCTAACTTGAGCACTTTGGTGGCTTTGAAAATTTGGCCTTATTGTAAAAAGTAGGAGGAGTTTACAATAAAGATGAACTAGTCAGAGACCAAGGAATTGAAATGCTTCTTAATGGGGAGAGAGGCATAAAGACTTGCCAAAACCATGAAATCATACCAAGAAGAAAATGTCACAAATGATCCCACTGAACTCAATATGGGTTTTTGTATTGGCACGTGCCTGTGAATTTAAGCTCAAACATCCAGAAATTCCTTGAAGAATGATATGGGTCGCCTAGAAAACTTTGCACTGTGGAGTCAAGTAGAAAAACCAGGTGAAAAGAGACCAGAGAAAAAAAGACAAAGCGTTGGACTGGTGTAGTCCACCACAGCTCCTTGCATTAATCCCCTCAGCCATAAGCCAACAAAAAGAATAGCAGGACTTCACACTTCTTTTTTGTTTTCTGAGGAATATGCTGATTGCATTTGCATTTTACTCAGGACTAACAAGCTGACAGTGTTAAAAATGTAGTCTTTTCCATTTAGCTTGTCTTTAGGTAAAATTCAGAATAGATTTGCACATCTTGAACATTAGGTGTTGCTGAACATTCCTTGCAAGTGCAGAATTTAAAAAGGAACAAAAAAGGGGCTACAATTTAACTACTTAAATGAACTTTGTGTTCTTCAACTGCTTATTCTTTGTATTGTTAATTAAGTTCCCTTGAGAAACCAAATAATAAATGTAATGTACAAACAGGAAAAAGGACAGTTTCTGTCCATGAGACCATAATTCCTTTAAGAGGAGTATTAGTGGATATCTTCTATCAACTTTACTTGGTTCAGAAATATTTACTGAGCATATAATCCTTGGTCATGTTATCCTTGGTCCCAGGCACAACATACAGAAATCTTGAATCCTGTGCACATGCAGTCAGTTCTCTACGCAGGTACTCGGTGCCCTCTTCCAGAAACATTTTTGCCATGCCCTTACCCCTTTTGTGCCTCTGCTAACTTGAGCACTTTGGTGGCTTTGAAAATTTGGCCTTATTGTAAAAAGTAGGAGGAGTTTACAATAAAGATGAACTAGTCAGAGACCAAGGAATTGAAATGCTTCTTAATGGGGAGAGAGGCATAAAGACTTGCCAAAACCATGAAATCATACCAAGAAGAAAAATGTCACAAATGATCCCACTGAACTCAATATGGGTTTTTGTATTGGCACGTGCCTGTGAATTTAAGCTCAAACATCCAGAAACTGGGCTACAGAGAAGCACCAGCAAGTTCCAAGTGACTCTGAAAAGTTGTTTTTTTTTTTTTTTTTTTCTCTGCCTCAATGGTGCCAGCTAGGAGGTGAGGGGAGAGAAATTTTATGCACAGAGAAGATATACATCACCCCACATTTGAAGGGTGTTTGTGTGATTTGGATTCTGTTTTCCTGACTCCAGTCCAGGAGGGTGAATTAATTTCTTGATCCTACCAAAAAATTAAGAATTGTAAGAATATTTTCAAGATGTCATTATTTTTCTTTTTGGTTTTGTTCCTCTTTTTGTTTTGACACTAATTAGCTGCAGCACATAAGACAGAGCTTCTATTGCACAGTACAGCTTTTTCTGAGTACTAGGCAGCGATACCACAGGACTCTGCACTCACATGAAACCAAGACAGGATGAGGCATGGATGGACTGAGAAAGAAGAAAGAAAATAGCTTAGAACTTAGAGGGCATTTAAAAAACTCTTGTTTTGACCACTTGGGAAAGGTTTGATGCCCAGGAACCTTTGGCACCAGAAAGCAATGGAAGCCTTTAAGTACACACATCACCCACACAGTTTAAAAGACTCCCTTGTCTGTCACTGAATAACATGGGTTGTTCTTTCATATTTGCTCTGAATCCAGTGGAAAGACTATAAAGATCAGTTGTGGTAATAAAGCTCTCTTAAAAGTATAGAAATTATACTCTAGATACAAGTATTTTAAGTATTTGAAATATTTTAAATATTTTGATTCTTCTTCTTCTTCTTTGTTTTTTTTTTTTTTTTTGGGTAAGTTGGCAAAACATACATTCTACAGGACATTAGATATTTCATATGCAGCTTTTTAGGGAGCAATGAATACCTATCTATTCTAAATCCATTCATCCATAATGTTATACACATGACCAAGTATCCTTTAATATCATGTGCATTTTTTCTTCTTACTTTTGTGGAGATGAACATTTTCACTACAGTCGTCAGTGGATAGGAGCATTATGCAATGTATCTGCATTACTTTCTCCCCATTCCTCAGCTGCATGAGAAAATGATATCCCTCTCTATTGCTGAAGTCACAAAATAACAGATATTCTAATCATGGTTATTAAAATCTGAAAAGAATTAATTACTAATGGTCTATCAGTAGAGTCCCCCTGAGACCAATGCGGTCTTCAAGAATTATGAGTAAACTGGGGGGGGAGCTCTTGAGATTTCTCAACAAGGTACGTGTATGGCCAGGGACTGAATGGGATTCCTCATATCATCCAGTGCAAGAAATGCAGCAACTTCCAGTCAGCCCATGCTCACTGCCAGCTGCCCACAGCTCTGCCCACGCATCTTGGCCTCTCCAGTCTGTGGTTCTCAATGTGCTGGTTCTCCAAATGTGAGTTTATACTTTTCAGCTCTCTTCATACCAGAAGAAATATGAAAAAACTTGAGGTTCATTTTTAAAGCAGCATGCAATAATGAGGGTGGCATGTCTAAAAACAGTTTGAGATGACAGATCACTGTCTCTTCCTTCGTACCTCTCTCCGACTCTGTGAAGGAAAGGTAACCTAAGAGAAATGAAAGCATACACACACATGCAGAGCCTTCCTAAGGATTGTGGAAATACATGGATATAGCCAAGGTAAAAACAGACTGTCTTTGATAGGTGGTAAGTTCACTGAATTAAATTCTTCATTCACCTCTGTTACAAGTGCATTTTAGCTAGAAAAGAATCTGCTTCCTTTACTACACTGGTAGCAAATGCATCATCAGAGCAGATGAGTGAACAAAACAGGAGCAAAAGATAAAGTGTAATGACATCACTTGGGGATACCCAGCCTACAGCCCATGCCTTAGAAAGTCCACTGAGACATATTGACCAAGGAGTCTTGAAATAAATGATGGCTGAGAATACTCAGTCTGACAGACTTCTCAAGCTGGTACTAATCTCTGCTCCAGCTAAATCCCAGCTCTACTCCCACCTTGTCTCAGTGACTGGCCTCCTTTCACTCCTCAGCTTATGTTTTCATGCTTGTCTTACCCACACTTTTTCTTTTCTCCTAACTCTTCATCTAGTCTTTCTTCCTCAGCTTCCCCATTTACAATGATTTCCAATCTTCTCCTTTAGATTTGTCATCTGCTCTTGGCTACTTATTCTAGTGTCTTTTCCTAGACATTTGCCACTATTTCCAACATATCTGATCACTAATTGAATCCATCTCCCTTTTATATCTCCTTCCTGCCAACCTATTTGTTCACTTTTCATGATCCTCTAGATCTTCATCTCAACCCCACCTTGAACTAGGTCTAAGGCAATCACACCAACCTTTTCTTTTCTCTTGGTTGTTCCCATTCCACCACTCTCAGTGCCTTAGCAACTCATCCCAACTTTCCTCTCATGCTGCACCTTCTGCACCACACACCACACCACACCACACACCACACCACACCTCACCACGCCACACCACGCCACACCACGCCACGCCACACCACACCACACCACGCACGCCACCCACAATTACCACAGCATTTCTGTTCTGGCCAGCTCCCCTTTTTTCTTTCCCATATGGCCAGGACTCAGTGTTGGGACTGTTGAAAATGTATCCTGGGTCTCAGATCACAGGCCCAGACCAGCCAGCCATGATGTCAGCTTGGAGCCTGAAAGGCTGTGAAAGTAGTATGCAGCCCAAGGCTGTAGTCAGTGGATGTACTGCCATCTCTACTGGAAATACGTTATGCAAAGGCTTCAAGGTTTATAACATGGGCAGGCTTTGATAAAATTATGAGAAGATAGCAAGAAGTTTACCTCTGATAAATAGGCCACCCACCTTGCAAATAGGAAGTCCCTGTACCAAAGGATGACTGTACCATAGCTATTAAAAGAAAAGGCTGCCAGAATATTTTAACATGGTCAAAACAGTGTGTTGGGGCTTTTTTGTTTGTTTGTTTTTGTTTTTGTTTTTTTGTTTTTGTTTTTGTTTCTGTTTTTGTTTTTGTTTTTTTTCCTTGATTGTGTTTTCAGAAACAGCTGAAATCTTTTGACTGAAGTTTTCTACAAAATTGTCCTGAGGCAAACATCCAGCATGGAAAATTCCAGACTGAGCTATTCATGTATGGCAAAATTATATGCTGCTGATAAGAGGGAATTGGGTTCAGAAGTGATGGATAATTGTCATAATAGTACTACAAGTCCTACTACAGCACACTAATGTATTAAACAGGTAATATACCGCTGCTACCAAAGAGTAGCAAAGGCAGTGTGCAATTTCTGTTAGCTCAGGTAATTATAGCATTTCACTCCTTTCATTTACATCATGGAAATGTCAGTTTGAAGCCTAATGGAATACTTTCAAAGGCATTAAAAAGCACAGACAAATAGCAGTGTTTTGTCAAAATCCCAAAGGTATATATTGTGGAAGTTTATCTGTATGCAATACATGTGTATGTGACAGTAGACATCTATGTATGCAATACCATTACAGGATCACTAGGTTTTATTCCCTTTCTAAAATGTTTCATCATCATGGTTAACTTAAATGCTTTACTTGTGTATAATAAGACCAAGACCCTTTTCTGTTCAAATATGCAGTACTGCTGTATTCTATGTTTCTGGCAAATGATTACAGAGTGGATTGAGGAAAATTGCAGTTTTGAAAAGCTTTGAATAGAAAATAGGGTTTAGTGGGGTTTACTAACATTCTCCCCCCCTCTTTTTTTCTTTTTTTCTGTAGTAGCAGTGGTAGAATTGTGGGATACCATACCAAAAACAGGATTAGTACTTTGATGAAGTCTCTAGTCCTGTTCCATTAGATTGGTCTGGAAATCATTTTTGCTGTGACTCATTTCTCCACCAGTAAACAACATGTGAAGGTTTTTATTAAACTGTGGATTGAATTTCAATTTCTCAACAACTTCTAGAATGCTGTTAATTCAATTTCTTTGTATTTGGCCACCTACCCAAACAATGCCAGCCTCATCAGTGCTAGAAAACATCCTTCCAGCAGATGGCAGGTATTGCTTATCCAATGTAATCCTGTCATCCTGATCAGTACTGCAGCCATGGGACTGGGAACATCAAGAAAATCAGAAGCTAAAACCTGCATAACTGATTCTCAAGACACACACATTTCAAAAAATCTTAGGTAGAATTACTAAAGTTTGTCTTATTTTTTACACATTTAGTTAGTACAGAATTCCTAGAGTATGCTTTTCTTTCATTATGGAGTATTTTTTGAAAAAAATAAAAAGAAATATTTGAGTGAAATAATGATTAGGGATCTAGCAGTTCAACAATAGCAGAAACTGTTCTAATTTGAGCATGTGTTGTGATGTTTGAGTACTAATATTTCCTTTTACTGTCTCACATGAATAGCCACTGCTAATGCTAATCAATTGGTCTGAATTCTTCTTTCAGTGTTGAAGTCTTTTAGGCATTTTGTAACAGGAGAAACTCATACAAGTCTGGACAATTTGAGGTAGATTTAAAGCCATTTTATACTTTACAGTGAATCTTGACATCTTCTCTATTTTTACTGCCATTCATCCTACTGTACTCATTAGTTCCCTCTTTCTTTATGTAAGTTCACAGAGCCAGAGAAGTTACAGTAAAGTTCACCTCATGGTGTAAGAAACCTAAAATAGACCAGCTGATGGAGAGCTCTAATTTCACTACAATGTGCTCCATTCTGTTATTATTTGTCTACTGTTTAAGAAAAATGGTCCAACTGGGAAAAGACAAGACAAAGGAAATAGTAGGAAATAGCTTGATCATTGCAAAAAGTCAGAGCCTGAGTTATTTTCCAGATTTGAGCCATGATATGAAAGACCATTTTGCTTATAAATTATATGACATTTGATGTCCATTCTTATTTTTCTTTGGTACTTTATGAATCAAAGCTCTCAAACTCCCACACAGGAGATGCTGTACCATCTTGGACTTTCTTCATTAGCTGTTCAGCTGAGAAGATCAAAACTGTTCTTCTTTGGTACCTTAAGAATGTTCTGCAAAGGAAACGAGTGAGTTTTGTAACTTTTTTTTTTTTTTTTTTTTTTTTTTTTTTTTGTCTCGTGGGATTTGGGCTTCTTTTTCCCTAGCTGACTGGGTTATTTTGTTTATATGGTACTTCAGGAAGACATTTCTTTCCAGTATTTTATTTTAAGATTTCCTCTGTCCTGTTTCTATCTTTTCTTCTGTGAAATACTCTTTAGACAATGATCAGCTTCTGTCAGGACAGATCCGCTTCACTCTTAATGTGAAATATTACCTAGTTGCTTAATATGGTTCTCTGAATAGAAATTTAAATGCTTCATGAACACCTCAAAGTAAACAGGTCTTGCATTTCTTTATTATGATAACAAGTCTCTTGGCAAAAAAATAGACAATGCCAGCTGATGCTTTGTTGATGTTATTACTACTGGTGGTATTAATATGTTGGTAGGAGTTATATTCACATCTAATTTTGAAGACATACCATAGATCAGAAGGATCAAAAAGAGATTGTTAAACCATTTTTCCATTGGTAATCTTGTGTAAGCTTGAGTGACATGACACTTATTTATGCTGAAATCTGTTTAATATGAGTAAGAGTTTCAGAATTTGTGAATTAAGGGAATTTCCTAAGAAGTGTATGCCAAAGGTCAGGTTTTGAAAGTATCTACTAGCAAGTCCAGCCTCCTGCTTTGTAACTAACAGAGACAACTGTGTCCAAGAGAAAATATATTACTTTTTGAAAAGTCAAGTTTCATGCCAGTGTGAAATACAACATGAAGTGTTTAGTAGCACCTACATCAGTATGTAACATTGGACTGTCAGACTGCAAACAGGAATAAGAAGAATTTAGTATTTAGAATGTAATAATTCTAAATTATCTCTGCAGTCCAATGGGGAACCTAATTGTCAGTAAATTTACTTTAGGTCTTGCATAGTATAATTTTTTGCATAATAAAATTTCTATCACAGATAGGAAGCAAGTATCTCCTCATCATAAATAGTTGTCCCAGGACCATGTACATATATTTATAAAATATTATCCTTTATCCTCTAAACATAGTATGCTGTTGTGTCATTGTCCTGATAAGGATCAGAAGATTAGCCTAGGTTTTAATTTGGTTTGTTAAGAACTAACCATTGTGTGCTCTCCCTTTCATGCATCTGGAAGGAGAGAATGACAAAAAGGAGATAAAAGAGAAGGCTGATTGACTAGAAACTTCTGCTTCTCTTTCCTCATGCCCTGTTCACTGCTGTGGGTGCTGCCAGGCTGACACAGAAATGTTTTTATGCAACAAGTGCACCAACAATCCTGTCTTGAGAATCTTGACTTTAGGAGGCATAGCTTGTCTTTCTTCTTAAATCAAAACATAAAACCTTATGTGATACAAATATTTGTATATCTGTCACATTTACCATTTCACATCTTAGCATCTATACTGACCAAACCATGAAGGAAAATAGCAGGAAAATAACAGTAAGAGGAACTATTGAGGTTTAAATGTGATTTAGTGCTGCTGGCAGTTTCACTGTGGGATTATAATCAGCATAACTTTACACAAAGTTGTTTATATTATCTGATATATAAAATTAGTTGGAACTTAATCATGTCCTGGACCGTTTATTTAGGCATGAACTTTATGTACAATATGTCCCAGAAGCAAGGAAGGATAGAGAAAGGAGAGGAGAAGGATAGCTGTGAAACTTCTCACAACTCAACACATATTACGAACAATCCAATTTGAAACCAGACGAGTGATGGCAGGAGCAACACCACTCTTGTTAGAATACCCAAGGGGGTCCATTTTTTCAGCCATGCTGCAAAGCACTTACATCATCAGTCACCCACATTTCTTTTCATTGGAAGCTCTCATGGGAGATAGGTACCTCAAAACTTTATCTATCAATAACTTCATTTCTCGCAGTGTTGAGGATAACAGCGTGTTCTTAATTAACAGAGCTGTGACTACAATTGTGCAGCACTCTGGGTGAACAGAACAGAAGGCTATTTAAAGAACAGAGAGGGATACTTTTCATTGTCTATGGTGGGTTTTTTATAAATCAAAACAGAGCAGTTAGAACCAAACTATGAGAATAAATTTGTACTACAACTGCTATAATTGAAATAAAAGCTTAAATCAACCCTAAAATAAACAGAGAGCATGAAAACAGATTTGTAAAACTTGTTGGATTTCACTGCATGCACATTTTTTGTGAAAGCATTCAATAGCTAAGTTTCTTGTTTTCTTGCCCCCCTTAAGGTGTCCCTTTATCTTTTCTGAATTATTTGCAATGAATTATCCTTCTCTTTCACACTCTTTTTCAAGGAAGATCTCAGATGTGAAACCTGTGGAACATCTGGGAATGATACAAATCTGTAGAACCATGGAACTGCATGAAACACTAATTTTCTCCAAACAATCTTTGCCAAATTATCCATACCTTTACAAAGTGTTTCTTTCTAATGTTTAATTTCATTTGAATCTTTTAGACTTTAGCTGCTTATAGTCATTACACAAATATTTGCTCCTATTATTTAATGTTTTTCCTCTTCCACTTACCATTTGGTTTTCTCCCAAATCGTGTATAACATCTCGTAGGGCAGGGGCAGCATTTAACTGTGTTTCTGCCGGGCTTGCTACAATCAGATTCATAAGTTTGCATGGCTACATATACACAACTCAAGACTTCTTAGAGTCTAGACCCAAAACATTTGCACCTGGGGAGTCATGTTGCAGATTTCTGTGTAGGCTGGTGACCTGGCAGAGACTCAGCAGCACTGCAATGGAATATCCCCTGCCCTTTCAGAGGGAATGGGACCTGGAGCCAATTTATCAGAAACCAGCAGAAGAGATTGCAAATATCTAAGTGTTATTTTAGCTCCCCAGCCTGGTTTGTTAAGGTGCTGCAGAGAGTGTCAGTGCAGTGCCACAAGGCATAAAAACAGATCTTGAGGTATTTGTGAGGTATTTGAGAAGGCTTTTCCTGCCCAGTTTGGCATCATCTGGCCATATGTGCTGAATCAGTGAAGAAGGGACAACATGGTCAGTTACTCTCCAGGTGAGCCCATCTGTCCAGCAAACAGGGATCCCAACTCTCCAGCTCTCCAGTCTTCCCATGAAACTGCACAGCACAAATGCTTCCTCTCAGTGCATACCATCTTCAGATGAAACAAAACTTGCCAAAAAAGGTACAAACTACATTCCTTTGCATCTGCTGTATGTAAACATGATATAAGAATCCCTTGCTCTTAATGTCTGTCTTTGCTATGGGACAAGAGTCAGCTTAAACTGGCATTTGAGCTCTCCTCCTGGGTGGGAAAGATATATGAGTAGTTGTAGCTGATGGGTTGATGGCAGCTAATATTTGAAATTATGACTGTCTTTTTTGGCAGAAATGCTAGCAATTATGGTTAAATTTTCAGTTTTCCAACAGTAAACCTTATGGAAATGGGCATCTCCAAAAATCCCTGATGGAAAATACAGGTTCCCTAAAGTGAGCTGAGGTGAGAAAATAATTTCTGCATGAATGATCACAAAAAGCCCTCCCAAATCTTCTGAAACCCCATTTGCTGCTACTCAATCCACCTCTGTGACACCAGGGTCTGCAAGAACTTTGTTAAGCCCCAGCTGTCTGAAGCCAGTGCTGGAGCTGGTGTCCTGCAATGGTCTATGACAGCAGCCTGCCTGCAGCATCCTGTCTCCTCTCTTTGGAGCCAGGTGCCACACTCGGGACATTATTTGACAGAGTGTTTGACATTCTGTTTATATTACTGAAGGAATACACAGAGCTACATTTGGTATCCTGTACTTCTGTATTAATGGCCACAAATCTGTACATCCATACTGTTACTGCCTCACTGTCCTAACCTAATGATACTTATTCTCTCATTTGTTACAAAGCTCCTTCTGCTACAACTCTTGTGTTGTTTATCATCTTGCTCTCCCTCCCTGCCTTCCCCTTTCTTGATCTCAAGATCTGCTTATGTTATTGAGAAGGATGGAAGAAAAAAATTAAGATATTTGTTTTATGTAAACTCTAAACAAAAAATAATATTAACTGCATTATTAACCACAAGAAAAACTTTAACACTGTGAACTGTTACATTTTTAAAAAATATTTAAATGCTTAATATTGAATCTAACTTTATTTCAACTCTGGATTGTAGTTTTGCTGTAGGGGGCTTACAGTATTCATACTGTAAACAAAGAAAAGCCAACACCAGCAGGACTAGCACAAACCACATTACAGTCCAAAGCAACTCTACTTTGTACTCTATTTTGTAACCTCTAACTTTTTTTATCTTTCATATTTTTTTTTCTAAATTCACTTATTTGATCTGCAAGCACTTCAACTTTTCATAGTTTTCCATATGTGAGACATTCCACAGGATCTGATGATGTTAAATACAGTGTGTTTAAGAGGCCCTGGTGCTTTGGAGCTGTTACATACACATCACACACATACTTAGCCAGGGGTATTGCAAGAGATTCCCGTGATCAGTGAACAGTGAATACTTGTAAAAGCTTCAAAATAGGGCACAAGTCCTACATTTGTTTTGAAAATGCTATGGTGTTGTGCAGCTAAATAGACATGATCTGTGATAGTGGTCATAGCATTGCTATTCATGAAGTAATCACCATCATGTTTTCCTTATAAAGCTATATTTAACCAATATACCTCATTAAATTATGCCTTAGTTTCTGGTTATTATTTGAAAAACTTTCCCCACTACAGAAGCATTCAGTGACTCTCAGTCATTCCTTGCAATGTGGCAGTGAATTTGGACAACAGACTAAAGGGTGGAATTGATAGGGAGAAATTGTCAGAAAAACCCAGTGCTACCTACATAAACATGCTACATGAAGGCATGGGTTCTCTTTGTTCTGCAAGTTATGAGCTCATACGTCAACATGGGAAAACAGATGTTTAGATGAAAAAAATAATGAAAAGGCAGAATGAGGAACATGTCCAAGTTCCTTTGGCTTTTGTTCAGGTGTTCCATGGACAGAACTAATGGGAATCATGTGGAGTGGCTGATTATCATTGGAATCAGATGGTCTTTTTGTAACTGTAAAAAAGAAAAGAAGCATTTTTACTCTGTATACACATATCTTTGATTTACTGGGTTTAGTTAAAATAGTCTTTCACTGCTTATTATGAGAAGGATAGAAGTTACTTGTCAAAATGTACTTAATCCTCTTCTGAGGAAGAAAAGCTTGTATCATGACATTAGTAGAAGATCACCAGATCTCTTTTGTTCCTGCTTGTGACTGTTGAGATGAAAGACCTGACTGTCTTGCCCTTTGCTCCTCAGGTAGTCATCTGTGCAAAATGACAGCACTTTTTGCACATTTTAATACAGACATAAGATTCTTCTCAACGTACAATACTCTGGAAAACAATTTCCTATAGTGTTCATTTGTTAATGCCTTCCAGGCCCAGTTCTTAGTCCTGACTGAAGTGCTGCCATCCTCTTACTTCAAGAGATGTGTTCCCCATCTTCTTCTGCCTTAGTTTCCTCCTTATGATGCTGTGGGCCAGTTACTTCATGGCTTATGATGTGATTTGTCATGTCTTTGGTTAGGAAATTCATGTACTCATAAAGAATAATTGTTTAGGGACCTTCCCTTCCCTTCCCTTCCCTTCCCTTCCCTTCCCTTCCCTTCCCTTCCCTTCCCTTCCCTTCCCTTCCCTTCCCTTCCCTTCCCTTCCCTTCCCTTCCCCGGACCAGAGTGTGAAATTCCCTCCCAGTTCCAATAGGTAGATATCAAATATTTTTTAGGTAGATATCAAATATTTTTTTCTATTGCTCTCAGTTTCAAAGAGGAAACAGAACTTCCTATCACAGGGAATAATTTTTATTATGGCTTTGGGATCCCAGCTTTTTCAGTTGCCATAGAGTCATGAATCCTGATCCTCCTACACCTCTCCCATACAACCACTTTCAGATTCTATCTCAGGGCACAGTGTACCATGGAACACTCTGGTAGAAAATTATATTAAAGCAATCTGTTATATCACAGTCTTTAAACTGAGAGTTTCATGCAGCAAACCTTGCTAAGTTTTTTGAAAGATAGAATCTGCAGCCTACAAGAGACTGCTGAGTGCTTGTGCAATTGGAAAGTTTACACTGAGAAATAGCTTAGGTACATTTGTAAAAAGTAATTGTTGGATAATCTGATCTAAAGCCTCCCTTGCTTGTCAGATTCCAAAAGATAATTTTATATTATAACTTTAACATAATTTTATTTTATAAATTTAATTATTAAGTCATTTTTGCCTGAGATAATTCATACTGACCTTAAAATGAAATGGAAACAAATGGTGCCAGAAGTAAGAGTCACCAAAGGAAGGATAATGCACAGCTGTCATCCATTTACCCAGAGAAACGACGTGAAGGGCTCAGTTGTCAGCTGCACTAAGGCAGGGCTCAGCCCAGTTGGGACTGTGGAGGAGCATTGCTTTTGTTCCTGGGAAAAAATGGTCCCCACATTAGATGGGAGTTAATATCTATTAGATCAGCTTTGCACTTCCCCAAACTACCAAGTTTATTTCTTGGCCTTTGGGGATCATATGCTGCTGCTCAAAATAATTTCAAGAGGAAAGAATAGTTTCTCAATTTCTCACCTGAAGTTTGCCAGATTTTCATTCTCTTGCTCCTCTTTGTTCGACCAACTGTAGTAACTTCCTAGTCTCCTGATATTTCTTATTTCTAGTTCTTTGGTTTTAAGCATCCTTTCCTTTTCCACCTCCTGATATTTCCTATTCCTAGTTCTTTGGTGTTACCCCAGCTGCCCTCAGCTCCTGGTAGTTGTTAGTGTCACCACCTCCTGACCCCAGCTGTCCTCAGCTCCTGGTAATTGTTAGTGTCATGATGGCAGAATCTCCATTGGTCCTGGAGCAGAAGACCAGAAGCCAGAAAAGACATACTCGGTCTAAAGTGAGTCTAACAATATCTGATTTGTCACCAACTATAACCAAAATGTCTTTAGGCCCATCTCCACATGTTCTTTTTATTTCTCTGACTGCCCAAAGCTTCCTAGAGTGGTTGATGCTATATGATTGTATTAAAACTCAGAACTACTTTGCTTGAGCATTTGATGCTTGCCAGTCAGCACTCAGAACAAACAGCCCAATGCTGCCCTGCAGAAAGCAGCTGAAGCCACATTTGGAGACATGGCAGCATTAAAAATCCAGTCAGTGACTGACAGTCTGGCCAGACTTGGGATGTGTCCTAAGGGAAGTTTTCTTTTGGTTCAAACTTGAAGCATAGTTGCTTCAGGATGATGGGAATGGCAGAACTATTAGAGACCAAAGTTGCAAGAAATCTTTGCTTCACCTTCCTACCAGGGAGTAAAGACTGGCCTACAGGGTGCTCCATTCTGCCAGGAGATAAACTCTTCCTCTGCCACCACCTGAGAAAATCCAGCACACAAAACTGCTTATAGAGGATGGGATTAGTTCTCAAGTGCTTAAAAGATGTAAAGCTACTCAAATGCCAGTGTTAAAGAATTTATATTCCCAGATGGCAGAGAATGAGCTCATAAAGTGTTAGTCATCACCTAAGGATGAAATCCATCCAATCTTAAGAAGAGAAAGTATAAAGCTTCAGTGGGGGAAACTTTAAGATTAAACCTTTGCCCTCCTACTTGGAGGGCAGCTGTGTACTCATTTACTGCACAGTCAGATCATGTGCTTATATAGAAAATGTCTTCATGTGACAAGGCTATAGGACTAGGAAGGAAACTGCGGATTTCTCTACCCTATCTCACTCTTCTTCTGCTCTTCTCTCTCTCTCCAAAGTGAAGTTATACAACTTCTGCTACCCTTGGAGACTCTTTGGCCACAGGATAAATGCGGGTTGTGTTTTAACCTAAATTATGTCATATAATAAACTACTAAGAGCTGGTTTTAATAAAGGAATTAAAGCAAACGAGACTGCTGACAGACAGCATGATGAACATTCTCAAATTCCTTCTTCAGTATTGATTTTATTCCAGTTTCTCATTAAAAACATTTGCTTGTTGTATACATAAACCATTTCTGCAACAGCTGAAGTCATCCAGTGAGCCACGCAAACCCAAATGTAAGTTCCAGGCCTCTGTTTTCAGCAAGACAATTGTGTTGGATAGGAACCCTGGTGATGTCAGAGATTTAATATTTCAAAGCAGGAGCAGCATACAAACATAAAACTGAAAGAATTTTGGAGAGACTCTGTGTAGTAATACCACCAAAGAAGTCAGCCTTGCACAGGAAAGTGAAGCAGTCAATGATTACCCTCTCCTGGCATCAAATTATTGACATCAGGATTATACATCAACTATAACTATAAATATAAAAAACTGGTTAGTCCAAAGGTAGGCATCCTGTCCTGACAGATGGAGGAGTTTCTTTAAAGAACATAAGAAATGATAAGCATGAAATGGTTTTTCCTTGGTAGAGAGGTTATTTTTCCTCCAAGCTTTGGCAATCAAGATTTGAATAAATGGCAATTTAAATGGCAAAGGCACCTGGGGGAGCCTGGCTTGTAAGTGGGATATTGCTAAAGGAGAATGGGGCCATTCTTTTCAAGGAACATTTAAATTTGAATACTGAGATTTGTGGGACAAAATTAGAGAAAATACAAACTAATTTTGGCTTTCAAGGTTGGGATTTTTTAATTAAGAAGTAGTTATTTTCAAAGTATATGGTAATGGAATTCTGATTGATAATAAAATTGGAATAATATTCCAATATTGGAATGTACCCAGGAGAAAAGTATTTATGAATAACCAGTTTGTAGCTAGGAACTAGTAATACTGTAATTTGTGTGGTAGTCTACTTGTATTATACTTTAGAGCTGAAATAGAGTATTATTTCCTAACCATGAGAATTCAAGGTGTATCTTAAAGAACATTTCAAACAGGGTACCAGAGAGCTGCAAGTAAAATTAACGATGTTTCTACATAATCACATACAAAGATAATGTAGAGATTTCAAGGAAGATAGAAGGAGACCATTTCATTATTTTATAAGTGTTAATTGAAGTAACACTTATATTTGCTTAGAAATTGAAATGAAAAAATTGGCTTAAGATAAAAGATTAGATTAACTACCCCTCTGAGAAAGATTTTTTCTTAAGAGACTTTATCAAGACTAGAAATAAAAACATTTTTGACAAATTAATGAAAAAAACTGACAAAAACAGTTCCTGAGGCACAGGAGCATGAAGAGCTGACATGCTAGAGGACCATTGTGGTATTTATAGTATCAACAGTACTTTAATATGAGATATTAACCAATATTGAAATTTAATAAAAAAATAATTATAGAACTTTGTTTTTGGTACCACAAAAGTATTGTTTCTCCCTTCAAGAAAAGACTTAATTATCTTAATCAAATTATAGAGTTAATTTAAAGGTATTAAGATTTGGAAAACAAGTACTGAGCCTCACCCTAATGTGCATTAATTATGCTGGTCAATGGAAGTTAAGAGCCCCCCCCATATTATACAGTCAAAAGAAATTGAGATGCTTGTGTTTCTCATGTATCATCATTGATGAAATATTTCTACAGAAACAGCAGCCATTCATTTAATGGTTTTTACAACATCCTATAAAACAACTTTGTTTCATGCAAATCTCCTGGGATTCCACTAAGAATGGAGCATGTTCTGATTTTTTCTACTTTTTCTGTTGGCTGCAGAGCAGCAGGTATCAGCCATAAAACCCTGCAGAACAGATCCTTTTGCAAGGCCTGAACAGTGGGGCCAATCCAACAGGCAGTGCTCATGCAGTGCTCCCAGAGCTGCTACTGGACAACAGACCTGAGTAAGGAGTGCAGCACTGTGTCATCGCACAACTAAGCCTCTCCCATCCATTTAAAAGGAATTTTAGATTTAAATCATCCTAGGAAGAAAATAACTCAACCTAGGAAGAGCAGAAAAAGAAAATAAGGAATTGTTGCTGGAAAAGAGGAATTTTATGTCCCTAAGACACCAAACAATTATATCTACAGAACAAAGCCGCAAAAAGTTATATTTTGGGTACTGAGATCAAGAGAGACATGTCAATACTTGTGTCAATTTATTAATACAACAGTTGTGCCTCTGGCTCCAAGCTCTGTCACTGCCATTGCCACTGCCCATGGCATCACACTCCATGGACCAGAGGAGTGACCTGAGAGTGCAGAAACACAACCAGCAGAACGCTGGCCAGATTTCCACGACCATAGGCTGATGCTTACAAAAACACCCTGAAGTAAACTTCAGGTTCAATTTCAGCAAGGCTGGAGGCAAATATTTTGCTTTGCTTCAGGACGTGTCTCAGACACACTTGTAAAGCTTCTGCAGCTTCATGTAGGAAAGAAAGCATAGTGAAGAGGAGATTAGTATAGTGAGCTGATGAAAACAAATCCAGGCAAATTGCTGCTTCACATTTTGGGTTTATTTTGAGTCCTATGTTTTTTATATTGGTTTCATATGTCAGTTAGATGAGGGTTAGGGGATTCTTACTGGAACTCCTGAATATCTTGTGTTATAGTTCTGGAAAAATTCCTTGGCTGTTTGCCACTCTTTCCAGTACAATGTTATGGTGTGACAGATGGATTCAATAACAGTAGCTAGCTATCCAGAGATGTGAACCACAGAGGGTGTGGGACTTCAGTGTCACCATCACTATCCTGTCCTACATGTCAATACCTGTTTTCAGGAGGAAGGAAGTAGTCATATGGCTATAAAGGTGTACCATTCTGATTTTTTATGGTCTCACTGCTCCTGGAAGTAAGTCAGTCATCATTTCTGTCCCCTTAAGTGCTGGAGCATAGTAATAGGTTCACAGATACTCCAGGGTAGCATCAACTTGTGACCACAAACTTCATCACATGGAGAGAAGAACAGAAAAGTGGGATACAGTTTTCTGCTGCTGGAGAGGCCCCACTCACTGTAAGGTGAATTTGCCTAATGCTCTCCCTAAACATCACTGGTGAAATCTGCCATCCTGGGTCTGACCTCCTATGTATGCTTCTGGTTTTGTTTAGGCTGTTGTTTAATCTGGCTGGAAGTGTGTGTGTGTGAGGTCTGTCAGCCCATACACGCTCTGCTGTTCTTCTGGGTGTCAGTGCAATATACTCAGGGTCTTCTGCTTCAGCCTGGACTGCAAAAGAAGTCAGATCATGAGGACAACACCCAAGCAATCCAAAACTACCAAGCAGCATTTTCCCAGCACCATGACACAGACTTGCTCTGTGCAGCTGTAGTGGTAAAACAGCTATGAGGCAACAGAAAAGCAAAGATTTTCAGTTGGTTTTCATTCCATGCTCCTGAGCCACTGCAAACACAAATTGAAAGGCTGGTTTAAAGCCATTTGCTGTTAAAAATCAAGTTGCTTTTTTAAGAAACCAGGATCAATTTACTGAGCTCTTATGTACTTTCTGTGCAGGACATGACCAAGAATTGTTTTTTCATCTCTTACTGGGAAGGCCATTTTAATTCTTTAGCTTCATTCACTGTCACTGAACTAGCTGTTACCCCCTTCACAGTGTGCACCCCCCCGGGAGTAGAACTAAAACAACATTTGTTTTATTCAGAAAGAAAGTAACTGCTGAGGCTACTTAGAAAAATAGTCTCTGAAGCTGTGAATGCAAAAGGTCAACATCTAATTTATGGGGGCTTGAAACAGGGCAGAAACCTGCCTCTGTTACATGGTTTTTTATATTAGGCCAAATTTGATGCAGTTACATGGACTCTGCAAAAACGCTCTAGTGATTTGTTTGTTGAGTTCCTTGTGACTTTGATGTGAACAAGCAAATATTTCAGCCAGCATAGCAAATGTCTGTGTAAGGCTGATCTGCTCTGGGTTGTGCTTCTGCATGTTATGGGGTGTGATTACTATAAAACTGCAGAACCACTCACTGTTATCTAGGAGTAATAAGAGTGGTCTTAGAGCCTTATAACAAAGGTAAAAAGATTTTCCATGATTTGCTGATTGATTACTCTGTTTCCACTGTAAATGCAGATTGCTTAGGCTAGAGCATAGCAACCAGCTCTCCCTTTTATGGAGGTTGTCTGCATAGTCATCTATGGACTACACATGCCCGGGGTACTGTGGCTGGCTCCCTGCCCTGTGAAGCCCTAGGGGCACTCAGGATGGCAGCATGGATCTCATATTCCTGCTTTTGTGGGAGCTGCTGAGTATATTGCAGACACTGAAGCCAGTTTGGGCTGAGCATCTTGGGCACAGTGAGCTGTGCTGGACCTGGCAATGCCCAGAGTCACCCAGGTGGCTCTTCCCCAGGCTTCCCCTCATGACAGGTTCCAGGGCAACTTTCCATCTCAGAGACAGCACTAGACCCTGGCTGGCTTCCTGCATTCCCACAGCACTGCATCCAGCATCCTGGCAGTTCAGGAAAGGAGTCTGGATGGGCAGAATTTCTTGTATTTCTAACGTTTCTGTTAAAAGTAGCATCCCAGTCCCTCACTACTCAACATGAACTGGAACTGGAGCTGTTTCTCAGATGCTTTCCTGATAAACCCTTCAGTTTCTGGGCATTTTCATAACGTGTAGCCAATCTTCACCTTCTCAAATGCCAAAGCAGTCTGATTGTTCAAATTGCTAAGCAGCTGTGCAAACTGTACCTTGAGCTGCAATAAGAATGGAGTACATCATCATGCAAAAAAACCCCCCAGCCCTGCTGGGAGCATCTCTAGTACCTCAACCAAGCCATTAAAATCCATCAAGAGCAATATTCTAAGAAAGCTAGAAATATGTGTGAGTGTGTGTGTGTGTGTGCTGGTGGCACTGCCTATGCAAAGAGCAGCTGCTGTCTCCATGGCACACTTTGTGTGTGAGGCTGTGATAGACATGCAGAGATGAAACGCACAGTGAGCCTGTAGATGCAACATTTATGGCCTAGGTGGTTTCTGCCATAAACCAATAGAACTTACTTTTTCCTTGTCTTTTGTTTATTGATCTTCACAAAAGAAATTAATATTTCTTTCTTTCACAGGAATATGAAAAAACTGTGATAATAATACTGACTCATATACCCTTATTCTGTAGAGGAGATGAAAGATTTGTATTATTTGGAAGAAGTCTGGACTGGACATCAGCTCAAGATAGCTCTCCAACACATGTTGAAAATCAAGCACCAAAGGAATCCAAAAATGCAAATGCATATGCATCATAGAAGGTATAGAGGGGTTATATGTTCCTCCAGAAGCAAGCAAATGCTTCTGAAAAAACTACAAGAGGCCATGTCATATAAAGGGGACTGAGGCTTTGTTCCCCAGTTTAACTGGTCACTTGTGCTTGGAGAAGACAGAAGGTAAAAGAGCTATGTTGCTACACAAAATGTGACTTTTCAGAGCTAGAGATGTATTTTCAAGTTAGAAAATTTAGAGGCTACATTTACTAAATGAACACATTTAAGTCACCATTTCTTAACATTCATGCCCATGGCTGTTCTCTGAAAGCAGTGCCAGATTTATTCACCAGCTAGCTCACCAAGAATGGTATGGCTGTGGCTGGCTGGTTGCTTCTTTCCATTTTCACAGCCTCTTTTCCTGACGGATTTTTTTGCTACAGAAGTCTGAATTTACTCTGGAAGAAACTGGCAAAAACTTGCATGAAATTAAATTTGCATACTTTGAGTTGCAGTGACCCCACCAACAACAAACTGAAAGCACTTTCACATAAACTGTAGCAATATCAGCTGCTAGTATTCCAGAGCCCTTCACTTCTGGAGTCAAAGGTGTCTACTTAAATTGCTAATTAGTCGCCTATTGTTAAATTTTTTTCTAAATTAAATACTCTGCTTGAAAGCATTTTTCGTACCTGCCTAGTTGCCATAGCATCCATCACCACACAGTTCAGCTGCTCTTTTGCCCCTGTTTCATTAACAAGTAAAACTATAATTTCTTCAGGACTTTTTTTTGGACAAAACAGAATTCAAATTACAATGGCCCTAATAAAGGCTCAAATAAATTCCTTATCTGCTAGCATACTGAAAATACCCAATTCGTGGCACAGCAAATACATTGAAGAGTTGACTCTTCATTAAAGAGCACAAGCAACCACAGTACCAGGATGTGGGTAGTCTTAAAGACTAATGTGTACATTTGTGCAGATACAGTCTTCTGGGAACCAGCTTGTTTTAATCATAAAAGAACCCTTCAAGTAAATTTAATGAGGAGTTGGTTGAGGAATTTATTCTGAAACTTTAAACTATGTGTAAATTCCTGAGGATCAAATTAAGTTGAAGGTAAATAATGTTCAGAATGGTGTTTCAGTCAAGGCTGCCTAAAAGCTGGAGTCACAAAAATCCCGCTTAGAGAACATTTATTTTCCAGCTACAGATTCCTTAAGGAGCCCAGACAGATGCCATATGTTGATGATAAAACAACATCTTTCACAATGTGGCATTTGGAGTCTGCTCAAAAGATCAGTAATTTTTGTCTTTTCTAAGGTTGTCACCTTTAAAATAAATGCCAAACAGTTATGGATTGGAAAAAGAGTAATTGCCAAGAGTTATAGGGGCCATCACTGATGAAACATCCATAAGCAGATGCTTTTCTTTATATGAGGGAAAGTTCAGGATAAAAGAGACACTGTGACAAGGACAGCTGTGTCAAGGGTGCTTTAAAAGATCCTTGTACTGAGCTCTTCTCTCAGTGAGAGAATGCTTAGTCTATGGTTTTTTTTTTTTAATGGTGCACTTGAAGATATTTTATTTAATGATCTACCTTTTGAATCATATTATTTATTTAAAGTTCTGAAGTGCACACACACACACATATGTACATAAACACAATACCCTGTTTCCTTCTCTCATTTTCATAGAATAGAAGCATAACATGGTTTTGGTTAGGAGGAACCTCTAGAGGTAACATAGCCCAACCCCCTGCAATTAGTAGGGACATCTTCAACTAGATCAATGGCCTTGAATGTTGTCAGGGATGGGGCATCTACCATCCTTTGGACCCACCACCCTTTGTGAAAAAAATTTCTTCTATATATCTAGTCTTAATCTAACATCTTTTATTTTAACACCATTACCCTCACCCTATTGCTACAGAGCCCATTAAAAAGCCTGTCCCCCTTGCTCTTATAAGCCTCCTTCAAGTAGTGAAGGCCCCAATGAGTTTCCTGTGGTTTTTCTCTTCTATGGGATGAACAACCTCAACCCTCTCCCTGACCCAGCCTATCCTCATGGAAAATTTTTTCTGCACATGGTTGATCATTCACTGAATGGTGTTATCAGTATACATGGCCTGTGCTTGCTATCTGGACACTGTCATTTAATGCACATCTTAAACAAAGAAGTGTCTCCTAATAGTGTCAGATATGCAGATGAAGCAAAGTAAACATGTAAAGGCTAAGTAAGTTGACATCAGAAAGAGCAGCTTGATCATATAAGTGCTCGCTGGTGTATCTCACAGATCTGCAATTTCAAATTAAATTTCTCCAGTTTTAATAGGGAATAAGTAAGGCCTTATTTCACCTTCCTGAGCAGCATTTTTGGGTGGAAAATCTCAGAGAAACAGACAAAATGAACAAATAGATACATTCAAAAGATACCACTTGTACATATCTTAGTGTGTGATACTTTGGTGTACGCTGAGCTTATGAATATATGGTTTGAAAACATACAGGGCTTACATGGTTTGAGACTTGACCTTGACTCTTTGTCAGTATTTATACAGTGCTCAGAAAATTCTCAAGCATATTGGAGTAGGGAAGGTGCTTCCAAGCTGCTGAAAGTGTTTTCCTGTGACCTGGATATGCACCTGAATAACTCATGAAAGTCCCACAGAATTTGTAAGCCAGCCTGCGGAAGGAGAAGGGAATTCAGAGTAGGTGTAATGAGATGCTGGCAGATGGGACAGGAAGAAATATGTGTGACAATCCGCTGTCCCTGGGCTTGTATGCTCCCGCCTAGTTAAACCCAGAGTCCACAGAACCGCATGAACCAAGGCAAAAGACTCGAGAAGGCTCTTTCCACATGGTGCGAGTATCCGGTTTATTGGCTTGAGTCAGGACACACCTGGAGATGAGACCAGGCAGGAAAGAGGCCTTGGCCCCTCCTTGCAGCTGGTTTTGTCCCCAAGGGAGAGGGGGTGGGGGGAAGAGAATTGTTGCCAATGGGATGCATTGGGGGGGGGGGGGGGCAGGTAAGGGGACACCTGTGGAACTGACCACCAAGGAAAAGGGGGAATATGGGAACATACCATCTGATAGGGAAGGGGGGACAGTCCATGTGACCTTTACATAGCTTTCCCCATCACCCAGGGTAAAGACACCAACTAAATAAACTATCTAGCGCACTACAACAAATATGGAAGGAGAAAAAGTTGGCTTCAGCAAATGGTTGTGTTGTGGTTCTGCTGCAAATAATCTGAATATTTATTTCCTTTATTTAGGCCAGAATCTTGCAAACCCTTGCATGAGGAAGAAACTTTATACACATGAATGTCCCATTAAATTCAAGCTCATTACCAAATGATAAATACCAACATTTCTGTAAGATTACAGCCTTACATTGAGAGTGTGCTTGTTTCTGGTTTGCATGTCACTTCTCATGCTGATGATTGTTAACAAATATCCATGACAGAAAAACATGAGGGAAATCACACCATTTGATTTAGGAAGGTGGAGTAATCCAGGAGGCACAGTTCTAATAGGAGGGGGAGCCTTGCAAACTGTATAGCTGAAAGGAATAATGAGGCAGCACTGGCTTGAAAAAATGCAGAAAAGTGGGATTTAGAGGGTAACAAATGTTTGAGCTACATAAAAGGCTCTTCTTATGAAAGTATCTGACAAGGGCCTCAGCATTGGAATGAGAACAAGATGAGCATCATGGTGCTGAGAACTTGATAGTAAAAAGCACCCAAAAGGAAAATCATATAAAGTGCAACAGAAATACTTATGGGAAAACAAGAGTTTAAAGAATATACTACATTTTCAGAAAAGGCAGACATCAGATAATCAGATCTAGTTATAAAATGCAGAGAAGTTACCCCATGGAGAGTTTGGATTCTTTTGTGAAAAAATCAAATATTCTGGGAAAAAAGGCTCAGAGCTGAATGTTACTGCCTTTTCTACAGAAAAAAATATGGTGCAGTTTCTTTTTTTTAAAGAAAAAGGTTCTATGTCCAAACATTTTAACTTAGGTGCAATATCCTTTTCTTGTAGGAAGAATATTTAATCGGCCTAAAGGACAGTTGAAGCCACTGGGAACTGCAGCTGATAACTATGCCAGAAAAATCAGATCCTCATTGGCTGCAGCATGCTGCATGATTGCTAGAAGATTTAATTCCCAAAAAGACTGCAGAGCATGGCATGGGGATCATGAGGGTTCTGTTCCCATTTGGCCTCCTTCTGGAAGTGTGGGGAAAGTTGAAACACTGATGGTCACCTAACAAGAATAACCTCCCAAGCACTGACACCCTTCATCCCACCAAAATCACTAAGCTGGCAGATGATAACTTTTCCCAGTATTTATTCTCACCTGATGAACAACAGGGCCAGCTATGAAAGCCTGGCTTACAGAGTCTGCTTTGCAGTAAGGGTGACTGCCTTTGTGGCAGCTGTGATGGTTCTGTCTCCAGCTACCCATACCACCTGCATGAATCTCCAGTCTGGGTAGTAGTTGCTGGATTGCTACCACTGTTACCCTGAAATATTCAGTAAAATAAACAATTGAATGTCAGTTTATTGACACCATATTTATTACAAATTATCTTGTAGACAACTGGAGTTCATCTGCTGCTTCACTGAGAGCTGACCTTTCCTTGCATCAGAGTTGAGAGTCCCTAAGAGATGGCACAGTAGGAGAGTTCATGGCTGAACCACCACAGCATCTCCAGGCAAAGTGTCCCCATTCATCAATCTGAATTCAGAGCCTCAATTCTCATCAGGGATTGCTTTTAAATCTTACAGGCTCTCTTTCCATGACCATTTTGCTGTCACACAGTGTTGTCAGAATTAGCTATTTAATAGAAGTGCAATGTTCAGAAAGTGTTACTATTTCAGTCTTCATGATAATTTGTCTGTACTAGAATTATATTTGTGACAGTGGTTTTGTGGCATGGGATCCCATTGAATTGGGACCGACTGAAACAGTGAATACTTTGAGCAAAAGTACAGTTTGAAACATTCTCATCTTTTTTAACAAAACATTAGAATAATGATAATTTTTCCTTTTATTGTAGGTCTTTCTAAAATACCTTCTTTGCTTGTGTTTCCTGGCAGGCAGAAGTCCACGTCCTCACAGCAGCATTAGCCATGCTTGGAGTGTAGGGAGCAGCCACAGTTCTTCTGTGAGGTCCTCAGAACCAGACTCTTCCCTTCTGCTTTTCCTGCAGCCTTGGAGAAATCCTGAACAGCCCAACACAGAACCAGTGCTGAGGGACCTTCCAGACCCACAGGCTGTGAAGATCACACTGGTTTGTGGAGTGCATCCTGGACATGGGTGTAGAATGCCTCCATACACCCACACTTTGAGGGTGATTTTCCTCTGTGCGTAGGGAGCCTCCACAAAGCTATATGCCACCTACCCACCACAGGGAGGTCTGCTTAACGTTCAAATCTTTGCATAATGAATAACTCCTGAATGTGAATGAAGACAATTAACTCTATGGCTACAGTGCAGGAGACTTTCTAATGTTGACTTAAGCTATGTTGGAGGCAGAATGAATATTCTGCAGTCACCCTACTAGGTAGGAGATATAAAACAATTGATTCACAGCACTTTCTAAATGTTCTAATACCTTCTAAATGAGCTCCATCAAGACTGAGACACAGAGAACAGTTAATTGTGGTTGTCATTGCAAATGATCCTTCCTATGGCTGTTTTAATTAAAACACCTGCTTTCTAGTTTGTCATGTCAATATTGCACCTGTTTATTCTGTGCAAATACAAAGTAATGGTTATGAAAGAAAACCTTTCCCTTTTCTGAGCTGTTCCAAGTCAGCAAGATTAAATTGGAAAACTGTATCTCAACTCTCTGAGACTGCATATCTGTTCATTAGCATGTCATGCCTAGAATATTAAAATTCTGTTTTAAGCTATGCATCTTTGCAGCTAGATAACAAAAGAAATCCTATTGTTAAACAGTTTTTTTATACCATCAGATTCTATCAAATCTACCTCTGATTTTAAAAGCAAACAAATTGGAGAGGGTGATTTCGTCTTTCAATTTTCGAACATCAGCTTTGCTATTTAGTCTATAATGGCACTGTTTTAATATATAACGCAATATTTACTTGCCTTCTAGAAAGAATTTCTTTCAGAGCATGTTGTGAATTATGTTTCTGTGATGTAGAGGTATTATTTTTCTTGACTGAGCACCAATTTATTTTTCCTCAATATTGATTTGTAGAAGCACCTCTGAGGTGCTTTTCCTGAATGCCTTGCAAGCTCTGTGATCAACAGTATCAGAGGGTTTTCCAATTTTGTTGATTAGGGGAAACTTTTTGGTTTTGTGCTAATCTGCAGTCAGAGATACCCTTGAGTCATGGAGCATCCCTCAGCATCTCTTCCATGGATAATAATCACCGGTTTCTGTCTTCCCACAGCATGGTTTTGGCAGTACAACCCACTTCTCGGAGTTTCCCTGGGTATGGGCCAGGGAGTCTGTTTGTCCACACTCCTTTGGGTCCACTGCCTTCTGGGAGATGCATTTCTTTCATTCATCTCAGTTTGAGCACTAGACAAGCTCAATAGTACAGCAAAGATGACACATGCTAGTGAGACTTTAGATTGGAAACAAAGGTCAGAGGTGCAGAAAACTGTAATTTACCTGAACTAAACACTCTTTACTCATCATCTCTTACCTAGGTTCCTGAGATTTTGGCCTTCAGCCATGTTTAGTGTTGAGACGCTTTAGTGTTGAGAGCAACATCTATGTACCCTTAGGGTTACCCTCAATTTGAAATGTCAGCCTTGCCTAGTATCCTGTCCACCAGGATGGGTCCACGCCATCCTAGGAAGCCTCACCACCTTCTGAATCCTGTTTTCTTTACTGCCCTTATTCTTGATACTTTTAGTTTGGGATTCATATATTGATGTTCCTGATGATCTCTGGCAAAGACACTGGGAAGTATCAAACTCCTTCTCTCTTGCTTATCCTGGTGAATCTTTTGAGATTGTTCTCGCCTCCTGAAGCCAGACACAAAACCTACTTTGTAGTAGTAGTGCCTGGAAGCTCACAACACTTTGACAGTAATACCCTCCTACTAAATAGATAAATAATTGATTTTAAACACATTTTACAAAACATCTGGTATGTAACAAGTTTAGACTGCATACAAAGAAATTAAGGTAGACATCAAACTTGGGAAATAGTTACTTTTTGAGATATCTGTGAGTGCAAATCTCTGTTCACATTTTTAATTGAATTTTAATTGACTTCAGTTTCTTTAACTTTGGGCTGGGGAGATTTTGAACAATTAATACTTATTTTATTCTCACCTTCAAATATCTGTTGCTAACAGAGAGTGGACTGATATTTAGTCAACCTGTGACCCAAGTTTGGGTGGAGAGCTGATGTGGGAGTCAGACCAGCTGGGATGGACAGTGACTTGGTCTCAACTGAGTACACAGGAGGCATCAATCTGACGCCATGGGAAAGAGGATGCTAAGGAGGGTAACGTCTAGCTAAGTTATTGAGAGGTGCATGGAATCATGGGAAAGGTTATGTTAATACGTTCATGCCAAATAAGCTGATGTTCTGAGCTCTTGTTAGTGATTGGGTGTTTATGCTCTGCATATAAGGTAATGTTTGTAGTTCTTGTTGTTCATTGGTTCCCGGCCCTCAGCCAGCACTGTATATATTGTTGTGTTTTCCCCATTTCAAGGTCTTTGAAGTTACCCTATATTGCATGGAGCTTATTCCTTTATTTGTACATTATTAAAGTTTTTCTTTCCGAGTTTACTTTGTCATTCCCAATTCTTCCTTGCCAACGTTCCCGCAGGCGGGCTACATCGCGAGTCCTTCTTGCCCTGCCCTCAAGGATCCATTGCTGCTCCCAGGGCTGGACTGGGCAGCAACAGACTGCAGATTTATAACAAGTCATGAGAGTATGGGTTTATTGGCCCAAACTTGGTTGAACATCTTTAGTCTTTGGCTTGCAGTGTGAGTTGCAGTTCTTTGTAACAGATACCACAGTTCCTTGTCCCACTGAGGAATAAAGTGGAGATCTCAAAGAGCCACAACTCCAACAGCCTTATCAGATTATTTTGAGGATCTGAGAAAAACCTACCAGAACTATCTGCTATATCTCATTCAGAAAAGAAAGGAAGTATGAGTGTATTTAAATACTCATGAAAATCTGGACACATAATTGCAATAGGCTTGACTGTATAGACAGAATCTGTCAGTCAGAGGGCACAATTTCACCTCTGCAAAAGTGTGTAACTCATCATCCCGCAGTATTTCAAACACCTCTCTTTCCACCTATCATATTTGGATACTTTTTAGATTTTTAAAAAAAACTTATTTTGTCTCATGGTTCTGAAGCAGTTTCAAATGGGCTTGCTATACTCATGGTTGTCACATTTGGACTGTCTCAAACTCATTCAAGTTTGTTTCTATAGCTGTGATAGAGCTTTTCTGTAGCCCTAGAACAACTTACAAACAACTTGAATTGCTGTTTGAATTTCAGGCTCTATGGACTATGATTTAAAAACACAGCCCTTGATGTCAGTTTCTGGTAAATGTGTCTTTTCACATTTTATTGTGTATTAGCTGCTTCAGTGTCAGTCTTGGAAATGAATGTCCCCATATGTCTCTTGTGAGGAGAGATTTTAATATTGGAAGAACCTTTTGAGAAGTACTTGTTTCTTTAATACATAAAGGCCTACTTGTTTATTTTCCTTTTTTTTCCTCAAGTGTTGATGTAGACAGTCTTCATAGAAAAGAGTTTGTCCTCTGTTGCCCTCAATTTCTCTCCACGTCCTCAAAACTATTATTCCCAATTGAACTGGCTTTGATAAAATGCTTGAGAAAAAGGAAGATTTGTGTGTTCCAATAGTCAAGTGAAAGAAGACAAACAGCAATTTTCTAAGCCATTTATTTCTGGTAAAATAATAGATTGATTCAGAAGGGATCTTTAAAAGTCCTCTAGTACACCCCCTTGCAATGAACAGGAACATCTTCACCTAGATCAGATTGCTCAGAGCTCTGTTCAATCTGACCTTGAATGTTTCCAGGGATGGGACATCCACAACCTCTCCAGGCAACCTGTGCCAGTGTATAGCACTCTTTTATTATAAATGAATTACATTATAAATGAATTTTACCTTATGTCTAATCTGAATCTATCCTCTTATAGTCTGAAGCCATTACCCCTTGTTCTATTGCTACAGGCCCTACTAAAAAGTCTATCCCTATCTTTCAAATAAACCCCCTTTAAGTACTGAAGGGCTGCAATAAGGTCTCCCTGGAGCCTTCTCTTCTCCAGGCTGAAAAAACATGACTCCTTTCCAACATGTTCCGGTGTTGCACCACTCTCACTGTTAAAACTTTCTTCCTTATGTCCAATCTAAATCTACACTCCTTCAGCCTTTCAAGAATCTTTTTTGCCCTCCCCTGGACTCGGTCCAACTGGTCCATGTTCTTCCTGTGCTGGAGACCCCAGAGCGGGACTCAGAACTCCAGGTGAGGTCTCACCAGAGTGGAGCAGAGGGGAAGAATAACCTCCCTCAACTTGCTGGTCACTCTTCTTCTGATGCAGCCCAGCTTTCTGGACTGAGAGCACACCAAGGCTGCTCTTCCTCATATACCTTTCTGCAAGGTACAAAAATATTACATATTTTTTCAATTAATGCCACCAATCCTTGTCTCTACTTTGTGATCATTTGCATAAATGGAAAGGTCCTGGAATGGACAATTTGCCAAGACACAGGAGATGGAAGGGATCAATAAATGATCATCACTTGTGACAGAATGATGTTAGCAGTGGAGAGATCTGTGCTGTTCAACTTGTTCATGCTTGATTTGGAAAATGGATTCAACAACAAAGTGACAAAGGTTGCTGATGATGCACAGTTATTCAAAATATTTAGGATGAGTACAACCTGGTGAGCTGCACAAAGATGAAAACCCAGGGAACCTGGGCAATAAAAGGCCAGATGAAATTCAGTATGCATAAGTGTAATGTGATTTGCGTGGAGAAGAAAGCAATTCTAACTCATACAAGAGCTCTAGGCTGACCATTGCTTTTAGGAGCAATGATATTGGTATTATGATTGACAGTCCCATGTAAACATCTGTTCAGTGCTTATGGTAGTTAAGAAAATATAAACAGTTATGTCAGAAGAAAGGACTTATGAGGACTGCAGAGGGTAAGAGGAAGGCAAAAAATATAATCAAAGGTACAGAAAACTCCCATAAAAGAAACAACTGACTTTGCTGAAACTTCTTATGAAGAAATAGCAACTTTCATGAAAAAATATAAATAAGGTTTACCAAATCACCACAAGGAAAAAGTTTTAACTGTTTGCTGTCTCTTTTCGTGCTAAAAATAGGGCTAAAAATGCAGTTAATGGGAACCAGCAAGCAAAAGGACCTGACTGCACAAAAACTAGATGCAGATCTGTGTAACTCCTTGCTAGGGATGTTGTGGATGCAATAAGTCTTTTTACGTGCAAGGGAAGACTTGAAAAATATTTGAAAGATAGCAAGACCAACTGTGTGTTTCTAAATATTGAAATAAAAACAAGTTAGGAAGGTCCTCTGAGCTGAAAAGTTATGTAAATGAGGAGAGTATTATAGGGAAGGTGTCATATGTTTCTTCTGCTGTCCCTCTTATCTAAGCATTTGCTTATGAATGGTGTTTCTTCTGGTTTTCCTTTTACAGATAAGCATTACAATGTTGCTAACAAAATGCAAGCTTTTCTTTATGAGGGAGCAGTTAGAGAAAAATAGAGCAGGGAAACCACCAAATTATTCTAAGAATGAATAATGACATTAAGAGATGAAAGGAGCAGAGGATATAAGGGTCAAAAACGTAGAAGCTGGGACAGCAAGAAGAGTACTTTGAACAATGCCAGCCATTCCCAGAAGGTGCCCAAGAAGCTCTGACTAGTGATGCAGTAGTATGAGAGCCTATTTCCAAGTAATTCACCAGAATTTCCCATGAACCCTCTGAAAAAGAAGAGTTTGGCCAAGGCCAAAGGGAGGACAATAAAGAGTCAATGCCACACAGTGATGAAATCTTGGTGGGATGGGTGTCAATAAAAAGTTGAGAGAAAAATACTCAGAACTAAGACATCCAGGAGGAAGAGTCAGGACCTGTAGTTCAGTACACTTGCTAAATCCCAGCATAACTGTTTCTCTGCTGCTGCAGAAGGCACATCAGTCAGATCAAAAACCTGCCTTCCACTACTCCTCCACAGAAGATTTTCCAAATTAGTTGATCAGTGAAATATAGCTCAGAGAACAGGATGACCCATCAGAGTTCTTTGACATCTTTTGATGTCAAGTGGCAGATGTGGAGGATATTTTAAAGCCAATATTTGACCGACTGTTTGGAGGGTGTGCTTGATCACTGGACTTCCAATGTAACTCCTTCTCAGTGAAGGCAGTGTGGGATTGGAAGGAAGTCAACTTCGCAATACTTCCCTTTCTCCCACGACAAATTATTTGAAGCCATAGTGTTGCTAATTCAGGTACAGACAGGATCAAAATCTAATTTATCCTCTTACATAAGTTTAAGGAATTGAGCTGAAGTCATTGTACTTGTATCAAGAAAAAGTGATTACTGTTCGTTGCATGAGCTGCTTTGGTGTTTCATCCGAGCATTCATCTCTGAGGTTTCTTTTGTTAATAAGCTTCTGTTTTGTATAGCCAGGTACATTAAAGCAGCATGAAATTGTCTGAAAGTCAGCAGACACTTCCTCTGTTGATACTCATTTATGAAATGACAATCTAGATAGTTACACATATTTTATTCACTGTCACATAATTAATCTGATATTCCTGGCAAGACGGAGCATTCAAAACCTTTTTGCATCAGCTTATGTCATGTATGTCCTGCTAAGAATACTGTCCCACTGATAGTTCTGGCTTCCACATGTTCCACTCTTGTTTTCTTAGTTAATTTCTAGTGTCAGTGCTCTTTTGCTTTTCCTCTTATTTCTGTTATACATGAAACTTCATCCATTACAATCATAGAGGGTTTGGGTTGGAAAGTATCTTTAAAGATCATCAAGTTTCAACCCCCTGCCATGGACAGGGACACCTTTCACTAGACCAGGTTGCTTAAAGCCCCATCCAGCCTGGCTTTGAGCACTTCTCTGGGCAACATGTTCCAGTGTTCCACCGCTCTCATTGTTAAAACATTCTTCTTTATGTCCAATCTAAATCTACACTCCTTAAGTTGAAAAATATTTCTCATTTGACATTAGAGACGTTACTAGATATTTCAACTAAAAAACACGAGGATTTTTGAAACAGAACAAATATGCAGCTTATTACACCTAAGCACAGAGTTAGTAGCTGTGTAATTACTCTTACCTACCACAACAATAACAATAATCCACTTTAGGATATGTAATTAATTCATAATATAGTCACCATTTACTTTCTGTAGTACCCTACTGAATAAATCAGTGCACTACTGAGCTAACATCAGTGTGGCATTTTCAGCAGGTATTCTGTTTTCAGGCTGAAAATATTCCCCGAGGAAAAATTGTGATTTGGGTGATCAATGAGTGTTAGAAGCTCTAACTCACATTCCTTCTTTCATTCTGGCAGCAGGCAAGCTCCTGAAAGACTCAGGAAAGACTATATAATTTGTCAAGATCCAACCAAACTTCATGCTAATAATTTTCCTCTTTTCCCATAAGTCTGTAAAACACTGTTGTTCGTAAATGCCAGTTGGAAACACACCTTATGTAAGATCTTAATTCAACAAGCTGTAGCACTACTGTTCGGAATTTGAGAAGATGCCAGCCTACGGGACCACAGCACAGCTGTAGCAAGAAGTCTCTTCATGACTTTTTACCCCTGAGAAGGCAAGGAAATTTCATGCCCAGAGGATATGTCTAGGAAATACCCCTCAGAATTCCTCTTTAATCAATTCACCAAATGTCTCCCAGAGACTTTTCAATAGTCATCAGTTTCTTTTAATTTGTGCATCAATATGGGTGACACCAGCCACGGGGAACAAAAAAACCTAATGCAATCTCAAGTCCCTAAATGTTGTTGTAATGATAGCAGTTCCCAATATGAATCGTACATATGAATTAACTGGAGCATCACTGTTTCTGACATAACCTCAGGTACTCACAGCAGGCTGGTTGCTGCTGTGCTGCATATCTGGCCCTTCTGAGCTGATGAAGGTGGAGGAGTGTGTGCCTGGCACCCTCTGCCCAGAAATGAGGTCACAAGCCCCTGAGGGCAAAGGAAAAGCTGCCAGCTATTAACAGGGCAGAGAGCATTAACAGGACAGACACGTAATTGTAATCGAGTGTGCCCACTTCTACACAAAAAGGGAGAACTTGGTATCTCTAGCTACCCTAGCAACCGTGTTCATTAAACTATTATTTTCCTCATTTTAAGGATAAAAGCCAAGAACTTCCATTGATTCCAATGGCAACTAAGTAACTTGGTGCTGTTGAAAGTCTTTAGGTGCCAGAAAAGCTTTAAATATCTGCCTCTAAAGATCTGCCACTCAGATCTCTAAGTGTATTTAAACACCAAGTTCTTGGGTAACAGGTACCTCTGCATTTTAAAATCTGTTCCTTAAAAACTTGCTTGTAGAAACTCGGGGGAAGAAGAGACGTGAGACCCACGGGTTGCGACTTGTTCAGGACTTTCCCACCCAAAGCTGCTCCACAAATTTACTGCAGTGGCTGGCAGCTTGCAGTGTTTGCTGATTATTGGACCATTTATGGACTGGTTATGGACTGGTTATGACCAATCTTCTCCCCTAGTTTCTGTAAATAAATATTTCCTACAGGATACTTTTTGACTGTACAGTTGGTTTTGTCTTGGCATTTCTATTTCCCCTTTTTTTATTTCTTCTCTCCTTTTCCCATTTTTCTGTAAGTGCCTTGTAGATGTCCTGCAGCTCCTCCTGGCAGAGATTTACCCCAGGATTCCCACTCTAGGTTCTTCTTTGGTACAGCAGTAACTAAGAGAGCAGAAAAGCCACTTGTGCTCCTAAGAGGTCGCATTGCAAAGTCCGTAGGGTGCAATCTGTCTGGCTTTCCTGACAGAACGGACATGGATCAGACACAGAGCAGACACGAACCTTTCTCCTACAAGGCACTCCGTGTTAGTCACATGATGATGGACTCGGCACCAAAAATGAGATGAAGGCGTTGTTACAGGAAGAATGTGCACTATCCCATAGGTCTCCATACCACAGAAATCAGGCACTGAATATCCACAGTTGATATAACATCAGGCTTGGCTCCCTATGGACTTTTCAGTGAGGTAATGGGAGTTTATTCTTTGTTTATTGTTAAAGAGAAAAACAGAAACGGTCATGACATGAAGGACCCTTGTGGTCAGGGCTTATTTTAACATCTGCATCACTGTCATACTTGAACTGTCTTAAGAGTGATTATTTTGTTGTCCTGTGACTACTTTACATCAGACTCTTTGGCCTAAAGTCACAGAGAAAGGACTGAAAATGGAGTTCCTGAACTTTGTTTCTGCCTATGCCAACTGTAGCTCTTGGCAGTTTAAAGACTTAGTGTGTACCCAGTACTTTGGGAGCTGAAAAATTGTCCAGAATAATGAGTAGATTTAGTAAAAAATTTTCAACTAATAAATGGAAAAGGAAACACTGTGGAATGAAGAAAAATATGCTCATATGCTTGAGAGTTTTTTTAAGTGCTAGTGGATGAGAGTCAACATTGAACAGAAGGGCATAAGCTAGAGGGAGCCATGGGACAAAGTGAGCCAGGGCTGAGCTGGCAGTTCAGAGCAAACAGGCAAAGCCAACCCTCTTCACGAGATTTCAGATCACAGACAGGTTAATAGCTATAGTCCCCTGTTTAGTTGCTCACAGAAATTAAGGCATCTTCTTAAGTTAAAACTCTCATGTGAGACTGGAAGAATTTTCTTTCATAAGATGTATAAATTTACCTTATAGCAAGGGCAGAAAATGAAGGTTTGCACTTGAAATGATGAATTCAAGAAATGGAAACAATCACTTCTTTTTTACATTTTTAGTCCAAGGCATTCAGATCAGGCTAAATTTAAAATAGTCAAAGGTTGTTGGGTTTTTTAATGTGAACAAGGAAATGAAAAATACAATTTCAGATGGAATGAAGTATTTTATTCACTATGGATGAGAATATTTTCTTTAAATGCTTTGAGTATATTATTAGCAAAAATGAAATGGTTTGACATTCCAAAACAGAAGTAAATTTCCAAATGAGCAGCTGAAATAACTATTCTGCCAGGACTTTTTCCATTCTTGACCTTTCCATGCACTGAAAAACTTGACAAAACCACAATGCATTTGCAAAGCATTTGAAGATTACAAGTACCTTCTGTTTTTCCATAGAGAAATGTGGGCAACACTTCATCTAGCTTTAGTATTGAGAAGACCAGCCAGCAGTGAGCCCAGGCGGCCAGGAAGGAATCCAAGCCCGGATCAGCCATAGTGTGGCCACCAGGACCAGAGCAGGGATTGTGCCCCTGTACTGGGCACTGGTGAGGCCACACCTTGAGTGCTGTGTCCAGTTCTGGGCCCCTTACTACAAGAAAGACATTGAAGGGCTGGAGCATGTCCAGAGAAGGGCAATAGAGCTGGTGACAGGTCTGGCGCACAAGTCCTGTGAGGAGCAGCTGAGGGAGCTGGGGGTGTTTAGCCTGGAGAAGAGGAGGCCTGGGAGGGACTTCATCACTCTCTACAACTCCCTGAAAGGAGGCTGTAGCCAGGAGGGGGTTGGGTTGGTCTCTTCTCCCACGTAACAAGTGGCAAGACAAGAGGAAATGGTGTCAAGCGCTGCTGGGGAGATTCAGGTTGGAAATCAATAATAACTTCTTCACTGAAAGGGTGTTTAACCATTGGAACAGACTGGCCAGGGAGGTGGTGGAATCACCATTTCTGAAAATGCTATAGAAATGACTGAAATTGGCACTTGCTGCTATGGTTTTGTTGGCATGGTGGTGTTCAGTCAAAGCTTGGACTTGATGACCTGGAGGTCTTTTCCAACCTTAACAATTCTATGATTCTATAAGATCAAACCAATACACAGATTGTAGCAGGATTGCACTTAACAAAGACCTAAATATTTTCTTTTGGGTCTTATCCTTCTGTTACCTAAACAGAAAATTCCTCAGTGATTTCACCCTCCCTAGGACTGGCAATGTGTCAGAGAGAAAATGTGACCTCTGCAGTGCACTCCTCTTTGAATAAGGTCAAGAAAATCTCATGTAACATTAGTGTCTGGAAAACGAAACCAAATGATGCAGCTACTATAGAAACTGTGCCTTAGAACACTGTGAATTTTATCTTTGTCTTTCATGTCAATCTTCTTTTGCTATGACATTGTCAATCAGTCAGATCACTCTCAATACCTCATTATGTTTCCATGGTGATCCTTGCCTTCAAAGTTTAAAATAATTGTTCTGATGTTGAAACTTGTGAAGAAAAAGTCCCTATATAATTGCCTACCTGCAGTTATGTGCCTTGCACAGATGGAGGTAGGTACCCCAAAAAGGCATTAATTCTCTTTTTTCTAATTTTTGTAGCTGAGATTGTACAGTAGTGAGCTAAGCCCCTTTCTCCGTGAATTGCTCATAAGTTAATGTGCAATGTACTAACAATCCATATGTATGTACTCAATAGCCAATTCTGTGCTTAATATTTTCTTGCTTTTGCTAAGCTGTTCAGAGAGAAAGAGATATGCTGATGGATTGACTTCATTGATGCAGGATGGTATTTGTGACAAGCATGTAGAGGAACAACGTATTTTGTAATGGTGCCTTTTTGGGAAATCAAGGCAACAGACATGACAAATCTGTAAAAACGCTCACTGATCTGTACTCCATACCTTTCTTCTTAACTAGCTGATGCAGCTTCTAGGTCCAAGGTGCATAGTTTTCACAACAGAGGCTAGTAAACATGCTTGTTTAGCAAGTGGCAGAAACTTTTGCATAAAAATGCAATTCAGTGTTTGTTAGGATTCTAAAATGTGTTTCTGTAAATGCAGAATAATTCATCTCAGTTTTTTTCATTACACCTCCTGGAGTCTCATTCTGGGTTTCATTGCATGAGGATCCTGCTATCTATAAGCCTGTAAGTAGAAAGTTGCACCTGCCCAGCTCTCCAAGGCAGCATTCAGCTTTGTGCAGCCTATGGCAGTCACTTCTCCTGGAGCTCTCCTGAGCCATTCACTGCCTGGTGACTTCAGCAAAGAGAAGCGGGGATCCTACAGAAAAGAGCCTGTTTATGGACAGCCCACTATGATCATCCCACTGTACCCTGATCTCCCTGTGCAGTACAAAATGAATAGAAAACACAACAGAAAAGAAGAGCAATCTTCAATTTGTGCTGGTTTCCTTTCTTCCTCCTTTTCATTCACCTCTCATTCTCCCCCTTGTGAAGCTGGTCTGGATGGCAATTGATACTCTTTGATAGCACCTTGATTACCTCTGAGCTCCAAGGACATAGGAGAGAGTCTCCTTGATCTGCAGCACCTCAAGTACAACTGACAAATTGTGTGGTCAGCACAGCTGTCAACATTTAGCAAGACTACCATGCTCATGCTAACAGACTTTGTTCCAGAATTCATAATCTGGCTTTTTTTAGCCTTTTTTTTCCCCATCAGAACAGCAAAATAGTATTTTAGCAGTAGGCCTGCTTTCAGTAAACCTCTAGTACCTGTGCTGGAGTGAAAGTTTACACCAAGTAGATTGATGATTTATTTATTTTTTTATTTATTTATTTATTTATAAATAAAAGGGGGAAAAAACAGGAAAAATAAAATACAAACAGGCAGGTGGATGGTTTAAATTTGATCATGTTAAAGCAACTAAAACCAGGGTCTTAAAACAGTATTCATCAAATGAGCTAAAATGTATATGGCATTTTCTGCTTTTCCTGATGTGGAGTAACACACTGGCTTTGGAAGCCAGCAAGGCTGTTCCTGCTCCTGTCTTATTCAAAGAGAAAAGAAAATGCTCTCTCTCCAACTGTAGCAGGATTAGCTCCTTATCTGGTGCCTGTATTTAATTTTCTGGTTTCGTAGAAAGAAAGCATGACAGCCATTCACTTATCCAGAATAATGTGTTGCAGGCTCTGACATTTACTTGTAAAAGATTAAAAGTTTTTCTGAAATCACAACTGTAATTCTAATAATTCACATTATAAATTGAAGTAAAAGCTTTTAATTCTTTTTAAACACCCAAACTCTCAGTAGAAAGTGTAGCATTACTGTGAAAAAAATGTGAGAAGTGGAAAGGTTGTGCTTTCCTGAAGGGTAACAAAAGACTTTAAGAGAATCTGTGTCCTTGTTGCTGTGGCTCTTTTCTGATCTGAGGGTAGCTCTGTGCTCACACAATTTGCAGGCAAGAAGACTTATTATTGGGACCACTTGACAGAGATTCACATGGTCAAATGTGTCTGTAGCAGAAGCAGTGCAGCTGCTGTACCAAGTCTCCAAAATGCTGATAGAGCTCGCCTCTTCAGGTTGACACCACCTAATGGCATTTTATTTTCAAGTGACTTCATTACGGTGAAAGAACACTACTTTTCTTTTTCCTGATAGCATACAAGTGGAAGAAACAAAGCAAATTATTCTAAACAAAACAAATGAAATGAGAAGCCTCAGCTGAACAAAAATAGGGGAGAAGCACTTGAACCTCCAGAGGGAAGAGCTATGCTGTAGTGGTTGATCTTACTGTGTCAGGTCTGCTTTGTTCCAGGCCGAGGAAACACATAGAAAGTGAAAGCCACTTTCCTGAAGAATTTATGGTCTGAAAGGACAAGGCAAACAGAGAAAATGGACAGTCTGGGTTGTCATGACCAGTCCCTGAAGTGCAACACTGTAACCTCATCTGTTGTGTAATCAAGAGACTGCTGGGCCCTGATCAGGAGCAGGATGTGGGTTGGTACTGGGCACATCAGCTCACAGCACTGCAGACCTAACAGGCTCTGTAGTGCTGTCAGTGTGAAGAAGAGCATTATGGTCTTCTTTTCTGTACAGCAAGAAAGTGAATTTCAGCTGTAGGCTGAGATGCTCACCTTCATTCTCTCTATTCAAAAGAATGGAGAAGGGAATATTAATAACTCCACAAAATCATTTCGGCCAGCTTTTCGCTTTTCAACTTCCCAGCTGAATATCCCAGCAGAACTCTTTGTCAGGCTCTTTATTTTTCTGAAACTGGCTTCACAGGTGCTTTTTCTTTTTACTTTTTGTGACCTTCAGCCTTGGTGCAATAATACATCTTTATTGAAAGACAGTTTTACCATTCTAATTCCTCATTCTCTTCCAGCATCCAAAAGGTGAATGCATCCAAAACGAATTGAAATTTCTTTCCCAGTTGGATCTTACAACAGTAATAAATGAGTTACCATCTGCATTTCTAATTAAAAATCCAATTGGTATAATGTAATGAGGTTTCTAGATGCAATTAGCAACTGCTGGGGGTCTCTTTATAGAACCAGGACTACAATTATGAGGCAAATAGATTCTATCATGTGCAATGAGGGGCTTTTTATAAATTTTCTGTCCTTAGCTGGATGGATTCACAACAGGGAGTTAGACACTTTTAGATACTGTCATCTACTGAAATGCAAAATTCAGGTTAGTACTTGGGTTTCGTGCACAGCTCAAGGCAGAATACAATGCCTATTAGGGTTCATTGAGCTTTCAAAATCATGCCTAACTTCTGGAGTTTTACATTTAATGTAGAATCTAAGTCCATATGTTTATGTTTTCATCACAAACACTGCCTTAAGAATAAATAGTGGAGACATTTACTTTACTCAGAAGTAGAGCTGATAAAAAATGGTAGAACTTTCTGGGGCAAAAAAAATTAACCAGATTTTTAATGGTCAGTAAAAGTTTAAAAGCCACAAATTAGTCTTGAAGCTATTCAGGCATGGCTTCTTCTAGATCAAAATTTCATAACTTTGTTATAATGATGACTTATAGTTCAATGATCCTTTACAAATTAGACTTCATAAAAAGTGAGAATGATAGAGAGTATATTTTAAAGCCTCTTTGTCTGCTTCCCATCTCTCAACATACACACAGCTTGCTGTACTCAAAGGCTTGCATAAAACTCTTCTACTGGAGTATTGCCACATGTCCAAAGCATTTCCATTTTTCAGACTCAAATGGTGATGTTTATAAAAGAAAGGCACTCAGTAGAAAATGCTACTCTTAGCCATCAGCACTGTCTTATTCACCACATTCAGTACAGCTAAAAGAAAACAAAGATCATCAGTGTGGCCTGAATCTCAGGTTGCCTGGATTTCAGGTTTCTTGGGGGTAGGCCTGAGAGATGTTCTCAGGTTCTTTCAGCCTGTTTAGTCATCTGTCTCTCCAAGTATGTGAAGGCACGTCCTGTCCTTTTTCCAGGGCTACCATGTCATCAGGATCTTGCAAAACAGGACAGTGCCTGTGTGGGATAACTTCCACCTATACCTGTGAACCTCTGAGAACATTGCTTCCCGATTTCTGATCCTTAGCGGAAAGAGAAACTAAAGGACACAAATAGCTTAAAGAATATGTAAGAATTCCATTGCTTCCTCACAACAAAACCAAAATTACTTTAATGGTACAGTAACAAGGGCAACATAAACAACTCTACGAAATGCATTTTAACGCAAATTTCTGTGTATTCTTTGTCAGAAAACATAGATTACTTGATAAATTTCTTCTAGCTCCCTGAACATGAAAAAAAGACATTTCCTTTAGTTTTTATTTTATTGCCAACATACCTATAGAAGCTTGAGATCCCTGGCCAAATTTAATTCTACCAGATATTTAGTTTTCTTATCCTGATCCCTGACTTCTCAGACAATTCTTTTGTATTCCTTCCAAGTTGCCTATTCTTGCTTTCCCCCTCTGTATGTTTTCTTTTCTGTGTTTGAGCTTTGTCCAGGAACTTTTTCCTCATCCACATAGGCCTCCTGTTATTTTTGCCTTCCTCCTTGTTGGGAAGCTCACTCCTGGGCTTAGAGCAGGTGATCCATGAATATAACCATCTTTCTTGGGCCCTGTTCCCTCCGGAGCTCTGTCCCATGGTACTCTAACAAGTAGATCTTGGAAGATGCCACAGTCTTCTCTCCTGAAGTGAGGTTGCTGTGCACCCTCCCCACAGAACTAAGGGTCTAAGGATCCCCCATTTCATGGTCACTGCAGCCAAGGCTGCCCCTGAGCTTTATGTTCTCTGCTAGCACCTCCTGGTTGGTGAGAATGGGGTCCAGCATAGCTCCTGTCCTCGCCGGCTTCTCTACCAGCTGGAGAAGGAAGTTGTCATGAATGCATTCCAGGAACAGGCTGGCTTGCCTCTGCCTTGCTGAGTTGTCCTTTCAACAGATGTTGGGGTGGTTAAGTCCCCTGTGAGGACCAGGGCTTTTGTACATCTTGTCCATTACAGTCAATTAAACTCACACTAAGCTTGTACTTGTAGTTGAAGCAAATTTGTCTGGAGCTCAGTAGTGAGATGAAGAGAAGGGGGTTCCTGGGAGTGCCATTTTATATCTCATTTGTGCTGAAAGACAGCAATGCATACAGTTGTTTAACAAGATAAGAGTTATGCTTCCTTTTGACAGCAGAGCCTGTGAGCTGCCCAGCCTGCATAATCTTCCAATCCATGTCTGGATCAACATGCTCCTGGAGCCATGAGCCACATGGTGTGCCTTCACTGAGGTGGGAATCACTTCTTGCTTCCTCAGTCCGGCTCTTCTTCTGGGAGGGAAGAAGCAGGCAGTAGGAATCCTCAGGTAGTGAGTTTTTTGCTTTATTTTTGCTACTCTGTTTCTAAGCATATTTACCTTGACTTTGATTGACTGTGTGAAGCTTTCTACCCATCTTCTATCTATTTCTGATAATCAGCACAACCTCTGCAGCTGCTGACACATCTAAACAACTCTGGTGCCACAAATCATACTGTTGGAATACCTCCCAGTCAGCACAATTTGAAGAAGTATCTTGAGCTGTGGGCAAACTACTGCAAAGAGAAATTTGGAAAATTTGGAAAGTGGGGATAAGTTTCCCATAGCAGGAATACCCACTGGGTAGGGATAGGATAAGAGAAGCCATCATGGCTACCCTCCATGAAATAAGCCATCTGTTGGGATCTGGCCCTAATTGTATAGGGCTGAATAATAGTCCTAAAAGACCAAATCACAGGTTGACAGGTAATAGCCAAGGTGGCAAAAGCAGATACAACAATCATGTCTGAAGAGGCTCCTGCACTGACTGGTTTCCTTCAAGTCTCAGCAAAAAACAATAGGAAAGAGAGCAATCAAGAGATTATTATCTACAGACTCTTTACTGTCGTAAAGCTGTGAGAAGCTGCTTTGCTTTACAAGGGTAGAAATATCCTAGTGTGATAAAGGAAATTTTTGGTTTGGTTTGTTTTCTTAAAAACATCTTGGATATATATGTCAAAGATTGCTAAAGGAAAAAAATAGGAGGGAAAGAAAATCCAATTTTTTCTGACCTTTACAGAACAGTAAACCATACACAGCAGTATGGTTAAGTCAGTGAGCAGAGTTCACCATTAATATTTAAAAGATTGCAGGATCTAAGTTACTATTATTGAAATTCAGATGACTCAGTGCTTTTCTGCCTAAACTTGCAGTCCTGATTCTACTTTGATTCAGTTCACTGGGGGGTAAATTCGGGCTCTTGGTCACTAACATGAAGTCAGATATAATATATCGGTTCATAATCCTTTTCATTTGCCCATTCTTCTTGAGTTAAGAACTCTGATAATATAGAGCTGACATTTGGGAAAAATCTAGAAAATGAATTCCTTTTTATCTCCAGGCTAAGCTGCAGCAGTGAATAGAGAACTATAATAAAACCTATTTGTATGCCTGTCATACAAAGACAAACTTTTCCAAAGGAAATAGATTTGAGTATTTGCAAGAAATGATAAACAGTCAGACAAAAAGGTACTGAATTTCCCTTTGAGATGCATAGAGGTAGGCTTCTGCTTCCCCTTTCAGGGAGGAGGGATTTGTAAGAAAGCCATGTCAGCCAAGAGCCTCAGAAATGAGATGTTATCCGGATCTTTACAGAAAAAAGTAAATTGGAAATATCTTCATGGGTGTGGCTTAGTTATGAAAAAAATATCAGTCTGCATTTGTATCAGAAATAAATCAAAAGAAGTGTATCCACTTTTGATAAAAACATTTTACTGGATTTCATTTTGCAAAACCCTTGTGAAAAACCATGTTAAAATCTATTTCTCTCTCTGATGTGTGTAGTTGAATTACCATGAATAGATGCTTATATAAGATGAAGTGTGGAAATTAAGCCTAATTTCAAAGTGCTTCCACTATCCTGACTCTCACATGAAACGAAAGTTTATTATAATTTTATTATGTATTATAATATTACTGACAAAACAGCTACACAGAGCCAGGGGGCTTCTGGCCACATGGGACGGCCTGGGTGACACAGTCCTGTGGCCCTGCTGGGTGACACAGTCCTGTGGCCCTGCTGCCGGGATGACACAAAACCCCCAAGGCACCACAGCCTGGGTGACACAGGCCCGTGACCTGCTGACTGTCATGCCCTCTGTAGTGAGAGTGGCAGGCTGCTGGCTGCTGTCTTGCGCCTGGGGTGAAACTGCATTGTGAAAAAAGCGGCACAGGTGTGCCATGGAGGCTGAGGCACCCCATCATGTTCGATGGAATTTTTGGAGGAGGTATGTGGGACAAGCCTTTTCCACATGGAGTCAGCAAATTTATTGGTGTCAGCAATTAAGAAACACCTGAGCCTCTTGGAGAGGCGTGTCCTATGCTAAGGAAAGGTGGGTTGAAGGCAGATCTATGCGGTCAGCTGAGGAATTTGTGCTGTGGAGAAGAGATGGGTGAATTCTGCAGCTGCATGTCTATACAGGGGTTTTGTGATATTCAAAGGTATTTTAGAGATTTCAAGAAATTGCTGTAATTCCAGCTGTAATTAATATATTTTCCAAAATCATTTAATTATTGGCAAAATGTAGCTGAAGGATACTGTCATATTCAAGTCTAGAACAGAGAAGATAAGACACCTACTGCCTGAAAAATGTCATGGTGGGTTAATGCATAATGAGGGTAATTTTACTAAATGAAGAATGTTTGAGTGCTTACCAAGCTTAATTAAACTTTGCAGCACTCCTAAGACAGAAATATTGTTATGGTAATTTTAGCAGGTAGGTAAATTGCTCATCCTGGCACATTGTAGGTTGGGTAATTTGCTCAAGGTCACTCATCAAGCCTGCAGTAGAGCCAAAGTAGAGCCTATTACCTTGACTCTTAAGCTGACTTCCAGTCTTCAAATCATTCTCTCTTTTCTAACTTTTTCAGCTTTTTTTAAAACTTTTTTTTTCCCTGAATAGGAACTGGCTTTCATTCATAGACCTGATTGTTGATAAATTCCACTATCCTCGAAGGACATACCTCTCTAATGTTCCCCAGTAATTCACACCAATATGGCAATTTGATAAAAGTGAAGGATGTGAGGACAAAGAGGAGGACAACATGAAGAAACAGAGGAAAAAGCTAATAAAGGAGAATGGAATGAAAGGAACTAGGGGCAGAAAAAAATCATGGCATGCAATTGAAATACATAGGAGTCAAGTGGGAATGAAGGGTCCAAAGGCAAAGTGAAAGAAATAGGAGAAAATAATGAAATGGAAAAGGACATAATCCTGACATAATCAGGAATTAGCAGACAGGAAATTGTGAGTGAAATCAAAATGGTGTAAGAATTGAGATGCATTTAGTGGAAATGTATTAGAAGTAATGATCTACTCTCTCTATTTCTTTGTTCTGTTTACATACCAGGAAATTCCTTACATCCTTAATCTATTAAATGGTACTGTACATAGAGACAGAAAAAACTGCTGCCTCTGAGTAAGGATGAAAATCACAGCAAAACTCCTGCAGAGTAACCCTGAAATGGTAATAAGGGCAGACTACAGAAGGAATCCCTACTGAGATCTTTTGATTAACCTTGATATGATGTAAGTGGGGAGCTTAGATTAAGCCAGCCTTTTCTTCCTTCTTTTCCTATCCTTTTTTATTACAGTAATGCAAACAACTAGCAGAAATATATAAATGTAGGAGGTTTGTTTGGATTTTTTTAAACTTTCAGTCTTTCTTCCTAAAATTTGCCAGTAAGTTATTTTTCCCATTGAAAGCAAGAGTAGTTCAAGATACTGTTAAAAATTAAAAGATAGGAAATTCAAATACAAAGTCCCATGCCTTAGCTGACAGCCATATAATTCCTAACCCAATTAGGAAATCAAAGCATTTAATGCGTAAAAGGAGCAGAACATTTAATGTGTAGAGGACAGATCTACAGCTCTTGATCTCAAACTATTTCTCCTACAGATTGCAAGATGGGATGCTCTTTTCTTCCCAGTACTGTTGGTAATTCTTTGGCATTATTTAACAAGTGTAGAAAAGGTATTGAGGTATTTAGGACCATGGTTTTAATCTGTAAGAACAGTCATTCTATCTTTGTGGTTCCTTCCATGCAGACTTCTTCCCAGAGGTGCTGAAAAGCATCTTCTCTCTCTTTAGGTCCTACCAGGATTTCTATCAGAAATAGCTGACTGCCAGCAAAACAGATAATTTCTATTCTCTCATGAGAAACATCTTTTGTTGCTTCTTTGGTTGCCTTGCTCAGACTTCCCAGCAGGATTTGCCCCTGGAGGCCATGTGCACAGACACTGTGGGGATAAGTATGGGTAGGATTGGTTTGCTGAGCAGTGTTCCCAGACAGAAGAATTCTTTGTAACTTGCCGTATTCAAAGACTGCTGGTTCCCATGTTGTGACATACTATAGAATTTGCCTAGTTTTCACCAAATCTTTGGTCAGACAGAACAATACCTTTACAAAGGTGACTGCTTGTTGTCTGTGGAATGACACCTGTTTTCAAGCTTAATATTCATTTCAGGTGACCCTGAAATGCAGTGGCTCCAGCACATTTGAGTGGGTGGAAATGGCAGAAATGGAGTCACAGTGAGTTTACTTCTTATCTGAGTGAATATTTACACAAGGGGTTTTGTTTACAGCTCACCAAGCACAGCCAGCCCTCATGATTCCATTCATCAAACAAGTGTTAATGGCTTGAGGTTAAGAGCAGGGCTTTTTTCTTAACCTCCTGACTGACAACCTGTCCTGGCCACTAAAGAATACATAGATGCAGTCACATGCTGCAGGACCTGATTTAAAATTCTCCAAAGAAACTTCATAATGTACTATTCATTGACCCATTTTGTATTGGCTACAGTTTTCACTTGGGAATGTGAAATCTGGAATAGTAACTGTGCTTTGTTAACTGCCTTTTCTAGCACAGTTAGGTAATCAGAAATTGCCAATGGCTGTTTACCACATTTTCTAACTTTTGATTAAATATATCTAATTATTTTTACTCATTATTAGTTATTTTTCCATGACTTTCAAATGAGAATTGCAAGTACTTTGATAAAGGGATTGAAAATCTTTAGCTCAGGGAAAAGAATTATTGCAGAGTTCTGTTTTGTAGCTTTCTCTTGCTGTGGTGACTGACTCTCTACATTTATTGTCTTTTCAAAAGCAAGGTCAATGACCAATGCAGGAAAGACAGATAGATAATTTAGTTCCAACTCAGTCCAGGCTGTTTTTCCCAGTGGCCAAGTGAAAAACACAGTGCAGCAATTTATTCCAGCTCCTGGTCTTCAGGATCAGAGAATTCACTTCTTCAGCATCTCCCTTGGTGATCAACACACCAAAAATGTAGAAGGTGGGCTCTGGATTTGGAATCTTCATGGACCAGAGAGTACATCTGACCAGCTACAACCTAGGCACACGTTGCAGCTCTCTAAAGATGACTACTTGAGCAATTATTCTCCTCCCAATGTTTGAACAAGATAATTCTTGCAGATTTCTCTGCACAGTTCCTCTTTCCTGCTTTTTCAGAAAAGGAGTCTGGGTTAAATGTTACAGCTCAGCCTGCAGACAAGTATCCTGCCTGTAAAGATAAGAAAATTTAACACTTGTGGAAATTTTGTACATTGCATGGCCAGGTGCTCTCAGTTCTCATGGGGGAAGCCAGAATCTGTAGTCTGCCACCTGAAGGAAGCTGCCAGGCCCATCAGCTGCTTTCCTCAAGGTGCTGTAAAGTCACTTGAAGGTGTCTCATGCCAAAATCTCAGAATCTGCTGTGTAATCCCTTCTTCACATTGTGATACCATTATCACAAAGAGACACAACAGAATTAGGAGTGGAGCAGAGGCATACCATTGACCATTTTGTCTGTGGTCAGACAAAAGAGTAAGGAAGTTTGGGAAAAGGAACAAAGAATGGATGTTGTTTTTCAGAATTGTGTGTTAAAGGAATATTTTGATTCAAACTGAGAGACCCACATTTAATAAGAAATTCTGCCAGAATGAAAAACTTTATTGCAAATCAAGAAAATCCATCCTAAGAAATTTTAAAATTTTCTGTGGAAAAAGCATTTCAGAGAGATGCTGATTGTGCTGGAAACATTTGGCCTGTTATTTTATTAAGGGAATGGAGACAACTTTCTCCTAAGGATTCCTAGTTTGCACCCCCATTTCCAAGGGCTCTTCTGCTGTTCCCCAGCAGTTTGGATCAGTTGAGGGAACCTCATGTAAGCCAGGTTGCTCACTGACAGTTTGAGTTTATTCTTCCAGAGCTTTTTGGACTGCTGATTCCTTGCCACAAGGGTGACTAGTTACCACACCAAGAAATGCAATAGTTTCTGTGGCTCCCTGCTGCCTTGGGTAGTTTTTTTTGTTTGTTTGTTTGTTTGTTTGTTTTTTCCCCACTGGAAGAGCCATGGCTTGCAGAGATTTTGACATCTTGGTTTCATACCTTAAAGGCTAGAAAATATGTCTCCGTTTTTTCGAGGAAGTCAGCAATGCTGAGATGTCCTGCAGCTACAGCTGCTGGAAGATGTAAGGGTTCCAGACAGTTGACCCAGGCTGGAAGGGATCACAGTGAGAGAAAGTAGAGTGACCCAGAGGCCAGTGGCTATAGAGTGACCCAAGGACCCATAGAAAAAGTGCAGGAGCAAGTGCTGAGGCTGCAAATAATGCAAGTCCACACACCACATCAGTCTGTACTTGTCATTCTGTCAAACTTTACTGAAAATGAGACATTTTCTGAGATTAAATAGCATTTTTTCCTGACTTCACAGTATATTGATGTGATTTTAGTAAGTCTTATTATTACATTATCTTCAGTCCCACGATCATGTACAGATTAAATAATTCTCAACAGTTTTATAAAGCACAGAACAAACAAACACAACTGAACTTGATTCAAAGTGTTTTCTCTGAAAGCCTTCTAGATAAAAAAACAGAGGCTTGTAAAAATAAAAGCTCAGATCTGGTTTCAGCAGATCTCTATAAATCCAGAATAAGTACACCAAAGGCAATGGGGTTATTTAGATTTTTTTTACTACTGATGATTAGTGTTATACAGTATTTTTATTCCCTCAGCAGATCCCTTCTAAATCAAGGGAGACATTTTAAGGCAGCTACTTTAATATTCTGAAGGCAAAAGTTTTTTGTATAAATCCACATTCACTTGAATGTTTATAACATTTTTTCCTTTTTACAAGCATTCTGGTAGACACAAATGTTTGTGGAATGCAGCTGAGTGGCTTAACGAATGCCAATAAAGCCACTTCAGTTTTTATTCAAAGGAATAGTCTTACATTCTAGCTAAAATATTCTTGGATATTGGTTACTGTGTTTAACAAGTATGATGGGGATGACTGGATTAAACATTGTTAGAACTTGCGTGCTTTTCAACATTATAAAAATTTGCTTTCCAAACAGCTACATGAAATAGCAAAAATTTCAACATCTCAGATGTTTATTGCTAAAATATCACTGAAACATCTGGGTGCCTCTGGTGAGAATCAGAAACTGCAGATCAATTTATACCCAACTGCCATAGCCTCCTCTCACATAAGCACCAGAGAAAATCTTGTCCTACCCCCGTGGCTGGTTTAGTCCCAAGTTCCACATTGCAGTGCTGTCCTAAGTGCCCTGTAGGATAAGGGAGCAGGCACATCACTGGATAACAGTGGATAAGGACCTGGCACTGCTTGCTGGGGCACCTCAGGTCTGTGTTGTTAAACGTGCTGTGTGTGTAAATGGGCCAGGTCAGCAAGGGCAGCTCCAGGAGCACCTGCACCTGCAGAGTCTCCTAATTGGCAGGCGCTTCTTGTTCTGTAATGCCTGTCTGATGTTTGTGGAGGAGGTTGAGCTGTATGGCAAAAGGGCACCTACATCACACATGATACATTTTAAAGGGATTGTTTGTGGTCTTCCTATTCATCTATGGTCTGCCTGGAGGAGCCCCATTCAACATCTTCTCTGAGAGTACTGTGTCCACAGGCACCTTGGGGCAGCTGAAGCTGTTGTTTTGTCTGCTTAGAAAGCTAAGTAAGAGAAAACAAACTGCAGGGGAGAGCTGAGGACACCCTTACTGATCTCTTCTGTAAACACCTGGGAGAGAAACTCAAGAGAGACTCTGCTGTGAGCCTGCATGGGTCAGGTCCGAATGAAAGCAGTGGCTGTTTTGCAAGATTCTTTCCAAATAGCACAGCAAAGGTTCTCAGTGGGCTGGAATATTCTGCGAATGTGAAAGATCTGGTTTAGCCATCTTCATGGGAATCATACCCTCCCCACTCTCTTTCCACACCCAGAGATGTGTGGCCTGTGTCCCAGCCTCCAGTTTGCTCTGGCCTGATGTCATTCATGTTTTGGGCTGAGGCTCTGAGAGCTACACAGAGCGCTGTTACTCCAAAGAGGCCATGAAGATCAATGTGCAGATTTGGTGATAAAGAGCCATTCCTGAATCTCCAAGGGAGTTTCACCTACTGTTTACTGGAGCTTGCACAGCCTTTAAACTGGGGCCACTGGGCTCCTTAAGACAGAATTATTTTATGGAAGAAATAATTTTAAATGAAAATTATTAAATAGTTACACACAAATGTGGTACTTCTAGGAATTAATTTCCACACCAGAAACCAGGCTCTGTGGTACTTTTATCCATTCAGAAAATGGAAATAGCTTTTGTATAAAATTTAAATGATTGAAACCAGCTTGTGTCTTAAACACTGAGCAGTCACAATAAACTGCTTGTCCATAGCCTGATGTATTTACCAAAAATGCATTCAAGAGAAATATGAGCTACTTAGAAGCAATTTACAAACAGGAAAACAGAGGAAATTGGCTAAATAATTTATTCTCCAGGAAGTATTTGTGTGGTTTTATAAGCAAGGCACCCAGCAGAAAGGCAATGTTATGTCCTACCTGTTGGTGACTTAAATATCAGTGTCTTTCAGCATATTTGTTTTGTTTGTGCCAGGTGCTTGCTAATGCAAGTGTCAAGTGAAGATTTAATTTTAGGATTTTTTTCCCATGAAAGAAGACAGAAAACCCCTTAAATCCCAAACTGAATGTGAATGAAACATCATACATGGACACAAACACATATGGAGAGCTGAGCTGCTTATAGTAGCATGTAGGATGTTGAGATGCTGGGATGAGATACAAGGTTTTCCTCTTTGTGTGAGTGTCCAACCTTATCCCTCTTGATGTTCGTGATCCTCCCTGTCATTCACTGCTCCCTCACTGAGAACTTGCTATGACCAGGACTGTTTTGGTCTTTGCTGACTTCTTTTGCCAAGCTCTTCCTCTCAACACTATTGCTGGGAAATGGGAATTAGTCAGAAGGAAACATCTTTCCCATGCAGCAACATCCCGGACAGAACTACGCTTGCAACAATTAAAGAAGAGAAGTATGAGATAAAGCAGAACTGAAATGTGTGGGGGCAAAGCTAGCTCATACTCTGGATCTCTCACCTTTCAGATTTTCTGCATTTTCTGCATCTTTCATGCTTTTCTCCATCTTTATCACTTGTAACAAGAACAAAGATTGACTGCAACTGTGATCAGGGTGGTAGTGTCCCTTTTAGAGTAAGGTCTCTGGGTTTCTTACTCTCTGGGACAAACACAGGTACAGAGCAGCAGAACTGCAGTAGTATCTAGTGAGCAGAAACCCCAGCCAGATTTGATCCTTTGAATGTCTGCTTTTAATATCAACAGATTTATTAGTAACCAGTGACCCCATCCTGACACTCTGAGAGGGAGACTTGCCTCAGCTGAAGGAGTAGGGACAGGCAAGGGAATGGAAATCAGCTCACCCAGTGAGAATCTTTCTGCTCCAGCTACTCAACCACACATCTTGTTCCATGTTAGCCTTGGAACATGACTTAGAAGTTATTGTTCAGCACTGCAGAAGAATGGCTGTGTACCCCACCATTAATGATTAGCTTCATCATGCTAATTCATGCTTTGCATGAATTAGTTGACTTCCTGCAATTATGTCGGCTCTTTCCCATCAGGCAGCCACGGTGTTCTGCTTTCCAAAGACAGCAAATCAGCAGCTTGCTGACCCCATTTGCCTGTGAGCCACAAGGTGCTCATTCCATTTTCTGCACCAGTCACTAGGCTGAGGCATCAGAGTTCCAGCAGACACAGCATGGTTTATGGTTTGCTGTCTGCACCAGATGCTTAGCAGGAGGGACAAAGTGAGTGCAAAGCATGTGAGAGAAAAATGTGTTTGCCTTGTCAAGTGGACAATCAGTGTAAAGGAGTGGTGTGATCAGAGAAGAGACCCTGATTAAGAAAAATTACTTGGTGTGTTTTATTTATTGCACTTCCACACTCCTAATCTGTGGAGTACTCCAATGGACCAGGCAAAGTGCTTTGCAGACTTCTAATTAATCCCTGCATCTGGAAAATTGAATAAACTGCTTCTTGCTTTGCCCTCCATTGATAAGGGTGAAGCATCTGCAGCTGGAGCTTGCCTGGTTGATCCTTGCTTTTGTTGATCCATGAGGCAGTGCTGAGGACAGGACTGTGCTGCAGCCAGCCTAGCCTGCCTCTCTCTGCTGGCTTGGCTCCTGTTAGTGCTTTTGATTTCCATTTAAGCAGAGTGCTGTGACTCAGAAAGCAAGCAGGAGGGATGTGAAAGCAGCCGTGGCTGTACTTTGCTTTTCTGCTCAGTGTGCTGACACTTTGCAGTGTCATCTGCTACTGTTGGGACTGGTTATAGCAGAAAAAGCACTTTGGACTTGGACACAGCTGAAACTGCAGTCTGACATTGCAAAATAAGGGGCAGGAGCACTCTGGAATAAAGGTTTAGACTTAGCAAAGCCACTGGTCCCAGCTCCAGCATTGTCAACAGTGCCCACTCAGAGAGCCACTAGGCAAGGAACAGAAATACCCAAAAGAGCACAGATGGGCTCACTATTTCCACAGAAAATTCCATGTCAGGACCATATACCCAAAACCGATGCCTGGAAACAGGATACTGGAATGGAAAGATGCCTGCAGAAATGCTGGGAACTTGGTGAAGTGAGATGACATGTTCATGAGGACCAATCAAGAAGCTGAATAGCCACACAGGGAGGAGCTGTGATATTCTTTAGGGTGAAGAACTGGGATTTGACTCTGGACTGGTCCCAAGGAGAGGGGAAAGGGGGGGATGATCCATGTGTCTATTTCTTCATGGGAGGAGCTTTCTGTTATGTTTTCCTGCAGCATACTGAATTCTGTTTGAAATTACACACTGAACATGGGACTCCAGATGCTTGATTACACAGCTCATTAGACTCAGCAGGTGTTTGGTAACACAGTCTTCTGCCTCCAGCTCCCACCATTTCTGGAGTGAGGTGAAGACACACCTCCATATGCCAAAGAGTACAGCCATCAGAGACACACTGGGCAGGGAACTTTGGGAACAGAGCAGTGCTACTCCTTGTGGCCTTTCTGCTCCTAAGGAGCTCCTGAAGATTAGGGGCACTGTCTGCCAGAGCAGGAGCAAAGGCTATATATATATATATATATATATGTGCGGTCAAGTTGCTGTACTGGCATGGCTTGCTTGTTCCTCCACACTGGTGTTGATGTTATCAGTTCTGCACTCTCTTATGCACTGTCTGTACTGAAGTGAGCCTTCTCACCTAGGGGATTCCACAGGGGCTGAAAGTCCTGGAAAACAGAAACAAATGCCACCCTGAAACACATCCTGCCTCCTCTTGGCTCTTCAGGCTACCTCTAGAAAAACACCTGTAGTAGATGTTCGCCCACCTGAGACACCTGGAGGGGCTTATCCAGAGACAGCAGTTTTTCATTATATACTGGCCTTCACTGGCTGCTGCTGTGAATGCACAGACATATTTGCAAGCTGAATACAATCAAATGAGATGGTAAAACTGGATTCTTGATTGTCCTGCCTGACAGGTGAAAGGAGAAAAGTTCAAAAAAGGTGTGTGCAAAGGGAAGAAGAATGCATACTTACTTCTTTAGGTTTATCTACAAATGTAATCTCATGGAAATGAAGCCCACCAAAGCACAAGGCAGAAATGCAGCCCACCAAAGCACAAGACAGTGCAGAAAATGCAAGTTCAGCTTTCCAAAACAAAACATTAAGCAATAAACATTAAAAAATAGAATCTGTCTATCAGCCAGAGCACCTTCAGTGCTGGGGTCCCAGCAATTTGCAATACAGTCCATCACCTAACAAAACAAGCACTGAGATCCATAGGCCCAAATCAGAGAGCTTCACTTGATGCCTTAACTGATTTCAGAGCTGAGCTCCCAGGGTTTGTCTCTGCAGCTGCTGTGGAGAGGTGGCTGCGCAGGGACATCCAGCCCTGAGGTGTGCAGGATCTCCTGCTGCTCTGCTCTTGACAGAGGTGGCCCAAAGAGCTCCAGTCCTATCTCAGGTCCACTGGCAAAATAGATAGTAGTGAAAGTGCAGTGAATTTTAGGAGTGCTAAGAGCTCATGAGTGAAAATGATTGCTATGAAGGGGATTGCTCAAAAACTCTCTTAATGCAGGTCATGTTGCCATATCTCTGAGTAAGTCATCTTCTGCCAGCAGAGGGAAAAAATCACTCTGCCAGTAAAGTAAATGACTAGGGGGAAAAAAGGACTATCAATGAAAATTGCATCATAATAGTGAAGCCTCCAGATCGTGAAAACTTACTGAGCTGGAGAAAAATGCACTCTGATGGAGTCTGTGCTGTTGTTGACCCTTGAGCCCCACCAGCAGTTGTTGCCACCCACTGGTACCTCCTGTCCTGACCCCTTTGGCACAGCCACAGGTCAGAGGCTGAGGGGAGCCTTTACCTTGTCCCAGCCTTGGGCTGGCATTGCCTGGCCCTGACCCCAAATTTACCAACTTCCAGGCAGTTAGTGACACCCCAAAGCATCCTAAAGAGAAAAACATGCTGCTTCTCTGCTTCCTGGGTGCTGCCCCTCAGCAAACTCTCTCAAGACTTATGGGGTGACAATTGAAAAATAACATTGAAGCTTAACATATCTTTGAATGTGCAGTATTTCCTACATATATTGCTCAATTTCATATGTGTGTATAACTAACATTACATTGTATTTAGTCATGAAGGGAATGGATTTCAAAGGCCCATCTAAGACTGTTTACCAAACATGAAATCTCTCAAACAAATCTTCATGCAGAAAGAAATACTTACATACTTATATTAGCAGGAAAGAGGCTCAGTACAATGTAATCTATTGGGCTTTATTTAAAAATTCAAAATATTGAGCATGCCAAGAGACCAGCAGTCCATTTATAGAATTAAAATACGAGAAAGGCATTCAGTGAATACTTGAAGACATTGAATAAATCTGAGAAAATGAAATCCTATTAACAGAAGTATGTTCGCTAGAGATAATAATTATGAAATTACTGAGCTCTCATCAATACAATTATTTAAAAATATATAATACACATGGAAGATAGAAATCCAGCTTTAATTCAGTTATTCTGGATATTTGATTCACAAAAGGTAGGAGATCATTACTTATGTTACTAGAACTAGTCTTAAGAATATATGGTAATTATAGAACTATAGGAACACAGAGCTTACGGCCACTCTCAACACTGCACAGCTTCACAGCCCTGTTTTTCATTTGAGGCCATTCATCTGATTGCAATGCAGTTCAAAATGTGAGTCTTTTCATTATAGCCCCTACCTGTTTCTGACAATCTCACAAACATTAAATCCTGCTTTAAGCAGCTGTTCAGTTTATTGACTGCCCCATGTACCTTCAGAGTGATACTTTTGAAAAATTGCACAGAAAAAGATACACTTGAAGTAATGCATTTCAAATACCTACTTCCATCTTTCCTTCTTGTTTTTAATTTACTGTGGTGTCAGAACAAGGAATGTGATAAGTACAAAGGAACTTCAGATTAGAAAACACAGTCCTGTCTGATTAAGAACACCACTAGTTTGTAGTAAAGTTGGTCTCATTAAAGATACTAAGCTCCCCAAATTGAAAGAAATATGCAAACACCATGTACACACATGCCTATATAAAAAAATATCCATGCCTGTCCTGGTTTCTGTGACTTCCTTCATGCTGACAGCCACCAGGACTGCTTAACACCAATATAAAGGAAACAATGCAGGTCTCTGCACCCAGCTGCATCTCTGTGGGCTGAGCTGCCAAGACCCTGTTGTGGTGAGTGACCGGCAGCAACTTCACGCCAGTTCTTCCCCAAGATGGCTCGCAGACAGTGAGGCTGCCCAGCAGTGCTCTGCTGCTGGCACCTCCCCACGAGGCAGGCAGCGCTGTCCCTCCCAGCAGTGTCACAGAGAGCCCGTCCCCACGAGGCTGGTGAGGGCAGGGGCAGGGGTGTGCGATGGAGTAGCCCCATGCAGCAGCCAGAGCGCCTGCTCTGCGTGCGCTCCCCTGTGCCGCATGAATCACCTCTGCCCTGACTGCAGGGAAAACAACAGCAGCGTGATCAGATACTCTGCAGTCTGGAGGAGAGGAGAGATGCAGGACACAGATCCTAAAGAGCCACTTTCCCCTTCGCGGAGCAGTAGCAGATCAGTGTGTCAGACAAGCGGGTCACTGCTGAATTCATTACGGGAGGGCTGTCAGACCCCGCAGTGCAAGAGACCTCAGACAGGAACAGCTGGCAGAGACTGATGTGAAGGACCAGCTGTTTGCTTCAGGACTGGCATGGTGGAATTTAGTCCAAAATAAGAAGCATGAGGGGAGGTCACTAATGTTCTCTAGATACATAAGAACTGTGTTTGGAGAGTGAGAGAATTAACTGTGAATGGAAAGGAAGCCATGGGACTGAGTTACCAGAGAAGTGACTTTGGTGATTTAGGGAAATCCGCTTTGCAGCAAGCCAGCTGTGTCATATCCACACCTGACCTCTCCTACACAGGGTCTAGAAGAGCACTTACTCAAAATAATATAAATAAAGATGGTTACACTTTAGGAAGAGTTCAACTGTATTGCCTCCCAGAGTCCTCCTATGCTATTCTTCCCATTTAATATTTTAATTACTTCAGAGTTTTGCTCTTAACTTTTATTTACCAGGTAAGGCTGAATATTGTGGAGCTGAACACTGGGAGAAAGACTGTTGTAAGTAGCTGGGATTGGCAAGGTCCTTGAAGCTGCATGTCTAGGGTGATAATCTCAATGGCTGTTGAAGAAATTTGTGACAAACTTTCCACGTAATCCATTTATGACTAACAAGCTAGCTTTTGCTTTATCCTCCAGAGCCTGATGTTTCAGCTAAAAAATATAGATGTGAGGAATGGAGCTATCACTGTTTATTTTGTTTTTACCTGGGCATCTTTGAGAAAGCAGACTGTTCTCCCTTAATTCAATTCTGCAGCTGTCAACAACCATCAGAAGTAATTAAGCTATTTTACCCAGCAGCAAAACATTAAATATAATTTGAAAAGTATGCTTAATTGAAAGGAGCATCTTAATTTCCCCCTTATGTATTATGCCAGAGCCTCATTTTCTCTGCTTCATGCTGTAACATCCTTGCACCTCTGTAGGTATGTTTTGCCAGCTCTCTCAGTTTTGGAGGCTTGCATCTTCCAAGCAACATCATAAGGAAAAAAAAAATGGGCTCAGTAGAAAATATGTATAAAATATGCTTTTAATTCTGGCATGCCTGGAAAACCAAGAGAATAACATATGTGGATTAGGTGACTCAAGCTGTTTGTAGAGATGTTCTACCCCAAGGGTTATAGATGAATTTATTTAAAAATCTGCAATATAACAGGCTCTTGCTTGACAGCAGCGTGGCTGAGGATCGAGAAGAGTCTCTCATCTTCACTCTCTGACAGCTCATTCCTTCCTCTTTTTCTTTGTACATGCTCTGCTATTCTGCTTTTGCTAATAGTGGTCAGAAATGAAGTGAGCCTTATAATATATATATTGCAGCTGCCACTCAAAACAGACATCAGGAAAATGAAGTAAACAGCATGATAGTAACTGTTTTCCTGTAGTCAGGAGAGAAACTCAATATACCTTAATGGCAATCACTAATGAGGAATGGTCATGGTGGTGGGTTTAGGGCTTACAAGTAATCTCTTTTCCTTGTTATTCATTAGGATGGAGAGAGCAACAGGCATGAATGACACAGAATGATGAGCACAAAGCCAGCCTTATGATCTAAGAGCCTCAAGCAAAAATAAAATCTTATCTCTGGCTGCAGGAGGAAGGAATCCCACTTCAGCAATAAATCCGAAGGAACAGGACTGGGCTTTGATTCGGACGTAGGACAGGAGCAAGCAGCTTGTGCAGAGGCAGAATACCAAAAGATGAATAGGGTTTTTGTTTTAGCCTAATATAGGCACAACCTCTTCTACAGCTACCCTCCTGCACAGATGATCCCAGGTCTGTCCTGAAGGCCCTCTGAAGCCTTGTCTGCTTGCTGTGCTGGAACCATTGCTCCCTTGCATTCAGCAGTATCATTATGATTTGCTATTTGTGCTTCTCCATGGATCCTGCAATTACTGTCCTAAGTTTCCCCAAAACAGGGATGTTTTGTGTTGTTGTTTCTAAAATAATAATTTCCAGAGGCCATTCCCCACCACACAATAAACGTTTGAAAGCAGCATTTTGTTTGGAGGCAACCTAATTCCCCTGTGGCTCTTCCCAAGTACAAGCACTGCTGTGTTATTGAGGATGCTTTCTCCCTCCTCCCAACCTTGAAATGCCAAATATATCCTGACTACAGATGTTGCAGATGATATAATGACATTGGAGTGTAATTCAGATCACGATTTTATTGCCAAGTAACATCTTAGCTCTAACTGCAAACCTAGCAATGTTCTCCAGTGAGAAAACAATATTTACAGTAGGATTTCAGCCACAGCAGCTCCATGGTGTCTTCAAGCATCTGGTTACAAAAAGTTCAAAGATGTTGAATTGGTTACTCTAAGCAATGACTGACATTCCACCTTAGTAATGTCAGGACATGTCTCCATACATATTACCTCTAAACTATACTTCCACTTTAATATTGGGATAAATTTTACAGACATAAACACAGAAATAGCTGCTTATATAATTTTGAAGTTGGGGCACAAACTCTCATGGTAGCAAGAAACCCTTGAGGGGAAATCCATTGTTAGGCAACTGATGTAGTGAGGGTTGTGCTCTGCATTGTGTTGAGCAACCAGGACCTAAGCAGAGATGGAGGCTTCAGCTCCATCCTAACTTTCAGCTTCCCGACACATGTTGATTTGTATCACAGCCTTCATATTTTTTAAACACAGCAATTCCTGTATGTTTAATACGGAAGCCACTGTTTGCTGTGGAGTTTCCAAAATTTACATGCCTGCAGGATATTTTAAAATATTTCCAAATCAGCCTATCAAGGCAGGTTTTTCTCCTGTCTGAGTGTTTATGTAATAAAAACAAAGATCTCAACAAATGCTTCCTTTATAACTTTGCCTGTACACAGAGTGTGAGGTTTGTATAAAGCAGGTGTCAGTTATGTGTTTCCCTGCACTGCTAAATATCTACTCTGCTCTCTAAATTACTGGATCCATATTTATATGTATCAGGTTCAAAAAAAATACACTGACAACATTCAGATTTAGTCTACAAAACTAAGGTTACAAAATTACAGGGTCTTATATCCCTTTAATGTTATCTGCTATTGCACATATTTTACCTGTCTTCTCCAGCAGGAGAGGTGCACCCTACAGGGAGGAAGAATTCCTCACTGTAGGATGGATTTGACGGTGATTTTATTTTGATTTTTGGTGGGACACATGAGAAGCAGAAGCCACAAGGAAGGAAAGATTTAGACCTCCCCACATTACAGTGCAACACTGCATACAGCCATGGCTGGATGGACTGGAGTTTTGGCAGCAGAAGGGGATGGAGCAGCTGCTGAGTCCCAGCCACAGTGCTGCTCCCAGGTGGGAGCAATCCTACAGGACCCAGCTCTACCAGAGCCTGACACCAACCAGGAGACAAAGGATGAACATTGCAATGCAGGTGCACTCTCTGCTTTGATATGAGCCTGTAGGAATCCCTCAGTCAGGAGCTGTGAGTGGATGGCAAGCAGCAGCATCGTGTGAAAGGGCACCACCTGTAAGGCTGCTGGGTGCCATGAGCAGCCCCAGCACTTGTCCTGGGCCAGCACAGAGCCAGCACTGCCTGTGGCATCCCTCCCTGCATGGATGATGCAGGTGGTGCTGGGTCTCTTTCCCAGTCACTAAAGGGGACATCAAGTGCCCTCATTTCCCCCTGCTGCTTCCAAGGTCCAGGCCCTCTTCTCCCATCCCTCAGGGGTCCTTCAGCCACTTTCAGGATGTCTCTAGATATTTGGCACTTTGCTGCTCTTCTGTGCTCCCCTTGGTGCTTGTTAATGCAACATTCAGTGATGTTACCAATTGCTTCCTGCTGCAGTGTCAGCCTCATCCTCTGCAGCTGCTTTCTCTAGCAGGCGTCCTCCAGCTGCAGTCTGAGAGAATCCATGGTTTGCCATGGGATTTTGTAAAGCCCAGGTCTGCTTCTGCAGCCACTTGGGAAGTGCCCTGCTGTCTTCTAGAGATGCAGCCAAGAGCCCACCGTCCACCACAATGGCATGAAGAGTCTTGACAGGAAAGAGAAGCAGGTAATTTTTTCCTAACTACAACCAGCTTGCCTGCCTGCATGGAGGAATTAAAAAAATGGTAGCAGTATTAGTCAATAGATCAATTGCTATTCAGGATGGACAAAAACAGAAGGCAAGACAAGGAAAAGAAAAGATTATGAATAAGGGCAACTTTCTCAAAATATGTTCATGTGAAATTTTCTTCCTGACTGGGGAAAGTCAGAAAAAAATATGCTCTCAGAAGAAACTTCAGGAAGTTCTATTTTTGGGATAACATAAACTATGTTCTGGTTGGATTAATATTTAACATGTCTGTAAAAATAATATCATCCTATTTAAAGTTCCTCACAAAAATGGACAAAAAGCCAAGTTAAATTCTAAAGTAAAACCCATAGAAATATAAGCACCTCACAGGGGGAGATACTACCATAAGTCAAATAAATGTTTGAATATTATATTTATAATCCAGAAAATAAAATTAAGAAGTTAATGACAGAAGTAAAAAACCATAGATATTTGCATCTTGGTATTCTGTGGCATCACCTTTATTTATACGGTAGATAAATAATCTGTTGATTTAGAATTATAAATAAATGGAGATTCTTATTCCACATCTGTAGTATTTATTTTTTGAAAAGACATGCAGTAATTCATGCCAAACTACACAGACACACACATGTATATTGGGATCACTTTATTGGGATTGAATCATGCTCTTTTTCTGCCAGTGTGTTGAACCTTTCTAGGAAGAACTGAGTATTTTTCAACTTCCTTTATTAAACATACCTGTTCTTTCTAGATGTCACAAGTTCTCTCTTATTACCCGTGACAGTGAAATACCAGCCCTGTGGAGCCTGGTTCAGAAAGGTCCTACAACTTCCTTTTCTATTAGTTCTAAATGTTTTCTGTGGCTAAGATTCATGATTTTACAGATGGTCTATTCATCATGTTAGGCTCAATTACCTTTGAAAATATATGAGGGAAAGCATGTTTCCATTGAAGTCAATGTTAAAATTCCTGTTACTGCAATGGGGCTGCATTTTCAGTCACAAGCACACTGACCTTTGGGTGTTTCCCTGGATGGGAGTGAAATTCTTACAGTGTGTGTATATCACTGTGCTTGATAACAATGCTTCTAGAATATACGGTTTCTGTAGCATATATTATTTCATGAAGTAATAAGGCCATTCTTCAAAGCTGAATTTGCTCAATGTGTGTTATAATTAATGACATTATGGAGACTTAATTTAATTATTCAAGAAATATTCCTCTTCTGATAAATGTCATTGCTCATTAATCACCTTGCTTCTTCTTCTATTAGCTTAGATAGATTTTTACTCTTCTAGGTAACCCTTAACGTGAAGCCAGCAGAGAGGGTGCAGCCCTGATCTGGCTTGTGGCATGAGGCAAGGATACACATGCTGCACCCTGTCAGCAGTGCTAATGCTCACACACAATTTACAATGACTTATTGACCTTGAAATATCCTTGTCAGCTTTTTAATTTTCCTTCTGTAAAAATGGGTTTAAAATCAGATTAAAGTTCTAATACTCTGTCTTTATATCCTTCTTGCAGAAGTTCAAAACCAGTGCAGTAGACACAAGTCATGTGTTAGTATGCATTCAGTACTTCAAAGCAAACTCTTCCTGAAGCAGAAATACTGAAAGATCACTCTATATGTTTTCTTTAGGAAAATTACTCTTTTAAACACTCTGGCATTTCTCCTGTGTAAAGACTTGGAGGCTACAAGCCTGTATGGTGAATATATGCACAAGGAATATTCTGGTTTTTAAATTACATGTATAAAATAAAACTATTAACAGAATAAGATCTTAAAATGATAGAGCAATTTACTAGTTATATAATAAGAATATGTGTGGCAAAAATGTGTACAAAACTTTGGATAGTAAAATCTTTGGCCACGGGCAAAACCACAAGTGAGTATACAAATCATGGCAATGAGAACGGTATCAGGAAAATTGATTTAAAACACAAAGTACAGGAAAATATTATAAAATGCTATGTAAAAACACTATTAAAAAGTTTGCCTGATATTTTCCCAGGAACAGCAAAAGTTGCCTGACCACCATCCTACTTGACAAATCTTTCCTCACACCTACGGCCAAGAAAATACCTATAAGAGTGTAGGAATGAGATCTACAGCCATGAGACATGCCATGGGAAACATGGTGAAGGGGTTACTGTGGGCACGATGGTCTGTGATGGGGATGATTCATTAGGGTGCATTATCACTGCAACCAGCCAGGGAGCAGAGGAGGTGATAGGAAGGTGTCAGGGTTCTGTTCCGCCCTTGAACAAACCCCACAGCCTCTACATCCCCTCTCTTTGTAACTCTTGATGTCCCTCAATTGCATTTAAAGTGGCTTCCCCCCCCCAAGCCCATGTATGGCAGGAGTAACAGATTATTTGGCTACAGTCTCACCTTCACTTCTCCTAAAAGTAAACATCCAGCATTGGACATCCTTCCTGGCAGAGGATGAGAGTATGAGCACCTTGCAGATAGGGTGATGGGCTTGCTCTTCTCTCCTCCCCAAGGCAAAGTTGCCTCTTTGGTAATATTTGCTTCTCCAAGTCACCAGTGTATACCTAGGAACTCTTGTGCATGTGTATATTTTGTGAATTGCCTTGTGAATTTATCACTGCTAATCTGACAAGAATCTATAACCTATTGATTCAGTAAACCACACTATTCATGAATCTGGATTGTGAAAGTTCTTCTTGAACTCAATCAGAGTTACAGTTAAACTGCACTACTTATGATTCTGTGACTGTGAATGAGACCAGACATACGGAGTAACCCACACAATTTATGCATCTGACTTAACTGAGTGTCAGCAGACTTACAGTGCCCAGTCAGTTCTAATAAGAAGTTAATCCAGCTGTACCCAGTCCATCTCATCTCCGAGGACTGGCTGGAACATGAGGATATGTTTTTTTCTGACAAATTTCTCTCCTCTTAATGCAACAGTGAGACACGTAAGAAATAATATTAATGTACTTTTCATGGTCTCGTTCCTCTCCAAATCTGCATTCATGGTGTCTAACGTCCCTAAAATCTCAGGGGACACAGACTCATGGTAAGGAAGAGCAAATATTGATACCCACTGTGGTCAGGCCGACTCAGGTCTTTTTACAAAGGCATCCTTTTCTTTCCCAGCAGTCGTGTTTGCTGTCTCATCACCTTATCCTGAAATCTAGAGGGAGCAATGGTTGATAATTTCCCAGGTACTTGATCATGTCTAAAACCAGAAATTACTCACTAAGTCTTCACTTCCTTCAAGGAAAACCATTCCCTGGTTCATCTTCCCTTTGAGGAGTTCCTCCTTGTGGAGGACAGCAGCTGAACACGGCTCTTTCATCATTCCCCAGGAGATAAAATGTGCAGTACAGCTCAAGAAAAGATTGACACAACTCCTGAAAGCAAACTCAACCTTCCTTTTTCAATCAGATAAAGCAACTATTTGTAGAGTCAGCTAGGCCAGACCTCAAACATGACATAACAGAGAAAATAACACTGTAATCTTGGAGGACAAATGCTGGGAATCTCACTGCCCTTTATCTGTCCTTGTGCTGTTCTTCATCCTAGAAGAGATGACATGAGACCTGCACGTTGAAAACAAAGCTGTGACAGAGTCATTTCCAGGTGGAGTACTAAAGCTTGGGAGGTTTGAACTGTGCCCTTCCAAATTCCCACACAGGAGAGAAGAAGCATGACCTGGATGTTCCAAAGCCTCAGAAAGCCACCACCTGGCCTGACCTCTGGGACCATGCAAAACTGACTGGCATTTAGAGAAACCCAGAGGTTTCTCTAAAATGTGCCAAATATAATAATATGATTTGAGGGAAATATGTTTTCTCTATCCCATCAGATATGCTGGACTTGCAGCTGAGAGTCCTGCCTTCAGAATTCCAAAGCAGGCCCTGTTCAGTGATGTATATCACTATGGCAGCATACGTGCCAATAATGAAAACACCTTATTTTCCTTTCACTGGAGTTGCTTGAGCTGCTCTACAGCACTCCTTTTCCCAGCACAAAAACCATCCTAGGCTTCTGATCTCTCTTCTCCAGTTTATCATAAAATATGGATTATGGGTGACTTCTACTTTACACAGAAATAAATCCTGAAGAAAAACCTGTATGGTTTCTGGAAGTGTGGAGGGAAAAGAAACAGATAGCCTTTTCCAACCTTTAACTCAACTCCCTTTTGGAGTCCTCACTTCATGTCTTCAGGAAGTCTAACTGAACATATTTCATAGTGACTGAATCTTAAAGAAGCAACATAAGAATATGAGAAATAAATTAATAAAAAGACAGCTCATTTAAAAGAACTTGATGCTAGAGTATGAAACTGCATGTTCAATAGTTTTGCTATGTCTAATCCTTTTTTATCTGTTTTAAAAGTAATTACTACTTATTTTCCATGGTCACTATCCTTTAACATTCCTTTTTCCCCCTGTTTGCCTTTCTCCTGTTTACATGCAGTTCCAATAAGATTGAAAGTATTTATTCAATCATATGACACACCAGAAAAAAAACAGGGTTCTTTCAGTTTACTGCTTACTCTGTGGAAAATCTTTGCTGCCCTCCTACTTGGAATTGGCCAGGTTGTAACAGAAACTCAGAAACTCTACAGCACCTTTATTTATTTTATGTGTTTGTTCTTGGTGAAGCTAAGTCAGTGTTATATCCCCATTGTTAGGAGTTATATCCCAACTGATGATAAAAGCTTGAAAGTGTTGAATATCTAGTTTGGATAAAGGCTTGAGTGTTTAGAATTTGTCCAATATTAAACTCACAGAAAACAAGCAAACAAGCAAACAAACAAACAAACAAGAGAGGAGCAATATCTAAAGGGTCACCCCTTCAGTCCTTCCCCTGCTGGGCTTCACCAGTAATGCTGCCCTGGAGCACACTATGGCTCCTCTCCCTGTGTCCTTTCCACCTCTGCCAAGGAGAGTGCTTTGCAAGGTGGGGATCTGTTTAGGATTCAGAATCAACTCACACCTTCTTGCCAGCAGCTCTAAAACCACACAGCCTTGAGTTCCTCCTGCTGCCTTGCCTTGACAAGGTTTGCAAGGAAGGAGCAGGGAGCTTGCAAGGAACAGGTCTAGGGACATTTAAATGCTCGTAATGGAGCAGAGGAGGAGCTCCTAGAAACTCCTATTTGTCCTGATTTCACATTTTTTTCTCTGAAGTAATTCTCTGTGTCTTACAGCTCTCCAGGTAAATGTCTATTGAATCCTCTGGTACTGCACCATGAGACCCTGACACAAGTACTGAAGCTCAGCTTCACTGAAAGAGGCACATGTGGTGCCTTTTTTCCTGCCTCCATGCAGGGAGCCAGCTGTGGGAATGGCTCCCACTCAGAAGATCCCTGAGAGAAGATGATCTTCAGGCTGGGTCAGCTCTAGCTGTACAGACCCTGGGGCAAGCAGAAGGGGTGAAGTATAAACACCTGTCTTGCTGTAGAAGACCAGACAACATCACTCAGTTCTTTGGATAGTAGCTTGCATTAAAATAATTGAGAAATTGCATCCACATTTCAATAAGACTCTGGTGTTTGGAGGAGAGAGGTCTACAAGCATATCATGCATATCACCCCTTCTGTTCTGCATTTTCAAAGAAAAAAATATCTGATAATTTACCTCTTTTCTTCCATGATGGCTGATTTTATAGATGTCATTTCTTTCTGTGGCTGAACCATTCTTTTTTAAACTTGGCTTCTTTGCACACATGAAATGTTTTTGATCAGATTATATTTGCGGCAAAGGCAAATGCTAATTTAATATCTGTCACAAGATCTTGCAAGATTTCCCATGGGGTCTCATGATAGTCTATCAGCATGTAATCAAATAAAAGGGCCAAGTTAGTATCAGGTGTAAGTCCTGGGAAGGCAGTGATATTACATCAAGAAAGTGTTTAATCCTACTGGATTGAACTCTAGCTTGCCTGACATCTTGTTATTTTAAATTTCTTTGGCTTTTTTTTCTTTCTTTTTCCAATCACCCATATGAAATTATGCCACTTGCCACAGATTTCTTTGATATGCAGGGTGGTTTCAATTTGTTTTATTCATGTACTGGTTATCTGCTTATTTATAATTTCATCCCCAAACAGATTGATGCCTACTGCTCTCAGATTTGCACAGCAAGAGGCTTGCAATAGTATAACACATGGTGTTACAATAATGCCTAGAGCTTTAGCTAGGATTCATTACTTTTCATAGGTTTCCTTGAACTTTTCCACAGAAACCATACATTCATTCACAAAGGGAGGTTTTTGTTTCCAACCATTCTTTCTTATGTCTGCCCACTCCACCAGGCTTCACCCCAGCCTTGCTGGGACCATCACAGGTTTTCTGGTTCTGCTTTGTCATCTCTGGCATCTTCTCCACCAGCGCCCTCAGCAGTTGTGACTATCCCTGCTGGCAGCTGGACACAGACAGAACAACTCAGTGCTGGCAGCCTCTGCAGCTTGAGCTCAGCCTTTTGTCTGCAGGGAGGGGACATCTGCCCCTGCAATGCAGCGCTGTGCAGAGTGCCCTGCCCTGCACGCCAGCTGCAGGCAGTGTAAGTTCATTACAGATGGACCTCTGTGCAGGATGATGGCTCTGCAGAGAGGTGGGGTGCAGGAGCCAAGCAAAAGGTGCTGCTAAAATGGCAGCATTCCTTTAAGAGCCTCTGCAAGAGGGCCAAGGCTTGTTCATGTTTCTGAGTGTCCTCTTGCATCATGCTGTGTGGACAAGCTAAAATGCTGGAGGGATTTCTTGTGCAGAGTACACTGGTGTGACACAGGTAGGTTTCTCCTGTGCTGGAGCTCTAAGGAGAGCCACAGGCAGCAGGCACCCAGCTGGCAGTGTGGCCACAGATTTCTAGAGTGACTGTAGCTACAGTACAACAGCTTGTGGGAGAAGGGTAAAGATGAGTTTTCTCATCTTTGGGTTTTTATTCCAATGCAAATTTTCAGCCAAAAGTGATTTGGAGAGTGAGTATGATCTTGAAAATCAAGATTTCAGATCTGCTGGAAAAAGGTAGTATCTGTGTCATCAAACCACATATTTCTATGTAAAAAATATGCCAGTGGATCCTGGATCCTCACATGAAGTTATTTAGCCCGTCCCATGCTTCAATCCACTCTTGGAAAAATGGAGACTTCTCTGCTCCACAGCAAGGAGCTGTAGTCACACCCTCCAAATGTATCTCGCACCCCCAAGCCCCTGGGAGCCCTCTTGGATCTTCTTCCTGCTGCATTCATCTCCATTCTGGCAGTGCCCTGAGCCCCTGCTGCCCCATCCTCCCTCCCTCTGCCCCCAAACGCACAATATTCTCCCCAGCCCCATACCTTTCTGACCCCTCTCCTTTCCTCATTCACTTCCTTGCCTCTATAGAGCCAAGAGTTGCTTATCCCTCTCTTACCAATGGTTGCTTCACCTTTGTCCAAAGTGGGTGCTTTCCTTTTATACTAGATGGGCTCTAATGCAAATTTCACTGTGACATATCCAGATTTTGACTGCCAAAATCAGTTCCTATAACATAGATCTTTCCAACCAGCAGTCTGGCTGTCCTCCAGTATGTCTGCAGGAAAGATATTCAAGGGAGAAGCTGAGGGAAGGAAGGTCTGGCAGAGGACCTAGGTTTTTCTCCTTTAAATAAAGCTGCAGAGAGCAGCAGCAGTAAGTCTGGTGTGTGACATCCCCAGAGACATTGTTAATGGCAAGAGAACTGGGATCATCTATTGAAAAGTTTGAGAGGATTGTTAGAGAAATTAAGAACAAGTCAGTGATTTGCATGGAGTATTTATTTTCTAGAATGGAAATTAAAATTCTAATTGAGCATTTTATGTAATTAAAATCTTTTACATGGAAAAATGAAGTCTCTGCTACAGAGGTAATAGGAAGCACAAAAATACTTCGGATGTTCTAAAGATAGTGTAGATAATTAAATGTTCTCATGCTTCAATTCTCTCTCCAATCTGATCAGGTATTACTGTTTGCTTGTGCCAGATGCTGGATTACTCACAGATCCTGCTGTGCACAATATGATTCTCCTACAAATTCCCATTGATGGTGATGAGGCACATTGAGATAACCTCATTCTGTTATGGGTCTCTGTACTTTTCCTTCTGTAAGCTGTATTCCTTGGAATACAGCTGGGAGCTGCCCAAGTGAAGAGCAGGCACCTGCTTGAGAGCATTCCTCAGCAGAGCACTTCACAACCTGCTGGGTATCTGGGGAGTGGGGATGAGGATAGAGATGTACGGAGCTCAAACACTTTGCTAGTGCTAGTAACTGTGCCCAACGAGAAACAAAACAAGTCTCCCAGACAATATGGGGAGCAGAAACAGATGACTTTGTTGGGATATTGTTCCTGGTGCTGATCAGTGAGAAAATACTGTGAGATGACAGAGAACAGAAAAACCTTATGAAGAGTTTCTAGATTGTTTCCATTTTGTCCAGCAACTCAGGTTTTCTTTAGATTCAAACATGAACAGGCCCACTTGTCCTAATTGCAGTTTTGCGTTTCCAGTGTGGTCCCCAAATAATGTTTGCTGGAAACTTCTGAGTCAGTTCTCTGGAGGCAGAAGGGACTCACACCTGTGTGAGAAGCAAAACCCTTATATTTTCAAGAGAACATTTTTTCCTGGTATGTAAAATATTCTCACTTTTCTTCCTCCTGTTCCTTGAACTCATAGCAAATCAGCTATTGTCAGACAAGCAAAAAAGTGAAAAAGTCTCATGGAGAAGCAATGTTCAGTGTCCTCACATTTTGAATATACAGTTTCATTTATTTTTGTTCCTTGTATGCTTGAGCATCCTTGTGTAATTTTCATTTCTTTACACTCTGCTTTCTTTATTTCATGTATACAAATGCACAACTGTTGCAGAAGCCATCGGACAAACAAGGTGGTCCTTAGTCAGAATCTCCACTGATTTCAATAAACAGTTTGATTAAGTGGAGAATATAGGATTTGAGTCAGCCAATTTCACACAGATTAAGGGTAAAACGTGCCTGAAATTGATTTATATGGAAGCAACAAGCTCAAGTCCATTGGGCACTCATAGCTTGCAGATACCATGCATGCTGTATCAATAATAATATAAATTCATTAGGAGTACATGGTCCAGAACCAGATTTGTCTTTGATAGATCTTTAAAAGCTGCACAAGAAAGTTCTGCCTCTGAGAGCATTGCAATCTTTCTTGTCAGTGGGATGCAGGCTCAGCAAGGTAATTGACACCACACTCTTGCCCAGCTCACTGCTGGATTAGGATAAATAATTACCCCTTTTGTGACAATTCTTCTCTTTTATCAGCACACAAACTTAATGCTGCTGCTGTCAATAGCACTATCACAAAGTTGAATTAGGTAGGGAAAGGCAGGACCTATGAAGGTGAGACACCTCCTGAATTGTAGTTCAGTTTCATTTTGTTGAAGATGTCATGGTGCCTAAACTTCTTCATACATTTATACAAATCTGTTTTATAATGTACAGCAGAGACCTCTCTGTACAGCTGCCTTCTTCTTTGAAAGCTGATTCAAAGGAGAAATCCTAATATGATGCTAATGCATAATCTTCCTTTGAAGCCTATGGAGTCAACCATCTCCTTACAGTCAACGCTTCCATGTTCTTCCATGCCCTTTCTTACTTTAACATCTGCTGTCCACGGGGCATTGTAGCTTTGGTGAGTGCTGATTTGCGTTCCCTTTGCACGGGGTCTCTGTGGAATACACCTCACACAGCCTGTCTAACCTCCTGGCTGGGGACAAGCCTACGCTGGGGACCTACACTCAGGAGCATATTCATGTATAGCTCAGGAGCATATAAACCTTCTCCCTCAGCCTGGCACTCATTGACCAACAAGTGACAAATCAACTGCTCCCTTTGAAACAAGCAAAAGAGTCATCCCTGACTCATGTTGCAAAGGCTTTATGGACACAAAGAGGAAGACGGCAATAAAAAATCCTCTCAGCTGGAAAAGGCAGTTCTTATCTTCACTCCAGCAATTTCCAGCAAAATTTACGGTTTCTTTTATGTAGCAAATCCTCTGTAAATGATTATATATACAAACACTGAAAATTTCCAGGTCCCAGAACACATAATATTTGCCACTTATAAAGCTTTTTCATCTTCAAAGCACTCCTCAAGGACCAGCTAATGAATCCTCAAGTTGTTCCTTTGAGGCTAAGTGATGGGCTCAAGGTCAAAGCTTGTATCAGTCTCAGAGCCAGGATTAGATATGAGCAGATTTTTGCCTCTGCATTCTTTACATAAGCCATGATCTTCCTATGAGCAGTCACTCACCATTCTGTAACAGAAATTCAGATATAAAAGCATTACAAATTCTTTAAAAGGAACAAAACAGAAGTTGCGTGTTTCAGAAGTAATTTCTCATCTTTCCTCCAAATTGCAACGACCTTCTGTGCTTTAAAAATAGCAGCCTGCTGTGTTCTGCAGTTTGGCAGGAATGCTTGCCCACCTGCTTTACCAGATGAGTCTTAGTTTCTCATCAGCCCCTGCCTTTTTCTCCAGTCAAGCCATCCCCTAACCTACCTCCAGATGATGACCCAGTCCCCTTCCTAGCCAGGTGCCAGCCCTAGTCCAACACTACCTCTGCCCTGTTTTCCACAGCATTCACAGTATTCTGTTGACCTCTGAACTAGATATACAGGAGAAAGTCTTATTAGAGAGATCCAAGCACAATATAATTACATCACTGAGCCCTTTTTTATGGGCCATGCAGAGTTAATTCAGAAAATCAGTGCAGAGTGCTTATCAGTACTAATTTAACAGGATATTTTCTTATCAGTGCAAATCTTGCCAAGATGTTTTTTTTTTTTTTCAGCACTAAAACAAGTGGTGTGTGGATCAGTTTAAATGTTAGAGAGGTTTAATTCCCTCAATACCTGGGCCTCACTGAAACACAGCTCCAGTCGCACACTTCACTTTCCACTTGTGGCCTTGCAGAGATTACACAGTGTAATTTGAGTCACTGAAGTCGGGAATGGGGTGCTGCCTCACTGGGGTGCTCTGTCCCTGTCAGGAGGGTATCCCTGGGATCCCCTATCCTGCCTGGGCAGCCTTGCAGAGCTGCACACAGCCCCTCCTACCCTCCTCTGTCTGCCTCCCTTTGCCTCCAGCTCTGCTTCAGATGCACAGGGTATGCAATCCCAGCCCCCAGAGGAAAATCTATCCCAACAGCTGAGTGCTGGGTGACTCAGCCTAAATGAAAGACAAGATGGTTTTTTCATTGTAGCCTGTGCGGAGTCACTCTGATAACATATGATTGCAATTTAAGTGGGTGGGGAGTAGGGGGGACAGAAGGGGACATCTTGCAGACAGCTTGAAATGTCCTAAAAGTTTCTGAAATCAGTTCCACAGTCTCTTTTTGGCTCTTGTAAATGTTAGTCAGAGCCCAACATGTATTTATGATCCAAGACTTACATTGCCCAGTTCACTCATATCTTCCAGAGAGTGAGCCACAGCCACCTCACAGTCTCTGTGGTGCCCTCCACTAGCAGCTTGAAGCTGCTCAAGAGGTAATGAAATGAGCTTTTTTGAAAACCTGTGTGATAACAGTATTTTTGTCAGCCAGGGTAGAAGTATCCCAGACTAATAAAAACAACCAGATGGTATGATACAAAAAATAGCAACAATCCTGAGAAAGAGCAACCACTGTATAGGAATTTTCCCTCTCTGCCCACCTAGTAGGATGTACTCATGCAACTTCTTACTTTTTCTCTGATTGCATGAGTCTGAAATGCTCTTTTGCATCCCTTGGAAAAACGGGGTTCACCCTTTCTCTTACATTCAGGACATTCAGATTTCAGTCCTATCCAGAAAAAAAAAAAGCATCAGGGTCCTCTACATTAATGTCACAATGTTATTACGAAAGAACTATATCAAAGACAGCAGAGATTAGCCCTACATCTCTCATAGTTTTCAAGCCAAGTGCCAGCTGCTGCTGTGTTTTGTGTGGGACCTGGTGCCCTGCCTTGCATTTGGCACGCAGGAAAAGCTGGCTTTGCATCAGCCCCCTGGGGAACACTGGCTCAGATCTGGGCTGGGGTGGAGCCAGCACCATGCTCTGGGATGGACTGACACAGCCCCAGGGGACATGGAGGTCCTGTTCTAGGCCTCAACATGTTTGGCACAAGGTAACCCAGGTGTTTGTAGCATTTGCAGTAGTCAGTTGTGACTTTCTGGATGTATTTCTGGATTTAAGCACTTCAAGTCCTCCTAGGTCCTTTTTTTAGACACTAAGTCCTGGATCTAATCCAAAGAACATAAGTAGGAAAAATGTGAAGTTTTTGCTTTCTCCATAAAGATGTCTAGCTGTCTTTTAAATTCATTCCTCTTATTTGCTTCAATATCTTCACCTAGCAATAATTTATTCCACATACTACTTTTTGATTGAAATAGCTCTGCCTGAATTCCTCTTTCACTCTTAATTTCCTAGTTTTTAGACTGTCTCTTGTTTTTCCAGACTTCTCATCAGACTGAAGAGCTTATCTCATTCCAGTTGATCAAACCCTTTTACAAGTTTAATATTTCTTCAGATTTTCTTTTCTCTGATTTTTCTGACAAGAATAAATAGTTTCCTTTTGAACAAATGTAGATGAAGTCTGATTATTCTTCCATCTCCAGAAAGGCAGAAAGTATGTGAGAAAGCAACCATATCGAAATCCTGTATTTCAATCTTATGAGCACTCCATTTAGGAATAGCAACAATGTTTTAGGAGTGATAAATCAAATGTCCTATATGCTAATTCCCATGTTCTGTTACCTTCACAGCTCTGGACTTTTTGAGCTGGCAGAGCAAGGTGTAGCTTTTTTCACCACTGAAAGTGTCCAAACAAATTTATGAATGACAGGGAATTATTTGGGAATAGTAATTTATTCATTACATAATATTTTTTCAGGTTGGTTATATATATAATAAAGCGAGCCTCTCTAGGTAGGCCCGATTATTATATATATAATGCCCAGCTAGCTCAGAAGTCAAGTCTTTAGCAGAGACCCAATAGCTGAGTTAAGCAGGGGCCAAGCCACCGGGCTCCTTCCTAGCGAGCTAGTGATATCAGCTTAGTGATTTGTCAGCTCTTTCATGAATTCAGCTCTGCTGCTAGGAAGGATCGCCTCGGGGCAATGGCATAGCAGACGGAGAGAGGGGTCAGAGAAGACGCCGTGGTTCTGCACGATGGTTTATTCGGGAGGTCTGCGAAGGGTTACAGCGCTTCTTCTTCTCCAACTTGTGGGGGTACAGAGGGCTATTTTTATAGCCTTGGCATGGATCCAAAACCAGCCAATAGCCACAGGTTTAAGCATATTCCTTAACTGACCAATAGCTAAAGGTTACAATAGTATTGCCTTAACTGATTAAAGGGCTGGGTTTCAACACGGTCGGGTCAGAGGGACAAGATAACACTTGCTCAGGAATGACTCAGCATTCAATTCTCCAAGGAGCTTTTCCTGTATCTTTGGGGTTCACTACAGTTGGTCTCACAAAGAGGCAAAAAGATGCAGCATACAGCAGAAAATAGAAGGTTGTACATGGATGTGTTTGCAGGACTGTGTTTCACTGATTTCAGAAAGACCAGCTGTAGTAACCACAGCTTTCAGAGACTTACCATGAAGATGCGTGATCAGCTTGGAGGAGCAACTCACTGAATTTCTTTTGTTTTATTGGTGTCTCTCACTGAGCTTCCTTTTATCATCAAGATAGATATTGCAATCTGAATAAAAGTTTTGGGCTGATGTCCCAGAAACTTATATGGCAGCTCCTGAGGCTGGAAGTTATTGTTTTAGCATCTTTGTGGAGTGTGGCACCTTGCCCAGCATTTGTACTTTTTCTGAAGGATTTTTCTTGCAACCAGAATGGTCTAAGGTATGGTTTGGAACAGATAGCTTCAGTTCAGGGGAACAGAAGTTCCCCTTGTGTTCAGGGGAGCACATGCCTCTAAAAGAACTGGACTACAAAACCTGTGGATTGAGATGAGGCTCCTGCCTGGCTTTCATTGAATGCCTGAGTTCTGCCAAGTTCCTGAGCTGGAGAACAAGCAAATCAGTGGGGGAAAAACCCATTTAAAAATGGGTTTGAGTGTGATGTTCTCCTCTCAAGTCTCTCCTTGTAATCCTGAAATGAACCTGCTCTTTCGAGGCTGAGATCTGTCCCCACTGATTTTGTGGCAGGTGAGTGTTGCAGGATTCCTCTTCTCCTCCCAGTAGCCTGAGCATGGTGCCTCACACACCCAGCAGGATCCTGGGGAGACACCTGGCAGTGGTGTCAAACCTCATGACTGGTACCCAGGGGACAAACAAGGGGAGAGACAAGGAGTTGTGGGACTGTAAGGATTGCCCTGCTGCAGGCCACAGGGCAGCAAATTGGTGACTTTGTTCTGTTGGACTGGCTCAGGATGATGTTCCACAAATATCATGTTCTGCCTCCTCCAGATGTTCACAGGTAACCTAGCAAATGTCATCATTTTACATCTGCATGTGTCTGCTTTTCCTTACAAAATGTGACAGAGCTGTTGGAAAGTGAAGAAAGCTGCTGAGGGACAGAAGGTAGCCAAAATGGGTAACGAGCAAAGGAGGGTGGGAACATGAAACTGCCCTTGCTCATAGGGCCAGTCTTTGGAAAAGGAGGTGGAGAAGGTGGCCAGAGGGGCACACACCAGCAAGCCTGACCTGTGGCTCTGGAAGTCTGGACATATTTTGGAGGGGAAGGCCGGAACTGTCCTCAAATGGTATTCCTGCCATGTTATACTGTATTTCTCTATGAGGTCCAGAGATAAAAGTATTTATATTAACATTAACAACAGAGAAAAAAATGAGCATGATTTTCAATAAATATTTTATTCATAGTTTCCCATTAGTATCACTACAGATGGTAAAGCAGAACAGCATTTCTTTAAACATCCAGCAACCATTTAGTGCTACAGGAAGACCAGTGAAATTTTGGAGTACCAAGCTATTTTAATTAAATTTTCAGGGCTTGAGGATATAGCTAAATTAAAAGGGGAGAAAGGATTTAAGTAGGGAGTGGTTTGGGATCCAAACAACTGTGAGTTTTGTCAGGGAATGACTCTTCAGAATATAATTCTCTTTATCTTGACTGTTTATCAGTGTATCAGAGAGAGGAAAATAAGGTATTGCCACTGCCAGATATGGAAATGAGAGCTCAGTGACTGAGTTTGCATCTCAACACATTGTTAGTTTGTCCTTCATAAAGGGAGAATTCAGTATGTCCTGAAAGGACACAGACTTTGAAAACTTTTTGTAAGATCCTCTTCCAGGAGCACAGAAATCCTTGAAAAATCTCACATATATATATGTGTCTGTGTGTGTGTATCATACACACACACACACACACACACACATATATATATATATATATACATATTTAGGCTTAGCAAGAAAGAAAATATTTTCCCTCTTTCTTCTTGGATTTTCTGGTTCCTTCTTTATTTTTATAAAGAAGAAATAACTCTTCTCCTGTTGAAAGGAATCCTATAGCCTCCAGAAATATTTACTTAACTGCTTTGTTGTCAGTAGATTGCAAAAAGAATGAGCCACGAATATTTAACCACATAGGGATATCCATTCCAGTTCAGATATAAATATCTGACTGAAAAAAAACCAAAACCCAGAAGATCAAAAAAAGGATGTTCTTTTTTGGAAGAAGAAAGTAAAGTGAGTGCGGACCAATAAGCATTAAAAAGAAGAGAGTTACTACTGAGTAAATAAAATAAAATGCCCAGAAACAAGCATTCCCTTTGAAAAAGAACATCAGAAGGAATAGAATTAGTGTTCAAAACATGTCTGACAATGCCCCAGTGACAGCAGGGAGGTGGTGATGGAGAGATGCCTGGTGCACCAGAAGCCAATTACCCTGAAAACATAACTTCATTCCTGGGCAGGACAGGCAAGAGGTAGAAGCAGATTTTTCTGTTCCTTAGTGGCAGTGGATTTGTCTAGTATTTCCATTTGTTTTGGTTAGCACTCTGGGAAATACACACAAAGAGCAGTGCTAATCACAAAAAACAGTACACTGAATACTTTGTGGGGAGATATCATGGGCTCAGTGTAAGATTCCAGCGCTGAAAGAAAGGTTTTAACAACTACCAGGAATTAATAGTGGCAGAAGCAAAAAAAAAAATTAATGCAAAACAAATGCTTTTGTATACCAAGATGCTTGTTAGCAGGATGCTATACCTGTATCAGAGGTGTTACATGTGTAGCAGAGATTATATATAAAAAATCAGTAGTGAACTGAATATGAGAAAGGGAATACCAGTGAGTCTGATTTTGGTTTGAGTTAGTTTGGTGAAAGTTTTTGAGCCAAGAAGACTTGAGGAGGGAATAAAGCTGTCAATGCAGAACTATTTTGATGTGAAGCATTTAAATCTGGAACTGCTATAATGTTTCCCACAGCTGTTTTCCTAATGAAACTTTTCAGCTTGTGTTATGAAATATTAAAAGCAACCAACTGAAGTTAAATAATTTAGTAAAATTAGAAAATTTGGTAACACAGACAAATATTTAAGTTCATTTCACCAGTCTTCCCAAACACTGTTTCAGTTCAACTTTAGTGCAGTATTTTTGCTCTTTTCTCTTATTTATACCATGAAATTTTAAAAAACCACAAATCCTATACCTTTAGCTGAATGTTTCTACAAGGTTTTTATAAATATAACTTAAAGAAAAATAACCAGTGAATATGATCTCTAATAACTCCGTGCCTGGAAATCAGATGTTCACTGTGAAGTTGAACCGCTATCCTCATAAAGCCACTCAGTAGTAGAGTCAGGTTGTCAACAGGGGGGAAAATGTACATCTCAAGCTACAAAAGACAAGATGGAAAGTAAATAAAATGGATTCATAGATGGTGAAGGTGCAGGTACAACACTGTGAATTAACATACAGTGCTAGTAAGAGGCTTGTGTTGATCCAAGACATTTTCAGACATCTAATACATGTAAATGTTAGAGCAACAAGAGAAAAGTTTAATCCTAAAACCAGAAATTACTTATCCAACTGATGAAACTCCTCCACTGCTCTGATCTACACAAACTTGCAAGCCTTCAAGCCTGCAAGCCCTTATCTTCAAGAAGATAACAGATCGTCTCTGGGAAATGCACATTCCTGAAATCCAAAAAGAGTCCTAGCATAAACCCAGACAAGAGCTGTAGACCACCATGCAGCCTGTGATGACCTCTCCTACCTCACAGGCATGGGATGAGAAAGCAATTAACACTGGGACTCAACATACGCTAATGAATAGGAGACTGTAGATGGGAAAAATACAGACACATAATATGTTCCAAATCTGGCAAGGATGACCATTTTATTTGGCCAGGAGAGCGTCTGGTCAACAACCGGGACTATGTCTGGGGAGAGACAGTCCCAGTTGTTTGAGCATGCCAGAGAAGGATTGATGTAACCTGTCAAATGGTCATGTGAAAATTGCCCCAAAGCTGTGGGTTTAAAATCAGAGAATCACAGAATGTGCTGAGTTGGAAGGGAACCACAAGGATCACTGTGTCTCACTCGTGTCCTTGCACAGGATCACCCCAAGAGTCCCATGATGTGCCTGAGAGCATTGTCCAAACAGTTCTTGGCTCTGTCGGGCTTGGTGCTGTGGCCACTCTCCTGGGGAGCCTGTTCCAGTGCCCACCCATCCTGTGGGTGAAAATCCCATTTTCCTAATATCCAACCTAAACCTCCTCTGACACAGCTTCCATTCCCTCAGGTCCTGTCACTGAGCACCACAAAGAGATCAGTGTCTGTCCTTCCTCTTCCCCTCCTCCTCCCCTCATGAGGAAGTTGTAACTGCAGCGAGGTCTCCCCTCAGTCTCCTCTTCCCCAGGCTGAACAGAGCAAGTGACCTCAGGCACTCCTTGTGTGGTGTCTCCTCAAGGCCATTCACCATCCTTACTGCCCTTCATTGGACAGTCACCAATGGCTTTATGTCTCCCTTATATTGTGGTGCCCAAAACTGCCCCCAGCACTCGAGGTGAGGCTGCCCCAGCTCAGAGCAGAGCAGGGCCATCCCCTCCCTCGCCCTGCTGGTGATGCTGTGCCCGATGCCCCCAGGACAGGGCTGGCCCTCCTGGCTGCCAGGGCACTGCTGGCTCACATTCAACTTTCTACTGACCAGGACCCCCAGGTCCCTTTCTGTGGTGCCACGCTCCAGCTTCTCATTCCCCAGGCTGTCTGTACATCCAGGATTGCCCCATCCCAGGTGCAGAATCCAGCACATTTTTGTCAAACTTCATACAGTTAGTCATTAACCACCTCTGTAATTCATCAAAGTCACTCTGCCGGGCTTCTCTGTCCTTGAAGGACTCAACAGCTCCCAGTTCAGTATCATCTGCAAACTTATTATCCCTTAAAGTCCTGCATCCAAGTTGGTAATGAGGATGCTGAAGAGAACTGGGCTGAGGATGGGGACCTGCAGAACCCCACGAGTGACAGGTCCCAGCCTGGTGTTACCCCACTTACCCTTTGTGCCTGACCCCTGAACCAGCTGCTCGCCCATCACACAATGTGCTTATCCAGCTGTGGGTGGGACATTTTGTCCAGAAGGATCCTGAGAGAGAGGCAGTATCAAAAGCTTTGCTGAAATCTAAAGAGATTACATGTAATGACTTCACTTGATCAGCTGAGTGGGTTACCTTGTCATAAAAGAAAATTAGGTTTGACAAGCAGAACTCTCCCCTCATGAAGCCATGCTGGCTGTGCCCAACTGCATTGTCCTTCAGGTGTTTTTCATTACCTCCCAAAATAATCTTCTCCATAATTTTACCAGTTACTGAAGTGAGACTGACAGGCTTGCAATTTCCATCTTTATTGTCTTTCTTTTAAACTGGGAAGAGATTAGCCATTTTCCAGTCAACTGGGAATGCTCAGCTCTTCTGACAGGCACTCTGATTTTGCAGTGTGTGTGATACCCTCAAACTGTGAAGAACCAGCTGTTTCCCACCTGGGCAGGAGCTGGTCTTGGCAAGCCCAGAAACAATTGCAGTTGGTGGTCCCATCACTCTGCTGACCTCTCTTCTAAGTTTTTCAGCCTCCTGCCTGAGGGAAAATGTGCACCCTCTGAGGCCAAGTTCAGGGATGTATAATGTTTTGTGCTGATGTCTTGAGAGGATAGTAGAGAAACAAGTCTCAAGAAAACCTGAGATTTACTATCCAGAATTATTTTGTCTGTGTTTCACACAGTCCTAACCTATCCTACTGAAAAAACCAAACAGCATAAACAGGCCATTAAAAAAAATAAAAGTGATATTTTAAAAGATTATTCAGACAGCAATATCATACTGGAATTTGTACATAAACAAAGTACAGCTCTAGAGAAAGTTAGAAATAGGGATGTCTCTCTTTTTAATAAAAGCAATCAGTATATCAGTAAATCACCTTTAACAGATTAAATTGAAAGCACAAGGAAATGTTTGACATAACATTTTCCATTATGTACTAATTCTAAAGTCACATTATTCTTAAGAAGCAACAAATGAGCTGCAATAAGAAGAAAAGCCCAACAGACAAACAAACAAACAAATAAACTTGCAAAGCCAGATGGGCTGAAGGCATATTTTCAAATAAGCACAGGCAAGTTCAGACTGACAGGCACTGACCCATTGCTTGTGGGGTCTGTGACTTCAGCTTTTTGTTTTACTTCAATAGTTTAACTAGCTGCAAACTGCTCCAAACCTCAAGCTTTCACTAGGGAGTTGCAGTTCATTTTGTGAAACACACACAGACCAGTGCAATGTGGAACACTTCTGTAAACAGTTAGCATCTGGAAGAAGCATCACTAATGTAAAACTAGTCCTGAAGTTTCTAAGCTGAACTCTAGCTCTACCAAAGTCACAGAGTTTTGTATTTGGGCTTTTATTCAATTGTTTACACTTAGCTGTACCAAGTTAAAATTATTTTTATTGTCTCTATGTGAGGATTCACAGAGAAAAAAATATCAACTCTGTTATTGCGTAAGAGTTATTAACACAAAAAAATAATATTTTACTGAAGAAGTTCTACTCCTTAAAAGTAATTGTTTGGAAAATCAAATCCATTCTTGGCTTTTGTGATGACAGCACAGAATCCACCAAGATCTTTGCCAAACTGCACGTGTATGTAATGGTCAAGGTTGGAGCTGTCTGGCACAGAGCAGGTACCCCAGTGTTTTACAGAGCACATCATCTGCAACATCTCCCCTGCAGCCTTTGCAACCACAGGCATTTCATGCACTCATCAGCCCATGCATTCTCCACTCAGCTCTGAAGCACACCTGGCTGTGAACCTCTGCCCCCTTCCACCGTGCCCTTGCCACCACTGCTGCCTGTCCCCTGCTCCCACAGAGCCCAGCTCCTGGCTGCCCTCCTTCTCTGGGCTGGGGGGCGGACATCTGGGGGGCTGATCTTCCCAGTCTGGAGGAGGTAATGCTGCAGGAGCTGCAGGAGAAGTACCTGAGGTCTTTGGAGCTGAAGCAGGGTGCAGCCTGGACAGCCTCCTCTTCTCAGGGAGCAGAGCTTGGCCCCAGCAGCCAAACAACTGGCAAGTAACTGAGGGTGTTCATGTTCACTGACACTGGTCCAAGACATAACCTGTCATCCAGTGTGCTGCCTTCTGGGCACCTCTACCCACCAAGAGAGAGGTGTTCATGGTCCTTTGAACTCAGCAGCACCCAACCACTTTTGACAAATTATTTGCTATGGGACAGCAGGCAGTGATGCCATCTTGCAGGTCCCTGGCATAGCTATAATACCCCCTGAGAGGATCAGAGCAATTCCTTGGCTAGGAAGTGCTGATACTGACAAGATTCACAAGTCCATATTGTGTTCACATGGCTTTTATGGCTCAATCACCTTCATCATCCTGATGGCCTTTGTTGATCTCCATGAAACATTCATGGCTAAGATGGCTAGCCTAATAGTCACACACATTTCCCAGTTAGCTCCTAGTAAGTACTTGCCCTTATTCTAGAGCTTCCATAAAGCTCTAGAATAATAGGGCCTGTGTAAAACCGGCATGGTTTTACACAGCCCTGATTATTCTGGCTCGTCACGTTGAGCCAGCTCTTAATATGTGCTTCAGCTTTTCCATGTTCTCCTACAGCACCAGGGCAGACTGAGCGTGCCAACAGCTCTCTGTGTAAGGGGGCTCCCCAGAAGAAGCCAAGAGCTTCACCACAGCCCATGATGCGCAAAGGGCAATGCTCATTCTGCAGCTCCTGGCATAACATCAGCAGGACCATGTTTTCCATGTTGTGTGTCTGCAGTGACACTCTACTCCTACCAGTCATGGGAGGGAAGGATGCAGTGGTGAAGTCCCTTCACCCTTGTTTTGGTGTTTATGAGGTCTCCATTGTCTGCATCACTCTGCTCAGCAGGTTGGTCCATCTCCTCCTCACCTGGCAAGGTGTCATCATCTCCTTCCACGTTGCCCCTCATTTAAAGAGCTCCTTTGTGTTGGCAAGCCTGTTGACTGACCCTCAAAGTCCCTGATTCTCCAAGGGATTTTAGAAAACAAATCCATGTAGCCAACACCAGTTGTGCAACCAATTCCTGTCCCACTGTCTGTCTGATCCTCAGCAGAGCCCCCAGCTCCTCTGTTATCCCTGACTGAGCTACTGTGGCTGCAGACATGCAGGTGGGGCAGGCACGTCCTCCTGGTGCCAGAGTCAGTCACAGCTGCTCTCTTTCAGTGAACATTGGGTAATATAGAGCTTACATCATTGGTGACATGGAAAACAGGATTGGATTCCCTGAGGGAGGGCCTGGACCTTTTTAAGAGGATCCATAAAAATCACATTGCCAAGTAAATATGATGCTGCAGTAGGATCAAATGGACATAGCATTGCAAGGAGGCATCTTCTCCACTCTGGACTTTCTTTCTCCACCCTCTCCTGAGGGTGAGCAACCCAAATCTTTCTCGGGGAAAATGAGTATGGTCACTTTGAAAACAGCTCTGAGGAAGAGGGAGTTGAGTGTTTGGGAAGTCAGGACTTGCATCCAGCTTTCTGTGGGTTGTTTTGTTTTGCTTGGATTAGCATAGCTTCAGAAATTCTGGCAGATTGGTTTTATGGTATGTATTTCCTGTATTGTCCAGGCTGTACAATTTCTTTCTGTTAATTCTGAATCGCACAACTGAACCCAATATCCTGGTGTTTGACCTCCTGTGTATGTAGAGCAGCTAATGCCTACTCTTCACGGGGCTTTAAGAAAGAACCATCGTAAAAACCAGAACTGCTGCTGGCATCATTAGTAATACACAGACGAAGGTCAGAACATCCTGTGGCAGGTCAAGCAAACATCCCTGGCTTGCTGACATGGGCATGCTCAGCATGGTTTCCTTGATCTCACTCTGACTCTCTCCAAATACCATGCTCTTAGCCTCAGGCTTTAGGTTTCTTTTCCTTGCAATCAATCAAGCACTTGCCTTCAGCCTAACCCAGGTTAAGGTAATAAGGGCATAGGGTTAAATAAGGGATACATGAGGCTAGAGCAAAAACGTGGGCAGGGCTGTGTGCAAGGGAATGCTGTCTGTCCTTCCCACACTCTGTGCAAGGGACAGAGGCACCAAACACATCACTGCACACCCCAATGTCTGCAGCTCAGGAAGCTTTTAGAGACAGTCCTTAGGTTCTTCTGCCCAAAATCCCATAAGGATGTTGCCAAAATATCCTATTTCTTAACCATAAAATGAAAACAGAGTGTTGTTAAGGTAAATAAAATAAATGCTAGGAAATAATCAGACATCACTATGAGGCATGCAGGAAATGAAATGGCATCTGTTCTTGGCACAATAAAGGGCTTCTTAAACATACAAGAAAACATACAGTCAAACATTACCTAACACTACTGCAGATTAGTCCTATTTTATAGATGGGCAGAAATAGATTCCAAATTGCTCAAGTTGGTGTATTGTGGTCTAGAAATCTGGGTTTGGTCCATTTTCCATTTATGCAACGATAAATCCAAAATAATGTGTACCAGGGAAAGGAAGCCTGGCGAACATGAAAGGGAAAAAAGAAAGTGAAAAAATGCTTTCTTCTCTCCGATGTGACAAACCTACTGCAAAAGCACAGGCATTGTCTTAGGACTGAGTATACCTGGTGTCTTGGCTTTCCTGGCTCTGAGCTGCAACCAATGCATATCTCACCAGAGAAAAACAGGATCCTTCCAAGCTTTTGAAGAGGAGGTTTCTGAGCATGGGGATTACAGCAGCCTCTGGCATTCCATTGATAGCTCTCGTGAGGACTGGTGCCCATATGAAAAGTAGAAGCTTTCCTGTATGATGCATGCCTCCCTTGGAGCAGTGCTTAAAATAATTGCTTACAGTAGTTTCACTGTCTGAAGGCTTTGTTGCTTAGGCTTGCCTTTTTTTAAAATGAGGAGATCCTTGTCCAAAACAAAAAAAGTCCAAAGGTACAATTTCAATCTATTTTGGGTTCCTCCTTGCCTCCCCTGTCCTAGTTTTACCTTGCTGAAACTCTTCCTTTGGTGGAAGCAGCACAAGATTTTGGCTCAGAGAGTGGGTGGGAGCAGCTCCCTGTGTGGCTGCTGCTGATTCACCCTCCTGAATCATCGAGCAGTGGTGCTGCTCCTCTGGCTGTGGGAGTGATGCTGTGAGCACGGCTGCCTTCCCTTCAGTCTCCCTGCAGCGTGCATTTCTGGGGCAGGCACACCCTGGTGACACGGGCTGCTCGGGGCCTGGGAAACTGCTGCACTTCCCAGCAGCCTGGCTCCACAAGGGCACTCGCATCATCCACCACCACCATCCTCCCACCAGCTCGCCTGTGAAATAGCTGGGAAGTTACCAAACACATCCAAGAAAGCCAGACAGTGAGGAGTCAAGCTTCCCACCCTGTGCTGCCTTTATGTTGCTTGAGGTCAATTATTGTAAACTATCAATTTTTCAGGAATGCTATTAATTTAACTGCTGTGTAAACTGAGTTTCTGTTTCTCAGCAATTATAATGCACAAGATCTCAAGCAGTAGTAATGCCTGAATTTTTGTCTCCTTTTTCTTTTTTCCCCCTCCCTTTCTTTCTAGAGTTAACAATTTCCAGCTGTGTATTCTTTGGATGTGTTTCCACATCAGCTTTTTCCATAATATAGAGCGGGCCCGTTTCCAAATTCCAGATGTGCTATTTATTTACCCTGAAACATCTGGGCCCCGACATGGTCTTGTCACTGCAACGTGGCAAACTTGTGAAAAATCAGAATGGCAGCCAGTTAACAAGCTGTACTACACTGGCAAGTGGTGAGAACAGTTCAGAGGAGAGTGGAAGAGGGGGGCTGGTGGACTGGAAATGAAAAACGAGAAAATTTCATGTTTGGCTACACTATGCTTTCTAAGGTTACAAATGACTAGTGGCACTCAAATTGGAAACCGGGGATTTTGCTCTTCTGTAAACAGAGCCCTGCAGACACTGAAGCTCAACAGAAGCTGCCTAGGGTGGCTGTGAGATGTTAAACACCCTCTCCCCAGCCCCTGTGAAGAGCTTCAAGCTCAGGCATGATGCTGCAGGTCTTATGCAAGCTCATGCATCCTCTTAAAGATCCTTGAATAGACCACAGACCTAGAATAAACTGAGAGAGGTATTTTACATTTACCTCTGAATTTCCCTGCTCAGGAAGGGGCCAACAGAGGGATTTTCTGCACTTGAGAGAAACATAACCAATGCTATCCTTCTCTAACAATAAAATTCTGATTTTGTTTTTAAATTTGGGCTGTGAGGGGAAACTTTAGCCTGCTTTGAAATGAAAACTGCAAGACTGCAGTGAAATAGATATACAGAGAGCTAAACTGCAGCACCTTGGTTAGGACTGAGGTCTTTGGCTTCCCTTTAGCACAGTCTTCGAGAACTTGCTTTGGTGTTACTGAGCTTTCAGCTATTATGTGGCCCAGGAGATACTGTTGTTGAAGCAAGTGTCAGCATTTTTTAAAAGAAATAAAGTGAAAGTTGCATGTGAAAGACTGAAGAGTTCAAAAGCTGTTGAGGGCAGCGAGGGAGAACCACAAAGCATTGTGTTACCTAGTTTGAGTTTAATCATGCAGATGTTTGATCACTCAGACCCAGAAAGATTTCTCTGCCTCTGTAGCTTGGCTGTCCTCTGTTCTGCCTATTGCTTACATTTCAGAGCTAGTGGGTTATACAGGATCCCCCTTTAAAACTGAGGGAGGAGACCTGGTAGAAAAGATGAAAAAAATATTTAAAGAGTCTTGTATGGAAACAGAAGGGATGGATGCAGGGAAAAGGGTTGACACCACTGTTTTCTCTAAGCTAACAGTGTTCATTCCTGCATGTTAGAAGAAAGCAACGTGTGACCCCTGTCACATGGCAAGAAAAAATACCCCCAGGTCTGTACTTCTCTCCATGGTCTATCACACTCTTTCAAGAGCATGTAAGTGAAGGAAGTGTATCTATACATCCTTCTTGCAACACAGAAATCAATCTCCCTCAGGGCATTCCCTTTCCTGTGTTTACCATTCGTTTAGCCAATAGGATATGCAGTAAAAAAAAATTCCCAGGAACTGAAGTAGTTCCATTAAGAGCTGCAGAAAAGTAACTAAAAACTTAATAGGAAATGTTTTTATAATTTTATTCAGTGAGATTCTTCATCTTCAGATCCACCTTTTACAAAATACTAGGGTAGCAATTTTGGTGCTAGTACATATGACAAAATTGCTATCACTGAAAAGGTACAAATAGAAGAGAAGGCATAAGGCAAAGAAAAAAGACAAGGAATTGGGCCACTACTGGTTGTACATGTCCAATGCAACACTAAGACAAAGAAAATTTTGTCTGATTCCCCATGTTTGGGGATTTGGGATTTTTTTTACTTTAAGAAATTCATTTGTCTGAATCAAAAACCTTTTAGCAAGTGCCTTACTCATAAGACAGAGAGGAGAAAATCCAGATACTCCTGCTAAGCAGAGCTGAAGGCTGGGCAGAGCAGTTCCCATTCCCTGGGAGCTTGCTCAGTATCAGGCGAGTGCAGTCTCTCTATTGAGCTGGGAAGCAGTGTGCTGAGATTGTTGGCAAGGTGCAAAGAGAGGAGGAAATGGTAGAGGTAGTAGAGGTGACAATCCTTTTTGAGATTTTTCAAGAAAAAAAGGCATTATCCTAGCCATGAGTAGCAGAGGGTATGGAGGTTTATGGTGTGTAGTTCCAGTCTCAGGTTCAGTCTGATCTTCTCCAAGTGTTGCTCTTTTCCATTATAAATACAAAGTAAAAAGCTTGCAACCAATGAGGACTCAAGCATAAGAACCCCTCTTTTTGTCCTTCCCTATGAGAAGGTGCCATATTCAGGCAATGGCTCCTGCAGTGCTCCAGCACCACCTGCCCCTTGCCACCTCCTGTGGGCCTCTGCTGCCCCCCTCATGCAAATGTGGGGTCACTAACCCAAGCTGCGCACCGTGGTGCCAGCCAGCCAGTGGCAGCGTCTGCTGGTGCTCCCAACACCTCTCAGAGCTGTTTACTCAGCAGAGAGATTAAAGCTCCCCATCACCTCACTTCGCTATGACTCTGATTTCCTGAGACCATAACATTACTGCAAAAATTAAACATGGTCTTTCCCTGAAAGCTTTGGGATGCTTTGCAGAACAGCTTATCAAGCTGCCTGCTCAATTCCCATGGGAAATGCAAGTATCACTTGTGGGATTGCTGTACATGGCCTTTAACTGTTACAGGACTTCAGCTGTTTGTGTGTCCTTTCACTCTGACGTATTGCTGCATAAAGTTGTATAGCACATCATATTGTAAATAGCAAGACACAAATATTGGTCTTTAAGTCTTGAGAACTGAGCAAGTCTCTGCAAAACTTAATTTTGTTTTTGCCATTGGAAGGGCAATTCTGCATCCATGGCCAGAGAATCACTAAGCTGATTTTATTTAAAAGAAAAAAGATTCTAAAGAGACAAGAGCTGAGCTGAAGGTTTTGTAACATAAACAATTAAGCACACCACTGCTGTTCACAACCAAGATGAGAGTTATTATTGATGCCAGATTGGGTGAATATTTTATGCTGTGAGTGGTCTCTATTTTGGACTGTCCATTGTCTTTCTGATACACCTGTTACACCAAAAATTCTGAAGTCTCCTTTCAAAACAAGGGATTTGATACAAAAGAGAAGTACAGTGTTTCTGGGGCAGTGTGTTCTCTGCAGGTATCCCATACCACCTCTGGGTTTATTACTTTTCATGCTCTTTAGAAGATAACCCAAACAATTTCTGTTCCCTTTTTGAAAGTGAAATGATAGGCTGTTACTAAACACCCAAGTACACAGCAAATGTTAATCTGATTTGGAACTGCACATATACACTCTGCAGATTAGTAGTCCTGCCATCATTCAAGGTCATCACTCTACTGTAGCCAAAAGTGTAATGTCTCATTGCATTAAACCATGAGCATTTTGGCTGTGGGATGGATTCAGCTCAGTGATGTAATGCTGCAGGCACAGGTCATCATGAGATGCCCAGCAGTGAAAAATCTGTGTGCTGAGGTGTTGGCTTTGAGCTGTTACTGTGGTGGGTTGAAGGTGTCCATAATTCCTTTTCCTCCAGGAATATGTTCCTGAATGTCCTTTGCTCTCCAGGGAGCCTGTGGAATTGCTGTTCTTGTAGGACAACCCTTTCCAGGGCCAGTGAAAGGGGATGGCTTTAAAAGCTCCACCAGTGTTCCTGCCAACCCCAGGCTTCAAGGGAAAACCACTGCCTTTTCACAGACCCTCTAGGATGTCAGAATTGCCTGGTCTCTTAGGGAAAAATGTCCTCAGGGAGCCACCAACTGAGATGTGCATTTCCAGCAAGGCAGGATGATCCAGAAGATCAGAGACTGCTCACAGGGTTCCTTTCAGCTTGTTTGGTGTCTAAACACAAACCTGTTTGAGGAAACCTGCCATTTCCTCTTGGGCGAGCAGAAGAGCAATGCCTCTGTTGCAACAGTCTTAATTTTCCTTTCACTAGCTGTCCTGCAGCTGCCCCATACTCAGAAGCACCACTTCCCTTTCCTAATGTAATGGATTTTTTCTGCTGCTGAATTTTGTCTTTTTAAATTATGCCTAAGTTGGCCTTATGTCTACATCCTCTCTCTTCCTTCCAGAAACTGTAGTCTTATAGGCCATGTAAATCTCCCATAAATCAGTGGTCTTGTTATTTAAAAAAAGATTGGGCAAGTTTCATTCTAGATTTTTAGAATGAATAAACTCATTAATTCTGATAAATTAGGATATTTTTCCTAAGCAAAAGTAGCTGCCACAATATACGTCATCTTCCTCTAAGTACTTTTCCTTTATTTTTTTTTCCAGAGTCTGTAGATATTAGAAGCCAGCCAGCTTGTTTTGACATATTATTGGGAGCCACATTTACCCTGGAGTAATTCAGCTTAAGCAGAGGGAATTACAGGATACTGAAACTGGCCCCAGCATGTTAGACAGTTAAAACATTTCTGGTGTTGCTGGATTGTTATTTCTAGATCCCAGTGTATCTGTGTGGAAAGGGCAATCCCGGGAGTGTGGCTGGCCTGAATGCCTTCGGGGCTTTTCCTGCTGCTCTGAGCTCATTAGTGGAAAAGGGAATTGAGGAAAAGTTTGTCGATTCCTTGACAAGAAAAAGCAGAGCAATAAGCCAGTCTAATTTACACTAATAAAAGTCTTGGTCTTCACAAATGAAAAGTGGAAAGATTAAGAGGGGTCTGCTCAAGACTGAACCATGAAAGGCTCAGGGTGAGCTAAGGCATACAGAATTGATTACATTCAGGGAAAGAAGTCTTCAGCAGTTGCATATGTTTTGCATGAAAAGCACTAAAGATTTTAAATTCATGAGTTGTTAAAAACACTTTCAATATTTATTAGCTCTGGACATTGATTGCTTAAAATTGATCCCATTTGGTGGTCCCAGGTCTAAATAATGATGTTACTATGCCAGCCCTGCCTCTGTTATGTGAGCTGGATATTTTTTCCTGAATAAGATATAAAGTGCTGGATTCCCAAGCAAGAGAAAAGTGTTTTTAATGTATTTGTAATTCAGACAAAACCAATTCCTCTTTCACAGTTAAAGGATCTTATATCATGTCTGTTGAAGATGAGAGTTTAATGTAAGTTGTAAGTTACGTCTGACAATTTCTCAGAAGAAAAACCAAAGCTATTTGGAAAACTGACATTTTCTTGGTGGAAATGTAAAGTGAAAAATGGCAAATAGAGCATCTCTTTTTTCTTCAGGAAATTTAGAATGAATTACAATCAAGGGAAAAATGTTTTGACTATAGGGGTTCCTTTTTTTTTTTTCCTGAGCTGGAAGTGCTTAATGCTGTAAATGTTTAAAATTCAGCCATTGTTTTCAAAAATTTACAAAGAGAATCTAAATGTTTTCACCTGAATTAACATCTTCCAGTGGAAAAAAATTAATAGATAATTTTAATAAGGAAACTTTCTATGCAAAAAATTTCAGCCAGCTATAGGTGGAAGCCATAGTAGCTGCAAATAAGGACAAATCTGGACTAATTTGTCAAACAGAACTTGGGCTGGGCTTGCATGGGGCACTCTCCTCCAGCAGTCCATACTCTTTAACTCTCATGTTCAGCAGCTCCAGTTTTGGCCATGCCAACCAACAGGCCCTCTCCTGGCCCGTGCCCAGCCATGCCTCCGGGGACAGAGCCAAGCACACTGACACACCCCCCTGCCGTGGGCTGGAGGGGTAGGGCTCACTCACACTGTGGGCAGCCTCCCTTGGCCATGGCACTGCCAGGTGCACCCAGACAGCTCAACTCAGAAGGACAGGCACAGCCTATGAAGCCCAGGGACTGCAGGGAGAGAAGAGGTTATCAGACAAAATTGGATATTGAAATTACACAAAACCAACCTGCAGGTTTCCTAGTTTGACACCATTTAAGTGAGCTTATTTTCATCAGAATGCTTGAGGACAAACCGCCAACACATTTCTTTCCTACAAGAGTTTTCCTGCTGGAGATCCTCTGGAGCAGGGACAAACAGAGAGGAGCCAGGCTGTGCATTTGCCTTGCTGGATGTGGGGTGTGGGCTGGTTTATGGCGGTGTGTGCTCCGCCTGGGCCCAGCATGCAACTCTGGAGCGCTTTTTAGGACCTCTCTGACCAGTGCAGATGAGGATGGTAATGACAGCAAAAGTGAAAGCCGAGCCATAAGCCTTGGATATTGGCAAATATATTCCAAACAGAGGATAAATGTATTCTCCTCCCTTTGTCAGCAGCTGTGTCCCTTATTTAGGTGGGACTTTTCCTTATTGTAGTGCAGGAGCCATGCTGGCCTGTGGAAAGAGCTGGGCCAAGGATGGGAGAGAGATGAGAGGCCAAAGGAATCTGCAGCTGCTGGGGAAGCATGGATGGTGCGTGTGGTTGAGGAGACACACAGACATGGTCAGTCCCATGTGCTATTGCAAAGCCTTTTGCTCCTGCTGCAAAGGAAGGGGTTAAGGCAGTGGGCACGGCATGAGGCGAGGGTCCCTCCCGGGGCTGTCCCTCTCCATGAGGCGAGGGTCCCTCCCGGGGCTGTCCCTCTCCATCTTTCACACTGTCCCCTTTAGCCGGCCCCATCTCCCACTTGAGCAGGTAAAACCCTGCTCCATCCGAGATTCTCGCTCCATCTCCTGAGCAGCCATGCCCATTTCGGGGTGGGTCAGCAGGTGTGTTGGCGCATCCCTGGCAGCCCTGCACATTGCTGAGCAGTCTGCCGCAGCTGCTGGGTGAGAGCAGCCCACGGCTCTCCTGCTCCCATTGATAGCGCTCTATCTGCAGCCTGTTTCCTGGGGGTTGAGAACCTTAGCCCGAAACATGAGGAGGCTATTTGTGGGCATGAACTTAAGAACAAAAAACCAGAAGCTGGTTCAATAATATAACAATTATGAAGGCACATTTGTACCTTCAAAGATATAAAAGGAATTTTTAAGCCATAATTTATCCTAAGGAGAAGTATCAGTATATTGCTGCTCTTTGTTTTACTACATTTTCCTCATTAAACTGCTAGTATGCACAGGAAATAGGCCTATTTGTAAGAGATAATAATGTTTGGTTGTTTAGAAAGTCAAATACTGCTTTTGGATTAAATCTCAAGCAGGTGCCAGGGAAGCTCTTCCTAAAGCATTGTTGCTAACTGTCCTGGGAAGAATGGAAGCTTCAAACAAGCCCTGCCTTGGCCTATTCTGGCAACAATTTAAATTTAAAGTATCACTCTGGCTTGCAAGTTCTAATAATGTCAAATAAGATTTATTTTTAAAATGAATTATTTATTAGATAGCCAAAAGATGACAGGTGAAGTATTTTAATCAGAATTACTCACTATATGTGTAAAACTAAAGAATTATGAGTAGATTGCAGCATAACATAAAACAATGCACTATTTCAAGGTACCTATACTAGAGCTAGCAAAGAAATAGCTCTGATTAAGGGTTGAATGGAACTTACCACCAAAATGATGGTAATGTACACAAATTCCTTCACTTAACCCCCAGGGAGTAACCGTGAAGCAGCATCCTTACTCATGGGAGAAATTCCACACATTTCCTGCAAAATGCATGGAAGATTTCTGCTTTGTGAAAGTTTGGTGTGGCTGTTATTGTTGGAAAGTGAGTGGATGTCAGTCAGAAATCCAGCTTATCTTGCCAGATCTCCCTTCAACAGTAAGATGTTTACTGGCAGCTGGGAGATGCCAGACCAGTGTTAACCCCATGGCACCAAAATAATTCACCACAAGACATTGTCCTGTTTGAGTTGTCTGACCAGTTAGCAAACAACAGATAAGCTCTTGGAGGGGGCTGAGGTGCCCTGCTACACTAACCTTGGTGCCAAAACAGATGAGTTGCTGGACACAAGCACATCAAGTGAATCCAGGAGATGTGCAGAATTTTCTGCCAAAGGTTTCTCTTACAGGCATTACCTCCCAAAGCTCACCCTTGGGAAGAGACACACTATTGGCAGAAGCTCAAACAACTCAGGACTGATGTTCAATTCTACCTGCAAGTGAAGGAAGTGGAAGCTCAATATGAAGTGTCAGTGTATGTACATGGTGCTGAGGATTGGCTGTGATGCCTGGCACAGTGGGAAGGATATTGTTTATTTTCACAGAATCACAGAATGTGCTGAGTTGGAAGGGATGCACAAGGATCACCAAGTCCAATTCCTGACCTTACATAGGACCATTCCCAAGAGTCACACCATGCTCCTGAGAGAATTGTCCAAGCACTTCTTGAACTCTGTCAGCCTTGGTGCTGTGGCCACTTCCCTGGGGAGCTGTTCCAGTGCCCAACCACCCTCTGGGTGAAGAATTTTTTCCTAGCTAAACCTCCTCTGACTTCAAGCCATTCTCTTGGGTTCTGTCACTGAGCACCACTGAGAAGAAATCAGTGTCTGCCCCTCCTCTTCCCCTCATGGGGACTTTGTAGACAGCAATGAGGTCTCCCTCAGTCTCCTCTTCTCCAAGCTGAACAGACCAAGTGACCTCAGCCACTCCTCACTCAGCTTCCCTCAAGGCCCTTCAGCATCCTTGTGGCCTTTCACAGGATATTCTCTAACAGCTCTATGTCTTTCTCACATTGTGCTGCCCAAAACTGCACACAACACTCCAGGTGAGGCTGCCCCAGTGCAGAGCAGAGCAGGACAATCCCCTCCCTTGCCCAGCTGGCATTGCTCTGGTCTCCATGGCTCACACAAAACTTCCTCTTCAGCCACTACGAGGTTCTTGCTTTAGAGTTCATTATCTGTAGAGAATAACAAGAAAGAACAGACTGGCTAAGAAAAAGAATCAATCCTTCATTCAGGAGAAGCAGAGGAAGAAAGCAAGACATGTGTGTGATTTGTTTGTGATTCCTTGGATGTAATCATATTTGCTAAAACAAAAGGCAAACACTGTCATCTTTTCAGAAGAGTGTTCTGCTAAGCATGTATCACCTGGCAACTGGACACTGATTTCTCCCCACACCTTGAAACCCATCACTAGCTGGCTTTTAGCTTTATAAACAGTTTTAACTGTTGCTAGGCAGAATTAATCCATTGCTGCTGAACCATGAACTTTCATCAAGAATTGATTTGCCCTCCAATCTGAGTCCTGTAAATTATCTAATAACCCTCCTTTCCCCTGTCTCAAATTAAATAGCAAGGAAAGTGTCTTTCTGTTTAAATTTTCATATTGTTCTGTATTGACTTAACACAGATAAGGCTCTCAGGTAAGTTTGGGGAAATCAGCTGAGCGAAGATGTGCAAATTGTTTTTCTGGGAGAAGATAAGTGGGGAAAGATTGAAGCTATAAAGTAGCTGTACTGCTGATTATTGCCCATATCACTACAGAATAAAAATCTGACCAAACAGCACAGGGCAGCATGTCAGACAGTATCTAACCACCTGGAAGGCACCAGCCTTTTAACACCTGGGGAGCAAGGTGAAGTTTGCTGTGCAGCTATCAGTAATCCCACCAGCCCAAGTGACTCTGAAGGTGAAAGCTGGTGCTGTGAGCATGGTGTGAGGCTGTCATATCCCACATGGGAGAAAATATCCACTTGTATCACTGCTAGATAACAGGGCCAGGCTGCCAGACCTCCAGCTGGTCCTTGCAGGCAGCTCTGGAGAGGCAGGCAGGAGTGGATTGGGCTGCTTGGCACAGCAGTGCAGTCAGCACATAGCAATCCATCCACGCTGCTGTTCAGGACTGGCAGAGTGCCATGGAGTGCTCAGACAGAACAAGGGAGTGCCCTCCCCTGTGTGGCAGCTCCAGGACAGAATCTCAAAGGCATCACTTCCCCGGGATGTTCCTGGTGCAGGGGGAGAGGACTGCTCCTGTGGCTTCCCCTCACCTCAGAAGCTGCACTCTGCTCGTGGGCAGGGAAAAGGAAGGAGAGGGCAGAGTAAGCTTCACACCAACCTGAGGAAATGTCACCTTGCTCCTGGGGCCTGACACTGTCTCCCCAAGTACTCTGAATTTTCATGGGTAGAGATGGGCCCCACCCTTACAGACAGCAACTGGAAGTCACTAACGGGTCTCACCAGGGTTTCAGCTTGGCTGACAGATCCAGAGCACCTACCTGTCAAAGGACAGCCAGGAGACCACAAATTAGGGGCTGTTTAGTCACTGTGAGTACATTTGTCCAAGCCCTGTCTATATTGCAGTTCCTACTTCAATCTTACCATTGTGTGGCAGAGTCGCACAGAAATCTACCTCTGTTAACCAGCTTAGAGATGGAATTTACAACCAAGGAATCCTGGCTCCCTGTCAGCTTTACCCCTGACATTAGATAAAGTTGTTTCTCATAAGTAGGACAGACAAAAATCATGTCTATTCAGCTCCTTTCCAGTCTCAGAACCCTCAGATTCAGCTCTTAATCAAAAGAAACATCACTTTTCTGAAACCTTGTTACAGCCTTCTGTACAGGTTACTGTGGTGTTCACATCCCTTGTGAGGAGCACATTATTCCTCCTCCTGCTCAGCCACTGCATCCATCTGCTTTGTAAGCTGCTTTCAACCTGGTCAGAACTCACCAATTCCTTTTAACAGATGCCAAGAACATTCTGGAGCAGAGAAGGATAGCAAAAGATTTCCATTTCCCAGCACATGCAACTACCTTTTAATCACTGATCTGGGACATGAACATGGTTCCTGGAAACACCACATAGGTTTGCAGCAAAGAGGTGAACTTGGGCAGGAGGATTATTCCAGCATGGACACAACTCCTTTGCAGGGACACCCTGAGCACCTGCAGTCACTGAACATCACTCAGCTCTCTAGATGTGTCCTTTGAAACAGTTATCTGTGTCAGATAAATGTCAGTAAACACATATAATTTTTAAAAATAAAGTAGGATCACAAAAGGGGCTTTTTTTTGGCTGCAAATGATACACATTTGTTTTCATTACTTAGAGAAATATATTACCATTTATCTATAGTGCTGCCAGCATTCTGTGTCATCCCACAAATAAAGCAGAAATAAATAGGTAGTTAACTTGAGAAAGATCAAGATTTTATTTATGCAGCATTCTACACTCAAGAAATAGCTTGCAATAATACAGAATTTGTTAATACACATCAGGAAAATTAAAGGAAGATTAGGTGTTTGGTAAGTATCAACATTTGGTAAGCCTAGATGTATTAGGCTATATTTCTGACACATAATCCTACTAAATGAAATTGATTTACATCACTAGATAAATCTGAACCCCATAAAGTTGCTATTTTTAACTTCTGTAATAAATTTCATTCCCTTTTAGAATTTGGTTACTTCTCTACATTTTATTATGGATATTTACTTTGCTGCAAATAGCATTTGGTGGCAAGGCTTATTACTAGGATTCTGTTTGCAAATGAATTCCAGTATTAGTGAAGCCCTGGGGGAAGTAAGGCATTTGGAACATTTGAGAAATAGGATATTTGGGTCATTGAGACAGAAGGACTTCTATCAGCTCCTTCTTTCAGTTAAGTGTATGATCAGTTAGTATGATGCTGAGGGATAGGGATGCTCTTTGTGTAACCAAAAGGCAGAGTACTGAGTTTACCTTATACATATAAAGACTGCAGTATGCTTGCTTGGTCATTCAGCAGCCAGGTACCATTGGACTATTTATGGTCACCAGTCTGCTTTAAATTAGAAATGGGTCCATCCTAAAGGTCCTTTTGTTAGAAATTCCAGTTTGAATTTTTGAATGATAGGAGCCCCATAATTTCCAGGGCTGGTGTTTATCAGTCCAGAGGTTGTCTGGATGTCCAGATGTTGTAGTAAGTTGCCTGAGATTAATGCCAGCAGACTGAGAAGTCACAGAAGTATCTCTTCATGTGCCTCACAAATTTGTTCTGAACTCCTCTCTTCACCCATACCCAAAGGACAAGCGTCACTCAAGGGTCTCATAGTGAAGAGAAGTGCAAGTGATGAAGCACAAATTTGTTTTTCTTGGCTGGTGGCGTTTAGGTCTACAGAAGATGTACAGAACCAACACAGACACATGTTAGCTGTACTAACCAGATGTTAGGAAGATTTGCAAGAAACAGAGGCCTGAAGTAAAGATGTCAGAGATGCTCAGATCATGTTTGGTGTCAGGGCCTGCTTCATTCCAAAGGGTTCACATAACACATCTCATAGAGACAGAAACTCAAAAGATTTTGCACCTGCCCAATAAGCTCATCTGCAATGATGTATTTAACATAACCAGAGAGTCTCTATATTTACTGCAAGGAAGACCCTGAGGGTAATCTGAATTTTTAAACTAGATTTTTTTTAAATGAAGTGTTTCTGGTTAGACAATCATTTACACATTGGTTTGGCAGAAATCTTCACCAAGTAGGGTTGATCAATTTTTGTGCAGAAACAAGGCATGGAATTTTAAGCCACATCCGATTATTTTACAGGACAGTTAGAGATACTGACTTCCAGGCAGTGAGTTAAATATGTTCTTTTGCTATTCCCAGCTGAATAAAATAAAGCGGCAATATTTTAGAAACCAAAGCTATGCTTTAACAGTATTTCGTATTTATGGCACTGTTGGATACCAGGACACTACAGGTTTTCTTTGGACAGCCACATTTAGCCTCCACAAAATAAATTACAAAAGTATTTAGAGTCAACAATCTATTATAATATAGGATGTTTCCCTTAAAAAGTAAACCAATGCTTTATCTACATACATTGAATTCAATTTAATAGCTCATTTTAAATATGCTTTTCACTTAAATCCCAGACTAGGAGTCAGTACAAATCTTAAATGATTTAATAACACTGCTGATCCACCTTCTCAATGACATATTTTGTTTACTTTAGCTCATTTGAATCAGAGAACAACTGTTCTCTTCAAAACACAAGGAAAGACATTTTCAAATTTAGTGTCTATTTTTTAAAAACCTATAACATCTATTACTGCATAGACGCAAGTCAAGATGTTTATAGTGGAGTGGGTCCCATTAATTTCTCCAGGTTTTCCATCCTCAAGACTCAGGTTTATAGTGAATTTTTTCCTTGTCTGTGAAATATGATGCTCTTCAGCCACTGTGCTCCTGGTACTATTTGAATTACTTCAGACTCTCCAATGCAATTAGCCCACAGGAATCAAAATGAAAAAGACAAGCAAAATGAGTTTTTCTTCCCCTGCTTCTTGTAAGTAAACCCAGGATTAAATTAACTACAAATTTAAATTAATTTTAAAATTAAATTTCATTAATTACCCATTCTTGTAAAATGCTGTTTGCTTAGAGAAGATGCTTAGATATCAGCCTTAAGTGCCCTTTCTCCCTAAAAACAACAGAGGAGAAGTTGTTTCCCAGTCAGACAAAGCTCATGGAAAAGGGAACACTTTTTCAAGCTTTTATTCCAGCATCATTTCTCATGCTGTAAAATTTAACTCTGTTCCAAATTTCGCTACCCTTAAATTCCTCATTCAGGATGGAGATCTTGATACTAAAGTGTGCTGAGTTGACTTGTGCAAGTGTTTCTAAAATAAACTCTGAACAGTGAGGTGAAGCTTTCTAGAGATCAGGTGACTTTCTTCTTCACCACCACTGACTTTAACAAGATGTAGAACTTGGCCAAGACAGTTCGCATGTACTGCAAGCTCTGCTGTTTCCATTAACCACAACCCAACATCTTTGCAGAAAGGGCTCTGCTCTGATTTGTTTGACTTCCTGACTCTGGACCCATTTAAGAATCAGATGTCAGAGCTTAAAACTTGTTAAAATATATCTTGGTTTCAGAGCTTAAAAGCTGATAATCCATATCTCAGGGTCTAAAAACACACTTATGAGCAGGAAAGAGAGGTCTGTAAAGGTGAGAGATGAGTGACGAAAGGAATTCTGTCTATATGGGTCAGATGCTTTCACAAGATCTCAAACTGCAAAGTTCTCACCTCGGTGAGGTGGGGCAGTGAGGGCTCTGCTCTCCTACCCCCTCGGAGTAAAACTCACACTTCAGACTGGTGCAGAGCATTGAAAAGATGACTTTCTGCAGAAGCCTGTTGTGCCAACACACAGCTAAACAGGCCCCGTGAGTACTGGCACACGACTGCCTGCCGCTCCACAGGGTGTCCTAGCGAGCAAACTCTTCCCAACTTGTTTCCACTGCATTGCAATTACAGCGGTTGAAGTTCGGGCAGACAGAGATACATTTTTCCCTTTTGCAGCAACTTGTGTAACACAAGTTTCATGGCGACTGCTTTAAGGGTAGGACCAAGGCAGAGGAAAGCCCCACAAATGGTGGGCAGCGTGGAGAGAGCTTTCCCTCTGAGGCTGGAAGGGGTTGCTGCAGAGCAGCCCTCGGTGTTGCCCTTTGGTAGATCATTTGATAAACCCTTCCACCTTTATTATGATGCTCAAGAGCCTGAATACAAAGTGGTCCTAGGCTTTCTTAGTGGTTATGCAGTTTTGTTAGGAAATAATTTTGCACAATGACATGCAAAAATCGACTTTAATTTTATAGTCACAGGTCCACACTACGAAATGGATTTTGGCAGAAAGGATGTCTTGGGGATCCCAAAATATCCTCTTCAGAATGGGTGCATCACAGGAACCTGTGTGCAGTGCTCAGGGGGGCCAGTTCCCAGGGTGGGCTGCTCGCCCACATCTGGGGTGCCGGGGGTATGGGACAGGGCAGGGCTGCGCAGGGCTGGGGCACCCACACCTCTCTGTGCCGGCAGGGGATCCGACCCACCCTGATGGGGAGGGGGTGAGTGACCCCCAGCCTGGGAGGGGGCTCTGTGTGTGCGTGTTTGCATCACTTAGAGAAGGTAATTTAGAAATTTGTAGCTGCATGTTACCACTTGTGGCTGGACTGTGGTTATCTGTTGTGATTGATATTGATCCTGAATGTACTGTTCAAGATTGCTAGTTCATTACACATCATTAAAGAATCAATGCACCACTCCAACCCTGATTTGGCTTAAACTGTGTGAATTGATTGGGATTTGCTGCTATGTTTAGTCAGTGAGAGCAATAACAAGCTGAATTTTGTCAAATCCTCCTCAATTTGTCAGGATAACCTGATGGGTGAATCCTGAGAAGTTTCTCATGCATCCATGGGACCATGATGGAGAGCACCACCTTTCTCCTCCAGCCTCAATCCTCCCTGCATGTGCCATTGCAACAGCGCACCCTGAAGGCAGCACTGCAGGGTGTCACTGCATAAACACTGTCGATCCTCTGCACAGCCAAGATGTGGGCACTTCAGTCTGGGAGCGTTGGCTGATTGCTGTGACAGCAATTAGCCCAAACACTGTCCTGCCAAAGTCACCTGGGATGACATCTTGTCCAGCTCCCTTAGCCTCCCTTGATTTTTTCTGTTTTGTTCCATTGTCCATTCTCTCCCGGCCAGTGGAGCAGGGCAGAGTGCCTGTCTGTGTCCTAGCAGAGCTGTGGCTGTGCCAGCAGCACTGTGTGTGCCCCCCAGCAGCACTGTGTGTGTGTGTGTGTGCCCCAGCACTCTGTGTGTGTGTCCCAGCACTGTGTGTGTGTGTGCCCCAGCACTGTGTGTGTGTGTACATGTGTGCCCCAGCACTGTGTGTGTGCCCCCCAGCAGCACTGTGTGTGTGTGTGTGTGTGTGTGTGTGCCCCCCAGCACTGTGTGTGTGTGTGTGTGTGTGTGTGTGTGCCCCAGTGTGTGTGTGTGTGTGTGTGTGTGTGTGTGCCCCCCCACTGTGTGTGTGTGTGTGTGTGTGTACGTGTGTGCCCCAGCACTATGTGTGTGCCCCCAGCAGCACTGTGTGTGTGTGTGTGCCCCAGCACTGTGTGTGTGTGTGTGTGTGTGTGTGTGTGTGTGTGCCCCAGCACTGTGTGTGTGTGTGTGTGTGTGTGTGTGTGTGCCCCAGCACTGTGTGTGTGCCCCCCAGCAGTACCGTGTGTGTGTGTGTGTGTCCCAGCACTGTGTGTGTGTGTGTGTGTGTGTCCCCCCAGCACTGTGTGTGTGTGTACATGTGTGCCCCAGCACTGTGTGTGTGTCCCAGCACTGTGTGTGTGTGTGTGTGTGCCCCAGCAGCACTGTGTGTGTGTGTGTGTGTGCGCGCCCTAGCACCCTCCCTGTCCCCCAGCAGCCCTCTGTGTCCCCCAGCAGCCCTCTGTGTCCCCCAGCAGCCCTCTGTGTCCCCCAGCAGCACTGTGTGTCCCCCAGTTGCACTCTCTCTGCCCCACCATCAGTGCTGCAGACTGTTCATTTGTGGCAGGGGATGTGAATATCATTCCCACTGAGTGGTGCCTGCAGGGGGGATGCAGATCCTGCACTGATGATAAGTACCTGCAGTTGTTCTGCCCAGAAAAAGGGACCTTTTTTTCTTATGTGCATTTATGCTTGGCAGCAACCATCTCACAGAGAAATGGGAAGCAGTTTCACTTTGATGGCTGATTTTAAGTTTTCCCACTCTACCCCATGAAAAGACAGTTGGCAGCATATGTTCTCAGAGACCACATTAACACTGAATTCATTCAAATCTCTCCACATGGGCAGGAAAAGGACTGGAGCTATTCTTACATTATTCATGACCAGCTTTGGCAACTCGCTTGGTGTCAGCACGCACAGCTTCTGCTCTCTGGTACCTCCATTGTCCTATGTCTCCCATGTTCAGGCTCAGCATTTCCAGCAGTAATAAAAGCATTTCAGGATTCCAGTGCCATTATGAAAAGACAGGATGAAAAGCTTTAAGGCAGCCTGGACTCCAAAAGACAAAGAAAGCATCTCCTCCATATTTTGCTTTTGCTGATGATCCTGCACCTCCTTTTCCAGAATGCAGCTCACCCTTTTGGGAAGATAGGACATACTCAAAGTTTTTCTTCACTTTTTAAACTTTCTTTTGGGCCATTAAGCAGTTGCCCTTTAACTTCTCTTGGGCAGAGTCATGCAAGGAAAAACTCAGGACAGGGGAAGGAATGGGAACTGAGAGGCAGCAGCAGTAAGTGAAGGTGTGTGAATGCCCATTTCAAAAGACTTCCACAGTCCTCAGTTTGTCAGTAACTCACTGTTATCCCAGATCATCCTCATTCACCCACACCATGTATAGTTCATGGATGTTACTCTTTCTGCTGACACATGTATGACAACTGAAAACTCTTCAGGTATGGAGGCATAATTCTACATCAATCCACCACCAGATGAATATGGAAATTATTTTAAAAATTATTTATTTAGGAATGTCTTCCTTTGGCTTTCTGATACCAGCTGTATCCCTTTGAGAATAATGTGCAGGTTGACTTTTGCAGACAGGGCACGTTTGTAGGCTGTCAGGAGGCTTTGGTTTCAGGTGAGACATCCCTCTCTAGGAAAAAGGTGTTTCCTTCTCTCCTCCCCACGTTCCCTCTGTTGGCTCTGCTGCTACGTTCATCTTCAGAGGAGCTTTGTGAGGGCAATCTTCTCACTTCTCTTTTAATATCTCCTGGTCTTGAGTGATGGAGAAATATCCACACAAAATTGTATGGTTAACATTTTCAATAGCCACAAAGCAGCTGTAAAGGGCAGGTTCCCATCATGCTGTGAGACTCCAACATAATTTTTTAGATTATTTTGGAAATATTTCCTTTTGTATCACAGAGTGTTTCTCCAAAGCACGTGATTGAACTGAACTTCAATGGCTTTTTCGGATCCCTGTTCACAAGTTTTCCTTGTACCACACTTGAGATGAAATAAAACAGCTGAAGCTCCTTTAAAGTTGCAAAATGTGCTGTCTGAGATTGTTGCCCTGGGGTTTAGAGTGGAAGTAAGAAAAATGGAAAATATAATTTTCCCTAAATCCCTGCAGTCCTTTGAGCATTTGACTCTAATCCTCCTTACTCATAAGAAGTTTATTATTTGCTTAATGTTCCTCTTGCGCCCCTGAAAGTAACAGAATTAAGAGGAACAGGATGATTAGTAGCTGCCTATGGAAATAATAAAGTGCACAACTCATTCCCACCAGCACAGAGCTCAGGCCAGCTGCACAGGGAGCCCTGGGACAGGGATGCTGTAAAACCAGGAGCCCATGTCCAGCCTTGCACCAAAGCCTGTAGTGCAGTGGTAGGGAAACTGTTGGAGACCTTGGCTCCAAAATTCACATTCAACCTTCCTCATCGTGGCCAGGAGACTGCCAGGAGATCACCATTGCTCATTTTTGAGGAGGGCCCAGGACACGAGGCCAGTGTCTCTAGGACCAGAGAGCTCTAGGACCATTGTCTGTGAGGATCATTTTATTTCACTCACTGACAACTCTCCTCCAGTTTGTTCAAGGGTGTCTTAGGTCTTCATTGCAGTGAAGCTAGTGGTCTGTGAAGGCAGCTGAAAACACATATTGCTTTCTTCTCTATGGCCACCAATCCACCAGCAAGTGGAATCCAATTTTATACGTAGTGAATGTACCTGGGGAAAAGCAAGAGCTAATAGTCTTTCATTCCTAACTGCTGTAATGTTGTTCTCTTTTTCCATATCCACTCAGAGAGAAAATTCAATTAAAACATCCTTTCCAATTTAGAAAATGATTAAAATGTTAATGATTTCACAGTTTTACAGAAGGGCAACAAGGAGAAAGAAAAGAGCTTAGCAAATCCATCCATACTATGGTGCTGAAGAGTGGGCACTGGGTTGTTTTGGAACATCCCAGCCCTACACCAGAGCTGCTTCCAGCGGAACAGTCTCTTCCACCACCAAAATAACACCCAAGCAGTGCTGGGATGGCAGGGAGGTCAGGAGGCAGATTCAGGTGAGCACAGACAAACATGGGGTAATTCTTATCAGCAGAGGGATAAGAGGAGCAAGCACAGTTTTGTTAAACCCACAGCAATTCAGGGAACATTCTTTCACACTGAGGAGGACAGAGATATATTGCTCCAAATCCAGAGTCTCTGCCCTTGTTTGAAACCCATGTTAGGGCTGGGCCACAATTTCTGGGAGTGTTTTTGTGACACTTTACAGGCACAGCAGGACTCCAGCCCATTGCTGGCGGTGATAGTCCAGGGTGGACAGAGTGGGAGACTCTTGTTTCAGAGTACACCAACTGCATAAAAACAAGTAGGAACAAAAGCACAATCCCGAAGACAGGTTACTGCACAGCTCCACAGAGTGCTCTGGGAGAGCCTGGTGGCCCCTCCGAGGTGCACCCTGAGAGTCTGCAGAGTAAACAGGTGACAGGACAGGTGTCATCTCCTCCTGCATGATGGCTTTGCTCCTGCCACCTGTGGCAGCAAAGGGCAGCAGTGACATTGGGCACACCTCCATGGATGGGAAACCCTGGTGGTCCCTCCAAAAGATCAGGGGTTTTCCACATGCTCAAAGTACACAATGCCTAAGTAAATCATCAACTATCTCCTGATTTGGAAGATAAAGGGTTTTAAAAATTTATTTATTTATTTACTCCTTGTTAATTTTCCCCATGAACACCAGTAGTGGCAGCTGTCTTTCAAAGGGTGAGCTGTCTTTCCTCTCCCTCACTAAATGCCCTTACTTGCACAGAAAAATTTTACAGATTTGGAAATAGTGGGAGCTGGGTGTTTCCCTTTTTTTCCTGAAAGGAAATACAGTATTGCCAAACCTCAAATATAACGTGCCATTTATGCCTTCTACAGGGAAATTTAGGAGAGTAAAGCTGGCAACAACAGCTGCTGATGATCTTCCCATGCTTTGGAAGTGGGAGCAAATTGAGTGAGGATCTGCCTGGTGAAGTGCAAGAAAAAGAAAAGAAGGAAGGAAATAAAAAAGAGAGGACGAGACAAAAGAAAAAAGGAAAAGAAAGAAAATTGAAAGAGAAGATCCTGTAAAAAAAGTCAATGTGGAAAGAAAAGGCATTAGGATTCCTGCAGTGGCTAAGGATTGAGGATGTGCCTACATGATGTTGCTGATGATCATGACAGCTGGACATATATTCTTGAGTATTGTTTTTGCAAGAGCTGTGGGCAGAAATCCTGAGGGTCTTGGCTGAACTTGCTTGGGATTTCATTTTTTCTGGTCCCTCCCTAGATTTATACAAGACTATATTTGTGCAAACCTTGGCACTTCACACCGCAGACTACTAGTGAAAATAGGTCAATTTGGGGAGCATCAAATGTAAATTAAATGGATTATTTTCTCTTGCTTGGGACTTCCTATGAAAATGACCCACATATTTCTGATTGCAGTTTGCATAAACTGATGGCAGCTGACGGATTAGCCTAAAGCCAGATTCAGCAAACTAAGCAAGACTGTAACACTAAACCCTAACTGCTCTGTTAGAGATGCTATAATCCAGCAGCTTTTAGAAAACCCCAAGCTCTCCCCCTTCACCCTGCACCCCCTCCCAATTTGTAAGCTTTGTAAAATTGTCTAATTAGAGTATATTTTACAAGGACCTTTGGCAGCAGCATTGACTTGCAAGCTCGATTAATGTGACAGAGCATGACAATGGCTTCTCTCTGAAGTTTGCTGGACCCCACAGCTAGATCAGGGCTGCACAGTTTATCTTAGGCAGATGCAGCTTCAGCACCAGCAAAACAGTTCAAAGAAGGGGGAGGTGACTCTGAAGTCACGGCTGTCTGAGAGTATTAATGGCAGTGCTTGGCTGCCCCAGCTCCCAAGCCTTCCTTTCGTGGCTCCAAAGGCTCTGCTTGGCCTGGTTAAGGTTTTCCTGAAAAGCCTGACAAGGTTTCAAATGGAGCTTTCTCTTTTGGTTGGACAAATTGCTCAGGAAACAAAGATGACTTTTTCAACCCACGGGCCTGCTGGGGTGGTGCTGAGGCTGCCTGCCCTGTGCTGGGAGCACACGGAGAGATACAGCCTTTCCCCGGATGGTGCACCCAGTGCTGCTCTGCAGATGTGTTTGTTTTAGAGAGAAAATGAATTTTGAGCACAAGAGACTCAGAACTTGGAGAGGCTTGGAGAATTCGGGAAAGGAGGCCAGTTTTGGACTACTCCCTTGTAGAGAGCAAAGCGCTCAGGTGTTGGGAAGAAGGACAGCCCTGGCATGCCCAGTCCTCCCTGCCTGTCCAAGATAATATCCTTGCCCTTCAGAAACCTCCTGTGACTGGGAGATTTCTCCTCAAAAGGGCAGACACAGGAAGGAACAGCTGAAGAGGTCAATTTAGCACCATTTAAACATGGAAAAGAGAGGTGGGCCTCCTCCCCACCAGCAGAACACCCTCTTTCTGTACTGAAGGTGCTTTTCAGTTACATAAGCCCTCTGGCTGACAACATTCATGAACAAGAAATGGCAATGCATGCCCGCCCCGGGATTAATTCTGAACAACACATCTGCAGAGCATAGAGTAAAGTAGGAAAATAACTTCTGAATGTGTTGGGAATTCCCCTGTGCCCTTCCTTCAAGCCAGAATAGCTCCACTGTGGGATTTTGAATGTGCCTCAGCTACCCCCAGAGAAGCAATGGCAACCTGGCCACATTGTCCAGGTGTTTGCTGAAACACCCAGGTGAAAACACCCAGGAAAGCCTGGTGTGCTCTGAGGGGCTGGTCTGACTCAGGACCAGGTCCCTCTGGTGCTGCTCAAATGAGCTGAGGTACGTAGATGGAAGAACTGCTGGGCCAGGGTGCAGGGGTGGCTTAACCATGGAGCAGTAAAACAACAAGCAGAGCTGCACTTGAAGATGGAGGTTGCCTCTTCTGGCTTAAATTGCAAATGAGAATGTAGATGTTAGGTTCCTTGGCAAGATGCTTATTCTTCAAATGTCAGTGAACTGGCTGTAGTTCTAGTGAGCTTTCTGAATAAGTAATGAGAATAGAATGAAAGAGAAGAGGTGTAGTTTAAAAAGAAGAATTTTCTGCCAGTAAAATGCGTGTGACAAATGCAAGTAAAACACAACTGGAGGGGAAGTCTTTCACTATGAAAAATTTTATATCAAAAGCAAATATAGATCATTTCACTGGAAGAGGAGAACAAACGTATTAGTCATAGTAGTGCTTTGTGAAATAACAGGTTTTACTGTTTATTCCAGGTAAAATCTTGAATCTTGAGTGAGAATTGACCTGGACTCAGGCAGTTGTACGAAGCATTGCCCCTTCAGCCTAAAAAATAAATACTCACGTCAGATTTCCTCTCCTGTCCCAACATAACCTGCTCTCTCCCTGGAAGGCCGTGCTGGCTGACAGACTTCAGGATCGCTGGCACAGCTCACTCAGGGTTTCCTGCCTGCAGCCAGTTCAGGGGCACACGAGGGTCTGGCATTTGTGTCAAGAGAGATAAAAGCTAGTTTGAATGATGTGAAATTGCAGGTGCTGCTCAGTCCTGCAACTCATAAGCTGAGCTGAATAATTTGACTGCCTTTCTCTCAGAACAGAGAGAAAAAGGGGACAAGAGGTAATTGTGGTGTCATCTACCACAGCAATGTCACACAGGACTTCACCCTAATTTAAATCAGACTGATGTGAGGGACAGTGCTGTCTTGGATTCACTGAAGTGGGTGAATGTGGAAACCTCTGAGAGATTCCTGTAGCACTCTGCTTCACATGAATGCTCTCCTTAGAACAAGACAAACCTTCCCCTTTCTCTGACATATCATTCAGTGCAATATCACTCCAAACAAAATCAGCAAAGCTCCCCTCCCAAAACAAATGCCTCTCCTCTCATCGAATGGTATTTCAAAAGGGCAAGATCTTTAAATAACAAAGACAGATATCCTTCCCTTCCACCTCTTTCAGCACCCAGCATGGGCCAAGTGAGCAAAGGGAGCTGCTGGCCCCCTGCTGCCCCAAGGGCTGCAGGAGCAGGAGATGCAGGGGTTCAGTGCTGGGTGGTGCAGCCAGCAAGGCCACACACTGAACTCTGCAGATAAAGATTGAACAGCTGGGGGCTCAGGCAGCATCATTCACCCTGCACAGTAAAGGAGGCAGGGATCCAGGAACAGGCAGCCTGTAGTTGTAATGCACACAGGACGCTGCAGATGTGGAAAGAGAGAAGCTGTGGGGCCCAGTACCATCTTCTGCCTTTCCTTGATTCAGATGTTTGTCTTTTACCCTTGAAGTGCTCTGAATGTGATCTGACAATAAAAAAGTTCTCTCTGGCGTATCTTTGTCACTGCTAAAATAGAGCAGAGCATTGCTGAAAGCCCCAGGTTCATCACTGCCATTTCACACTGATATGCCTTTTTCTTTCTCAGCTGTGGGACCACTCTGTCTTTCCAGAGCTTGTGCTGATTTCCAGACCTTATCCTATTGCATGGACCTCTGAACTAATCCTGTCCTTACCTGTTCAACATGGAAAGTCTGGCCAGGGCTTTTAAGTGCCTTACTCCTTCATGAGCAAATGTGGCACTGAATGGCTTAAGCCATTTGCAAACTCCAGCTGTGGATGGGGTAGGCTGGCACCACTAGGGCAAGCAAAGAGCAAAACAAACTAGGGATGGGGAAACCTTTAATCTACCTTTTTCCTTTCCTGCTAGCACTTCTGCCAATATCAGAAAGGAAATAGGCCAAAGCTTGATGATTTTTAATGTGAATGAGGCACTTTGATATTGCTGGAGAGGGAGATGATCAGACAAGCTCTGCCATTCTTAATTCTGGCAAACAACAAAGCTGTATGTTATCGACCTCTGCCTCAGGCAAGGCCAGCTTAGATCAAGCAGGAAGCTAAATGTTGATGTTTCAGAGATTTCTTAGCTCTGAGCTACTCTAACACACTGAGATATTTGTGCCACAGAATGAGGTTCAATGTGCTGCTGACTATTTTCTCACACTGTGTGAACTCCCACGAGGGGCTCCCGTGAGTGCCTGCCTGAAGCCAGGCAGGGGGTGGCGGATGGTGCAACTGTCCTGGAATGGTTGCACTGCTTTTTTATTGGATTAGTGTTAAAAGCCCAAATGTGAGCTTTCTGCGGGATGCTTCACTGAAATTAGATGATAGAAGACATGTAAATGTATATATGCCAGGGCAGAAGCTAACTCAATCTGTCATTTTTGAGCAGGCAATGGTGTCACTTTGTCATCTCTGCGTTGTGTCGAGTCACCGTGGGAGCCCTGAGCTGGAGTTTGGGGTTGCCAGTGAGCACAGGTCTATTTAAAGTCACTTAGGACAGCAGCTGAACAAAGGATTAATATGAGTCTGACAAAAATCATGTGTGAAAATGTATTTATTCTGTCAGATTTCATGAGTGGTAGCTATTGCTCCATTCAAGCTGAATGATAGCATTCAGCTTTCGCACTTACTCATCCTGACAGCTAACAAGATAAACATGTCAGCATGTGATTTGCCAAATATTTTCTTGTGGAACTCAGGCAGGAGCTGCCAACAGAGCTGGCTTTTGAGTGGAGGGACCAAGACATTTGAGTATACACACACATGCACCATGCACAGCCAGCAAAACCCAGCCCAGCCCAGCCTGTGAGGGACAATTCTACCACAGCAGCCAATGCCCACCGCAGCTTTGCCCACCACAAAGCTCTCTCCTGACCCTATAAGTCCTGGTTTTGTGGCACAGGACAATGGCTGGGGTAAGATCAGATATTGATGCAAGTTCAACAGTTGCAGGGAGCTGGGCAGTGCCCATCAGGCCTTGGTATCAGTGGATGCAAAGGGCAGCACTGGCAACCCCCAAATGGGCTTTACCTTTCACTGCAGGGTAATTCTTCCTGGAGACTGAGCTTGTGACCTTTATCATAGTGAGTTTTATTTACAGATTGGAAAATGGCAGTGTGTCCTTTAAGATGAAAGGAATCAAAACACAAGGGAAAAAGAAAGATTTTGCAGAAGCAAAAGATCTGACTGGAGAGGTATTTAGAGAAGTCTGTATAAACAGACCAGTTAGGCTGATATCTCACATTTTAGCCACAGTTTTTTGATGCCTTAAACTGGATAATGAAGGGATTTTTAGGCTTTGGACTCTCCGGTGTATCTGTTGTTTAATAACATCACACCTATTTATTTCCCCATGCATTTCCAGCTAACTCCAGCAGAAGTTTTCTCTGCCTTTCTGTTTTCTGTTCTTCTTCTGTCCTCTTACTCCTTACCAGCAGATAACAGCAACTGCTCTAACATTTTTTGTCTTGAGGATGCCCCAAAGCATTTTGCAGCCTCCTGGCCTCACCCAGAGGTCTCTTCCCATCTAGGAAAGAGGATTAACTGCTATGTTGCTAATTATGGCTTCTGTGTGGTCAGGAGGGATCATGTCACACCACAGAAATGAATCCAGGCTCAGCCAGAGGCAGGTGACTGTCACAGAAATGTCCCTGCCAGCCAACAATTATGTATTATACCAAAGAAGGGCTAGGAGGATAAATTATTATTTACTTAATCCTCAACTGTTCTCAAAGGTTGTAATCACTTCTGGTTGTAGATGACCAACCCACCCTTCAGGCAGACCAACACAGCCACCATTGGTATTGTTCACAGAACAGTGAAGGTCCCTGGCATCCCACAGACATGAAATAAATATAGTGTGGCTTTCTATCAGCAGTAAAGACTTGAGTCTCACAGCTCTGCTTTGAGATGTCTCCAGTGGAGGAAGGAGGGGCTGCACAGGAGAGGATGGAGCAGAAGTGAACACAGATCTGCTGGCCACCTGGCTGAGCTCCCCACCTGCATCTATCTCCAGTGCCTCACCCTTATTTCCCCATCAATATGTCAAGAAAACATGAGATATCTGGTTGCTAAAATAGGCAATGAAATAAAAATTTAATCTATCAATAAGGATTTCCTAGTTCCCAGTATTTTTCGCTTAGCTTGCTTCCAAAATTCTTCATCAGCATTTCAGTGCAAGATGCCTTTCAAAGGAGCTCGTCCTCTGCAGAGCTTGTAGCAGTCCTAAGAAAACAGAGGCTCTTGTTTCTCACTTGTGCAGCTTCTCTCCAACCCATGATGTGTCCCACCCATCCTTTCAAGTGTTCACCACCCTCCCCCAAGCCACATCCCACACCCTGGCCTGGCTTTGCTGTGGCTGTGCTTGAAGGGTGTCTCTGCAGTGCCCCAGGGCCCAAACCAAACACGTTGTCTTCACCATGCTCCTGAGGGTGTTGTGACAGGCTCGGCCTTTTTGGCCTCCCCTCTGCCTGCTGCCTGCAGGAAAAGAGCCCCCTCCACCCTGACACAAGCCCCAGGGGATGCTTGCTCAGGAGGAGCAATATGTGAGCTGCCTCAGTGGAGTTACACCTGCACCACGAAAGGCAGGAGATGGCCAGCTCTGCCAGGGTGCCCACCTAGTCTAGATTGTGATTAAACAGAAGACAGAATGCAGACACATCCCAACAGCAGCTAGGTTTGCAGATGGAGCATCCTTCTGGCATCTCTGACTCCTTTTGAGATTGACTGGCCTTCCCTTCCCCTTCTGATTAACTCACATGCTGATGAACTCCAGTGGTGACATACAACAAACAAAAAGAGCTGTCTCATCTCAAAACCAAGCACTCATTAACCTGGTCTTCAGTGCATGCTCAGAACCAGTGATCTCATCTCAAATGTCCATATTTGCTCTTCTCTGGTGGACAGAATGGCCTCTGTAAGTGGCAGTATGTTTTGGACATTGGCATGTCCTTGCCCTACAGGCCTCCTCTTCCAGACCTCAGGTGATTCAGCACTGGTGAAGCCAACATGCTGAGGAGAGAGAGGCATCTCCCATCTCCTCTTGGCCTGTTGCCAGCTGGAGAGGCATGGGAGCTGAAACCTCAGCAGTGTCTTTGGTCAGTCAATGGAAACTGAAGGCTTGAGGAATGACATTATTTGCACAGTGCAGACATTTGGGCAAACCTGCAGGAACATGAGTGCAAGTTCAGGCAGTGATGTGAGAGGGGTGTGGATGGAGGCTGTCACCTGAGACAGCTCTAAAACTGCCTTTAGGGTCCAGGTTGGGGGGGGTGCTGCTGAGCCCTGCTTGCACTCCTCGTGCCAAGGGAGACTTGGAAAGGAGAGCACTGCGAGGGGCTTTTAGGGAGCTTGGTGGTACCCAGAAGGGGCAGTGTGGACACTGCATGCCCTCAGCTGGATATGGTCTAACTCCATCCTCTAGGCACAATCCCTGCTCATAAATTTACTCCTTAGTTTTCTAGAGCTTGGGTACAAGGCATGCTCTTCCCAGAGCAGCTGTAGCTGAAAGCTTTGCCTCTGCTGGTGGCAGTGGTGGTGAGACAAGCCCTTCTGAGGCAAAGAGGTTGTGCCCACCACCTTTGCACAGGATGGGAAGGCAGCTTGTGTCCCCTTCCTGTTTCACCTTTAGGATAAATCAACACTCTGGCTTTTGATTTGATCCAATGGTATTTCTAAAGGAATCTGGACAGCCTTTCAAGTGGGTTGTTTTCCTGAGTTAAACTGCAAAGTGTTATAAACCCTTATACCAGAAATAAACCAGATATACCAGAAATGTGAAAGCTGTGATGGAGATCTATGGAAACACACCATGCTGTGCACAAAGGGCACAGACTCCTGTAAATATCCAGGAATTATCTTGTGCCAGCATGGTCTTGGTATGACCTGAGGGTGCAGGTGTTGAGTCCCAGAAGAGCTCAGCTGGGTGCAGTCTCTGCCCCAGGGCCTGCCCAGAGAGGGGTCCAAGGGAGGGAGGAGGAGAGGCTGGGCAGAGGGATTTGGCAGTGGTTTGGGATATTTTTCACTCCGTTAAAATAGAAAGTGAATTGGATACTGAGGAAAGTTAACAGGAATAGCTTGAAGTTTGTTGCTGCTCAGGCACTGGAGAACCACGAGCTCCAGCTGCTCTGAGCTCAGATCCACCCCTCAGCTGAACATACCTGGTAATTACAGGCTGCAAACAAGCAGCACACAATGACAAACAGGGAAAAGTATAGCCTATCAGGAGTAACTCAAATCATAACTATAAATATGATTGAAATGTAGTTTAAGATTCTGAGATTTGCTGCAATTCTAAATGTACTGGTAATGTACTATATTATATTTTTAATTTTGCCATAACGTAATTTAATTCTAGGCCATTTTTCAATATTTCAAGACACTGTCAAAAGGGTAAGCTGAATAAAGAAAAAAGTATAATGGAAAAATTCAAAGAAATGTAACATCTGAAAAGAAAATCCCACACACCAATATATATATATTTTAAAAAGTCTGAAAAGGAATTTGTGAGTTGTCTCCTGAATGCATTAGCATAGATAACATAGAGGAGTTTTACCTTTCAACTTTCTCTTCTACTTCCTCATTGTTTGAAATGTTAGTGAGGGGAATAAAAGAGAGTGGAATCTCAAAGACCAAAGATTTATGCTGTCATATTCAGTGTCAGAAGAAAGATGGGGGGAAAAAAGGAAAGAATAAACCCCATTTAAGTGTCAAAGGTGGAAATACATAAATGTTTGGTTTGGGGTATTCCTCTTCCCTTCCAAACATTAGAAGAAAATGAATTTTCTTCACAAATCCTTCTTTGGGGAAAAAAAGGAAAATGATTCATGCAGAAAACTTCCACTGGGTCCAGTTGTAACATCTTTGCTATTTGAACTGGTATGTAATCAAACTGCATTCTTACATCCATTTATGGATATTTATGTTACACAGAATATGCAGCTTTGAACTTATCCATTTACATATAAGAATATGAGCAAATATCAAGTTAATTAATTTCACATCATCTTGTAGGGATATTTCACTAACAGACCATTTCAAAAAAGGGAGTATCTTGACAAATGAAACTAGAACTGGATCTTGCTGAAATTACAAATTGAAAAGGATTCATATGGGTGGAAAGTAACACAGCCCAGGAAGAGAAGATGATGAACCTCTACAATGCATGAAAATAGAGCTATTTTGCAGAAAGTCATTCCACAGCAATTTCTCTTTATAGGCATGTACTGTGCAAGTCAGGAAGTACACAGTGTGAAGCTTGCACTGCAATTTATCTTCACTCATTTTCAAAAGTGTTTATATCAATGCCATTTTAGATTTCTAGTCAGTATTTCTTGTGTGTTAGTTAAAAAAAATTACAAATCCCAACAGCAAACAGCTAGTGGATATTTAACTATAGTTTCAGCTCTAAAGCACAAGGCCTGATGTTAAGGCTAGGCTAAGGTCCCACTGAAGTCAATGAAATGTTTGTCCAAGTGACAAAGCCAGGCTGGCTCTGGAGGTCAGGTGCTTAAAATCTGCTCACTTACAGGTTTGGCCAATTGCATTTGCACCTCCTGTTTGGATCAGGGCTTGCCTGATAGAGCAAGCACACAAAACACAGGCCCAGGGTGATAATTTGTGTTTTCTTGCTTTCACAACTTTAGTACTGCTAGTTCTGGGTTTCCTGCCTGGCATTTATATTCACATATATCCACAGACTTGCTGTTCCAGGGAAGAGAATGACTCACAGGTTTCTACCTGAGTTACAGCTTATTACAGTAATTAGGACCTGCAGTTTTACTCTAATTTTGAGTACAGCTGTGGGAAGGAGATGAAGGGATGAAAGTTCATTGTTTCAAATTGCTTTAACTTTCAGTGTATTTTGGTAGGAGTGTTATGAAAAGACATGACTGGGTTAATTCTGCCAATATTTTTAATACCTCCCTATTGGAATTAATATGCTAGAGTTGTGGAAAACAAACAAACAACCAAACAGCCAATGTTGTCAAAAGTTGGAGAGGGTAAGTGGGGACAAAACCCTTTACCAGGTCAGTTGCTTGGCATTCCTGACTGTGGAATAAGCCATAGCCAGTCAACCAAAAATATTCACTCTGTACACCAGATTCCAGCTAATTTCCAACATTTGACATTATTAACGCACTCTGGGTCCATTTACTTCATTATAATTAATACTGCTTGTTCCTCCTTTGAAGAATATGGCATTCTCTTGGCAGTTGCTGCCTAGATATGAGTGCATGTATTTTGATAATCTCCAATAGGATCTGCCTGTATTTTCAACTGCTACACAGGCCAAGCAAATTTCTGCAGCATGTTCAGTTCTTCAGTACATTCAGTTCAGTTCTGCAGTTCTACTTCTTGAATGAATTAAAACCTCCAAATTGTTCTCAAATGTGTAGGCTATCCAAAAGCTGAGACACATTTTGAAAAGATCTGAATTCTAGGAGACTGCATTAAGGAAAGCTTCTTTGCTTAAGACTTGTGTTGATAGCTGTCAATGCAATAATTCTTAGACGATGCAGGGAGATATGGGCCTCTCTTGGTAAAGGGCAGCTGGAGGGGTCTGCTCTGTTCTTTATCTGAAGTGCTGTAAAGGAAACTGGGGAAATCAAAATACTACAATGTTTGCAGCATCTGTCTCCCAGTACAAGAAGAATAAAGATTCAAGGAATTGTTTTATTAAACACTATGATCAGCTGTCATTTGCAGCCTGTTTTTATTTCCACTGGCAATGACTGATTGTCCTTTGAGCTGATGCTTTTATGTCCCTTGATAACTTTGATATGAGAAAAAGACAAACAGAAGGTAGAAGGGAAATCCTCTTCTTCTCATTTGTATGTGAAAAACCATCCAAACATGGTGCTGGTCCAGCTGAGCAGGACTGCTGCTGAAGGCTCTGCCATGCTCTGTAGCTGGTTCTGCTCACATGGGGAGCAACAAAGATAGAAAAGCTCTTAAAGCACAGCTCTATTTACCTGAAAACAGCAATCTGTAGCTGGGAGGACTAAATGAACAAGGTGAATAAACTCAGTTCCATCTCCCTGTTGAGACTTCTTTTCACAGCACTTGTCCCCACCAGTTTGCTTCTTCCCGATAGCTACTCTGTCTGCTTGGTGCACTGCCTTTTGCACTTGGAAAAAGGTCTGCTGGCTCAATCAAAACATCTGCTACATACTTTCAACTGCTTTTGTCCCATACATTAAAAGAAGCATAACCTTATTTTTTATTTGCTAAAAAAACACTGGGCCTTGACTTTAAATTAAAGGCAATTCGTAATTTCTCAGATTATGTGATCTGAATCTTTTTAGACTTCACAACCCCTCTTAAGTAACTGTAAGTGAGGAATGTGCCTCCAGACATATCCTTTATACATCTAATGACTTTTCTCATAGGATCAAAAACATTATATTCTTTGTAATATTAATTTGCAAGCAAAATCTGTGTTTTCCATTCAATATGTTTGATATAAGCATATTACAACATCACCTTAAAAATACACAGTACTTTAATATACACTTTGTTAACATTGGCTTAACAGAACTAAATAGGTTTCCCTCTAGGTGGTTCTCAGAAATTGCACCTTCTCCCAGCCTGGTATGAGCTGTGGAATACTTTCACACCCATATCTTTTTCTTCCAGTGACAAATAAGCTTTATTTCTTTTTATACCATAAGAGTTGTCCTTGAAGATCATGTGTAACTGCTTTCCTTTTGAAAAATCAAAACAGTAAACAAAGATTAACCTGAAGTATGCGTTTCTACTCACTTCCATCTCTCTGTGTACACAATTGCAGAGGATTGAGTCCTCTACCAGTGGAGGAGAAGAAATTATGCCAAGGAATAATTTCCAGATTATAAAAGGGTAGATTGGGGTGGTCTCTCACATGAGTGCACTTCACACCATTGCTGTACTAGCTGATCTGTCACAGTGTTGACACAGGTTATCTCAGGACTAGGGGAAGGACCCACTGCTGTCACTTCACCCTTGTGCAGAGCCAAAGCAGCCACACAGCAGCAGCAGCAGCAGCAGCAGCAGCAGTTTTCCTCCTGGAAGACAAGCTCCCCATCCAGAAGCACAAAAAACCCTATTGAGCAGCCCTTGTGCCTTTGGGCAGTCTGCCCTCAGTGCAAACAACATTTGCACACTTTCTGTGGGCTCTTGGGGAGTTTCCACCGCCAGCAATCAAGTAGGAGAGTGCAAGTGCCAAACCCCTGCTTCACCATAGCTGTACCATCCAACAGGTCACTTGGATGCTGTTGAAGTCCTGCATGCCTGGACAACACACTTGGAAATGATACCTTCAGAGAAATAATATTGGAACAACTCTGTCACTATAGGACACGAAAGAACACAAGTGCACACTGCTGCTTTTAAGGTGAAGAAGAAAAGGGAAGCTTATTTTTTGGCTCTAACATTTATAGTTTTCTAAAAGTGACAGTGGATTGGAGGGTGACAGTGCCACCTCTCCAATGACACTGGACAAACTAACAGTCTATTAAATTTTTCTTCTTCTATAAAAGAATGCAAAACAATTAGTTATTTACAGAAAGTGTGTGAGAAAGTTTGTTACAAGAATGTCATCATCAGAAAGCTTAGAAAATCTTAAAAAATCAGGGTGACACAGCTTTTATTGTTTCAGAAATAGCCCAGGCCATGTGCCACCAGTGGTCCTTTCTCAGTGCTACCAGGGACACTTTTGGAACCCTTTTTGCTATACTATTGTTATTTCACCCTTATCAGACAGGGTTTCCTGATCAAACACAAGAACACCTGCCCATGAATGGGCAGCCAGTGCTACAGACCATGAGCTCAGCAGCAGCAGGGATCCTTAGGGGGCTTAGCTGGAATAGAAAATCTCACACTAACTTAAAATTTGCAGTGCAAATAAGTGCAAAATCTTGGGCAAAATCTGTTTTCAGTGATGTTAGCTAATCTAATTCACTTAGGTTTCAATTTCAGAGAAGTTAGTATATTTTATACCACTTTCTGTGAGTGTAACTTTGAGTGTTGCACTCTGTTGGTGCAAGATCCTGCGTTTAGAAGATCTAATAGAGAGTGTGTTTGAATTCTGTTGTTAGCGGAGCCAGCCTACCTGTGTGCATTCAAGATCTATGTCTGAATTTATTACATTTCCAGGTTTATGCACTCTAAAAAAGACATGGTAGGGTCTTCTCTATGAAATACAAAGCCATATTGAATGTAACAGACTTTGTGCCTTAACATCTATTTCATTACCAGCTTTCCTGACCTCCTATGCCTTTACATGAAACCAGGTATACGTGTAGCAACAACCTACAGCCACTGAGGGACTTCATGGGTTGTTCTACCATATCTTCTTCATGAAGCCAAGAGAAACAGCACAATTGTCTATAGGGAAGTCTTAAGAAACAAACTCTTCTCTAATTTTTAAAATTTTTTCATATTTAATTTATTATCCCAAGACAAGATCAGGATTAAAGGGATGTTTGCAGGCTGTCACCATCCAAATACAAAGGAATCCAGATGCTGGAGAAAAACATACAAAACCCTCTGGAAAAGGAAACTTCAGGAGCCTGCCAAGTGCTAGTGAAACCTGCACCAGAACAAAGCACCACAAAGCTGCATAAATATGTTATGGTTTATATCAAACATTCAGAAGGCTTTACTGTAAGATGGGGATGGAGAGGCTCTTGATATAAACAGCTTCAATCTTAGAGGCTGTCTGTGTTTAAAGGTAAATAAATAGCCATTTGAAAGAGGAAAGAAAAGTATTTTTAAGTCTTAAAATACAGTTGTGTTTTCTTTGTTTCTGTTGTTGTGTTAAATCCTTGTTTGGTTTGAGGTCTTGTTGAGCTTGGGTAATCAGGTCTAGGAAATAGGGACAGGTTGGAAATAAAGACTTTTAAAAGTACAATGAAAAACAATCTGCAGTGCATTCACAGGAGTGCTTGTCTTTGTGCCAGGCACAGTCCTTTCATTTCACATATTACAAAGGAAAGATAGTAGTGGGCTTTTCTCAAGACTAAATGAAACAATCTTTCCCTCTGCAGCCAGTTAGGGAGAAAATGCAGTTTTTTGTGAAGGGATGCCAATAATATAGTTACTTTGAGGGAATGATTTTCAATTTCTTGTGGAAACTCTGGTTTTGAAGAAATTAGTGTGTTATAACATATTGATTTTCTTCACAGAAGTCTTGATCATCTTTTTCCCCAGACACAAAGTGATCATGATGTGAGTGCTTGAAATCTTTCAAGGATGCGAGTTTGCATTAGAGTAATTCTGATTTAATGACTTTCCATTGGCTTCCAGGAGACTGATGTGTTGATTTAGAAGTTCTTTTCATCAACTGCCATTAGGAGACTTTGAGAGGACTTGATACATCGGAGCTCTCTGGGATTTTTTCTGTTTATTAACAAAACCATAATTTAAAATAAAGACTGGCTGTCTATTTAAATTGACCTGAATTTATGGATCATCACAACATTAAGGGGAAATTTGTTGTAAGACATATCTTCAGACAAATTCAGTGGTGAGAAAACATACACCTCCCTTTTATCTCATGGAACCACACCTTCCTTTGCCAGGAAATGTCTCACTTTATCTGTGCAGAACCTTTGCTTCAACTATGTACAAAAATGTGCAATCATTTTCTTCTGAAGTGAAAACCCAATTTTTGGTGAGATTCTATTCCTGTTGTTTACATTAATATATTAGATAGCAACCTATAGCATTAGACAGCAGTGTTACACACATAAAGCCCTTTGTGGGGAAGGAAGGCAGGTTTTGGTGTTTCAGAATGTCTTTTATAAAGGAAGGTGAAACATCAATGCCCTTTGGCTTTTGGAAAGCTTCTCTGAACGTGATGTTGGGATACTGAGTTTGTAGTGACATACCAAAGGCAAATAGCACTGCCCAGTAAGTGACTGAGAAGCCTTGCCTACACTCTCCACACAGCAGTTTTCCTTTTCACCCAGGCTGCTGCTGAGGTTCCACAGAAGCATCCACCTCAAAAGGCTGGAGAAGCAGCAAAACAGTTGAGTTTGCTTTCTTTATTTCTTCAATTAGGAATCCTTGTATGTAATACAAATAATCAACATCTGAGGTTGCATGAACATAATTTTCTCCTAGAAGACATATTCAAGGCTAAGTTTTTTAGGTATAAAATTTGAGGAAATTCAACATTGAATTGCAGTATTATCACACTAGTAAGCTACAAACTCCAAAGAAGTGTGTAGAGAAGATTCATTGCAAAGAAAACTTGCTCAGGGAAAATCATGGGATGATCATCAGTTTCAAACTTTAAAGTAAGCTTTGATGAGACAAAGCAGTGATTGCACGAAATAACCCTCAGCAAAAGGAAAAAGGCGAAATGCCCTGCTGCAGCAGTGATACATACTGCAGTTTCCAACCACAGCTTCACCCAAAAATTCTCTTGTATCAGGGACTGTTGATCCAAATTCCTCCTGAACCAAAATTCTAATATAAGTGCACTGAGATCAGTCAGTTTCAGCTTCTTGGGTGATGAAAGATAATGAATAAGTTACACATTTCTTCCATCCAGCTGGCTCAGGTTTGCTCAAAGCTGCTTTCAACTTCCTGCCATGGGTATGGCCCACCTCGGTCCTGCAACATCTGAGACAACTGCAGGGTTTCCTGGACTATGATTTTCATATTTTTATTAGGATGTACTGACTACAGGCATTTTTATCTTCAGCTTCTCATTTTTTTTTTCCAGTTATCATTATTTAAGTGATTCAGGTACTTGGCGCTACATTACCTTCCTTGGGCATAGTAAGAATTTCTCATCCTAAAATTTGCACTTCTTGCTATTTTAGTCTGTGCATCCCATTTCCCTAGAGATGTTTAGTTTTATTCCCTTCTAAATACAAGAATTTATTTTTCGTTCCTGGAACAGCAGCATCTCAAACATACTGTATACAATTGCTGTTTCTACTTTTTAAATCACTATTTTTGCTAACATTAGTGGCTAAAAAAGAGGGAGTCCTCTCTGCTCTATTTCTGCTGTGTTGATTTGAATATGTATATTACTAGGGAGAGAAACTGAAACTGACTTTTAGAAAAAGATATTTGGAAAAAAATAATTGTGGGCAATGGGTATATTAAAGACAGTTTTGGTTTCCAAGTTCTTTCACTTAAAGTGCAAAGAAGAACTCTTTTATATGACTAAGTTCTGTTGTAATTTCCTTTACTAAAGAGATGCCATCTAAGCCATGTATCAAATCTAGAGCCAGAGTTGACAGATGAGAAAGTGAATAATTGATACATTGTGCAGTTTGAAGACCAAGTTATCAGTAAACTGTCTTCTTTAAGCAACCGGCATTACTTCAAATTTAATCCCTAATTTATACCTTGAGAAGTCTTCAGTGTTATTAATTGTATCTACTAAGCAAAATTGAGAGGACAAGCACATGAATTTGTAATAAACTGAACATGGAGGGGAATCCTCTGACATTTCACTAGCTTCTGACTGTTTCATGAGGGATAACTCCTAATTACTTGTACTAAAGGCTCAGTAAGCATCAGCTACAGAAGCAGAATCTCTGTGATTTGTGTAGATTTCTGTCCAGGATAATGAGGAGGGGTAGGACGTTTCCTGTTGAATTTTGTCTGAGTTGACTCCAGTAGGGCATATTTCCTGCAACCATAACAAAGTGAATTTGAATTAAGAATAAATTAGACACTTTATTAAATTTACTTTGCACTTATATTAACTCTTGGTCTTTGAGAAAAAAAACACAACAAACTCAACACTTCCACAAGTTTGGAATATATTCCCTGTTTTCAGGCTCATAATATTACCATACAGGACAGTTTTTGTACTAACCTTTGCTAGTTTTTCCTCTTAATGTCATTTTCTAGAAGTCTCTTCGCAAAACTTTGAAGGGAAAGAGCTGCAATTTCATGTGCAGAGAGTTTGTTTTTTAATAAACAGAAAATACCCTCAAACGCCAAGGTTTCATTGGTCTTGAGGTCAAAAATCCACCAAATTTCGATGTCTTTTCCACTCCAAATTGTGAATCAGCCACAGTGAAGATGGATCACAACTGCATTCGTATTTCAGCCAAGCTGCAGTGTTATCCATCAGAAAGGTTAATTCACCTATGGAGCACAACTTAGAAAATGCCCAAATCTCAGCTGTTTTCAGCTGTGAGTGAATTGAAAAGACATCTCATTAGAACAAAACAGTGGCCCACACTTCTGGCTGCATCCAGGCTAGGAAATAGATGGTTTTTGGGGGTTTTCAGTGTGTAACAAATTAAGTCCACACAGAAGGCATACCTTTAGGGTGTGCCAAGACCACCCAGCAAGATGGTTACTGCAGCAGAATTAGAACTTGGGAGTTCCTGGTTTATTGTCTTAAGTTAAAACCACTAAACGGAGCTTATTCAAAGGGGGGAAAAAAGTGGCCAGAAAGTAAACTTTTACAACATGGCAGTAAAGTTACAGATTGTTAGAATATTTGAGATTAACAGCAATAGGAGGATTTTTGTCAAAATCAGGATAACTTTGGGAAAAAGAAAATGCCTAATATAACTGCTTTCTCTGTTAAACTCTGCAGAAAACCCCAACACCATATGCTCACATTTGCAAATATTTTTGAAGAAATTCCTACTGAGTTGACCAATGATTATCTGGAGCCCCAATCTTTGTTTCTTGATATTTTAAGCCAGTGTAAATCAAAGGACCCCTGGGAACTCTTTCTATAATTATTTTAAGCTAAGCTGATGGTTTTTTCCATAGAGGAATCTAAAAGTGTAAGTTAAAAAAACTAGGTATTAATTTTAGTTTTGTCAGTTTATTACAATAAGGTAACAGCAGTCTTACAAAGCTTTAGTTTGTCACCAGAATGTTTCTGTAAATACCATAAGCCACTTACACTTCTGTTTTAAAGGATCACTCACTACTGTGTGAATAAACACTATGCAATAAATAATGTTGCTACATTTGTGATTTCCCCTGAAGTTTGCCAAATTCTGATGTCTCATATAATCTTATGCCTCAAACTGATTTAGTAGTATTGTAGCAGCCAGTCTAACTGTTGCAGAATCACAGAGCAGTAATATTCTCCCCCTCCATCACTTCACAGATGAGGGAGGGAGAAATAAAATTTTTGTTGACACCTAATAGAGCACACACAGCAAATGTTTACTCAGCTCTTCTGCTTTGAAGATATTGTCAAGCACTCTGCTGACAGCCATTACTGTTCCTGCTTGTTTAGACACAGCTCTGAAATGCAGAGATATGGAACATGAAAAGTATTAGACTTCAGTGATTCCACAGTGTGATGACAATGTTGTATATTACAAATCCAAATCTAAAAGATATACAAGTACTGCAGCTTGGGAGGCAAAAAAGAGCTTGAGACCACAAGCTTTTCCTGAACTTTGAGAATTTGGAGAGAAAAAAAAATATACTCACCTCCAGATGGTCCCCAAGTATGAAAACCACTCATTCTAGTTCTATGGGAGCATGGATGCAAAGGTCCTCTGCATCCAGGGGATGAACAGAAAGATTCTCTATGACAATCCCACATTCCTGGTATAGAAAAAGGTCAACCAAACACCTGGACCCTCATCAGCATTCTTCAGTTCTCCTTCCTCTAAGTGAAGCCTGGAGTGCTCACACATCCCACAGAGCCACACGGGCTCAGGGGCTGGCTGAGCTGCCAACAGCTGGCTCACTCTTTGCTCGTCACATGAAGATGTGGTGTCAAGAACAGCTGTGTCACACACTGCTTGCAGAACATTCCCAATAAATGCTTCTGGTCCTCACCCCATAAATTCAAGCGTACAAAGTTCTGGGAATATGGCACACCCAGTGTTATCAAATACACAGGGGATGGACAAGCCCCTAACCAGAAGGTCTCTGGAGAGGCAGCCCCTACTGATGCCAGCAAGCACTCCTGGAATTTTGTTCAACAGGGAAGGCTGTTCACATCCTCTCTAATTCCCCCCATGAATTCTAGCAAACACACTGTGTGGAACACCTGAAATGAGATTTTGCTGTATTGAAAGTAGAAGTTTATACTTCCTTCTATCACATCTGTTTCCTTCTAACAACTTGGAAATTAATCCTCTCTTCATATTTAAAAGTTAGTTCCTGTTGACAAATGTTGATCTGTTACATTTTTTGTAACTTATCAGGCTGTGGTTTAATACATGTGGTACTTATACAGAGCCTACTGAATGACTTCATTTATTATCTTCTCATACCTATAAAGATACTACTGTTTATGAAAGAAAAGAGTTCTAACAACTGCACATGCTGAAACCTACACTCAGCTGTTGAACAAACTAAAGACATTTTTGCATTAACCCCCCGATACTTTTGTTGTTTTAGAAAGATCTAACAAGACCAATATTTTAAATAATTTTTTCAACTCCTTGCAGTTATCTTTCCAACAGGCTCACTACATAGCCAGTGGCAGTCCTGCTTGGAGGGACAGCAACACCAAAGCTGAGCTGAATTCCCAATACAGCTGCATCCTGTTTACATTGAGAAAAAGGAATATAGGAATTCACAGCTAATGTGTGTTTGCATCTCAGCATTTCATGTTAGTCGTTCAGGCTACATTATAAAGGTTTAAAATATCTTCTAAGCAGGACTCAGCATTGGGAATCACTGCTAAAGACAATCAAGCATTTTCTTGTGGGTATTTATAGCTTTCTCTGCTTCTACAATGAACAGTTTTGAGGGGTAAAGCATTAACATTTAACTTTATGTGTTTAAATGTCTCACGACTCCCTTTCTAGCAATTTCTCTTGTTAAATTCACCTTCCTGATGAGCTAAAGCTCAATAATAGCCATGGAAATATCAGCATGACACTTTATTAAAAGCTATGAATATTTTGTTCTCTGCTTTTGAACAATCTCTGCAATGAGATTTTTAGTCTCTGCAATGTGTCTCATATTAAAATTTGTGAAACCTTTCTGTTCCAGTGACAGAAATTTAAAGCAAAATAAAAAAATGGTGAAGTGTAAAAGAACTGTGAAATTTGCTTTTAAGTACCAGTAATTATATGAATTCTCTGCAGCTGTATTATTGACATATCTCTGGAAGAAGCAAAATATTTAGAATAAGCAAAATATTGCATAATCACACTCACAAAGCTGAAGCTGACATATTCCAGAGATTATAACTTGAGTCACAAAGAACCTCAGTGAAATCAGTTTTGAAGACTTTCCTGAGAGTTCAGTCCACATACATTGCCCATAATCAGTCAAAAGTGTCATTTTTGCACAAAATTTTACACTTCAGCTGCAAAGTTTTCTCAGTAATATAAAAAGAAAGTAGCAACTCATTTATGGGCAGCACAGATTGGCTGAAGCAGAAACTAAACTATACTTAGCTTTAGGACTGACTGGCTGCATGGCTGTTGGGAAATCATTTAACCTATTCCCTTTTCCCAAACTGCCCCAGTGTGTGGCCCCTGATTCTGTGAAATACTTAGCATGTGTGTGATAGTTCAGTGTAGTGAAATGATAAATATAGATGGCATTTTGTGTGACCATTTTGCCCACATGATTGTCCCACATCATTGCTGGATGCAAAGTACCATTAATTTAAAATTGATTCGCCTGATGTCCAAAGTCTATTTCAAAACAGCAGTATCTGAAGGAGGAAAATTTATTTTTGTTTTTCATGTCAAATAGTAAAAGTAAATAATGTGAATAATGCAAGTATTGTGAATGCAAACTAATTACTCAAAGACACATTCTACAGGTGAATTCTCATGGAGCTGGAAGATGTTTACTTCTTATTCCTCTCCTCCAGCTGAACCTCACCCCTGCTATGAACTTAGATTTTACTTGGATCATGACTTTTAACAGTGTTGTTAAACCAGGCTACACCAAACACCACTACCAGCGTTTAACAGTGGAACTGAGGGAGGTTTAGGTAGTGTTCCCCAACTCACACAGCAAAGCAGAGTAAAACATTGGTACTTGAAGCCACAGTTCCTGAGTCAATGTAACCTTGCTCTTTTTGTGGTTTTTATGGTCCCTCTTCCAGACCTTCCCTCTTTATTTTTCACAAGCCTGATTTTCATACAGTTATGGAGACAACCATGACTAGTGATAAAAATTCACTGCATTAGTTACAAAGCTCTCTCCCCAGAAACAGAGGTCAGTGATACTGGCAAGCGTTGGCCCTTATGGAGATCTCTACCATGTGCTTATGTGCTCATGTGCAATTGAGTCATCTCAATTGCATCTCACAGTTCCTGAGCCCTAATGCCAAAATACACAGATTTTTTTCAGTCAGTTAGTCATTCCTAATGTCTATGGCACAGTACAAGTGCTGAGAAATAAAGGGAAAGATAAAAACCCCCCAGAAGACATAGGCTTAACACAAACTACAGGAGGCTGACTTGTCCTGCAGTGAAATCAAACTGCAAGCTGGACACAGAGCTGGATGTAAGGCTGTCATCAAGGCCCCTCCTCCAAGTGCAAACATGATTATCAAGAAGAGAGGCACCTGAAACCTTAATCAGGTGCTAGCACAATGTACTTATTAAACACTTGTAACTACAAATCACAGCCCCACAGCTGGCCGTGCCTTTGTGCAAACCAGCTGGAGCTGCCAGAAAAAATGACCATGAAAAAGTCCACAGGGTGTGTGTGGATGGTGCTTCCATGTATTTGCAGTAGACAGAAGACTATAAAAGTTGTAATTTCCTTTCTATTATACATATCTATTACATTATATCTATTCCTTTTTGTTATATATGATCAGTGTGTCCTAACATTTAGCAGAAAAAAAGGGAAAAAAATCTTCTCTCCCAAAAAGTCTTGAGTTTTTCCATTCAAGAGCTGCAATGCGTCATTAACTTCTATGCAGAAAACATTGTTCACTTCAACCAGCAATTAGTGGCAACATTTCTATCCTGTGCAGTGATGAGATTTTTATGCTAATCATTACACAGCAGTAAATTAATCATTTGGGCACATTTAGATGGTATGTATATTTCATGAGACAGATATAGATATCAAGATCAGTTTGATATTTACTTATGGTAAATGGAAGTGTCTCAAATCGCTATGGGGGAAGCATACTAACTAAATACACAGCCAAGGATGTTTGTAATGGAGCAGCAGAATCAGCACTGCTTCAACTCTCTCTTTGTTGTTAATTATTTTATGGGAGCTAAAAATCTTGTGAGAACACAGAGAACAGAATCATTCAAACAGACAGTGAAATGTCACTATTGTCTTGGCACAATGAAGGACAAAAGCAAACCTACCCTACAACTCTTCTTTTATTACTGGCAAAATTACTTACATTACATTATGCAGTATTGAAAACAGATTTTTCATCAGCATTTGTACTATAGTCTAATCAGGTAAATGAATTATGTATTGTCCTCATCCCTCTGTAACTCTGTCTGAAAGGTTCAAGTTGTAGCTGAAAGGAAGACTACCCAGGGACCTCCCTTCTCAGCAGATGCAAGAGATTTGTAATACCTTGAGAAAAATTATTATCTGAAATTTAACTTTTCAACATATTTTTAAATACTAGTGCTGTTTTTTCAGCTCTCACAGATCTTTGCAGGCAAAACCCCAAATATTTACTGGAGGGAAATGTACCCATAGTCCCTTTGACCTAGGACATTATGAAATTACTTACAATAAGCACAGATTTATGGCAGGTGACCCTCACAATAATAATAATATAAATAATGTCCTAAGCTACTACTTTCTCAATTAAAAGTTGAGAAAGATTCTCAAAGATTAATGGTATGTGAATGAAGGGAAAAGTTATGCTGGCTTACCTGGATCACCTCAAAAATGCTCTTGAATTGAAAATTGACCAAGTGATCCATGTTTAATGGCCACTAATTGGAATAACATAATTGCTACACTGAGCAGTGGTAAAGATAAGCTATTGCACAGATGGTACAAAATCCCACTGGAAAGAAAAGAAATTTATTAGCATCTCCTTGTTTATGGAAAGTTTTGAGGGAGGTGCATCTCAACAGGCAGATTACCAGGAGAATACTATGGACAGATAGGTCTGAGAACTAATACACATCAGGAAAAAAAATGGGAGAATCAGAGACAATGTCTTATTTTAATGAAATCTGCTTTTACAAGTAACAAAAAAAATTGTTTTTCAATCTCAGAAATAAGATCTTTTTATTTTCATTATTTCTATAAAAATAACATGGCAGTTTTGACGTTTGAATATTTTTTTCCAAAACCAATGCTTCTCTCTAGAGCTGTGTATCTGAAGGCTACATTTTCTTCTGGGGCATCATGGTCTTAATTTTTACAAGTCTATCTTACATAGTTGTGTTGCTTTTGGGCTGGGAATGGTTAATTTTCTTACTTAGGAGCTGACAAGCACATCTTGACATGTGCTGTGGTGCCATGTGCACACTTGTAGTGTTATTCTCCTCTGCAGAGGAGTATTCTTGACTCCAGAGATTTTCCGTTTGACTTGAGGCAATGGAGAATAACAGAAATAAACACCGTTTCCAAGAGAGCACGGGTTAAGATTTTGCAACAATATAGGTAACTTCATAGAACATCCTTCTGAATTTCTGATGTTCAAAGCCTCATACCCTGAGGGAAAACAATATGGAACAACAATTCAGGAAACAGTCAGTCACATTGTGAAGGACAAAAAGCCGGATTTGGAGACAGCTGAGGATCTGTCAGTGGTGAGCACCTCCAAGTATGCTCTTGTCAAGCAAAAAGAAACACAGGCATCACACCTTGAAAGCAGAGGAAATCTTTGCTAACTCTATTTCAATATTTTTTCTTTAGAAAGATAGAGCGGAATATCTCCAGGCAGCTTTTATGCTCTTGAAATGATTTGGAGGGAATATTGAAATAGTTAATAAATTTGATGGAAAACAGCTATTATCATAGTAAACAGATACCATGATTATGAATTCTGTAAAAATGAATTGCTCACGATTCAGCTATTGTTCAACAGCAGAACTGATTAACAGCACTAGGGACTGCCTGCTATTTGGTATAATGCTCCATGTTTGTAACATCAGTTGTTTGGTGCTGACTACATTGCAGCAGTTATTCACACACTAAGTTTGCTTGTTGTAAAATTTAAAATCACAAATAAGGATCACGTCACAAGGAAATGAGCAGAAATCATATGCCTTAAAATATCCCCAAGACCAGTTATACCTTCTCATATCCCTACAGATATGGCTGAAACTCATCTGAATATTCATAATCTCAGTAAGCAAGAAAAAACCCCAACCCCCAAACCAATAAATTATATAAGAATCAAATTCCCAGGTTAATTCCTCCATCAAAGGAAATTTGTACCAGCATCCTCTAGCCCAGCTTCAGCATGGGAGACCATCCCTGCAAGCCAGGGGCAGCCAGGAATGGCTTCAGGATTCTGAATCAAAATCTTCTCTTATATTTTGTTTGGATATCAGCTGGCAAGTACTGAAGGTCACAAATCACAGCTGTGTGTTGTTTCTGAAACATGGCATTTCACAGAAAACTGCCACACAAAAATTCTCTGCCTGTCACAATGGTGAGTCTTCCATGAGAAAGAAAAAGACACACATGGCTTTCCATGAGGAGGTGCCCAAATAAACACAGGAGAGCTGGAAATCCTCTGTTGGCTTTCTATCTCTGTGTCTGGTTTATCTGAGTCTTTGGTAAACCTCTTATAAGACCTAAAAATGGACTTGAGTGAAGCAATTATACTATTTAAGCATTTTGATTATAATTTGACCATTCTACCACATATTACCAAAAAGACAAGACTGATTTGTCCTATAAACTGAAAACTTCTAGGAACTACAGTATTATCTTAAAACAGTGAAAAGAAAGAGCTGTTTGGTTAATAGTACATAATTCCAATGCATAGAATGAAAGACAGAAACAAAACCAACAAACATGTACTCAAAATCAATACACTAGTCTGATGCTAAAAATTTATTTGGTATAATTTTCCTGCTGCACAAGATCACTGTGCATACAAATGGTTATTTAATCATAGTCAAAGAGGTATCATATCTTCATCTGAAATATGAGAAATACTTAAAGGAATACATTTAAGTGAAAATCACAAGTGGAAGAGATCAAAACAGCAAAAAGCAGGAATGCATAAAAAATAATGTGTTTTGAGGAAAACAAATATAATAAAGCAGAAAACCAAGGGTAGCAGAATTTACTACAGCTGCAGTCCACATGCATTAGTGGACTTACAATCTTTACTGAAGAACAAAAATCTTCTTTCTTGCTGTTTTATTACCTTGGCAACATATCCTCCATGTCAGCAATTACATAGGAGACAACAGTCCAAACAGCAGCACAGAGATTCATCTGGTTTGGATCCTGAACTGTCATCGTGTCCCCTTGAGAATGATGAAACCAGAAGTATTTATTGATGTCATTATGCAAGCTGGCACCTACAGAGAAAAATGGGCAAAGTTCCATTATCGGAATACAAATATTTAAAGAGGAATATAAACTTGAATCTGTTCCTTGGCTGTTAATGATTAAAGCCACATGCAACTGTATAAAACTCATAATACATTTGAAATAAAATAACTGTACAGAGCTGCGCCATGTGCAGTTTGTAGGTTTTAGGTTAATTGACTTGTGTGAGCATGAGGCAGCAAAAAATTCACACTGGGGAAAAGCCAAGCTTCCCCTGGGAGACTCGTTTCCTCAGCAACAGTATGCATCCATTTCCTTCTGAAACTAACGGAGTTCAAGCAGGAAAAGCCCTACAGTAACTCCACAGCAGCACTTCCCCTGTTGTCCACTGATGAGTTACAACTGATTTATGAATCCTTTCCTTGCTGTTACTTGTGTTGGGGAACACTTTGGAATTTGCTTCTGCTTTTGAGCCTCTCTACATCACAAGGATGTGCTGTTTCAGAACAAGTTTCCAGAAAATCTGGGGTATCCCAGGTAGCCCAAGACTACATTCCTCTCACAGTCAGGAGTCCTCATCAGCTGGGGCAGAAGGAAGTTGAGTGAAATCACAGTTCTTCCCATTCAAGAACAACTGATTCCCTCTGGGAGCACCTGGGCAGGGAAAGGACTACTTTTCCCCAAGCCAGGTGGGTTCAGGGAGCACCAATAGTGCTTGCAAGGCATCACTCAAGGCAGACCAAAGCCAAGATGAGCTGGGGAAGCTGTCACCCGACTAGGAGCTGCACCAGAGATGCTGGCAGAGGATTATTATGATGGTTATTCTCTGTTCCAGTACCCACTGACCCTCTCTAACCCCCTATTCCCTTGCATTTCCTTCTCTCCCAGTTCATTAACTCTGCCTCTCCTCCAATTTTATCAGCCTCCTTCAGCTTTGTTGTAATGTCAACGACCATTCCACCATTAACAGAATTCCACTTCAAATTTTGATATTAAGTAAATTTGGTATTTTCCCCCACCACACTCATTCACTGTTTGCAGTTCCTTTGCACTGATTCCTTTGTCCAGCTCCCTGACCAAGGCTAGGAGGTGCACACATCCCAGGGAAGGACTCAGCACAAGACCCACTCCTTTCTTGGTCTACAAACCCAGAGAACTGTGTGAATTCACAAGTAAGAGCTATGGGCTCCAAGCAGAAACACAGACTGAGGATACTCCTTCCATGCCAAGTAAGAGGGAAAAAATCCAGGACTGTTTGACTATATAGATGAAGTACATAAATTGTTCATATATTTATTTACATGCAGTGGAAATCAGTATCAGAGGAGGAAGGCTTTGATAAACTCATGTGTGCTTGCAAGACTTACTGTTAGGATTTTTCTTGGTTTTCCTGAGATGCCTGAGGCCTTTGAAGAGAATGAAAGCAAAATTTCCCACAGCATAACTGTACATTCCTGTAATACATATTTTTTGATCACTCAAACAATCATTCAGAGAGCCCAGCTCTCCCTGTGGGTAACAGGCAGATTTCTCTTCCTGTAATGGGGACTGACTTGGATGGCTCAGTTCACTGCTATTTTAGAGAGAAGGAATGGAAAGTTAATGCATTTTAACTCCACCCAAGGTGAAGATCCCTTCACAAGAAGGATGATAAGCAGAAAGACCAAATGCTACAGCATAAGGTTATACAGCATTGTGATTGATTTTATTTTAAGAAGCTCTTCTTCATCTTAAATGACCTCTTTGTTCCTGACTTGAAGTATTGCAATCCCACAGAAGCCACTGGGTAGGTTACAGGTGCTGAATTATGTTCTAATAATTTTAGCATTAAATTTATGTCAAGTCATAGTCACTTTTAAAATTTTCTTCTGAATCCTTTTAAATATATGCAATCATAAAAGGATTGAACAATGGTAAATTCTTTAACCAATGGACTTCTGCACTACAGACACATTACAAGTTAAGCTGTTGAGGCAACCCCATTACTGTTTTTGAACACTTCTGTAAGACTCAAGACAAAAATTGCCCAGATTTTGTCATAGAAATTTTACTAATCAGAGTAACTATGGATTTACAGAATAACACTTTATTCCTGTGAGTGGAACAAAAACAAACACCCTTCGCTTTGTCATGTTTAACTCTCTGAAACACTGGAAAAGATTTTTTTTTTCCTCTGAATTGATTTTATAAATCAGAAAATTACTGACTTTGACATCAAGCAATTACTGTGCAAGAAAATCAAAAGGTTCTCAAACTGACCATGCTGTCTCTGTCATGTTGTGGGTTAGCATTGAAACCAGTGACCTGCTAACATCTTGAGAGACTAAGGAAAAGACCCTAAGAAAGTAGTTTTATCCTCTGTAATTGGAAACTAAAATGAAAATCCATGTTCTTGGCTTTGAGCACAAGAAGAGTTTACACCTGAGGGCTTCACACAAACCTCTGGACATGAAGCACTCGGGGGCACAAAGATGACTGCAAGCAATTTTCATTGCAAGGAAGTCTCCTGCTTCAAACCTGAGACTCCTCCATGCTGATGGCAGCTGCCTGCAGACATTTCTGCTGCCAGAGGTCACCAGGCTCAGTGAGGCACTGACAAGTGCCCTTTCACCAGTAAATGCATCCATGAGACCAGCCCCTGCAGATGACCATGAAGAGGGAAGTTCTGCAGGGTCCTGCAGACTGAGTCATGTTGGGTTACCTCAATAAAGTCCATAGGGACCTTCAGCCTCTTTTCTAAAAATTTAACAGAAGAAGCAATGCTGTGAGCACTTTTTTTTGTTGTTATTTTGTTGTTGTTATTGTAGTTGTTATATTACATTTGTCTCAGAAACAACAGTCAATAAAAAATGGGGGCTTATTTTTACCAAGCAAGGAGTCAAGTAACAGAGATGAAGAGCCATGGCTCACAGACCTATCCATGCTAGCCACCTAGAAATGGAATGGCAAACAGCCTTGAAAGAGTCCAGAAGCTTTACTTAAGTATTTTAAGATCCTCAGTTGGGTTGTTTTAGGTAGGTGTGTACCACATATCTAATTCTGTTTTCCAGGTGGAACCAAAGAACAGAAAACCAGGAGATGGGCTAGGTGCTAAGCTGTCACATTTCATGCACTTTGCTCTTTTTCCTGTATTTGCAGTGCAGCCATAAAGAAAAAAAGGTGATGTCTGCCAAAGAACCCTCTTTAATTGTCCTTTTCCAGTCTGTTCACTTTTACAGTGATGCAAGTCACATGAGGAACACTGCTGACCAAAAATGAGATCAGTGAGAAAGTGCTTCTAGCTGGATATAATAGGTGCTGTGGCATGAAAAGAGGGAATGTTAAAAACTGCTGTCAAAAATGCCATATGTATTACCTGAATGCATCAAAAATACTGGAAATTAAAAACTGAAGAATATAAATAATTTACAGCTTCAATAAAATAACACAAAGATAATTCATAGCACCATTAGGAGGTGACAGAAAACCCTCTTTAGCACAGCTTAGTTACCTAATTTAATGCATGTTACTGCATCAGCAGCTATCTAGTGCCACCAGTGATCCCCTAGGGTCAAACACTAGGACAAAGTTGCCCAGAGAGTCTGCAGAGCTTCCATCCCTTGAGATATTCAAAGCCTGACAGAACATGGTCCTCAGCAACCTGCTGTAGCTGGCCCTGCTTAAGCAGGGAGTGGGATGAGGTGAGTTCAAGGGGTGCCTGCCAAACTCAGCCATCCTGTGGCACTCTAATCCATGGTGCCTTGGGTCTTTCAGACATCTCTTAGAATTCACACAACATTAAAAAAAATTTTATTAATTAAAGCTCACTCCTGTCTTGGACTCATTTTATGATTCTCTGCATAAACAGCTATGTCATACTTGTTTTGATGTACTGCATAAGGCAGGTAAAAGCAGCTACTTGGTAATTCATACTGACCATGTATTTTTAGTAATCAGCTATGTAAGAGTGTCTTGATGAAAATACACACACATTGATGAATTCTGAAAAACACTCCATCCCTTCTAGCTTCTGATCTCAGCATGAAATGCCCAATGCAAGCACTCATTAGCTGATGATAAGGATATTATTTCCTTACAACGTGTTCATATCAAACACGAATTCTTCACACATTAATAAACTGTCAAAGGTCTTACTGCCATCCTAAGAAGATGAGATGCTATTATTGATGTAAAAGGATGCATGAGCCACAAAATGAATGATGGGCATGTCAGTGATGACCACTGCTTCTTGTCACACTCTGTAAGGCAGTACTGCCTTCATAAGCACTGCTGTCATAAGTTGTAACTAGAATGAAACTCTATTGCCAGATATTTGAGCATTCAAATTACTGTCATTTGTGCAAAAAAAAAAAAAAAAAAAAAGACTGGAAAAGCAGATAATGATTATCAGAATGATTACAATGGCAGTTTTCATAAAACTATGTTCCATAAAACACAGATATCTTCAAGGGGGAAAGCATGCAAAGCATGCAGGAACTTCAGAGTAATTTTACATCTTAAAACATTTTGCATTAAACTCCTCCCTACATTTTCCTTCTTTTCTTTTTATACCCCAAACAGCATTTAATTGCCAAAGGAAGTCAAATTTGAGTTGTGGAGTCAATACATGTTTGCTACAGAGTCCTATCAATAGATTCCCAGTTGCCTTTGCTTTCAAGTGAACTTCACAGCTATGCCATGAATCTTTCAGATGCAATGGGAAAATCCCCACTGTTTCTATAACTTCTCCTTGGTGTCCTGGGTCTTCAATATTACAGCTAGATCTCTGGGATACTGACCTCTGCATGTATGTTGCCTTAGACAGTGAAGTTAATATGCTAACGATCTATAATAAAGTGTGTAACTTTTTCAGGTTTCATTTTATAGCAGTCTCTAGAGGACGTGACAGAATTGCCACTCCATTATTTTATGTGGTAAATATACACCTCTCCAAAGAGAAAAGACTCCAGCTCAGAAGAAGATACACTCTAAACAGACAAGAGGACTGAAGGATGAAAGGGGCATGCAGAGATGAAACGACAGATTCATTTTCTCACAGCAGCTGAGAAAGGAATAGATGTCAGACATCTGAGCTGAGGCCAGTGTCCTGTTGAGTAAGCTGTACTACCTCCTAACAGCAAAGCTGGAAATGCCTTAACAAGGCATAATTTGATCACTGTTTCCAAAAGTTTACAAATAGAAAGGGGTTATAACATGGGCTTTGCTTGCATCTTCCAAGTACCTGTTTGAGCTTCACCTCTGTGTCAAGACAAACCTACATGCTCTCAAAGGTATTGATTGCTTGCTTCCAGTAAGATGTCAAGATATCAGATACCTGATCTGAAACCTTATTTTTATTTCTGCAGTGATTTCCCTGGCTATAAAAGACAGATTCCTTTTATTCCATCAATTAAATACTGTTTTTGTTTCCTGCTTTAAGAAACAGGGAAAATGCTTTTACTTCATTTTCAAGTTTATTCTAATCTCAGACCTTTTTCATGCCAATGACATTATTCAGGAATGTACTAAAAGTCTATAATGACTTAAAAATAAAGCAAATCCTGATGAAATATACATGTCTTTTTCTTTTATATCAAGTACTCAAAAATAATGAAATAAGAGGCAAAGGGACGTATCACAATCTCCTATGCAGTTCAAAACTGGTATTTACAAGGAAAGCATAAAGACAGAAGTTAAGGGCATTCTATTCCTCACACACAGTAATAGATTCAATAGCCTCTCCCTTCTCATAGCTTCAGCATTTCTGTCTCACACTTTTTGAAAGGTCAAAACTTCAGGGCGGAAATAAGAAGACACATGGCTTTTTCTTCAAAGGAGATGTGCCAAAGACCTACAAAAGGAAAAACTAATAAAAGAAAGAAACAGGAACACAATTTCTTATTTTATTTTTGTTTTGTGCCTTTATAAAGCCCAACAGGTCACAAATCTCAAGTGGTCAAGGAGTAAATTGCTGCAATGGCAGCTGTGTTTAGGATGGGCTGGCTGGAATGCTCCATAGGTACCTCAACATCTCTTCTGCTTCAATCCCTGTAGAGTGCTTGACTGATTGTTTTAGGTGTTGGACAGATGTTTTGTGTGCTGTCCCTGCCTAACCTCAGTCTGCAGAACTACTGCTGTAATGAAAACCCAGTTGTGGGCATCTCTTGCATGTATTTTGGTGGTCATATGAACCTCTTCCTTTGTGGGATAACCTGTAGCTGACAGCTTTAGTATCAATTATTTCATTATCCATTTTCCAAGTAAGTAGAGACAATGGAGAATGCTAATGCTGTTTAGTGGGGCACTGCATTAGTTTTCTTGTCACTTAGTCTCAAATGATGAAATTACAGGGTAAGTTGCTTGAGTTTCATGGCTACTGACACTGAAATAGTTTCCAGTACAGAGCTTATAAATGATATCAGAAACCCTGCTGTTTCACCTCCGGAGTCACTCTCTCAAAAGTCTTTAAAATTCATGATTCAAACAACAAGACAGAGGGAAAGCTTTCAGGAGGTTGTTTCAGTGACTAATTAAATGAGACTACAGTATAAGGGAGACAAGATGAAGTTTGCATTACTTCTTGTTTTGCTTAATGCAATCCAGAATTAGTCCTGTGGATACACTAAACGGACTAAATTACAGCTCAGGATTATCACAGTTACTTTTGCAATGCATTAACCTTTCACTTATTGCATCAGAGGACCAGTGACAGCAGGGGATCCAACCTAAACTGGCATGAAATGCTGTGAAATGAGGTGCCAGGGGAGGAAGCAGTTCTACTTCACAGAGCACAGGCTGACTAGAGTCTAAAATAATATCCTAAACAGCCCTTGACTGGGAAAAACCCCACAAAACCCCAGGTAAATTCAACAGTAAAAAGCACTGGAAGTGCTTCCTCCATTCATCCAACTTCTGTCTTAAATGGTAAAGATTTTTTTTTAATAAAAAAGAGAAAAGGGTAAGTCTCCCTAGCTGGTGCTGCCTGAACATGACCCACTTGCAGGTTCACTCTCTGGGATGGAAAGATCCTCCACAGGCCCACTCATCACTGATTTCTGAACCTGTTTATAGTTCTGCCCACAGCTCCCTGTGGCAATGCATGGTGTGCCTGGGCATTTCCTGTGGGCTCAGTACAGTTCTCACTTTGTGAGCTGTAGGAGCAGCACCCTCCATTTTTTCATTCAGCTTACTACCACTGGTGGCTTAATACAATTTAATCGCACCTAACTCAGCTGCTTTTTCCCAAGCTAAATAATCCTCCTCTTGCAGAAACTATTCAGTATCTCTTCAGGCTTCTGGTGATTCTTCTCCCTTTCCTAAGGGAAAGGGAGTTTCACCCAATGTGTTTCACTGCTCCTGAGATGAGAAGCTCAGTACTGCCTGCAAACACCAGCACGTGAATGGACTCGTGATGTGACTATAGCACACCACGACATGATCTCCTTTCTGCTTTTTCTCTCTTCCTTCCTTCCTCAGCTGCATGAAACAGTGTTTTTTACCTTCCCTGGGTATTGACTTGACAATTTCACACAATTATCCACAGTGATTGCCCAGATCATTCTTCTTGAAGATAACATGGATCCTGTTGCTCTGTCTCCATAGTTCCTACACTGCATCACTCTGCATTTATTGACACAAAAATGTCACTGCTTGTTGTATTCTTTATGTATTTTCTGCTATAAGATTACTGTCACATTCTCACAATCAGCTTTAGTTTTGATATCAAATATTTGAAGCAAACTTTGCCAACTTGCTATCCTTGCTGTTCACTTCCTTTGCAGCTAACGTGGAGTTTTGTGAACATCCAAAGTGATAAAAAAAGGTGACTGGGCAGCCTAATAAACACTTTCTCCATTAAGAAGACTGACAATTTATTTCTACAATTTTAAAATCAGGGATTGAGCACAAAGGAGGAAAAAACCTCTCACCTCACAGTACCTTCTTCCTCTACAGTATTTGATCCAGAGGCTTTTGAAGACTCAGCTGTATTTCACTGACCAGATCCAGCTACAGAAATGGTTACAAACTCTTCTGAAAATGCCTTGCTAGACTGGTGAGACATGACTTCTTTCTTCCAAAGCAACATGGACTCTTAAATTACTTTTGTATTTTGTGTTCTGGCTCTGTGACCACCCTAGCTAACTAAACACAGATCCCTGTTTAGGGGATTCCCTATTTACAGCATATAAATTTAGAAGGATTATCTACCTGTATTATATGCCTGTTTATGTTTATAGATATTGGGTATATTTTAACATCATTTACTTAATTTGTGATTTCTTTAAAATTATGTATATACCTACATATGTTATGCAGAGACTACTTAAAAAGTTAAGTTATAAAAGTGATTGTTCGATTTATAAATCCCTTATATTTTGCATTCTCTTTTAGACACATTCATTAGTGGAATGAAAGTCATTGCAAAACCAGCAGTTTCTCTAATTTAGAATTCTTTTTCATGTGTTTGTTTATGTCTCAGCTCAGTAAAGCAGTTAAATATTGAGTTGAGCATGTGATTTATTTTAATGCCATTAAGCTTTAAATGTCACACAAAAGGGTCAAGTGAATACTGGGACCCATTTGAACCATGTTTTTCTGACCAAATGCATTTCTGTGTTTCTATACTCTCTGTGTAACTGCACCATGTAGCTGACATTATAAGGTTGCTTAGAAACCCAAACTATTGAAGTGCTTTCTTCAATGTTCTCTGCTAGCCAAAGAGCTCCCTGCTAATGCCCAGGGCCAGGCTCTTGCTCCACCTGGTTCCAACAACTTCCAAAGTCACCCCAGAAATGTGGAAAGAGACACCTCCTAGACTGTTTAGAAGTCATATGTGGGAGAGAGAAATATGGAAATGACCCATTTGTTAAGATTTTGAGTAGCATTTCTGTTTGCAGTAATTGTCTGCATTCATTTGCATTTTCAATCCATTCAAGAAGCTTCCTTGTATTTTACAAGAAATTGAGCTATTTCCTAAGCCAAACTCACAAACCAGTTTAAAGCAAGCCTTTAGGCCTGCTTTTCTGGAGGATGCTGGAGACAGAGAGGAAACACACAGGTTCTCATTTGCTGTAGCCTTTGCTCCTCCACACGATTACAGGCGGATGTTTAATCACAAAGTTCCTGCAGGAGGCTTCCCACCAAGTAGTCCACTACGAGAAATGCCAATGGTCATCGGAGCCAGCTAAGCAGAGCTCCCTTCTGCCCAGATGGTGGTGAGAAGAGTCAGTTAATGAGCATTCTGGTGCTTAATTAGTTATGACAAAAAAATCCCAAACCACCAAACCAGTCACCTAATTAAAGTAAAACACATCCTAAGCACACTACAAGTCTGTTGTATTTTATATCACAGAAATCAAAACAGCATTTATTCAACCACACCCACAGGATGAGCATGGTTTTACTGTCTCTATTTTTGCACACCACTGAGACTATCAAACTCTTCAAGTTCATGGTGGATTTTAGATTTAGGACCACAATACAAAGCTAGAAGAATATACTATGCCTACAACAATATCTTTTAAAATATCTGTGGTTACTTGAGTAATTCATACCTGAGTTTTAAAAGAGTAAGTTATTTCATACCATGTTACATGCTCCAGATATTGGTGATGAAATATCTTTTGCATTTGATCTCCAAATATATTTAACTAGTTCATTAATAATAGAAATGTTGACAAGTTCTTGAAACGAAGTTCAAAGCTTATTGCAAGGTTCAGGACTATTCAAATGTGGGAATTTTCAGTCTTTAGGGTTGGGGTTCTGAGAGCCACTAAGGCTACAGGTGCAGGGACACTTTCTGGGGTTGCAAAAGGCATGTGAAATGGAGCACAGCACTGCACCAACACTGCTCCCTTCACACCTTTCTCAGCCGGCCCACCCATAGTGCAGCCTCAGCTGCAAGCCACCATTGGGATTAGGGTTCAGAGAACCCCCAAAACCTTTCTGCTCTAGTCTAAAATCCTGTTATTCAGTGTGTGATGAACACAAAATAGCAGGAATGAATATTTATTCAATATTTTAAGCAACAGATTGAATATTTTTGTCAGCAAAACTACAAAAGAAAACACATTCCAAAAAAAAAGAAATATAAAAATAATTAAGGTACAGTGAAGACACCTACTGCAACATTGTTCTTCCCAATCTCAGAATCTCTCTGTTTTAATGTTCCATGAATTTACATGCGGCTTCATTAGGAAAAGAAAGGGGAAATTAAAGCATTTCTGTCCTTTAAAGTAAGAAAGTAGAGAAATTCCTCTAACACCTAATCTGACTCGGCAGTGTATCACCACTTGTACGTGGGCTCTGGCTAATCCACAGAGCAGAACTAATCCTAGAAGAAGACAAAGCAAATAAAGCAATGACCCTAACTAGCACAACTCATCCAGCCTGTAAATTTGAGTTGCTGTGATAGCTGTTGTGCCACAGAGCAAATGCGCTTGTCATAATGCTAATATATTAAGAGAAAAAAAAAGCACATAAGCTCAGGAAGAACACTAAAAGAAGCTGACAATTAATTTCAAGTGGAAAGTTTTACCTGTTTGCTTTCACTGAAAGATCCTCAGTCACATCAGTAAGTGACAATAGCATTTGTCTTAAACACAGGCTTACTGCATTCTGTGTTTTACTATGCTGTTTTCTTATGAAGTCGAGCTTTACTGTGGTTTTTGTTCAAATTAAACCTATATGGTTGAAGGCCTCATTTAAAACATGGAAAGCAAAGACTGATTGGTGAAAGTGTACAGAAACAGAACAAGGCATTAGTGAGTCCAGCTGCCATGAGTGCCAAGCTGTTGAGTACAGCTTTGAAAATCCTCCTCCATTACAATAATAATTTTGCAGAAATCAAGGACCAACATATATTTTTCTTCATTTGTGAATAAAAAGCTGCAAAGGCCTATTTAAAATTATATACTTTTACAGAAATGTTTAAGCAACTCCACAATGTTTTACATATGATGCAACAAATGCAGACAATTTGATAACAGCGACCAAACTCTACACACTAAAAAGAAAATATACCTCTATTAGTTTAAATGCTACCTGTCATCCTTCTGATATATTGTGTCCATGCTAAAACTAAAAGCAATGTTTACAGCTGTATAAATGGAAGTAATTTCAATTTGGATTTAGTCAAAGAAATCAAGCACAAGCACACTCTTCTAAACTTGTTTATGTTGCCACATTCAAATACCACCTACAGACTAATGCAAAGGGATAAAAAGACCCAGTGATGATGATGGTTAGCAGCCCAAAGCAAGATTATTACCAAATGATTAGAATTATTTTAATAGAGAGAAGCTAGAATTTAATATATTCATTTAAAAAACCCCTTAATCTCTGCATTGCTATGCTTGCCTTCCACAGGAGAAAGACATGCTCCCCAAATGCAAGTTTTCATCACCAGAATACCATTAGACTATTGGGTCCTTTTAAATACATAAATTGCAGACTCTTTTTACAGAGCAGATACATAAAAATAAATATTAACATATATATATACACATATATATACCAACCTACACACAATTAAAAACCTTTCAGGAGCCAAATGCACACTTGCAAAACAGAATGGCATGCTATAGATTCAAAGGACTGCAACAAATAGTCAAACTGGGATTATAAACCTTACCTAAAAATAACCTGAATGATAAATTTTTAAACTCTGACCAATATTTATTTTACATTAACATCCTCCCTTTACTTTTACATCCTCACTTTAAAAGTAACAGATATCTGATAGTAAAAAAAAAAAAAAAAAAAAAAAAAAAAAAGGATGATTTTTCTTGCTTTAAGGCCCATCATTGCAAAATAATTGTGCATGCTTATTGGTTGAATAGTTTCCATTTCCCACTCCTAAAAGAGAAAGAAAAAAAGAAGAAAAACTGGTAGGTCTCATTAGTCCTGGGTAGTCTAACCTTAGCCTTAGCTATTATCAGATTTGTCAGAAAAGGCAAAGAAAAAGCACAACCTTTTTGGAAATGCAGCCACTTAAATTAGAAAGCATTGAGTGAAGAAGAGAATATTTCCCCTGTCACATATTCCTTTCAGGGTCAAAAAGCACACAAGTGAGATTTTAAATAAGTAACTCATTCCAGATAAGTACAGTCAAGCTGTTTCCAGGCTGACAGACTGCCATTACATCCCTCCACTGCCAGCAAGGCTCACTGCTGTGGCTCCTAAGGTGGCTCTAGGTTTGGAAAAATAGGGTGTAGTAGAGAAGACAACAATAACCACTTAACAATTCCACTTAATAATTAGATTCTTGTGCTGTGTATTGAGAGCCCAAGGCTTTTGTGGAATTAGATGAGGCACCCAGAGTGTCTTTACCACTGTCTATTTTAATAAATGGAGTGGCCAAAGATTCACTCCTTGAAACAGTAGAAGAGCAAGCATACTTTTCCCTATCTCAACGAATTTAAAACACAATGCAGATCAAAATAAAAAGTGAATCATCTGAAAAAAAGCAGCAAAAGGCAAGGAATAATGCTATTCCTGATTGGGACATTTATTCAACACTTAGAATTATTTTTTTTGCTGCAAAAGTGATGTTTTTGCTCAGGTAAATGTAACGAGAGCTGGAGCCAAGGGCCAAGCCACAACTCACAGATCCCAGTGAGGTGAAACCAAAAGAGGTCTGGCTGGGGAGGACTGACACAAGCCATGGGCAAAGCAGTGATCCTGTCCATTTCCACAGATGCAGGAGAGCTGGCTCAGCAGGCAGGAGCTCTCATACCTGTTAAATTATTACAGTGTTTCTCAGCACTCTCTTAGCTCAGGCTCCAGGAACCACAGGCAGTCCCTTCCCTCTCGCTCTCTAATTAGAAACCTGAAGTCACTGCTCGGGCAAAGGGATAATGAAATTGTCATTGGGTTGAGAATACTGAGTGAAAAAGTTTTTGTTCAGAGATAATGCTCTCAAAAACAGAGGACTATGTCTCAAAAGCATTATATCCTTAACAAATTTCCTGGCAGCTGTTTGTCTGACCGAAAGAGAGAAGCTGTGTGGAAAAATACAGAAAGCAAATGACATTTTTAACTGTGTGATGATCCCTTCTTCCCCTCAAGCATCCTGAAATAAAAGGCATAAATGCTGAGCACTTGGAGGCTTCAACAGCATCCAATGCTTGGGCTTTTAATGATGACTGCACAAGAACATCTGCCCTAAAATCTAGCCAGCAGTGTTGGTGGACAAGAAAAGTACCCACAGTAATTAGGAACTCTAGGAAGAAGCAGGCAGACTAATTAAGTTTTCTCAATGATTCCCATTTAGCATATCTTAGGGATTTAAAATTAAAGATGTGTGTAATTCGGGCTGTTTTCAAGATTGAGATGTTTAAAACTTTTTGATTAGTTTTAGCTGCACAATTAAATCTTTTTCTTAGTTGAAGTCAGGAGGGCTAAAATTGTTCAGGCCAACAAAACAAGCTGCTGCAGTAGGATGTTGAAGCCCTGACAGGATCAGCCTGTGATCCTCACACTGCAACTCAGCAAGAGACTGAGAGCTGCCCTGTCCAGCCCAATCTCTTTCATGCTGTTGGTGGTTCCAAGCTCAAGAGAAATGGTAGCTGGAGCACTAATACCAGTTTCAAGGCTGGGAGTGGCAATTCTGTGCAAATATCTTAGGAACCTCCCTAGTCCTTTGCATGGCAAAAAAACCCACCTCAAAAACAAATGGAGGTTTTGCCAAAACAAGGGATTTTGGCTATTAGCAATCCTCTATTTCTGCAACCTTTGAACAGTGACAACAAAATGAGGGTCCAGCACTGACTGTGTGAGTGCACAGAGCAGCCTACAAGACTGTGCCTCTTTCTCCAGTGGCTGCTATGGATGCAAGGGCCTGGATTAGGCTGCAAGATGCACCAGCCAATGCCTGGGTGCAATAAAAATCACAATCACAACTGCCCAGCCTTCAGCAGTATTTGTCTACAAACTTCCTTCAGTGACACCTGTAGCACACACAGCAGCCCTTAATTCTGCTCTGCAATATAAATGAAAACACAATTGGTTAACAACTGTCTTTTATTATTTTATAAAATATGTTTCATACCCATATAGTTTATTTCAGAGTCTCCATAATTTGGAAATGAAGGGCTGCTGCTGCAATTTATTATCTGCCTACTAATTCAGTTAGCACTTTTAAAGCACAGAACAGAAATAATGCACAAAGAGTCAGTAACAGTAATTGGTATCATTAACACTTCCTGCTTGTCTCTGGCTTAAATCTGAAAACCAGCTAAAAGATGCTTTTGTTTAAGAGTAGTTATCCTAGAAAGCTGAAAGTCCAAGACCTTCCACAGCTCTAGGCCTGTCACTTCACTTTCCCTCTTAGCCTTTTCCTTTCCCATGACCTTTCTGCTTGAGCCAAGCAGGAAGCTGCAGGTGCCTCTCTGCAGCATGAGAACATTGGATTTACATTATACAAAGGCTCAAAGGAAAGACTTCATTATAATTTACATGTTACTCTTTAATCAATTCATCTAACACTTTAACTAACTCACAGAACATTCCTGCATCTAAAATGGTACTGACTATAACAACTATTGCCAGCCTGGCTACCCAGACTACTTAGCAGTGCTTAGTCTCTCTGCAGACTAGCACTACACAGAACAGAAAACCATATGAACTGGGGAAAACCTCAAAGATTCAGTCAGCCTATTGCCCTCTCTCTGGTAGATGCCAATGTTTTGAGAAAAATGGGAGAAAGGGGTCTCATCCTTCAGCCCACCTGTCCAGCCATCAACAGATTGAGGACTTTCTGAGGAGGAGCTTGCCTTCATATCTCTGTGGTGGACAGCCTTTGCCAGACCTTTCTCCCATGCAGTATTCCATCCTCATTAAACGTGTGTTTGACCTTGGTCTTCAAAACATCTTGTGATGCTGATATCTCCATTCAATTATATCCTGTCCAGAGAAGTGTCTTAAAGCTGGTTAGTGCTGATGCTCTGATCCTCTGGTTACATTGCAAAAGGTGAATAGTTACTCTCTATCATATAACAGTGCTGCTTACATATATCTCTCATATAGTTTTCTTTTTTTCCCCCAGAGATTATAATCATTTAGTTGGTAGATTTTACCTTAAATTAAATGGTCAGTCTGATAAAACCTGGAACTAGCCTGGTTCCTGTCTGCATCAAAGTCCAGACAGCAGCTTGTACAGGATAAAGTTGGGTTTCCTTTGATTAAACTAATAATTTGTAACCCATATTATCTTGCTGCAGTGATACATGATGCAAAACCTGCAGCTTCCTGGAATCCATAGGAGAGGCAGACCATGAAAGGCAGAACTGGGAAACACTGAGCTTTCCATTTTGTAGCAAATGACACAATTCTGCTTTTCTCTTTTCCCAACTCAAATGAAAAAAGGCACACAAAACTTTTCTCATAAAGTAAAATGAACCATCAAAAACAAATACTCAAATAATGGGTATTTTCTTGACTCAATACATACATGAAAAAAATCTTAAAAAAATAATATTTATCTTCACTCTATATTTTATCTAAATGCTTATTCTTAGTGAAATATTCACAATTTTGTTATTCTCTACTCTAGTGTCATCAAAATAGATCTTGTTTATATAAATGAACACATCTCAGTATCTTTTTTCCTTGAACAAAAAAGCTAATCTACTGAGAGAAACAACTACTGCAATGAATTCTATCTATGAATAAGCCCCAAAACACACACCTAGGATCAATGCCTTTAATGCCAGGTACCAAAGCACTGTGATCTCCAGATGTCACCAGAATACAGGATGGTCCAGAATCTTGGCATACATAATAGCTCCCTTTGAATTAACTTTCTGATCCTATAAAATATGCATAGAAGTTCAAAGTCACGTTAATCACTAAGAAGTGAAAAAGGAAATTATGTGTACTGCAAGGTTGATCCAAATGGCATGAAAAATATACTCAGAGAGTAAAAAATGGAAGGATCTTTAGACTGGGGCATCATATGGGTCTGAGAATATTTTCTGTTTTCATTACAGACCAAAGCAATGGAGTAGAGTCTTCCTTCACTGTGAGATGGCACTAATCAGGGACATATGGCAGGGGCACTGAGAGCATGATGAGAACTTGTTAAGTGATGTTCACCAATGAGATACTTGAAAAGACAACTCAGGATAATGATCAAGAGATGCAAGCATTAACTACTACACCAAGGAAAAAAAACCACTTCACATAAAAACCTGCTGCAATTGGAAATAAGTAACCATGTCTTTGGGTTCACAATGAAAAGAAATGAGAGTTAAAGCTCTTAAATTGCAGCAGGAATAGGGTAGATAGGAGAAAAACCTTAAGCACTAAGAATAGCACTGGGACAGGCCATCTGGTCCATAATGTTTCCATTACAGTACGTCTTCAAGTTCAGCTTAAACAAATGTGAAAGAAATGGCAGGGACATTGGCAAGACCATGCTAGAATCAAGAATATTTAGAGGTTCCTTAGAAACCTCCTTGCCAGCTCTGTGGTTCTTTGAAATCTCATCTGTTTGTGTGGCTTTCTGAAATAGCTGCTGAACAGGCTAGAGATCCTCTTTTTCTGGCAATTGGCTTGACCAATGGCTCCAGCCAAGTTTGGCCTGTGGGACAGAGGGAAATTCAGGATCACTATTCCAAGTGAACCCTGCAAAGAGCAAGTAAACACCAAATTTCTGGAGTAACCTTGTTCTATTTCATGAAGAAGAGCTTTACATCATAAAAATGTCCCACTCCAAAATATTTCACATGAACTGCAATCCATATGTGTGTGGAAAACAGTGCTAGAAGGTTTTCCTCTAGGAGTTACCCATTTAAGAAATGTAAGGCAAAAAAATCTTGAAAATCACTTCTGTGACTTTGCCAGTGATAGCTTTGTTTTTTGTTTCTTCACACGTCTCTGATCAGAGATGGGCAACTGAGCACTTTCCTTTCTCAGCCATAAACTCCCAGCAACTCCCATTGTGCTTTGGTTGTTGTTGCTATGGGCTTGGATTTAGGGGAAAACAGGCAGACAATCAAGACAACCCTTGTTTAGGTAAAACCACCCTGCTTTAGAATTCCTCATAATAACCTTTGTCCTCAGAGAATTTAAGTTTTTCTGTCTCCTATCTCTAATTAACAACTCTAAGTTGTTTTCAGTATCTTTCATGAGGTGAGGTGCTTGTGCACATCCCCAGAGGAATTTGGGATAGCTGAAAAATGCCAATGCTCTAAACTCCCATGTCTTGCTTGTAGGACAGAGTATCTACCCATTGAGAAATCAAGCTGCTTAACTTCTTTCTCCTCCACAATGACACATTAATGGTTTTCAACTGCTTGCAATTTTAAATCCATAATAATTTTCTAACACATGGATTATCCCAACTGACAAGTGGATAATCAAGTCCACTGACACCAAACTTGTGCTCCTAGTAGGTGATGAGGTTGTACATTTTTAGGAGTAATCCACAATCTCTCAGGAGTCTGGAGAGCAGAGTCTGAAAATCCCTGGCTTTCTTTGCTTCAGTTTTCTTTAAGAACAACAGCAACAACTACAAAAATTCTTCTGTCTCAGAAGGTCATTGCTTGTGTTTAACATAATTGATAGAACTGAACTGCAAAAAGAAAAGTGCCTATTTTCTTTGGTTGATTTCCAAGGCCCCACATGGCAATCGAGACAGAGCTCTGTCATGGGCACTGAAAACAGCTGAGAGCTGTGAACAGACTGGCCCTGACGTATAGTTAATCTTAATTAGGTTTTCTGCCTCTTTGGATGGGGAATTCCAATAAACTGCTTCTCTTGTTGAGATTCATGCTTTGTCCTTGCAGAGAGATTTGTTTATGTTTATGCCCCTAAAATACATATATAGAAAGGTTATGCTTCCACCTAGTCTGCTCCTTTCTTTACACTCTACAACATTTGCTCAGGTGAAGCTCTTATGTTAAATAGCTGCAAGGTCTGATGAAGCCAGCAGAAGATAGACCAGCTTAATTAGGAAGGTAACGATGACTCCTTCCTGGTTTTGCACCTTATAGACAGAAGGTAACTCACAAGCAGCCCTTGGGTAACTGTTATCATTAGGGAAACTGAGGAACTATAAAGTGTTCAGTGATTATGGCAGATGATGTCAGAGACAGAACAGTAACCCTGTACCTTCTCTCCTATGCAGCCCATGATCCTTTCTTGAGGATTTGCCAATACAAAATACAAATGTATATTCAGTTTCTTTCACACTTAAATATTTTTCTGTGGTCTGAATTGACCATGTCTGAAATTGTTACATTAAAACACATATAATATCACTGGAAAGGGATTTATGGGAAAAATAAATTGGTATTCAATGAATTCTGATCTTCAGAAATTCAACTGCACTGTAGGCCCAACCTGTAGAATGAGTTTTGAAGACAAACACTTAGAAAGCTTCCAATTCTGTGGTTTATAAATGTTAATAGTGTCCTGGAAAGGCTGCCACTGGAATAATTTTGAACCTCTCTTTATAAAGAAGATGTCTTTATAAATTATTTCTGAGCTTTGTACTCATTCAGTTTGGACTACTATCAAAAGCATTCTTCAAAGGCCTCAGACATTTACACCTATAATGTCACCTGCAAATGAAAGTGTGTTGTGTTTGCTGCTTCAGGAAGGAACAAGTTTTCTGATTAATATCTAAAACTCTGTCACTAAAAAGTATTCAGATCCTGAATCAAAATCATACTTGGTTCAAATCTCAAGTGTGCCCTGCACAGTCAGCTGAGATGTTTCTACAGCCTCCTTTCCATGTAAAACTTGTGGAATTTTGGGGAGAAAACTGCTGTTAAAGTGCTATACTATTTGCTATAATTAGCATAATTAGCCATAATTAGCAATGAAAGAATACTAAGAAAGTAATTTCTGTAGCTTAAAATTAAAACCTCTCAGGTCTCTGCATGGCAGCAGAATTGGAGAGACAGGGGAAGAAGTACTGCTCATGGTATAGGAAAATGAAGTTAGGGATTACTTAGCCAAATAAGGCAAATAAAAATCAGTGTTGCTGGATGCATTCCTTGGGGGAGCTGGCCAATGCCACTGAGAAGTTGCTATCTATCATCTAGGAAAAGTTGTGGCAATTAGGGAAGACCCCAATGATGGAAAAAAGGCAAATGTTACACCTGTTGTAAAATTGAAAGCAGCAGGATCTGGAAGTGTGTCTAGAGGCAGCCACTAAGTTGATTGGAGGGATGGAGCACCTTTCCTACAAGGAAAGGCTGAAAGAATTGGGTTAGTTCAGCCTGGAAAAGAGAAACCTTTGGGGTGACATAACTGTGGCCTTCCAGTACCAGAAGGCAGCCTACAAGAAAGATGGAGTGGTACTTTCTACTAGAGCATGTAATGACAGGACAAGGGGGAACAGATGCAAACTGAAATAGAGTACATTTATACTAGATGTTAGGAAGAAATTCTTTACTGTGAGGGTCGTGAGGCATTGGCACAGGCTGCCCAGAGAAGTTGTGGGTGTCCCCATCCCTGGAAGTGTTCAAGGGCTCTGAGCAACCTGACCTAGTGAGAAGTGTCCCTGACCACGGTGTAAGGGTTGAAACTAGATGATCTTTAAGGTCCCTTTGCATCCTCAGCAATGATCCAGATGACAGGGGTGGCCTGTTTCTTCCTGAAAGGAGCAGCTGTGTATGCTGGAAGGCAGAGTTGCTGTTCAAAGAGCTCAAAATCCAGAACTGGCCTGACATGGACTTCAGAAAACTTATCAAAGACAAAACCAAACCTGTATTAACCCACGGCCACAGAACTGGTGGGAGGTGCACCAGCAGTTCTGCAGAACAGGAACTGCTGTGCAAGAGGCACCATCAAAACCTTGTGGCAATGAGGTAATGTAGGGGCCTCTTTGGACATAGAGCAGCCAGTGGGTCCAAGGAAGTGATATTTTCTAAATATTACAGTTTGTGACTCCAGAGCAAGAAAGGTGTTAACAAACTGGCCAGAGGAGACATAATCACCCTGGCTGGCTGATCAGCTTGTTCTCATAATTCTTTATCAATCCAATATAGCAATTACATCAGCTGTGTTCTGCTCTAGTTTTAAACTTGACTCCAAACCAACGGAAACTCTAAATAGTTGAGGGTGAAGCAAGCCCTGAAGAATCCTATTAGAAACACTCATCATATGACTTCATATAGGAAAGTACTTGGAGAGCTGCAAGCCAGACCTTAATACATTTAACCTCTGTCCCTCTCAGTAAGAGTCGTATACATGTGGTCTTCCTGGAATGCTACTGAATGCTTTATTTTTGTTCAGCTTTTAAGACTGATGCCATTACAATTTGTTTTCCAGGAATGAAATCTATGAATCCGCAGATATTTCTGCTGTTGTTACTAACAACCATTCTAGGTCATTATACGTTTGGTGAGAAATCTCACAAACATTTCCATACCATCAATGTGTCTTATTTTTCATGCAGTGAAATTTTTAAAGGTAAAAAATAAATAAATTGTGGAGAGGATCTTATTTTACTTCCTCACTTTTTCCATTGGCAAACATCCCCAAATTCCTTACAGAACTCTGACTAAACTATTTTTTTATAATTATGCTTTCTTTCTGTTTACTTAACTATTTGCATAAGCTTCATCGAAGCCAAGGACAGTTCTAGGAATAAGGCTTGACTAAATTGTACTTCCGAAATGCCTATTTAACATGTTAACACTGAGCTCTGTGTGCTAATGTAGAACACTTGTTTTTTAGGATCAACAAATGGCAAATACTTCCATCTGAAAAAGAATATTTCCACCCACAGAAACAGAATTCAGCTTTCCTAAGCAGCAAACAATAGAGAATTAAGATGTCTCTCAGAGGCACAGCCAGAATAAAAACAACCACACCCCACATCCCAATGAGATCCTCGGTTGGATATTTTCAGTGTTTCTTTTCCGAAACAAAGTATATTCTGATACTAAAAAGGTGAGCTGGAGAAGCAAATTTATTTATGTTTTTTGAGATGTTTAGGAATTGCATATGCTTCCAGGAAGCACCTATATATTAAAAGGGTCACTTATGCCAATCCATCTCATGTAAGTTTTTGAAGAGTAAGCATCTAAAAGGAAAGAAGAAGCATAAACTTAGTGTTATTCAAAGGAAGAAGAGTGACAAAATAAGAGAAAGAAGTCCACCAGCCAAAAAGTGCAAGAACCATTACAATTTATGATTTTACTTTAAACACCCCAATTTAAACCCTCATTACTAGACTAATGAGCTTATATAATATTAGTACTGGGTTGAAAGCACTGGAACAGTTTTACTTCTAGGATCTTAAAAGCTAATCAGAATGTCAGTGTTTCAAACTAATTTATTGTAATTTTAGTACAAGATTATTTTAAAGCTGTCTTGCCTAAGTTTATTAAAAAACAAATTTTAAGAGCCATGGAATACCAGCTACTTCACCCATGTGCTGTAATTCTTTACTTGTGACCACCAAGAAAACTTTGCCAAATAAAATGCATCACAGACATTGAAAAGAATACCTAGAAATAAAATAAGAAATTCAGCAATGTGTTTAGAAGTTCAGCAATGTATGACAGCATTTTGCAAATATTTTTGGTTTCCTCTGGGATCGGCAAGTTAATGATAGCTCTATTTTTGTAACTGTAATTAGGATTACCTAAATGTTGTACAAATGAAACACAAGAGTTTATGATAGTAAAAAAGCTACTCTGTAATGGGTGAGGCTTAAATAAAAAAGAAGCATTTCATTATGAAAATGCTTGTAATATTTACTGGCAGATTCACAAATATTTTAAGGCCAGCAAAAGCCATTACCATCACACCTTCTGAGTAACACACAGCAGAAAATTTCATCTTCTATCTACTGCATCAAGCCCATCCCTCCTGCATGAACTACCCTGAACTTTTGAAGGACACCTAAGTCTTCTTTTAGACACTCAAAATGACAGAGAATTCACCAAGTTTGCAATGTTCTTCTAGAGCTCACTAACGTTATTGGAAGAAGGGGTTTGCTTTCATCCACTTTGACTTTGTTTAGACTCAAATAGCCTAAATAGCTAATGAGAAATATAATACAAAAGCCCTCTTAAAACTACCAGGAAAATTTGCATTCAGGCACTGTGCCTAATTGCCCAACTCCATCCCTCTCTCCAACAGTATTATCCCAGATGCATTTTTGCATGGTCTGTGTCTAGTCTATGTGAAAGAAAAATACCCTTGCAAATCTGATGCTTCCTGTTAATGATTAGAAGTAGACAATACTCCATTGTGCCAAAACAAGAGTAAACCAAGCAGAGCAAAGGCAGAAGGAATTGTATGTAAAGTATTGTCAAATTTGTCTGGTAGTCTAAGAGCACAACTTATAAGAAAACGTCATAAGTTACAGACTATTCTTTTCATTAAATGATTATTCTCAAAGATTTTATTAACTCTATTAAAAACAGAGAAGGTCATACAAAAGGCTAATATAACTGAGATACTATGTTAAACTATGTGCCTTTTAAGGAATTGACCTTCAAAAAAGTTGCAACATATTAAATTTATTTAATTACTCCAGAGTAATTTCTAATTTCAAAAGCCCATTTTATTGGAACAATGATAAATTAGAGAATAGATGAATTATTTTACAGATTAATACACACAGTTCTTTCTGCAATCAAGATTTTAAATGGGTCTAATAGCCTTAGCACTTACAGTAGGTTCCTAAAGTGCCAAGCAATTATAATTGTTCTCTTAGCATACTGGTTTAATTTAATACCACCCAAGTTGCGAATGATTTGGCTTTTGCAGTGGAACACACTCATTCACCATGATGATAAATATGAATTTATGAATGATAAAATAAGATATTTAAAAGGAAAAGAGTGCCCTGGAAAAAGCAATACTATATTGTTAATTATAGAACAACAGTTCTGATATATCTCAGACTTACTGAGATCAAGACTGAGGTAAGGCATGTATGTACACCATAAGTCCTTTAGCCCTCATTTCCACGTGCAAATAGTAGTCTGTGTTGGCACTGTGCTCAACAGATGTCCAGAGCAGTGGGAACTCAGCAAATATTAAAATGTACCTATGGAGTACCTAAAATTACCTAGGCACTTACAACAGTTTTCCTAAAGTTTAGTTCTGTGAGTAGTGTTCAGGAGTTTTGTCCAGCTTTTTGCTTTTTGCAAATGAGGAGGCATTTCCCTTGAGTTTGTCACTTTGACAAATACCTGGAGCCCTACATGTGACTTCCTGTGCCAAAATCTCAAATTGTAAGTGACACAAATGCTACCTAGTCAAGTGAAGAAGTTTAATGCCTCCTGTTCAGAAATTTTTCCCCCCTTCTCTCATCTGTAGGAAGGTGCAACACCCCTTACCCCTGCAGCATCAAGTCCAAGGCTTTTCAGCATTGGACTATGAAGCCCTAGACTGTACATCTGATATTTCTTCTGGGTTTATTCTTTTGGAAATAAAGAGAAGCTTAGAACTGGATCCAAAGAGCCTGCCTGAGCCTGTGGGCAGTACAAACCAGGTAATCTGACAGGCAGCATTTCAAGCATCACAGGGGAGAATCACTTCCAAACAGTGACACAGACAAGAATGAACAGAGGTTATTCACTTATAATTTGGGAAAGAGAGTTTGCTCACTTCTTCATGTCCAGCTGGCAACCTCACGTCCAGGAGTTTCCCTGCTATGCTGCTTTCTCAGACATGTCCCTGGCTGACACTGAGCAGAGGAGCAGGCTTGGCATCAGCGTGGCAGCAGGCTTGCACCTGAGTCTGGTGCTACAGGGATGATGGGGACAGGGGTAAGAGAGGGCACCATGCTCCAGAAAAGGGGTAGATTTAACCTATTACATAATACAAAAGGAAATAATCCGAGTCAAAATCCGGTGTCTCAGGCCAAAATACAGCATATTTTAGATGAAGGTAATAAAAAAGCACCATGAACATGTAAAAATGAGAGAAATTATATATTATAGCCTTTGTTTGCCACATCTGAATGACTAATAGATTGGGTTAGCAATGAATTTTTGATTTCTGAAGAAACATTAAAATTAAATGGACTACCAGTTTATTAATTTCTGGAAAAACAATTCTTCCTTTTATGCAGTGTAACAAAAAATTCAAGTCACTGTGGAGACAGAGAAACACAAACAAACATCAAGGTTCAAAGTGATAGTGTAAAAGGAGTTTCACCTTTAGGCCACTGGTTGATTTTTAAAAGAGGAATTGAAACATGCCTTTGGGGAGTTGTTTGATGTCCTGGGTCAGCTTGATCTCAAACACAGCTTAGTTCCTAACAGACAAGTGTTCCCATTGTAAGCACTGCAGCAACAGATAACCACCCTGACAAGCAGAAAGGAGCATCCTTGAACCAGTTTTCCTGTAAATAATGTGTCACAACAGCCACTCCTTTGCAAAAATACAAAGCACCTGTTTTCATCTCCCCAAACACCTGAAGCTGAACTAATGTTTACTGGATTCCACAATACAAATAAAACCACTTCATCCCCCCTTCTCAGATTCTTGCAGGGAAGGCTGATCCAGACCCAGGGCTGTTACCTTAGGAACTGCTCTAAATCACATTCAAAGCATTTTGGTCGTCATCAAGTATCTGTGATCATCAGATACTTCACTTTTTCAACAAGAATATCCCAGCACTGATTTAGCAGGGCTTGCTTAATAATTTTATAATCCTTTCAGACACTGAGGAAACCTGCTGTGAAAAAGTATGCTAACAAACCAAATACATAAAGAAAATCAACCTATCTTCCCACTTATACCTACAAATTCTAGCCAAACTTAATTGGGATTTAGTGCTGCAAAGGAACAGCTTTATGTGCCATTATCTGGATACATACCTGATTAAAAAAAATGGAATTGAACACTTTAAAGGAAAGATGAGGAAGATAATGGCATCATTATTAAATGAGCAGTCTTAGAATCAATGGTCACCTCAAACTGTAAAACCACATAATAAAATACAACACCAGAACCCCCCCCTTCCCTCTGATTTAGGCTTAATGAAAAGGCAAAACAAATGTTACACAAATATTTTCAGTAGCTGAAAACTGGCTATCAGTGCAAAACCACAACTACAGACATTCCTCACTGCTGGGCTGAACTGTTCTCAAAACAATCCAATGTAAAGGCCACTGACGAATATTTCTGACATTCTGCAGTCACAAAGAATTAGAGTGCTGTGTTTGGTGCAGATCACATTGCTTGTGCTTTAGAGGTATTATTTGGGCTTCAGTCTATGGCTTGCTAAGGACTCTGAACTCATGGCCTCTCTCATCCTAAAATCTCAGAATAATCACTGCTGTTTAGTAGCATTTCATTGCATGTCCATCAAAAATAAACATGCTCAAAATAGCAGAGATTAAGAAGCTACAGTCTCTTTGCCTATCTCAGCTATGAACAGTTCTGAAAAACACATTCAGTGTTGCCCTCTGTGGATCTTTCAGACCAAAAGATGTAGGAGGAGAAAAATATTAAGAGCATCTAATAAGGTGAATCCTGGAATCTAGTTCACACTGAAAAGGGAAAAACTCAGAAGAAATTACGTCAGAAACCATTCTTAGTGTTCAAGAAGTACACCATATTTTCTCTCCCTGTTGCAGAAACAAAGCCACCAAGTATATTTTCAAGAAAATATTTAAATAAAATTGATGAAGTGTCAACACTTGACTGCTTGTTTAAATTGAACAAAATTATAAAAGCTGTTACAGAGTGTTCAATTTGTTTCAATGTTATTATATATCATAAAGGCTCATTCAAGCAGGGAGAATAGTGCGGACAAGGCATGAAGATTAGAAGATGTCTTAGACTTCTCCCTGGAACAGCATGAAATATAATCCAAAGCAGCCAAAATTCTTTTAGTGGAGTTAATTTCTTTTCACTGGAGCTTTATGAAGAAAAGAATCAGTGTTCCTTTATGCTGCAAGAACACTTTGCTATTTGCTTAACAGGAAGTTAAATGAACCAAAGCTACAGACAGAAAAAAAAATCCACCATCAATTAATGTGACAAATTCTTAATAGGAAAACAAATCAGATTTATTTAAAAACCGAGGTCTTGGTTCTGGTGTATTTGTGTTTTCCCAAGGTTGAGTTTATATTCCTAAAGTTTATATTTTTCACAGTTTATGCTTTCTGAGGAGTACAGACGTCCATGGGAGAGGGCTTTTTCCTGCTTTGCTCCTGCTGAGTAGCCCAAAGACTATTCAAGAGGACCATGGCAAGCTGTAGCTGCTTATGCTCCAGGTGCACCACAGCTGATGAGAAGTGGTGTGCAAGAGCTCAATACCCACTGCCATCACAAGCACCACTCACATTATCAACTGAAAATAAGGCATTTGAATGTTAATTTTTTTCTCTCTTCTTCGATAATCTGTCATATTCAGATGGGAAGCACAATGCAAGTCCCCAAGGACCCCCTGGGATGCTCCCAGCACATTACCTAGGAAAGACTTCTGATACCCTTGCATTTTCTAAACATAGGCTGAGTGGTGAGTTCTTATATTCCACCTACAACACAGATATGTTGGTCTGAAATTCTGGACCAGACATCTTTTCACAGGCACTTGCAGGCTGTGGAGGATGATGCATGGCCACAGCCTCTCAGTAGTGCTTACAGTCTCTCCAATCAACTCAGCACACCATTGTCACAGCTGCATGCCATGGTACTGAACCAATTCCACTTCACCCGGGGAGCAGGACAGAAGCTGAATTCCTAACTGTTTAATAATATCCATGCATCCATACTTCTCACCCAGTATAGATATTTTGGTTTCAGAATTAGACATCCATACATTTATCGAAGCAGTCAACTTTATGGCATCTCTGTGCACCCTGAGTGTGAAGCAAGGGGTTCTGGGCATAAATAAGAATAATATATTCTGTGATTCACTCTCTTCCACAAGGTAAAAAACAGCAGTTAATTAAGTATTAAAAGATTATAAGCATACAGTAGCTAGTAGTAAAACTAGCATGAGAAATGTGCCTGCCTACTTCAGCCATAAAACACAGGAGAAAACCTTAAAATTTAAAACTGATCATAACATTTTTAATACCGCTGTTATGAAACTTTTCTTTCTACTATTATTCAAGTGGAAAGTCACTCAGGCTGGCCTGTGGTTGGGATTCTTGTGCTCTGAAAGCCTCTGTGCTAGTGTGGGGGTCTCCTGCATGGAGGTGCTGCCAGTGGTGGATCTCTCGCACCGCTTACAATATTCTTTGCCAACAAGATGCTCCTCATTTGGAGACAGATAGAATCCTTGAAATAAACCCCTAAAATACTTCAAACTTTTCAGAATTTTACACCTTTATCACACCCTAATGACTCATAGCTTTTTAAATGTCACATCTCAAAAACACTGTTTCTCCAGCATATAAAACAGAGAGAAAAAGCCCTGAATTTCGAAGTAGAACTAATAATAATTTAAAAATATTTTTTCTGTATTGGAGAATTCCCCTCTGCCTTGGTTTACTATTTATAAACCACCAGTGTGGGATTAATTATTATAAATCCTTAAAGCCGAAAAGAAGATTTTAGGCATTTTATTCTACATATAATCTATACCATTATTAAACAGCAGCTCAAATGCACTTTATGTCCTATTTCTGTTGGTCACCTTTTAACATTTATGCATTTTACCTATGGTAAATTTTACTCCCTAGGAGAAAGAATTTCTTAGTACTCTGAAAGCAGGGACCAGCCATCTGACGTGGCAGGGCTGAGTGGGAGCAGTGTCCCCTGCCAGGCTCCAGGGACACTCACCAGGCACCCCGTCTCGCATCCAGTAAGTGATGTCTGTTCCATCTGCAGGGTCGAAAACGTCTGTAACATTGATGGGATGCAGCAGAGTCATGATCTCTTTCACAACGTCCCGGGCTTCAGCACTGCCAGAAAAACCCAGTCCAGATGGCTGGAAGGTGCCCTCATCAGACTCCATAACGATATCAAAGTTGGAGATATTTTCCTAAACATGTAAGAAAAGAAGGTATTATGCTGTGGTTGTTATTTTAGCTGGCATCATATACTGGGTTCTAGGTGTCATTGTGAGCATATAACAACAAATTTGTTTTCAGAAGCAGAGAAATGCTTCCTGTGAAAATGTGTGTAAGCATAAATGAAGGGACCTATCTTTCTGTATGGAAATGGCTGAAACAGTTCAAATTATATTCTGAGGCACCAATATTGTGTAGGACTCACAACATGTCTGGTCTGCTGTTCCCCAACACTTGCTTTCAGACTTCTGAAGTGCCACCTAGAAAGGTAAGCCATCACCACCACATTGCAGTTGTCATTTGCAGCTCTCTTTCTTCTCAGAGTTGAGACTCTGAAATTCTGTTGCATTGGAGAGGGTAAAAGGTCCTTTGGCTTTAAAATTGGAGGCATCCAAAGCCTTCATAGACTGTGAGGAACAGTCTATTTAAAAGCCAGCTGCTGCCTGTTCAGAAACACATTATTTTCAATATAGCATATAGTCAATTCTGATATCGACTGGAAGATTGAAATGCCAAGGTTTTTCCACAGACCTGAAGGAATAATATCTATTTTAAGGAAAAATTGTGCTTCCAAGGTAAATACTCACAAGAAACACGAAAGGTAAGATTTTGTGTACAAGTAGCATAATAACATTTGCTTTTAGTGTGTACTTGGAAGAATCTTTTAAGCTAAAAGAACAAATATTAGCCATTTATTTACTTACCATATTTGCTTAGATTGCTCAGTTACAAAGATCTAATTGGAATTAAATACATAATGATCTTACACAAATGAAGATCTCATTAAAAAATGGGATCTGGAGAGGCACATAACTTTTAAAAAAGAGTTTATGGTCATGTCAGGCAGAAAAAAAACTATACTTCAGACCTCCTTGAATGTGACTAAGAGAACCTACTGCAGGTTTTACTCCTATGCTCAGATTTTATGGCTGCCATGAGTTATTTATTACAAGAAAATCATTACAAGGGATATGTGACAGCAGCAACTAACAGATCCATGTCACTACCAGCCTACAATTCAGTAAATGATTATTTTACATTTTTCTGTATATAAACCAAAATATGTACTACAGGTGGCTGTGAATAATTCACATAAGTTTTCAGATGTCCTTCACAGAATTTGCCAAGAACTGTTTAACACTTTCCCAAAACTTTTTTCTTTTTAGTGAAACAATTCTAACAGAGCAGAGCTATTTACTTTTAACTTAGAAATATATCCAGTAGTTAAAAAAACTAATACAAAATCTTTGCATGATAAAGATACTGCAGATGTTATAATACCTTAAGATAACTAATTTATCCACCCATTTAACTACTGGAAATCAATGTGCAAATAACCAATCTTGTCACCTCACTGGCAATCACCATTTTTAGACAGTGAAAAACATCTTCAGTTTGTGAAAGATTAAATGTAAATAATTAGGCTACATATGGTGTCTAGGCCTAGCATCAAATGCTGTCCTGAGGTTATGAGCTTCAACATGAATCATGATTCACAGACTGTCTGAGTATAGTGGGGAGAAGCAGGCCAAGAAAAGCACACTACAGGCTAAAAGGGACCAGTGATGCTCCAATGCCGCAGATATAATAAGAAGAATGTCTCAAAATGTAAATCTTCTTTATCATATGCCCAAGGAGGAAGACTTAATAAAGACAACACACATTTCAGTGTGCTTCTGAATTGCCAGTGAAAGCTAACTTAAGTATAGTGAGCCCTACATAAATATGATGCTGTGGTACTCAGATTCTTTGGCTGAGTTTCCAAAGCAGGACTTCTATCTGTTTTTAGAGCAGCTAGAATGAGGAAAGCAATAAGGCCAGGGGAAGGGCAATGAAGTGAGGAAAAAAGTGAGCATGGGAACAACATGAACACCTAAAAGAAATCTCTCTTATCACTCAAAAAAACAGAATCCCTAAGTTCAAGAACTTCATAAACTGCTACTACTGCAGAACTGCTGTGCTCTTCAGTTGTGTTTACTCACAAAAATGTTTGCATGTGTTTCTAATATGAAACTGAGTAAACAAACCACCCACAATACATTACACCATGCTGTTGTTCTGTAAGAAAGCTATTCCGTTCTGAGAACGTGCTGGAAAGGGATGAAAACAGGACATCCTAGGGAGAGAAATGGACTTCACTGGGGAACAAAAAAGAAACAGGTCACAGCTACTTGAAACACCATGTGTCCTAGAGAAAGCTTTTTCCATATTTGGTCCACTAGAAGATAGGATTACTTATAAAACTACTCAACATTAAATTTGAAAGTTGCAGTCTTAAAAAAAGTTAGATTGGTTTCCTTGTTCCCCTTTTTGTACATCTACATTGGCATTTCTACTTACAGAGAAAGAAACACATGCTGGAAAACTTGCTTAAAATATACTGTTTAAAAATAGTGAAGATGCTTTGTCATCATTTGCCATCTATGATGCAGGAATAACTGCCACTAACAAAGTGAGGTGAGACCACACATTCCCCTTGACTAATTCAAAGGAACAAACAAACCAGAAAGGTTTAAAAAAATAATTGCAGGCTCAGCTGCTTCCTTCAGTCATTCTCCAAGTGCATGTACCATCTAAATAAGCATTTCAAACTCAGCACGTAATTTTTTTTTTCAGAAAGTAATTTCATCTGCTGCATCTTGATATTGTGCCATTTCTCTTGGTATGTACCAGAAAATTAAAATTTCTCTGTGTAGCCTGCTGCCTAATTCTCTGAACATCAAAAGAGACTTTTATCCTTTGCCTTCTTATGACTCTGTTGCAGAGGAGGTCATCTGTCTTTATTATGTCATCTTTAGCTCTTCAATTGAATTTTTTAAATGAAACATTACAATAAATACTGCATGGGAAAATTGGCTTTCTATAGCTTGCTATTCTCATTGAATACACAATTAGGCACAATCCTTACCAATATTTGTCCTATTTTAAGTATTTAATTTTAATTAATTTTATTTCTGTTTTCTCTATAAACAATCTGGGTTTTGTCTCTGCTAAGCAGAACTAAAAATATAAGTACTTGTCATCTCTAAGGCAAAAACCTGATAACATGAAATCACAGAGTCACAGAATGGACGAGGTTGGAAGGGAACACAGTGGATCATCAGCCCCAACTTCCCTACTCAAGCAGGGCCATCCCAGAGCACATGGCACAGGACTGTGTGCTGATGTTTCTTGCATATCTCCAGTGAGGGAGACTCCACAGCCTCTTGGCAATCTGTTCCACTACACCTGTACAAGTAAAAAAATTCTTCCCCATGTTCAGGTGGAGTTTCCTGTGCATCAGTTTCTGCCTGTTGCCTGTTGGACTAGTGCTTGGCACCACTGAGAAGAGCCTGGCTCCATCCTCTTGACACCCTGGCTCCATCTTCTTGACACCCTCCCTTGAGAGACTGATAGACATTTATGAGATCCTCTCAGTTGTCTTCTCACCTTATCTTTTTCACCCTCTGTGTGCTCCAGGAGCTTCACATCTCTCTTGTGCTGTGGAGCCCAGAACTGGATGCTGTGTTCCAGCTGTAGCCTCACCAGGTCTGCACAGAAGGGCAGGATCACCTCCCTCAACCTGCTGCCAGTGCTCATCCTAAAGCACCCCAGGACACCTCTGGCCTTCTCAGAGCACTCTGCTAGCTCATGGCTTGCTGTCTATCAGGTCCCTCAGGTCCTTCTTCATGAAGCTGTTTTCCAGCAGGTTGGTTCCCAGCCTGTACTGGTACATGGGGTTATTCCTCCCCAGGTGCAAGACCCTGCATTCACCTTTGTTGAATTTCAGATTTTTCTTCTCTGCCCATCTTTCTGAGGTCATTCTGAAGGGCTGCTCAGCTCTCTGGGGTATCAGCTGCTCCTCTCAGCTTTGTGTTGTCGGGGAACTTGCTGAGGAGGCCTCTGCCCCTTCACCCAAGTTATTGGTGAAAAGCTAAACAATACTGGGCCCAGTACTGAACCTCGGGGGACACCACCAGTGACAGGCCTCCAACCAGACCCTGTGCCACTGATTACTGTCCCACCCTCTGGGGTCTGTATTTTAGCCTGTAATTACAGTAAACTCCTTCCATTAAAAAAACAAACCCTTGTAATAGATACAACTGGTGCTTCTGTTGGTAGGAAACATCTTTCATCTAGGCTAGCCACTGGGAATCCCAAGCAAGTATACCTTACAGTAGTTACTCATTCAGTCAAAACCCCAATTGTTAATTCTTACCAGATGTTAAAGTAGACTGCAACATCTCATGACTAATCCACTGAGTCATGGATGGCAATCCCTCTTACTCAGTTTAAGCAGGAACATACCTGAAAGTTTAATGCAGAGAACAACTATCCTAAAAGCCTTCAGTACTTTGGGGCTGTTTAAAATTACTTGTCCAACAGCTCATTTACTGGTTTTCTTTTTTGTTCCACTAAGAAGAATCACCACTTTACAGGAAAAATACCAATGTTTGTAAGGACAAAGCACTTGACTAATGGTTCATTTGTTCCAGTGATAAAGGACATCAGTTAATCTGACATTGTGTTTTCAGCTTTCTGTTACTGATTTACACTTAACTGTAAGAAACAACACTTGTATTCTAGTATTTGTCCCAGAGCAGTCAGGAAACAAGTACAGCATGGCAACCATGTTGTAGAACTCACAAGGAAGTGGTGGTCATCCCACTTGCAGCATTAAAAAAAGGTTTATATCAGCATCCAGATCTTTTAGGCTGGCAACTAAGACTACAGGAAAGACAAGAAAAAACACTGGAAACACTTAAGTGCATGTGACAGCTAGAATAGAAAAAAAAAGTAAAATAAATAACATCCTCTAAGTAGTCAATAATATATAAACATGATGCAGTGTAATTTTGAGTTGCTGTTCAGTATTAAGGTAATTTAATGAAGCAAAACAGAATAAATTGAATCTAGAGAAAAAACACCACAACAGCTGTTAGGAAGCAGAGATGCACCAGCATCAAGGCATAATAAACACCAGCCACAAGCATGATCATACCATTTACACTCTTTTTGAATGAAGACAGGGAAAATCGGGAACACTGTGAGTTACTCATTTTTGTAAATTATCGCATCATTATATGGGAGGAAGCTGATGTAAAGCTGAAGATTTAAAAGCACGATTTTTCCTAGATGACAAGGTATGAAAAAGGCTCTTCCCTTTGTTACAAGACAAAATATTCTTCTACCACATTTTATGGAAAAGCAGTACATAAAATAGTCTACAGGCTTAGGGGTTTGTTCTGTAGGAGAGTTGCAACTCCTGACCTCTGAGAAGCCAAGACAAAAGTCTCAGTAACTTCAACAGCCCTGGAGCAATTTGGTCATGTACTTATTAGCACTTCACTCAGTAAAAACACGCTACTGCCATGTCTTGCCTTGTACAATACCATGACTGTTTCCTCTATGATGACTTGCCACCACTCACAGAGATGACCATTCAGTATCATAAGTTACTGTAAGTTCCCTGGGATGATAGACAAGACAAAGCAGAGAGCTCTGAACATGGCAACAGGCTAAGTAAGGTATACCTGAAGTCTTGTCTTGGGAGATTTTTTTCTATGACAAATGGGCATATCAAAGATAAGTTCACTTCCTGGAAAACATTGCATAACTTTAGGCCTTTTAGTGCTCAAATGCAAATCAAAACAATGTCTATGGCTCTGAATGACCACCCCACCACTGTCCTTTTTGGACAGGATTTATGTTTTCACTAGAAAATAGGCAGCAATGCCAAAATTAAAAATTGTGGTTTACATCTTTCAAACAAAGATGATGTTTACTCCTTCAGGAAGCTAATGAGTATTTCTGCAACTTTCAACAAAAGATAAGTGAAAACAAATTTGCAGCACCTTAGAAATTATCATGGCACATACATTATTTTCTACATCTTTCACAGCTGCAGGGAGTTTTGACAGAAGGAAGCCAACTTTCTTACAATTGAACATACCAATGGATGAAGGACCTGTGGATGGGTGAATCTGCCTGAATCATGCACTGGAAGCAGCAATCCTCAGAAGATTCTCTATCAGAATCTCCACCAGATTCAACTGGCAGCTCTGCTGAGAGAAAGAGAAGAAAGATGCACAGAGGACGAAGATTGCAAGATGCACACAGAAAATTTGCTTGAGAGAAAGAGAAGAAAGATGCACAGAGAAAAGTTTTTCTATCACTAGACATGTGATCCACTAGACATGGAACAAAGACTAGATATCCAGGAGACCCGCTGTCATGAGTGATTTGGGGGTCTTCTATCCTTCAGGCAGTGTAAGGAATAAACTTGGGTTTGTGTTTTAGCAAAATCTGTATTTCTCCGCAGCTTTCACAAGAAAGCTTATTCCTAAATACTAGGGAATTAGGAATTCCCATGGACCTAGAACTGGTGTAAAAGATAATTCTGTCACTATGCTCTCTATACTGTGCTTAATACAATCAGCGATGCTACTGCCTGTTGTGATACTGGAGAACACAATGTGATTACTTTCTTTCTGCAGTTTTGCAAATGGACATTTCACTCTTTTGCATTTCTTTCCCCTTGCAATGAAAGGAATCAACAGCACATCAGTGACCTAAAAAGGCAGCAGTAATTTTATGTAATTTTTGATTACAGAGAGTATTGCCTGAGGAAAGTCAAAAGGCTAACGGTCAACACATCTTACTGGCATAAAAGAATCCCCAATAAAGTCCTTTATATGTTTGGTTCAAATCAGACACAAATTCATGTCTTACATTTCACCAGAATACTTGGTACCTCAGGATATAAAGTCTTCTGAAAGCTATGGTTTCAAGGAGACAATATTTTCTGGAGAAGAATCCTTTAACCTGAAAGTGACAAGATATTTTTTTTGATATTTGCTTCTTAGAGAAAGTAACTCATCAGCAAATCACAGTAGAAATCTTGTGTGATCATCAACAAAGTGTACTTAAACTAGCATGCAATAAATGCCAGCATTTCAGAAAGTCCTGCTCTCATGTAGATGGAGTTCGAGCAAAATATCAGGTCTTGGTAATAAACACAAAAATGAAACCATAGTAAACACTGGTGATTGATTTTTTTTAATGTAGTTAAACCTTTACTAAAAAGTTAAAATACTGTATGGTATTTGCACCAGAAATTGAGGTAAGTACAGTAAATATCGTCAATGTAAGAATACCAACATGCAGAAATATTGAGAATGCCTTCTCTAATGGGGTTTGAATTGAATTAATAACATATTCATGTCCCCAGTGATCACAACCAAGTTACTAAAGTAAATTTGAATGTGGCCTAGGATCTCTTAGTCTTCTCATTACGAAATATATTTGCTTTCTCAAGAGATTGTACACAATACTTATATTCCAAAATAAATATTATCAGTCATTCATAGTCCCATAATTCAGCTGGGTAAATAACTGTAACCTTGTTTCATGGTACACGGACCTTTCACAGAATCTAGTCCAAAGCAATGAAAAGGAGGACAGACACTTCATTACATATATTTCTCTCTCCCCTCACAAAGACAGCATAAGAGTAAACACACAAAAAACTTAACCCAGGCTGAGGGCACTCAGGTATCATTGGTAAACGTTGTAGAAGAATCTGAAGAGTTGCATCATGAGGCCTTCTAGAATTATGTTCCTCTAGTTCTTCAATTTGACTCATAAGAGAAGTAGTGTTGCAATGTTTCATGATTCTGAAGCTATTTACTGTATTGTCTGTACAGACAAGCCCTATTCAGGAATTGGGTCACACAACACTAAGCACTGGAAGAAGACTTCAGATGTAGTGTCAAACTCCAAGCTCTGCAGTCTGATTTGAACTTAAATCCTCCAATTTCACTGCTCTTTATCAAGATAAGGATCTTTAATGAAAATAAACTATTTCTAGTCTGATATTAAATCTAGTTATTGGCTGAGAGTTTAAAGCAGTGAGCACTTCAACAGGTATCTCCTTTGGAAGCAAAGGTGCTGGTAATTCCCCCAAGAGGCTTCTACCCCATGGTCAAGACTGAGCAGGTGCTCTGTGTTGTCCTGGTGGGTGACAGGTACCCTTGCACTAATGGAAGCACTAAAACTGCTGGAATATACAGGGCTTTCAACTCTTGGAAATGGCTTAGAAAAATCATGCAAAGAAAACAATGGACAAGGACCATGTGATGCTCTCCAGAAAAATATCTGACAAACCAAAAGCATGGTTGTGTGAGTAATGTATGTCTCTGAGCTTCACCTGACCGCAGCTGGACAAATATGCTTTTCCTAAGCACATCCATATTTACTGGATGCTATCAGAAACAGGAGACAGCACTAGACTGTCTAGAGCACTAGAGCTTTTGATCAACAAATATGGCAGCTCGTACATGCTCATAAAGCTCTGAACAGCTAATATACCCCATCACTAGCTTTAATAATCAGAATATAATACTGGGATCTAGAGAAAAATTTGAGTGTTATAAATAATGTTATTACATGGGGATATGTGTTAATTATTGGCACCATAGTAAAACCACTATGCTGCTATCTCAGTTATTTCTGCAGTAACTTATCCGCTTTCTAGCAGTACAACCTACAATGATGGATGAGGAAGAAGGACCTGAACTTAAATTCAAAGAAACAATAAATAAGTGACAAAAATAAGAGCATCTGTACTTGTCCAGTACTATATTGTCTTCATTTCTTCTCCCTTGCCACATTTCCACTGACATGAGGAGGTAATTTACTGTGCCAAGAAAATCCATGTCTGCCTGTGCTGAATTACTGCATTCATATTTCTACTTGTTTGCATCAAACTAAACTCGTAAGTCCAGCGATGTAGATGAGTCATACAGGCTTTCATTTTACAAGGCATCTTTAAATACCACTCTTATTTAACTTGTACTCATTACCATCAGCAAGCAATGTGTGTGCCATACTATCCTAATTGCCAGAAATTTGAGCAAGTAAATCATTAAAAGGTTAAGTTATTTTTCATGCTAAATTTAATGTACAGTATTAATCAACTTTATTTCATTATTATGAGTAATGCAACGTCCTATAGTCAAATCGATTTATAATTATGCCAGATCACATGGCAGGGGGGAAACAAGAACAACAAACAACAGACGGATGTCATTTCTGCTTAAATTCTCCATGTAAATTACAAACTGTTAAGTCAGACAGGGCTTTCTTTGCAGAGCACAACATCCAGATGGAATCTCACCAGCAGAGCAAGAACTGAGACACGTCTTTGTCTCAATATTTTAAAAGCAAAGTAACCAAATATCTCGCAAGCAACACCCAGCCTGCTTTATATTTCCCTATTTGATCCTTAGGTCTACTTTTTGGTATTATTTTTGAATAGAAATCTTTGAGACAACAGTGAAACAAAGCTATTTTGGAAAAAGATGAGACACACATGAGACAATTTCATGCATTGCTGACATCACCACTATAGGATGGATCTCTTTGTCCAAAATGGACAGCTACAGAGGTAAATCTTCAGATAAATTTCTTATGAGTGGTGTACACAGACCATCCTTCCAGCTCCTCCAAAATGCAGTTCTGTACATAAGAAGCATCTCTTTCATGTGCTACTTATTCCAGAATATTGTATTCTAGTTTGATCCTGCTGAATATCAGAGTACCAGTGGTAAATCCAGAATCCTTAACATATACTAAACTGCAATCTGAAGCTGAGAAAGCAACCTCTTGTATACCTCTTCCAAAATAAATGACAAAGCTGAGTTATCCCTGTAATTTGGAGATACAAGGAGGTACAACATTGTACATGGGTATTGAAATATACTTCTTGGAAATATGAGACTAGCTAGTGGGAAATATTTAATTGTTCATCAATTAGTCAGAAAACCCTAACTGCTCTAAACCTACCTCTGACAACTCTATTCCAGATGCAAGTTGATCTAATTTGGTTCATCACAATGAATTTGATTCAAAGTGAGGTTTCCATTTATTTGTTCTGATAGGTTGCTTAGCATTAAAAAATGCTCTTAAGAATTGCTTGCAAGTCTGCTTTCATGCTGTTGAAGAAAAGGTAACTTCCTAGGTACATTTGCATTCACCTTGCCTCTGCCTTGGATGTATTAGCTATTGTTGATGGTTATACTACTTAATTAGGGAGAAGAATAAAGGATTACTTTAGAATAGTTACACAGGTATAAACTATTCTGTATATGCTATTATACAGGTATAATTATTCAAGCATAATTTTCCTGTGGAAAAAACACCCAAACACACACATATTCCAAAGACTCATCTCCAAAACAGTTTTGGCAACTGCCCTTTATCTCATGATGTATTTTGAAATGGCAGCTGTTGGAAGGAGTGATAGATGTTATATTTTTATCCTCATAGCCATAAGTCATAGAGTTTGTGTGTTCTTTGCATCACCAGAAATCAACCTTTTAGGATGTTCCAGATCCCACAAGACTTACAATTGGTAAGTACATTATAGACTACACACTATCAAGATAAGGTAGGAAATATTTTTCTTTGTATTATTTTATGTTTTACATTGTAAAATGTTATGGGAAAATGCAATGAAGCAGAAATACGTAAGGCAAACAAAATTTATTTATATTGCAAACATGTGGACCATTCATCATTCATTCTCAGAAGGTTGGCTATGTTTGAAAGCTATAGCAGATATCATCATGAAATATCTGTTTCAGAACACTTTTCTGACAAAGTATCTTAGATCAAGTGGAACACACACATGTGTGGTTGCATGGCTTACTGATAAATGTAAAATTAGGTTTACATTTATGATTAAACCCAGAAAATACACTTTCAGGCAGAACTGGCATCACCGGTTTAGGTGAGATACTAAGCTGACCATCTCAACAAAATTAGTAGTCAAGTCAGAAGACTGGGGAGAAAAGCGCTGGCAAGAAAATGGTGAAAAGACATATTTACCTTGTGTAACTGATAGTACTGCTGGGCACCTACTCCTCCTTGCTCTTCTCCTGTCCATAGCACCAAGCGCAGTGTTCTTTTCGGACGAAGACCTAAAACACAGTTTTCAATATTGTTTTTAGCAATAAATACAGACATATTTTGAACATTTTTTGCATTGGTCTCCAGCATCCATTGGATGAAAAGCCTGTATTTCCACAAACCCAACACAACCTATATCAAGTGTGGGTTTTTCTGTGAAAGACTGGGGTGCGGGGAGAGAGCTCCCATGAGGAAGCAGTTGAGGCGCTGCTCCCAGTTGCAGTAGCACAAGAGAAGCACATTTCAGGGACATACTGAAAGTGTCTGAAAACCACACCAGAAAGTAACTACCTTGATAGATTTCTGCTACATGTGCTGCTGTCATTGGGGTGGTCTGCAATAAGTAATATATATCCGCTCATAGCAGATCCAAATCAAATTTTCATGAAAACTACCATTGCTTTGTCATGGTTAATTTATTACAATTAATTGAAAATGAGCTGCTGGATTTTTATGAGAAATGTTTATCCATTTCAAGAACTGAGGGGCTATGTAATATCATTTTCCTTTTTATCAGAGAAATGAAAAGCAGCAATCTGTACTTTGGAATCTGAAAGAGTCAGCTGCTAAATATATGCACGACTTTTTGAAACAAGGCAAGTGAAGCCATTTTCTATTTTGCTATGGTAGCTCAATCAGAAAGATAAGTTCTCAGATATATTTTGAAGCCATTTTTGCAATAGCACAACTGATGAGATAGAAGTTGCTTCCCTCTATTTATTTGGTTGTTTCTATTCATAAATTAATACATTGAGAGAAACTTGAGAGCATGGAAGAGCAAACACATAAAGGAAAAATTGTTCTCTGTGCAGTGGAATGCTAATTATGTTAGAAAAAAAATAAAGAAAAAACATGAGAAGATTATCACAAGTGATAAAGTACCATACACACTATCGTGCTGAAGAGAAATAATATCAGTATCACTGTCAAAACTTATTTCATTTCCTAAATGAAATGGATGAAGACTGCCAATAGACTTGACCTTCATTAATTTTTTTCTTTTGACACAATGACTACGATCTGTGCATTTCTTATGCTAGCAATCCTCCAAACTGAAGGCAGAACATAGAAGGAATTCCCCAAGTCTGAACAAAAGAGCTTGGATTTTCCAATATTTCATTAAAGAAGCACAAACAAATTTAAAGGTATATTTTCTGAATGTTGATCTGCTGACTGTAAACAGAAAGGTTGTCAAACTTCATTACTTTAAAGACAACCTTCTGCACACCTCCCTGTAGATTCCCTGCTCTCCTAAATCACAAGAGTAAAGGATTAGCCTCTTTTGCTTTTCAAATTATTCAGCTGGCTTATGAGGTAAATTTGAGATAATAAAATAGCTCCCAGTTTGAAGTCAGGAAGATTTAAGCTCAAAATAACCCCAAATGTGTCAGCAGCTTGGTTAGAAGAGGTGGCTGTAAAAAAGAAGTGCTGGTATAAAACACAGAGGCCAGTGCTGTAGTATGGTTCCAGCAGCACTGCAGTTTAAGTGGAAAAAGGAGGTTTATTTGTCATATCACAAAATGCAAAGTGAAGTCCAATCTCCAGCCCAGCACACCAAGCCTGTGAGCGTAGCTTTGGTAGAAAATGCTCAAGACAGGGAAGCAGCATCTCCTGGCTCCTCCCAGGCAAAAACCAAGCTGCTTTAGTCTGCCACTGCTGCCCTTAGGGGGACTTGGGCCAGTGATCAGGGTGTCCTCATGGCTGGCCCAGAGGAGCTGTAACCTCAGCTCCTCCTCTCCAGGGGCTGGAGATGATCTCAGCTCACTTGTGGAAAAGACATTTGAGATTCTCATGGCTCCCCCCACCCCATCCCCAGCCCATCATTGCATCTATCCACTGAAGCTGGGGAAATAAAAAAGTCCTGCTGAGATTTGGTCTGTCCAGCCTGGGATGTGGTGTATCAGCTCTTCCCATCGCACAGATTCCTGTCAGCAAATTCATTTGTGTATTGTACTGAAATTAAATGGGCAACTTGAAAAAAAGAAAAATAAATAAGCTATGGAGGCAGTTATTTTAAATACAAACAAAGTCTACAGAGGAAAATTTAATTTCCTCATTATCTTAATCTGAGAGTGATAACTATTTATCTTCCTGTTATTAAAAACAGAGCTAATCTGACCAAAGAACAGCAAACAAATCCAGTATCCAGAAGTAAAACTGCTGAGAATATTCTCAATGCATGTTTTTATTAGGAAAAAAAATGAAGTACTGTATTCAATTTACAAAAGTTTTTCAAAGTAAGTTTGACTACTTTGGTTTGCTTCTTAAAAACTACTGGTTCCTCAGCAAGGTATCATCTTCACAAGATCAGAAGTCTTTCAGATCGCAGCCCAAATATATTGAAAAGACAGGATAAAATAGCAGTTGGGCTAGGAAACTGTTTTATGATGGGTGCAACATATAGAGGGGTGGGTAGGCAACTTTAAAATTAAGGAAAACTGTTATACAAATAGAATTGTGCCTCTTTCCTTGTTATAAATGACTTATTACACAGTATTAAAAATAAAGAGGCTATCAGAAGAAAAAACCTACAGATGAATTTCCACATCCCCACAGTGTTTTAGAAAAATGTATTATCTTTTTTTCTCCCTTTTACCCTGCCTTAACTGAAATAAAATCATAGTTTACCACAAAAGAACATTTTGGTCATCAGCCTCTATATTCTTATGGTTTATCTCAAGCATAAAAGATACTATGGGCATGTGGAATCACAAATGAAATAAAAACATCGATATGGTCCATCTATGACTAAAGATACATCTGTAGCAAGCACAGCAGGACACCTGCTCTATTACAGTCCCTCTGTGCTGGAGTGGTGGCTATGCTTTCCTTCTCCTCGGGTACCACAAGCACTTCTGTCATACCAATGTGCAGGGCTTATTGACTCTATTTTCTGTTTCTTTTAAATCATCATAGATTGCCCACATTCATGGATAACAGCAGCAAGACCTGAATTTTATGTCCTACATGTCTTGCTCATGCTTGACAGAATTGAGACATTCCCACACAGCAAAACTGAAATGTAACATTTTGTACATGTAGAGACAAATCATAATGGCCTGTCACATGTAAAGCAAAAAAATAAACCCACTTCATTCTCAATATAGCCTACAAGACAGGAAGGAGAACTTGAATCATCTTTTTAAAATTAAAATAGAGATCAGTACTATAAACACAAAATTTCCTTCAGTAACTATTTTCCTACTTTATAAACATAAATTCTTACTGATGGGGAGGATCACAAAGATAAAATATTTTCTTAGAAGACAGTGTGTAGATGGCTAACAGGCTTCTTGGATGTCATTTTAAGACTGACCAGCTTACAAAACCATAAAAAGCATTCCACCTTTGTACAAACAGATATTTTCCCTGCAAATCAAGGCACTGGCATCACACACAATCAAATCAAATGGCTGTTCAGTTTATATGAGGCATACAAGCAAAATGCAAATGGATGTGAGTAGATTAACAGGTGTCAAGGTGTCAGCTGGAAGCCAAGCCCCTCACAGCTGCTTGCTCCTCCCTCACCAATGGGACAAGGGAGAAAAACAGGGGTTAAAAGCTAAAAAACGTGTGTGTTGAGATAAAGACAATTTAATAGGGAAAGCAAAAGCTGTACACGGAACCAAAGCAAAACAAGGAAGTAATGCATTCCTAAGACCTGCAAAAATGGCCTAGAAAAGCCTTGATCTGAGCATAAAGTAGAATAAATTGCACTGCCAATCGAGGGAGGTGATTCTGCCCTTCTACTTCCCCTGGTGAGACCCCACCTGGGGTACTGCATCCAGCCCTGAAGTCCTCAGCACAGGAAGACATGGACATGTTTAAGTGGGTCCAGGGGAGGGTCACAAAGATGATCAGATGGATGGAACTTCTCTCCTATGAGGAAAGGCTGAGACTAGACAAGGCTCCAGGGAGACCTTAGAGGAGCCCTCCAGTAATTGAAAGGAATCAACAAGAAATGGGGACAGGCTTTTTAGCAGGGCCCGTGACAATAAGGACAAGGAGCAAAGGTTTTAAAGTAAAGGAGGGTAGATTCAGATTAGATCTAAGGAAATGGTTTTTACAGTGAGGGCAGTGAAACACGGTCACAGGCTGCCCAGAGAGATTGTAGATGCCCCATCCCTGGAGAAATTCAAAGTCAGATGCAACAGGGCTCTGAGAAACCTGATCAAGTTGAAGCAGTTCCTGCTCATTATAGGGGTGTTGGACTAAATGACCTTTAATGATGTTTTTCAACCCAAACTATTCTCTATGTTCTCTTACTCCCTAAGTCACTAATGTACTTGCTTTAGGAGCTACTAGGGAGGCACATACAGATACATCATCCTTAAGCATTGTCCTCTGCTGTGCTGAACATACATCGGCTATGGCCTTTTCTGCATTGTTACCCTGTGGCTTTTAATTTCTTTAAAAGGTATTTATACAAAAATATTTATAAATACTCATACAAAAAAATCAAGATACATAATGATGTTGCTGACATTCTTTAAATTCTTATTACACTCCCTACCTTTTTCAAGTTTGGAGCTGATTAGACATAGGGGATTTACTGGGTGTCATTAGACAGGATATTTCTATCATGCATGCACTTCTCATAAAATACCTGGAATTTCCACTTCTGCCACAGCATAAAATAAAAACAAAACCAGCACTCCACATTTTGCTAAAGATAAGAACTCATCATCAAAAAAAGTGGTACAAACTGCTAATACCTGATTTATGTATCCTGTGGTATGGGCAAGAGAAAAAGCTCTTACTGCTAGCAACCTGTTTCCCTGCCCGATTTCAAAGAATATACATACAGAAATAAACTGTAATCGATAGGATGATAGTAATAACACAGTTAATTGAAGATGTCCAGACTTTTTCCTCTGAAGAGCTAGAAGAAATCTCCATTCTAAACCAGAAGGACTTTGGCTTTCACTCTTGTTAGAAACACATCTCTACGGTTTAAACAATTGATCTCAGTACTTGTGCAGAAAAGTGTCTGTGTACTCATTTTTTTTAAGAAGATTTTTTTTTAATTGAGTGACAAATAATGATTTCACAGAGAAAATCACAGAATCATAGAATGGTTTGGGTCAGAAGGGACCTTAGAGATCATTTAGCTCCAACATCCCTGCCATGGCCAGGGACATTTCACTAGGTCAGGTTGCTCAGAGCTCCATCCAGCCTGCCCTTAAACATTTGCAGAGACAGGGCATTTGCAACTTCTCTGTGCAACCTGTGCCAGTGCTTCACCACCCTTACCCAAGGAATTTGAATTCCTTCCAAACATCTAATCCAAGCCTCCTCTCTAAGTCTGAAGCCATTGCGCCTTGCCCTGTCACTACAAGCTCTTCTAAAGAGCCTCTCCTCATCTTCCTTGTGGGGGTTCCTTCAGGTACTGGAAGGCCACAATCAGGTCATCCCTAAGCCTTCTCTTCTCCAGGCTCAACAATTGCAATTCTCTCAGCCTTTCCTCATAGGAGAGGTGCTCTGTCCCTGTAATCATTTTCATGGCCTCCTCTGCACCCACCCCAGCAGGTCCACAACCTTCTTATTCTGGATCCTCAGAGCTGGATACAGCACAGGTGAGGTCTCACAAGGGGAGACCAGAGAGGCAGAATCCCCTCTCTCACCCTGCTGGCCACTTTGTTTTGGATGCAGCCCAGGACATATTTGGCTTTCTGGGCTATAAGTGCACATTGCCAGGTCATGTCCACCCTATTACCAATCAGTACCCTCAAGTTCTTCTTTGTAGAGCTTCAAAGTTAATAGCTTCCAAAAACAAGGCAAAGAACAGCTGAAAAAAACCCTTTTAGTACTACTTAAATCTTGATTGTAACATATTTCAAATTCCCTAGTGATGCTCAAATTAGACATGGGAAACAGCTTTCAGCTTCGGAAACTTTCTTTTCTTCTTAAACCAGTCTAATGCAGCGCAATCTCCTTGATTTTTGTCTGTTGATAGCTTCTTTTTGTGGCACTGAGGACAAAGCACTGCAAAAAATAGCACTGTGAAGCAAGTAAACCTCAGAGTGCCGAAAGTCTGGAGTAAGGAGAGATGAGATCTGGAGCAGAAAAGATGAAGCACTGCAGGAAGAAGACAGAAAATGGTCAGGTCTGTGGCTGGGGAGAGGAAATCAAAGTGGAGTGATGAGCCAAGCCGGATGCTGCAGCTCAGTCTCGCCTGGGGCTGTCAGCTTGCTCAGAAAGATGTTTTGGGGCTTGAGAGGACACGACTGCCACTGGCACAGACTGTGAGCAGCTGTTTGGACAGGCTCTTCAAAGAGGGCACAGGGGCAAGGCAGCGCCCAAGGTGAGCCAGCCTAGGGAAAGACTGGATTTGCAGAGCATCAGCAGCCTTAACAGCAGTGCAGCAGGACACTGAGATTACACAAGCAATTTTCTTTTTCTGTTTTTAGGGAGGCTGATGATCTTATGACAGAAGGATAGATTTACAGAAGAGTGGAGAAGGGAAATGGGAGAGGTTTTAGATAGATTTATTTTTAAAAAGCAATGCAATATCCAAGAGGAAATGTCAAGGAAGGAGCTGAGTATCCAAGACTGGAGGGGAAATCTGTGAATGATCTGCAAGTCTAGTAACTAAAAATAACATGGATTAAGCCCTTTGACTGGGGGGGTGAGGGAGAGAAGAGGGAAGCCAAGCTCAGAGCCCTGGTGTTTATGGGCTGCAAGTCAGGCAACAACAGTGCCAGAGAGAGGGTTTCTCTGTGGACACCTTCCTGCCACCTGGCAGCACAGCTGAGAGGCACTTCAGATGAGAAGTACTGCCAAATCTGTTTGTCTGCACATGGGGTTTTAAACTAAGAACAGTTTTGTGTAGTGTCATGATGCCATTACAAATCATGTGTACCAATAAAAAAAAGAGGGGAAAAAGAAAAAAAGGAGAAGAAAAGGAAACACAAACTTGCCTTTTTTAAAAATCCAAGAGCAGAGTCAGCAGAGAACTCCTCCACCCCATGCCTTGCTCTGGTCCTGTAAACGTGTTCTCCAAGTCCCACAAAAGGAATAAGACACTGGCCACATTTAAAACACACTTTATTCCTCTTGAGGAACACATTCATCCTTAAGGGTACATGTGATCTCACAAAATTGTGGAGCATAAAATGCAATGTGGGGCCCACTCCCACACTCTATGGGATTACAAATATCAGGCATGGTTTGATCATGAGAGGTGGGTCTGAATTCTGCCTCTGCTGTCCCGCTCTTTGGATTAGAAAACAAATCTGTTAGGCTATTCTGAGAGCTGATGAGTCAGAAAATGAAACAGGCACACTTCTGTCTCCATACTGAAAATTTATACCATAAAAAATAACAGTAAGGACAAGATGCCCCTTACTTCATTTGGGAAGGATTTCAGCACTTCACCATGTCAACCATGTTAGAGACTTGAAAAAAAAAACCAGTAGCACACAACAGCTAGCATTGTCAGGTTTTAAAAGATTTTTATAGATAATCAAAGCTACGATTTTTTCTTTAATTTTCTGGGTAAATTAAATCTTGCAGAGATGCAGCAGTCCACAAGACAAAGAGCAAAATTGCTATGGAGGGCTGTATATCTAAATTTACCATCAGATTAGCAACCTTTTATGTTGGTAGTCACCCCTCTGCTATGTCAACACAGTATGAAAATTGAAGATTTAAGTACTTGCTAAATATGCACTCAACCAAATGTTAAAATGAAAGAATAAATGTATTTGTAGCGTAACAGCATATGCAGATATTTCAAACCAAGAAGATTTAATAGAATTGAAAATGTGAAGGTCAGAATAAAACACTCAGCCTTGGGAAAGTGAAAAGAATGTAAGAACAAGAAGTTAATATCAGGCATATTTGATTAAAGAAAAAACCCCAGAAACTGTAAAAGTAGTCATTTAGAAACTGTTAAAGTAGTAATTTAATTATGTTTCACAACACATCTCCTAGACAGCAAATTACACCAGTACAAGAAATTCGGAAAAATGTTTAACAAAATATTTTGCAAGCATGTTAAAACTGTATTTATTTGACTTCAATTAAGCTAGCAGAAAAGGAATTACTCTGGTGATCATGTTTTTAATAAAACATATCTTTAGTCCTCATATATTAGCCAGTGAATTTGGACTGGAGAAATGTAGCTTTATACAAAGACTACAGTGAACTGTACAAAAATCTGTCTAATGATTCTAAAGTTGCTTTAGTCAGGGGTATAGTTCAGATGAGAGTTACAATTTCAATTTTAAATAAGTTTTAAGGGGGAAAAACTGTCTAATCAACTCCTTATGAGTAATAATAACTCAGTTAGTACCTTAAAATTCTTACATGCATTGTTTTAAAAACATTTCTGTAGTTTTCTGTGTCTTTTTGCTATAAAGCAGTGATTTGGTCGTGCCAGATCCACGTCTACATCTACAGAAAAGCTGATTTATGAAGCCCCAGTTAGCTTAATGCTGGCAAATAGACAAAGAGAAATGGCCCCTATCATCTATCACCATACATTTCTCCCTTTTTCATGTTTCATCATTGTCTAGGAATGCAGGAAAGCTGTGTAAAAGGTGCGATGACTGGGATTAGATTTTGTCAACAATCATTCTTCCTTCATCAAGCTACTCTAGCAGCTATCTAGCTCCATCACCATCCTACCCTGGCTGTGAAAGAGGAAAATGTTCCCTGTTCATCTACTTGACTGCCGATATTCACTGGCTCTGGCAGCTCCCCATGGCAAGTGTTTTCTTATATGGGAGAACAGGACTCCCAGAAGCCCTTTGAGGCACAGTCCAAGCAGAGATTTCCTGGTCTGAGGCAGTATGCAGACATGACTGAACATGAGCTCAGTGCACAACACAACAGCACGAGCAGGGAACTGTTCACTCTGCATCCCAACCCACCACTGTGGTGGCCTTTGGAGTGCAGCCTTTCCTGGAGTCTGCACTGACTGCTTCAGTGGAAGCAGGGGTTCCGATAGCATTCACTGGCAACTCCTTACACTGGCTGCAGTTCAAGCAATTGAAGAGAAAGAGGAAAAGTTTGTCATTTGACAAATTCACAGCTCAGCCATTGATTTCTGAAGATGTCCCCAGATTGAGCAGTAGCTCATGGACAGGTATGCACCTCTGGGCTTGGCAGGGCACCAAGAGTTGGCTAGCAATGAAGCAAGAGAGACCCAAACACAGCCAGGAAAAGGTAGAAAACACATTTCTTGAACAAGGAAAGAGATCTTGTGGCTAAATGTTGCTGAAAGAAACCTGGGATGTGAACAAAGAACCTGTTGACTGGTTGATTCCTCCTGTGCTAGCAGAGATGGGACTCTGAAAACAAACTAGACTGTAGTGCCAAGTAACATACCCCATCCGTTTCTATTCTCAACAGGAAAAAAATTGATTCCAGATGTTTTAATAAAAAAAAGACATAACAATTATAATTTCTGAAGTTTTTCAGAAGAAAGCATTGAAATTCATCTACCAAAATCAACTGGATTTCTAACACCAGTAGGCTCCCCACTGCTGTTAGGAGACTTAAAATACTATGTTTGGAAATCTGACACTGCCATACAACCACATTCTGAAGATCTTTTGCTATTATTGTTATTATTCAGTTCCTTCAAGCTCCCTTTAGGGATGAAAAGCCCACATTTCCAGTACTAGAGTGTGAGGTGGCTTTGGCAGGGCTGCAGGAGGGCAGAACACCTGCAGCCTCAGCTGGGAAATGCCCCTCAGTCAAGCAGTGTGGGAGCCCATCTGGATTAGGAGCAAAGAGGCAGCACTGACTAAAGCTCTGAATCCACTGGACACATACTAGCTGCCTCCTGCTCAAATACCCAGTGCAGAAGTATGACTCCCAAGCAAGAAGAGCTGCAGGCTTGAGATGGTGGGAAAGGAGGACAAATATCTCCTCCAGAGAAACTGACAACCGACATCCAAAGCAGGATCAAGTCCTGCAAACTGTCCAACCAATGACAAAATATGGCAGCAAAACAAATTTTGTGTGATTTTGTGGTGATGTTCTATGTGTAGCTGCTTATTTAGTCTTTTATGTCACCTTATGTGAGAGAGGGACATGAGAAGTTGTGTTTCAAACACCAGAGCTCTAACTGGACCAACATGAAAATGCTGAGGCAAATGGCATTGGCCAGCTCCAGAGATGCTCTTCCATGCACACAAACTAACAAACTAACAAAAGTTTAGAATTATAAATAGAACCTGAAAACAAGTTGGGTTTGAGATTTCTAGGCTGTAATTAGCAGCACAGCTGGTGTTCTGTAAAACCAGAAAACTGCAATTTGCTTGAGTGCTGTCTCTCCTACAGCTTCCAAAGGCCCTCATCACACTACATTACAGCTCATCCAACACCCCATGGATTCCCTCAGCTTAATGATGGGAACCTGTTAGCCTTTCCTCTCTAAAACATCTCCAGTGTCTTCCCATCATCTCTTAATTACCCCAAATAATGCTCTCAATACTGCCATGGAGATATTTGCAATCTATCACACAGAGTTTGCAGACAGATTAAAAGGAAAGAGAGTGGTAATTACCACAATGCTACATGTGTTGTGGTAATCAGGTGTTTGCCATCTCTAAGAAAAGAATAAAAGTGCCTTCTTCCTGCCTCCCCTCAGGTGGGACATAAATGCACTTGCGCATCTTTTCTCAGTCACCTATTTGAAGAGTAGATCAGAACTTCCTTTTCTAAATATTTTTATGCCTCCATTAAAATTAGTTAAATAGATCAGAAGATTAAAGCCTGCAGAGGACTGGGCAGGGCAGCTGCTGTCAGACATCACAGAAGACAAACTGCACGTTGCACAAGTTTGCTGCTATGGACACTCTGCCTGCAAGTGTAGAAGGGTAATTTCTTAAGCATCAGAAATCCTCAGCTAATCAGAACAGCCTTGGCTTCCCTGAAGGAAAGGGAGTTTACCAGTTCAGACCAGTTCACAAACTGCCTCAGTGACTCTAAAAACGTCTTTATTCCCAGTGAAAGGAATAAGGAGTAACAACCAACTGCAATGTTCATGTTTCTTCACATAAACAATTTCTGTGGAAACATTTCCAGTTCTTCCTTTTTTAAGCACATCAGCCATGAAGCAGCTTGCCACAGATCTTACCTATCAGTGGCATATGTAAACTTCAAGAATTTAATTCATGCTTTTCTTTCCTTTGTGCTTCATTACACTTCATTATTAATGGTGAGGAAAGACCCCTTTGAATACCAATAGTCAGTATGACCATTACTTAGTGAATTTTTCTGAAATTAGCTATCAGCAAAGCAAGCAGGCATGAGAGATTAGTTGATACAGAGAACTTGATATGGATGGTCTAGGGAAAATGCTTGTTTTTACTCTGGTCAGGAGATGTCTACAGCCAGCATGGGCACCAACAGGTGCACAAGCTGGCACTGAAGTTTAACTATACACTGCTGAAGGGGATGTTTTGAGAGTGAACTTGCTGTACAGAAAACGTAGCAAGATTCACCTTGTTGAAATGTAGCCATCCAGAAGTTGAAATTTGCTCTGAATTTGCTGCCTGTGCTTCCTCCCTGAAGATGGATGAGAGAGAATGGCACCACCAGCAGGTAGCCCCTTCCCCTTCCCATCATCCCACTGTAGGAAGATGAGCAGAGAAATGTTACGGCTATTGGAAGCAAAGTATTCAGATAGACTGAAGTATTCCACTTGTTAGCTCTTCTACTTTCCACAGCTAATTGAATGGTTATAATTTTAAACAGAGTTCTGTTTAAAAAACTACAGCAGATCACAACTGGCCCTATGCTTTTAAGGTACTACTCTTCTGAAATGTATACATGGGATTTTACATCAATAAAATACTTTCATTCCACTCTCTGCTAATATAATGCAAAACAGTTTCAGTTCAGTCTGACTTTTATGTAGTTGCCTTTCCCTCAAAAAGAAACAATATTCATGTGAAGCCAAAATGGAAATGGAAAAAAAAATGCTAACAAATATTTGAAGTCTTGAAGACTATGTAAAACTACTTCAGATTGTGCTGGACTAGTACATGTCCTTGTAGGGAGTGTGTAACTATTATGGCGTCTGAAAAGCTAGAAAACCCAAAAGTAAAACAAAACTGAAAGAAAAAAATACACCATCGTAGCACAAAAATTGCCACTTCAATTAAAAAAAATAAAAGCTTGCACTGAAAATTCAGGAAATAGGAGGAAGTATAAAGGTCAATACATTAAGTAACTGATTTACTTAGAAATAAAAGCAAGAGCTATTAAAAAAATTACTTGAAAACAAACTGTATTGCTTAAAATAAAATCTTACCATTTTAAACCATAATTTTAATGATTTTTCAATTAATTTCAAGTATTTGGTCTTAAGCCAATAGCTACTAAATGGTTTTGGGAGAAGGCTATGTTGAAAGTATGGAATTGCATTTAAACTATAACATTCTTCAAGTATTACATGAAATTTTCAGAATCCAAATTGACAGGCATAATTTGTGTCTTGTCCATAAGTCATGTCCAAGGGTCACAGTGATATCATGATGAAATGTTTTTAGACCACCACTGAAAACCCTGCTTTAATAGTGAAATAGTACTTTGCTTTCATTAACCCAAAGGACCACGGCAGAAGTACTGGAGTTATTTCTTACTGCAAAATATAAATTAAGAGTCTGGAAATCATATTTCAGAATGCTCATTTCAGCTTGAAGATCACATCACCACAGCTGTAAGATCAGTTATACTCTGGTAAATGCTGATGCAGTTGTATGGCTACATACTGCACCATGGCTTTAAGACTTCTTGGACACAGCAAAAAATTTCTACACATGCATAGGGTCAACTGAGTTGTCTTATCTTTATTTCAAATGTATTTGGTGGACTAGTGTGAGACTAAATTTATCAGGGTCCAAAAGAATATCAAAGTCTCCACAGTGCAAAACACAGTGCTCATTCAAAACAGAATCTGTGGAATTGACTTTAAAGAGAGGTCATTAATTTGTTTCTCACACAATCTTTACCTATTTTTATTTTGCTGTCCTTTTTTTCTTTTTTTTTCTTTGTTTTTATCAGATTTTAAATGCATAAGATATTAAATCTGGATTAACCAATCTACTATGGAGGCCAGTTTGTGAAAGGCCCCTTGGTTATCTACAGCTATGAAGACCCAGAAGCTCTCCTCAGCCTTGTGTTCCTGCAGAGCACTGGTACAAAGAGAAGGGCAGAACACAACAGCTGCCCAGAGCAGAGGGCATCAGCAAAGGCTACAGCATTTCCCAGCTGAGAGAACAGCATTTCACCACAGGTTGCACAGCAAACACACAGGCTGCTACCAGAGGAAATCAAATATTTAAACAAGAAGAAAGTGATGCATTTCAGTCATGCGTGAAGGGAAACCCAGTGAATAAAAATTATACAATGCCACCATGAACTTGCCCTTAAGAAACACACAACAGTTTATTTTGAATGGAATAGAGTACCAAACACAGCAGAATAATTTTCTTGTCCTTGAAGGTGGAAGAAACACAGAAAAGTTTTCCAAGCATCATAAAAAGAAATAAATTAAAAAACGCTGAAAGAAGGAGTACACTTGGATTCTTTGTAGAAGAATCCTATTTAGTTTGCTTTTAAAAGACCAAAAAATTTAAACAGGCACACTTTGTTTTGGCTACAGATTGATAATCCAATCATTCCAAAGCTGGGAAATTGAGAGATTAGAGGTTCAAACAATGCAAAATAAAGGAATAGGAACTCACAGGGATGTCTGATGTTCACAACTGCAGTATGCAAGCAGCTAATCATATGACAGAGCTTCTCCACAAAGAGATCTTCAAGAAAGACTGAGACTGTTGAAGTGCACAAACCCTTCCACTGGGAAACAGGGAAAGATGGTTTATTGTTTAAAGGCTGCCAGGGCAGGAGCAGCAGCTGATTTTAGTTTCTAATTAATACATTGGGCATTCCTCTCGACCACAGGTTACATTTGTGGAAAAAGGGAATAAGGAGGAAAAATAGATTCCATCTGATGTAGGAGGAAAAGCATCCTTGGATATAAACTCAACAATCTAAAAAGTCTGTTTTGAGCTAGTTTTGAGGGGTATAGTGACAAAATGAATATTTGTGCTCAGAGACATAGATAAAATAGAAAATCCAGTATAGACATCATACAAAATGTCCTGGAAATGTAATGCATTAAAAATATTTTAAAATTCAAGATTTACCCAGATCCTTAATGAGTGATAATGCTTCCCATGATATAAATGCTCCACCACCATCATCCATAGCTCCCTGCCCAACGTCCCAGCTGTCCAGATGTCCACTGACCAATACAACCTGGAAAAGTAGTTATGAGAAGACATGAAAACACTGAATCAGAAAATTCTGTTTAGCATTTAAGCATTTTAATGATCTTGTCACGAAGCTGGCATTTTCATTTAGAACAGGAGGAAAGAAATATTTCAAATAAAATGAAACATTTTTCTCTAGTTGCTGAATATTAATCTGGGATTCTACTACTTTAAGCCACTGTCTAAGGGAAACTAGATAAGCTGTGAGAAATATTTAAATGAAAGGTTTTATCTCATACATTATGAAAGTGCATACTTTCCAGTGATGCAGGACTACTACACTGCTGACTGGTGAAATTTTCTTTCATATTCCATCTGTTTAAGCCCTTAGGCATGAAATTTGATTAATCCTATTTTTGGGTGTGTAAGGAAAAAATATGAACTTAGACTAAAGCATTCCCAGAGGTTTTTGTTTTATTATATATCTATGGTACTTGTCACAGAGGACCTCTAATTTATTACTGGATCCCCTATGTGCTACAACAATGACAAGATATTTTATAGCTCATTAGTCATGAGGATATTTTAAAACATGGTAGCAAAGTCCCAGATGGGTTTTCTGCAAAGAAGGTTTTGTGACTACAGTAGAGAATGGTAGTATGGGCATGTCCAGAAACATCTGCTTGCAGATCTGAATCCTTCAAATGTTGACAAGTAGCATCAGACAAATACCACAAGTGTGACAGTTCCCCAGCTGGGCCTTCAGCTGAAGGGCGATGGATCTGTGATTACAATGGAAAGGTCAAGGAGGGACTACAACTGAGCCAAGCAGGCAGTGTGGTAAAATGGTACAACAGCACAAAACCAAGAGCAGGATGTGTTCAACCTATGACAACTCAGCAGTAAGGAAAAACCGAAGGAGACCCTGGAGCATCCACCTGTGTTCTGCTCAGAACTGGCCATACACAAAGGGATGCTTCCCACTTTCTGGTTAGCTGACGTTGAGCAAGTCTCAGAGTAGTGGGATCCAGAAAAATGTAAAAAATATTAATTCTTTTTTCCACCTTCTTCTCCCTAAGGGGTGAGGATCTCCTGGCATATTATCTCATCTACCATTCATCACTGGACAACTAGTCTAGCACCGTAAATGAGAACATAATGCATTTTTCCTGTTGTAACTCCTGGAGGGCGAGAGTCTATGCTGTAAAGTATGCAGTAAACATTGCAAGGAAGTAACTTGGAGCCCAAACATGAAAATCTCTATTTTCTTCTTCATGTCAGATAAATCTAAGTATGTTTTCACTGGTTATTAAAATTAATGAACTATCATGGCAAGATAAAAAGTATCAGGTACTCATCATACATCAGTGTTTTTTCATCTAACCAAGCACTAACTCAGGTAACATAACTGAAATACCCATATTATTAAACAAAAGTAATGAAAAGGTAATAATCATACCCATTGAACTGTCATGGGTCTAACCAGAATACACCAAACCCCTTTAAATTTAGAAAATAGAGTGTGAGATCTTTATAAATGTGTGTGTTACAAGAAACAGAACAGTCATGCCTTAGAAGCAGAAAAAGCTTTTGATCAAAATCTGAAGAACAGTTTACTCTTTCCTTCTCATGTGTCAACTCCCTTTTCTGGTTATCCAGCCTTAACATGTGTTTGCTTTCCAGCACAGACTCATTTTCTTGGTAGAAAATAGACATGCTGCAATCTTTATTCCAAAACGTCCCCTCCTTCAAAAGTGCTTAAACTTGGATGGATGGCCCTTCTGTAAAAGCCTCAGAATTTCTCAGGGGGATTCCTGTGATTTTGTGATTTAATGTCATGACCCTCAAAGGGCCAACACAAAAGACTGCAAACAGCACATTTTCCAGGGACACTGCCCTGCAGTAGAAGTACTTAATAGCAACAAAGCTTGAAACCAGATCATCTGAGAAAAGCAATACCAGCGTTGGAGGTAGAAATGTTCCTGAAATGAGAGCAGAGAATAGAAATGCTCACTGTGACTGTTCCTTTTGCTTTCTTCTAAGGGAGGACTGTGCACATGCTCACACTTGCTGGTAGTGAGGACAATGCATGAATGAATTCTGCTCTGTATTCTGTTTGTTCCTGAACATGCAGCCCCACTGCAACCTGCCCATGCAGGGGAGAGCTCAAACATTACCACACTTTGCAGTCAGCTGATCCAGATTCAATACAGTCCACTCAATAAGGATCCACAAATAATAATTTTTTTTTAAAAGAACAGAAAAGGCTCTGAGTGAAAACACAATTGTCTGTGGTATAAAGGATGTCTATTCTGCAGCTTCAAAATCATGTGGTTGCTTTGTTCTAAAAGCAAAAAATGGTTTTAAGAAAATAACTATTTTGTCTCCTGGGAAACAGAGCTTCAAGATTAAGTGAATTATTTAGAACGAGTTTGTAAACTCATTGAGAAACAACCAAGTTTACAATAGGATGCCTTTTCTTTAGCAGTGAAAGAATACATCACTAATGCTGTTCCCTGGGAGCAATCTCAACAGTGTCTGAGAGGGAATTACTCCTAATTTCTGTGGAACAACACATATTGCAACAGCAGGAAATTCTGAATCAGAAGAAGGTGGTGTAATCTCATTTGGGGTTACAGACTCCAATTGTAAAGCTTCTTCACCAACTCCAGAACATTATACCAAAACAGATCAAGGTTCAAGGGGATTGAGAAAGTCAGTTAATTTTATGGATGAACTTCAACTTAAATTTACTGAAGCTGTTGCCAAGAACAATTACATACATACAACCATTGTACCTCTATGTGAAAGTTTCTTCAAAACAGTTGTTTTTTTCAAACTATGATGTTTTTGTAGCAGCTGCTGAAATGAAAATTTCACTGATCATGCTGATAGCCATAGACATTCTTAAAATAAGACACAGTTATAAAATAACAAAACCCACTGTGTTTATCTCGGTCTTTGAGTAGATGGAATGTGCCACAGCAATGAAAGGAAATATTTCTGAAATTCAGTCTAAACCACTATATTCTTTAAGGTAATATTATAAAATAATAGCATTATAATACTCTGTATAGGTGGGCCAATAACAAAGGCAGTTAAAGCTACCAAGGATGTATGATTATTACATTTTCCACATTGCTTTCAAAGCTGTTATGTGATTCTCAGCTCCAAATCTACACAGACACTAATAATTTATACAAAACAACCCTATAGAAAAGCCAGAAGAACACAAGCATTGCAAAGCAATGCTTGTAAGTATCTGTAAGTATAAGTATTTGTTTTAAATATGCAGAGAAACCACAAGCAACTGTACAGGACAGTACAAATACAGCAATACATAGTTGCCAAATTGACTAAAAATAAATTTGGAGTAAGACAGCTTGCATGCAACATGACAACTTAAGATTAATCTTTCTTAGTTTATTTCCTTCTGCATCAGCATGATGATTTCTATAGGTTGTCTTTAGTTCATGTGCAGCATTTCAATCAAGCATATTGAAATATTTTGAAAAAAATTAATATTCTAAACACAATAAAATTAGGAAGAGGAACCACACATTCACATACATGTGCATATGTCATCCTTTTCTAAGCAGGATGGTTTATGCCACTAAAAAATATTTGTCATGCAACAACTTCATAAAATGCAGGTGAACTACCTTCTGCTTGATTAAAAAGAATTTTAAGAAATGTCTATCCCAGTTTTAGTTAAAGCAAAGGTTTCTTTCTATGCAACCTTAGAGATCATAAATATGAAACATTAGGAAAGAACTACAAGCAACATTTTCAATCACTTCATTTAATCTAGAAAAACATTTGTATTAAGTTTTGAAAACCACCATGCAGAGGTATTTCATGTCCCTGAGAGAGATGTATATCAGGTAAGGCAAGAGTAATGGAAGAGCAATGATTCTTCATCTTTGCCCTTCATGGATGAAGACTTCATGGGTGGAGGTTTGGGTTCACAGAACAGAATCTTTATTGAATGAATCTGCAGATCAACACATTTCTCTTAGAAAAGCATAGCAATAACTTTCATTATTCAAAACACTGAAAAGTACTTTTCTTTACTTCTTCCTTCAGCAGATAGTGAAGATAAGGAGCACCTTAACTTGCAAGAGGACAGCAAACTTAAACAAGCATCACATACACAAAGAATCACATAACCACAGAATCATGGAATCACAGAACCAGTAAGTTTGGAAAAGACCTTTGAGATCATCAAGTCCAACCTATGACCAAATTCCACCTTGTCAACTAGACTATGGCACTAAATGCCACATCCAATCTTTTCTTAGGCACCTCCAGGGACAGTGACTCCACCACCTCCCTGGAGAAGCCCATTCCAATGTCCAATCACTCCTTCTGTGAAGAAATTCTTCCTAACGTCCAACTTAAATATCCCCTGTGCAGCTTAAGACTGTGCTATCTTGTGGCTGGTTGCCTGGAAGAAGAGACAAAAACCTTACTTGCCTACACCCTCCTTTTAGGCAGTTGCAGAGAATAAGGTCTCCCTTGAGCCTCCCTTTCTTCAGGCTAAACAACCCCAGGTCGCTCAGCCACTTATCATGGGTTTGTGCTCTAGACCCTTCACCAGCCTTGTTGCTCTTCTCTGGACATGCTCCAGCACCTCAACATCCTTCCTAAATTGAGGGGCCCAGAACTGGACACAGCACTCAAGGTGGGGCCTCACCAGTGCCCAGTACAGAGGAAGAATTACTTCCCTGCTCCTGCTGGCCACACTATTGCTGATAGAGGCCAGGATGCCCTTGGCTGCCTCGGCCACCTGGGCACACACTGGCTCATGTTCAGCTGTTGTCGATCAGCACCCCAAGTCCCTTCCTGCCTGGCCCCTGTCCAGGCACTCCAGCCCCAGCCAGTAGTGCTGCATGGGGTATGACCAAGAGCTAAACAGGATATTAGAACCAGATCAAGCAGCTTTAGTCACGACACATCCAAACCCCAAGCATCTGTATGCCAAAACACCAAGCTTAAACAGTGAAGTCCTCTAGACTGTAACTGGAGTTCTTTTCAACTCTTCATGTACATTTTCAGTTAAATAATGCTAGAAGTTAGTTGTTTCCTCAGGCAACAAAGGTTTACAGTGTTCCCATCCAGTTCACAATTACCTGGAAACCCATTAAAACCATTTTTATTCAAATTTTTGTGGTTTGCTTTCTCCAGTTTACTTCCAAGTAAGTCCATCTGAAATTCTAAGTACCAAAACAAGGTCTTACATTATTTAACTGGATATTTTCCTTGCATGAACCCGCTGCCAGTGCAGGGGCATTAGTGCAATACTTACCTTAAACGTATAAACAGCATATAAAGTTGATTTGTGTTTGGACCAAAATTAGAGGAAAACAGAAGTCAGATAAAAATTAGGACCCCAAATTTAATCCAATTTAAAAATTGCCCATAATTTCTCTCCTTCCCCACATACTCATTACTCATTTTTAGTCTCACAAACATTCTCTCACTTCACAATTTCCTATTCTCTTTAGTCCCAACAAAATTTATGGCACTAAGTAAACCATGACTAAAAAACTCTTGATCCCAGCTTGTCTAGACAGAGGAACCCAGCACCAAACTCAGGCCTGTGCCTCTAAGCATAAGGGAATACATTTTTAGTAATGGACACATTTGGATAGCATTACAGCTATGAACAGCCAGATGGCTTCAGTTTATAAGGACTTAGAGATTTTCTTCATTTCACTGTGTTAACAGCATGAGAATAAAGGAAAAAAGAAAGGCAGCATATCATGAACCTAACTAGTGGGCAAATAAAACAGCTGGCAGGACTAAATTTTAGTCCATCATGCTTAACTTGCTTTCAAAACTATGACTAAATAAAGCCTTCATATACACAGATTTACAAATATAGAGTAGTAAATATGGCATGGCAATTTTAGGATGTATTAGTATCATCCACAGTAGTAGCTTCCAAATATATTTGGGAAAATGGCAACACCAAGCAACAGCATTTCTGCTCCTTACCCACACAGCAAAGCTGGCACCAGTATTCACAGCATCCTTCGTTAAAGCACTTCTTAATCTGCAAACTATATTTCCTTTCCCCCTTCTTATGAGGGGAAAGGAAATATATAGCTTTTTTTGCCCTGACTCATTCTCTGCCTACTCCACCTCAAACCTTTCTCTCTTCAAGTCACACAGCAAAACAAATACAAATTATGAGTTATCAACTCTTCCTACTTGATATTTTGTGTCCAGGCATGAACCTCATTCCTGTACGCAAACCAACATTCCTCAAGTTTTAAAATATTTATAATAGTTATTTAATTTGTATCATGCAGCAAGATTCTGTAAATCAGTCCCTTGGCTTTTCCACCAAAGGCCTTCCGAAACCTAAACAATCTGAATTTGTAATCCTGTGTGCTGAAGCACCACACTGACGGTAGCAAACACATCACACATCATCTTCCACTCTGGAATCCAACCCAGTTCTTCCAACAGCAGGATAAATACTTGACCAGAACTTCTCAAGCACTGCATTATAAAGATAACCATTTAAACAGTTCTTGCTGGGACACTGTGTTTTGTATACATCATCATTATTCAAGCTCAGCATTTCAGCATTTGAGGAAGACAAGATGACAAAGCTGAGTGCCCATCAGCAACACAGAGTACTGAGTTCTGTCACATAGTACATATGGCATGGGATTAGAGTTAAACGAACGTGCAAGGCAAGATATACACATAATGCATATATTTGAATATAAACTCTCCTGTATTTTAAGATGTGTGGGGCATTGCTACCAGAAAAAAAATAGTTTTTCCAGTAATGCTTAAACACAAGCTTACTCTACTGTGTGTAATTTTATCAATTTCAACAGCTAAATTCAAGCATGGAGCTGTATTAGAGATATTCAGTTGTAAAAAAACTTACTTGATTAAAACTCTTTATGACAGTCTACTCTGGCCATTCCCCAAATATTTGTTTTGGGCTACAAAGATTTGTGTGTGTTTGTACTTGCCTTTATGAAAACACTAACTGCCCCCATTTAAACTCCAATTAGATTAAATCATGCCCAGCATGTAAATCAGGAACATCACCACATTTAGTGGATTTTATTTTGTATATATAAGGATATTTCTTCAAATTAGTTTTAGCTTTGGTGTCCAAATAATATGACTTCACTGTACAGCTCCTTTTATTAGATTTTACACACATTAGGAATGGTTTTTAACTAATCAGTCTAGCTGTCTCAACTAATTTACAGTCCTAAAGATATAGTGAAGTTCAGAAGGAAAAAAAAAAAAGATTAAAACAACAACTGTCTTTTCTACTTAATATGCAGTGTATTAAGTCTTAACTTCCAGCTTCTGATTAAATGACAGATCTGCACATGAAACAGAAGTGACTCAGTCACACAAGAATCCAACCCTATTATTGCTAAAAATCTGATTAACCTTCAAAAAGCCCCTGTGTCACAACACACAGTAAATTCTATAAAGCTGAATCTCTACTTTGTAGAAGTGATTGAAACTAAAGTGTTCTTGGAAAGTACTGCAATCAAACCTCCCTGTTTAAAGTGAATCTCAAAACCACTGAGTAGTTAATAACTAGTAGTAGTAAATGAGCTGGTATCATTTATAGTATGTATGACAGTGAAGGAGAAAATTAGTCTGAAAAGAAATTATTACTGATAAGGGAATTGTAGTAAAGGTAACAAGACACAGAAAAACTATATGAGCATTCAAAACATAACCAAATATTGAAATGACCACCATTTTCAGATTAAATGTTGGATTTTAAGACTTAGAATTTCTATATTTAAGTCCTCCAGCGTCTTTTATTTCCTATTCCTGAACTGTGACATTTCAGAAACAACACCACTCTTCATAATAGTCTATTTCGAAAATAAGGATATAAAATTACATATTTCAATCCACTTCTAGAGGTTTTAAAGGAAAAATTGTAACAGTAACTACCTCTAAACAAAACCAGGTATCACTGAAATATCACTTACCCTTGCATAAAGAAGGGTACTTCAAAGATCAGCAAAGAATCTCTGCAATACCCTTGTAGGAAAGCTAAAATGGCATCTGAGTTGTTGTGAAGAGAGAAGCTCTCTTTTTTCTACACTTATCAAAGGAAGACTTCCCTTACATATATAGTAGATAATTTGTATAATCTAGAGTATATATATTTATATTTTTTTCACTTCAGGGATATAAAGGATTCCACATTATTACAGATCTAGCAACATCCCCAAATGTTCTATCTTTGAAATTCTTTTTTTCAGATATCAAAACTAACCTCAGCTAAAATAAACACTAATATCCAATACTACTTCTTTTGTTGAAGCATTTACAAAGCCTACTTGTACACAGTGATACTAGGCATTACTAGCAAGCTTCCCTTTTTAAAACTGTAAAAACAGTAGATTTTTCTCCAAAACAAATTACAAATATTGTTTCCTCTCAAGAACACTAGAGGACCCCTAATAAGTCAGAACCTTGCCTCACTAGCACTGCTTTAGAGCACTCTGATGACCTAAAATGTCCTGAAAGCCATCCTGAGTAGCTGCCCCTCAACTGTCCTCAAGAAAATAGACTTTACAATCCCCCAAGAAGAATGCTGATGGAAGCAAGCCAAGACAACCATTACATGGCTGTAGGAATAGCAGAGCACTGTAAGAGAGGAGGCTTAAAAACTAACACTTGTGTCCCTGTGCAGACAGCAGGCATGGGAGAAAACTTGAGGTTGGAAGGGACTTCTGATGGTGCATTGACTTCCATATTCCGCTTGCAGCAGGATCAACTTGTATCTGTTCTGTTAGAGTTTTGTCCAATCAAATTCTGAAATTTCTCACATTAAAAATGGTGTAAGTTCACTGGAAAAACTGTTTCAGTGTTTACCCTTAGGAAAATATTTTTTCTAATACCCATTATAACACAAGGCTTTTTTAAAAATGTGCCCTGCTGGGCTATCACTGCAGCATTCAAAAGTCAAACTGGATTTTGAAAGCTGTCAGCTGACAAGCATGCCTTGTGAGCCACACCTCCAGATGCTTTTATTATTCATCAGCACCAAATGAACACAATGAAATTTTTTGATCTTACCACCCCGTGGTCCCTCACCATTGCACATACTAAAAGGAGTGCTGATCATGTAATCCGTTCTCCCAGAACTGTCCCACTTCTACAGTCACAATGACCTATCAGAACTAGCAATGCCACTTGTCCTTGTTTCTTTATAGTGGATAGTGGCTCCAGGCCTTTCTGCTGTGACAGCTAAGACTTCTTTCTCTCACAGTTCACAGCCTGTGACAGAGGCTTTTCTGATCTTTGCCTCTTACTCCACAAATCGTCACACAGGGGAGGCTCTTGCCATTTCCTCCATGCCCAAAGGATTTAATTGTCTAATATGCTAAAACACTCAATTAGTCTTTCATTTGATTACTATAACCCTTTTTTATTTTTATGGCTTATCCTACATTCCTGGCACCTGCACAAGTTTTCTCAGAATTTTGCTCTCCTCTTATTAGTTACAGGGTTTTTTCTAAGATTCTCATTATACATTACTGATTTTTTTTTATTTGCATGTAACATTTTCTCTTTCCCATACACATTGCTTCTAAAGTGTACAATAAATGTCTCAATGCAGCACTAACTTCAGGCATTCCCAGAACTGCAAGAACCCACCATAAAATAAATCCATGACGGAAATGCTCTGTTGGACCTCGTAATTACAAACAAGGAAAAATTGATTGGGAATGCAGTGAAGGTCTGCAGTAAACATAAGATGGTGGGGCTCAGGATCCTGAGAAGAAGGAGTAAGGCAAATGGCAGGATGTGAGCTCTGGTCTTGGGAAAAATAGTGCTTAGCCTGTTCAAGGACCCATTTGTAAGAATCCTATGGGAGACAGAGCTGGAGAGAAAAAAGAGTCCAGGAGAGCTGGCTGTGTTTCAAGGATCATGCTAGGGAGCAGCTGGAAAGCAGCTTGGCAGAGAAAGGAGCTCAGGGTCCTGGTGGACAGCTAATTGACCATGAGCCAGCAGTGTGCCTGTGCCATAAACAAGGCAAATGGCCCCCAAGCTGCACCAGGCAGAGTGCTGCTTGCCTTCTCCACCACTCAGCACTGGACAGACACAGCTTACACATTTTTGAGACACATTTGTGTGCTGTGTCCAACTTGGAGCTCCCCAGAACAAGAATGACGTGACTGCACTGGATCACAGATGTGATGGAGGTGTCACCAAAACCGCACGAAAAACAAAAACTCTCCAACAACATCTTTTCAGTGTTAGAGAATTAAGGCATCACTTTATTCTGGCCAGGATGTTGTTCTGACTAGGATGCAATAGAAATAATTTAATCCACACATGCCTGGGTTGTGCAGTGAAACACATAGTTCTTTACTGGATTTTTCACACATTTATACATACAAACCCAAAGCAATTCTTTGGTTCAATGTTCATTGGTCCCAAATTACACAATTCTTAATATTTGGGTTCCTATTGATCCCTTCACCTTTGATGATAATTTGGTCCTCATTCTTTGACTCTTTTATTAATTTTTTCCCAGACCAAGTGTCTCCAACACACCATGGGATGATGTTCAAGGGTAATCTTTGTTAATAGTCACTTGTTTCTTGAGCATCTTCTGGCAATTCCCAGTCCATTGAGGTGTTAAGCTCACCAGGCCTCACCCGGGGAAGAGAGTCTTTCAAACAGAAACTTTGATACCCTTCTCCCTGTGCAAAGAAGAACAAACCCCTGACTAAAGTTAGTTTGAAAAAAAAATTTTAAATTGGATCATTTCCAACAGAGAGCTGGGAATGGAGAAGAAAAGGCTTCAGCATCTCATCAAAGTGTACAAATTCTTGGTGGCAGATGTAAACAAGGGGGAGACAGACTCTTGTCAGTAGTGCCCACTTACAGAACAGGAGGCACCACACAGAAACTGAAATAGAAGAAATTCCACTTAAAAATTTTTAAAAAAGCTTTTTTGCTACAAGGGCTGTAGAACATTGAAACTCCTGTTCAGAGAGTCTGTGGGGCCTCTGTCCTTGAAGATATTCAAGACCCAAGCCCTACACAACCCTCTAGTTGACATGGCTTTGAGCACAGGGTCAGGCTATGTGATCTCCTGAGGTCACCTTTTGTAATTATGACACTGATTCCAGAAAGACTAATTCACATTTTCTTCTGGATCTATATAGAATCCCCATTTCTTTTGCTCAGAAAATTTTGTTAGAGATACAAAAAGCAGAACACAACTTGGAAATCAGTTCTACCAAAGCCCAGTATGTCCTTCAAGATCCAGATGGATAAAGTAAAACTGTAATCTTCAATATAGTATTTCACTAGCACAAGACAAAAGACCCCTTTTACACTTAGGGTAGTCAAAATCATGGTAAAAATTAAAGTTGTTATGAAATCCATTTTATTAAATAATTTGCAATTAATTTCTAAAAGCTTTATGAACTGATGAATGAATCAACAGAAACAGAACATTACTTGGCTTGCAACATGAAAGAAAATATCTTACATTGACCATAAAAATAATTACTTTATATATTGTATGAAACATGCCTTCAAAGTATCAACATAACTTTCAAATCACAAGTCTTCTTTCACCAATGGTAGTCCTTTCAGTTTCTTTTTGTTGCTGATCATTGAAACAGCATTTCTACTGAGGCTTAATTGTGGTCTTGAAAAAGAATTCTTTCTCATTTCTACATTCATATTAGTTCATTATATTGCATTGATCTCTTTGTCAGTAAAATGGGACTAAGCAACTGTTTATTATGTAGGAAGAGAGTGAAGATTAACATTTTTTCTTCTATTTATGACAGCTTCCATGGAAAATACTAACAAATAGAGACTTGAAATCCCTGTCTTATTTAGGAAATATTGGAACTGTATGTCTTCACACAAGCAAGAATTCAGTCCAGAATTTCTAGTACCTACCAAAGTCACATTCACAAAGACAAAGCAAACTACTCACAAGTAACACTGGCAGATTTCCCTACTCAATTCCATTTGTGTATCTCAAAAAACCAGAGTTTTGATACAAAGCAATAGCACACCCTACATGTTTATCTGTCCCTAATTTCTTTGTTTATATACTCTTGTGAAACTTAAAGTATGTTTGACACAAGTTTTCACCAAGATAGAGAAGAGGCTGATTTTCAAACTCAAACAATGTCTGCAAAAGACCAGATGAGACAACTGTTGTCAGGATGATTTCCAGGGTGGAATTTCTGCTCTAAGTTAAAAGAGATTTGCTTTATTGGAAGCAGTAACCCAGGGGCTCTGGAATGCATTTAGAGTGCAGGGGACTTTGGTAAACCTGGTATAAAGTACAGATGTGGCAAAGCAGGAAAAAAGAGTGACAATATGCACTCCAAGATGTTTGGCCTACTCCAAGGCTGAAAGACAGTTCAAGTTGCCTGGGCTCTGTATGTCTGCTGCCTGTTACCATCTTTTAATGCATGCACAGATGTGTCCAGAGAAGGGCAACAGAGCTGGTGAAGGGTCTGGAGCACAAGTCTTATGAGAAGCAGCTGGGGGAACCAGGGTAGTTCAGCCTGGAGAAAAGGCAGCTTGGGGGGAACATTATCGCTCCCTACAACTACCTAAAAGGAGGTTGTAGCCAGGTGGAAGTTGGCCTCCTCTCCCAAGCAGTAGTAACAGGACAAGAAAAACAGCCTCACCTCGTGCCAGGGGAGATTCAGATTGGACAGTAAGAAAATTATATTCACCAAAAGGGTTGTCAAGTACTGAAACAGGCTGCTCAGGGAACCGGTGGAATCAGCATCCATGGAGGTATTTAAACAAATGTAGATGTGGTGCCCTAGAGACATGGTTCAGTGGTGGACTTGGCATTACCCAGTTAACAGTTGGACTCCAAGATCTCAAAAGTTTTTCCAACATAAATGATTCTATGATTTGATAATTCTGTGCCAAACACAAACCAATGCTTTCCCAACACAGAATAGAAAGCAGATGAATAACCCAGAGCCCTGCAGAAATGTGAAAAAAAAGTCAACTGCATTAAGAGAAAGGGAGGAGATACAAAGGTTCTTTGTCCTGATCTTTCCCAAAATCACAGTGTGATTACCACAGATGGGGGACCATAAAATGGAAGTTATCTCACTTGGAATTTGTTCAGCATATGCGAAACATTTGATTATTCATTAGAAGGAATATGTAGAGTAATCACAGCATTTCCCCAAAAAGTGGGAAAGCTGTCCTCAAGGTCTCACTCTGGAATCAAACTGAGCTGTGCTTTGTACATGGAATACACCTCCCTCCTATCGGGTGCCTAAGGAATGGCTGCAGGTTGGTATCATCCCTGCATTTTCAGAGGCATAAATTTCTTCATGTTCTCCATAGCATGAGAAACCTTTTGAGCTTGTGACTTTTTTCCCCCATGTCCAGCTACAGAGAGGAAATAAAAGAAAGAACATCTGAAACACCAGCTAGATCCAGGATATACAGATAGGTTTGTGTGATGTGGGTTTCTGTCTACTTGGACCTAACATAAAATTTATGTCCCTAAGCCACATAAAATCTGTCAGTACTAACTAATACTCCTGTCACACCACCTTAGACTTAAATCCCTGACCTTCATCTGAAAGGTTGTGTCACCTCCCTCTAGTTTCTCCTCCTATGGCTGCAAGCTGAAATAACTTATTTACTTAACTATCCCTGCACTCCCCAATTTCACACATGACAGAGGAATGTGTGCTTACAGAAATTCTGATATCTACATAGCACTGGCTAACCAGATGGCAAGCACCACAAACTGCTATTAGACATTAGTCTATCCTCTAAGATAAGTATCAAAAAGATGCTACATTCAGTCAGCCTCCACAACCCTGATATTGTATGCAATAAAATAGATTTTTAATGAAACCTTGTGTCATACTAAAATCATTACTGCTGTTCTATTTGTACTTCATATCTCCTTGTGTTGGAATGAATTTAATTTCTCCTTCAGGCACTGTTCTCAGAGGCTTCTATTCCAATTTTATTAGGTTTTGTGTCTCTAACTTTCAAAATTAAACACAATGGTTATCACAGTAATACACAAAACTGATTATATGTCCTGAATTAATAAGCTTGAAAGTCATGTTTAGTTAAGATTTTATCAGGGCCATACCTGCTTAAACATTTTAATAGTTGAATGTTAAAAGAAACTTATTCTATCCTTTAAATAAACTTCTGGCAAGATTGCACAGAGAGAAACAGATGCAAAGAAAAAGATTCTCCTAATGCATCCACTCCAATTCTTGTTATCAGACATAAGTGCATGAAAAATCTCTTTAGTATTTTTAATTATTTGAGTGCATTCAGCAATTTTTATTCCCACATATTAGTGTTGATAACACAACAATTTCAGAATAACTGATAGGAATTTCTAGCTATTTCTGAACTTTTCTCCTCCCACTGATATCTTACACACTTAACTACTCACTTTCCAAGCCAGTCTTGGAAGCTTCATACCTGTTGAAACAAAAAAAAAAAGCTTGAATGCTGGCCAGCATTTCTCATGTCCATCATGTTCTTCTCAAAAGACTGAAGTCTTCAGGCAGACAGCTAATTTTTTAACCAAATAAGACAGGGACAGACCAAAGGGAATGTAAGTCACCAATTTGTTCAAAGGTGAGGACATTTTAAGTATGGCTTTTAAAAATTGTCTATTCCAAGGTAAGGTCAGAACAGCAATGAAACTTAAACATTTATTTAATTGATCTTCAAGAATAAGTAAAAGTGTTCACCTGGATTTTGCATTCTACAAATGAAACAAAATGCAAATTAACTTGTTCCATTACTAGGCATGAAAAAAGACAAAATGACTCTGCTAGCAGGTGCTACTCCTGCCATAGTGAAATATGGGTCAAACATCCTCTTGGAAAAAGCTGCTCCAAAAAACAGGTCCTCTGCAATGCCCATATCCCCAAAACACATAAATTGCATGATCATTTTCTGAAGCTACCTCCATTCACAAAACTCAGACTGGAATTGCCAATCTCACTGTAGTAATTCACTTTTACTCTTCCCAGCCACAGGGCATTCAATACTAATCTATCCTAATTACACCATTGTAATCATAGCAGAGCCACATATAAGGAAGATAGACACAGAACTGAAATATTTACAGGATTTTGCCTACAAACTTTGCAATTTAACAACAAACCTCACACTTTCTATTCTATAACTGATTCAGTTATTCTACACGTTCCAAAAACACGCTTTAAAAAAAAAAGCTAACTAATACTTAATTTCTTCATAAATACACAAGGAAAGAAGTTAGTAGAGACAGTAAAGAAGTCAAATGAGGTAAAGAGAAAGCTGCACATGAAAAGTTTCCACGATTCTGTAGAAAGGGTTGACTCCAATTCAAGTATGTCAAGAGAACATGACTTGTTGCCAGTATCATCAAAACAGCCTAGGTTTGAGGTGAAGAGATTGATACAAACTGCTCCCTGGGACCGGATATTGGCTGGTGTTGTTGCAACATGTTCCTCGTTCTGTGCATATCACCAGTGAAAGTATAAATGAGTACACACACATGAACACCTACAAAAAAAGTATGCTAGATTGCCACAACAATGATCTCCACTGAGCTACAGCAGATTCTTGTACTAAGGACACAATATCCTCAAATTCTCCCAAGGAAACACTGAGAAATAAAATGAGGATGGAAAACCAGGCTATAAATATACTACAGAAAAACTTTTAAGTGTTTATGAGAGACCTGAGTTTCCTCTGGAAAGGACAACAAAGCACAATAAAAGCTCAAGGTACACAGAACAACTGTACTGGCAAAAGGTGGGTATTAAACACAATAGACTTTCCATGTAATAACAAAAGTTGCACTAGAGAATGCCAAAGAGTTTCCATCACCAGGTTATCTTGGCAACACCACACACCATCCTTACCATAGCTGCCATTATAGCATCTGGAGTCTTTCATTTGCTAGCTCTCCAGACTATCTTGATCATCACTTGCACCTGTACGTACACACTGGTTTCCAAAAGCCCAAGTACCTGGTTGTAACTAAAATTTCCCTCCCATCTTCCCTATTCCAAATTTTTAAACTTCAGGGAGGAATCTGGAACCCAGCACAGCTGACAGTTGTGAAGGGTCAGTCTTCTTCAGTGGATTACTTTGGCTACCAAGCAAATCAAAAGACAGAACATTTATCTCCTGAAGATACTCCTTTTCTCCCCACTACCCATCTCAGGCTGAATCAGAGTAACTTTGTCTGAAAGACAAGAAAATGAATAACCAAATAAAGGACAGAAGGGAGAGGGCAACTTAAACTGGCAACCAGAGAGAGTAGAAATGCAGATCTTGTATCACATTCCTGGAAAAATATCCCATCACTCAATTTCAGCCATTTCTCCTGCCTCTCCAATATTCATCTTAAATGTCCTCTCAGTTTATTCACCCAAAGAGCCTATTTATTGACAACTTGACCACCATGAAAGACACAGAGAAGAAAATCAGGAAACACGTCATAAAGCACTGTTCATATTTAGAGCTTCTTAACAGGCCATACATTTCAGGTCTGGCATGTGTGCATTCTAACCAGAAAATGTAACATTTCATTTGTTCTCAAATGTCCCACAGGTTATTAAATTTTTAGTTTTCAGAATCTTAGATCATGAAAGACTCAAATCAACAACAACTTATATATAAAATGAGATGCACATGTTTTTCAATATGAGAAAGTGCATGCAGATACAAAATACAATAGAGTGTTACAGGATGAAAGTTCATTTCACATGACATTTGTAGCAAATTTCTTTTCTGAAGTAACATTTTGGAATCCAGAGTTATAAAAAACCAGAGAACTACATTTTTCCTATACTTGAGGAGAAATATTGATTGTGGTATTATCTAGCCTGGTAATAGCAAATGTGATAAAGTGAAGGCCTTTAGCCTCAATGATTCTGCATTTTGTTTTTGCAGTGGTTGCCCTCCCCCTAAATCCAGGACACTATACACAACTTTTCATAAAACCACAATTTACTAGATGTTAAATCATATTTCTTGACTCCAGACTACTATTGTAAATTTTAAAGGCATTTTCTTCATGGCAATCAAACATAGAAAGAAAACTGTTTTTCCAAAGGTCTCAATAGAAGGGAAATTACTAAGTGTATTACTATCACATCAGGAGTATTTAACAGTGACCATGTTGAAATTCTAGTGAACATATGCCTGCATTTTGTTTAGAGATAGAAGCAGAAGACCATTTTCAACACAAATGTTTTTAATCCAGGCAACATATGATGGAAGAGACATTTAAAGAAATTAATATGTGAGCCAATTCTCCCTTCCATGTACTCTGCAGGGTCTGGACTATATTCTGAGGGATGGGGGTAGTGGTTACATGTGGTTTTGCTGGGGGTTTTTTGTTTGGTTGGGGGGGGGGGAGGTTGTTTGCTTTGGTTTGGTTTTAGGTTGTTTTTTTCAAAACCTACACAGAAGGACAATTCAATTTCACTTAGTTTCTCAGAATTCATCCCAAAACCTCAACAACTTCCATGGTGTTTCTTGACATGCCCAGCACCCCTATATTTTCCCTTATATAGGATGCTATGACAGCGTAAAATTGCTTGCTGATTAAATAGCACTGTTTACATGTTACATTAGTTTGGTGCAATATGCAGTTTGACCTTTTCCCAAAATGCTCTTCCCTCTCAAAATGCAGATCCTCACCACAATAGACTGCAAGTTTTGCCAGAGAAACCTGAGTCTCTATAGCGAATAATTTTAAGCAACTTTCTGTAGGTAGGAAGTCAATAAACAAAGAACATGGTCTGACGTTTGGGGTTTTTTTGTGCAAGGGTCACATTCTATTAATTGGGTTGCAATTTTTTTTTTTTTTTTTAATTGTTGTTCATATATACTTACTTTGAAAAAGTTACCATTTTCAGTGTCAGGGGCTTTGGCAGTGCATCCATTATAAATGAAAGTACTAGTTAGCTTTATTAGTTGGAACATGTTAAATACGGGCACAAAGAAACCATTGTGTGTGCCTGGTGGTTTGATTGGAAATTCTTCCTCTCCCAGTGCTTATTGGAAGTATACATCTGACCTTGAGCTAGCCACACACCTAAACTGTGTGATGGATGGCATGTTAAATAACATCTCCTGCAGGGGAAAAAAGAAAGGCAAAATTTGACAGCTTTTAAAAAATAAACAAATAAAAGCATAAAGGCAGCAGAGAACAGTGCTAACAGATTGAAAAAATAAAATTTGAGCAAAAGATGGACAGAATCTTAAACTTTTTTTTTTTTTTTTTTGAGTAGCGTGGCTGAAGGTGGGAGCCCCTTAAATTTTATGAAAGGAAAAGTATAATACAACTAGTGTACATTCATATCAACAGTGCAGGAAAGCAGAGAAGGAGACAGCTTTTTTACTCATGGTTTCTACAGAAGGGAGATACAAGGAAACTCTGACCCTGTGTGGAAGCCTTTCAAGCTGTGTATAAGCCTTCTCTACAGCAGCCAAGAAACAATTTGTTGGATCTTGTCTAAACACTTAGAGCTAATGCACTTTAAATGTGGTTTTGATCAGTCTGGCTGCATCCTTCTGAAACAAGCAATATTTATAGTATATATTATTTCTTTTGGTTTATAGAATGTGTTCCATGCATTAACTTCCCATGTAAATAGCCAGCAATTAGGACCAATGTCTAGCAAATATCCTCCAAATTTCAGTACCCTCATGATGTAACACTTCTTAGACAGCAGAAAGTAAATTAATCTCTCTTTTCCATGAGAGGCTTAGATGTGACTATAACCAGATCCGTCTTGATCCCCAAGTTGGACAAAGTGTCTTTAAAAGAATCTTGTTGTAGCTTTCATATAATTCAGCAAAATGTACCATTTTGGATAAGTCACTGTTAACATCACCCTAAAGGCAGAGTACCTTGTCCTGTTAGATTTTACTACACCATGAAGCACCTGAAGGAGCTCTAAAAGCAGGTCCCTAAAATACATATTGGGAAAAGATGGATTATTTCAGAAGGTGGAAGTCATAATCTCCAGAGAACTGCTGTAAATAGTCCAGGCTAGTTTCAATTTCCATCAAAACAGAAGTGATCAAAGGACTGGATGAGCAAGAGAAAAACATACTAAACTACACTTTTTGAATACCAAAGCAGCATCAAAGATGTACAAGGCTGCAAATGCAAGGCCAGCAGAAGTTCAGCCAGTTCCAAAGTATCTTACAAAGACAACTGCAATGATTCTGCTCCCAACAGCTGTGTAACTTCTGCCACTGCCACCTTTGGCTCATTCACTATCTGCTACATAAATGGGCAATTGTCAAATGAAGATCATCACTCTTTCACATGCTGCATATGCAGATATTTTAGAACTAATTTGTTTCTCTTTCATGCTTTTCTCCCAAACTTTCCAGGCCATGGAAACAATCACACACTAAATAAATGAAGACATCTCTTACTAACTCTGACATGCTTCTGTCATGTTGACTAACTGGAGATAAACCAAAACCACTGGCTATAAGAAAAAGAGAAAAATCAGCTTTGAGAACAAGCCACAGTTCCCAACATCAAGCCTGATTTAATAATGACAGCCCACAATTCTGTTTGGACTGGGCATGTCTCAAAGCCTCTCCTGTAACAAGACAGCTGAGCAAAGGTAATTTCTTCATATACTGGAATTTGTTCTGCCTTTAAAGTAGAATTTAATTTAACATGCTAGTGGAACTAACAAAAACAGACTAAAATCTAGAGGTAGAAGAGATGGAATATGACAGCAAACTTTTCTCTTTGTCAGTATTTTGCAGCATTTGAAACATTTAAACATAAACCAAGCTAACTCAGGGAGTTAAGTGATCAGCCATTCTGTAGACAGCTAAATGTCATGGTCAGGAATCTTTTCATGGTATTCCATCTAATATTCTCTGCTTAGGTATCCCTAGCAATTATTCTTATGTGCAGTCATTTTTCTTCCTCTCCCACCAACCCTCTTACATAAACAATTATTCTATAATCAATTTTTTTCCTGTCATTCCCTATCCTGTACCTACATTTTGTGTTCTTTCCATTGAATTCCTTTAAAGTGATAAATACTATTCCTTTGCAGGACTGAAAATTGGAAGCTAAAGATGGGCTTCCAGATGAAGTCCCATCTAAGATATAAAACTGGCAACAAATCCTTGCAATTTCATTATGTGGAGGTGTGTTAGCTCAAGTCAATTCAATGTCAGAAAACTTCTGTATTAGTCTGAGAAAAGAAGTGATAGAAAAGAACTACCTGTTCTTGAAAATATAAGTAACAGAAATGGGCGAAAAATTTACTACATTTGGAGAATTTAAATCTATATGCAACTATCAAGAACAAAATATCTGAAGAGGAGAGTTTGTGAGCACAAGAGAAGGCCAGCTGGCAGACACCTCTAGGAGCCAGAGCAGCCTGCAAGGAACACTGGCTTTGAGAATAGACTTCCAATTCACAAGAACTGAATAGTTAGAGATTGTCAAATATATTATCTGACATTTCTCATTTCTCTCTCTCTGTCAGGATTTTAAGAACTTGGGTCTTCTGTCTCTTACTGTCCTGTGAAGTCATTCTTGTTTTAATTCCTTGTGCACATACCATGATTCACACCTCCCTTCATCCCTTTCATTACCTCCCCTTTGTAACCTCCTTTTTTCTGACAATCCTAATTCCACAGTTAAACATGACAGAGTAAAGGATTTCTCTTTCTACTGCCCAACCATGTCACTCCCCATGCCTCAAAATCCTCTTAGTGAGTTTAATCCCTCAGCTTCCCCCACTTTGTCAAATAGCTATCTGTACTTGCTCTGAACTTCTGGAAGTTTTATTTTAAAATCTGTTTTAAAAACTTCTAAACTTTTCACAAGGCAGTATTATAATTGCTCCCTATGTGTCATCCACTTCTTGAATCCCTAGTTTCAGGGGTAAAATCTTTGGTAGGGTAACTACCCTATTATTCTGTTTAAGTGTTCTGAAAAGCTGGAATACTATGGACACAACTACAGCTATCTGCATACAGAAAATAGGAGGGTAATCATATTCTTTGTTCTAGATGAGAACAAAGCTCAATCTCCTTTTCTTATTATTGGACTGTAAATTTGGCAAGTATCAAATATTCCCACAGGGAGTAACTTCATAACTGTATCTGGATTTCAAGATTAAGAAAACATACCCTAGACTTTTCAGTGCCCGTGAAATTCTACCCTACTACCAGCACAAATGGTACCTTTTCAGCAACATGGACTAAAGTCAAAGCAATAAACCCATTTTAATGTTTTTCTCTAGACATCTAATCAGCTTCAAACTACCAGTCCTTATTGCAAGGTGCTCAGTGACCTGAACCTAAAAACTGACAAGGATGACAAAATGCTGCAGGCAGTGCTGTGTCACAGCTGCAGCTCCTGTGGCAGAGGAAGGAACAGAACAGTCAAGGTCACAGGTGGTGTCACCACCAACATTCAGTGTGGTGGATCACTTTCAGAAAAAATACTTCCTCCAAAAAAAAATGAGTCCAAGTGCCTGATCCAGCGAATGCAAAGAGGTTTTGGTCGTGACATTTGATTCTGGAGTAACAATGAGTATAAATATTTTCTGTTATTTGCTGCTGTAACTAACACACTATAAACATTTATCATAATGAACAGGCAAATAAAGTGGCAGTGTCACCTATAAGCTCTGTTCAAAGCATTTTCTGTTCAGATAAAAATTTGCATAAGCTATAAAAAATTCACTGCCAAGTGAATCTCCAAAAGACACAGCTTTGAATGACAGAGAGAATACAGTAATTTCACATAGGTACATATATATCTTGTGTGTAGAGTCAGAGCTGGCATCCATCACATCTTTAACTCGCAGATTCTTCCCATCCTCTCCTTCTAGCCTACTACTGTTGGATAAATATCAAATTTTCAAGTGTTCTCTCAAGAACATTTTACCCCATTTAATATAGCTATGGTAAGTGTTTGAGCCTACTCTGAATTCTGCAGGACTCACGGTATTAATATTTTCCAGCTATAAACACTGATTTAGCTGAATGCTGAATGCTGTTCCTTAATATTGCTTAGGTCTGTTTCCATTTCATCACATGTACAACTGATCTGATATTAATGATAAAACTATAAATACATCTATCTGCTTTATCTCCTGAAATCTCTTTAGCAAAGATTATACGGTGGCAGTTCCTCATAAATTTCACTTGCCATTATATAGCCTATTTAACTAGTTCAATTGAATGTTTCTTAAGTTCATAGTAAAAGAATTAATGACTTGTAGCTCAGCAGTGAGAATTCTGAGCTAGTAGCATCCACTGTATCAGCCCAATTTTCAACAACTTTAATGATGTTCAACAAGAGTTCATTCCTATTCTCTTCCCTTAAGTCTCCTTAAGTAGCTTTACAAACACAACCTGCTAAAAAAAGGTTGGAGATGAGGTGAAGTTTCCTCAGTGGTATTTGTAAGGATATTTGTTAATAATTCTGAAGTAAAGTTATATTCCATTACAGTTCCTTTCAAATGCTGAGAAAACAGAAAAACAAGATAAGGGTTTTTTTTTTCCCCCTAAAATGCTTGTGCTTTGCCCTCTTTATATCATAGCATCTACATTTCTGTCACTTTGTTTTAATTCTTTATAAACAATTTGTAGAAGCAGAGCAGTTCCCATGATCAGATTTTTAGATATAAGTATGATCTTTTGCCCCCTGCTTAAGCCCTTTATTATACAAACTGTAATCTTCTCACCCAATTTTTAAAGCATGATTATTGTCCATTATAAGACTTAACAGAAAGAAGCCAGTATGGTTCAGATGATAAAGTTTCTGCATGGAGGGCACAGTGAAAGCTAAAGCAGATTCTTCTGCTTGTTTTTTGCTTATAAAAATATCACACTTAATTAAGGGGCTTTTAAAAAATTTCTGACTGAGCAGATTATTGGCAAAAACAAATCAGGCACCAGTCAAAATAAATAATCCCTTTGATTTACTCCTCTGTCGACTCTAACTGGTTGAGTGTAACTCATTCTTGAAAGAATTTTGCTGCCCAGATCCCACACTGTGAGTGGCTTTCAGCCCTGTTAACAAAGTGAAGTGGTCTCTGGTTTTCACAGGGAGGCTCAGTGATGTGGAGAACGCTGGCAGGGCTACAAAGGCTCAGCAGAATGGAGGCAGTCTAAACAGATACGGCTGTTTGGTTTCTGTGCCGGAACTGCTGAACACAGAAGTAAACTGTGTGAACTGTGAACCCTGTTTGCTCGCTCCAAGTACCACCAAAAGCACAGCTCATGATAAAGCCTGCTTTCTACTGACAAAAACATGCTCAAAAACCCCTTTAAACAACAAGCCTGTATAAATGTTAAGTATTCTGTACATACAAAAGAGCTTAGCTGAGATGGCTGAAAGCCTAGAGGAAACCTGATGAGCACAAAGGACACAAACCAAGTTAGGAAAATCAAACACAGAATGCCTCGTGTTCTGCCTGGAAAATAGGGCAGAACTGATATTCTAGCCTAGGAACACGTAGTAAGAATCTTGAAACACTTGACCTACACCCTTGTCAGAGAAGCTTTACACTTTAATTCAGGAAGGAAAAATAAATAAGGATCAAAATATGCTTTAAAACCAGTGTGATGTTCCAGGTGTAAGACTGCCATGTTGCTCCCTCAGCATCTACCTCAGTTTTCCCAACTTCATGGAGATACTGTCAATACCATGGACTTCTAGGAAATAAAACTGGGGCAGACTGGGTATAACTACAGTGGTGCAACTGGGTCTTGAGCAACTCCACTTGGCTTCATTCTCCCCACTGCTCAACTTCACAGGGTGCAGGTTCCACTTCACTAAATTGATCCTACAGACTTGCTGTCTGTAGGACAGCACAACTATCACAGCACAACAGGGTAGGCAGGAGGATACTACATCCATTCCAATACTAAAAACTCATTGAAAAAGAAAGAAGGGGATGTTTTTCTCCACCACAATCACTTGTGGCATCTTAATAAATATAGTGCTCCACAATGTTTGAATTCTAAATGATATCCCAAGTGTCGCCCTTCTAACCCACAGTAAAATTATTTATTCCATTAAAAAGGGGTGCATTAGCTAGTCAAGCACTGAAGGCACTGTTCCAAATGTTTAATTTCTCTGTAAAAACCTTTTTTTGTTGCATGATTTTTTACTTATTTAGATAAAGCTAAAATGATTCACTCCAAGATACTAACCCAGTCATTCATTAATCATTCCATCTAGTCTAGGAATTGCTGGAGAAAACGCACTAAATAAAAGTCACAAACTCTTTTATCCTTGAGCAACTGTCTTGGATGCACAGCAATCCATTTACAGTATGTAGAAATTAGCTAGTGAAAGGATTATTACAATTTCTTTTATCTTCAGAAGAGTTATGGTTTCTGAGTGCAGCATCACTGGGAAGCTCTTTCACATACACTTTCAAACAAGACAATAAATCAAATTTACCAAATCTACTTTCAGTTACAGAATTTCCATTCTTGTAAGACACAGCAAAAAGCTGAAAACAGTGTCACATGTTTCAAAAGACATGTCTGTACAGTTAAATACTAAGAATATGTTCAATTAATGCAGAATTATGCTGGAAAGTACACTGCATGGATTACCACTGAGACAGCAAATGCAGCAAAAATATGCCCTAAGAAAGAGCAAGTGAACCTGCTGGATTTGGTCATTGCACTTTATCCTTCACACAGCTTCTTGAATAAATAGCTGTATAAGCATTAATCAAAATGGAGATCCTAGATATAATTTCAGATATTATATATAGTTTTAAAAAAATCTCTACTAAGAAACTCAGATTTATTATTATTATTATTATTATTATTATTATTATTATTATTATTATTATTATTATTATTATTATTATTATTATTATTATTATTATTCCAAGGAAAAGTGAGTTGCTCTTACGTTATTGTTTTATAAGTATGTGCTCTGGTCCATTCCCAGCTCTGACAACATTCACTAAATATCTTCCTCATTAGATTGCCAAGAACAATGTAACTCCATACCCAAGCATGTCAGATATATATTATTTGTGCGCTGTCACACCCAGAAACAAAGCATCTTACACAGCATAAATTTCTTCCAAAGTTTTCCAAGTCTTCTAGGAATAAGCAGGTTTTAGTGGATAAAAATATTCATATTGCAGTGCAGAACATTTATTTCCAGCCAAAGATTTTTCCCAAAGTATGCAAGTCAGGCTGTACAACAAAACTTTCAGCAAAAAAGGAGGATTCAGCATATTCTAGTTAAAAAAAAAAAGAAATAAATTTAGAAGACATTTTCCTTGGTATCTAAGATCTCCCTCATGATTGTACCAACACATTCCCATGAATATAAAAATAGAAATCTCTGAGTCCTCCTTTTCCTGAGACTAAGTAAAGAAATAACTTCATTCACTCATATGACTGATTGGTTGAGACAAGAAAAATACCAGCAGAAGGGAAAGTTAAAATCGTAATAAATGGATATAAAGTCTGAATTTTTTTTCCTTGGAAGAATCCAGTTCATCAACTATATTAATTTCTTATGGTAGTTGTCTCCTACTGGCAGACAATCTGATTGTAGAGATTTTGACCAGTAAATTTAAAAATGGACAGTGGAGTCATGTAGAGCATTTAAAATCAGATCTTGACTCCGTTCAGCAGAGAACTACTGAAGTCAGCAGTACACTGAGATGGGAGCTTAGCACACAGGCGGCTCCTATTTGGTATTTGCTGAATCTTTGAAAAGCTGTTTAACTTCCAGCAAAATAAAGAGAGAAAGAAAAAAAATATACAGATCAGCATGAGTCATGATCTGGCCTACTTTATCTTTGAGCAAACTAAGCTTAAGACAGTGTTTACTAGCATCATGAATATTTGGGCATCTGCAAGGACTATGAAATCCAAGAGAATCCCCAGGCAAAGGAATTACTTCATCCAAGAGCACAACTTGCATTCTTGGACTGGCAACTTGGGTTTCTCTTTCTTGACAGGTCCTGTGTGTGAGCCCTTGCAGGGAGGGCTGCTCTGGGCTGTTTCTCACCATGGACATACACTTCTCTACACGAGGAAGTTCAAATGCCAGACTACACCCCAGTGGAGTTGTGATGGGTTGACACAGTAGTCATATACTGTTTGTCCTAAAATCTATTTCAAGCAGAAAAAACCATGCATGGGAATATCTTCTAAAAAGTTTTTTTTTTTTTCTTGAGAAACAGTGTTTACAGTTGGATATAGTGCTATATTTCTACAGCAGAGAAAGTGAGGTCAGAGAAGGTTGCCTTTCTCTGGAACAAAAGGTCAGTGAATGCCTTATTTCCTGAGCAATTTATTTCTACAGGCTTAGACCAACTTTTAGAAGCAATATCTCCTACAAAAGCTTTGTCAGAAGGCAGCCCATCATGCAAGAAAAGAATACCTACTGATTGTAAAGTTTTCATTCTGTGTTTTTAGGTAGTATAGGCCCATAAAATTCAAGAGCAGTGAAGAAGGATCACTACCTTAAATATAACCAAATAAAATTCACCTATATAAGGTATATATCTTCAGTAGAAGACAGAAGTTTGTGGGCTTCTCAGCATGTCTTTTTGTCCCACTAGAACTCTCCTCTGTTAAATTCACCATCATCTATCTGTTCTTCATTTGTGAACTGATCTCATCTAAGCACCAGACCAATGCAACCTTGGTCCTATTACAACTGAAATCCATGGTGAGGAAGAAAGAAAATGTAGACTTGTCTCATTGTCATGTTATTGGTGCCTGAGTTTATGTTTTCTTAACAGTTCATCCCACAATTCTCTGAGGTTGCTGAAAAGTAGGAAGAGAGAACTGAACAACAGGAGTTTCATCACCACTCATGGGGACTGCTGGAGGAAGGACTAGAAGCATTTTGACAGAGAAGTGGGGAAGCCATGAATGTTGTTCTCTTTTTTAACCATTAACTTCATAACACAGGCATCTTATCTTCTGACCTGGACACTGACCATGCCAACTCTAGAAGGTTAAATTCCATCAGACAAGCTTACATCAGCCTTTGAGTAGTACCTCCGTGGTTTTCCTTTTGAATGAGGGCTTCAGACAGAACAGTAGTTAGCACATCCAGTTTCTTTGGAGTTACTTTAATGCATAAATACCCAAAAGCAGAAACTTTTTTCTTAATACTTCTTTCTCTCATTTCCTTTCAAGGCATAAATTGGAAGTGGGTAGGAGAAGCAATCCTTTGTACATTACCTTGAACTCAGAGAGCAGTTACTTAACATTTGTAATCAAAATAAATGTGCCTCACTCAAAATGCTAGCACTGTATGGATTACATCAAGTGGTCAACTGAAGGCAAAAAAATCTCTTCAGCAACACCCAGTGAAAGCTCCCAACCTCCAGCTTCCTTTCCCCAGGCCCTGGCCTTGCAAAGTCAGCACTCGCCAGGCCAAACCAGCTGGGCAAGTTGGGGAAGACATGCTCACCACACATGCAGGCACTCAGCAGAGGAACAGCAGAGCAGGCACACAGTTAAAGCATCACAAAAGTAAATAAGCATGACAGCAAGAAACACAACGGGTATTTCAGCACACCTCTTCATTCAAAAATCTGCTCCTGGCCCACAAAACGACCCCATTCATGGCTGAGCTGAGCCAAAGCGCCACAAGGGTCACAGTCTCGTGACCTGCACAACACTTCCTTCCTCTTCCCAAAACTGCAGCCTGCCCACCAGCTGACTCGTTTGGTCGACCACCAATAAGGTTTCCATCATCTGGTACTCTGCAGGCCACAGTGTGAGAATCTGGCTGTAGCACACAGCTAAACAATTCCTGCATTTAATTTCAAACAAATGGGAGAAGGACGACAGACAATCCACACCACTTCAAAAAGGGACTGCAGCAAGACAGATGGTGAGGATTACATCTTGGGGAAGGCTGCTGGTTTACGATGACAGGATGTGAGGCAAAAAGAGGTAGAAATCTGGCACCCCACCAATGCAATGCAGTGCAATATCTATGTAGGAAGTGTTTCAGCGGTAAAGATTGCAACTCCAGGTCCAAGACTGAAGCAGGAGATCAGATCATGATATCTTGAATTCACATTTGCTTTGGATTTGTAAATTTGTGATAGTTGAATTACCTACGAAGTGGTTTCATTATTCACAATTAAATATTTTGTGTCATTTATTATGCATGTGAAAAAAGTGATGTAGAATTATTTCATTCCTTTGTTCAAAGTTTGAGTCAATTTTGCTATTTATGCTACCGTTTCTCCTTTTTTTCTTTTCAAAAAGCATTAAAACAAGGAGTGAAAAGATCCTTTTTCCAAGGTTCAAAGAAGATTGTGATAAACATTTTATATTGATCACATTTTAAAATATTGATCTTCTGCATGGATACACACATTCAGTCAATTCCAATTTCAACTGCAGAACAAAATCATTAAGCATGCATGTTTGTAAAACCTGTGGCAGAAATAATTTCATTTTCTTCTAGAGGCAAAGGTTTAATTAAACTTGAGACACTGGAGAGAAAATGAAGAGAGCTCAGAAAAAATGGCAGTTCTTCAGTGGACTGCCTATAGAACTTTAGATAAATGGAGGTTTCTTAATTACTAATTCAGTAGGTCAGTTTTAGAGCAATTGCACATTATGCTAATTGTTTCAGAATAATAACTTCTGTGAATTATCATCGGACAGAGTTTCTATCTGCACTTGGTTCATCAACAAAAAAGGAGACAAAGATGTCTTTTATTCTAGACCACAAGAGATGGATGGTTGGAGTTACATGATAGAAAAGACACAACATTATCAGAGTCACTACAGTCATATCCCAAGTCAGTGTTGCATCCATAAAGCAACATGCTGTATTTATTGGACACAGCACAGATAATCCTTTGATCTCTGGTTCTGCTTGTTTCATCAGTTTTAAATTGGTATTAGCAATTATGATTCACATTACAATCAAATATGTGGTTTCAGATATGGGAAAAGAAAAAAATCAGTTCTCTGCTTCAAAGATTCAACAATAGATTATAAACTGCTCAAAGAAGCAAAATGAAGTTATTGAAACCATGCTAGTATCTTTTTGTATCACCCTGAGAGAAGAAATCCTTATCTATTCCTAAAAAATATACATTTAAATGCAAATGCAATTATAGACAAAGAAGATCTGTTCAAACCACTAAAACTGTATTTATAGCAATTTATACAATTTCTATGCCACTAGATTCTAACAGCTAAAATTACTGCAAGCTAGCTGCTCGTTCTTCAATTTTAGTGGCTTTCAGAGATCATCTTAATTAAATGCCTTAAGACATCCTCATTTAAGCAGGGGAAGGTTTGGTCGGAATTTTCTTTTTGTTTTACCTTTAAACACATACAGCCTTTCCGAATTAAAGAAAAGCTTATCATTAGAAACCAAAGACGAGAGGTCTCTGTGCTTTTCAACAAAAATTTGGATTCCTTTACCCTTTGCCAACACTGAAATTAATAGCAAATGATTTAATTTGACAGACATGCAAATTCTGTATTTTCCTAACTATGTATTACTGTCTGGATCTTAAATAACTAAGAGTTTGGCTTTGTGATGTTGCAGAATCCTATGCTGAAAGGTCACTAAAAGATTTTTAAATGGGCTACATAGATCATTAGAAAACAAAGCCATCTCTTTCATGCAGAGGTTTTTGAAACAAACAGCAGCAATTACAGCATGACTGACCAGATGCTCTCTTAGGAACTCAGGCACTCATGAAAGACTGTCTAGATGCCTCCACTTATCCCTGTACAAACATGTTCTTCAAGTGTGACTCTTCAATTCCCCAAGCTGTGAATGCAGCTAAAATATGCTTTCTTACAGGGCAGGGCAAACCTTACAAGGAAAAGCTGGATATAATCTCATGGTACAATTTGTGCCATGCCTGCTAAGTTGTAAGTACTTTAGAACTGCTTTCAGTGAATAGGGGCAAGGATCTTTCTTGTATGAGGCACCTTGCCAGGGGAACATTACATTTCTGCTTCCTAAAGATAAACAGATCCCATTTCATCTTGATGAGTATGAGTGATTCCTATGAATTTGCCAGGACTATTCTGAATTGCTGTTTTCTTCTTCAGAGTACTTGGTTCTTTCATGTTTCTGACCCTGGCAACACTTGTAATCACATTCCCTCACCATGGTCCAGTCACTACCAGATTCAGAGGTCACAATGAAGTGTGACTGTGAACTTAGCTCAAGTTGTTCTTAATTCACTGAAAACCCTGTCAGAGATTAAAGAAAATTGAAGTAATTTGAGTCCTAACCATTGCTGACTTGGAGCATTCTGAAAGCATTCTCAAGCATTCTGAAAGGTTTGCTGGGTACTTTGAAGGAACAAGAAGGGCTGTTATGTTGATCCCTAGCAGGACATTGTGTGCATAACAAAGTTCACAGACAAAAGAATAGCAAGTTCATGCATTTTCATATAATCTAGAATGTGATCCTTACCAATTTTGTAAGCATTAAAACAATCAAATTTTGTAAGCATAAAAACAATTTTAAAAATTTAACCAATCTATCGAAGACATCTTATTTATATTTCTTTATACTTAGTTGTATCTCCTTCCTGAAACTAATAATTTAAATTTGTATAAGCAATTTTAACTTAAACTGCCAAATTAATCAATGAAAAAGTAAATGTAACGTGTAAGGGCGCAATCCAATTATTTTGTTGAATTTACTTGAAGGCTGGAAAGTGTAATTAGCGAGAAAGAACATCAGACTTGGGCTTGCTATAAATAGGGTTATTAACTGTAGTCTATTTATATGCACAGCTGCAGTCCTCCAGGAGGACCCGCAGAACCACTTGCAGAACGTGTTAAGAGACGGTCAAATAAAGTATCATTTGAACATTAATTCCAGCTAAGTGAACAGATCCCTGAAGCACTTTAACACATAAACTAAGGTCAGTGGACTTCAGGCAGAAGTGGAGAATATAAACCCAAGACTTCAGGTTCACAAAGCCAAGAAACAAAGTCATACAAGTAGAACAGACCATGAGCTGTATTGTCTGCTTGTAAAATAAGACAGAGAGAAACGTACTTGAAAACAGTTAAAGATACTGTTTCTCCTTTCCTTCACAAAGAATAATGTGACCTCAGGTCCTCTTCCTGATTATTTGAAAGGTGAAAGAAGAGGATGGAGGACATCACATTTCAGACCTGAATAAATTTTCTCTTGACAAGAAGCTGGATGATTCAGATTTCACACTTGGAATGGCAGAATATGCCCTATCTTCTGAGCAGCATGCCAGAGAAGGCAGTGTCCTAAAACTATCTTATGTATATATATACACACATCTTACAGCAACAAATTCCTTTACAGTGAAAGATTATTATTTCATAAAATACCTTCTCACACAAGCAGCATAATAAACTTGGCACACAAAGAGGATGAGAAAAATCTTTGTCCAGCTGACATCACTGAAAGTAAAAAAGAAGCACAATGATCATAAAGCCAGGTACACAATTAAAAAAAAATAAAGCCCAGAATTACAGAAGTAGTGTGACAACATTAATATAATTCCCCATGTTAAAATATTTAAAATACACAGATAATTCTATCTCTATTTCCTTATATGCACTCTAGAGGAAAAAAGCTCACTGATGTGGTGCAACTTCTAATGCAATATAGTTTTCAGACTATTTCATCTTACATCATGATATTATTCCATTCACCCTCTACATGATAATATCTGATTGAATGAGTTGGAACACAGGCATGTTTTTTCTGAATAATTTACACCAGAAAATGGTAAACTGTTTTTGAGGTTAATATTTCACAATGATGGTTGTAAATTCAAACACTGGGAAAGAATTCAGGTATCAACGAATTATGTAACTACCAGAAGAATACACATTTTAGTATATGTTTGTTCAAATCTGTAAATTAGTCCATGGGATAAATGACAAATGTGAAAAGCCAATGCAGACTGTGAGGAACATGCTTTTCAGCATGAATAAAGAAGCAAATCTACAAAACCTGTAGTACAGAATACATTTTCTGTTAAAGACCCTGTAATATCCTTTTATCCTTTGCGACTTCAGTAAAAAATAATGGGATCTCAGTTCTAAACAGGTAAATCAGTTTACATTTGTGACAAATACTACTGAAAAGAGTCAAGAGGATTTTTGTCCAAAGTTCCATTTACCTGTTACAATAAATAAGAATTATATTTGTGCATAATGAAACTCTAGATAACTTACATATTATATCATGACATATTGGTATAAGGACTGACAATAATTGAGAAATTTTATGACAAAACTCATTCTTTGATTTATGATCTATGCCTGCCAGACTCACAAGATCTTTAATATTTTAATTACAAGCATTTCGGACAGATTTTACTGGTATTATGTGTTTTACAGGGTATTTTGCTTTGCCAAACCATAGTAAATATGTTTGTACCATTGCAACTACATTTACAACAAAGCCAAGTTCAAGACCTTTAAGGTCTCCGAAGCCTGGGGGCCTTCTTCTAGACCAAAGTATAAACTACACGACAATAGGAAAATAATTTTAAAGAATTTTTTAAAGCTTTTAAAAAGAACAAATTATAGTAATATTTTTATCCTGTACTTTGTTAGTAAACCAAGGTTTTGAGAACAATTCCATCCAATGTGGTCCATTAAAGACCATACCAACTGTATCAGCTTATTATTTACACCATCCCTCCCCACTCCCAGATCTCATGAAGCAGCAATGGGATGCCTAAACCCCTACAAATCCACCCACAATTCAGGAGCTTGTTCCATGTTTCACCAGCTCTCCCTGTCCACCAAAACTATGACTTCTGCTACATACTCCACTACATCCTTGAGTAACCATCTCAGTTGCTGCAATCACACAGTTCTTAGAGTAAAAACTCTGCTGTCGGTATCTCAATGTGATTAGCAGACCAAGTTCTTTCCCCCTTGCACCTCAGTCCCAACTTGACCATTATTCATTTCACTTCTTTAAGTATTTCTCTGTTTACTCCATCAACAATGTTAGCTCTGTCCACTAGGTCAAAATCTCACCGTCAGATCTTCCACCTTGGTCCTGTATGTGGGAATCTCTGAACCTGTGTTGAAGAGCCCTCAATATCCAGCCCACATACTCTTAGACAAGCAGTTTTCCATTAAACTTGCATGGCAAATATGTACTTTTTTAACATGACATTCATGAAAAGACAAGGTCTTGGTAGTCCTCCTTCTGTTGTACAAGGTTAAGCATATAGTCTGCAGCTAACAAATACAAATGTACAGGTATTTGAAAACCCCTGTAGAGAACAGTTGTTTTGAGACTAACCCTTGGCACTAGTCTTTCTGGCACCTACTTATCCATAATGAAAAGAAAAATATTGTTTCTTTTCTCCTTCCTCCTCGGTATTGTGGTGTTTCTTACTTCACACCTCAGGCAAGTTTTACATCTGCCAAATGCAGGACTACCCTTTAGATATTCTTGCACATCAGAACGCAAGAAAGACACAGTGTAATTTTAGAAGATAACTTTTACAACGTGGAGGAAAAGAGCTTTCACAACCATTTGTAAATCCTATGTGTATTTGTAATTTATTACTGAAAAAAAATCCCACAGATAACTTTTACAACGTGGAGGAAAAGAGCTTTCACAACCATTTGTAAATCCTATGTGTATTGGTAAATTATTACTGAAAAAAAATCCCACAGTAATTCTTTAAACTGCTGTGTGGGAGTAAACAAAAAAGAATGGCTGGAAAGAAAAAATATTATAGCATATCTGTTTATACTCACACCATCAAAAGGACTACAAAACTGCATGCTCTGATTAATTTGCTGGCCAACAGAAAGCACTTTAAATGTGACTTTTTAATTTCTAGTGTCAGAATTTAGTTGATTACAGTTTAGGAAGTAAAGGATTTAAAACACAACCAAACACTCTGAAGAGTAGTGCCCAGAGCAAAGGCCCAGCAAGTAGCTTTGGGCAGAAACCAGTCTAGATTCAAATAAAGGAAGGAGCTGGGGTGGGCAGCCAGCTGTCATGTACAGGTGATATCTATGGCCACGCTCTGGTGGAAGGCAGGAAGGTCACTGGCTAGACTTACATGAGGAGAATAAAAATAGAACATATACAGCAGGGTGATAGTGCCATTCAATTCTTCCAAACTCCACTTGACTCTAGTGAGGAAGGCCACCTACACATCCTCATCCCTTGCCACTGTTACCCTGGAGCTGCAGTGACCCAGGACACTGCCAGCTGTATGCCAGTGAGTTGAGACTCTTAGGAAGCTGCGGCTCCCTGTGGAGCAGGCATTGGTGGTCACTAAAGCTAATACATTTTTCCTTCATATTGCAATGGTCTATATGCAGTGACAGCAACTGTGCCTCAGCTGGCAAGAGGAGAACCCTTTCCAAGAGTTGCTGGTTTGCCCAGACCTAGTGGAGCACATCCCTCAGTCCTCTTCTGGTATCACCAAGCTGGGACACAGAGCAGCTTCGGGTGCCTTCAGGATCAGCAGAGACTGCTACCACCCTGACCATCCCCCCCACTCTCACCTGCCCACATATGGGCATGGTCTGGTTATTTGAAAAACACATGAACTTCATAAAGGTCACAGTACACTGGTGACCCTTCAAGAATTCCTTCCAGAAAAATTGTATCAGGAAAACAATTTTTGAAAATATCTAAGTTGTTTTGAATCTTTCTTCCACATATAAACATTCACTTGTTCCACCAATATTTCAGACACCCAGCTCTAAGTAATACAATGTTTTTCAACTGTTGCCACTAAACAACATCAACCTCATATGTACAAATGAAATTTAAGTTGTAGCTATTGCATACCAGATACTGAAGTTTCTAAAAACATGATTACATTAGGATGCAATGGCCATTTAATCAGGAGGGGAACTACTGCCAAGTTTTCCCTAGCAGAATTAAATGCTTTCAGTCAGCTCTTGGGTTTTAAATAGGCAATTCAGGTTTTAGATTATTTGCCATGCTTTACACCACAAAACCCAACATGCCCTTTAGTCTTAAAATCTGATAGCCCTTCTGGTAGTTAAAATAACTAAATAAACAAACAAAGAAAGAAATAAAATAATCATGTTACAAAGAAAAATTTCCTCCATATCAGTCTCATATTTATTTGACTGTTTTCATCATGACAAGACCTCTGTTTTAGAACAAATAACAGCAATATTGCCACTCCCACAAGGCACAGGAGAAAAGACAGCCTCCAATTAATAGTACGAAAGCCAGTTATTAATAAAACAAACATACCCAGAGGTACTACTTATTTCAGCAAGTATCAACAAAAGTATTTCAAAGAAAATACATTTCCTAACATTGCCAATGTTCTTTCTTCACCCTTTCTCTTGTTTCTTTTTTTATCATTTCTTTTTCTACTTCTCTTGCCCATCAGTTCATTGTCATGAAGTAATGGGCTGGCACTCTCAAAACTTTCAAAACCAAATCTCCATAATAATCTTCTAATTCTTTCAAATTCACTTAAATTGTAGCAGCAACAGGGATCAGCTTACAGTCACAGGAGAAAGGTTCACAGAATTGTATTTAGAAACCATTCAACATTTTGGAATGGATAGCAAAACAATCCACATGGAGAAAATGTGATAATGGAGCCATAACATGATGGCATCAGGCTCTTAAAATATTTCTCCTCAAAGCCCTATTGTATGCATGATTTACTTTGAGCATAGGGATCTCTGGAAGCCACATCAAAGACCTAATGGATAGACATTTTGTTAACATATGTAGAACTGATGCCAGGCCATAAAACAACACTGCACTGAGTATTACACATCTTCAGAAAAGTCTGGTTGTTTTTGTTGATTTTTTTTCCTTGAGGTTGGGGTGGATTTTTGGTCTACAAATTATTTCTTCCGTTATGTGGATGAATGCCTAACAGGCTCAGAAGCCTGGACAATTTTTATGTTCCCTTGTTCCCTGGATCTTTGCCCAGTATCACAAAATCTGAGACAGGGCTGATCTTTGAAACTGGGAAAGGAAGAAGAATGAAAAAACAAACAAGCATCTATATCCTTTGCAGAACAGGTTCTGTTACATCAATCACAGACTGGTAAAGAACCTCACACTCCATGCTACTACGTTAGCATCTCTGTTTCTCAGGTCATCCCTAGGACTGCTGCTTTCAAAGTACTGATCAAACTTGGCTCTAAGCTACAGTGCATTCTTCAATGGTCTTGGTGTTCAACATGGAGACAATTTTCAAATTGTATATACTGCAGATATGGCATTCCATAAAACCAGGAGGCCAAAAAGCTTTGCAGAGTGAATTCCTGGAACAGCTCTCCAGGATTCTGAAAAGGCCACTTGTAAGCTCCTCTGTTTCTGTTTCAAAGTATTTATCCTGGATCACAGAATAATGAACAGCAAATTTATGTACTTTGTAGGGCACTTAGGAAACAGTTTTTCCATCACTTAGTAACTGTAAGGTAAGTGAAACAGCGCTGCACACCAAGAAACACAGAGCACTGAAAAGACACTGAAAGTCAAGACTGCAGAAGAGTTATAACTTTATCCATTTTGATACCTTTTCAGTTTATCACATATTTTGTGGTTCAACATTTGGCACATTTGGTACATTGAAGCCAGATTAGCAACAAACAGCTGCTATTTATAGCATTTCCCCAGAGATGGGAATGGTTGCTGCTGCACTTTAAGACCAATCATGTTACATCTGTATTAAAATGAGAAGACAAACATGTTTTACTGCCAACTCTGCCTGAATTTCAAATGAAAACCACATTAGTTAACTTGTGAATTTCTCAGTCAGTCAGTCTCCAGTGTCAGCTTACATAGTTTAAATAAAACATCTCACCAGCACACAATACAGCACAAAAGGATGTTAGCAGCATGGGCCTAGGTGCAAAAGAATTCTCAAATACTCCTCCAAGATAAAAGTCAGGAATGGACTGCAAATGTCTCTAACCTGCAACAGCCTGGACCTCAGCAGGTTCTACTACCATACCTTTATCATTTCACAAATTCTTTGGCTCAGTTGTCAGCAGTCACACCAGCTTAAATATGTTAAGTCCCACAACCCACAGGTTTTCTACTCTCACTGCTGTCCTAAGCACCGTGAGAACGGGATCCCAAGCTCAGAAAGGTTGCCAGGACATCAAGTCACAGCATGTTTGGTCCCACTGTTTCCCATTTGTTTATAAGAAGAAAAGGTGGATCTTGAATTCATTATCTTATAGGCACAGGCTCACCTCCCTTAGGCACCTTTAGGTTAATCAGGCCTCAGCAGGCACTAAACAAGGACCTCAACTCCCCTGAGGATGGTGGATATCTCTGCTTTGACCACACACAATCACACCTGCCCTGACATCTCCTGTTCGCCCCTTGTCTGGGGTTAACAGTCCTTCCCTAACTTAGAAGGAATAATACAATTAGGAACAGAACAGAGACACTGGTGAGACACTGAACTTTACTGACAGAATTACAAAATCCATTTCCTTTTTCTGTTCAGATGCTTTCTACACCACCTGAAAACTTACTCCTGCAAAGCTGCAGCTTATTTCACCATACATTTTTGCTAGCTGGAGCGATTGCTTACTGCCTACTGACCAGCCAAGCAGAAAGGATAAAGCAGGAAGGAAACCTGAACTATCAGTGGGTTAATTTTCCAAAAGTATTTGCACATTGGGTACAAAGATGCCTCAAAAGGACACAGGACATGTGCGCTCATGTCACATCATCACCCCTGAAGATGAATGCACCCCTGAGAGCTTGATGCTTTGCAAAGCAGAAGTCACATTACTTTTACTGCTTGAGGTTACTTGGAAATGCAAATGTGTTGAAGTTAAGAACAGGTACCTAAAATAAGGTTTGCAACTCAAACAATTCTGAGTATCCATTTTGATGATTTCAACATTTCTTGCGGCAGCAATGACTTTCAGAAAGCTAAGTCCAAAATACAGGAAAATTTTAGGAAAATATATCAAAAATATGTCAACTACTATTTTTTCTGTTTTCCTAAACATTTTTCTAGTTCTACCCCCCAAACCCCTATTCCTATATGCAAGAATCCACAAAAAGTGCTTGGAAAAATGATTTTAAAAGGAGGAACGGAACTGGATATGCTGCAAAAGTGGTCAAATAAAAAACCAAAACAAACAAACAAACAAACAAACAAAAACCCAAAAAATCCCAAAGCAAAACAAAAAGACCCCCCCCAAAACCCTAAAGAGGTATGGAAAAAAAATTTCTCTTTTAACATATTTTAATAATAATAAATATTGTTTGTAGCATAAACTTGCCAGATATATTTTTTCAGTTCATGGTGATTATTTTTAATAAATATATTAAAATCTCATGGAAGGAGTCAATGAATTATTTATAAATCAAGCAGTATACTAAGATTTTGGTCAAAATATAGATGAACACAAGTATACCTAAATGTGTAGCTGTATCTTGAGCTGAATCACTTTTCACCAGACTTCACACACTTTCTTCAGTGTCCTATAGCAACCTTCATTTTCAACTATGTTTCAGGGGTTTAAGTCATAATTTGCTGCAATACCTGTGACCAGCTTCATAGGTTTTTATCTAATTTTAAACTGTTTTGCTTTGTAAGAGCAATACCACCCACTGTTGATTTCTGACCCAGAGTTCAGAGATCCAGATTTGGGTTTGTTTCAATTCAAAACTCAACTGGAATTTTAGCCCATGGAAACAGCACCTTTCTGTTTCCCTGGATTTGTACTGCATTTTTAAAACACTTTGGCATAGAGGGCATTGCAAGAGTTTGGATCTGCCATGTATTTTATTGCCTAAATAGCAAGATGGTTCCCATTTTTACCAGAGTAACGCAATGGAATGAGCATGGTGAAGGACCCATTAAGGCTCCAACAGGAACTGAGTACTAAAAAACCTAAACATTCACTGGTTTTATTTTTCTGTTTCTTTGGTTACATTTTCAAAGTGTGTCCACTACCATTCCCTTTATCCTCAGCAGGGGGCTTGTACCCAGTGTTTAAGAAAAATGAGCTTGTCAGTAGACATTGTGGAGAGATCCCAATCCACTTCAATACTTAAAGAAACAGAGCAGGACAGCAAAGAGAAAATAAAGTCCAGGCAAGCACCTTAACATATCTTTGAAGTCTACATTTGAACACTTCATAACCTGAATTGAAAGGCCAAATTTTGAAATATACCAAACATAATTCAGGAAAGACAGCCAATTAACTGGTTAGAAACATTGTTAAAAATGCAGATGACATAAAATTAAATTAAATTAACCGTAATTAGAAAGTTGGAACATTTAACTTGGTAAATATGTGTTTCATGAAGCTAGACACAGGTGATATTATGTAAACCAATCAACCATCAGGGTAGTTACTCTTTCCCTGCCCAATGACCAGGCTGCTGAAATTGAACACTCCTGCTAACATTGAGAACCTCTGACACCACAAGCCAGAGCTACTGAACTGTCATCTCAGAAAAGATAAAATCTCTTAAATCTATAAAATCTCTTGCCTGGTTTAAAGGTTCAGAGATAGTCATTCTTCTTCTCCATTAAAGCAATAAAAGTACAGTGTTTAACAAAGCATTGTGGCTCAGTAGGTACTCTAGCAGCAATTTCTAGTGCTGCTGTAATTGAGGTTTCATCAACATTTTCACAATAAAACATACTGCCAGAAAAGTAATTCTCTGTTGTAAGCTGACACAGAAGACCTTGTACCAGGCACAAATCCTTCCGCACCAAGAGTTTGGTTTGTATGATTTTTAGCTAAGAAGTTGGAAGAAAAGAGAAAGCAAGAAGAAAAGTCTTACAAATGGAAGACAACAATGTAGAATTATGAAATGTTCAAACAGAATTTGTGGTGCAGACAGTTTATTCCAACCATATATACCTGCTAAACATAGCCATGAAGCCTGTCACCTGTAAAAGACTGAAAAGCTAAAATGTCTGAAATATAGAAGAGTGCGTGAATAAAAGTTACTTGTTTTAGGGATTTCTCCAAAAGGGCCAGTTTGGTTTTTTGATTGTGTCTTTTATATTTTTAAAGAAAAAATGAGGGTTTTTTTGTATATTTTCACCCACCTGTTCTGGGTACTTGCTTCCAACTATCTCTGCCACAGTGTTAAAGGACAGAGAGTCTGGATAAGTCTTAGCTCCCATGCTCAGGTGCACAACAATCCTAGTGCCGCGGAGAGACATTCGTGACATCATTTCAGCATCTTCCACAGTGATGCAAGCAGTGGGAATTTGGGGTACATCAGGCTGGTAACTCTGCTGCCCAGTATGTGGACTGTTAAAAAAAACAACAAAACACAGTGCTAACAACTTTGCTCTGCAATTTTTTTAGCATTACTGTAGAATTATTAAAAAGAATCACCATCATGACTATCCCTGCCATACTCTCAAAAGAGACATAGCTACAATTCCTAATAAACCTTTTGACAAATATATCAAGTGTTTAAACTAATCAGAATATCTGACTGTTACTATTAGATATATCTAGAATTCTATTCATTGTCAGCTCTGTTTATGTCATTGCCATGCTTTGACATCACACTCCATTCACTGCTTTACCAGAAAGAAATGCAATGAAAAGTCTAAATGAACAGGTTACCATAAGTGCATTTTTTTCCCATGACAAGTAATTAAATTAAAATTCACTATTAAATTTTAATGCTTTTTTCCAAATAACAGAATTGCAGAACAGATGAGGTTGGCAGGAACCTCTGGAGATCATCTGGACCAACTCCCCTACTTGAGCGGGCCACCCAAAACCAGTTGCCCAGAACCATGCACAATGCATGAAAATCTTCACCTGTGAGCCTTCTCATAGCAGCAGCACACTTTTTTATACATTTAAACAAAGAATAAAAAATTTAAATTGGGTTATTTTTAAGTCTTCTAAACTGGGAAAAAAAACCCTATTTAATTCCTGGAGGAGATATATTAAGGAAGAAAGGAGAAACCTACTTTGTATGGTTATAGATTAAGTAAAATGGGAGAGATTATTCAGTTCTATTTATTGAGAAGAATAATCCCTTCTCAACAATAACAAGTCATATTGTAATCAATAACATAACCTGCAGAGTAGATATGTGTAAATATTTATTTCACATGGAAATACTAAAAACAAGTTACAGAGGTCTTACAGGAGTTTCCCCAGAGTATAGACAGATCAGTCTATTAAGTGACAAAGTTCAGGAAATTATTGCTCCTGGTTGTTTACAGCTGAACCTCAATCAAAGGCCAGTGTCTCTTCCCATCAGCTCTGCAGGTCAGGTGACCCACAGCTCACCTTTGAAATAACATTTAACCTGAAACTCAGCATTTCCTGTGACATGTAATACTCCCTGAGTGGGATAAACCCATGTAGACTTGTAAGTTCAGGCCTTTTTTTATTTCTTTTTTCTTTCTCTTTGTCGGATAAAAAAAAAAGGCACCCCTCATCCCCACTTTTAAACTGTGATAACTTGCTGCATATGTTTAATATTTCTTTGAGTGTTTGGGGATAAATCCAGCATGTTAACCAAAAGACTTTCCAAACAATGTAAAATAAACAGACTGAAAAAAAAGAAAAAGAGAGATGATGGTTTCACGTACTAATATTAAAAAACCCCAAACCCTACATTTAACAACTGAGCAGAAACTGTTTGTTTCTCATAATTTTACATTAATGTTTTTGCCTGTGTCTTCTGGCAGGTTTATGTCTTAGTGCTAACATGGTGTACATGCTGAATTGCACTAATTCAAGTTTTATCACTGATTTCAAGGTCCTTGTTATTTCTCAGATGCTCAAAAAAAGAAACCCCTTAAACTGTATTTGTTTCTCCAGTTTAAGCAGCAAGCACATTTATTGCAGATGCTCCATCCTGATGTTCCACCACAATTTTAGATAAGGCTTCTGACAACTCACACAGCTGTCAGTGCTTACACACCTCAAGTGAAGGAACATCTTCAGGTACAAAATTTACCCAGCTAGCCCAAAAATTAAACCTTGAAGTTACCCAGAAGTGCCATTTGTATGCTCAAACTACCACTCTGCCAAGATTACAAATCTAAACCCAATTACCCAAATTAAACAATATTGGCATGGGCTGGCAGAGCCAGCAACAGCTCAGATGATACCAGGATCTCATAGAAATGGGGGTGACTGCCCAAATTATTTCTACAAAAAGGGAAATGGATCCTAAGCATTACTGGTACAAAGACACAAAGCAATACCACAGTACTGTGGATTCTTAATGCTGCAAGATGAACTCACATAGAAAACATTTGTGGCAGACACTAAGCATCCTGGGATGCACCTGATTAAAGTTTACATGCATGCAAAACATGCCATGTTTTATCATCTACATAATAAATGGCTTAATAAAGTGACAAAGAGTACATTAAAAAAATCTAAGCAAAAGCAAAGCAAATTAAGTGTCTTTTATGTAGAGATAACCAAGAACTGGAAAGGCTACTGACCATATGGCAAGACCTGAGCAAGAACTAACAAAATAGAAATTACTAGCAGACTCTGTGTAACAGATGGAGAAAAGCATTCCTGAGTTGGCTCAAAACAGGGCAAACAGGATGTAGTTTGGGAAAAGCAGGAGAAAGATTTTTTTTGGGTGAGGGGGAGGGGATGCAGCGGGGATGACAAGAAAAAGGTTTTTCATTGTAAGTTCAGGCCTTTTTTTATTTTTTTTTTTCTTTCTCTTTGTCGGATAAAAAAAAAAAGGCACCCCTCATCCCCACTTTTAAACTGTGATAACTTGCTGCATATGTTTAATATTTCTTTGAGTGTTTGGGGATAAATCCAGCATGTTAACCAAAAGACTTTCCAAACAATGTAAAATAAACAGACTGAAAAAAAAGAAAAAGAGAGATGATGGTTTCACGTACTAATATTAAAAAACCCCAAACCCTACATTTAACAACTGAGCAGAAACTGTTTGTTTCTCATAATTTTACATTAATGTTTTTGCCTGTGTCTTCTGGCAGGTTTATGTCTTAGTGCTAACATGGTGTACATGCTGAATTGCACTAATTCAAGTTTTATCACTGATTTCAAGGTCCTTGTTATTTCTCAGATGCTAAAAAAAAGAAACCCCTTAAACTGTATTTGTTTCTCCAGTTTAAGCAGCAAGCACATTTATTGCAGATGCTCCATCCTGATGTTCCACCACAATTTTAGATAAGGCTTCTGACAACTCACACAGCTGTCAGTGCTTACACACCTCAAGTGAAGGAACATCTTCAGGTACAAAATTTACCCAGCTAGCCCAAAAATTAAACCTTGAAGTTACCCAGAAGTGCCATTTGTATGCTCAAACTACCACTCTGCCAAGATTACAAATCTAAACCCAATTACCCAAATTAAACAATATTGGCATGGGCTGGCAGAGCCAGCAACAGCTCAGATGATACCAGGATCTCATAGAAATGGGGGTGACTGCCCAAATTATTTCTACAAAAAGGGAAATGGATCCTAAGCATTACTGGTACAAAGACACAAAGCAATACCACAGTACTGTGGATTCTTAATGCTGCAAGATGAACTCACATAGAAAACATTTGTGGCAGACACTAAGCATCCTGGGATGCACCTGATTAAAGTTTACATGCATGCAAAACATGCCATGTTTTATCATCTACATAATAAATGGCTTAATAAAGTGACAAAGAGTACATTAAAAAAATCTAAGCAAAAGCAAAGCAAATTAAGTGTCTTTTATGTAGAGATAACCAAGAACTGGAAAGGCTACTGACCATATGGCAAGACCTGAGCAAGAACTAACAAAATAGAAATTACTAGCAGACTCTGTGTAACAGATGGAGAAAAGCATTCCTGAGTTGGCTCAAAACAGGGCAAACAGGATGTAGTTTGGGAAAAGCAGGAGAAAGATTTTTTTTGGGTGAGGGGGAGGGGATGCAGCGGGGATGACAAGAAAAGGTTTTTTCATTTTGATTCTGAACAAACATTATTTTGGGACTATTATTTTAAAAGAAGAAGGACCTTATTTTAAAAATATAAATTTAAACTCTCTTGCATTTACCATTCCTTGCACCTTGAAAAGGAAATGAAAGGAAAGCACCACATAACACCAGCTACAGGGATCACAAAGAACCCTGACTCTGAATCAGCATTCAACTTAAAAACATTGGTACCTACAGGCAAGCAAGGTGCACCTCTGGAATTTCCCACTAACACCTGGAAGTGACGTTAACATCTGCTTCAAACACACACTCTGAAAAATGCTGTTATCCAACAAACACTAAATTAATTCTGCAAAACTTTACGGGTAGTTAGGTTATTTAATATATGATATCCCAGTTCAATACCCTAATTTGTTGTTCAGAAGAGATGGCAAGTAGTTCTCTCATTTTTTATTTACTTAACAAAAGCATCTGTTTTGATTTTAGATCTACTGAATCACCTCATATCCATATTTAAGCTATTAATTGAAAGCATACAATGTTACTACAAACTCACATTCATTTAGTCTTGACATTCTTGTTCAACAGCTGACAAAATTCAGATAAATAAAGTAGTAGAGTTTTGCTTTTGATAAACCCCTAGATTTCACATCTTGGAAAGTATTTCAGAGAAGTGTCATAGTAGGAATAAAAGCAGAGAAAAGGCTCAAAAAAAACCCCACATTTTCTCTGTGGTACATGTCAAATGTCTAGTAAGAAACAGATGTGGCCTGTATCTTACACAAAAGTGTAAAGGGAATCTAAAAAATTCAAAAAGCAGCTGGTTAGTTTCTCTTCTGAGTAAAACAATCAAATGTGGAGAAACTAAAAACTGTGGATGAAAAGATGTGCTGCTGGTGTCAGGTCAGTTCTAACTCTTCTTACTCTGGTAGCTGACCTCACATGGTCCATTACTTTGTTCCTGCACTTCCAACCCTTATCTCTAAGATAAGCTAAAATGCCCAGGGAAAAGTAAATTGTGTAAGAACCAGTGCTTCAAGCTAAACTGGATGCTCTGATAGAAAACAGATCTCAAGTTGAAGCCTTGGAAAATGATTGCAATCTCCTAAGGGGAGAAGTAAGCATGACATTACAAGAACTCTAACATGGCTAAAAGGAAAAAAAAACTCCAACCAATCAAAACTAGATTATACAAAAGCTTAGAAAGATTTATTTCAGCCATAATGTGTATGCACATACCCCCAGTGCACTATTCTTCACATCAACCTAGAAAAGCAATCTAGAGTTGGGAAATGCAAAATCAACATTGTCTAAGAATTGCCAGGGTTGTCTAAGTTTGCTCATTCGGACAAACACATTGCAAGACTCTAATTACATATGTGACCACCTATTTTCTACAGAACCCATGTAAAATTCTCTGTATGAACCACATGTAAACTAAAAATTCATATCAGATCGGCTAGTTTGTTAATATTGACTTAAATGATAACATACATTCCTGAGTAGAGCCATGACTACATTAATCACTAGCTATACCCACAGCAAGATCACAACCTTAACTTGGTAACAGGCTCATATCTTCCACACATTTTGCTGTTGCTTTTTCACTTGTATATTCTACATAGCACAGAAAATTCCCTCATCACACACAAAGCTTTTCACTTTAAAGGAGGTAATGCAACATACTGCAGCAAAACAGGAGGAAAACTACCCAATTTGCTCTCACAGTTATCTATGGAGAGTAGCTATGAGGCACATGAGTGATGAGTGCCTCATTCCTGTAACTTCTTCTGCATCACAAGCAGCATGGCACAGCCTGAACTCCAACGCAAATAAATCCCCTTTTCCAGCACCACAAACTCCTTACAAAAGAAAAGTTGCCCTTGTGTGCACTCCAACTGTGCATGTTCTTCCAAGATTCTCACCAATATCTGGATAGAGAGGCCAACTGTAATTGCAATTAGTCAAAATGTCAAAAGTATTGTCAATCTTCTCAGAAGAATTAGGTCTATAAAAATAAAATCAAGACTATTCCCCATTTTCAACCACTTGGCAAAACATAAAAGAAATAAATTCAGCCTAATTTTGTGTTTCTGTCATCATTTGTCCCAAGACTCACTTGCTTTATTTGCTTCTTAGATTGTCTTGGTGGGATTTGATTTATTGGTTCACAGTAAGTTGAAAAAATATCAAGATTGTCAAATTCAAAACCAAAAAGGAATATGCACAGAAAATGCTAAGAAACTGCACAGTAAAAATACTATACAAATGTGGATTTAAATAGTACAAATAAATAATGCAGTGTAATGGAGCCTTACCAAGGAAAGTTCCCTTTGAAGAAGAACAGAGCATTATTCTGTGGACCACATGGACTCCAATTAAATTAACATTTAGGAAACTGCATTTAGTGACTGCTGGGCACTCAATAAAATTAGGCTTTACCAAACAAGCATAATAGCTTTGCCACTATTACATATGTCCTAGGTTACAGAATATAACTTACACATACATGTTTGTATTTCACTATAATGTTCAGTAACACAAGCCCCAAGAGAATTCTTCAATAAGTACAGAATCTTATAAAAATAGCATGGATTAGATATGGTTTGCCAAACAAGAAGCAGAAAATAACTCTGAATAGAAAAATGATCAAATGGAGTTCAATGCATTCTACCCTGGGACTATCCAACTGCTGGGAACGAAGAACAGCTTTCCAAGAATCTGTAGAAAATGAAAGTTTGCATCAGCTGCTCTTCAACTGAAAAAGAAACTTGCTGGACCTTACAGACTTGAGGATGAGTCTCCAGCAGCTGACATCTTGAGGGAACTATTTAAGTCATACACCTGCTTGGCCTCCTTCTGCTCAGTACAAATCACCAAGCTCTGTCCTTCTGTGTTTACACCCCTGTGAGAAAGCAGCTGCGTGCTACAATAGGTACATTAGGAGCGGGCTCCTGGAGTGAACACCACTGGCAACACAAATTGCCAGCAGCTGCAAGGATTCTGGCTTCATAGACTATGTTTGTAATTTTTTTGTTGTTGAATTCCTAGCTTCTCAGCCTTGAGCACAAGTCTTATTTATATCTTCAATGACCTCCTCAACCACCAAGGACCAATGTGCACAGAGAACAAATTCAAAAAACCTCACTGAGAACAGATGTTATATTTTACACCTACAGGAAAGATATAAATAAATCCAAACAAACAAACAGAAAAGAAATCAAAACTAAAAACAACAACCCCCCCTCATTTTCTTTATTTGGAAAGCAGCAAATCAGACAAAGAAGCATCACAAGTCTAGCAATACAAAAGCAAACTAAGAGCTAGAATACTGACCTGCTCTCCATACCGTCTCTATTTAATGATGTTTTTCATTGTTATAATTACCTCTTATATCAAAATTATCAAGCACAAATAGGTGTGAAGAGGCATTAGAACTTTCAGGGTACAGTATCAGTCCTTCCAAGTCTCTGATTGATCAGAGACAGGGAGTAGCAGAGAGGGTCATGCTCTCCCACACACGGACACCAGAAACAGGAGTCAGCCCTGGCACTGTGCTGAATACATCATGGGGCAGCACAGGGAGCTCCCTCCTCCTTTCAAAGGATGGGCATGGGAAAGGGTAACACACAGCCAACACTCGGCTGACAGAAAAGGGTAAGGATAGAGGATATTTGTCTTACCACCATAAAACTTCTCCCTTTTAATCAGCTGACCCCTGAGGTAAACAGAGGTGAGCAAGGTCTGAAAGGAGGCAGAAGAAAGTCTCAGATTCACAGAACAGGATATGGATAGTGCTTTTCTTCTTTCCTTCCTTCTCTCTGCAACCCACCATTCAGTGCAGTACGTTCTTTGTACAGTTCTTTGTACACTGTCCTCCATAAAAACCAAACCAATCTTAAACTCATGCGCATTTAGGGATGTCTCCCTTTAATAAGTTGTGGCAATGCAAACAAACCTCATGAAGATACACTTTTAAAGTGTAAAAAATAAGACGAGTATCAGCAGGAAAACAAAGGTAGTCAAGGAAAGAAACTTAAGGTAGAAATGGCAGTGACAGAGGGTAAACACGTTTCTCAAGTCAGCGGGAGACAAAATATCTTAGTACAAAAGGCAAATATGTGGATGGACTAAAGAGGAGAACCTTTAAAAATAAAAAACTCAGCAGTAGAATAACATAGTTATCATCTCAGATAGCATGGAATTAAATCCCTAAAGTGAAATAGAAGAAAATAGTTATCTTTTCTGTTTGTGAGTACAAGCTTTTCCACTGAAACACTTCCATTAACCTCAACAGAAGGGGGTGGGACAACAGGGGAGAAGACTTTAAAACCTAACTGGATATGAAAAGAAAGTGAAGGGACAGGCTGGATTCAATTTCAGGGAATGAGCAAAAAAAAAGCCACTGCAAGACACTTGTCCAGGTGAGCCACTTTATTTTCTGAATAAAACTGAAACTCTGAAAAATCTTCACTACAGAAATGTTTTTTTCACTCCCACACTTCTAATTACTGTAGAATACTAAACACCTTTTTGATGTTCTTTTAAACAATCCAATACTTTTACCATTCAAATAAAAAAGGGAATAAAAAATATGTTAGTAAAAATAACACAGAGGGAGTATCATTTATTTTTTCTCTCAACTGAGAAATTTTAGTAGTGTCACTTGAAAGGAATTGCTTTAACTACACCTGATCACTACATTTTCCTGTTATCTAGTTCACACATTATGCAGTTCCACTTATGCAATGTAAAAAGCACTATAAATGCCTAAGTGATAAGAAAACGTTATCTAATAGTGTATTACACTTATTTGATAAACTCGTTCTCCAATAAATAGTATCTTTTTATTTCCAAAATTCAGGCAAGTCTTGCCTGTCACTTCAAACTTACAGACACCCTGAATTTTTCATTTTTGAACCTGAAATCCACTCTAAGCAGAAAAGTGTTTTTTAGGAACAGAGTGTATTTTTAAAGTTCACTATAGTATTTTAACTCCAGTGAACTACAACTAAATATTGAGCAAAATAAACAAAATGTCATGCCAAGCGTGAGTGCTCTTTCCCCAGCTCTATTTTTTGACAGTGGTAGATTCTTCCAAAAGCTTCATAATCTACATCAGATGATATAAAAATTGTCCCAATAGGTATGTGTTTCCTCTTAACAGCTCCTTTCCTGGCAATTAGTTGTATCTGGGAAACAAAGAGTGTCAGGCTTAAAAAAAAAATCCAGTACAAACCATGGTTGAGAGAATGACTCAGTAAGTTTTGGGGATCTTGCCGTGCTATGGGTTTCTTCGGGAGCATGCAGGAAGAACAGCTGGCATACAGGAGTTTTCATAAGGAAATTAATGTAGGGGTTTTCTGAGAAAGTAGCGCAGTCTGAGAATTGAAGTAACTTTCCTTCCTCAGAAGGACAAGAGAAATTGCTGAAAAAAGGCAACACTTTCTCACTGATTTTTTTTCGCTATCAAGTTTGTTGTGCTCTGCAACATACACCATATAGTCATCTTGCTTTGCATAATGTTTGATAGCTTTTCCTTTTCCCATTTAATCCTGGAGACACAGCAATTCCTTCATCATCTTCTGAATGGGAAAGAATTCCACTCTTGCAATTTATGGGTTTCTTTAATATCTAATAAAGAGTGGCTGTGAGAGTCTGTGCTGAAAGAGAGACTATCTGGAACAATATAATTTTCTTTCATTTTCATTAGTTGATCCATGTTGCTCAGGAAAATGTTGTTGTAAAAAAGGTAGGAGGCTGGAGGCTGGTACAATAATGATTATCACTTTTACAGCCTGTACATAAATTAAAATATGCAAATGATTTTGGACCAGAACCAAGAGATACAGGCACACAGCAGTCAGATCAGATGAACTGTTAAGGTGACACAGGTTTAGGGACATGATGAGATTCCAGACTACCTGAAAAGTGACACCTGTGAGAATGCCAGAGCTCTCCAAGTCCACCCCTGGTAGCTCCAGGAGAAAAGGATTGCCACAGAGGACCACAGGCTTGCCCACTTCCTCCTCATCCATGCGTCCAGGGTCTCACTCGTGTTCAGGCAGCCTCCCTGAGGAGAGGCATGCAGCAAGGCACCTGCACCCAGCCCCATGTGCACCCCACAGCCTTAGGGCTCAATACTGAAGAAAGGAAAACACTGAAGATCACTTAGTGATCACTTAGATCTCACTGCAGGACAGTAACAGAATAAAAAGTGGGAATTTTCTTCCCAATGTTCAGGTACTAAGTAGTTACTATTCCCCCACCCCACAAAGTACACTGTGCAAGAAAATTATCTTCCTGATTGTGAATGATTGTTAACACTGAGACCATGTATATATAACGTCATGAATAACATAAATAGAAAATCTTGAAAAAAACTATACCTACTTAGAAAAAAGTGCATAATATAATTTTTAGAAGCAGAACTGTGTTTTACAACCTAATATACACTGGCTGAATTACCTTGCAGCCGTCAAGCTAAAATTTCTTCCTCTAAAATACTTGATACTGCACTGCTGTGTAAGTCTAGCGGAGTTAAATTACTCACTGGAAATTGTACTTGTTTCAAATCAAACTTTAGACAAATCTAACTTTATAGACATAAACAGATACCAAATTCTACAGAACAAACCCAAATATGTGCAATTTATAACTATTTATCAAATAGTTTAAAACAATTGTTCTGTGAGTGCAGCCCAAAGATCACCTGCAGTTTGCAAAGCCTTTGTACACCCAGCTCTCAAAGTGAGCTTTCAATAACTTCATGAAGATAAGTTTCACTGGCCTGCAGGTGAATCTTGTGATGTAGCCCATACTATTAACAGTAACCAATATTAATATTGGTTAATACCAATATTAACAAAACTCCTGTTTTAAGGGTACAGTGCTTGATCCCTGATCTAACCACAGAACTCTTCACCTGCAATGAACAGTTGATGGCTGGTGTGACCCAGGATACATTGCAAATCACAGGATAGCACTTTTTGCGGCAAAAATGCGGTTAAAACAAATTCTCCTTGGAATTTCCTGATTTGTCAATCATTTGGGGGAAATAGACGTGTCTAGGACCATGACCATCCTTATGAAACCATGACTTGGACTGTCCAGCTCACAAGCTCTGCTCCCTGTTAACTTTTGTAACGGCCTGAAAAATTCATGTAGAGGTGGAAATAATAGTGCTTTTGTGGCTAAAATTTCTGCCCCAAACATATTTGGACTAAAACTAAACAAAACTAAAAGCTTCAGATACCTTATGTGGGAGATCCTAGAGGACTGAATGGAATTCTCCTTTCCTTTCTCAGGAAACTTCCATGGACAAACATCACCTACAAGTCTAATGCTTTCCAATGGTGTTCTCAAATTCCTTGTCATCTTATTGCAATTGCCTGGATTCTGGCATCCTTTCACTAACTGTTAAGCCAGTTCATTAAGTTAAACCAAAATAGTGAAGGAATAAAAAATACCACTCTATATGGGAAGAGTTAAAGGAATCCATCACTGATTGTCACTCAGAAGTACAAAAATTTGCATGACTGAAACCTAATTTTAGACACTGAAAAACAGTTACACTTCTAAAAACATAAGCTGCAGCTGCACTTGTTATTCCAAGTAGCTCTGCTAAAGTTTTCTCATGGGTCTGTCTATTCACGTTGCATTTCTGGCAAGACTGAAATGGTAGCATTCTCTCAGACACTGCAGCACACCATTTCTGTTTTCTTAGAGTGTCAGCATTATAGACTAAGTGAAAGAAGAGGGGGGAAGAATCCCCATATTTTTGTGGAGTTACAGCCTTGGATGGTCTCTCAGATGAACTCGACTGCCCAGGACTCTGGCTGCACGTGGACAGCGCTGGGTCCCTTCTCAAGGTCTTTGAGCTGGAGCACAAACGCACAGGCCTCTAATGCCCCTTATGGAGATACAGAGCATGTACTCAAGTTGCCTGGTCCCTTCACATAATTTCTGGCATTCCAGTGTCCCGCCAACAGCAACTGCAACCTTTTCAAAATCCCAGACTGGGAGCCCTGAAAATTTTTCTTTCTTTCTATAGAGACTGCAGATAGAGATACTTGGAAGGAGACACAAACTGTCCTCAAAGAAGGATCACAAACTGTTTCCTGAAGAGGTGCATGCAATACACAGATTACAGAAGAACAACTAAAACCTCCTTACTTCTCTCCTTGGAATTCACTCTTTTCCAAAACTCAGATTTTTGGCAAAATCACATTTGAATCCCAGAACCTGATTTCTAAAGTTCATGTCATTATTGATGATATAAAAATGTTATTAAGAAAAAGCCTTTTACTTTTTTGAAATTTCAACTCCTTTGTGCTCTTTTCAGTGGATTTAATTATCTCATGGTGAGTTAATACTGAATTGAACTCAAATCCTCTGAATTACAGTCAACAAATTATTTTTAAATGTTCAGATTTGAAAATACAATATTCCTATGGAATGAACTGTATTCTCTGTTACTCACCTCCTGCCAGAGCCTTCCCACAGATCTGGATCTCAATCTAGCAGAATTCAACAATCAATGTAATAAAAACCCCCATGGTTATATAATGGATTATTTATCAGCAGCAGTCACCCACTGTTAAATGGTAATACAACAGTTACTTGGTTTTGGCACGTGCAAATTGTTGCAGAATCTACTACTGACTACTTAAACACAGTTTACAAGAGTTGACTTTTAATGTTGTCCTCTTTACAGTAAACAATGTGCAAATGCTATCCTAAACAAATATTCAAGAAATATTAATATTGCTTATAAACAGAGAAAGAGAAATAATACTGTGACCTGCTCAAGATAGCACAGGAGCACGAGGCAGAGTGATGGATGGAACTTCAGAACCCCTGGGTTTAATTGATTCACTTGATCACTCTCCCTTGTCTGACAAAAGTATCCTTTTGCTCTTCAGTGCACAAATGTCTAGAATCAATCTGGATTTTTCAGAGCTAAACAGTACATAGTTTCAATATTTCTTGTTGAGGTGTTTTTGTGTGCTTCACAGTCACAAGCAAATTAATGTGAAGAAATCCAAATAAAATATGTCAGAAATGATGTGGTTCCTTTCTTTTCTTTATTCTTAGAAGAAAAGTTCTTATTTTACATTTACAATGGATTAAAAGCCATGAAGTGCAGTCAAAGCTTAATCCTGCTTAATAATAATAAAAATGAACAGAAGCAGATAAAAGACAACCCCTCTCTGTTTCACAGGGTATTTGCAGTATTCACATTAGACAGCCAAGGCAGAAGTACTGTGGATAGTGACCAGGAAAGAAAGGCAAGGTGAAACAGTCTAGTAGAAGTCACAGACTACTCACCTAAGCAGCTAAAGGAAACAACCTATAAATACCAAACAAAAGTGAGATTTAAAAAGCAAAGTTGGAAGATAATAAAGTTACAGCTCTCGGTTTGTACCATCATCCTAAATATAGAAACAAAAAGAGAGAAAGTATAAGATGCCTGAAGGAGTGGACAACGGGCAAGTAATCAAAGCTGGCATCACTGGCAGAGCAGAGACAGGAGCTGGCACCTCTCATTTAATAAACCAGATGGAGAAGGATTTTCACCATTTAGCTGTACCCTGGAGGCAATACAAAAGCATTAGTATTTGATGCAACAAGATGGACACAATAAGTGAAACGGGGGTGACTGATTGGATTTGAAGGGGAAAACAAATCAGGAGAAAAGGATTAAAGTAATTGAAATGGTTACATTTCTGAGGCACAAGACATTGCTTCTACAGGGAAGAACCCACTATTACTGCTGGCCATCAATACCAGCCTACATCTAGAAAACAATTCTAAAGGACAGATGTGGAACAATTGGCTCTGACCTCCTAAAAACATAAGTCAAAATTTGTGTCCCATAAACAAGGGGTTGCATCACACAAATAGGTCTAGCTAATCATACTTAAATGTCTGACATACACAGTAGTAAAGATAACAGCAGGATGAGGCCATCCTGTGAGAAGACAGCATCTAATGAAAGAACAGAAATACCCTACCATATGGACAAGCTACAAGTAAGACTGTGGGAAGTGAAAGAAACAGCAGAAAGTAGAGGCCACCTGCCCTCTGAAAAACAGTGCAAGCATTCATGTAAAGAGAAATCACAATATGTTGGAATGAACCATACATATTTGATCAGATGTTTAAGCAAACAAGGCAAAACAAAATTAGGAATTAGCATTTCCAAATTCTCTGCATGCCTGGGATGTTGACCAGACTGATTGAGTGTGTTAAGAGCTGACTAGCAATCAAATATATTTTAAAATTGGCACCTATATTTGGTTACTTGTTTGTTTTACATAAGTAAAAATCTATATATCAAAATAAAATTCTATGTTGTATACATGCAAATAAATCCAGCCAAAGTTCCTGCAAAAACCTCTGCTCACTTTTGGAAATCAGCAGTAAACCTTAAAAAGAGTAGAAGAGTACTTCAGGAGCTTTAGAGCAGATAAAACATGTTTCCTTAACAAAACTTCAATATATACAAGCTGAAATGGTTTTGCAACATGTAGATACATTTTAGTAACATCATTAAATTAAGAAAAATGCCGAACAGATTCAGAAAAAGTATGTTGAGTAATATAGGAAGTAGAAACAACACTCAGTAGGAAATAGGAACTGTAAAACCATGAAAATAATGGAAAAAGACATGAGAAAATAAAATTGGATAGGCAGGTGATTCTATATAATAGACCTCTGTACAAGCTGTTTCAGCATTGTCTGGACTAAAATTTAAAAAATGAGGTGCGGTGTACCTTGGAAGTAATCCTAGAATACATGAAGAAACAGAGGCTTTACTCTTTTACGCTTTCTTTTTCTCCCTCTTTTCTTTTCTTTTTTTTTTTTTTAAAAAAATAAGAATCTTAGGCTAGGACATCCCAAACACCCAAATTCTGTAGCATTCTGGGCACAAACATTCTGGGACCATTTAATCTTTTCCAGTTGTCCAGGGCCAAATACTCATGTGCTCTGGATATGAACACTCCAGATAAAGTCCACAGTTACTGCACTTTTACAGAAGAAACACGGAGAATTACAGGGAAACAAAATAACAGTCCACATACTTCTCAGATCTTATCAGCAGCTGAAAATAAATACACAGATTGAGGAACACATTCACTGGCACTGTTTTAGCTGGATACCTCTCTGTGATCATTATCTGCTTTTGTGTTGTCAGGTTTTCCCTCAATCCCCCACGAATGTAGTCACCACAGACTAGTGAGACCCTTGTTGGTGTAAACAAGAAAACTGAATATTGTGAGGACTTTAAAACAAAACTGAAGTTGATAGGTCAAGACATTATAACCATGTCAGAGGGTTCTGAACTTACTAACAGGTTTTCATAGGCACCACAACTCATACAGACTCAGAAGAGGTTGGCAGCACTGAAGAAAGATGGAGCTGATTAGGGAGAAACAGGAAATCATGGGAAATTGCTGAAGATCCTGGTGCTCAACCCACAACAAGCACAGCTGTAACTTCTTACAGCCCAGTACATGAAAGCCAAAACGTGGAAGTTTTATACACTGAACATCTTTATATACATGAACCAGTAATGCAAAGGTGGAATAAAACTTTATAACTTCAGAATAGTACCAAACCTAATCAGTGGGTGCTCATGGTACTCAAACAAGATCAGAGTTAAATTAACTGTGATATGGGTGGCCATCCAGCCCCCAACTTAATGTATGACTCAGTAATGTTGGGAAAGTCCAGAAGACAAGGAAAAAAAAATCAATGGAATACTACATTGCTAAAGGTTTGCCTTGGAAAGTTATTGGTGAGGCAGCCAGGATTTCAATAGAGCTGTTATCCTCTGAGCATATTTCTAGAGAACAGAGTCTATCAAAAGAGATTTTATTGGCCCTTACCTCTACCAAGTTACAGGATACTGCTTGTATGATTAAATGGATGAAACTCTTTACAATTCCTGAACAGGAGGAGTCAAAATCAGGAGGAGGCAGAGAAAGCTCTTGTTAGTCTCACCACCATTTCAGTGACTTTGTAAGAAAACAAATATTCCAGGTGTATGAAATTACACAGAGATTGCAGATGTTACATCAGGCCCCATCTACTGGAAACAAAAAAACAACCAAAATCTAGTTATGGAGTTCAAAGCAAAAAAGAGGGGACAAGTTTGGTAAAAGCCAAAGAGAAACTGGGACTGAAGAAACATCTACAGATTTCTCAATATTATTAGAAGCTACCTGAAATTTGATTCCTAATTGCTGTGAAAATAGCAAGAATCCTCTGCACAATAAAATAATGTCCTAAAACATAGGCTGCATTTCTTCTAACAACTTCTTCTAAGTCTCTTTTTGACAGCTAAGCTTTGCCCAAAATTGAGCACAAAGGCTGCACTCCAGAATTCAGTCTGGCATGTTGGCCTGAAGGGAACATAGGAAGCAAAGTAAAAATTAACAAATTATCAGTCAACAAAATTTACAGACATCCAGGAGGGAAAGCCTCTGAGCGCAGAGCAAATCCCACAGCACACCACCAATTCACATCTCTAAGGGCAGCAAGACAACGTGCACAGCACTATAAAACCTAACTAGAATCTTTCCACAAGCTCTCCAGACACTTATAAACATGGGCTGCTCTTATTTTCCCTTGTTAGACCCCAAGGAATGGTTTTATCCGTCCTTCCTGCTCCCTTAGTAGAACAGGAGAAATACCGCTATATCCCATTGCCATGTGATACTGCTTTAGGACAGTCTGTCATTGAGATGTTTCTTATGATCAATTCTTGTTCCTCGTCTAATCCAGTAAGTGAAAAGTGATCACAAATAATCAATGGTACTTCCTGATTTCTTCAGTCATGCTACATCACTACTGTTGCATCTCTACAATCACCACGCTGCTTCCTGGTGCCCTTAGGCTTTGGGCATTCCCCAAAGCTGCACAAAGCTTGGGGAATGGGAAGATGCTGCCTACTCAGCATGCCACTGCTTCCCCTCTATGGACAGCAGAATGGGTCACAAGAAAGATTCCTCAGATGGCACCAAAAAATTTGGTATACTGGCATTCATAGTGGAAGGAAGGGCAGAACAGGAGGGAAAGGAGCCTTCAGGTCTCAGGACACAATAGGAAGATACAGTTTCAAAGACAGAGCATTCCTTTTAAAGGGCCAGATAGATGCATCTCTTCGCAATTAAAACAAAACGAAAACCAAACAACTAAACCAACCCACCAGATAAAAGCCAACCAAAAAGCAAAATAAATACTAATAAAACTACTGTATCATTGCAGAATTCAGAAAACATGGCATGGCAAGAGGAAGCTGAATCTGTCACTACTGATGTGAATAAGCCCTTACTTTTCTTGGACATGGAGTTTTAGGGGAAGGAAGTTGATCTCCTCAGCAAGCAATTCTCATATCTGGAAGCAAAGGCAGCAGACCAAGTATTGGAAGAGGTGATGTGGTAAAAAGTCCTTGTGAAAGCACCTGAGAGCTGAAAAATGCCACTAATGCACACACATCGTCAGCAAGATTGAGAAGGGCATGACCTGCCTAACAGCTAAGGAATACAATGGAAAACAATTTATATACAAAAATGTATCCATGACTATACATGATAGGAGAAAGTAAATGAAATGAGATTACAGAAAGGGGAAATTAAGATAATGGAAATGCAATGGAAAAGAAATGGTTTTCAAATTCACATACATCCCATGAGATGATGTACTAGCCTTGTGCCATATGTAATGACAAGGATCATCAATGCAACCTCAGTCATAAATCTTGAGTTGCACCATGCCATTAATGACTTCAGCTTTCATGCAGACAAAGTTTGATTAGAGTTACTGGAGCTTCAGAAGCTGGTGGTGTGTCCTGGCCACCTGTAGACTGAAGAAGGAAAGAAAAAGTGAAGGAAAACACTTACTTCAGGTAAGTATAAGATGCTGATAATTTAATCCAAAAAGAAGAGAACTTGACCAAATATGTGTGGGTGTTAAGAATCTCTAGATTGTGTCAAAGTAGTACTTGGTCTATTTTGGCCTTGTTATATGTTCTCTGTTGAATTTCTTGCATTTTGGAGAGATTGCTCTGCAGCATCTAAAAACCCATAATAATAGGGCTCTTGGCATTTATCCTGAGGATTCTTGGGAACTTCCTTTTTGAGTTCTCAGAAAAGCACTTGATTTTGCTTCTTTCTTGAGCCCTTAAAGGAGTTATTATTACAAGATACAGTGTTATGACATTATCTAATCTGTGGTTCTTGAAGAACAGAAGGATTTACTGAAAGTTTTAGATTCATAAGAGTACATTCACTGCAGAATAATTACTGGACCAATAGCTAAAGGACACCTTTTTATTTAAAAAATGTTTCAAAAACATACAGCTAGACTTATGGCTAGCTTTTTACACTCATATGATTTCAGGAGCCTTACAGTTAAACACTTCACTTTTCCTATCTTCATTCACTTTGATTATTTAACGAACAGAACAACTGCTGTGAAAAAGCAAGCCTATGGTAGCAGAAAATAATTTTGCCATCACCATTTCTTCAGTAACACTGCCTGTTGTAGCATGGGACTGGTCATCCAGATTACTGCTCAACTTCAACCATACCTTGTAAACTGAGTATTTTCACTGTAAAAAACATCCACTATGAACTGAGAACACCCATCAGTTTGTTTTACACTACAGTAAGGGTATGTATCATTAATCTAAGCACAGTTAAGTTATTAAAGCAGAAAAAAAAAAAAGTTAGTACCCAGATTGCTATAAAAGGTCAAATATTATAGATACTGTTGAATTACTACAATAATGTTATTTGAGAAGGTTCATTAAAAATAGTTCTGTTACTCTTAATTCCTAATACCCACGTTTAAATATTTCACCACCAAATTGCCAGTTCTTCAGAAAAATTGTTACTGGAAAAAGGAGCCTACAAAAAAGATGGAGAGACGGAGAGAAACTTTTTACAAGGGTCTGTAGTGAAAGGACAAGGGAGAATGGCTTCAAACTGATAGAAAAAATGGGTGCTAATGTCTTCACAAAAGACTCAATGGATGGGGGTCTTCACTAATGATAGTAGAAATAGGATGTTAAGGTCTTCAGGAATGACTAGGTCTGAAAGAACCAACCAGAATGGTTGTGGCAATCTTTAGAACAACGGGGTGTTAATGTCTTCAAAATGGGTCTTAATATATCCACAAAAATCAAGCCACCAAGTTTGTTACAGAGCCCAGACAATTAACTTTAGGGGAATAGGAGAAATGAGTCCACACAAATCTACTGCAGAGCCCAGACAGTCTGAACTTCTGATGGAGCCACAAAATCCAAACATCCTTCCAAACTTTAGGGGAAAATGATGATACATGTCTATGGGGGAATATGTGGTAGGCAGTTTGGGAAGGCTGTACCTTCATCAATGTGGAAAGGAAGAGGGCAAGATGTGGTTGGGAGTCTAGGATAACAGGAGGCTGCATCCTCTAAAACCTCCAGAGAGACTCCATGGGGGAATGGCCTAGTGGACTCTCTCCCTTTATTAGAATAAAGTTGCAGGACTCCTCCATCTCCTTTAGGGACACTGGCATTTCACAGCATGGCTTTTCTGCAAAAAACTTTAAAAGAACAGGTTTAGATTAGCTATTAGGAACAAATCCTTCACTGTGATGGTTCTGAGGCACTGAAAGAGGTTGCCCAGAAAAGTTGTGGATGCCCCATCCCTGGCAGTGTTCAAGGCCAGGTTGGATGTGGCTTTGGGCAGCTTGGTCTAGTGGAGTGTCCCTTACACCAATTACCTATTAATTACAGTTACCTTGTCCTACATAAAAAAAACCCACTCTTACATGCTACCAAAAAAGGGAAGAGAAATAAAAAAATCAAGAGAATCATTTAACACAAGAGGCAGACAATGCCATGAGACACAATCACCACATAACATTGCAATACCATGTAACTACTCTTCATAGGCCATCTCTTCATAGGTCAAAGGAAGACGTGGTTGCTAATTTTATTTCCTATTCACTTAGCAATGCTGTTCAAAATGAATGAATCAACTCCTTGAAACTCAACAGCAAATATTTGTCACCAGTGAGTGTCATGAGACCTTGTACAAATACATCAATAAGTTTTCCTGAGTATAATAACACTCATCTCTTCCTGCCCTTACTAAGAGTTGGGATGCTTGAGTCCCCAGGGTGTTTCATTGCTCCACAGTTATACAACACATCTTAAAGAAAAATAAACTGTCCCCGGGTCAAAGATTCCCTTCACACTTTTTGCCTTCACAATGTGGCAGCGACTTGCCTTTTCTGGGACAAGGAACAGCCATCAAGTTACCAGCAAAAGAACAGCAATTTAATTCATGTTGGGATTTCACCAATTCCACCTGGTAAGTAAGCTTTAATAATGAGCCCTAATAAGCCTAGGATGTTAATGACAGTACCTAGTTTTAACCTATCAATATTACTCATATTGCAAGATCACCTAGAAATCACACCACAAAGTTGGCTTACACTGTTCCAGCAAATTGAGTAACTACATAACAATAAGCGTTGAAAAGGCGTTGAAAAATTTGAAAACCAAGCAAACAATCAAGCAAAGAAATGAAACAAAAAACCCCATCTACCAAACTTGATATAGTTTAGGAAAATTTGTTAAATTACACCTTTCATTTACCTGAAGATGGGATAGTGCAGTGTGAGAAGAAGGATACTTTCTTCTAAGATGTTTCCAGGATATTTTGGAAAGCTCCACAATCCCATTATCATTTATTTGTATTATCAGTGAACATGCAAACACACAGGCCAAAGAAGTAAAGGCTCTGGTTAACAATGCAGCAGCATACAAATTGCAAGAATGCAAGAGTTACTTTCACAACATTTAGAAACCTTTTATTAGCTTTTTACCTTTCATCTCTCACCCTTCTAACACACTACTCCCTGCAGCAAGGCAGTATTTTCCACCAGTCAATTAAAAAGGCAAGTGACTTGAACAAAGAGTGCCCCAGACACTGACAGATAAGAAGCACCACATCCAGCACACAGTCCATCCAGCACAGCACACTGCTAGGACAGACAAGGAGACACTCCACTGATGATTAGAAGAAAACACAGGAGAATGCATAGAGATAAGAAAATCCATCCTGCCTACAGCAATACCTACTTGTTAAAAATGAGAGAAACAGATCTAGTCACCACTGAGCAACTGAAGGGAGGGACTAGACCTGAGTACCTTCTGTATTATAGGAAAAAATACATTAACCAGTCTATTCCATATTAAAACAAAACCAAAAAACCCAAAACCAACAACAACAACAACAAACCCAAAAAAACAAAACTAAGAAAAACAAACAACAACAAAAAAACAACAACAAAAAACCCCAAAATAAACAAAATCAACCCCCCCCAAAAAAAAAACCAACAAAAAAACCCCCAAAAAAACCCCAAAAAACCAAAAAAACAAATCCTAAGTTAAGGTAAACGAAGACAGTACAGAAAGTGCACCATTAAAAATGCTTCATGGTGGCACCTACATTTGAAATTACTTTTGGGAATGTCACCTCTGCTCCCAGGATCAATTAAGGATTCAATACTTCTAAATAAATATGCATTTGGCATCTACTTCCATTCAATTTTCAAATAGCTGTAATGCCAGTTCCTTCAGCCTCCCCTCTGTTCCTCACCTCTAATCTTTTCATTCCATACTAAATGCATTTCAATAAATATTGTAGCAAACAGAAGATACAGTAACTTTCAATTGGACAATTCTGCATAGCACCCTAACTACAGCCAGGACACAGATCTGGGTTTTAGAAAATCAACACATTGCAATATTCATTGATGATACCAGCTAAGGCTATTTCAAAACCATAGGGTTTTTTGTAAAACTGTTTCTGAAACACATTTCACTATCTGTTCATTATTATGAGCTTTATTAGAAAATTCCAAGTACTAGAAAATACATTGTAAACATCACATTTGCTAGACAACAAGAAATACACTAGTAATAGTTTGGATAGTATCTGAATTCAAGTCCTTCATATTTCAGAAAGCATTTTTAAAAGGTAATTTTGACTTCTTTAGGGGAATGTGGAGCACTTTCATCGTTCAACCCCACCTGGTAACTAAGTACCATGCAGCTGCTCACTCATTATTTCCCTGAGTGTGATGGGAAGAAGACTCAGAAAAAGAAATACAAAAACTCATGGGTTGAAGACTGTTAAGAACAGTTAAACAGTTTGGAAAAAATCAGAGTGAAATACTATAATAAAAAATATCATTTTAATGACAAAAAAAAACCCCTAACAACAGCAAATAAGTAAATCCAAGAAGAATAAGTGATGCACAATGCAATTGCTCATCACCCTCTGACTGATGTCCAGTGTATTCCCAAGAAGGGGTTGGCCCCTTCTGGCCAAGCTCCCCTCCTCCCTCCCCTGCCCAGTTTTCATAATGAGCACAGCATCCTATGATATGGAATATCCCTTTGGTCAGTGGAGGTCAGTTGTCCTGGCTGTGCTCCCTTCCAACTTCTTGTGCAGCTCCTCATTCACAGAGCATGAGACACTGGAAATCCTTAACTTAGGGTAAACACTGCTTAGCAACAACCAAAACATCAGTGTGTTATCAATGTTATTCTCATGCTGAATCCAAACCAGAGCACTGTACCAGCTGCGAAGAAGAAAATTAACTCTATCCCAGCTGAAACCAGGACAAGCATATAAAAATGCTACCAAGCAACTACAGGGGCATCATGTTGGTCTCTGCATGTGCTCCAATACAGTTAGTTTGCTTTACTGACTTTTCTGACTCTCTGAAGCATTACAAATGGAGAAGCTTGCACACTTCTCGTATCGCTGACATGCGACCACTCATGTCCTCTCTGAAGAAGTGGATTCAAACATGCCTCCAAATGCCCCCCAAGTCACCTCTCAGTCCCAGCCTCAAAAAAGACCCAAAGCCATATCATGCTTTTCACCTACCAGCCCAGACTTCTGCAGAAAGAAAACCTAGGGGCAGAGATCAAAAAGAAGCCATCAACAGAACACAAGTCCAGATTAAGTTGTGGCACACATTCAGGGACAGGTTAGCTACTGCCAATGATTCCTGCATGGGTAAAGAGTTACTGGGCGGGCAACTAGGAGGAGGAATAAAGGATCTGTATTGCTGTAAACATGTACTCACCAAAGAAAGAATGTTACAAAATATAGCGCCTCTTGTATAAACTGTGTATCTTTCATATTTTCTTATGTAAATGATTTTATTAAGAGAGCTCTACACTTCAAGCACTCAAGCTTTGTGTGTGGCATCACTTATGCCCTGCCAGTCCTGCTCAGGCTGCAGCTCAGGGACAGGGTGGTGGGCAGGTAGATGGGCTTCTCCTGATCCAGCACTCAGCCCAGCTCTGCTGCCTGGGCCTGCCTGACCAGAACTCCCATCAGGCTCCTACACAAAGATCACTGCAGGCATTAAGGTCACCAATAACAGAGTAAGATTTTAGAAATACTGTGTTAAAGGACAGTGTGCATCCATCAGCATTCCACTATATGGCTGAACCCTTCTCCATTTCCTCTCTATGCCTCAACTACTCTTTTTCACAACAGATAAGCATTTTAAGTGTAAGCTTTCAGAGTTGGAAAAAACTCCCAGATAAAAAAGGAATTCTGTTACGAACCAGAAGACAAAAATATATAATTTCAGTGTTAACATAATAACACTACAGTGCTAAACAAATAATGTGCTAAGAAATCGAAAAATATTTACATTTTTGAAAAATTCATTATTTCCACACACCTTACTTAAAAAGCAGTGGGAGAATTACAAACCTTGCTGCTAAAGAGTTCGAAATAATTATGTTCAAAGCAGACTACTCCGTCTAGTACAAGTCAGCCTTATGCTAGGAAAATTAACAATACGTCAAAAACTGTACAGGTACATTCTAGTCAAACATACGGAAAGACCAGTTCATATCATCACTGACAGCTTGTTGTCACCAAAGACATTTGGTTTTGGTTCTTCTCAGAATATTTATGGCAGCCTTGAGAATGCAGAAAGTTCTTTAAAAGAAATATTATACAAAACTTGGATCAAGAAAAAAAAAAAGAAAACATTGTGAAAGAATGACAAAGCACAGGGGAAAAGAACTATTGTGAAGCCAATAGTTTCAAAACCAAACACCCACTCATAACTGGCATGGTTTAAGTCACAGAGAACAAAAATTCCTGCCCAAAAATGACATGTCAGCTAACATTGAAATGTGAGTTGCAGGAAGAAAAGAGAAAAATGCTTACCTGTGAATAGAAAAAGAAGCAATAGACCTAATGAGGGATGCCACTGCTCCAACTTTAGCAGCTTCCACTGCTCCCTGTAACCTGTATCGCACAGTTTCACCATAACTGATGAAAGGTTGGTTGTAGACGACAATCTTCCCCTTGGCCTCCTGAGCTCGTTTGTGCAGTTCATCAAATGAGGCTACAACTATGACTTCTGCTGTAATTCCTGAAAGAAAATATTACAGTGGTTTTAGCAGTGCTCTCATATAGCTCTCCTATGGCCACTTCCAACAGACAGAAAAGCATGGACTGTGCAGAACTCAGGAAATCAGCATTAGGTTTTATTCCTGAGGAAGGAAGACAATGTGAAATGCTTCGTTGGGGATCAGTACTAAACAGATGTAATAGAACCCTGTAAACCATGCTATCAGGCTGGAATTAAACATAACTTGAAGGGCAAGAAGGATACATGGGGGGAATTTTGCTCTCTGCATAGGCTTTAATGTCTTACTGTAATCATTTGTAGTACCAAAACATTTGCAAAAGCTGCCTATGGGATTAATTAAAAAAAGATAGTAATCTTTTCATGGAAATGTTTTGATATGTTGCTAAACAACTTAGCTTAACATAAGACAGCTGGAAGCCCATCTTTTAAGACTGTAACTCCTATAAAATTATTTAATGGATAAATGAAATTAAATTAAGGCTCTGCAGTATCAACAAATTTTACAATGTGCTTAATAAAAATAATAACAATATCATCTTCATATTTAAGTCAGGAGAATATAACAGTTCTATTGGATCTCCTTTGGGGAGTTTTTCTAGGAATCTACACTTCCTAGTTCATGATACAGAAAACACAGGCAGGTTCTTGTGCAGGACAATTCACACACGTTAAGTTAGATCCCACCCAGATCTTTAATAGTTCGAGTAGTTTTAAATTGCTGTATTATTTTACTTGTAAAACCAAAGAATGTTTTAGATAAGCCAGAAAATCCTTCTAACTTTTAAGGACATTAATTGAGGGACTATATTTCACAGCATTTGAGAAGTAATTCATTAAAATGACCACAATGCTGAAAATTCAATTTTGTTGATTGGTTACAGAGATAAGTAGAGACTGCTTAACAACATGGGCTGGTACTTTTTCTTCTAAATATAGAAGAAGTAAAGGATGTCTGAAATTTTAGTGTTGTACATTTCACCTAATAGTCACAAAATACATCAATGGAAGCTGAAACTAATAAAAAATCCTCCAGCAAGGATTTGTCAGAATGAAATGAAACTATCCTGTTTTTAAGAATAAAATTATTCTCCTTTTTTTCTGGTTGGTTGGTTGTCAGTTTTTTGTGTGTGAAATAAGAATTATTTAAAGGCTTTCAAAGACTTGTATTTAAAACCACAATAAACAAGAAAAACTCTTAGAAAAATAGGAAGGTAATGTTCCCCAGCATGAGTGTGCCTAGGCTCATGGCTTCTTTAAGATGAAACTACACTTCAAAACCTTAATGAAACCATTTCACAGAAGTTTGGTTTCATTAGAATGTACCACTAAGAGTAGAACAGACATTTACTGCTACAACAAAACTGAGTTTTAGCTACAAAAATGACCTAGTGTGAGAGGCACTAAATTTTAACTATTCAGATTCTTATCTTATCCTGGCAATGTTTTAGAAAGGCAAACCAAAGAATCACCTTCACATATTACTAGCTGCCTGTTGGCAGGCAGGTGAGCATACTAGCAGACTCCAACTGCTTGTAATTAATGGCAGGTTCAGCCACCTAGCTAAGGAACATCCCAGCAACAAGATAATTTTGGCTATGAAACCATGCAACTGGAAATAAAGCCAGGTATCTGCAAAATTTCATTTTCCACGAGAGAAGTTGTGGTTGATCCTGCAATCTCTATTTCATTTTATCTCTCCCTAGTGCTCCACTTGGATCGTGCAGCAGGCACTGGAAGGACACGTGTCTTGGTGACTGTTTGTCACGGGAAGCAAGGAGTGTAACTCTTCTGGGCATTACTGCATACATGAACAAACAACAACTCTGCAAAGCTTTTTAAGAAAGCTACTGACAGCTAGTAAGAATGATTCCTAAGAAATAGGAATCATAATAATAATAATTCTAAGAATTAGGAATTATATAATTCTTAATTATAATTCCTAAGAAATATGATGGTGAAATAAATGTATGGCCCTTCCTAGATGACAGGCATCAGGAGTTTGTACTGTGAGAATTACTGGAAATTTGTGTTAAGGGAAAGCTAAGGGAAAGAACACAGAGTTGCAAATTCTAGCTCAGTATCTCTACCCTCAAATATCCCCAAAGAAGCTAAATAAAGCCATCCTTTGATAAAATGGAAAAAAACCAAACATTCTCTCTGCAAGTTTTACTTAATGGCAGCATGGTATACATAAAACATGAATTACGCTGCTTTCCATAACAATGTAAAACTTCACTCTTACATAGCTCCTGACTAATTCAATTACTCATTTGCATTTTAGTGCCATTTTATACCATTTCAGATTCTTTGACTGAAGTTACAAGAGAAATGTTTATCTTAAACAAATATGTGGACACACATACACAAACCACCCATAAACTTTTGTGCAAAAGGAGAAATAAAACAAAAACCCCAACAGTTTACCTGTTTAAGGAGAATTAGTCATTCCCTTTAGAAATTCCCTTTGGAAATGTCTCACCTTTACTGAGCCTTTAAGCAAATTAATAGAAATCTACCCTAATATCTCCTACCAATTCAGTGCCTCATGGCTCTGCTTCCCATGTTGAAAGATATTGTCTCTTACACCTATCATTACATTATTGGCTGTCTGTTATTGATCAGAATTCATCAGAAACCCCATGTAGGGAGGGAGACAGATTGCCTGCTTACTTAAGCAAGATATAAAGATTATAAAACACACAGTCCAAGGGATGAATACAGAGCATTTGGGGAATTAGCAAAGTAAAGGGCATGAATCATAGAAAGCAGAATTTCAAACATGATCAACTTGGCTAAGTGTATAAAGCTGAAGACTATTTATTTGATCTCATCACATGAAACATATTGGGCGAGTGAACAATAAATCTAGGTAGTACTATGGGTTTCCTCTTATTTCTCATATTAAACAGAAAATTGTATCCTATTCTTTCTGAGAATTAAGGTATAGGAAGAGTATTAATGGTGGGAACAAGCAGGCAATTTTCACTTATCAACAAAATATTATTTTACAAAGTCCTCTGTACACTGAAATGTGTGTTTCTATCTCAAAACTTGAATATGTCACAACTTTGATGATCACACTGCCAGTTGAAATAAGTAGTACGGTATGCATTAGCAATCTAAAATCTGTCACAGGCAGGATGAACACAAGACTGATTGTGTGTGTATATATATATATATATATATATACATACATATTTTTTATACATGTATATATATTTTTATATATACACACGCACACACACATATATAAAAGCACCCATAAATCAGCTCTGTGTAATACTGCTGTATAGAAGAAGTCTGATTCCTGGCATCAATAATTCTGTCTGGAGAGTCACCTCCTCACAGCTGTTTACCTGCCAGCAGTGAAGGAGTAGATTAGTGCAAAGGGGATTCCTCACAAGATAACTTCTCCCCAAGAGTAACTGCAGCTAATACTTAAGTCATTTCAGTATCTAGAGATGTGCATCTGTCTGTTAGTAACAGGTTTCAGTGAAGAGAAAGAAAAAAAGGAAAAAGAAAAGCCCTATGATCAGATTTTAAAAACCGGTGGATCTTCATTAAAACATCCATGAAATTTCATACAGAATACATTTTTACTTATCCCAGAAACACTCCATCCACAAACACAAAGACATTCAATCAAGTTAGTTATAATCTATTACTATATTAAAAGGATTTATATTTAGTAAACCCAGAAAGAAATATTATTTGCATACTGTTTAATCTTATTAGATACCAATTTCCTCATTACTTAACTATGGCCTTACTCTCTTCTTTTTTTCCCCCAGTCTCATTTTTGTCATTCAGGTAATAGAATCAGTACCTTGGAGATCCAGTTACAAAGCCAAATGCAGTCATCATTCATTTGACAATAAACTCTTTTCAACAGCAGCAAGCAAACAACTCATTCCTATGGACCTCCTAAACTTCATTTACTTCACACTAAAGTAAGAATTATGATTTCTTCTACAAATCACAGTATGGAACAGTGATGCTATTGACCTATATGCACTGAAGTTACCACTGTCAAATAAATAAGCTGATAGGCAAGGCAATATTTGCTTAAAACAATTACAATACAGTCATTCACGCCTAGGCAAGACAAAGATGGAAAAGAAGTATCAACACAAAAAGTCAACAACACATCTAAAAGTTCTGACAACGGTGGAAATTTTGAAACTGGAGGAGATGTATCTGAAACATGTCCTGGCCTCTGTAGTCATGAGAGCGAGGAGGAGACAAGATGTTACCTCCCCGTTCATCAGAACCAGGCATGAGGATTTCAGGACAGGAAATCAAGACAGCTCTTCATGGTAGAGCAGGGGCAACAACACACCACAGCCACAGTGCCTGACCCCCATGTGGTGATTGCAGCCCTGCCTCACACACCAGCCACTCTCATGCCTCATCTCCTGCAACATCCCAGATTTCTCAATGTTTCTACTTCAGTTCTCCCCACAAAGCTAATTTAGCCCAGAGCTGCTTCATCAGTTATACTGTATTCTATGCTGACCCTGAACACATGCAAGCAGTAGCCCCAAGTTTTTCTTACCTTAGTCTGGCTATTCCCATTGTCCTTCAGACTTGATCATCTCTCCAGATTAAAAGCATGCCCCTGCTTCTTTCAGACACAGCCAACAAACACTGTCTGGTGCCCATTTGCAAGGTAGCTTCTTTCACAGAGCCTAGAATTTTTTTGCATGGGTCCTATGATACAAAGGTAGGTATGTCTGGAGATAAGGCAGTTGTTGAGACAGGTCAAAGGAAAGAAGGTTTTGGGGAGTGGAGGGAAAATCCAAATATATGCTTCAAAGCTAAGTAAGATTAGAGACCTGGAATTAAATCCTTTTTTAAATTCAACATCCTCTAAAATCAGCTCAGAAAACATTTTCCTCCTCAACTTCTAGCATACCTCTCCTAAAAACATGTTGCTTTCTAAAACTCTCCAGGAATTTGTTCAGCTTTCCTGCTGTGCCCCACAAACTTCAACTAGATTTTTAGAAAAACAGACCCAAATTCTTTGTCTCTAATGACCTCATCCAATTAAGGCTTTGTGTCAGGCTGAAGCAAATAAAAGATTAATATCATCACTTCTTTTTTTTTCCTCACTCAAAAATTATTAGCATGTACTGAAAATCTGAAATATTTTAACACCTAGAAACACATTTGCTCTGTCCACACATATAAATATGTACTAATATAATAAATATAATATGAAGAAAATACTAAATATTTTAAGGGAACTGTGAAATGAAGAAGAGGGTTTTATCAGGAAGAAGAATTTTGTAAAATATGAATAATACTTCTAGAAAATGTCACCTTCCTACTCTGTGGAACAGCGATGAGAATTACTTCATGAAAATAAAATTACATAGGACAGTTATAAAAAAGGATATGAGGCTATTCAGCTCTGATGCTTTGCACAGAGACTAAACATATTGTACCATTCCTTCAGAACACAGAGAAAAATATACACTATATAATAGTTAGGTTTTTTTAAAATATGACTTAAAATTTCCAGCAAGTACCTGATCTCTTTTGAACAGTTTGGTTTCAATGGCACGTAGCTTACTGTGCAGCACAAATTCTAGGAGAAAATGGGTTTGTCCCAACCCCCAGCACAAAGCCTTGGATGCCAAAAGAGTGGGGCAACAGGTTAGGTGCTCCCAGGAGCAGCCCTGGACAGAGCATAGGCTTGCTATGCAATGTGCAGGGAGAATCAGACACCCAAAACCAAGATCCACAAAAATCAGTTTCTGAGGACACAGGTGCTCAAGGCAGGAAGAGCTGAGGACAACCATTCTCTCCTTAGTGAGCCAAAGGTGCCAGTCACTGCTGGCTATCCCTTGGGATGTAGGTAATGTGGCCATCCAGCTGTGTCTGCATACCCCACACATGCAGGAAAATCATATTCAAATCCTGCCTTCAATAGCTTCAGCCTGGCCTTAACATCCTTGAGGTAACCACCCCCAACTCAGTGACACTGCAAAAGGACAAGACCAGAAAATTCACTTGTTTATCATTGGCAATCCACACAGTTCACCTGAACATTGGTTAAAGTAGCAACTGGAACCCGTGTTCTCCCCAGACAGCATGCCCACCTCACAGCCATGCAGATACTTCTACCCTCTAAATCTTTGAAATGCTACTGCACTAACTTCTAGCCCAGATGCTGGGCCATTGAACACCACAGTGTCTGATGTCCTTCACAAATGTCACCTCCTACATTCCAGGAAACACAGAAGCATAATTACCATACCAGAATCAGTGCTACTCTAAGTAATAATAAACAATTAAGGTATTTGATATTGAGGCTCATGGTCTCAAAATGTCCATCAATAGCTCCTCACACATGAAAGAAGAGGAATCCAGTGAAGACAGGAGGGCTTTGCTGTGCACTGTGCTCTCATGCCTGTGGGAACATTAGTTTGTCTGAGTGATCCCGAGAATTGTTGGAAAGTCTCTGTTCCCAGCCCGGTGCTTAAAGAAGGAGTCTGAGCTCTTCATTTCGCGGTCTCAAGGTCGTTTATTGTTTCTTATCTACAAAATTCTTTCTCCTGCCCTGACAAGGTCAGCTTAGCAGGATCGTCTGAGGCATTCTGCCCGCCCACAGGGCAGCCGTGCCTTCTTATACCACAAACTACGTATAACATATTTACAATTATCTCCCAATGCCCATCACTTATGTTAGACAGTGATCTTCTACTCTAAGCCAATCCCCAAGTGCCAACATCACACAGAAAATGGATGACAAGAAGAAGGAGAAAAGACCACGAGGTCAGGGCCTGAATCCTCCATCTTGTCTCCCAAACCCCCCTGTACCAAAATCCTAAAATCTACATTTTTCACCCTGTGAATGAACTATTCAAACCCAAGTGATTCCCATGTCCCTACAAACAGGTGGCAGATCCCTAAAAGTGTCAAAGTCAAGCCACCAGGTGCTTTTGGCAACATCCCAGAGGGATGTGCTGAATTCCCACACATGCCTATGACTCTCTCCAACCCCTGTTCTTGGCACTGAACCCCTCATCAAAGGGGTACCCAAGTCCCTCCAGAAGCATCTCTTCCAGGAGATCACTGGTCATCCAAAATGCTGGCAACTTAAGGGTAAATCCTCTGATCCACATTAAAAATAACTTTTTTGTTGGCCTTTTGTTTATCTAGCTGAATTCCCTAATCCACTTCACCACTGAGATAAAAAAGAGGATGGTCAACACTGGGGACAAAATACATCAATGAGGACAGGAGCTAGACCACTTCTTTCAGTGGCATTCCTGGTTTAATAATTCCAACAGCAACAGCCCACACCAACAACTTCAAGACAACATGCATTATCCCCATTTTATACAGAACAGGCTGGAGTTGCATTCATATTATGTAATTACAAAGCTCCTGCACAGCTGGGGTAAATGTTGACAGTTAAACAAACAAACAAAAAATCCCCATAACTTGAACACAAAAAATAGGGAAAAGTTTGCCCATGGATCATTTTCATATTTATATTATTTCAGTTTTGCTGCAACCAACAGCATATAAAAAACCAGAGACTGTTCCTTTTTTTTGAGGAGACATTTCAGGGCAGGCTGCTCTGAAGTTGGTTCTGCTTGTCAGTATTTCTTTAAAATTAAAGGGCATGGTGACCCATCAGGGCAAAAAAAGTGCATTTTAAAACACATGCAAAAAATTGAACTCTTTGATACTTTATGGTCAAACATCTGCTAAACTACCACTTTCCTTCCATTACAGGATTCTCAAAACAACAATTATATTTGGGGGATATAATCAGTGCCACTAGAAATCAACACAGTCTCTCTCTCTATATATATATCTATGTTTTGCCAATGTTGAAACACTAAAAATGAGACAAGAACATTGACTAAATATGGTAAATCTCCAGTTTTCCAGCTCCCAAAAATGAGCACTTTCATTCAAACCTATTTGCTACCTAGGAATCCATTTCTTCAAGGTGATGACTATTTTCAGCCCCTGCTGATTTCTGGATCTCCAGGTCACTCTCTTTTACTTTTTTTCTTCTCTCCGTCACTAAAGCGGGCAGTGAAGTGACTCCCTCCTTGTAAAGAGATCAAAGGAAGTGAAAACTTTCTCTTTGACCCAACACCTTCATATCTTGGAATACACTTGGAGAGGGAGAATGTTGGAGGTTTTTCCTCTTCAATAGAAAAGTCTAACCTTTTCTGTACTCTCCTTTTTTGCTGTGTAAATCAGATGGAATCTGGGAACTCGACATCTTGGCATATTTCCCAGTCATGAAGAAGAAAGTAGGATTTTATCCACAAGATCACAAGGTACTGAAAAGCCTCCTGCACATCATCCAACTGTTCTGTATCTGAGCCATAGTGGGCAAATCTCATAAAATCAAATAAATGAGAAAAGCTCTGTGCACATCCCAGTAGGGTTTCAATGCCATAGGCATTAGTTAGAAGACCTGCAGGAAGAGACACTCCTGGTATCCTGGAGTCAATGGACTGGCTTGGACTTCATAACTAAAAATACTGCTACTATTTAGGGCTTCCTGCTCCTGCCCTGAAGGATTGCAGATTTTTTCTACACTTGCATGATGTATGCTGAAATGGAAAATAACCAACCTCAGCATGTGCTCTAGCCAGTGGGTTCCTCTTAGAAAACACTGGTTTGAATTTCCATGGACAGAAGGGAAATCAAACCCTGCATTTCCAACATCCAAAGCCAGGTGTCCTGGTTTAGGGCAAATTTGGGGGGAAACCTCTGAATGGGGTCCCTCTAGAAAGCAAATTCAAGTGGTCTCTTTTGCAACTGGTTCAGGAAAATATTTCCTTCAAGAAAAGTGGAAGATATTGTTTATTTAACAAGCAAAGTATTCACAAGCATAAAAATGAATAATATTGAAAAATAAAACCTCTTGCTGTTTTGAAGAGATGGCAAATTCAGAAAGTCCTTGTCATGGGGTGTAACTCAGCTTGCTCAGTCTCTTATCAGTCCCTCCTGCACTGGAGAATGCTGTGTCCCAGCCCCTGATAGGCCACAGGTGTAAGCTCACAGTGTTTTTCTGGGTGTTTAGTCCAGACCAGGTTTGAACTGTTTCAAGAAAAAGAAAAAACATAGTCCAGGGAACTTCTCTGCCTCAACTAGCTAAAAAAAACCTAACTAAAAAGCAAAGAAGAGCTCTCTCACATTGTCCGTGCTGCAGACAACACAGTCCAGGAGCAGGAATGCAGAGGAGTGAGGGCAGTTTCTGAAAACAAACTGTGCACTTCTCTTTGCCCTTCTTCACTCTCAGAACCAGTCTTAAAGGTGCAGAACTCATACCCAGCATAAACAGAACAGACAACTGGGGATACAGCATCATAAAGCAACCCCAAGGACACCAGGTTTCTAATTGCCCTTAGGCTATTGCTGTGGCAATGAAGAGCCCTCCTGAGCACTGGCTTGGGGTGCTGAGCTTCAGGAGGGGCTCTGAGAGAACCAATGGCCACCAAGTCCAGCACCAAGTTTTAAGCTTCTGCCAATGTCTCCTATTTTCTTAGCTTCTCGGGTCACAAGCCTGGGGCCAAATCATGGGAAGAGAGGAATACAGGACATAACGGAAAAGATGAAAAAGCAAGAAACGGTCTCCTGTACCTCCTGCTGGGATGGGGGAGTCAGCCCCTCTAATTTTAACCCTATTCCTAGACCTTAAAAGACAAGAAGTCCAACTCTGTCTCTAACAGGCATCAGTAGTGTCAAGGAAGGGATCTGTTTGTGCTGTACTGAGACAGTGGTTTGTAAATGGAGGGGTCTGAAACATATTCTGACAGGAACACTGACTTAAAGCAAGTAGTAACTATCAAGCTAACAGCAAACAACTTCAGGAATCATCTGCACATTCCACTTTAGAGGCAAAGAATCATCATAGAGTCAACATCTGAAGGACAGTATTCAGCCTTTAAAACATCCCTCTGCCAAAGCTCAGCACAGCAGATCTCCCTAGTTTGATCCCATATAACAACAGTACTGTAACTACAGGATAACTGGCATCAGGCATCTCATATTGAGTTGCATTATTTTGATTACAGGAAGACTCATAACCCCATAACTTCATGCCTAGAACAAGATGTATCAGAACTGCTGATAATCCCTCAATGAGGGAAATTGTTCAACTATTTCTGATGCCATTTAGGGCAGCCTTCTATTCCTTTTTATTAGGAATAAGACACTGTGACAATCCTCAGAAGTGATAATGCAGTGGTTTTAATAATAATGAACACATTTTTTTATACCCTGTTTGGTATGAGTGAGAGTTTTAGGACAGGCATTTTTCCCAACAGCATGCCTTCGATTCTCTTGCCTGCAGAGGCTGGTGATGAGCAGCTCTTACAAGACATTTCCATCAGCCAGGAGGATGGTCCAGTGATCAGAACAAGAGCCAAGTGCTCACCAGGGACCAGCTACCCTACACAACCTTCCCAAGCATAAAAACCTGTCACAGTTTGCATGGAGCAAGATGAGACCAGGAGAAATCAGAACAGGCACAAATGGTAGGAGAGTCAGATGGTAAGTAATTGAATCAAAACTATTCCACAAAGTGTGAGAAATGACCCAGTCTTTTGTGAGAGATCTCATTGCCATAAAGTCTTCTAGTACCAATACATATACCTCCTCAGAAACATGGCAGATCTTGGAGGAAAGTGAAATTGTGAGAAAGAACAATGTGGGGGTTTTGAACCAGCACTGGATAATACAATCATATCTTTCAAGATATAGGATCTTTACAGATGAAACAGAAGGACATAATTAGCCTGAGTATTTTTAACATGTAAATTCAGTATACCACTAAAAAAGAAGGCAAACCTAGGAGTAAAACCAGGCAAGTGCAAATAACTACACAAGTAAGAAAGAGAAGTGAAAAACAGACTTTTCAGGATGTGAAGATGTTTGCCAAACTTAAATTGCAGGTTCTCTTTTCAGGTTCAGCAACACTTGCTAAACACCAAAAAAGACCTCTTAATTTTAGCTTACTTTTTAGGAAGCTTAGAATAAGATTGGAAAGAATACAAAATAAGTTGTAGGCTTATAATTTGCTCTAAATTTTTTCCTATCAAAGCACTAAACCTTGCACATATCATGGGACAAACGGATAGTAATGGTTCTAGTTGCTTTGCATTTTAGGCATGTGTTTACCTCAATATAACAGAACTGTCTCAGATAAAATTCACAGCAGCAGTTTTGCAAACCAAGTATCATTTATTCCAAGCATATCTTAAATTATCTAGTTTTATTTGTTGCATTTTGACAAGCTATATATTTTTTCTAAATGTAGCAGTTTTATATGTTGTTTCATTTCAAACAGAAAGCTATCACAAAAATTTACAATTCATAAAAAAATTATGAGTATCATGTTACCTTTTATTTCCTAAACTAAATTTATTTTCTCATAAAGGAATACAAATGCTTTTGAAGTGGTCTAGGAATAAGTATACTGTTTTCTATGGAGAGCAGTCACAGAAGAAGGTTCTCATCTGGCCTTTAAACAACAATCCTCAAAGCCTCACATCAATAAGTACAAATAGAGAATCTTATAAATCATTTTGTTTGTAGGCAATCTAATATTTTGGGGTTTAAAAGACCAGAATCTTGTTAAGTGCAGCTAATGGTTATTCTTGCTCCTGAGTAACATATCACACATGATCATCTAAAATCCAACACACAGTTCAGTGACAGCTAAGTGACAGTGAGCATGTAAATAATGTGAACAGTAACTTACAAGCTGAGCATGAGACGGGAGGGGAAGGGAAGGGAAGGGAAGGGAAGGGAAGGGAAGGGAAGGGAAGGGAAGGGAAGGGAAGGGAAGGGAAGGGAAGGGAAGGGAAGGAAGGGAAGGAAGGGAAGGGAAGGAAGGGAAGGGAAGGGAAGGGAAGGGAAGGGAAGGAAGGGAGGGAAGGGAAGGGAAGGGAAGGAAGGGAAGGGGAAGGAAGGGAAGGAAGGAAGGGAAGGGAAGGGAAGGGAAGGGAAGGGAAGGGAAGGGAAGGGAAGGGAAGGGCACACAGATACAAACTGCTATGTTTAGTGAGGGGCTTGAACTCTCCAAGCTCACCTCCTTTTCCTGCTGCCTTGTTTTTCACTGGAGTGAAGGGCTGAGCCTGGCAAAATAGGGCACATGAAGAGAAGGAGAAATCATCTGTCAACATGACACCCCATGGAGAACTTCTTTCCTACCAACCACAATGAAGGACCAGCATCTTTGCAAATGACATTCAGCAGTGTTAAAAAAAAGGGTATAAATTTAATGGAAAGTTCAGGAATCAACTCCAATGTTACAAGTCTGTTCAACCAGACTGTATTAACAAAAAGTGCACCAGTCACAACCATGCCATATAGAAAAGTCCTAGGAAAATAGCACCTTGTTTTGCAGAACTATTACAGCAATAAGAAAACTACAGTTTGACCACCGAGAGAAGTTATTAGGGGTACAATACAGTTTGTGTTAAAAAGCAAGTCACATGTAATTCCAAAAGGAAGTGTTACCTTCTGGAGGAGTTGCAATACTGTTCCCAAGTCCCAAAATAGCAATGCTATGATTCCTTGGTTCCAGCATCACTGCAAACTCTTCTCCTCTTTCCCAGTGTGGTACTTTCACAGGCTCTAGATGCACATTTTCCAGCCCATCTTTCTGCAAGGCACTGAACATATATTTGATGGCTGCTTCTAAGTTTTTTGAACCACTGAGTCTAGGTCCTATGGTGTCAGCAAAAACTGCTAATCTTTCATAGGATCTGTTCTGAGCCTTTCCATGAACAGCAAGATCAATAATAGCCTTAGCAATATCAGTATAGCCAGCTATCTCATTTTTAATGTCTTCAAATGACTTCAGGGGACTTCCATCTCTTCTCAAAGATTTCCCAGCATACTGGTGTAATAAATTCATGAGAAATATTAAGAATAAGTGCTTCATTTTTTTCTCTTTCTTCTTTTCCACAGATGGCCTGAGAGGCAAAAAGAAAAAAAAAGAAAGTTAAAAAATCATACACCTATCAGCAATACTTTTAGTTATTTGGATTGGCAGACAGATATGAAATTAGTTTATCATGAAAATGCTTTGATCAGAACTAGCAGAAAAGTAAACTGAACTTGAAGACAGAGTTATTGAAAGCAAATGAAAAAGATATTTAGACCACTGGACACAATCTTTGTGGTCTTTAGAAATATCCCTGGAATGCTGCATCTCTTTAAATAAACACATTCTTCAAAGCACCAAAACCCAGGGCTGCTCCCATGTAGGAGGAGTTTTGCATCTTCTTTCTCTTAGGAGCAGAACTTTTCAGAAGTGCCAGATAAAATGTCTTTACACAAAACATCCAGACAAAAACTCTTCTTATACCATTCATGAATAAAAGTTCTTTGTGATCTCCATCTTCATATTCAGAAAAGTACCTTCTATTGTACTAAAAAGATTTAAGATTTAGATCCACTGCCTCCAGTGTCCTGGTCTTAGCTAGGATAGAGATCACTTTCTGCTTAGTAAGTGATGCAGTGCTCTAGTTTGTATTCAGCATGAGAATAACACTGATAACACACTGATGTTTTGGTTGTTGCTAACCCTAAGTCAGTGCTTACCCTAAATCAAGGACTTTCCAGTGTCTCATGCTCTGTGAATGAGGAGCTGCCCAAGAAGCTGTGAGGGAGCACAGCCAGGAGAACTGACCTACACTGACCAAAGGGATATTCCATACCAAGTTGAGTACACAAACTGGGGGAGTTGACTGAAAGGGCCTGATCACTTCACAGGGAAAGGCTGGGCATTGGTCAGCAGGTGGTAAGCAATTGGATTGTGCATCACTTGTTTTTCTTGGGCTTTTTTATTTTTTTATTATTATCATCATTATTACAATAACACTTTGCTTCTTTTCATCTACATAACTGTTCTTACCTGAACCAACAAAGTTTTTGTACCTGTATTGCTTTGGCATTGCCTGGTTTTTGGCAGCAGGGGGGCCACAAAGATGTCTCCTATGGGAAACTGCTGGAAGCTTCCCACCATGTCTGGCAGAGCCAGTGGTTGATGGCTCAGAAGATGGACATGCTGCTGCCCAGAACTGGGCAATGAGAGAGGTTGGTAATGACTCTGTGATGACATATTTAAAAGAAAATCCAAACTAAGTCACAGGTTTTTTGCTCCTAATCAGAGAAGGAGGTGGGAACATGTGAGGTAACATGGCAACACCAAGGTACGTGGAGGACGGAGGAGCTGAGATTGCTCAGCAGGCTGTGGTGAGGACCAAGGTGAAGCAGCTGTGCCCCTGCAGCCCGTGGGGATGCATGAGGGATGCAGAGATCCACCCACAGCCCATGGGGATCCATGAGGGATGCAGAGATCCACCCACAGCCCGTGGGGATCCATGAGGGATGCAGAGATCCACCCACAGCCCGTGGGGATCCATGAGGGATGCAGAGATCCACCCACAGCCTGTGGAGATCCATGAGGGATGCAGAGATCCACCCACAGCCCGTGGGGATCCATGAGGGATGCAGAGATCCACCCACAGCCCGTGGAGATCCATGAGGGATGCAGAGATCCACCCACAGCCCATGGGGATCCATGAGGAATGCAGAGATCCACCCACAGCCCATGGGGATCCATGAGGGATGCAGAGATCCACCCACAGCCTGTGGGGATCCACAGGGGATGCAGAGATCCACCCACAGCCTGTGGGGATCCACAGGGATGCAGAGATCCACCCACAGCCTGTGGGGATCCACAGGGGATGCAGAGATCCACCCACAGCCTGTGGGGATCCATGAGGGATGCAGAGATCCACCCACAGCCCATGGGGATCCATGAGGGATGCAGAGATCCACCCACAGCCCGTGGGGAGGTGCCCATGCTGGAGCTGGTGGATCCCTGGAGGAGGCTGTGATCCAGTGGGTGATCTGGTGGAGAGAGCAGGCCCCTGCTCCAGGCTGGAGCAGCCTGTCCATGGAGGACTGAACCCCATGGAAAGAGACCCACACCACAGCAGTTTTGGGAGGACTGTGTGCCTGTGGGAGGGACTCATGGTACAGCAGATGTGATTTGGCTGCTGCTCGTGGGAGTGCACCCCTGCCGGGGAAGTTCATGGAGAGCTGTCTCCTGTGGGAGGGACCCCACAGCCTCACAGGGGAAGGACTGCTCTCCCTGAGCAGCAGAAGAAAATCTCAGTGATGAACTGACCAAAACTCCTGTGCCCTGTCTCCCTGTGCTGTCTGTGGTAAGGGGCAACCCACAACATTTATGAGAGCTTCTGATCAGCTCCCAAAAAGGGGGGATAATCCATCAGGCATGGACCCATAAGACACCATCTGAAACAGCCACCAGGCATGCACCCTTAAGATGCCATATGAAACACTAGCTGTGCAATGCAGAAATAAAACACAGAAAGAGTCAAAATACTAACCACATTTCTAAGATCCATAAACCACCAGAATTCAGAAACAAATAAACTAAAACACCCCAATGCCCACAAAAAAACCACTCACGCAATAATTTTGGAGTCACCAAGCCTAGCTCACATGATAACCAACACAAACTGCCAGCCTTCCATAGACCTTTATGGGTCTTTTCACAAACAGCAACTTAAACAATAGCTTTAGCAATAGAGGAACACTAAGGTATTCTTAACTATTCAAATGTTCTCTAAGCTTGAGATCAAGGAAGTAGTAAGTTCTTCACAATGAAGCATTGTTTTTGCAAAATGACAAAAAATCATCATTGATTTCATCTGTGAACAATAAATCTATCACAGAGATTTCTCTGAGACAGACAGGGCAAAGGTCTTACACAACCAGGAGCAGAAGACTTGGGTTATGTCAGGACACTGCCTGAGAACTGGAAAATGCCTTTTATAGTCTGAGTTACTGTTTATTTGTGGTTATACTACACAGAGAGTATTGGTGTATTTTTATTGCTGTGCTCTGCACTTTCCTCGTGTACTTTCCCTTAACCAGTTAATTACATGCTCTTAGACATCCTCCTCTGGAGACATCAGTCATTTTCTCAGGATGACCATGCTCGTTTGCTGATTTTTGTGAAGTTCATCATGCACAAAGAAGCCAGCAAAAAATGGGTAAGTGCTGAATGGAGTTACACAATTCTGTAGACTTAGTTTCAAAAACTTAATGTTTGGGGGTCTGTTTGTTTCAGAGTTTGCAAAATCTACCAGAAAAAGCAGACACACTTAGCTGTTATGCAAAAGACACAGAGGGATTATCTAAATAGCACTGGCCACCTCAAAGAGCTCCCAGCTACCAACTTCATGCATTTGTTTTCAATGGACAGATGCAACTGCAGTTATCACTTTTCCCTTAACTAAGAAATGTTTTCTTTGTTCTTCCGAGCCTCATTCAAAATCAGCATCATCCTCACTCCAAAGGCTGTTCCAGAGGACCTACATTTAAGAGATATACTTCTTCCAGGAATTTCCCACTCAACACTGAGAACAAACATGTTTCCACGACTTTTGTGGATGTAACACTTTTGCGTTGCACAGCATTCCACTGCCTCCAATGCATTGTAAGAGGAATATAACTCAATTCAAACCCTGGTCATGAAAAAAAAAAAAAAGGAATGTCATTTATTGTGCTTTCCTTGAATACTCCAGCATAATCTGTTCAAAAGCAGCTATCTGAAGTATTTCCCTGCTGGGTAAAATAACACCATACTCAGACTGCAACACAGAATCACTCCACTTCTAGTCGAGGGAAAGAATCACACATCTGTTTTTCCCAGTCTCTGCAACTTTATCACCCCAGTGAATCATCTAGCAAAGGAGATTACTTATCTTTCCACATATAACTAGTTAAGACTCAGCAAATGAACTTCACAGTGCCAGCCAAATTAATAAAAAATAACAGGGCAATCAAAATTGTTCCATGTGTTTTATTGTCCATGAAGCAGAAAGAGAGCATCCAGCCATAGCAGTACCTGGATCCATACAGAAAGAAGGGAATGCTCTGAATATAGTTCACAGAAAAAGAGATCTTTCCCTGCAAAATCCTAGCAGAACATTTAAAAGGGAAAGTCTGGAGTGAGGAAGACCAAGTTAGGTAGCACTTAAACAAACTGTACATATATAAATCCATGGGGTCTCATGGGTTGCACCCACAAATATTGAGAGCTGATATCATTGTGAGACCACTCTTGTTACCTCACTCCTATCTTTGAGAAGGGCAAGAATTAACATGACCTACAATAAGAACTACAGACCAGTCAGCCTCACATCAAGCTCTGGCAAGCGGACAGGAGAAAAATCCTGAAAATTACTTCCACAGATATGAAGGACAAGAAGGTGACTCAGAATATTAGCATGGATTTGCAAAGGGGAAATTGCATAAGGAACATGATGCCCATCTAGGACAAAAATGCTGGCTTGGTCGATGAGGACAGAGCAGTGGAATTTTTTCCCTTTACATTAGTAAGGCACTTGACAGTCTCCGTAAAAGTCTCAGGGAAGCTGATGAAGTATAGGCTGGATGAGCAGTGAGGTGGATTGAAAATCAACTGAACAACCAACCTCAGAGGATTCTGAGTGACATCTAGCTGGCAGATGGTAGCTAGTGGTGATCCCTAAAAGTCCATACCTGGTCCAGAACTCTTATAAATCTCCATTAATAATCTGGATGCTTTGACAGAGTGTGGCTTCCAATGATGGGAAGTTGGGAGGAGTGGGAGTGTAGATGGTAGCATGAAGAGGCAGGCAGGCAAGAACCTTATAAATTCAGCAAGTCCTGCATCTGGGGAAGACTAACCCCCATGCACTAAGACAGGCTGGGGATACCCAGCTGGAAAGGAATTGGCAAAGAATGAGTCCAAAACCTCATGTTGGCAAAGACCAGCAGCCTGATGGGCTGCACAACAGGAGTGTTGCCAGCAGGTGGAGGGATGTGATCTTTCCCTCTAGTCAGCATTAGAGAAGCCAGACCTGGATTATTTCTTCATTCCTGGGCTTCCCAGTATGTGAAATGATGAGAGAGATGTGGACATGCTGGAGAGTGCAACAAAGGGCCACAAAGATGAATAAGGGACTGGAGTATCCAGTATCCCTATTAAGAGAGGCTGAGAAAGCTTTAACTGTTCAGTCTAGAGAAGAAAATATTATTTTCTTCTCCAGAAGGAGAGGGAGGGATTAATCAGTGGATAGAAATACCTGATGGGAGGGAACAAACAAGGCAGTGCCAGGCTCTTTCCAGTGGTGCCCACCAACAGAACAAGAGTCAGTGGAAACAAACTGAAATATATTAAATTCCACTGAAGGCACCTTTTTTTTTGTTTTTTTTTTTTAAGTGAGGATAGTCAAACACTGGAAGAGGTTACCCAGAGAGGTTGCGAAGTGTCCATACAGGGGCATATTCCAAACCTGTCTAGACATGGAATGTCATGGTTGTCTAGGGCCTGGAAAACCTGTTCAGCTGACCCTGCTTAGAAAGGCACTTTGGACTAGAGCTCAAAAGATATCTTTCAAACTAGATGTGTAATTTGGAATATGAAAGGAGACCAGAGACACAAGCAGAAAGGGTTTTTAAAAATCAAGAGAGAAAGGTTCCAAGTATGTAGAAGAAAAAGATAAACTGAAGGCAGAAAATAAGTCTTTTCCTGCTCAAATTAGTATGAAAGAACTAAATGTACAAAACAATACAATGCAGAGGGTGTCAGAAGATACATTTATTAGTAGTTACTTTAAGGATACTTCCACTTATTGTGTGGCCAACTTGTCTGTACCTAACTGCTGGCTTTGATGCTAAAGTGCAAGCTCATTGGGATTTTCTTCTTTTAATGGTGTCCTTATAGAAAAGAAGAGCACATCCAAACTTTAATCAGGCTAACTGGCATTTCCACCATTAAAAACATTACAATATTAATTACTTAAATGTTACAGATGGAAAAGAATAAAAGGAAGAGAAAAAAAGACTCTCTCAGATGAGAGATTGATTACTATCTGATTGATTACTGTCTACAGCAATCAGATAACAGAAAGAGGAGCAGAGGGCATAAAAATAGGATAAACAAAGCTAGAGCACTGCTTCTTCTCCAGTGTGGCAAGGTTTTCTCAAAATCCCAGTTGAAAATACAGACAAAAGGATACAGAGAGTTCACAGAAGTCATGGTTATGGGAAATGAGGAATGAAAACAATAAATTGAGGCTATTAACCACTTAATTGCTAGAGATCTGCTATATCTGCAGAGTATCTATCAGTTTCCTAACCACCATTTGATTTTCCTTCAGGGACTGGAGGAAATCTTGAACTCACACAGTGGTTTTGATGACATGAGAATAGACTGAAAAGCCCCAGGGTAACAAACTAACATGCTGCAGAGTGATGTCTGATACGTTTAATAGCACTGGAAAAAAGTTTGTTGTGACAGCTGCGGAGTAGGATGGCTGGGAGGCTAGGTGAACTTGCAAAATGAGGCGGAGATTTCTGCCTAAAAATAAAGTCATAGAGTTCTTCCATCACTTATAAAGATAAAGAGGAGGGGTGGATGGGAGGTAGGGGAAACACAAGCTTTATGATCTTGAAGAGTGAAGCAGAAAAGCAGACATTCCTCAAAGACTGCTTTTTCAGAATTGTCATAATTCCTCATCTGGGAACATTTAATCAGTTGGAAAATCTTGGGCTGGGGAACACACGCAGTTTTAACTATCATTTACATTACAAAGCCCTTAAAATTAGCCTTTTGAATCATAAAACTAAGGTAAAGAAGAGTACAACACAACAAGGACATAAGGTTTTGGATAATGTTATTACTTGGACCAAAAAGTATAAAATACTGAAGGAAACACCTGAGCTGTTTTACTAACTTCGGAAGAACTATTTTGATTTTCTACAACTGAAGATACATACTGAAATCCGTGACCTATGACCATATAGGCTCTAGTAGTGATATTGACTTCTGTAGACATAATAGGAAGTGAAAAGTTTTCAAGAACTCTATAAAGACTAAAACTGAGAAAATCCAAACATTCCAAGAGACACTGCAGCCACAGTTCCCCATCTGGCAGAAGTTCATACCCTATTTATAGTCACTATGGGGGAAGTACTACAGCTTAACATAGAAAGGAAGCAGCAAAAGGAGCCACTCTTCCCTCTTTCTTCACCTCCAAGCCTCAGAATAGTAACAGGCTACCTAGATATATTCTTATTCCATAGCTGCTGCTGAAATGGATGGCAATAATCCTGAAGAATCACACCATAATCCATGTGCTGGATACTGTATCCAGCATACTGTATCCAAATTCTGTATCAGCAAAACCACAGAAATGATCAGCCAGCTACTTCTCTAAGTGGTGTGGTCCAGACAAAAATTAAGTTAAGAATAACAAAAAAACCCCACAAGCACTGAACAATGCCTCAGCCACACAACAGCTGATATTATTCTTCTTAATAAGCATGGAAAATATAGTTCTCAAAAGGGAGTACATTATCTTTTCAGAGGCAAAAGATAGGAATTCAATGGGATTTTTAAATGAGAATTGAAGAGAAGATAAATACGTAATGAATGGAAGGCGGTTAGGAAACAATGACACCAAAATACAGTGTTGGTAATTTTACATTAAATGCCAAAATATATAGCTAAAGCTAACTGATAATGTTGAGAGACAACTGAGGGGAGGGAGAGGGAATGATTTTGGAATAATAAATCAACACATACAAGAACAGGGTTACAATTATACTACCTGGTATTTTTATCTTCAACTTCATTCAAATCCTCTATTGCCCTAGTGTAAAAAGCAAGACAGGTATCTTGTACTATTTCACAAAATTCCTAATCTATTGAGACACAAACTCTTCAGAATTGCATATTTTTGTATCAGCCTTTCCTACAGGTGAAAAGGGCTCCCTTTTTAAGGAAGCAACATAACCACAGAAATCTTCTCTCACAACTTCTTCAGTACTTATACTTAAGCTTCTTGCACCCAAAATTCTAAACTTAATTTCTTTTTGAAAACATGTTCAACAAGACATCTTCCATCCTGTATTAAGTCAAATCATTCCTACAAATCAGATGTTAAATATTTTTCTTCTGAGTTTTTATTGAAAGACTAGCAGACTGCATCCAGCCAAATGATGAAACCTATCTCCCTACCAGGAGGAAGCCTATGACAGAAGGTATGAGCCATGAGCTCAAATTTACTTCATATCTCTGGATAGCAAGAGCTGTTAAATTGATGGACAGACACTGTAACAGGAGCAAACCAAGTTCTGTGAGCGACGGTCAGTACAGGGCTGTTACTGACAAAGGCTGGTCTGCCACTCCTGTGAAAGCCAAAAGGAATCCCACTGCCCTGCATCTGGCACTTGCAGGTACCTCTGGATGTGCCTCCAAGCAGCATTCAGCAGAAGGCTGTTCAGTCCTACAGAACACGTGTGTGCTCTAGATTTTGGCCAGAAAAATCTAAATTCTTTGAGTTTCTCCTTCCAACATTTAAATCTCAGTTTTAAAGACAACTACAGATTACACTACTAAGGGTCAGGACATTTGCCAAAATGAATCACCAAATTAAGCAACCTTTGTTAATAATTATGTAATGTGTAACAGGAGTGCAACAGACCAACTTTTCTACTGAATTTTAACAAAAATCGCACCAGATTTTGCAGCTACATATATATTATATACCACCTCAGAATTAGAAACTTTTAAGTTAAATTCTTAGCATTTTCATATATTACAAGAATAATATGCCTCTACAACCACACATCTACAAAGAACTTTTTGCTTTGCATATGGAACAAAATCCTTCATTTTAAGTCAGCAGGTTCAGAGAAAAGTTATGCACATTAAACACCTTAAAGAAAAAGACCAAAAAAGGACAATACCAACATTTTCAAAAGTATCCAACCATTTTAGCTACTTTACTTCATACATCTACAGTTCCAGTGTAAAACAATAAGTAGCACAATAATTCCAAATTAAGTCAATAATCATTCAGCAATGCTGAATATAAGATATTTAAGAATATTAATAACCAAAATTTCCAGATTAAAATAACTGCAACTGTTGAGTATTTCATTTTTCATGTTTTTTCATACAGTCTTTCTCTCCAGTCACAAGAAAAGATAAATTCTCCATACAGTAAAAAGCAATAAAGTGGTTTTGTGAAGCTGAGAAGTCTGGTCAACATATTGCCAGATTTGTTAAGAACTTTTCTTTTAGTCTTTCCCCTCCTTATTGTAGGATACACCCACTGAAACTCCCCTTTCCAAAACCACAAAAATTTGTAAATGTAACTATACAAAAAAGTGAAGGATCAAGAATTTCTCATTACAATTGACAGAAAAATTAGCTTTATGATGCACATATTTTTTTACTTACATTAAGGGTGGGAAAAGATATTAATTTCAATGAGATATATTATGAAGTATGTCATTTATGATTTCATCATGTTCACTAGAGCATAATACTGCTACTCAAATATCACACTGTATTCCAACATATCAGCATTAGAAACAAGTGGCTACAGTTCAGTGGCAATGTACAATTGGGGCCATCATCCAACTGAAGAATGCAATGAAATGTGAAAAAAAAAAAAAGAAAAAGAAAGAGAAAAAATCTTAAAAAGCTTGAATGTAACAGACTGCTAGCAAGATAAATACACTTTACTTAAAGAGCTTGAGAGAAATCTGGGGTTTGGCCAATTTTGAGAAATAAATTAGCAAAACCAGACCTCTTTCTGATGTGGAAGAAAGCTCCAGCACCACTTTTTCATCAAAGCTACTCTCCAGTGCAGCACACATTTGATCATCAAGCACTACACTTACCATGCATAAGGCAGATCTGATTCTGTAGTTAACTTCTAATTACTTTTTACTACCATTTAAAAGACAAAAATTATCATTTTGCTATTGCAGGATAAAACCATTTTGCTATTGCAGGATAAAAAAGCCAGCTAGGACAACAGACATATATCACTATAAATTTATTTTTAATTTAAAAAAAAATTTATTTTGAGCAATGTTTAACACAGCCCTGTTATCAGGGTCCTCCATGCTACCCACTGCACAGACACACTGACAGAAACATGCCCTACAACTACAGACAAAAAGAACCAACAACTGGAAGAGGAGGGACCCAGAAGTGACACCTCCAAGTCCTTCAGCTGCCACATGAAAGAGATTAACATAATCACTCAGCCCCTTTCTTCTGACACTACCAAGAGCAGACGACCAAAAGCTCACTGCACTGAAGCAAATGGTCACATTACAAAATGTTAACTGGCAATCAAAGTGAAAAAAGAAAAAAAACCCAAACAACAAACCACCAACAAAAATCCCAAGCAACCACCTCCCCCAAAATATACCACAGAGTAAACACACTACTTATATAGAGATGACAGTGACAGAATGTGATCAACCCTCTCTACAAATGTGAAGACATCTCCCTGACTTCACATTTGATTCTAATACTGCACCTCAACAATAATACTCAGAGATTAGATTATGTCAAGAATTTATGGGAGGAAACAAAGCAGACAGGAGTTTTTTCCTAGATCTTAAATACTTCTGCACAGGTCAGGTTGCATAAGGCAAAGCAAACACACAGGTGCCAGCTCCCAAACTCCACAGTGCCTGCCTCTGAGAAAGCCAATCCATGAGCAAACCACACAGGCTCAGGAGGCACACAGGGACTCCCAAAAAGTCCCACAGTGACAAGCAGGTGGCCTGGCTCAGAGAAAGACCCCAAATTCCACGAGCACTGGCCTTTGACAAAAAGCAAAAACCACCACATGGCCAGGTAAGGCGTTTATTTCTTGTTCAGAGGGGGTTATAGGTCGGGACAGTGCCGATAAGAGGGGCCTTAAAGCATCTATGGGAGGGTAGAAACACGGGGTTGGTGGGACTTCTTGGGTGATCTTATCAAGAAAAGAAGTTAGAGGAAAGGAATCTCGGCTCTCTTCAAGCGTGACAGAGATCCAGACTGTGCCCACAGAGCCCACAGCTTCGCTCCCATACCCCCAGTGCTCTTCCTATTCCAGGTGACAGCCACAAACTCCTCCTGGCTTTGCTGGACAAGTTATGCCTGGTACACAACAAAAAGTGAAACTACTTCAACACTCTTTAAATTGATATTTATATACAGTTCTACCAAAATTAGCAGAGAGCTCAGGGAATTAAGACATCTCTGGCTTTGGTTCTTCCTCCAAAATAGCCTTCTGCAAGCACAAGCTCTGGGAATGTGGCCTTAAAGTGTTTCTAGTCACAAGACCAACCATTGAAGAGACAAAAGCTAGAAGAAACAAAGCACTTGGAGCAGTCTACTTTGATTTAGCTATAAATGTTGGTTTTCAAATCCACACAATTGCTCAGTCATAACTACATCAAATTCAGAGGGCTTTCTCCACAGCATGAAAAAAGCAACTATCAAACATTTGGGACTCTGACTGTTACTAGTGTGAGTTAAAAATGAAGCCTCTGCATCCTTCAGTAAATCCAGATGTTGCAAATGTCAGTCTCTTGATTAATTAAAAGCAATTCCAAGTTAAAATGGAAGCGGTACTGGAGGAACATGTACACTTGGTTTTGATTTTATCAAAAATATACAGCATATACATCAGCTTGCAAGCAGAGGCAATTGATGAAAATAGAGTTCACATGAAGTTACTAATGCTCCTTCATTGAAAAGCATCTTTGACTTCTTCATGAAGTGCTGATCCTTTCAGGATGATGATTTCACCATGTGTGACTGCACTTATGTTTTGGTTCTTCTCCTCTATGACAACTTCCCAGTTATTTGCTGAAACACATCTGATGGCAACAATAGCCCTACACCCCTTAAACCCATGTTTACCGACAAGTCATACCTGTTAAGCACAAAGTACTTAAACACCTGGAGTGCAAGCAAGGTCAGCAAGAAGCCCACATTTCTCAAGTTTACCATCCTATTTAATTCCTAGATTAAGGCCTTTTTAACAGCAGTTACATTTGCTTTCAGAAGAGCAGCTGAGTTTATGCAGACAGTTACCCACAGTTGCAGTGATGCTTGCAGCAAACAGCCCAGTTGTTATAACATCACAGCTGAAAATGTTTTCCAGGGAAAATAGCTGACTTTCATCCTTCCTATGTCACTTTTAATGTAGGGACAGGCAATGTAAGACAGCATGTTTCATTTTGATTATTTTGGGAGGTAACATTAACTAATTTTTATTTATCCAGTATGCATCCGTTTTTTTTTTTTTTTTAGAGTTCACATACTGATAAGCTCCCAACAGTTATTTTTATTTAAGATTCTTCAAAGAACTTTCCTATGCTCCCATTCCTGTCTTCAACTGCTCAACTGCTCTTGTTCTGGATTTTCAGGAAAGTCACTACAGAGTGATAGAATGGTTTGGGTTGGAAGACATGTTCAAGGTCAGTCCAACCCCCCTGCATCTACCACCTCTCTGGACAACCTGTGCTAGAGTTTCATCACCCTCAGTATAAAAAATGTCTCCTTTATTTCTAGTCAAACTCTACTCTCTTTTAGTTTAAAACGATTACCCCTTGTTCTATCACAAGATGCCCTGTTAAAAAGTCTCTCTCAATATTTCTTATAAGCCTCTTTCAGTCTTTGCGAAGACCCATTTGCTGAGTTAAACAGTCCAAATCCTAGCGAGCTAGTGATATTCAACTATAGTGAAAGAGCCATGAGTTCAGTACAACCCAACTGTAGGGAAGAGAAACATTGCAGTGAAGTTTATTCGGGAGGCTATGCCAGGTCTCCTTAACAACTATTTTTATAGCATGGTACACCATATTCTTAACTGACCAATAGACAAGGGTTACAAGAGTATGTCTTAACTGCAGGGTTTCAACACGGTCCGGTCAGAGGAACAAAATAATATCTGGAATGACTCAGCATTCAATTCTGGGTGGCATTGGTTGCTTTGAGACCAGCACCATCTGTCTCCCTCATTCACCAGAGAGCACTGCAAAGCAAAATATATCTCTGAAGCCACAGAGACATTCCTGCTCACTACCACTCCTTCTGCAAGATTTCTCTTCAGCTGTAAGACCTAAGTCCAAAATGAAGCACAAATCACAGACTCTACCTGCTGGAGCAGCATATATTAAAAACAGTGTTTGTTTATTTTACCAACCTGGACTGAGTGGGATACAGATTAGGATTTGGATTTTTAAGTACATCTAGATCCCAGCTACAGTCATTCTGCCCTTCAAATTGACATTCACTTACACCAGAACCTTGTTCATCTGATCAGCAGCTGAGAACCAATCCATAAATAGCAATTTTGCTTTGTTTGTAGAAATTAAGTGAGCATTAGTACTGGGAGGTAACTGCCAAAGAGAAAATAAAGATGTACTACTCAAAGGAAGGCTGCACTGCAGAAGTCCGTGCGCTCTGAGGAGCAGACAGCTCTGCTCTTTCACTGCCTCTGGGTGAGAATGGCTGACCAAAGGCCACTTGGGTGGCTGGGGTGGAAAACTCTGCAGCAGCTGCAGGTGAAATGCTCAAGGGCAGTAACCCAGAGCCTGCACAGAATTTTCCAAGCCTATTCCTGAGATTTTTTTCAACTGAAAACCCTCTAGAGATTCCTAACTCACTGGCTATTTCAAGACAACTAAACTGAACAATTAAAACCAAGTTGACTTTGTTTTCCTTCTTGGGTATCTCACAATGCATTGCTGAGGCAGAAATTGTCTGCTCTGTGTATTTTTCAACAGCACTGAACAGATTACCTGAGATTAGTATTGCACTTGTCTGCTTTACCTACTTGTCATGGGAGAAAATACTAATAGCCCACTGCAGTAATACAAGGAATCGTTCTTAAAGATTGATCATATGGTCAATGTCAAAGAAATTAGTAGCTTACAATTCTTTCTGCTTCCAAAGGAATAAAGATTTTCATTAAACTAAAACTCCAGGAAGCGTTTCATAGTCTGCCACAAAAGAGGACTTGTGTTTGGTACAGGAGAACATGACTAGAGAGAGAACCAGAAGATCAGCCTTCTGATTCAGAACAGTATAAACCAACAGAATCAGAAACACTAATCTCAAAACATGTGCAGAGTAGAAGGAGAAACCATTTAAGACAAATCAAATTTAAGTTCTGGTCGGCAAATGTTACAGATAAAATAGTGGATGCTTTCCCAATGGAGCCTATTGGCTCAGATCATATTTTAAGACCTCAAAAAAGAACATTTCTTTCTCAAATTACTATTGGCACATGCATAATATTATATAAGCCCCTTTTTGTGGGGCTACTTGAAATACAAAATTCCTTTGGACTCACTTGCTTTAAGTAAATTCATAGTCAAGTGCCTCCTCTGGCAAAAAAAAAAAAAAACAAACAAAAACTAACAAAAATTAAAGGCACAGTCTGCTACATGTATCAATGTACATGTAGCAGACGAAAGCTAGAAAAATTCAGGGAGAACAGAACAGTGGTCTCATTTCCTTTCATACAGTGTATTCAAACAGGAAATGTAATTTCACTACATTTAAGTAAAAGATCAGTCACCTTAACCAGCAGCTTGAGAAAAAGAAAGAAAGAAGAAAGCCCAAACACACAGACAACAACAGATTTAAACCCAGACTGTTTGCTTATATCAGTCCTAAAACAGGCTTTAAAAGGGTGACAACAATTCTCAGTTGGACAAGATGATGAGTCCATGGGGTCAGAAATCAGGTTTGGGCAAATCCTGAGCCTGTAGAAACTCTCACTGTTGCACTGAATGCAAGATGGTCACTCAGGCAAGTTTAAATTAATCTTAGTTGTTTATAACTCCTATGATGCAAGGAATGTCTAAGATAGGTGACCTGAGATTAACCTCCTCTTACTGTAACATAATGATCATTGATTTAAAGTTTATCTCAGAAAACTGAAATAAATTTGACTGATACATATTCTTTTTTAAAACAACATTAGTGTTCTCTTAAAGTCAGGTTGTAAGATCACATGTCTTTTGCCATGCCTCTGACTGCAGTGTGTAGTATAATAAAACACTTTGCCAAAATACATAAATTCTTAGAGATGTATTTTAATCTACATGTCTATTCATTAGACACTTCTATCAAGTCTCTCTTGGCAGCAACAGCACCAAAGGGATTTCATATTTTTCTCTCATCCACTGTGGAGAAAATTCATAGAAGAGACCTATGTTAGTTAGACCTAAAGAGTCTGATAAAATATTACTATTATTAATACCAGTACAGAAAAAAAGGAAATAATCCAAATAAGCCAGGTGTCTGAATATTCTCCATTAAATAAAAAAAATAATAAGTAGGTAGATAAGATAGATAAGATAGATAGATAGATAGATAGATAGATAAAAAGCAAACCTCCCACCATTGGTCCATTCTCTCTATCTCAATATCAGAAAACAAGTCTCTTGTAAGACCAAGGTACCCAAATTACCATTTTTTTTAAAAGGCTAACATTCTTTACAGGCTAACAAGGTTAACATTTTTCTCAAGCTCACATAACAATTTTCTCTTGTTCTGTAAAACTGAAACAAAAAAGAGCAAAGCATTCTTTAAAGATTCTGGCAAAAATACTGACTTAATAAAATAATTGGCATTTAAGAGATTACAAACCTGAGCTAAAACTTCACTACTGCCATCACAGTGAAAATGTAAGTGACTTGGGGCCAGCTGAAGAAAGAATTTACATTTATTTCACTACTTTGAGATTACTGCAGACATTTGGTAACAAAAAAGTGAAAGATTACTGCAATGCAGTTTTTGACAGATAATATTTCCTGTCGAGACAGAACAGAAAGAACTGTAGAGCTTCAAGATTGTAATCGTTTTGTACATTTCTACCCACAAAGTGCTTCTTTAGGCAAAATATTTCACCCCTGCAGCTGCTACCTCTTAGATGTACTGCCACCCTTCATCTTCATCCTCCCACAATCAGGAAGAAAGGAAGAAATGACAAGGCAAAGTTTTCAACCTTTAAACAAGAAAGTTTTATACAATATAGCAGGAATAGATAAAAGAATCCCATGTGCATTATGAGTTTCTGCAATTATATCAAGAGTAAGATATTTTAAGTTGCTTCCTTTCTCAATTCAGCATTAAAGACATGCAGGCATTTGCAAAATGGTGTTATAAAACAAATACAGATTTATATGAGCTTTTGCTAACAGATGTCTCCCAACAGGGGTCAATGACAGGTTGTTCTTCCCCAGCCCAGATTTGCAATCTGTTCTTATCCGATTCAGTATCTTATTGTTTTGCTGTTCAAAAGAATTATATGTATTTTAAACACCAAGAAACAAGATCAGGTAAGACAAAGGCTTTGTATGAATCTCCAAAGCTGTGGTGGCTTTGATCCAAGTTTATTTGCACAGCCTTCAGGTGAAAGACAGAAGTTGGAGGAAAGTAAAACTGATTGCAAGGGACAATAGATAGATGCTATTGAACATAGGGTGGATATGTTTAAGAGAATTAAGACAAAATTTACAAGGAAACATGGGATGTAAGAACTCTCACGCACATGGCAGGTTTTGTGGAGCTTCTTTGAGGAAATAAGGGTTTGAGATTTTATTAAAAATAATAATCCAACAGAAGGAGCAGCAGACAAGACTGGAAGGTGATTTTAAGAACTGACAGGTAAGCATGAGAAAGACTTCGAATAAAAGCTTTCATCCGTGAAAAAAATTAACCAGAAAAAAATCAAGGCTGGCTTTTGTCACCCTAACTTAAATCTTAAGAATTTTCACAAGCTAAAATAGAGAGATACATTAGAAATAGATGAAGATACAAACAATTATTCCATTTCCACACAGGAAGTCTGCTCTACAGCCATCCCAAGTATTGCTTTGTAAGAAGAAACGCTCACATGCTCCCCTTTAATCAATAGATTACAACACCCCTACAACAGTTCTAGAGAACTATCCTCAGAAACAATTAGTAAAAACTAGTAAAACAAAAAATTAGTAAAAACTAACCTAATTTTGAATAGAGCAAAAACAACAGACAGGCAAAATTTTGAAATTAAGGCTGACTTAGCAAGACATTAGGATTTTAGGTGCCTTTGTGCATGGCACTATCTGAGCAGGCACTTTTGGCGCTCATGCAGCACTTAGGAAAGTCAGGTCCTTGAAATATTTCAGTTTGGAGGAAAAAACAAGTAATTAATACACAAACTGAATTCTTATGATTGTATCTTGAATTTGTTCCTTTGTAGTTTTGAGCACATGTACAACTCGGCAGATATAACCACTACATTCAAAAGGTTCCTTTGCATCTAACGCTTCCTTAGTCAAATCTAATTCAGCCCACAGAACTTGTATCTTTTTAATGTTTCTTTATATTTTTTAAAATATTTTTTTATATTATTTTCACAATATTATATATTTTTTAGCTTTCGGTCAGTGACTGCTGTCAACTTTGCTCACTTCAGGATCATGGCAGAGCATCATGCTTTGCCTAACACTGACAATGCATCCCCAAGCACTATGTGACTGCCAACTTTGAGTCCATATTTGTTTTTAAATTAAGAGGAACAAGTGGGTGAGCAAGGATTTTGTGTCACAGAATCACAAAATCAATTAGGCTGAAAAAGATCTGAGATCTTTGAGTACAATCTCTGACCAAATGTCACCACATCAACTAGACCCTGGCACAAAATGCCACGTCCATTCTTCCCTTAAACACCTCTGGGGATGGTGATTCCACCGCCTCCTGGGCAGTCCATTCCTGTGACATTCCTCCAAATGTCCAACTTAAAACTCCCCTGACACAGTTTAGGCTATGTGCACTTGACCTGTCGCTTGTTACATGGAAAAAAGACTGATCCCCATGTGGCTACAATCTCCTTTCAGGCAGTTGTAGAGAATTATAAGGTCCCCGTGAGCCTTCTTTTCTCCAGGCTACACACCTCCAGCTCCCTCAGCTGCTCCTCACTTGCGCTCCGTTGCCCTTCTCTGGACACGCTCCAGCCCCTCAATGTCTTTCCTGCACTGAGGGGCCCAGAAGTGGATGCAGTATTTGATGTGCCCCTAACCAGAGTCCCGGGGGACAATCCCTGCCGTCTCCCGCTGGCCACACTTGCTGATACAGACCAGGATGCCACTGGCTTCCTTGGCCACCTGGGCTCACTGCTGGCTCACGTTCAGCCAACTGTCGACAGCACCTCCAGATCCTTTTCTGCTGTGTCACCCATGGATCCACGCTCCTGAAGCACGACCATGCTGGGGTCAGTCACCCCTGCAGCAAAGGGCGAACAGCAGACACAGCGAGGCGGTGCCGAGGCCGCTGCCCCGCTGGGGGCTCCAGCCCGCCGAGCCGGGGCGGGGCCGGCAGCACCGGGGCTGCGGCCCAGCGGGCAAAGGCCCCACTGCGGGGTGGGGAAAGGCAGCACACGCTGCACGGCTCTAATGAAGGACAAGGAGCCGGGGCTAAGCCCGGCCGGGCCCGGGAATGGCGGCGAGGTGCCCCTCCTCCGTAGCAGAAGCCGCCCAAAAATGCGCTGCAGCCCGGCGGAAGAGCGCCGGCAGCCCGGGGGGACGCCCTGTGCGGAGGAGGAAGAGGTAAAGGAGGAGGATGAGGCAGTGGGCAGAACAAACACGCACCTTCCCCGCGCAGATCGGGCGGCGGCGCCGGCACAGCCCTGACCCCCGGCCGGCTGCGGACGGGGAAGGCGGAGCCGCCGCGGGCTGGGAGGGCCCGGCAGCCGCCCGGCCCCCGCCGGCGTCCCCGGCCCTGGCGCCTCGCAGCCCGCCCCGCGGCCAGGCGGGCCCGGCCCGGGAGCTGCCGCCCAGCCCCGGGGGCCTGAAAAACATCATCCGTCACCAGCGGGCTTTGCAGGGGACTGAGACCTTCCGTGCTAGGGGCTGTGAGGGTGGTGAGGCGTTGGACGAAGCTGCCTCCCAAAGAAGTTGTGGATGCCCCATCCCTGGAAATACTCAACGCCAGTTGGGATGGGGCGCTGGGCAACGTGATCTACTGGAAAGTGTCCTTACCCATAGCAGGAGATTGGAACGAGACAGTTTTTAAGGTCTCTTCCAACCCAAACCATTCTGTGATGCTGTGATAATTCTATGATTGTGCTTTTATCGGGAATGTGCGATAATGGTGCAAGGGCAGCTGGAAAATGGACGAAGCATGAGGAGCCTTTCCTGCTGGCTGCACAGTGGCAGCATCCTTCTGAGTATTTCAGAGCATGGCAATTCTTGCTTGTGTAGTTCACTGATGTTTTCCAGCTGTTTGAGAGCCTTTCCTGCCTTCACGCTCCTGGGAACAGAGGCAGGGCCACTGCTCCTCAGATGGTGGCCGCCTGCAGAAGTAACATTGCGCTCATTTAAATAAAGGTGTGTTTATTAAACACTTAGGTAAATGAGTGAAATTTCTTCTGTAGATAAGATCTTAAAATACAAACATGGGTCTTAATCTGCAAACACTTGAATTGAAGCTCTCATTTCATTCTCTTTAAGTCGATGGCACTACCCAGGTGCTTAGAGGTAAGGGTTTTTAGGATCAAAGCCCTTGGTGCATTTCCAAAAAGCTGCTGTAGTAGGAAGACATTGAAGAATTTCCCTCTAATATTCACCACTGTATCCCAATATTAATGAACTTCTGCCTCAGTGAAATGACTGTTACACTAATGAGCTTCATGGGTGTGTACCTTGAGGAGGGATTTGAAACACATTATTATAAGATAATGGCTGTGCCTGCCAACCTGACTCCACCTCTGTATTTGAGGTGACTCATTTGTATTTTTTCACTTGTATTTTTCAGTACAGCATCTGAACAGTATGTTTTTGCAGCTGGAACTTTGTCCTCTGCAATACAGATCAGGGAGCACACTGGTGGGATAAAACAACATATTTCTCAAACTGCCACAGTCCTTAAGAGTCCTGTTCCACTGAGGTAACAAAACAACTGCTTCAACAAAAATGTTACACAAGGAAAAGGCTGTCGGATATTTTCCTGTCTGGCTCCTTCTTTGCTGCACATTCTGGATATTCTTTAGTTATAGTAACCTAAAAGCTGTAAGCATTCATCTAGTACTGTACCTCTGGAAAGAGATTATACAGTGATTAATGTGATAAATATATCACTGAAAGTCATGTAAGAAAATACTCTCTCCTCAAATACTCTCTCCACAACACCTTGAACTTAACTGTCAATGTACAGCCTTCCTTTTCACTTTCAGCAAGAGAACATAGGACATGTCATCATGAACAAGTTCATGTAAAACTGTACTTGCAGTATATAAAGTATATAAATTGATTCATGAGAGTGATTTCATTTGCTCCCTTAGCAATTAAATCACTTCACCCAACTGGTTTCCCATTATTTTTTTCTTAATTAGCTTCCTTTGTTAATCCTTCTATACCAAGGAGTTGAGAGTCAGGCCATCTTTTTTTTCTCCTTCATCAAATAGTCAGAAGGATAGAGATATCTTGGTTTTGCTGTCATTAATCCCAGGTCAGAGGGTAGAGAACTCAGTGCTTTACTCTTCTGCTGTTCTTGCCAGAGGAATGACAAAAGCAAGTTAAGAGGCATAACAGCAAAACCTAGAGCTCCACCCCTCTTCAGCCAGCAACATGCACAAATCTGTTTGCAGGTTTGAAACACATCAATACCCATTTAGCCTCGGGAAAGGTATTTCCCTTACACCCACCTCTTACGTGATTTTCTCTATTTTGCATTATTCACTAAATACATAGATTTGTTTACAACCTCAGGACTTTCAGATTGCCTGGTTTTCCCTACTCAGGACTGTAATTGTAAATCTGGGAGAGTCTGGAGCTGAGGAGTCTTGTGATCAGTTTCACAAACTTTATAGGCTACTATGCTGGGCAAAATCCCAGCCCCACCATCCAGAAATCATCTTTGTCATGCATCTTGCATACTCTTGAACTCATAAAGACGATCAGGTGCTTGAAGGGTTCTGTATGGATGCATCTTTACAAGACTGCTGTGATTATACTGGTAGAAACAGTCAAGGACTTATTAAAGATAGGGATTGGATATATATGAATGTCAATAATGATCAGAATCATCTGATTGTAACTTGGTGCTTCAAAGAGCTTGGTGCTTATTCAAAGAATAAGCTGGTACCTGGCTTCTGGAAAGGGGAATTCAACCTAAAATGAGGACATATGACACTACTTACTGTTGGCTTTTTTCATCTCCCATTATACAGCATACGAAGGAACTGGTGGAGTGTGCTGTTAGGCACAAAACACTGACTGCCTGAGTGGCTCCTGAATCTCTTCTGATGGAAATTGCTTGGTACAGGGTTTCTCCCTGCAAAGAAGGGCGAGTGACATGATGCTACTTTGCTGTGCTTTGGTTTTCCACTCCATTTAGACTGCATGGCTTTTGGAACAAGAACTGCTTTGCTTGTCCTCCAAACTTTATTGAAGTCTCTAAAATGTGACTGTATTAAAATAATAAGAAGAAATCACAAGCATATTCACATACTAATTATTATGCAAAGTAGGGAGGGGGAGGGAAGAAAGTATGAGATTCCTTTGAAAAGCTGCCAGCACAGGACCAAATACAAAAGGTGTTTGAAGTGGAGCACACTGTACCAGACTGAAGAATTACCAATATTCCAGTTACCCTTGTTTAGGGGTATGCTTTCAATTATCATTTTATGACATTTATTTACTTTAGCATAGCATTTTTTATTTTTTGACTCAGTCTCCCAGAAGTGTCCTCTAAGTCCACAATGGATTTTAGTATCACTACAAGATGTTTTCATTTCAAGTTTTTCACTGTTGCTTTGCACTGTAGGCAGGTAAAAATGGATTGCTAATTAATGCTAACTTCAGCTTTTATTTCCTCTCTTTTTTTTTTGTTAAAGGAGTTGAAAATAATTACTCATATGTTTCAAAGAATAATTTTTCTTCAGTTCTTTGTAAAAGGAAGTACTTAAGCTTGATCATGACTTATATGTCTCCATTTATGCAGCCTAGCAGCAAATAAATATATCCTAGTAAAGCACAGAACAGGGGAAAAAACAGAGACATTGTGAAAGAAAAACAGTAAGCACCTCAAATATGTATTTTTCTACACAGGTCTGTTTGCTTTTCTGCTGCTGTGTCAGAGACTTGCTTATTTCAGGTATCAAGATCAGATCATCAGGTGAGAACATCTGCCAGCAGTGGGTTGGTGGAAGGTCCTTGCTTGGGACACATCGTAGCTGCAGCCTGGCCAGTGCAATACAGGTTCCCAGTCAGAAGTCAGCATTAGTTGCCTCAAGTTTCTCTGCATTGCTGATATAAGCCAACAAAAGTTGATATAAGCCAGCAAAAAGAGCCTTCTCCTGCCAAAGTGAAGTCTCCTCTCTGAATAACACCAGCCAAAATAGCCAGCAGCAAAATGCCACTGTATTCATGCTCCTGGCAACTGCAAGCCCTTCTGCTGTTACAGCCTCTTGCAGCGAGGGCACACAGCATCTCCAAAAAGCCATGGTGAACACACATGCTCCAGGGACATTAAAATGTCTGCAGCTCATGACCCCACAGAAGTTCTGGCAGCAAAACTTGCTAATAAAGACACAGTCTGGCAGGGTGATTTTTCCTGCAAACTACTACATGTTTTCTTACAGGGGCAATGGGTTTCCCATATCACAGACAGGATTTGGGTAAAAATTGGTAGAACATGTTCCCACTCAAATCTCCTTATAAACTGTTTGACTTGTGCTGCCATGGAGGGAAAACAGAGCACGTGCACCTGATACAGAACCAGATGTGCGAGGAGCCCTGTTCATTCCTGCGGATTTTCAGTTTTCAGGTAGCAATGGGTCCACCAATATACAAAGGTATTTGAATGTCTGATATCAATTATCACATATTTGCATTAAAAATACATTAAATACTGCCCTAAAGAGCTTTCCTTACAATGCAGCAATTAAATTATAGTTTGTCTCAAGAACTCTTTTCCCTAGAGCTAGGTACTTTCATTCTACTCAGTATTTTAGTGAGGATAAAACCCAGGTTCAAATTACTCAAAATCCAAATTTGACTTATTCCACCCATATTTGTGCCAGACAAGTTTAAATCCATGGATGGTTTTAAAAATGCAGGTAAAATACATGCTTTATTTCTGGACTTGGCCTGAATTGAACTGTATTGAACAGACTCCCATGCCCATCCCTGGAGGTGTTTAAGGCCAGGATGGGGCTCTGAGAAACCTGGTCTAGTGTAAGGGGTCCCTGCCCAGGGTAGGGGGGGTTGGAACTAGATAATCTTAAAGATCCCTTCTAACCCAAACCATCCCATGATTCTATGAACACATTACATTAGTGTTCATATTAGTGTTCACACAGGATGTGTTCACGTTAGTGTTCATACAGGATGTGAACATAAAACCTTCATCTAACAGGCAGATGGGAGGCTGAGTAGAAGCGTGACTTCTCTCAGTAAGCTTCAGCCAGCCATTTTATTGGGAAGGGAAATGTTCTTGGAGTGGGAGATACTAGACAGATGGACAGAAACTCAGTGCTAAAATAGCTTATCATCTAAACAGGCCCAAAAGTGAGTTTTTTGTGAGGTTTTGTGATAGGTTTTGAGCACAGACACAACTCAATGTGTGAATTCATGCCTTGAGACCTAACTTCACCAATATCTCACTCTAGGTTTAACTTCAAGACTCTGAACAGGCTGTTAAAGTCACACATTAATCATTTAAACTTTAAAAAAATGTGACTCTGTTAGAGAGTTAATGTGTTACTTCCAAGACTAACTAAAATTTTGGAGTCCTGATCCTCTATGGTATGTATTTAGAAGGTGGTGTGATTTAGATTCAAATTTGCAAAGTCTGTCTGATCATGGTTTGAAAGTTTTGATAAATGCTGAAAAGTGCAAATTTTATAAACTGAGAGATTGTCTAAAATAACATCTTGCTTCTTTAAGAACAGGTACAGCATTTCTTAGAAGGGCCAGAGGTGAACAAGTCTATGGAATTTCAGAATCTGCATTAAAAGTCCCATTAGGAAAGGCTGAAGTAAAATTCTGCTTGGCTTTTAGTGGCTGAAAGTGTGATAAAAAGCACAGACTGGACAAGAAAAAGTTATGATTTCTATTGCTAGAGCTTTTACAAAAATCAAACCATGAACTGGGAGAAGTCACATGGCTGGGCACCTGTAACTGATTTTTGAGATGATAAAAGAAAACTTTAGACACTTTGACAGCTCTTCTGTGGGTATAAATTTTTTCTTTTTTTTTTTTTTTTTTAATAAAACCACTTGGAAGCTGAAAAAGAGCAAAGCTTCTACTTCTTCTACTTATGTTAAAAAGAGAAGACAGATTGAGAGTTGCTGGTTCTAAAGTATTAACAGACATAGTGATTGGAATTACTCAATTCAGTAACTAGCAGAAATGCTTCTATGTAATAAATAAATTACAATAATTGTACAATTTGCTTTATAGTCAAAATAGTTTTGCTTATCTTTGTTCTGATGGGCCTAATGTATTTTATTTTACAAGAAGTGCTAATTTCATGCATTCATAATGAATTCTCAATTTACATTGAAAAACAAGTTGAAACAAATAAAAGCTATAAACTGAATTAGCTGGTAAATAAATATTTACTATTCTAACATAACAGAATGGAAAAACTAAAATATAAAAAATGGAAGTTAAGCTTTGTAATGGTGTAAGTATGAAAATAGTCTGTACTACTGCAGAGTAAAATTTAGTGTAAAGATTAAATAAACTGTGAGTTAACAAGCCATCTTGTTTACCAGCCAATAAAAATAAATTTTCTTTAGGAAAATATCTGAGCAAATGCAAAACAGGGTGAAAGCTGATTATTTAAAGACAAGTTTCTAGCTGCTGCTTTGATTGTAGTCAATAATTTCAGCTTACAGTGATTCTCAGGGAAGGTTTTCCTGCAGGATGGAGCTCAGATCATGAAGACTCACTAGAACTGCTCCTGAAATCTTGGCTTACCAGCACAGAAGTGGCAGAGCTGCCAGCCTGGCAGTGAGGCAATACAGCAAGGCAATTCATTCAGGCTTTTTTGGTCTGAGCAGGAGTGAGCCATTCCCTCTGCCATCTGAGACTTTTCCCAAGTCAGCATTAACTCATCTGGCACTGTGGGCTGCTCCAGAAGAAAGCACATGCTCTGCTTCTGCTCCTTTCATTAGAGACTCTTGTGTTTGCTCTGTGGTATTGAAAATTATAGGGATGAATGATGAAAACTGCACTTTGGGCTGTTTTACATTCTTTCAGTACCATTATGTGTGATGGTTTTTGACTTCTCCCTGCTGCTATACTTAGAAAGGGGAGTAGGAAGGAGATGAGTGTTAGTATTATGGGTTATAACACAAAAACACCAAAAAGAAAGTCTGTTCTCATTTTTCTTTGGTATCCTTTGGGGACCTGCACTGTTTAGAAAAAGCTCCTATTCCACCACAGGAACTTAGGAAAATGGGGACCAAACTTTGTTACTCTCCAGGACTACATTTGGCCATACAAGGTGGGTGGGTAACTAGGACACAGAGCTTTTTCCTCCACTGAGCTTAGTTCCCACCACTAAATAAACTTCAAGTAGGTTGCCTGGTGGAATTATTGTTCCTTATACGTCAGCGCTTGGATTAAACATAGAAAAGTATCAGAAGCTTCCTCTGCATTCATCAAATAAAAATCCATGGGAAAAAAACCTGCATAATGCCCCAGAAGACATCTAAATTAATTAAAGTCACCCCCTACAGAGAACTTGGGCTCTGTTTATTTTCAACAAACTATTACAGGTTTTGCAATATTTTTCTGGAAGTTTTTCACAAACATTCCTACTTCCTCTCATTCCAGGCCAGGGCTGAACTGCCAGGATGGAGGAATTCTTTGGACCTGACCTTTAGTCATGAGAGACAGAGGCGCTCAGCCTCAGAAAAACTACAGCATTTTACAGATATATTACATCTACTGATTTAAATCTGCAATGTGAATTAAAAAACTAAAGAGTTGTGCAGGTTATGCCACCAAAAGATGCATCCAAAGAGTCCGATGTAGTGAAAGTATGACATCTTCCAAGCATGGGAAAGAAATGGAAAGTTGCTTCAATAGGCAACAGCATGTCTCAGCTGCAAAGCCCCTGTTGCACATCTCATCCCTTTATTCCCACCTCCCAGGGACAAGACAACCCAGAGCCTTCCATGTGCAGCACAGCACACCAACCACAGCCTCCTGTCAGCCTCCCAGCGCCCTGTGCAGGCAGCAGGATTTGAGCAGAGTCCACCCTGCAGGTCCTTCACCTGCTTTGCTGTAGCCAGAATTCCAGGGTAGAGGCACCAGCAGAAGCTGTGATTGGCAACATCCCTGCTGTGCTGGGAAGCTGTGTGCATCCAGGAGCGTCTCTCAGGCTGTGACACCAGCACCTGCTCGTTCTCCTGCCTACAGATTCTCTCTGTGAAGGACAATTCCAGTGCAATGGTAACAACTCAAGAAAACAAAATGCCTTGTAACTTTCAGTGGAAAACAAGGGCTGTCAGGAGTTTCTCTTCCTGCCTTCTTTCCACTCACCCCCAATTAATGCCTGCAGTTCTAAAGGAGCCCTGTCCCCTCCCCCTCATTCCCACTATAAAGTAAACTCAGATACTGCAAGTGCACAGAGGGATTTTCAGATTTCCACCCACGTAAGCAGCTACTTGGCACATCTGATGCACATGTGAAATTGGTTCACAGGGGCCAGGGCAGGCACCCACATCTCCATTTCTAGCTCTACTGAGTTTAAATTTTATCATTTACCTGATTTCAAAGCAAAAAATACAGAACTTACTTTACTTCACAGAGGAAGAAACCTCAGCAAAGCATCTTTTTTCCCCTGGCAGGGTTGGGTTACTGATCCCCCACCCCCACCCACACAGCTGAACCCAGTGCCTGGTCAGCCCGAGAGCTGTGAGGAAATCGAATGCACATGTCAGCATCTCCCTCTCCTGCTCCAGCCATGAACCATGCCAGAACCAGAAGACATGCCAGGGAGTGGTGTACTATCTGTGTCTTTTCTCAGATGAGAACTGTACAGCCAAGTCGTGTTCGCTCAGCCTGATGGATGTTCTGGAAAGGCAATACTCTAACTGTTCCCACCACGGAGCTTTCGCACCAAGGTTCAGACCTCTGGGATACACAGCCAAGAGTTTAAGTGTAACAAAATTAATATTAATGCGCATTAAAAGTGGACAAGTATTTCCTTAAAGAAAATTATGCCACTCTGATTAAGCAAGTGCTAAAATCTAAAAAAAATTGCTACATTATTTCCACTTGTAAGAATAATGGTTTTCACACAGAGCTTTCCTCTTCGGATTCCTCCTCCCTTGCTTACTTAAGCAAAATACATAAATACCCAGCACAATACATAATCTGCCTCACTCCAACTGCTTTTATTTAATATTTATGTAGGTACTTGTTTCCTAACAAAAGTTTCCTGTATTCCATATGTTGGTGAAGAATAGTATCTGTCATTTACGACTATACTTCACCATCATTTCCATACATAGCTTTATGTAAAAAAAAAAAAAAAAAAAAAAAAAAAAAGAGCAACTAGTCAAAGTTACAAATATGCTTCTCTCTTGCTAGGAGATGCAAGAGAACAATATTTTAATTTATCCTATTTCAGTGAAGTGCAATGCTCAAAGTGAAGAAAAAACTAGCTCTGCAGCTTGTAAACAAGAGCTACAATTCACTCATAAAGCTGTCAAGCAGAGGAACCATGCATGTACCAACTTCTGAAGTTATTTTGCCATTAATAAAGCAGAGGCGAGAACCTTCTTTCACGTAAGCTTTACACTAGTTCTATTTGGCTTCTTTTACTAAGATCTAAGAGGAAGTAACAATTTGTAACCCAGGGTAAATCAAAGCAAAATGACATTTTGATAAACACTAGAGCTTATCAATCACAAGGAGACACTGTATCAGATTGCTGAGGAATTCCAGAGCTGCTAGAGTGGCTCCAGCAGAGCAGAGCCACGGGTCTCTAGGAAAAGCCATCGCTAGCTGAGGGCAGGTGGCGCAGCACCACAGCCTGGCACCGAGGCTGCCAGCTGCCCAGCAACATCCACCAGCAGCCAGAGCATTGCTAGAAACACATCCAGGAAGCAGAGCACAAAAGGGAAAGGAAACCAAAGACCAACTCGTGCTAGGAAGCCTCAGCATAAGAGACACACATTGGGTTGCTAATTTCTTCTGAACAGCATTGCTGGGAGTCCAGTGTCTGCATCAGACTGGTGAAAACAGAAGTTACGTTTGTAACTAAGATAAAACTGTTAGAGTTTTTCCCTAATAGTATGGTTTGGCACTGAAAACCGAAAATCAAAGAGATCATGAGATGATAAATCCTATTAACACACCTACTGCATGTTCAAAAGTTTCAAGTTTTTGTTAGGGAGGGTGGGAAGACTACAACATTTCAGTTCCACACACACAGCTGAAGCATTAAACCTCTTCTGCATATAACAGAGTGGATAATGAATGTGCAGGAACAAAAGGCAAATGGTGAAATAAAGCTGAAAATTTACCTTTGTTTCTGTTTGTAAACAGATGCAGGAGGAATCAGACAAGCATAATGTCTGGTAGTCTGCATAATTACAACAGATGTCTATGTTGGATAAAGTGGCCTGTACAGTAGATACAGAGGCAGTCTAACATACATAAATAAAATCAAAACACTACTTATTATCAATTTGCTTATAAACAAGGAGAAGACAGCTTATCTGGTGTTTAATATTTATAGCTATACTTACAGCAATATTCATTGCACCCTTGAAAGAAATTCAGATCTACTACCTTAAGCAAAGCGGGCTTCAAAAAACTGGATGTCAGACTATACAAATAAAGTATTAGTTTAGGCATAGTAGACTTTATTTTGGCACTTTAACAAATGCTTTATTTTACAGCAGTGGCACAGCATTTGCCAGAAATTTTCTTTTCTTGGCACAGTTATTTCAAGCAGTTATTTTACTAATTGAAGTTCACTAAATATTGCACAAGATATACCTGTTAAATTCTTACCCTGTTTTTACTTGCTGAACTTGTATGGCTTTGAAAAACTTGCCAGTAAGTAAAAAGCAATATATTAAATATTTTAGCACAGGATAGCATTTGTTGGTTCCTAAATGACCACTGAACTTGGGACAGCAACAAATAAAAGTTGCGCAACTCTTATCTGAAGAGCTACCAGATCTTATTTACAATACATTGCCATTTCTGAAAAGCACTTCAGCTTGACATCCTGAACACCTGTATTTTGGGAATCTCAAAAATAAAAGAACAGGAGGTCAGCAGAGCAGAAGACGGAGCCATTTGTCTGTTACAAAGCATAATGTAAGGAGGCAGACTATCGTCTTCTCCCTGTGTCCCTCTATCCAGCACCTATCTAAGGTCTAAGCAACAGACACTTCTCTCTTCTACTCAGAATATTTCTTTCTTCTCTTATGAAGACATTCCACTTGTCTCATCTCTTCTGCTGGAGTCTGAGCAGAATAAACCAAAATTCTTCAAAGGGACAGGGAAAAAAACAAATGCGAGCAACAAATCAAAAACAAATAAACATAGTAAATGAACTGGGGTACTCCTTTGAAATTTACAGTAGGGAAAACAACATTTGCAGGAAGAACAGGCCTGTGTCAACACTGCCATTAAACATAATGCAAAAGTCAAATGTCTCACAGCTAATACACCAGATGCAAGACTTAAACATCCCACTTCTCTCTGCCACCTTAGCAGTAAATCTGGTGTGAGGATCACCCTCATCAACAGCCTTTTTTTTTTTGGTCTGGATTTTTAAGATCTACTAGATGTACTCTGTGACATTAAAACATAAGCAAACAGACATAAAATGAAAAACATACAAAAGTATATCACAATAGAATTCTCAGTATTAGGCCACATGATTTATTCAGTAGTGTTTATGTTCCCAAATTACAATTATGTCTATCCATGTAAGACTACAAAAGTTACCATTAGAATTGTCTGTGCTTATAAAATACCAACATTTTCTTTTACTGTTATATACTCATTAACACCAGTCTGCAACGAGTCACATATAATCATAGGCACTTCAAAGGCTTTAAAGACGTTTACAACTTAAATGCATTTTTAAAGAACAAAAATTTAAACCTCTACTTGTACCTTCAAATTGCAAATAATTAACAAATACAGTGGCCATAGAAATCTGCAGCAACTTCTCAAAATACTGTTAGAGTCTTTGGGTTTGCTTAGGTTTGTCAGTAGCTTACTACAAATCTTCCTTACAGGAGATTTGTTTAGTAAGAATATGACTATACAGTTTGTAGTAATAATCCAATTTTACACATTAATTGCTGTTACAAATCTCACTGAAGCTACAGGTAAGCTGAGAAACAATGCAGAGTGTAAAATTGATATTCTGACACTTAAATTTATACAAAATGGAGGTTGAAGTTTACATAGCTGAAAAATTACATTTACACTAAAAGTTACTGTTATCTGAATTATCTGAAGACAAATTGCACCATGACAACTACAAAAAGGCATTTTTTGGAAACAGATAAATTAATGAAATAAAAACTAATTTGTAAGATAAATCTGAGACATGCTGACCAAAATTAAACAACTTTCATTGAACCATAGGATAAAACAATAATTTTCATTATTTTATATTTATGCATAAAGTTTTAAAAATCATTCAGTGAACATCAATGGTTTTATAAAATAATGCTTTGCCACTGTTATTCACAGAACACTGCAAATGTTAATTTTTAATTTTACATTTTTAAACGAATATGTGAAAAGTTTTAAATACAATGGGGTTTTATCATAAAGGTGCCGTAACGGCTCTTTAATGAAAAAAAAACTTCATTATTCTATGCAAAAGCTTTATTTAAAAAAGTTCAGTGATCTCATAAATAGAGACACTAAATAGGAATTTTATGCATAAAACTCCTTAGTTGGTGCCTTTTGATAGGCAGCACAGGAAGGTTTACGTTCACCAAGGTCGTAACTGCCTTCATCCTTCTTTCTCATGCGGTACACCAGCAGCAGGATAAGGAAGATTGCAAAAAGAAAACCAATAACTCCGCCAGCAATAACAGCTGTAATCAAAGAAACAGAGATTTACAATATGCCAGTAAAACAAGCTTAGCACCATACTTTTTTTCATCTCACACAGTAAGTTTGCTATTATTTTCAAACTGCAGGAAAGGGCTCCCATTATGCAACTGTCTTCATTATTAGTATCCTGAAATACACTGTCAGAAAGCTTGTTTGCATTCATGAAGGCAATCATTTAAAATTACATTCCACTTACAAGTCAGAGATCCAACAATCCAGTTTTAAAAAGCTATTAAAGTTTTTTCAAAACCTCAACTAAGATCACCACAAGTACTGCCAGAGCATAAAGCTGTCTATCAAACTAATTTTTCAACAGTTACATTTTCGACATTGAAAGATTTTGTTACCCTAGCTAAGAAATGGACTTTTACTTTTCTCTGTCAGTTTTCACTCTGACTATATGCTGAAATAAACTTCCTATGATCAATAATAGGAGAGAACACTTCATGCATTTGTGGGTGTGTGAGAAGTATCAACTCCCAACCAGACTTCAAGAGGAAACCCACATGCTTCCACTGATGTGGATTTAAGGTTATTTCACATTTTGATTCTCATAGGAAGATGTGGTCCAAAACTATGTGATTTTCATGGCTCCCAACTCCCTTTCCAAATACATGGGGGAAAAGTACACCTGTAAACAGTGTCCTTAGGCCAAAAAAAACCCTCACAGGTAATGAAAACATTAGTGGTCAGCTTGTGTCTCCCTGGATTATGCATAGACTCTATTTAGAGTCTATATTAGACTATATAGAATCCATTATAGTCTATAGAAATAGACTAATGGATGGTGCCTGTCCATCCCCTTCCATCCACCCATGCTTGCCATGAGCTCCTCCCCAAGAGGTGTTCATCTGCACCACATTGACCAGACGGCAATGTGCTCTTGGGAGGTGACAAATACATTTCTTCATTACAAGCATGAATCAAATTCCAACTCCTTTTCTGAGCTGTGAAAGCTCCAGATACTCAGCCGGCAGTGTTCAACTTGTGGGCATCGTATCAATTAGCAACAGATTTTACTATTAAGTATTTCCCCAAGATGCCCAGTTTATTCTCATCAAATCAACCACTGGCTATCCCCTATGAATGTGCTTAGTACTAATGTGTTTAATGGTATGAATCTGCCAAGAAAACTCAAATGCTGAGCTTGCGTTTTTTGATATGGATCCTCTCTGTTTTCCATTTTATTTCTGGGGAGAAAGACCTTGGCAAACACTAACTCACCTGCCAGAACTTCTGTTCTCTGGAAAAGGTTTTCTGAGTGCTTCTGAGTGAGCACGTCCGTGTCATCCCCTGGCTCATCATTCTTTTTCTTGCCATCCACCTCAGGCCTTTCCTCTTTATCAATTTCTTCAGGTGACTGTGGCACAAAAAAGAAAACTGAGCATTGCTTACAGAGAGGGCAGACCACAAGTTGGCACAGTCATTGCCTCCTGTGGCAGTCACATGGCTGTGGCTTCATGCACATACTGCACAATACCAACACAACACATAGGAAGCTTTTAGAGCACAGAAAGCTGGTCTAGACATTGTAATTGGATCTATTTGTTGTCATCATGTCAGAATGAAAAACACTGCCCGTAAGTTTAAAAGCTCCAAAAGTACATTTAGCCAACAGCTCTTAATATTGCCTGTGTTTATCAGAATAACAGCCTCTGAAAGAAATAACAACTCTGAAATTAACAAATCAGATGTTATATGCAGAACACCTTTGAGAGTAACTTAGTATCATCTATGGTGGTAGAAGGAAATACTAAAATACTAAATGGAACCTGCAGAGTGCTCAAACTACAGCCAAACGATACAGCATTCTCTTTTGAGAAGGGAAGTTGCACAAAGAATTTTTGAGTAACTTTTGAGAAATATAAAAAACATACAGCTCTGACTCAAAGGTATTATGATACATTATTTTGCATCTCTCTTTTCTTTCATGTGAAATCCAGATGTTGCCATACAGACTTTCTAGTAGGAATGGAAACAAACAGCTCTGTAGTCATTTACCAGGCTGTAGTAGTAAGTGAAGTTTAGGGGTGCTTTTTAATCCATATAAATGGAAGACTTAACATCAAACCATCAAAAATGTACAGTGGAATAATTTTAAATGGTCTTGCTTTCCAGCCACGCACCTTTGTTTGTGCAGGCACCTTGGTCTGCATTTTCACTGTGGTGGTCTCAGCCCTGGATGCATCACTAGTCGTCGGTAACTTTGGAACTGTTCTGGATGTTGTTACCACTGTATTATCCTCATCTTCCTCAGCACCTGGAGACAAAATGTAACACTTCATTAACCTGTGAAATTCTTTCACACCAATTACATTTTTTGTTATGACACCACCAAGGTAGAGATGGTTGCACAGCCCACCCTAGGCAAGGGCCTAAAATGACAATGCCTACTAAGATAAAGATGTGTGTGCAAACAGTGCACCCAAACTGTCAAGGGGATACGTGCCCCAGGTGATCCCCTGAAAAAGGGAGTGCATCAGCTGGTATAAGTATCAACCAGGAAATTACCATGACACTTTTCAAACAGAAGAACCCTTCTTGAAAAGAGGTATGAAAGAAAGCTTTAACACTTGCAATAGGGGCAGAAAGTCTGGAGTGAAAGCAGCAGCCATCAGGCCGTGTGACAAGGGCAGACCCCAGTGCCAGCGGTTCTGATGAGGTCCCACAGCATCAGGGGCTCTGCTGGAGCTTGGCAGGGCCACCCCCCACCCTGTGGTTACCCTCAGCAGCTACCTCCAGCTTCCCCAGAGCCAACGTGGGCACCCCCAGAACCCACACCCTGGGGTGCAGAGTTTCCCCCTGGGCACGGCAGGAGGTGTCGGTGGGGCCCCAGGCTCCAACAGCAAGGGTGTGTGGACAGAGGGTCCTGTACACTCAGACAAGGGGAGCTTCCACCCCCATGGCCTGTGAGAGGGGCGGCTGTGTGCACGTGACACACACTGGATCAGTACACAAAAGGATTTAGAAATTTATAGTTGCTTGCTACCATTTAAAAAATGGTAGGTATTGTTGTTGTCTGTTGTACTGTTGATATTAAGCCTAAAGGTACAGTTCAGCGATTGCTAGTTAATTACATACCATAAATAATCAATACACTTTTTTATCCTTACTTAAACCATATGAACTGAACAGTTTTTGCCTGTCACATTCTGCTTCAACAGAATTTCTCTTCTACGGCACATCTGTTGAATTCTAAAAAACTAAGCATTTTCTATCTACAGGAAGATTACTACTACTTTATGTTTCAGTCACTAGGAATTTACATGGTTTTAAATTCCTCATAATTCAGAAGCCCTTTTCTTTTGAACTGAGTAAGAGGACAAAAAACTCCCTAAAGATTACCTTAAATTTAATTTCCTCCACATTCAAAGCCATGCTGGAGTATGAAGGCTCCTTTAGAATAAGGTAATGGACATGTCTAATAAATATCTTTTAGTGATAGTGAAAGGAAGAAGACACAGGAAAGAGACTAAATTATTAGCAAGGCCTGAAAGAGGAAAAAAGAATTGTCCCTTTCTTGGACCACTCCTTAGGAATCTCAATGTGTTCTGCTCATTACAGGCACTGGTTGCCCAAGTAACCCCTGGGTAATAAATCTAGCAAATGTGCATAAGAATAGTTCCTAACAAATAAAACACTCCTACAAGAGAATAGTATGACTCACTCATTCCAAACTGATTTTTTAATTTGTTTTTTTAAAGAAAGAAGACAGGCTGAAAATATGAGCACAATAATGATGTTTTGAAGTCATGATCAAGAATTACATACACCTGGCATTTTTAAGAAGAGGCATTAACAAGACAACATCTAAAACAATCTCTGTATGGTAGAAAAGAAAATTTAGAAACATTAAAAAAATACTGGCACAGAACAGTACTGAAAAAAAAACTTTCAGAGATACCAAAATTACAACACAACTTCTAGAATGAAGACCTCACAACAAGAATTGGGTATTTTCCCGAAATGCAACTCAAAGATCAAAAAATCAACATCCTGCTTCAAAACAGAGGTGTGGAAAGGCATCCAACAGGAAAATTTTTCTGGCTCTGATTCAAGAGTTTTCTTTGAGAAATAATGGCTCACTGGATAGCTCAACCTACTTTATCTTCTGAAGTTCCTCCATATTACACAAAGCTTTCACAGGCAAGGAAATTAAAATTGATTATCAGATTAGAGATCTGATAAAACACATCTTCAGAGTACAGAAATGTATTTTCTTCTTTTTATGAAATGAAAAGTCCTACTTAATCATAACTGCTCCTCCAAGTCCTTAAATGCCACCTTTGCTTCAGGCAATAGTTGTGTTTACCAGACATAATGGAGAGCATTACAGTCTGAACCTCTTTCGCTAACAAGGATGCAGATCCACGTTCTCTCAATAATGGGCAACTAATCTAATCCCTGGACTAGTCACTAGATTTGCACCACAGGTACCCAGCTCTTCTTCCATACAGCCTCAGGGGAATTCTGACAATCCCCAAAAAGTTGAAGCAACTATCATTTAGGCCTGATTTGGGTACCAGCTAAGACACCCGCCATGGCTCCTGCTTTCTAGTTAGCTTTATCTAAACAGGTCTCTGCTTGGCATGGAATAGATCTAAACAAGGAAGACACTTCCCTTGCTGAACTGACAGTAGTATTTTTAGAATTACCTGTAAATAGGACTGAGAGACCAAAAAAAACCACTCACTAGTCCTCTCCAGAACATAGCAACAGCATTTCACACAGTATCATGTTCCCTAAAAAGCCCAAAAAAGAGGATCACCAAATCCAAGTAAGATTGGAAAGAAAAAGCCTACAGTGTCATGAGTGACTTCCAAGTAGGTTGTCAAAAGGAATACTGTGAAATGGTTGGAGTATAAGAGCTTACTTCTTCCTCTGGAAAATATCACTGTTACTATAGCTGGTTTCTGGATTTGGTCAGCTTGGGTTTTGGTGCTGTCTATTCACTGCCTCGAGTCCATCTTATTTGAGGGCACCACAAAAACCCTGCAGTAATTAAACCCATAATTATCTTTGTGATAGAGCTGAAAGCGCTCAACCATCACACACCATCTTTTATCCACTGTAACTTCTTCGGGACGTCCAACTGCTGTCTTCATAGTAGTCAAAATGGCTCTAAACTGTGCTGTAGTATTGGAAATACCTAATCTAACCCTCAGTGACATGTCTATTAGCCACCTTTGGATGACAGGAATGTGAATACTTTTTAACACTCTTAGTGCTTGAGGAAACTAGTCAGAAATCAAGATTGTGCCACCTTCAATTACTGCACAGAAAGTAGAAATTACTGTATAGATAGTAGTATTTTTTGTAGAGAAAAAGCCCACAGTAGTAAGCACTCTGACTTGCAAAGCAGGCAGTGATTAACACCTCCTATCAAAAAAATCAAATAATTTCACCCTATCTTTTGGCATCCTCTTTGTCTGCTGCTGCACATCACACTCTGGGAATACCACCACCACAAGCAAATCTGTGATAAGGTGGGCACGCACATAACCACCATCTCTTTCACACCTTCCATCTCTATCAGCAATGAGAGATGACACTGTAAACTTTACTCTATGGCCTGCCAGAGAACTGCAGCTGAAATAAATTGAGACAGTGCAAGGATGTCACATCTCTGATAGCTATCACACAAGAAGAAAAAAACAAGAAATCAACAAAACTTGGAGGATTAAAAGGAATAGTCCTAACTATACTGAAGTATAAGATTCTGTCCAGCACATCAAAAATACACTTTCAAACAGTATCACAGTAGATTTCTATGTCAGAAGACCTGGAGAGCCAGGGAGTCAATATCATGAAGCATGTTTGGGGCTGGTTTAGCAGGTGGACAGAAGAAGTTCTTGCTCCAAGATACTGCAAATCAAAGGTGACCCGGACAAAGGGGAGAGAGAATGGTCCATCTGACTCCATCATCAGAAGGCTAAAGAATTACTTTATTACACTATTCTATGTACCTTGTATCTAAACTGAATCTGCCCTGCACTCACTCTTGCTCACAGCTGCTCACACTGCACTCATCTCTCATTCTCCCGTGACTGTCCCATGACAGTCCGACACGCACACACACCACACACACCTGGCCCTGATAGGCCAAGGGAACAAAACATCCTCACTTTGGGTAAACCATCTCCATATTGCATTCTCCTGTCTATTCACTGCCTCGAGTCCATCTTATTTGAGGGCACCACAAAAACCCTGCAGTAATTAAACCCATAATTATCTTTGTGATAGAGCTGAAAGCTCTCAACCATCACACACCATCTTTTATCCACTGTAACTTCTTCGGGACGTCCAACTGCTGTCTTCATAGTAGTCAAAATGGCTCTAAACTGTGCTGTAGTATTGGAAATACCTAATCTAACCCTCAGTGACATGTCTATTAGCCACCTTTGGATGACAGGAATGTGAATACTTTTTAATACTCTTAGTGCTTGAGGAAACTTGTCAGAAATCACGATTGTGCCACCTTCAATTACTGCACAGAAAGTAGAAATTACTGTATAGATAGTAGTATTTTTTGTAGAGAAAAAGCCCACAGTAGTAAGCACTCTGACTTGCAAAGCAGGCAGTGATTAACACCTCCTATCAAAAAAATCAAATAATTTCACCCTATCTTTTGGCATCCTCTTTGTCTGCTGCTGCACATCACACTCTGGGAGTACCACCACAAGCAAATCTGTGATAAGGTGGGCACGCACATAACCACCATTTCTTTCACACCTTCCATCTCTATCAGCAATGAGAGATGACACTGTAAACTTTACTCTATGGCCTGCCAGAGAACTGCAGCTGAAATAAATTGAGACAGTGCAAGGATGTCACATCTCTGATAGCTATCACACAAGAAGAAAAAAACAAGAAATCAACAAAACTTGGAGGATTAAAAGGAATAGTCCTAACTATACTGAAGTATAAGATACTGTCCAGCACATCAAAAATACACTTTCAAACAGTATCACAGTAGATTTCTATGTCAGAAGACCTGGAGAGCCAGGGAGTCAGTATCATGAAGCATGTTTGGGGCTGGTTTAGCAGGTGGACAGAAGAAGTTCTTGCTCCAAGATACTGCAAATCAAAGGTGACCCGGACAAAGGGGAGAGAGAATGATGCATCTGACTCCATCATCAGAAGGCTAAAGAATTACTTTATTACACTATACTATGTACCTTGTATCTAAACTGAATCTGCCCTGCACTCACTCTTGCTCACAGCTGCTCACACTGCACTCATCTCTCATTCTCCCGTGACTGTCCCGTGACAGTCCGACACGCACACACACCTGGCCCTGATAGGCCAAGGGAGCAAAACATCCTCACTTTGGGTAAACCATCTCCATATTGCATTCTCCTTCAGCACAACACAGGCACACACAAGCGAGATAAGAATTGTGTTTTCCTTCTTCTCTGCTTGTCTCACAGCTTCTCTCTGTTCAGAGGGCACGTGAATACCACACTAAGACAATCTGAAAAGCACTTGTGAGTGGGACTGAAGCAAAAGGAACATGAATCCTTGCTGTATTGCCTGCACCGCAGCAGGGGAAGCACACCAGGAGAGGCGTGCCTGCTGGGCATGCTGCCATAGAGCACCCAGTGCCAGCCCTGGACCCGTGCTGGCACCCGGGAGAGCGCCCGTGCCCCGCAGCTTCCCAGCACCATGACCACGGCACACGGTGCCCCAGCCATCCCCAGCCACATCACCCCTGTCCCCACACCCTGCTCCCACAGGACTCCCAAACTGCTGGCCTTGGAGTGCAGCATCAGCTTCCCTCTTGGTCAAGAGCCAAAGCAGATCTGCTCTTGTGTTTCTCAAAAAAGCTCCGACCCGACCACAACTTTTCTCCCAGAAGAGTCCCCAGTCACAATGTCAGAATACACACAGTTCATCCTGAGCCAATGTTCTCAACTCAAGCTGCTATTGACTGAGAGATGTTAGGTTGGGAAGAGAAGAAGGGGAAGGAAAAGTTTGCTTGATTTTCTGATATCTATTACCATGAGTAATTTTAGAGAAGACACAAGAACAAGACAGAAGGTTTTTCAAAGAACTTGCAGATAAATCTGACAGGTGGTACCTTTCCTTCATGTAATGGGTAGTCATGCTGCTTAGCATCTACCTTCATTTATCTCCAAGACCAAGGCTCTATTAAAATCTTTTATGCCAGATGAAAAAGCAGTAATAGTTATAAAAGCATTTCAAGTTGTAGATAGGCTGGAAAACTATTTCTACTATTTATTATTATGTTACATAAAACACCAATGCAAAAAAGAGTGATGATAGACTGAAGCATCTCCTCAGAAACAAGAGACTACAAGAAGGAAATAACAGACTAATTAAATCACTATGGATATTCTACTGTTGATATAGGAGAATCAGAAGGCAGGCATGGCTTCCCTGGAAACTGCTGATCCATGGATTTAGGTTCAACACTTGGGCAAATGCACAACAGTAGCTGAATGTACACAAAAAAAAGAAAAAAGAAAAAGAAAAAAAGAGAAAAAAGAAAAAAGAAAAAAAAGAAAAAAGAAAAAAGAAAAAAGAAAAAAGAAAAAAGAAAAAGAAAAAAAAAAAAAAAAAAAAAAAAAGAAAAAAGAAAAAAGAAAAAAGAAAAAAAAAAAAAGAAAAAAGAAAAAAGAAAAAAAAAAAGAAAAAAAAAAAAAAAAAAAAAAAGAAAAAAAGAAAAAAAAAAAAAGAAAAAAGGCTATGGGAAGGGAAAGAAAGCTCAGAACACCATCACCTTTGCTACTCCTTACAAAAAGCCCTCAGCCAATTTCTAGTTTGAAATGTGTCATGCCTACAGTGACATTTGTCCATGTTAATGCTGTTTGAAGACCTGCAAGGGCATTAATGGTGGTGCTGACAATTCCTGTTTATCTCCATAGGCCTGGTTGGCAGCTAACAATTTTCACAGTAAAGAAAGGAGTCAGCACTGTTGTCATCTTGGATCTGTTTGCTTGGACTATGCTTGCTGCATAGCAAGAAAACCACTCTTGAGTGGGAAGGCTCTTCCTGCTAGGAACATTACATTACATCACTGAGTATCAAGTAAAATAGAGAGTGAACAGGAAATGAGAAACATTGATCAATGGTACATCTGCAGGACACTTTCTACAGAAAACAGAGAGCAGTAAGTTTAGGTGAAGTAGGGTGCAAAGAATGCTACTTTGCTTCCCTGAACTAAAGACTTTTTGCTTGGTTCAAAAATATTAAATCTGGGTATACTGTCACATGAGCTCTTTTGCAGGAGCATCCAGCTTGTCTCAGTCTTTCTGTTTTCTTGTAGGAAAGAAACAGAGCCTGCCAGAGACAGCAGAAGTACACTCCAACTTCCACCCATGGCTCAAAGCTGAGCACAGGAAAAGAAAAGATGAAAGACAAGGTGTTACTGTTGGTGAAGTCTAGAGGTAGTTTCTGTCTTTTTGGCTTCACTTTTCCCCCAGAATTTTTAGGCTTGGAAAAGATCTCAGGAGATCATCCAGTCCCACCCCACTGCCAAGGCAGGGTGACCTGCAGCAAACTACAAAGGAATGTGTCCATGTGGGATTTGAATGTCTCCAAAGAGGGACACTCTACAACCTCCCCAGGCAGCCTGTGCCAGTGCTCTGCTTCCCTCAGTGTCAAGTTCTTCCTCCTGTTGAGGTGTCCTAGTTTATGGCCATTGCTCCTTGTCCTGTCACTGGGCAGCACTGAAAAGAGTCTGGCGCTGCCATCTTGGCATGTGCCTTTGAGATATGAGGAGGGATCTCATCAACATCTATAGTTGATGAGATCTTCTCAGGCCCAGCCCCCCAGTCTCTCCTCAGGTGCTCCAGGCCCCTCATCATCTTTGTGCCCCTCTGCTGACCCTCTCCAGTAGCTCCTTGTCTTTCTTGCACTGAGGAGCCCAGAACTGGGCACAGCTCTCCAGATGTGGCCTCACTAGGGCTGAGAAGAGGGGCAGGATCACCTCCCTCGACCTGCTGGCCACACTCCTCGTGATGTACCCCAGGATACCACTGGCACTCCTGGCCACAGGGGCACTGCTGGCCCATGGTCAGCTTGTCACCCACCAAAACTCCTGGTCCTTCTCTGCAGAGCTGGGTCAACCCGCAGCCTGTGCTGGTACTTGGAATTATTATTCCTCCCCAGGTGCAGGATCCTACACTTCCTTTGCTGAATCCTGGGTTAGTAAGATCTGAAGTCAGTCCTTGTGCAGTCTTTTTCACTTCAAAAGCAGGTATGAATTTTGAATCTTCCATATTAGAAACAGCCAGACACCACAGAGGGATGGAAAAAAACTACACTAAAACCTATTTCCTTTTCTGAAGCTTACAAAGTCACCAGCATCTGAAGACACGATAGAATGGGATGCTGACTGAAAGCACATTTTTCTGGAGATCAGAATAGCCCTCAGACAGTCCTGGAAACTGAATGAAATCATTGATTCACTAGATATTCTTTTCAAATTAAATATTAAATTTCTCCTCAAACAGGTCTACATCAAGGAGGTCCAATTAAGCCTCTGATCACCATGGGATATCAAATTACCCTAACAGAAGACTCCCAAAACACAGGACATCATCCAGGTATGAATGATGATGGGCCTGGATTTGCCTGGCAACACAATCAGAGGTCTGCCGAAAAAAAACCCAAAAATCCATTTGAAAAATCTCAGGTGTGCCTTACAGGTAACACAGACAAGGTACCAGAAGAAGGGCTCATCCTTTGAAAGTACACAAATTATACATAAGCATCAAGACATAGTTTAAAAAAAGTAGAGTAACAAACACATAGGTAACACACTGGGAAAATAAATGGGATTTCCACAACAGCTCAACAAATACAACAATAAGGAAATGTCTTTTCCAGAACTACCATAGAATCCTGCATTTAGCTTTTAACATTTGGAGTCTCCAAGCAAGTCTAGAAGATACTCCTCAAAGAGACTTTTAAAGAGAAATTATTAAGGAGGTTTCACTGACATTTTTTTGAAAAATTCTGAGCTAGCTACATGTCTCTAGTGAGTGTTTAAGTCTGAGAACTCAGGATGTTGTATTTAAGAATTTCTTCATTCATTACACAGATGTAATTTTCTCAGAGAAAACTCAACAGTTTTGGCAGTATCTAGATTTCTAAATGTAAAAGAAAACAACAAAAGAGGAATGGACACCATGTTTACATGAACCTGACTGCATTTAAGAGAAAACAAGAACGTTGTTGCTATGTTTTCTTACAGAGTGCTAAATTAGTACTATGTCATGGGAGAACTAAGCCTTCTCTAATCCTTATTTCTAAACTCCAGGGAGATCTACACAGAAATCAGAGGGAATGGAGAGAGCCAGCAGAGAGAAAATAATGATGCAACTCAAGAGTAAGAGAAAAAAGCAGAAAGTTAATACTTAAAACCCAGCCCACAGGGGTGCCCAGTGCTCTGTAAATAGCAAAGCACTCACAATATTCACTGCAAGTATCACCTCCAGTTTGAAAAGCAAAACTGCACAGATTTCCCTCAAATAATTGCATTACTTCTTACACTTTTAAAAATCAATTTGCGACATGTTGTCTCACCTGAACCTGACCCAGAAGAATAATCATCATCATCAATTGGATAGACGCCTGATGCTTCTTCAACAGAGCTGTTGTCAAGGTATAAATCTTTATCAGAGGTCAAATCTGCTCTCTGGAAAACAGATAAGAGGGAATGGTTAAAAAGATACCAGTTCTCCAGCGCAGCAGTTTCTTCATCTTCAGTTCTGTTTTCTAAGTTGATGGTGGCACACTGAAGTTTGTACTTTCAGTTTATGCCACACATTCATCTAAGTTGTTAAAGAAATTTGTAAAAATTACAGCAGTGCAAAAAAAAATCCAAGGCTGCACAATGAAAACCACACTTCATCTCATTAAATGCATGAATGAATAAATAGCATTTGCAAATATACTCTGCAGAGCTTCTGTAACAAGAAGCAAATCCCAGGACGGAAGGCTTCTTTCAGGATCTCAAATATACAAACCTATAGGCTGTCACATGAAGTCTGTTCATTTGATCTCAGATGGGAAGGAACAGCAGCATGTATCAAAAACCATCTCAGAGTTTAATCAAGCCAAACCTCACTAAACTCTCTACTAGTAGTTAGAATGAATGACTACAAATGTTTCTAAGACAGTGCTATTGATTAAGGATTATGGTATTTCCAGCCAGATCAAACAGCATCATGCTCCAATTCCTAAATGAATGTATCTCTCCTAAAATTTAACTGCATCTTCAACAGGCTAAAAATCAGGTTTCTTGTGACTATCACCACATTTCTACATCTGTAGGTATTTCCCCACTAAAGACAGATTCTGTTAAAATGAGCTCAAAATAGAGCAAGGTATCAGCCACCTTTTAAATTGACAATTCAGGCTTAGAAAGACTACGAATTGTCTGCCTCCACCTCAGCCTGTGCTGTCTTAACAGAGAATAAACTTTCTTGGGAGAGCCAGGTATCCTAGATGGCTGAGAAGGTACCTGCCACTATTACTCCTATTACTTTAACCAGCACTTCTGTCAACGCCTGTTTGTCATGAATTTTGAAGAAAATATGACAGTTATAAATGGAATTTCAAGTAAAAAAAAACTTAAATAACAAAATGCTATACCAAAATTCACATATTCAGTATCTCATATAAATACTCAATTCTGCTGCTCTGAGTCCCAAATTTTTCCAATTTACTTATTATTGAATGGCATTGACTGCCCCTTTTATTCCACCCACATTCACTGTAACTTTCCTAAAGGAGTACCAAACTGTGAATGGGGTAGCTCCTGTATGCAAAGACTCGTATCTGATTTTACAAGGCAACTTCTTCCTCAGAGGTCTTCCCCAGAGGTCTAAAATACATTTGTGATTACTTTTAACAATTTTTTATGGCAACAGATTCCTGTTTAAAGCTTCTTTATGGCAGAACACTGCTCTTCAGTTTGATCTACAATAAAAAATTATTCTTTATGAAGAGCAGAAAGGCCATGCTGATTATTAGTGTATTACAGAGCAAAAGATCTTTGCATGGGGAATACTTAACACTTCTCTGAACAGCTCTGAACTAAAACAGTATTACCCCTGTAGATGTCCTCTACAGAGGAAAAGAAAACGCACTTGATTCATGGTCAAAGTCTACTCCTCCTATGGCCACTCTTAGGTGGGGGATATATACGAGGGGGAAAAAGTGCCCTGTTATTAAGATAAGCTTATAAAGACCTGCTCTGATTCCGCTGCTGTTAGTTCACATGGTCTGCCTGGAACTGGCTGCACTCCAAAGGAGAAATTCAAGATGATGTCTGGTCACTGTCAAACAATTTAATTCCTTTAAAAGATGTCTCCAAGGGAAGTCATGAAGTACCTTAGTAAGTGTATAGGTGGTATTGTAATTAAGACACAGCTGAGACTGCTTCCGTATAGGAAAACAACTCCCCGTGACAGGACAAATATCCTGCTCTTGATCCAGCTGCCACAATGCACCAAGCCACTTCACCCTATTTTGCTTTCAGACACAATCATGGTACAAAACAGACCACTCCTCAAGTGGCAGGAAAAAACAAAACTTTTTTAGAAGGACATGCAGGTGGTTGGCTGTGAGTATAGAAAAGGCATACAATATTCAAAAGGTATCAAAGGCAGTGAATGTTACCCAATGCTAAGTTGGGGAAAAAAAAAAAAAAAGAGTATCTACATGCAGGAATTTCTCAGCAATGGAAGTTGCTTTTGATAAAAGGTGAGAAACAGCCTGAGTTACAAAAGTAAGGTAGTCTTCATGAGAACAGAAGCATCACACAACCATGCCCAGAATTTTTAGTGTTCAGTAAAAATATGAACTTATCAATAAATTTATTCCCTAGACCATTTCCAACTTCTGTCTGTACCAGAAGCAAACTATATCAGGAGGATTCAAAAATCAAACACCCACTTCTTCCGCACTCAAAACAACCAACCTGCTTTCTTGCTCTTTTCAGCCTCAGAGAACCCAGAAAAGACAGAAACGACTCGTGACAGTTCTTCTAACAACTCAGTTTCTGTAAGACAGATGAGCAGCTAACCCAACCCAGCCCAAGCTGCAAGTGCCTGGTCAGCCAGGCTCCCCACCATCATATTCACTCCCTTTCTTTCAATGAATTATGTCTCTTCGGCTGCCAAAAGCTTTCATCTCCCACTATGCTGGGATGTTCTCAGGATTTAAACCAGCCGAACACAGAGGAACAGAAATGGAAGAGAACTCTGGGCAGCTTTCAGCAGGAATTTGAGTATCTGTTGTATTTTATTCTGAGGATACAAATAACACAATGTGAAACATTATTTACACTATCTAGTAGTGTGGATGGCACAACTCCGTCAGAATGAGCAAACTATTGCGCACAGTCTTACAGAACCAGCACCAGATTTACTACAGGGAGAAATACATGGCACAATGAATTGCAAATGCATTCAGATCAGCCATCAAGCTCCACTTGAGGAAGATGCTTTGCAGCCTCTCTGACCAGAGCCCCTTGCCTCAGTTCAGCCTGTTTCAGTACAAATTATTCTTGTCCGGTGGGACTCGGGCAGGATGCAAGCATACTCTCAAATCAAAGGCAAAGGAAGCATATTCTAGCTTAAAAATCTACAAGCATCTGCACAGATAAATGCATTCACTGCACTGTCTCTGCAAGCTGGCTAGTAGAGTCGGGGTAGAAGCACCCCCTCTACATCCAGAGCTTGCACCTTTTATCCCAGTTGCTCAGAAACACATTGATGCCTTGGGCCACTTGGAATGAAAATGCCTTAAGGCTCAGAATAAAAAGAAAAGCCCAACAGTTAACGAAAAGCCCAACAGTTAACAAAAAGCCCCACAGCCATTAAAAGAATTCTGTGAAGATTAAGCATAGAAAAATGAGAAAAAAAGTAGTGAAAATAAAATAATACTTTATGGTGTTTAAGTTAGTACCAAGCACTGAAGCCATGCTTTACAATTCGACGTTAAGATATGTTAAAATAAACTTGATTTAGTATTTGCTCCAGAAATGTTTTCTCACTTGTCAGCTGGGAAACCATGGGGGTCCATGGACTACTTCCAGGGTGTTCACAAAAGACCAGTTGGAAAAACAAATCTGTTGTCAGTAGGCTTGGACACAGAAAGGTCTGTACTAGCATTTCAATATATTTGGGAGGAAAAATTTTAAAAGTTAGCAAATTCTAGTTCCATAAAACTATTTTCAGGTATTTTGAAGACCAAATATTTCAGTGACTATTTCCTGTGGCTAACAATTGAAATGAGAGCACTCATGCCACTTTTATGTAACAGCCTTATTTTCAGACCTATTAAAACACCAGGCAAGGATGTCTCTGCTATCAGCCCTTTAATCTGGCCCTGAAGCCACAAAACTGCTCGTTACCTTTTGACAGAGATTGCATTCTCATCTATCATTGTTATCCCACTTACATTTTTATTCCAAGAATATAATGCTGCAAAATCCTGTGACCTAAATACTTCACATGCTACATGCCAATGATCACGGATTCCTGCCTAGTTATTGGCTACATTGGCATAAATCTAAATCTCATGGAAGTAGTGTAGATTAGCACCCATTTAGTACTAGAAAAAATGTATTTCCATACCAATAATATGTTGAATTTGAAATCTCAATGTCCTTATTTTACTGTATTTTACATTTACAGTAATTTTTGATTTAATAAACTGAGATCATGCAGGACATATTAAAAAAAAAAAAAAACAAATCCCTCATTTTGACACTGAGAGAGGAAACGCAGCAAAAAACCCTTTTTCCTGTCTCATCATCTCATAAAAGATATAAATGATCCATCAAAATTACAATGACAAAAAATTGAAAACAATCATCAGACAACAGAAGGTTTGGGAATGGATAACATATTTTGTTTGAAAAAATACAAAGTGCCTTGTCATAGCCATTCCCTTTTCCAGTGCTGCTGTTACTGTCAGTCCTCCCATTCCATGGGGGTGGTTTAGGAGTAAGACATTAAAGACTTTTATGCCATATGGATGAAGCCAAGAAAGCTGGTGTGAGCAGCAATGAAGGAGTAATGTCTACCACGGCTGTCGTGGCTGTTCAAACTCAGACACTGGAGCAATGAGCAGCTAAAACGTGGAAGGAAACATTTTATTATTTACAGATGAACTCAAATTTTTGTTCTCTGTCTTTGGGTATATGCATGGGACAGAGAATTTGAGGTTTGCAGCTGTGTTACTAATGATACTTTGCCTCCCTTTTTCCCCAGATGGAATTCTTTTAGATGTAACCCATTTATTTCGCAGAGAACCAGAGACTAATATTTTAAGAGAGATGTTGTGTTGCCAATACCTAAGCCAGAAGTCTCTGAAAACTTGCAAGCATTACAGCTGTTGATTAGACAGAGTTCTTCCATGTAAGAAAGAGAATGAAAACAGTTTTTCTCTTGTATTAACACACAGTGCAGTTTCATATATGTATAAAAGCATGCTTGGCTGGTGAGTCTGAGTTCACTAAAGTGCTGTACACTACATGTTTGGAAAGCTAACTATATGAATGCATTCATCTAAAGCCTGAGTCATTGCAGAAGTTCCCGCTGAAGGCTGGAGAAAAGGCAGTTGTGTGAAGAAGCTGTATTTCCCTCTAGGCTTCCTGCAAAAGGAACTATCATCTGCCACGCAACAGGATTTAGTCCTAACAGACCTCAGCACTGCTGACCTTGCAGCTAGCAGGTATATTCCTATCACTGTTTGCCAGTTCCTTGCTTCCCTTCATCACACTAGGAAAGGTGAAACTGTCCCATTAAGAGTTTATTAACATTGCCCAGGAATGAGAGGCGTGATTTAAAAAAAAAAAATACAAAACTTCAAAATCAGATTTCCACCTCAAAACCTCATGTTTTCCCAGAGAAGCATGCCAACCAGACCAGCATCCACTTTCCACTTCCCACTGTGTTACTGGTTCTCAGAGATGAGCCTCTCCTGGCTCCCTCAGTCTGCAATTTCCCATGCTGCCCACATGTATCCAGCTACAAACATGTAATGTCAATGAAGGATTTTATGTTACAAGGAACGTTTACCACTAATTGTCTTCGTACAGATGTCTGCCTTTCCTTTCACTGATATGCCCTATGGTTGGCTGCAGTAGAAAAGGAGAGACGTAAACCCCATTTCCTTCCAAGGTGACACTGCCCACTTTTAAGGACTCACAGGACAAAATCTTCCCAGCAAACCCCACCTGGGGTGCACTGTGTCAACCACAGTGGAGCCTTCAGTGGAAGTGCTGATGGGTTGTACGGTTGTGGGATTTTCTGGGAAGATACTAATAATTGATGACATCCTTTTAAGCACAACACTCTAAGGACTCCTAACTTTCTTCCTTGGAGGAACCATCCTGATTGCACAATGCTGACATTGGTGGAACAGGTACTGGCTGCAGGAGACCTGCCCTGCACCACAGTCTGGGTAATTGTGACCACAGCCAAAATATTCTTTCCATAACGACAGGCCCCAGACTGAATTTTCCAAGTTTGAGAGCAAGGATTTTATACAAAAGACAGTATCTGTATTGTTCATTTCCCCAAAATCATTCTGACAGTTACCATTTCCCAATTTTACCTCGAAACGGCTTTAAATCCTTGACAACCCTTGTGCCTATCTGCAGGCCCAGAGTGAAACCCTGCAATGGCAACTGCCTGGATTTGCAAAAGCCAGCCCCTCCTCCACTGCTGCCTTTGGCCAATTAAATAGCAAGCCTTGACTGCCCCGACTCATTTTGGAGAGCTCATTTCCACAGGTATTTTTAAAATCTTAGAGGACATTTGCTGTCCTTCCCCAGGTAAGAGTGGAAGAGCAGACTGGCTTTGTATGGGTGTCCCTACCGGGGTAGTGTTTGCCCCGGCGATGGCAGCAATGCCTGCAGTGGTGCTGTCATCCTGCATGGTGCACAGCAGAGCCACTGCTGTGGCTGGAGCACCTGCCAGAAAGATTATTCATGCTCCTTGTACCTCATGTATAACTTCCTGATCCTGCACAAAACTGTAGCCTTAGGCCTCCAGTCTCTCATGACAGATAAAGAAAGGGTTTGACCGTTCGTGGCTGTTGAGGAAAGGCAGAAAGCCCAAAATAAACACAAGTACTGCAAACTGCTTCTACTACTGCTAGTGCTCAACAATACAGAAGTCTACCAGAAGAGCTGATTTACAGAGATTGCCTCATGTCAGAGCCAAGAGTCTAAATATGCTGGCTTTTAGGATGCACACAATCTGTTATGCCAGACTAATTACCAAAACAGAGGCGTGTTTGACAGGATGGCATTAATAAAACAACTCTTGCTGGTGTCAGGAATTCCAGCAGTCTATATCATGGCTCACACTGAAAAAAACCACACCACATCCAAGGAGACACCAACAGGCCACCACCACATCAGCTACTGTTCACTTATGGTCATGCACCGAAGAAATTACAGTGCTGCAGTTGATACGTTTGAGTTCACACTCTTCAGGAAGCCACAGAAACTCATGTGCCTGTTTTCTAACAGTCATCTGTGCCTTTAGAAATATTCCCTAATGTGCAATTACATGCCGTATGGCACAGTGTGTGGTAACAGAACTTAAAATGGCAACAGGAAATCTTGTTTAACCTTCCATGTTTTTCTTCCCATTATATAGACTCACCGATCTGTGCAGTGGGTCTTTGGCTTAAAGATTTGGAGCTGAAGCCTGTCCTATCTTGAGGAGAAAGATAAATATCCTCTGAAGTTCTGGATGAACAGAGGCATTTCAAAGGGAAAAGCCTCTCTTTCCATTTATTTTCACAGTATCTGATTTCCAGCTGTGTATCATTTATCTACTACATGCACAACAAGACCAAACTTTAGTCCTTACCCAGAAATTGTCTTGTCCATGATGGGACAGAGGTTGCTGTATGAAGATGCAGGAGGGAGATGAGCAAGAATAGCAGCAAGAGCTTTCTGTCCTTACTGGAGTACCAACAGCATGATCTGTGATGAAGGACACATCCAACTTCCTCCGTGATCTACACATCAGTTGCCCTACAGCCTGCCTAGGCTATGAAATTAGGCTCAAACTCATGAGTAGTGTTAAAGGACTCCTAGCTGAATGAGACCATAGTTACATCACTCCAAAGACACATTCAGCATCTACCCTGAGAAAGCTACCTGTCTCTTCATTCAGTTATAATAACTTTCTGCAAAAATCAGTCTTCACCTCAGTGGACCTTTGCCACCACTATAGTACGCTGAAGAGCAGTTCTTGCACAGGTTACAGGTTAGGACCAAGAGACCTTCCTAATTCCATGACCACATAGAACTTACTCCAACTTCAAAATGGTTACTTAGAAATTATAGAGGGGCCCACCAAATTTGATGTCAACTGAGTCAAACAGTACTGCTGTGCTGTTTATGTGAACCCCCAGCTTGATGTTCTCTGACTTCATACCATATGGTCTTTTCTTGTATGTGAAACCCAGAGATGAACACTGCAGTTGTCTCTTTCACCTTGAAAACCTCAAGACTGCTTAACAGTCAAATTAAGAGTACACATGAATTCCATTTCCCATGTAGAAAAAGTTTAGTATTGAAGTTTCTCTGGGTATCCCCAAATTACAAGATTCAAAGCCCTTCCAAGCTTTCATGCCAAGCCATCAATCAGTGCAAAGAAGAGTTTATTCTTCAACTCTGCCTCTGACGTAGGCACAATACAACAGGGAAACTATTTTAAAGGGGCTACAGCTGGATCAGCTTCCAAAGTGCTGCTCCAGACTGAAATATTAAAGGGCAATATACAGGTGAAACAGCATCAGAAGCCAGCAATGTGCATCACAGATTGATTAATCTCAATTAGCACAGCAATTTCCTGCACATTTTCCAAGAAGCATCCATTGGTTTCCCTAAAAATAGGATCAAAATCACCATGCAAATTGTTGTCACAGATCAAAATGCTAACTTGTTTTTAAGGACACGTCAGCCCATGTGCAGACAGGTTAAATTTAAGGCACAGCTATGACTGAGAAGCTAAATGCATTCCTTTGACAACGGTGAATGCAGAGGTCAGCCTGTCTTTGAATCACCAGTCACAAGTCTGACAGTAACAGCAGTAGCAGGTAGCTTTTGGTATAGAGGTCATAACTGCAAGTACCTGCCCCAGTCAGTGCTTTTAAGTCTAATGCATACTGGCTCTTCCACGCACACCTCCTCTCTCCTTTCATGCTTTACCGATCCTTTTTGCTAATCAATCAGAAGAACTAACACTTACATTTTCCTCCCTCCTCTTGAGAGTGTGGATGAATGATTAAAGCTGCCAGGGTAACCTCTTTGGCATGCATGCCAATAACTCCCCACCTAATAGCCTTTCCTCTGCCTCACTGCCCTGGCCCACTGGTGATTACTGCAATCCCTTGAAGTGGTCAAATTGCAGGGCAGACCCCATGGAAACCTATTTGGAGTTGTTCTAGTTCATACCAAAGAATAATGTTTTTAATACAGATTGTTCTTTTTAAAGCCCTACAAAAGCAGCTGTAATCAATTGTAGTGGAGCACTGCAAACCTCCACCAGGTTTCAGAAGCCCCATATCGATTCCTTTCCAGTCCACAGATTTCAGCAAAACAACCCCACATGAGGAACTGAGACTCAACTAACATGTAATCACTTAAATTAAGATCTCTTTGCCATTGGTAGCAAGAATTAGCAATAAACTGTCTCAATCAGTTACATTCCTTCTGCATAAATAGGACAGTTTTACATATAAAACAACTATATTATTATGGTTACATTAATCAGCAATTAAATACTGCTAGCAAATGTTATGCACAGCAAGTGACACTTGTCAGAGATGAGGAAGAATCAAATTTCACAGTTCAAGGAGTGAGCACTTCCAGTTTTGTAATGCATAATCTGTTATTCAACAGGGCCTTACTCATTGAACAACAAGTTCTGTGACTACCACAGTGGACACTCCCGTTTGTGACCTGCAGCCACCAGCACTTCTGGTGACATCCCACCAAAGCTGCCCACAAGCAGAAAAATGACTACTGATAGATCTACAATTTGCTTGATCTTTCTAAAATTGTGTGCAGTTGTAGCAATTAGCTGCAGGAACTTCCCTCCCTCCCACAAACACATTCAACTTATTTCAGAAGGTTAACTCCACTAAATTAAGAGAAATCTTAAGATTCTCTAGAACAGAGAGGAATGTGCTGGTGGTAGCACATTTATATCCCAGGCTCACCAGATTCTTAGTTAAGGAAACTAGAGCTCAAATAAGCTGTAAGTATGCCTACATGGAACACCTTTGTACCAGGTCTCTCAGTTTCACTGCAACAGAATATGTAGACTGGGCACTCAACACAAGAACAATTAATCACTCTTTAAACAAATATACAAAAAACCCACCAAAATCATCATCTTGATGTAACTTCAGGTGCTAGTAGAGAAGATAATCTGCTCAAAAGTGGTACTGTATAATGATGCAAAATGCAAACTGAACTGCAGATCAATATAAATTTTGCATTAGCCAGAACATGCTGATATGCTGACTTCTTTCTCCAGTCCAGGAAAACAATCACTTTATTTATTCAGGTAACTACTTCCAGCTTGTTTGATGGTGTCTGGAAGCAGAGAGGTAGAGGTTTAGCTTGTCCTAGGTCAAAAGCACTGGTAAATTCAAAATTTGGTTAAATTAGGCCACAGTCTCTGCTGCCACATGGATAAATGGTATCACTGCTACTCCTTCCACTGGTATAGGCTTCTCAGACACCAAGAGCAAACACAGACAGCATTGAGACACCAGGTACATCCGTGTGAGATACCTCTTTGTATTCCAGATCCCCAAACAGAAAGACAACAAAGATGATTTGATTGCTATTTCCTGGGGTCAACTCATCTTGCTGGTTTCCAAGATTAAATTGTTGGATTCAGCACTCTGATCCCATCTTACTTAACTGAATTTTTGCTACAAAGGCTTGGTTTTCATATCCTCTTTGATGCCTACAAAGATAAAAATGAGTTTACTTCACATGGGATAAAACATCATTCTAATAACTTCCACTATAAAAGCAGTTGAGTGAAATAAGAGATGGGGTGGCTTGTACAAGCTATGTGGCTTCAGAAGCAGTCTTCTGTCTGGTACGGAGCCCTTCAGGCATGATTCCCCTCCTTCCACCACCAGGGAGAAGGAACTGCTGCAGCACTGACACAAGCCCACCTGGCTCCCCAGCCAAAGACAGCAGCCAGGTTGTGCTGGGGGGGACACAGCATCCTGCCAGCAAGGCCAGACAAATTCCTAGCCAGCTGGGGCTGAGGCAAGAAGGAAGGATTGTCTCTCCTACCCTCCCTCTGTCTCTGACTTCCCTGCCGGCTCCCTGGGGCTTGCAGTGCAGCATCAGACTGGACAAAGGACAATTTCTTCTGAAGACATACACAGCCCAGAGCGATGTTCAGAAACTAGATGGATATGCTGAGCAGAACCATTAAAAGAGAATTTCAACTGTATAGTTAGGAATGTCTCCCCCATGGTTGCCCATAGCACCTGCACAGCAAGACAAAGCAAGGCAGAGCCTTGGTGAGGCAGTCTGCTGGGAGCCTCCATACTGCACTTCCACACTGTAACAATTAACAAGCATTCTTATTCCTGAGAAGAACCAGCAAACGTGTCTGCTCTTAAAAACCCCCACAAATGTATAAGGACATGGAGAGCATCAGGCTGAAACTGCACTGTAGAAGGTACAGTAAAATAAAAGGGCTACTCCACAAGCAGTGGAAGGGCTGACACCGGATTTCCAACAGGTTCCCCTTCCCTCTTTCTTTCCCTTGTGCTACTGCCTCCCTATGAATTGTGCACATGGCAGAACATGGACTAAAAAACTCTGAAGATATAGGAATTACTAAAAACTAAAGATTCAACTAAAGATTCAACTGGAATTACATAAGGGACCATTTCAAACACCACATAATTGTTTTAGTTTAAAGCATGGGTAAGAAAGATGTTGATTTAATTGAAGTTTTATTGATAACAATCTCTCAGAGTTCTCATAAGCAACTACTTTTAATAGAACTGAAATAAGCTTCATACAGATTATCTTCAGCTGATGCCTTAAAAATAATGCTATATAAAATGAGCACCAAAAGAATTAATACATTCTTAATAAGGTAAGGATAAATTACACTGTATTTAACAAATCTACTTCCCTGGATTCAGTGGAAAGCAAGCCAAGTAAGTTGTTTGACAGCATTTTTAAGTCATAGATCTGACCGAAGAGTAAAATACAACAAAGACTCTTTAACGGTATTAAGTATCTTCTAACAAAGAAGAATTCTATCTTTCTTTCTAGCATTCAAACTTTAAATCAGAGTTCTGCTGGAGGGAACAAAGATTGCTGTATTTCTATAGCCAAATCTCAAATCTTCATACATCTGTCCCAGCACCATCAATACAAGGTTAGCACCACTCTACAATCTTTACTGCCTTATCAACAGTCTACAGCTTTTAAAAATCTATATGCCTACAAAACCTCCGGGAGCTGTTACACATTGAGGATTTCACAGCATTATTGACCTGGGCAGCCTCTTTATCCTCAGTAAGTTATTTTAAGCAACTTTCTGCCAGCAAGCAAGTCTCTTTGTTAGGCTTTGTCTGTACGATTGCTAAAGCACTGCTTACAATAAAGCACAAAACAGGGAGCAACTAAGCAGAAACCAGAATGAGGTCTGTCAAATTCTCTTTTTATTTCTTTTTTTCCTCCACTTTCCTGTTATGCTTCTAAAACCCTACAGATCACTGCCCTGCTGCCAGGAATTCTTCCATGCACCTGAGCCACATCCTAAAGGGGGCAATGTGAATGCACAACAGACAAGACAGACTGAATCCATGTGGTTTTGGGACCATACTCTCTAACTTGCACACTTTCTTTTGCCTTGTTTGTGTATCTATATCTATATACAGTGGAGAAACAGAACCTGGTATGTGTATTTACTTCCTGAGTAAGAAAACACATCACCTGGCCGGGGGGGGGTGAGGAAGAGAAGAATAAAGACAGGTAAATTTCTCATACTTGGAACTCAAACCCTGAACACTCTGCTCAATTCTTAAATCCCTTATCAGATAAAGGTCTCCAGCCTGAGGATCGGATTTCTTTGGCATGGTAGAAAAAGCAAATCTCAACCTGATGCATATCAGCATACATCAAAAAGCAATCTCACAGTCTTCTGCAGGCTTGTGCCTGGAGGTAGCCACAGAGAAGGCCAGTGCTAGCACAGCACTCTTCCTTGGATGTAACTGATGAACAGCCACAGCTGAGCAGTCACATCCATGCTGTTTCTACTTTTCTACCTCTTTCACTATATTTACTTGGAGATCCTGTTTGAGAGAGCAGCTCTTGCTTGTACTTCTACTCTGAAGCTTTGTATCTTGAAAGCTTATGTGCCCAGTGACCCATACTATCCCTTGGTGTCATCAGAACTACTAGGACCTAGGTTGTTTTAATCCAAGGGCACATCATAAAATCTACTAAACTGCCAGTCCACACAGGCACAGAGAAGATTTAGATTTGATACCAATTTCTGTATCACACTGATGACTAGACTCCCAGCTGAGGACCAAGATACACTGTGGAAGCTGCTCAGAGAGAAGGGTAAAAGAAAGAGATTTAAACTTTAATCCACAAAGTCTTTGCTAGTGGTTTTTTGTTTCTGGGTATTAAATCAACTTTCCTATTTACTTGTTAAACCTGTACCTTGTGGAGAGAATGGAAAGAATGGATGTTTTGTAAGTTATAAATTCTATAATGCCTGCAAGACCCATAAAAACAGCTTTTAACCAATGTCCTATGGAAGTAACTAATTCAGCACTGACATCTTTCTGCTACTTAACATGGTTAAAGGTTGGCAAAAATAGCAGACAAAACGAGTAAGTAACCTGTCAATCCTGTGTTAATCTAGATAAAGTGCAGATGTATTCCAATTATCTGCACCTTATTTCTAACAGTTCTGCTTCAAAAATACAGCACATAATCTGCTCCATATAGCTGTCAATCAAATGGACAAATTCCCTTCAGTTTTCACTGCAGATATGTCTAAAGCAATTGCACTTTGCAAGGATATCCCAAGATTAATAACAAAACTTTAATTCAAATCACACATTTTTCTCTGCAAGCAATAAAAAAAGGTAGCTACACTGATGGCATTAGAAAGCTTCTTAGCTCCTGTCTCTGTTTGCTTCAGGAAAAGGGTCACTCAGCACTTAGAAACAGAACAAAGGAAAAGGGGTTTCATCAGCCTAAGTGTTATGGATGTCAGCTGCTTAACAGACCTGACCTCGCACAAACCTGCTCACCTCCCTGGATTCTATGAGCTTAAAAAAAATCCAAGGACAAAGAGGGAAGGTGTAAAAACTCTGCTTAGGGAGACCATACAGCAACACATTCAGACCACTCCATGACAATGCAGAATAGTTTAGCAACGTTACTGGCACAAACTCGCATGTGTACATCTAAGAATACAGAGGTCAAGAACTGCATTCCAAATGACAGCAATCAACACGAAGCAACCTTTAAACAGAAGCATCTATACAGCTAGAAGTATAGAATGCTCATGTAATGTTATTTTAGTAGAAAACATACAGGAGTGATCAAGAATAAACCTCTCCTCAAAGGGCAAGGCAAGAAGTGTATAAATCAGGTTTCCTCATAAACATACATGAGCAAATTAGATTAAGAAGTTATCGATAAATACAATTCTTCAAACAATCAATAAATACAATTCTTCAAACAACACAAACCAAAGCAGCTTTTTATGGCAAGTCGAGGAAGAAGAACATAAGGAGGCAATTGCAACATGTTACATCATGGAAGGCAGCATTTGATTATTTGCTTTGACAAGACAGAAAAGATCAGAAAAACACTTCCCTGTGTCTTTCTCAGGGACAACAACTGAAGAAGGGCAGATGATGACAGCAGCATTTGAGAACTGAGAAGGTGAAGATCATTTCTGCTGAAAATTAAAGTCATGTCACTTCATTCTACTTCATAATGACATTATAAACAAGGACCACTGGGCAGAGGAACAGAATACCTACTGTCATTTGATAAAGGAGAGCCATCAACCCATTTCATTTAAGAAACATGAGTCTGTGCTGGACACATCCCACATAAAGTAATGATACTTGTCCAGTGAAATATGTAACTGCACTTCGCTGGCAGAAAAAAATTGTCTTATCAAGATATGCTGACACCCCCCAAGTTTGCTGCACTGAAACTGCTCACCTCACAGCCTGACAGAGCATGGCCCCCTCTGGAGACCAAAGCCCCGGCCCAGCTTCTGACAGGGACTGTCCTTCCTCCACTAATTACATGTGCACACACACCGGCCCACGCAGCAATCCCCTGGGAAGCCTCTAATGGGCTGGGAGAGCCGATTAGTACTGGCTTACAGCTCAGATGTGTGCAACTGAAAGGCTTAACAAACCTCCATTTCATTCTTTTTAAGTTAGTTTGAAGGGGGGAAAATGAATGGTTATGCAGAACATCACCAAAAAAGTGACATAAAACACAGCGCAAAGCAGTGGGATAATGCCTCAGGTCTCACTTTGTGGAATGAGGTCCATGTCAGAAGCATTGATGCCTCCCAGAAAGGCAGAACTTGCTCTTTATTTTCTCCCCAAACACCATGTCCTTCATCAGGTGGTTTACAATTTTTAAAAGAAAGAGTAAGCCATGTTCTGCAGGTCTAATATTATCAAAATCTGCTTTGGAGGTCACTCCCTTTCCTATGGCAGACCATGGGGCAGAAAGGAGACGAAAAGGTCCATCCCACCTGACCCCTGCCCACAGGGCCAGCAGCTACTGGCCACAGCACAGTAACACCACTGCTTCTCACATGCACCATCTCAGCAGCCACCAGATGCAGGCAGCCAGCAAACAGCACTGGGAACCAAAGGCATCCCTTTGGGCAAGCTGCAGCCTGCTTTTACAGAAAATTTCAGCAGCATTTTCTTCATTACTTTCCCAGCAGGGCCAGTTTGAAGTGGCACAACATTTGCATTCAGAGAAAAAACCTCATTTTGTCATCAGAAAGCTGTGGAGAGATTTCCAGCAAGCTATCTTCAGGCACAGGCCCGCTGGACACTAATTGGTCCCCACTTGCTTTGTGGCAGCTCCAACGCAAGCCCAGCAAGGCACTGGCCAGCCACTGGGATGTGCTTTTTTGAAACCCCATTTTGTGAGGATGGGAGAGGGCCGTGTTGTTCCCCTCTCTGTGTTCATTACTCTCTGTGCCACATTTCAGAGGTAACACAAAATGGAAAGCACTTGGGTTGGGAGCAGCCAAAAGCAGTCCTTTGGCACTTGCTGAAAAAAAGGATAAAAGTGGCACTTAAAGATCCGACCACAAAACCTCAACACATACAGACCGCATACAGAGGGAGGGCTACAACTGTACTGTGGGTTTTTTGTCTGCTCTCTTTTAAAATGAATACATAAGATTTAAATAAAGGTATAATTTAAAATACCCTCACCCCATTGCTGTATCTTACCATATCTTAGGAAACTAACTTAATATCCACTATTGATGCATAAACAAGATATATAGTATCCTATATATCTTGGGATATGCCATTATCAATTTATAATCAGCCCTATCATCTATAAATTAAAGTTCATGTCACTGGAAGAGTTGCTAAAAGGAGCAAGCTTCTCCCTGACTTTCAAGCCTCCTCCACTGAATCACACAGCTGAAGGTTCCATTTTGTTGGAGAAGGCTGTCATTCACAACATTATGCAGCACTGAAGGAGCCAAACAGATTAAATGGACATCTGCATTTCCAATCTGCTATAAAAGTGGTTTAATACCAAGCAGTGTTTAAACAGTAAAACTGTCTGCAATTTCTGCTCTATAATCTGTGAGTAATCAATCTCTCAATGCTGAGCTTCCATTACTGCTTCTCTGCATGTGGATGGAAAAATTTCCAGGGCACATACTTCTTATTTATACCCCAGCACTAAAGAGGAATTAAACACAGATTCAGTCTGCATTCACAGTGATCCTGGCACACGTCAAGTCTCAGGCTTGTATTTTCAAAGCAAAGCACAGAAAGTACCGTGAAACATCCAGTTATGGCAGCTATTTGGCATTTTACTTCCCCTCTGAATGCGCCATTGCAATAAATACCCTGAGGACTTGCCAAAACAAAACAGAGTAACCCATCAGAGCCCTCATCCTCCTGCTCTCTGAAACCTCACCACCTCAGAAGAGAGGCGCTCAGAGAAAGCACAGGATGCAGCTGTGGTCTCATGACACCAATGGAGTCTGGCTGCTTCCAGCTTGGGAAGCCATCCCAAGCGATAGCATCAAATGCAACATCTTTCTCAGACTTGTTGCTTGATGCTGTAGTGACTGTGGGATTAAGACTGTGGTGCTGGGGATTCAAAGGCTTACTTTTTTAACAATGCAATCTGTGTTGACGAATTTTGCTTATCATGTAAGTGTCCCTTGCTCTAGGGAGCTACACAGACACTATGCAGAAAAGCTATGCAGATCAGCAGCCGACCTCCCTGCTCAAGAAAACTGAAGGTGTTTCCATTTAAGCAGGGGAAGACCAAGAAGGAGACATGGGCACTCTGACCCAGGCTGGAGCGAGGCCAGAGCTAAAGACAGGTAGCTCCCAGAGGCTCAGTGTACCTTGAGACACGGTCACACCTGGATTACACCGCTGCCTCAGCTGGACATGAGCAGGCCCAGGCCAGCCCTCTTATGCAAGAGATGGCTTCCAGAGTGGATTAATGCTCAGCCTTTCCACCTTCCTTAATTCTGTTGTGCACAGGTTGTTGTAGAGTTCTCTCTGACATGGTATAAAGCATGACTAACATCACCACCTGTTCACCCCTCTGATACCAAAAAGGTGACACCTTCACCCTGCCCAAACGCCAGGCTTCATGTGACAGAGACCCTTGTTTTTACTGAAGTGGTCATGGAGGCAGTCCCACAAACACTCCAGGTTACACCATTCAGTTCAGTGCGGCAAAAGTGAAACAGCTCTCCCTAACAGCGATATCAGTGGTTGAATTCACATGTCTCAGCTGACAACTACTTTAAAAGCACCCTGCACTATGTATTTATTCATCAATAAATTCTGAGTGTTTAGCAAGTGCCCAGCATGGTGAGCTGGACCAGGAGCTCAGAAGATGGGCACTGCTCCTCACTCAGCTCTGCTGTTGCTTGCAGTCACCAAACCTCACTGGTGTCTCCTGCATGGGATGGGGGTTTCAGCCAGCCTCATGGGAAGCTCCAAAGCCTGAAACATAACATAAGCCTTGGATGAAACCTAAGGTATTTTTGCAGTGTTATCTGCATCTACTCCTACTCACTGTGTCCCTCTGCTTGCCACACGGAGACAAAGCAAGTCCTTGAAGAGTCACATACACATGCCTTTCCCTCTCAACACCTATTACAATTGGGTTTAATCACTACAGATAGAGTTCACTTGAAATTTTGAATCCACTGGCCTCAGGCTGGTTTATCCAGCTCAGAACTTTGGCACTCTCAGATGAGACTGAGGAGGTGGAGAGACAAAGGCACCCTGTATTTCAAGCACCTAATTTTATATCTATGCAGAGCAGCTAAATTTAGGACCAAAAGGTCCTTCTACACATCAATGGAGAGAGGCATACTCCAGCAGGGTGCTCACAGTCCTGATTTTATGTTTGAATTCAGACTCCTCAGCTAACAGTTGAACAGTCTTTCCAATACATGGTAAGCAAGGGAGTCAAACTCTTACTGAAATAGCATGTGTGACATCAGGTTCCAGTAGGTCTGAGCGAGTTTTGGAATAATGGTAGAGAGGCACATTACAAAACCAGCATATTATCTGCATCTTCCAAGGGAACAATTACTGAGACAGCAGTGCATTTACAAGATTCTAAAAAACCTCAGTATCTCAGAGCTGCCATGAGATGTGCTGAAGAAAAACCCAAACCCCATGACTTGGGGCTCCAGACACATACTTGTGCAACTGATGGTTTCAATAAGAGACTCTGTTCATTTGCAATGACACAGTATAACCGAACCAAGTAGGTGACTTGTCCCTGGACTGGAACAGCAAGTACTCATTTCTCTGGACAGTTTATAGGGAAGAGGAAAAATAGCAACCACAGCATAATTCCTGACTGCAGAGCTCTTTCAGCTAGAAGCAGCTGTACTTCTCTGGCCATGTACAACAGCAGCTATTCCAGCTGTATAAGTACCTGGATGTCACTGTCATGAAACTAAATGTGCAGACTTGGCTGTATAAAAAACCAATTCTGCAGGATAATTAGCACAGCATTATGTGCCAAGAAAACTTCTTCCAGGTAAACTTTTTACCTTTCCCACTGCTTCTTATAGTCACTTGTTGATGGATATGAAAATTATGTTGTTCCACACGTGCAGAACTATAACTCTCCTCCGGTTCTTAATTTTACCCTGTACAATCATGAAATCAATATTAACACAGATCCCTTCTAAATGCCATCCAGCGTGTAGAGGAGAATGCACACTGACAATAATGCTTTAGAAACAAGATTTTTCATGCACCACTTGGAGGAAAGGAAACCAAAGGAGTAGCTGCTTTGTGATACAGTCACTGAAATCCTCAAGACACACAAAACTATTCAGACTTGTGATAATCCCAGAAGGATGCAGTGGTTTGTAAAACCTGCAGACTGTGTATTTTACTGTACTGTCTCATGCACAATGAGAATGAAGTATAATCTACTAAGCCTTCAAATTAAACATTCTGTATCTATCATGCCATGGGACAGAAACCAGTCAAACCAGTTCAAAATTCACAGTTCTCTTCTATGTAAAAGAGCCTTGTATACCTATCAGTTACAGCATAGCAGGAAAGTTGACCTAAAGCCAACCTCTAAAAGGGAGTTGTGACTGTGTTAAAAAGTGCTTGAAGTTTCTTGTAATTATGCACACCTATTCTACATGCAGACAGTAAGAACTTACTCCCTCAGTGTAAAACAGCACTCCAGCTCCTATTCCTGTGCCACCTTCTTCACTTTAGACCCAGACTATTGATAAATGCCCACACAGTACAAAAACCCCCTAAGGATACTTGCATATAAAGCATTTACAAACAATGGTTTCCTGGTCAGCACAGATGAAATTACCTTACAGCAGCTTAGAAAACCTTCCAAAAGGGACAAACTGTCCTAATGTAATAGGAGGCTGTGGGAACAAACAAGGGGGGAACAAAACAAGACAATTATACAAAAGCAACTTCCCAACAAAGGTCTGAGAGGCAATTACAGGATACTGGTGTGCTTCCTGGCCCCAAGGTGAAGTACCGTTGCTGTTCATCAGCAACAGGGAAAAAGGAAAAGAGAAAAAGCACAAACAAGCACAAAGAATTTAAAATCCATTCCTAGAGAGCCCAAAATGCCCACAGGGCCAGGCTTGAAGTGGGGCATTCAGCTTCAGAGACATCTACTTTTAGGCAGGTATTTGTATTGAGCTCCATGCCCAAAATCCTATTTTAATCACTGGAAATCTTGTAGCTGCGGCCAGGGGAGTCCTGTTGAGCTCCCTAAACACAGACACCTAGCACAGCTTGAGATGCCTCAGGCACACTGCCCTGTTCCCAGTTCCTGCTTCAGATGGGCAAGTGCCTCCTGCAGGTCCCATCGCACCTTCCAGGATAGACCACGCAAACCTCCCAGCTCCAGAAGCTATCTCAAGTGTCACAAAAAGGTTGAGATTATTTGTCTTCTGTGTCCTGTGCTGGGAGGGCTGGGTTACAGGCAGAAGGAAGAGGCTGTCTCTGAACTGGGGAAGAAGACCCTGAATGAAGTTGTGCAGATGTCTGAACACTTCTGGAATGCTCAGCTTTGCAACATAAACAAAGGTCAGCTTATCACCGTTCAGGGACAGGACCCCTGCACTGTAAGGCAAGCTCTGGAGAGCCAAATCCCCACCTACTCCTCACAGCAGCAGACATCCACCTAAACTTCTGCATCCCATGTACACGAGATGATTACACAGGATACAAGACCTATGCTCGGATTCTTTTTTCCCTATCATGGTGGTTTTTTTAACTAAAAATGCCAGGCACAGAAAGTTCCCAAACCTTCAAAGCTAATTTAAGTAACTTTTTGCTTCAAGAAGTGAAAAGAACACTCATGCCTTTTTAACACAAACCTATAAGACAATTTCTTTAACAAGTAGAAAACCAAGAAACCAAATCTTTCTTCTTCTCCTTCCTCCCCACAACTTTGATTTGCTTAATCTGGTTATCCTTGCTTCTGTGAGAATCTGCAAGAGAACCCTGAGAATCTGCAATAGCTCCTGCACCAGTGAAGGGACATGTCTGAGCTCTCCCAGTGGAGCTTTTTTAGAGATCACTAAGGTCCGTTCACCCCTGCTGCCTCCAACACATCTGTGTCAGAGGCTGTGGGACTGCAGGCTGCTGCATCAGCCACAGCTTCTTGCAGAAGGAACAATCCTCCTCCCCTTTGCCATAATGAAAAATATGTCAGAAGGACTTGAAGGCTGCAATCCCAAACTGGATGTTATATAAAATGAGCAGCTGAAGACAGCAACAGAGAAACATTACCAGTTGCTGTTTTAAAACACAGGTAGATCTTCTACTTCCAGAGTTTCCAACTGTACAGATCATCAGCCATACTTACACAGACATCAGCAAAAAATCTTGGTGAACATCTCATTCTTTCTTCAAGGCCAGAAAGACAGGTCCAGGCAGAATTTGCCCAGACTGTTACTGATGTTTCTGTCTTGGCTGGATTAAGCCAGAAACTGGCCAGACAGGGGAGTCGATAGTAGCTCTCCCTTCCTCATCAAGGTGGTGATGAAAGTTCCAAATAAGGCTTCCAAAATAAATCCTACTACGACATTTTTAGGGCGTAGGCACACCCCAAAACCACAGAAACCAACAAGAGGGCTTTTGTTCTCTTGACTGAAGTCCAAGCATTTCAGAGCGCTCCACTAAAGACCAACCAGAAAGGCTACCTATTTCCTTCCTTCCCAGGCTCTCAGAAACACTAGCAATGGTATTTTTCTTCAACCATAAATCAGGCTGTCTACTAAGACACTGCAGCATGGTATGTAGAATTTAATTTGTACAGGCAGTCAAAAAAAAAAAAAGAAAAGAAAAAATACTGTATACCATACCTCATTCACTTCTATTAAAAAATAGGCATTTTGCTTTATTGCAATAATTTGAAAGGAGATAAAAAGACAAATTTTAGATTTAAAAAAAAATAAAAAACCTGTATACACATATACACACAAAAGAAACTCATTCAAAACCCCGTTCACAAAGTCCAGTCATCACCAGAAAAGGACAAGTCTCAGATTTTAATTCCTTTCTAAGCTTGAATTCTGTGATTAAATTAAACATATGAGCAATTAACTTTTGTGCAAGTATCATATAAGCTTTACTGCATATACAATTAGGAAGCCTGGACAGCTTCCTGCAGAACAGCCATTCCCACAGGGGCTTTTAATTTCTTTTCAATACAAGTACTTCTTGTGATGAACAAAAAACAATACACAAACTCCTCACAACAGCCTGAGGATGACAGCACAGGCTGAGGCACAGGGGAAAGAACAGAGGAATTTTTTAAATCTTTACTTAGAAATTTAGAAAACTTGCTATACTTGTAAATTTCTTTGATTTTCCCATGAAGTTTGGTTGCTCAATAACAGTCCCAGGTATGTAAGCAAGCTGCTTGCTCTATGCTCTGTCCTTTATAGGCAGAAAACACATTCCAAGTTTAAACTTGCTCCGTGAACTCTATCACCTGGGCCTAAATTTTTTCCCATGTAAACCAAGACATCATCTAAATGTTTCTACTGTTTTCAAATACTCAGGCAAGATTTGCTTGTTTGTGTCTTTCTGATATTGCCTTGAACCAGCAACATTAAATCAAATGTCTCTTACTTAAGGGAAGGAATAAGCATTATTTTCAAAATTGATCCAGTACTACACATAAAACAGTCAGTACTACACATAAATTTAGACTTAGTTATTTGGGGTAACTTTCTTAAACAGCAAACTCTTAAAGCTTCTTCTGGCAACAAAAAAAAAACCACCTTCATTTTGTTGGAGCTACTGAGGGAGAGATGTCCCCTCTTCAGCACCTGTAATGAAACTCTCTGTGCTGGTTTTGGCTGGGACAGAACTTGTTTTCTTCACAGTGGTTAGGAGGGGACTGTGTTTCCAGCTTGTGCTGAACACAGGCTGACAATACAGCTATAAAGTTTTAACAATCTCATTTCTGTTATTGCTGAGCAGGGCTTAAACACGGAGCCAAAGCCTTTCTGCTTCTTGTACTGCCACAGTGGCAAGGGCCTGGGCTTATATGGGAGGGGACACAGCCAGGACAGGTGACCCAAACTGACCAAACAGCTATTTCACAACGTGACATCAGGCTCAGTAAATGAAGTGGGGAGAAGAAGGAAAAGGGAAATGTTTGGAATGATTATCTTCCCAAGTCACCGTCACACCTGATGGGGCCCTGCTCTCCTGGGGATGGCTGCCCATGGGAAGCAGTGAATTAATTCCCTGTTTAGCTTTGCTTGTGTGCACAGGTTTTGCTTTCCTATTAAACTGTCTTCATTCCAAGGCATGAGTTTTCCAGCTTTTACCCTTCAGCTTCTCTTCTCTCCCTGATCTCACTTGGTGGTTGGTTGCTGGATGGGGTTAAACCATGACACCCCATCTTGCGTGTGCTGAATCCAAAGCACAGATAATATTACTGCCCTTGGAGAGGCAGCCCTAAATTATGGGAACTTGTTCTTGACAAACAGTGACAAGAGAAAGGAAAGGAAAGTTCAGGCATTAGCATATTATTCTAAGGTTATAGGTTGTGGAAACACTGAAGACAAACCTGAGGGATTTTTTTTCCTTCAGAAATAATTAAATCACATTAGAAAAAAAAATAGAGCAGAGGTAGCATATAAACCTATCTTTTATATCAGACACTAATGGAAAAGAATACAAAACCAAATAAGTTTAGGAAAACATTAACCTTAATTATACTGTGAAAATCCATAGCCAGTGAAACAACCATCCACATCTAATACCTATTTATTATGTGCCTTAAGTAAAACTGAGTACCTAGCTCAAGAGACCCTCTGCTTAAAAATTAAACATAAATAAACTGAAGCACAGTAAGCCTCCACATTTTAAAGGCAGTGCTCTTAAGAACAGTCATGAAACAACAGTTGTACTACAGCATCTCATCTAAGATTATGTTTAGAAAGAGATGCCATTAGAGGAACAAATTTATTAGAAGAGAATGTAGCAATTCCTGCCAAGCTGTTTGATAGAAACCAGGCACCTATATAACCTAATCTGAACAACTTCCCATTACCAATACCACTTCCTAAAAGGAAGGCATTAAGGTTGAAGGGCTCTCACAGCAGCTACCACAATTCATTACACAAAGCAAAGCAATCTAGCAGAATTCCTTTTATAAAAAGTAAAATGGTCATCCTGAGATGTCTTTCGAAATCAGAATTATTTAATGCTCCTTAACAGAGAAGGACTTGTAGCATACTATAGAATTTGCAAGTAATTTAGTTGTTTACTTTTTACAGGCACTCAAATGGGACTTGTTATCCAGCCCTCCTCCTTCTACCTTAGCTCTTGGTCATGCTGAAGGCAACAGTGCTGTCACTTATGGTTTAGATAAAGAGACCTCAGTGCTGTGGCGAGAAATACTCTTGACACAGCGTGGATCTGTATTTTTATCTCTTTGCAATCTCATTGAAGACTACAGCTTTCTTTTACACAGTTGAAGTATCAAGTTCTAGCAAGGAGGCTGTAACACTGAGCTCTCAGTACTCACCTCTCCTGAAACTCAGATTACCAGGAAAAAAATGCTCCTCTCTTATTAGCCTTTTATAATGAAATAGCTATTCATAGATTCCTGAAATACCTGCAATTCTTTTCATTCACTAGGAAGAAACTCATATAAAGCTTAATGAATTGCGGAAACATTATACACTAACAAAGGCAAGATGCTTCAAGAAACGGGAGGAATGATCATTCAGCACTGCACAACACCAAAAACTTATAGAAACAATGTTAAAAAAGGTATATTTTATAAAGTTCCCACAAAATACATGTAGGGGATATAGAAACAGAAAACTGATTTATAAATAATTTATGCATACACTTCCTAAAATTGAGTAGTTTGAATTATTGGAAGAAAATTAAAAATAGGAGACAATGGTAAAATATTGTTGTCTCCATATGAACCTGTAATAAACTATAAATTATACCTTTCTTGTGAAGTTCTTCAAAAGGTCAGTAAAGAAGAGTGAGGTGACATGCCAACAGAAATCCCACACTACAGATTACACTGTGCTCTCAAACTCACACAACACTTTTTTTTGAGGTGTATTCCCATGGCATAATTGAGAGGAGAGAGGTCCAAAAGCTGAAGCTTCACTTGGAAAAGGCGAGGTAGAAAAACCTCCTCTGCCTATTTTGCTTTTCTCAGCATTATTCCAGCAGGTGTCACAAACTCTGAAGGACAAATAGAGGTCATACCATCAGCTGGCACTAGCTAAGCCTCCACACCAATACAATTTGGAAACCTGCTTCCCTCAGAGTCACACCAAAAGCATGGCTACTGGAATTACTCAAATAAAGCAGATCTGCCAAAACCAAAAATCATTTTGCCATATAGCCTACACCAGTTACTTCTACTCCACACACACCAGCCTCCCTGCATTGCCGGCGAGGCAGCCTCAGGAGCAGCCCAGCCCTCCATTGCCAAGGACAGACCCACCCACAGGAGCAGCAGGCATGGCAGCGAGGAAAACAGACAAGGAAGGAAGGAAAGGCTGTACTAGGGCAGGTGAAATAAAGGGGCAATTCTCCAGTATAGCTTCTCTTCAACAGAGTACCTCAAATTTTACAGTAGCAAAAGCGACCCCAGTGGCAAAGATGAATGATAAAAAGGTTGAGCAACTGCAAAAACAAAATATGATGAATCAAACAGCGACTGCAGAAAGGCAGTGTTTCATCGCTAATAAACCCCAAGAGGATAAATCATGGTGAAAGTCCTATTACATGAAAATTCAGCCACCTGGGAATTCAGACAGTTAGCAGCCAGATCTTTTTTTAATCACATTCATCTGTCATCAGGCCTAACAGCAGAGAGGGAAGGATTTGACAAAGCCAAATCCTCTGAAACAGAGCAGAACTGACTGCAGGCTTCAGAGGTACAACCTTACTGCACTCACTATGTGTGTGTGTGTATGTATGTGCCTCCAAATCCTGCCAGCTCCCCAGGCCAGGGGCAAAACATCCAGCTCCAGAGGAACATGTGAGCAAGCCCAGCTCCAAGCAGACCCTCGACTTCAATAAACTAGAACTCATCTGTGCCTGACCTACATGGGACAAGGCACCAAAGCTTCTCTGGTAGGAAACAGGAGAACCAGAAACATCAACAACTTCCAGGGACAGTGAGTATGTAAAAGCAGAATTAGGGTCTCAGTCCCTGTGCCACATGTGACACGTATTTGGAGGACCCACTCTGCAACGCTGCTGAGGTTCACGTGCACCAGTACCCACAGCCGGTGTGAGCTGGCCAGCTCAGTGCTAGACCAAAGTCTTCAGCTGCAGATTCCCAAATGCCACAGGGACACTCCAGCCCTTGCAAAACGCACTCATCTTGCCCTGAAGAGTATCCTTAAGCAAGAGCAGGGCAGTGGTCACCCAAAAGCCTGGACTTCAGCCAGGCCTGTGCAGCAGTACCAGAGACAGGGGAGACCCCATGGGTTTATCCCTACTTTGCTCAGTAATTTGAGTTTGGGGCAGGGGTGAGGATCTGCAAAGAGAGAAGAGCAGACAATTGCCAGTTACCAAGTAAGAAAAGCATGACTGCTTTACAAACACTTAGCTAGGAGAGCTTGGAATGGAAAGCATTTTATACTTCAGTCACACATAGGAATGGTGAGTTAACAGAGTTACACAGGCAATCACAACCACTGGTTTCCTTCATGTAAAGCACAGAAGAAACATCCTTTCTTCCAATGAAGATTTGTTAAGACTCACAAACTTCTGTAATTTTGATTTCCCCTTCAAGAGCTGACCAAAGTAAATGAGCCACTTGCACAGCACTTTCTTCTGGAGTTACTCATCTTTTCCACTGAGATAATTCCATGTTTGTCTGCACTGATCTGCATCCCCCATCTCAGTAGCATTCCTAACTTTTATTGCCAAACACAGCACATAAACTGTCTTCAGTATACAAAATTTACTTTTGATAGGAAGCAACAGTTCCTAGGACAAACTTGCAAGCAGCCAGCTGCCTGTTCTCTGCATTTTTCAGCTCCTCCTGCTCAGCCTGCTCCTCTCAACACAACACTTTGTGACTTCACCTTACTTCCATCTTTTCACTGACACAACACTGAATAAAGCAACCAGTGCAGTGTTAGTCTAAGTGTTCACACCATTCCATATTTATACTGAATTTTGTATCAGTTTTCTCTTCCCTCCAGAGCACAAAAATTGCTTGTATTATTTTTTAAGTTCATAAATAAACTAGACAGCAGGCAAGAGCACGCTCTGGCCTGTCTTGGATCAATCCAAAACTGTGAAAACACTTTGTGGAGCAATAGAGCCAACAAACCCTCCAAGGAACATATCTGGTCAGTTTTGGCCCTGTACCTTGCCATCACTTCTGGATTTTGCACCTGTGACTCTGAACTTGGACCTTTATCAGATGCCTGCACTCATGTCTCACTTCATGCACAACAAGGAGTCCCACCAAGGACTCCATTTGGGCTTGCTCAATGTGCTTAACTTAGAGCATGTGCTTAAGTCATGGACTGCAACTGATTTTCTTAAATTTTTAATTCATGCTGAAATAAACTGCTCAGAAAATACAAGTTCCCTTTATTTTTTCTTTTATTTACTTATTTACAACTCCAAAATACTTTAGGACACCATACAAATGAGTGCTTGCACTTTAAACCCCTAAGATCTTTTTATTTAGCATCATCAACTGATCAGTCCTAAAAATGAGATACATGCAAGAGAAATGAAAGAATAACATCTGGGATCCACATAACCTGAACATCACCACCAGCCTCTCCAGACAGTACCTACTGCCCACATCCAACATGAGGCCCAGCAGGAGCCCCCTGTCACAACATCAACGCCATCATAGTTACACAAAGTTTTATTTAAAGGTCAACAATCATCAGAAGCTGAAGAGATACAAGTGAGGTGATGGATCAACCATATTTAGTGTTATGCAACTAAAAGACTTTTTTTCAGTAGTATCTAGTCATAAGCAGACACTGAGATTTTCCTAAATCCCAGCAAAATAAAGAGCACCATCCAGCACAGCAAAGCTTGGGCACTAACAGATGTAGAGTCCTGCACAAGGAATCACTGCCATTTCAGCCTCTCTCCCTTGATGACTGAAATCCTCAAGCATCCTAATTTATCTTGGCTTCTGTTACTGATGCCAAACGGCCAAGGCCCGGCCCCTGGGCCCACAGGCAGCACTTATCCCACATGGCCATCACACGCCAATGGCAGGGCCACCCAGAGCCCCTGGCGTGGGAGGAGGAAAGGCTCAGGGACCATGGGGCACTGGGGGGCTCCCAGCCACATGCCCAGCTCACCTGCCCAGCTCAGCTGCTCCCCTGCACAACACAGCTGGCAGCAGAAACAAGAGCCACCAAGCCATCCTAGCCCTCCTCTGCCTCTGCAGAGGTGACAAGGGGCCTTGACACTCAATACTTGTTTGCATCTCTCAAAGTTATCAGTGGGTACCGAGCATGACCAAAGCAACTTCCTTTCACACATATAGGAAGTTCTGCTAAATCTACATTCTGTGTGCACACAGAGATATAGCTACAGAAAATGGCTTGGAAGAAAAGTGAAGAGAGCTGTGAGTATGTAAGGAACTTTTTTTAAGATTCACTTTGGTGAAGTCTATTTAAAATAAATCTCTTTTGAAAGGCATTGTAATGAAGTTCTGAGTGCTTGTCACCATGCACTTTTACAGGACATACTTCAAAGCATTTCCTTTCTTTGCTGAGATGCCACCTAAACTTCTATCTTTTTCTGTCACGCCATATTTATTTTTGTTGCTCAATGTTTATTCTTTTATAAATCAAAGTAGTAGAGAAATAGATGTGCATGTATTTATTATCAAAACAAGTAACAGGTCAGCTATCTTTGTCATGCTTTCACTCTAAGAAAAACAACACTGTTCCATACGCTGCTTCCTACCTGAGGTTATTCCATCCTTCAGTATCTCTAAGAAAAAAAAAGTTCTAGTTTTTTTTTTTTTTCTTTTTCCCCTCTGGAATACGATTTCCAATTCCTACAACACAAACTTCACTTAAGTCAATGGCATTTGATCAGGTACAACCAACAATAAAAGCAACACAAAGTATCCCAATGGAAATTAGTAAATGCTCCAGTAAATTTTGCTCAGAAGCAGACAAAGTGAAAGATGCTATTAACATGAGCTACTTTATGCTGCACTGCTCTAATATTCAACACTGAGCACCATCCCAATTCTTCAGTAATTAAGACTTACACTGATGTGATGGAGGGGGAGAAACAAATACTGGTTTGTGGGAAAGAGGGAAGGAAGGAAAAAAGTCATCATATAGCAGTATACAGCTTACAAAACTGCTTTTTCCTATACAGATCCAGAACAGAATCATGTTTTACAAAGCCTGAACCAACACATTTTCATCCAGAGGATACCAGAAAGTTGAGGTTTATTCATTTCTACAACTCATCTCCTGCATTCAACCAAGACATCATCAGGGTAGGTTTCCATAACTTAACTGTCTGCAAGGCTGGCCTTCAATTCCCCAAAAGCAGAGTTCCTGACTGCCCAGGTGACCATGCCAGGCTGCGATTTCATCCTTAGGGCACCTTTCTCACCGTGCACAAGATGGAAGAGTCTGGGAACAGGCCCACAAACACAGGCACCACAGCCCCAGTGCTGCTGTTCACCCACAGCATGCTCAAGAAGGAGCCACTGAGTTTGCTGCGTTGCATGAATGCCTGCAAGCTACCAGATGAATTATGCATTTCGGATAGCACCGGTTTCTATTTTTGTGGTGCTGAGATGGCCATGTGCAGCTGGAGGTCTGGACTCTTATTTTTTTTCTGAGCAGAAGACTTAAAATACTTCAAGTTTGCTCCCTGAGGGTGGGAAAGCAGCTTATGCTATAAAACAAGAACCTTCTCACATTATTCTGAGAGGTTCTAATTTAATGTATCTGGGGTACAATTTTAAGCGGGTGGTTTGGTTTAAATATTAACTCTGGTGGTACATAAGGCTTTATTCAAAGGGCAAGTTCAGCTGCAAAGTGACATTCACAGTTTACAAACCAAGTGTAACGCAGCAGAGAGCTGCCTTGTAATTAGGCGTGGTTATTGAGTAAGAAATTATATAGATTTATTAGAAGGTTGATTGGTATGATAATATGTTTTTTATATTTAGAACTAGGCCCTTGAAAGTTACTTTTAATCCTCAAAGTTTCATATGCTGTGGTTTCTTTTAAAAAAAAAATAAAACCTCACACGGAACACACTGACTGAAAAGGAAATTAATAAAATAAGAAGCACTGACTTTTTAAAATAGTAAAAGTATATAACTAAATCTGTCTCCATAATCCAGGCAGATCATGCTGATGTGTGGAAATTCCTAAACTGCTGGGCAACAGGAACTGTACATTTGAAAAATAAAGTCCCTACCTTGTTTTGACTCCTCAAGGCAAGTCTGCAGCAAACTGCCACTTAATGCATAAGCAAAATACCACTTACCAATCATTTCTTTTCAGAAGACCCAGCAACACATCCCAAGCAGTTGTTGAGACTAGATTGCTACACCTTTTCTGATCATGGTAAAATCAGTTGAAATTTTGGGGCTGATCTTTTCTTTTGCTTTGTTTGTACCTAGTCTGTTGTTTCTTTAAGAAACAAGCCAATACAATTCTGGGCAATTCCTTCTGGTTCCCCTTTGTTCTGCCTTATAAAGGGAGTTTTGCCTTTGCCAAACAACCATAATGCATACATATGAATTACTGTTTTCCTGTCCTGAAGAAAATTCTTCCTGCTCCAGCCTGAACTCTACATGTATTCACACATTCTGGATGTTCTGGAAAACGGTATCTATAGAACACCCAGATATCCTCTAACACTAAAGCTGAACAGCAATCCCAAATAGACTAATGCTTCCCTTCAGTACTGCTTTCCTACTTCCCTCTCCACAAAGATTCTCTGGTCCTAAAAAGACAGCTATCAGTTGTGGATGCTTAATCTTCAGAGGTAGATCTACTGACATTTACAAACAGATTTTAAAAACAAATGTGTTCAGAAACTCAGTTGTGTGGCATGCATAATAGTCACCTAAATTCATCAATAAAAACCAAAGCATTGCTTGAGTAGATGATCCATTTCAATCCTCCCCGAGAAACAAACAAATTAATATCTCTAAAAGGATTTGTCTTGGAGAACTAGCCCCTTTCTGAGCACTGGGGAGTACCCCCAGATACCCCCATCTCCATCCAGACCCACTGACAAGCACTGAAAAGGGACATTCCAACAGCAAGCAAAAAGCAGCAGGTGAGGAAATACATTGCCTCATGTAGATCTGGGCAGGGAGGGCAGGAAGAGAGATCCCTTCCCAGCTGAAGCTGCTTCCTGGAGAACCTCATTCATCAGGCATGAATGACTGATATTTAGCAGTTAATAAATATTTATTATATAAGAGCTAAGTAAGTTTTAATATCTCATTTAAAATATTAGCTAATTTTCACCATGTAAGTAAGAATTTATAACCATATGCACTGTAACACATAGACTTCAACTTGGTTAATTCCTATGTTGAAAGCCCTGAATAACATAGATTTTCAAAGATAAAACTGATGAGATACAGGCAGTGTACTTCCTACATGAGCATAACAAAGTAATGACTGATTTGCTGTTGCTGCAGAAGGAGCTAGAAATTCCTCAGATTTTGCTTAAGTACTGCCATGACAGCCGTATCAGTTCAGACGTTAAATATCACAATGGGTATTTGTGGCTTTTTCCACCCAAGCAGTCAGCTCCAACTTTGGCAGTCTGTCCCATTTCTTCTCCTAGTGAAGGTGGTCCTCTGTTTTCACAAGAGCTACACAAGAACATCCCCACTTCCCTGGGTCATCCTCTGAAGTCCCACAGACAAATCCACCATTACCATCGCTCTCATCTCTCACGTAACTTGTAACACCATCATGCTTCCCTGATGAAGGAAGAGTTTGGAGGAGGTGAGCAGCTCAGGGCCTGGTGAGAAAGCTCTTTCACCTTCTGGCACATGTAGTGGGAATGACAATGCCATGTACCCACTCACTTTCCATCAGTGCTTCACTTGGCTCCTGGACAGGGTAGAGTGAGGAAATGACTGCAGTCACATCCTCCATGCAACAAAAACAAACAAGCAAAAAAACCCCAAAACAACCAAACAAAAACAACCAAAAACCAACAAAAACAAAAGAGAAGGAATCAAAAGTTACAGTACACGGATTGTCTTCAAGGCTTTCCTTTCTTTTCAAGGAAAGCTGCCTCTCTCCTATCTAGTGTTGCAGACACTTTCAAAACATGCATAATCTTCTGGAATGGCACTAATTAACAGTTGTGAGCAGTCACAGAACAGTTTTCAGCATGTAAAGTCACACAGTGGCTCTTCTCTTTCCTTGTGTCTCTCCACCTGACTTTCTCAGTGCCCTCTGTACACACAAGAGATCAGCAGCAGTAACACAGCATTACACCATCTCCTCTACAAAATCTTCAGCAGAGTTTGACACTTTTTATTAGTTGAGGGAAGATCTCTCCACATCGGAAATACAGACACCCAAAGCAGCTCGGTTAGCGAGAGTCAGCTGAGAGGTAAAAGTGAACAGAAGTTGATATCTTTTTCTCAGAGGAAGTGCTGAGACACATCACTGGAGTTCCGCGCTACTTCACCCCTAACTTATTCTAATTTTACCAGAAATCCAGTGTATTTATTTATTGTGCATCAATCCAGCCATTATCATCAAATTAAAAAGTAATTTGAAATTAATTAAATATGGAGGAAATATACTTGGATTTGATATCTGTGGTATTTCCAAGACTGCCTAGAATTGCAATCACAGTGAGGAGGGTATGACATAGTAACTACATATTTACTTGTTTGACCAGGATGCTGCCAAGAGACACACTGTGCTTTTGGAAAATGTCATCCATTTCACAACTTTCCCATAAATACTCTTACTTATGCTTTTGTGAACACCCTAGCATACAAACACAAGCATCAAAAATACAAGAAAACTAAGAGTTACATACTGCCAAGTTTCTTAATCATAGGCTTCTTCTCCCAGCATTAGAAAAAAATTAATCCTGCTCTGCTTGGCATGCCACTGTATTATTTTAAATAAGTAGAAGGGCTGAAAGAAAGTCTCCCTTCATTTCCCAAACCCCAAGAGGAGTTATTTCCAGAGCATGTACTCAATGACCATCCAGTGAAGCCTATTCATTTTGGTCAGTCGTCATAAGTCCTGCACCACACCTACAGAACACACTGCCTTCTTCTGATGCATCTTACATTGCTTGGAGAGGATTAAAAATAATTATGGAAAAAAAAATCCTTAAAAATATTATTAAAACAATTCTAATTTTCTTGGTTTGTTCCTCCTCCATTGGAAGATGTCTCCTCATGCAATAAGTCAGCCTTACAGTTTCAGATTCTGCTTGGATTTTAAAGCAAAAAAATCTCAAGAATTTGGACAACAGGGACCTAAGGGGGCCTCTGCTGCACAAGTAGGGACTTGGCACAGCCCAGCCATCCTTCTGCAAAGGTTCAATAGTTACCCAGGAAAGCCGGGATGCATCTCCCAGTCTTCTGCTGATGGGGAATTTGCTATTGGGGTGCCTTGTGCTCCAGATCTTCTATGAGCAAAAACTATGAAGCACCAAACTTGCTTGCCAGATGTTCATGCTCTCTCACTACAGAGCAGTTTCTCCACTTCAAAATTAATGTCTTCCAAGAGTCTCTGCAGAGCACAGGCTTTGTTCAAGTTAGGTGTGACTGAGAAAAGATAAAAGGATAAACAAGGTGCTTTGAAACAGCCGAGGAGCTAAAACCCAGAAACACTAAGTTCATGCTCTGCCAATACTCTCATCCCTCTTCTTTGCCCTGACCGGAGTATCAGCACTGCTCAGTGCACACTCTAAACACTGGGAACATTTCATGTAATTGACCACAAATGAAGTAACACAGATGTGCTTTTCTGTAAGCTGGAGAGGCTCTTTGGCCAGGGCAAGGTGGGTTTTCAGTCACACTGGCAGTGCAGAGGACCAGGAGGGCTGCACAGAGGGAACAAGGAAGGAGTCTCCTGCAAACTCTGCAGCTGGAGGCTGCCCAGCTTCCCTCCTGTTACAGCCAGCTATTAAAATATACTCAGTGAAAATCCTAGTGCACTTTTTCAGACCTGTGTGAGTCAAGTTTGACTCAAGATGATTTTCTCAGAGCTCTTTACTCCTTCTTCTTGCCTTTCCTAACCCAAGAGGGGATGTGGCAGCTCGATGCTACAGCTAAAGCTATGCTTTCTGTACAGTGCAGCTCACCAATTATAAGATTATTCTTAGCTTTACCCCCTGCAATTTTGAAGTGTCTTACTCCTGCTGTCTCTACAGATTCAGACTTCCCACTTCAACCTCCCTTCTTCTCATGCAGACCCTTCCTCAGGTGCCAGAGAAAGGGTCCCTCTGCCTCAAAGGAAACCTCAGCTTACAGCCCTCTGACTGCTCTCGGAATAAGCCTCTGGCAGGCCAAACACCAATTCTGTCTCAAGGGGTGAATATTAAGAAAAGGCTTTTTACCAGATGATTATTCCCAAAACTTTACTCAAAGTCCCACAATAAAGCCCAGGACCAGCATATTCTAATAGTCTTATTTATCTCATTCTTTCACACAAACTTCTTCCCTACACAGGCCTGCCCTTCATTACTGGAAATAAACTGCACCCAAACCTCAGCAAGGTATTTTTGTAGGGTTGTTTTTTTTTTTCCTGTGGCTAAGACACCCACATGAGTTTTTCTTTAAAATAAAACAAACTGGTATTATTCAAAGGGAGGTAAAAAAAGAGCTCAGAGAGGACTCTCATAGCCTGCTCCTCAAACAAGGCTTCTCCTGTACAGCACATCAAGGCTATTTCAAGAAGCACCTCCCATTTTTCACCCCCGAGTACGTCAAAGTGTGTCAGCTTAAGAAGCCAAAGAAAGAGATGGTTACTTAAGGGCAAGTGCAAATACCTTGAAGGGGTGGGAGGGAGTCAGGGTTGGGTTAGCAGGTTGCTCACCACAGGGTATGGAGAGGTGTGCATCCACACAGCAGCTGCTGAGCCACAGATAATCCCAGCCCTCCCTGTGCCAGGCTCAGCATCTCCAGAGGGAGCACAGGCACTCGGGGAGAAACCACCTCCCTCCCTGCACTGCAGGCCTCGAGTACGGTCATTAGCTCACACACACGTTTGCACTCTTCGGGTAGCAACACTCAACATTTTCCCCTCTGGTATCCATGGAGAGAGATTAGCACTCCTGTATTTCATTAGCCAGGAGTGCTAAGTAATCCACCAACTTGTGGAAAGAGTAAAAACACTGAGGTTAATGTATTTGGTGAGGCTCTGTTGAATGGTTGCGGTATTTTGTTTCAGTATAGCATAAGGAAAGCAGCTGTCACCTTGATTACAGTGCCCTCGGTAATCTGACACTTCAGCTAGTCCCAACTTCAGACGGCTCCCCCTCCATCTGAGCGAACACAGTTACTGATCACTTAAACAGACAAATGGTCATTTGCACAAAATAAGTTTTGAAGTGAGGCTGTAGATCAGAGGAGGAGCAATTTGCACCCATCATTCCCATCCTTCCTCAGTCAGAAGGGAGAACATGGAAGTCTTCCAAGAAAATCCAAAGAACAGAGAGAAATGCCAAGCTGCAACATTTGGCTCCACACACTCACTTTCCAAAAAGCAAAGGGGGTGAGGGATGCAGCGCTCAAATGATCCACGTCTGCTTAAACGCTTGGTTTGCGTGCTCCAGTGCTGTTGAACGGACACAGCTGATGAGTCAAAGATGGAATTAGCATCCCTGATGCAGCAACTCTTTTCCAGCCCAAACCAGTCACCTCCAGGCTTCCCCTTTAATTAAGGCCTGGCCAAGACATGTCAGCAGTCCAGCACCCCCTTCCTGCCAACAGCTCTGCCAATACTTTGGTCACTCACAAGCAACTCCTCCCCAGTCCCTCTTTTTCACTGCTGGGAGCTGAGTGAGCAGAAGGATTCCTGAGAGTGGGCAAAGGCCCAGAGCCAGCCCAGATTTTCATCTACCTTTTCTTCTGCTCTTGGATCTTGTACTTGCAACATGAGACTGAAGAGCAGTGCCAATGCTAACAGTTACCTTTTGTGCCTGATAGCACAAAAGCAGCAGGAGGGAAAGAAAAAATCAGTCTAATGAGTTTGGAAGCACAAGAGATTGCAAAGAAAAAGAGCAAATAAATAACTTAAGGTAAAAATTACAATTAAGTGCACTACAGTTACCATGTACTGTGCAGTATTGTTCAGAAATATCACCAGCACAAGTTAGAACACCCCACATTGAACAAAAAGCAATACTTCAGGTAGGAAACTGGTAGTCTTACACCACCACCGTGGTGATAATGGCATGAGAAATTGTACAAGTGACAGGTCAGACAGAATTTAAAAGCCTTCAGTTTGTGTTGCTCTGTTAGTTTTTATCTTCTCAGAAACAGTCTACACCAACACAGACAATAACACAGAGCACTGCCCATCCCTGCAGTACACTATTTTGCCGCTGTTGAAAAATAAACTTGTTTTCTCCCCATTTTCTTTTGAAGACAAAAGTCCATTAAGACATGTCTTACATCCGCTTTGATTTACTCAGAGGAAAGTCAAAGCACTTATGCTTTATGCTATAACTGATAAATTTACATAGCTACATGGACAATGCCTTATAATTTAATTATTTATTTCCCTTGAAAAGAAAGCAAACTTTTATTTATAAGCTGCTTTACATTTTAGAGGTTTTCACTAAAATAGAAGTTCAGCATAATACAAAGCCTTTACTCACAGGTACAGAGCCAGCACTGAACTTCAATTAATCACAAAAAATAAAAATTAATCCAGCAAATAAAAAGAAGTCTTAAGGAAGGCTAACTGACAACTGCAAAACACAGGAGGACATGTCTCCGATAAATGGAATGTCTTTTCTGTTAAGCTGAGCACTATATTTACCACCTGGCCTGCAAGGGTTGCTTTTATTCAAAAGCTCTGCAGTAAAATATATGCACGTGTAGAGGATGAAGACTTTATCATTGAAACCGTCTGCAAGAAATTAGGGGAATGAGAAAGACTCACACACTTCTGCAGCAAAATTAGGTCAGGACGCCTTTGAACGGCTCCATTTGAAGGCTGTGCCAGACTCAGATCAAATACTTTTTTGTGCATTAGACCCAACGGCTTAAGAGATGAACTTCTATACTGCTGATAATTATTAGTGGTATTATGCATTGCTGCTTCCCGCTCCACCTGTGGATAATTATAAATAGCCTGGATTTTCCAATCCCTGACATATGCCACTTGGTTAATAGCACTTCCAAAACCTATCCTTTATAACCACAGGTCACACATTCCAAATATGACAACCACGTAACTCCACAGAGATTGCTAAATCATGACTTGCCCCACACATGCTCTTATCTAAATGCTCCCTGAATATAGAGATGGCTAAATGGCATTAGCATCACAGTAATTAATGATGTGAAGCTGTAAAGTGCCAAGATGGTGATTCAAATGCAAACCTGCCTCTGCTCTCCTGTGCCTAGGTACAGCCCTGGACTGTGCAACCAGGGAACATCACTGCCAATGGCTCCATCACCTCCTGATGGGGCTGGTGCTCTCCTCCATGCCAGCTCTTGCTCCTCATGGCCTTCAGGGCTATCTGTAAATAAAACACAGTCGAGTAGCCAAGCTGGGAGGGAAAAGGCCACAGAAATGTCCCCATATATATAAAGCAGTTGATTATAGACCTCTGTCCTGCTCAGCTTCACTGTTCACACTCTGAGGAATAGGCAGTAGAGCCCACCAGACCCATATTCAGTCATGTTTGTGTAAATTTTAATTTAAAAAGCAATCTATAAATAACCTGCAACAACGCCTAGACATTAAAACTATTTCATCATGTTACTCAGAATTTTAAATCTGAAAATTCAGACTTTTCCTCAGGTTTTTTAAGCTCTTAAAATTCACAGCTGAATTTACTCTAGCAAGCTTGGTCCTTGGGAGGGTTGTTAAGATACACCAAAACATCCTACTCCAGTTTCCTACTGCTCCTTGTTCTGCTCCCCTGTTAAGTGACACTACTAATTGTACAGCTGCTACAGCTAGCTGCCAGAGACTGCTCTAAGGAGGTTTTCCAATTAGATTAGCTGAATTGAATAATGACAGAGAGAGAGAGAGAGAGATTAGCTTTTTCTGTGCATCTCTAGGAAGCCATAGAGAAATCCCCAAAAATACTCTTGCTAATCCTCCCTTAGGACCCCGCATCTCTGATCACAAATACAGAAATGCCACGTGAGCAACTTTACTATGTGGGAACTATGCCATCTCTGTCTGTACAGCAACAACCTTCATGACAAGGGATCCTACCTACTTTTTTTTTAAGAATGACAGTGTCTGCCAGAAGTTCTCCTCAGTCCTCATCAGTTTCCTCAAGTCAAATACATTTACCCATGTAAACCAGAGGAGGCAAGCCTCAGATGTTAGGTGAAACGACAAGAAATGGCAAAAAAGAATCACAGAGACTCCTACCTGTACATTACAGAACCACCATGTTTCTTTCTCTAAAGTAAGGGGATTTTTTGTCATAACCTAAAGCTCCCAAATTCTTTCAGTGCAGATAGAAAAGGTCAGAGGAAAAAAACTCAAAAATTAAATACTGACTGGTACATGAAGTCAGTAGCATCATAAAATATTCAAAATCACAGAAGGCCTTCTTTTATCCACAGACAACATTAATGGTTCTCAAAAAAAAGCATAAGAAAGTCTACATCACTATTAAGTTTATGTCATCAGACAGAAGACCAATTCAAGGTGTCCATCAGAAGAGACCAACATCAAGATGCCAAGTCGCCAGCTTTTGGTTAAATAGGAGAGAGATGGTCAAGCAACATTAGTGAAGCACAAAACCCAAACCAGCCAAGGGCAGAATAAGCTTTTCAAGCTGTGAACAAAAACAAAAGAAAAGAAAAGTATTTTCCCTTTTCTAATGCCCTACAGTTGTGAAACAGACAAGAAGTGGCATTTTCATGGCCGCAATACTACTAAGCGTACTGTCTCAAACCATCTGGAATCAAATGCTCTGTGTTACCAGGAGCTCAGAAGTTCCCTCCATCAGGGAGAGCCTATGGCATAGGCACAAGATTGCCTCTCCACCACAGCAGAAGGGCTATTTATTACTGAGCCTGAGCCCCACCAAAGGCAAAGATCCCCCTTGCATACTCAGCCCTGCTCCTCAACAGGGCATGGGGGGCTGAACAGCACCAGAGAAAAACATCTGCAATAGGCAGTGTGACTGCAGGCAATGAGCCAACTCAGCTCCAAGGCCCTGCCCCTCCGGGCACCTGCAGACTGAAAGGAGGTAAGTCTGTTTTTACCAGGTGGCCAGGGAACCTACTCTGGTTTCCTCTCCCTCAAACACGGCACAATGACCATCAAGCAATATTGAGATGTCAAAACATTATCCAAACACGAATCATGAGTCTTCATTATTTACGGCTGTGAAATAACGTATCTCTTTATAGTCAGTTATCAGACTTGTTCCTTCTTCCAACACCTTCAGAGCATTCCTCTCCTCTGCACACCAGGTGATGCTCTGTGCTGCAGGAAGGACCACAGCTCCTGCCATGCCAGAAGAGCAAAAACCATCTCACGGTTTGCCAGAGGGCTTGGTCACTGCCAGACTCTCTGGAAATTTCTGGAGACATCTGTCATGCTTCCATGCAGCAGACAGATAGGTCCACTGAAATATTTTGGTCAAAGCCATAAAAAGGCAAATTCAATTGCAACACAGACACTTTCTGCTGAGCCAGGAGCCCATTCAGGTCACAGCAGCGCTGGTGGGACCCCCCAGCCCGGTCAGGTCAGGTACAGACCTATGCTAACCACTATTCCTGGTTTTTCTTCTTAGACCCAAATTTTTCCAACTCATTCACATTTTGCAGTGATGACCATACCTGTCCCCTTACCAGGGCTTTGAAGGCAGAGAAAAGGCTGTGCTGGAGAATCAAAGCAAAAGCACCAATGAGAGCTACTGAGGATCAAATCATACACAAGGGGCGAAAATGTATTAAACTGTAGTATTAAATTACAAGTGAAGAAGCAAGAGAAAAAAAATGAAAATAACACTTTTTGTTTAAGGCTTTTCTTCCTGGTAAGTAAAGGCAGAGAGGCTGCCCCTTCCACACTAATTCAGGCCAAGAAAATTATTAACACAATTTTGAGAGAAATTTTGTTCTGTTTGTTTAACTGGGAAGCATGTTCTCTGGGGCATTTCTTGTCCTGACACTTGAAAGACACACACACAAAACAGAATAAAAAAATAAAATGTATGTAAAATAGAGCTCCATATAGAATAAAGTTCTATATAAAACACATAAACACACAAAGTTTCAAAGAGCTTTCAAGCTAGAACTGCAACAGCTGGAAGAGAGGTCAGTGCTGAATGCTCTGTGGAAGACAGTCTCTGTGAACACATAATTTCAAAAGTACCCCAAGAGGTTTCACCTCATGACATTTTAGATATCACACTGAAAAAAAAAATGAACCTTCATGGATGAGAAATAATCAAAGAGCACGTGTCTGGAAAATCATAAACAGCTTCACCAAAGACAGGAATTTAGAATATACACATGGCACTTTAATAACTTTTTCTGTCTATCTCCAGGACTAGCCATTTTTCTTGTTATACTATGGAGAAGGAGATTTGTGAGTTGCAGATGCTACATATGCTTAAACTACCAATTACTCCAAAGCATTAATCTTCTAACTTTGGATGCTGCCTCAGCATTTCCTGAGAACTTTACACCTTCTCTCAATGACATTCACACAAGCCTGTAACTAACACAACCAAATTCCACACACGCTGTTCATGGATGTTCCTTCTCCTTGCTGGACAAACACTTTCCTTTGTGCTTGCACTGCCACCACCGGCAAGTACCAAGCGCCTCTGAGCTCCCAAATGGGATAAGATTCAGACCCCAGACAGGAAAGGACCTAAAGGTTTTGCAATCTGCCGTCCACCAAAATTGTCAGAATCTTGCTTCTCAGCAGCATTATCTTATGCACATCCTTACTGTAGGAATTATACATTTTTATTTATAGGACTAAGACATATTTATTTTTATTTATGCAATGTCACAATTTTTTATGTAATGGAAGCTCAGTTTCTGACTGTCCCACAGATGATGTGTTTCCATTACTGTGAACTACCTTCACCTTTCCGCTTTGCTTCCTTTGCAGGCTTTCATTTTGAAATACAAGAACAGCACTAATGTCACACCTCAGTGATTATGTGTTAGAACATGGAACCACACTTGAAAAGGATTTGAATGGAAAGGCTTTGTGGATGCTTTCACCTGGTAATCAGTTTAAGTGACATCCTGATTCTGGAATCTCCACATCCAGGATGAGCACAAATAAACAACCTGGAAAAGGAAGGATCTGTCTCCTGGACATCGCTCATCTCCGCAGCCTGCGACACACAAACCCATTTCTAGCCTTCCCCTGCAGACCCCAGCCCAAAAAGCAAACAGGACTCAGCTCTTAAAGCCAAAAGATATCAAGTGGGTGGGGTTTGGCTGTGCCCTCCAGGTACTGTGTCCAGCCAGCTACTCCAGCAGACACTGAAGAATCAACACAGCTGGAATTAATACAGCTCAGCTCAGAGGAAGAGGAAAGCTTGCTTTTACTTGTATAATTAATGGAAAGACATACAAGAAGAGATCCTGTTGAAGGTGGGAGAGGGAAGACCTGGTTAGGTTATTCATTCATGTGGCAGCAAGTATGATACTTTTTTTTGTTTTGTATTGAAGCATCCTTAGTCTTGAGGCTACACTGGTCAGGCACCCAGCTGCTCCCTGGGAAGTACTTCATCTCCCAGGCTGTGTTACTTCAGCAGCACTCTTTCCTACAGCTCTGTGGGAGTCGGTCCTCTCAGTCCACACAGACAGTCACACTTTGAAATACACTTCAAATAACAGGGATGGGTCACTTCACACCAATCTCAAAGGTGACAAGTGACTTCCATTAGTGTGGAAGCACCTCTAGAGAAAATTATGCATTATTATGGTTAATCAAATGGGAACAAAAGATGTCTGACAACATAATATTTAAATACTGACAATATATTCTGGTTGTTAATCACAATGCTGGCTTCTGAACATTTTGATTCTGTGCCTGTGTATACCACAGGCTATTTGACCTTCTGTAAGTCCCTTTGTCTCCTTACTATTAATAAAAGTACAATGTATTTATCTTCACCCTCAAAACTCAAACACAGCCAAACAGATTTTTATTTGAACTTCCCCAAATCAATTCACCTTGGGAACAAAACAATTTAGCTTAGAATGGAGATTTCTGAAAAAGTTGTTTATATATAAACTAAAAATAGTGATTTAAGATGGAGCAGACCAGCTCAGGCTTAAGCACAGCTTATATATACTGCACTCTAATAGCCTGTCTATGGACAAGGCCAATTTCTGCAGATTCATCACCACCCTATTAGTCATTATTTCACTTTAAATGAAACTCCTGCTTGAGACATCAACAAAAATAATTTGCTCAGCGCAAATGCACTTGTTGCAAATGGCTGTTAAATGCTGCATTTTCTCCCACTGCAATCACTATTCCAGTACTTCTGAGGATTACACATATTCTGTTTTTCTGCCTAAATATCTAGTATGCTTTTGAAAGCATCCCCCAGGGCTGAGCTAATCAAGAAAACAACATACATACAGGGAACTGTCATTATTAGAGGGTCAAACACCAATTCAGTCTGTACTCCAGAGCTTGCAAATTATACTTCAATGTGAGCAGGAGAAATAATGTTCCCAAATCACTGAATAGTGTCGTGTAACCTATGAATAAATTACTAGTCCTGAAAAGATTATAGATAGAAATTTATTACCATCTTGTAAGCTTGAACTGAAGATAACCAAACAACAAATTGTTCACAGAACAGCCTCCAGTAATTCTCTCGTGCTTCCTACAACACCGACTGCAAAGTGACTTGAACGTGGACCAAATCACTTGCTAATGACTTGTGCATCCTCCCTCAAATGCAGCAGCACAGAGAGCATCTTTATGATTCAGATTCAAGAAGGGTCTTATATGAGGCCTCAAATAAGCTTGCCAATCTCAAACACAACATTTATATTAAAAATCATAGTCTGTCAAATCGATTCAGAAGACAAAAGAGCACTTCTCCATAACCAGACAAGAGCTCTTTGTTCAGCCATTGAGCTTTACTAAAGCCTGCAATTCTTTGCCATAAGCAAGATGTTTAAATTGCTCAATGGCAAAAGTCAATTTGGTGAGAAAATGTAATTAATAAATGCCATCCATTTATTGACATTTTATAAAGACAACTCGCCACAAAGAGTAGTGCAAATGGAGAACTCTGCAAACGACTGGCTCCTCTGCAGGCTCTCCTCCAAGCTCAGGAAGCCCTGCCAAAATGCCCCATTCCCCACCAAGGACAGCAGGCAGCTCTCCACCACCCACCCCACCCTCCCAGAGGCATTAGATCATGGCTGTGTGCTTGACATGCGACTTCTCATGCCTTGCACCTCTACTAGTCAAGAAATTAGGTCTTTATCTGGTTATCCTGAGATTATACTTAATTTAGGACTACAGAAACTTAGATCCACCAAATCTCCAAGCAAAATCCACATACTCCACACTCTCCGAAGTCCACCATCTTTATTCCATTAGCTGCAGTAACTGTTTCAAACCTACCACAGAGGTGTTATCTGCCCAAGAACCACAATCCCAGCACCCAGCTTCAAACCCTAAGATATTTGTCCTGACTTGTTCCTGAAGATGATGCTCTCATCTATTTCTTTGATAAGGATCTAGGAAAAAATTCAGAGAAAACATCTCTGCACTTCGGGCCTCAATACTAAGTCAGTTCCAATGCAGACCTCAGGGCTAAGACACTAAAAAGATGAACTTCAGTGTTTGATCTGGGGTCAAGATTCATCTGTTCTTTATTTCTTAAATGATAATCTAACCTGAGAGAGAAACCCATTTCCAGAAAGTGGCTCCTGAGAACATCCATCTAAGGGGTGGCTGTAATACCCAAGACTGGTGGCAAACCCCAGAATTCCAGTGCATGGCAGGGCAGGCAGCTGTTGGATGGCAGAACCCAGAAGTTCAGTCAGAGCAAGGGAAGCAAACATGGCAGATTCCAGATGTTCCCAAACCACAAAAAGCAATGGATGAACTTTTATTAATTCTATAGTGAGAAGAAAAGGTACATGTGAATTGGAGGTGGGTAGAAATAAATGAAGACAGAGAAGATTTCTTCCCTTCTTTGGAACTTATTTGACAAAGCAAATTTAACACACATATGAGAGACACACACAGCATATAAATTTAAGTATCAGCTATCTCTTCAGCCCTTATTTCCTCTAATTACTATCTCTGAAGTCTAACTGCCTTTTTCAAAAAAACATTCCTCCTCTCCAACATACTTTCAATTTTCCAAATTCCAAAACCAAAGTAACCATTAGAAATAAATGTAGGGAAATTACAGCATCATCGTTCTCAAATATGAAATACTTCTGAAAAAATATACCAAATATCACCCTTGGATCATCTTTCAATGATTATATTTATGCCAACAACTGAGTGGTCAGATGTTTACACAAGAAACCGAAAGACCACTCATGCCCCAATGCTGTTTCACTGAAAGTCCCAAATCCAGCCCCACATGCATGTATTGATGATGTGAAGCAGTCTCCAGACTCCAGAAGCTTCGTGGGGAGATATGGACTCAACCTGCTGTGAGGAGAGCAGCATCATAACACTGCAGCATGCAGCACAACCTGCTAGCCAGCAAAGTTCCTCAATGTGCACTTGGGCATGCAGAGAGGATGCGACTGTCACACAAGCTCTGGAAAACCATTCGTCCCACTGCTGCAAACCAGAACGAAACAGAAAGGCTTATCAGCCTCTTCCGAATGGGAGCTGACAACTACAGCTGGATGCTTGGCACTGCTCTCTGGCGCTATTAAAATTAGCAAAAGCTGGCTTCCAGCATCATCAGGACTGGGTTCAGGGGATCAACCTTTTAAAAGGTGCATCAGGCCTATCACTCACAGAGTTTTCCTTTTCTTTCCAACAGTTTCATGTCACTGTCTTTCCCTCTCTTATAAGCAAACCAAGAAACTTTCAAGGTAGCTAGAAAGCATATTTTTTGCCATTCAGCCAAGCCTGGGTGAATGCCCCATGTCCTTCCAGACCCACACAGGCTACCAGAACCCACTGTAATCTGATGTCTCACTTCACACTGCGCTGATGGCAGCAGAGCACTCTGCAAGCCCCAGATGCAATCCAGCAGCTTTGGTATGGGTAACACTTGCCACCCTGTGCAGGCTGGCACTAACAGGTTGGGCTGCCTCTCTCTCTCTCTCCATCACAGCTCTGTCCCGAAGCAGCTGCTCCCCCGGGGGAGCTGCCATGGCACGGCACGGCACAGCACAGCACGGCACAGCTGCGGGGCGACAGCCCGCACCACGGCACACAAAGCACGCACCCAGCACCCACAAACCACTCCCGGCCTCATTCCCTCATCCCGTGGCAGGTCTCACTTCCAGGGCATTCTTAACACAGTGCTAACATCTCCTTGGCCCACCCCAGTAAAAGCGTTGGGTGGTTATGCGAACCAAACACAGGGAACTCATTGCTTTAAGAAACAAAATCTGTTGCAGCTTCCTGCTCCTCCGCTCAGAATTATTGTGGATAACTTACTTCATCAGAAACAAGATTTTTACAGTACGGTTTTGCCTAGATAATGATAAATAGTAGAATATAAAAACATGAAGAAATTTAGAGCTAAATCCATTTGACAGTGGTATGGAGAGCTGGGAGGGTTTTTTTAAGTATCCGTATAGAATTCTTCTTATGACGAGGACAGACTTCTGCAGAGAACAGAGATTTGGCATCTGTCTTTTCCCAGAGACTGGTCTACAAAATCCTATCTTAAGGGACCATGAAGCTGCTGCCAGGCACAGTTAAAGGAAAAAGAAGGGAGGTGAAAGAAAAGGAAGAAGACCAACGTCCTTTTACTTTTTCAGCCCCTCCACGACTTTCTGGCAGCACCAAGGGCGTTGCAGCAGAGCCAGGCAGGCTCCCCCCACCTCGCTCTCCCCCTGCCCCCTGAACCACACCGCACGGGCTATGCCCCGACAACCACCTCACACTGCCACAGTGCGTTCATCCTAAGGCAAAAACCCATCAAACTTAATACTCTGCTAATTACTGTGGCAGTTTAATAGCTGCTCCACCGTCAGAGAACTTCGTACTAACAGCATTTCTATAAAATTAAAGGATATGGCAGCTCATTAGCCAAGGGTGTTTCGGCAGCACAGTTATACTTAGCGGAAACAAAGGTCAGTGTTCTACCCAACCCTTTTTTAATCAGTCTTTAAGAAAATGTTTTGCAATTGTACCCTTAGAAATCCCTAACGATGAGGCAGATTTTATGAAGGTTGTGACTTGGCTAATTTATACAACAGCTAGAGAACTTCAAAAGTTAACCCAAGCCAGTGACGTTATTTAGTTCAGTGAAGCGGCTCATTTTAATTGGATTAAATTGTCATGTTTTTTTTTTAATTTCATATTGAAACCTCAATTTATCATTTCCTAATATTTGCCCAAACACTGCATCAGTGTCATTTGCATACCACTTCCCTCAAGACAATCTCAGATCCACAGAAAAGACGGAAACCGGCGGAAAAGACCAAAACCCTCGGGCCGGTCCTCGCCGGCTCCTGCCACGAAAGGGTGGGCGGCTCGCCGAAGACAGGCTTTCCCAGAGGTACAAATCCCGGCAACGGAGCTAATTGCATTAAGCAGAGGGCCCGGTTAGCGAATACACTCGTGGCACGGAAAAAGTGTAAACAGCAGCATTATCCCGAGCACCTCGCGGCGAGCCCCCGGGGAAGGGCCGGCCGGGTGCGCAGCAGGCTCGGGCTCCGCGGAGCCGGGACCGGGGCTGGCCGGGAGGCGCGCAAGGCGTTCTGTCTGAGGGCTCTGGGAGCTCCTGAGCCGCGCAGCCCGGGGTACTGGCTGCCTTTTTTCTCTTTTTAGCCACGAGCAGTGAGGTGTGGATTTTGCAAGGGACGCTCCCACCTCGCCGCCCGCGAAGCCGGGAGAGGCGGCGATGTCCCCGGGCGGCCGCTCGGACACGGGGCGGCCCGGCGGCTCCCGGCGCTGCTCCGGGACAGGGCACAAGCCCCCGCTCCCGGACCCAGCCCCGCGCCGCGGCCCCTCGGGCGCCCCACGGCCGCCGGGCAGCCGCCCCTCCTCCGGAGAGGCAGGGAGAGAGGCACCGGGGGGGCTCCGGGGCCGGCTGGCGGCTGGGTCGTCGCGGCAAACTTCGGCCGAGCTTCGCTGGAGGGCGGCAGGGTGCTCCGCTGCGGCAGGGTGGTCTCTCGGCTTCGTGGGGGTGTTTGGGGTTTTGTTGTTTTTGGGGGGGGCTTGGGTTTTTTTCTTTTTTTTTTTTGGGGGGGGGTGTCTTTCTTTTCTCGGCGGGTGGGACGGAATGGTGCCTGCCGTTTGCAGCCCGCTCAACTATCAACAGATGCTCCCCCGAGCCAGCCCAGTGCCCGCGGACGGCGATGCCACGGGACAAGGCTCGGGCTGCGCGCCCCGCACTCCTCTGGCAGAACCAAGGCGGCCGCCGTCGTCCCGTCCCGTCCCCTCCCGCGGGGCTGCCGCCGCCCCCTCCCCTCTGCCCCGGCACTCACCGGCTGCCCGGAGGCGCAGGCCACGAAGCTGACGGTGAGCGCCAGCCACACGCCCCGCATTATTCCCGCGGAGCCGGCGCGGCGGCCGCCGGGGGCCGGTCACAAAGGAGAAAGCGGGGGCCGGCGGCGCTCGGCAGCGCCCGAGGGGCGCGGGGCAGGGCCGGTGGCGCCCCGGATCCGGCCCGCCGCGCTCCTGCCGCGGGGCTCCGCGCTGCGCTCCGGCGCTGCCCGGCGGGCCCGGTGCTCGCGGCGCTGGGGCGCGCGGGCTGCAGGCTGCGCGCTGCCGGCTCCGCCGCCCTCCCTCCGCCCCGAGTGCGCGGCGGCGGCGCCGCGGCTCCCAGTTAAACCCCGCAGAAATTCCTGCAGGATTACAACACAGATTGGCAGCTCCCCCAGCCAGTGGAAAGAAGCAGCGCGCAGCCACCGCCGGCTCTCGCCCCTCGCAAATTCAAGCAACTTTCCCCCCCTCCCTCCTCCTTCTCCTCCTCCGCCCTCGTCTTCCCTCTCTAGTCCTCCCCCCCAGTGGAAAACATGAGCAGCGCCGCGGACCGACTGGACAGACAGAGAGAAGGCTGGCCCCGTATAAAACCGGGGACGTGGAAAGGCTCCCCCTTCGCAAGAGAAATCCGGCCGCGTGTTGTGAGCGCTGTGCTGCCGGGGCTCGCTCCGCTGCTCCGCGCCACCCTCCCCGCTTAGCCTCGGCGGCAGCTTCTAGGTCAGAAAAACAGCAAAATGGAGGGGTCAAAAATCACGGGAAGCGGGGCTGTCCCGAACATGCCAGCTCATTGTGAATCCCCACTTAGCTTTTTGCCTCAGGATTCATTTTTTAGTTTTCACCCTCAACAAGAAGACTAGAAACTTTTAAGGGTGAGGGGCGGTAAAGTAAGAGAGGGCTGCGATTTGTAGCTAGTTACATGGATCCAGAAGCTGTCTTCAAAATAAATATTGCAGGAATTGACAGCACCAAGAATGTGTGCTCCAGAAGCCAAAACAAGAAGTCTTGCTACAACTAGTCTATGGTATTTCTCAACAGGGGAAAATGGTGCTTTTGCATAGCTCAGGAGCCTCAGCCCGATCCACTTTCATATGCCAGGATGTTTCCACCACTGAACATGTACATACAGGAGATCAGTCATTGGACATGGGAAAGGAGCAATAACCAGGAAAGCAAAATATCTCAGTCTCACTTGCAAACTACAACTGGTGATTTAAGTCAGAAGGTAGCAAACAGCATTTTACATCCTGAATCAAATGGTCACAAGGACCATAATGGTCTCTTTTGTTTGAGCAAAATCTATCTCTTTCCGAGTACCGAGGTCCCAGGGAGGGCAAGAAAAGCCCAGGGAGAAACCCTGGGGAGATGTTTTTCCCAGGCACATGTTTTTCCATGCCCTTCACTTCGCTTACCCTGTGCTCTATGAAGAACTTTGGCCAACGGGTTGTGTTGAGATCCCAACTGCCTCCAGTTCCCAGTCTGGTTGCCTTCCTATCAAAACAGGCGTGCCATGTAAGAAAATAAAATACTCTGGCACAAGCAGTCTCTCACCCCACTCATCACTTTCCCAGCCTCTCCCAGGCAAACACATCCCTGGCGATCCCTGCGCAGTGTGGGCGCAGTGGCTGGGCCTGTGCTGGGACAAGGCAGGACCCTTCTCCTCAGAGAGGGGGTGGCCATGCCTGGATTGCTCTTACTGTGTGCATCCCACTCCCAGGAACGTGATACCTCTCACCAGTTACCACACTTGCTATTTCTAGATCCACCTTCTGGACATGCCATGTCATTGATTTCTAGGCTGCATTCCCCACTGCACTCCTACCAGATTTTCAGTGGTCTGCTCCTTGTTGGTGTCACACACACAGATTGTTTAATATATTCCTTATATTAAACAGATTGTTTAATATAATCTTTCTCCTTCAAAGTATGTTGCAAATACTTAAAATCTAATTCTGTGTATCCTCTTCCTTTGTAGGCAGCCGGATTTCAATTCAACTAAGCAACAATTTCAGCACTGTTTGATGTGGGTGAGTAAAGTACAGTGAAGAAAAGGCAGTAAAACTCCGTTTGGGCAAAATCTGTAGGACCTCACATAGGCATGGGGTCTTACAGGCAGCCCAGTCTGCAGGGAGGGGGGAGATGAAGAGGTTGCAACTTGCCCCCAGTCAAGGGGGAAACAGAAAAAGCATTCCTCAACAGCAGGAAAACAGAACACCACATTAGAAACAAAAAACATGAAAGAGCAAATGTGAAGACAAAGATGCTGCATATAGGAAGCATCCTAAGGGTCATCAGACACCAAGGGGCAGGTGATTTACTACATTAGGGTATTTTTTTATCATTCTTGAACACTTTTTTAGTGTTCTTTAACAGGCATGTCTTTTAACTTACAAACCAAGCTCAGCTTTACTTCCATGTTACAATGCATGATTATCAGGGTTTTACATACTTGGCAGAATCTATCACAGATCAAAATATCATCTGCAAGAAACAAAGAGAAGGCCTTTCTCAGGCAAAGATGATGGAAAAAAATGGGCTCTTCATGGACCACCAGTGTACTTATGGGCAGTGCCCTTGAAGGATCTGGGGCTAAGACCTGCAAAACCTCCAAACCCTTAAGCCTCTGTGGGGATGATGTCTGATGCCAAACATGAAGATAGACACAACACATTAATAGTAGAAGGAGCAGAGCTAAAGACCAGAAGCCAGACAGATGATTTGAAAAGATGGAAGTGAGCATGACAATTAAAAAATAGAAAACAATTAACCCTTGTAGTTCACAGAAATAATAAAATATTGTCCTGTATCCCACTTACTCCCTGCCCACTCTCCTGAGTCTTCTGTCTGAGAAGAGCATTGAGAGCATTTCCACATGTGGTTCCATGGAGAAGCAGCTGCAGGCCTGGGCATTTCTACACAGACTGTCAGGCAGTGTTCACCATGTTGCCTTTATGTCACCCTGGGTCCCCCCAGCCCTACAGGGCACAGGCCACCCATCACCACACTGACACTGAGAGTAACCAGGCAGGAGTGGGATTCAGGTGAGATTAAGGGACAAACTTCACCAAAGGCCATTTTTTTTTCAAAATATGTTATATGCTGGAAGGATGCAAGAAGACCTCAAGTGTAGTGTGTGCTGTGTGGTTATCAACTACAGAAGACCCAAATGTCCACCAAATTTAGAAATTCAGTTTTGGGTCACTCCTAAGGGGAGAGTTACTGGAATTTTAGGGAAGAGTCATGATTAGAAATACGGAGGAACTGTTCTGAAAGCAAGTTGGGAAATCTTGGGAACAAGTTTCCAGCCTATGGCTGCCAAGGCACCATTGAGGATAAATGTGCATCACAATTTTTTTGAGTGCTTCCCAAGCATTTATTTTTTTCATGGCCAATCCTGCAGGTGACTTGCACAACCAGCAGGTCTAAGGAAAGATATCTACATGGGGAGGAGATTTGCTAATCATGCCATTTCTTTTTGTATTATTTCAGTAATACAAGTTGTGGTTGAGAACGCTTGACCCAAAGCACAGCCCTGGGCCTCACACTGCAGTGGATGATAAGGTGGTGTTGACCAGAACTGTTTGTTATGTAAATGACTGATTTGTTGTATTTGCTGTATTTGACTGGTTGTATTTGTGCCCAGGATGGGAAAGACTTGGCATCACCTTCAAAAATCATAAGAGGGGTCAATTTTTCTCAAATAAGTTATTCAAAGAGAGACAGAACCTTGAAAAGGAAAAATACAGCTGACATTAAATCTGTTTGAAGCCACACTGACAATGACCTGAAAAAACTTGGTAAGATGTGTTGGTAGGACAGTTTAAAGAGATTTATTACCACATCCCTAAACTCCCAAATTTTATCCTTCTAATTTAAGAACAACAGAACTGCTCATCTCTTCTATAGAAATATTTCTAAGTAATATTACTCTATGTAATATTTTTAAATGCAGTTGTGTTCATTTCTGTAGCATAATCTGAATTCAGGGATATGGTAGAATGGGACTGTTACTTATGGGGCCATTGAACCACAGGAGAGGTGCCAGCAATTTTTGGTAACACATCAATGAATGATTCTTTTCTGCATCAGTTCTTAACAGTGTAATTACATGAACATGCATCCTTCCTCAACAGGCTCTGTTTCTAAAGGGTAGTTCTTCTCAGCAGCTCCAAAATAGCTTAGGACATGCTTGCTTCTCTTTGATCCAGAGGCCTCTTTTGCTATGCAGTTTCTGAATCATAGACATATGCAGGTTATTTAATTTTTATTGTATCTATAGTTTTATTTTGGTTAGATATGAAGTTCAAAACATGTCTGCAGAAAACCAGGCATCCCTGATAGCTGAAACAACAGCGCAGCAGGAGCTAAGGGCATTGCTGAGCAACCAGTGCTTGTTGTGTCTGCTGTGGCACCTCTGGGGCTGCGCAGCTGGACTGGATGGGGTTTGTAGTGATAGGCTTGATATGAATGCAGCAGAAAGTCTGAGTATGGCCTGCAACAGCTGACAACAGAAACATGCAGCTGACAAAACTTTATTTTGTTCATTTTTCGTAGACAAGTATAGTGGTAGGGAGACATAATGAGAAAGTAAAAGGCTGGCATTAAAGGCAGAGCACAAGCAGCAGCCTCCTACGAGATGGTGGGTTGGGTGAAACAGTCCAGAGGTAGCCTGCAGATGGGGCTGGTTTGTGTTTGCAAGACAAAGGAGTGAGTATCCATGCCAAGAGACAGAGGCATGCCCCTGGGCTGGGGGCTTTGCTGCAATGAGGGGGTGCAGGGGGCTGTGCAGGGCAGCAGGGGGATCTGGAGTCATCGGTGCTCCTGGAGAATGCTGTCAGCCAGCTTTCCAGGAGAGCTCCTTCCAGAACGCCCCGGCCTCTGCCTAGAGGAGAGCATCTGAACCAGTCATCAATCCAAAGATGGCCTTTACACCTGGCGTTGGAGCCCAGCCTTGGCAGCACTCCTGGAGTAGGGCTCATTCCCTGCCATTCAGCAACTCGCTGAATCTTTTAAAGGTAAAATACGTGCCCCAAGTGCCTTGCTGATTTAAAAATCTCTTTTCCAGTGTAGGTGCCTACCAAGAACCATAAGTAAAGTAGTAAAGTGAATAACACAATGCTGACAGCTGGAGCTACCAAAAATTATAAAACTTGGCCAAAACCCACATCTGTCCTGGGTACAGAAGCTTTGTCTTTGGACATTAACTGCAGTAAGAAACTCAGTGTTACTTTGTGCTGGCCTCCTGAACAGGGTAAAATTTACCAATTTACCATTCTGACAATTCTAGCCAAGGCTATTGAGCTTTTTTTTTTTTTTTTTTTTTTTAATTAGGACAAAATGTACCTTTAAAAAATAAAAGGTATTTCTTTATCTCTGAAAGTTCTGTTTAGAGCCATGGCTCAGTATTTGCCTGAGACTTTTGCATACCTGAAAGTGTCTCATATGTGATGATCTCTGCAAAAGAAATGCATTGTTGATTTAGTTTATTATCCCAGAAGATGATATCATAGTTAGGGTTTGTATGCAGTACATCAGAAGAAAAATACAGAGGGGTTCAATTGAAATAGATTTTAATACTGCAAGGTATACTGCTCAAGTTAATGAAAGTCAGACATACATTTGGCTGCTGTTGCTAACTGAATAATACAAGTAATTACAGAAGCATCTATTCAATTTCTGATGAACATGAGTAATTTCCATTATCTTAAAATGTGTAGGAGTTATGAATTAGAGGTGCAGTGATTGCCCAACACTTTTTCATTATTATATCTTGTTGTCAGTTGCTTATACATTTGCCAAAGTTTAATGCAGCAAGCTGAAATTTCCTATACTGGGTATCAACCTCCAGCTGACTTCATTTATTTCATTTTATTTTTGTTTTGCAAGTTTTATCAAGAATGCTGCATCTGTTTCCAAGAGCAAGGTTAGGAGAAAGTATGTTATTTTGTCTACAGTAATACAAATTCCCTCCAGAATTTCCCTAAGAAGACGTTTTACCTCCATGCATGGAAGGAAAGCACAAAAATTTGGCAAAAGAAGTCAACCAAACACCAGAAATTTTCTTTTCAACACATTTGGGAAATTATTCCCAGCTTTGGACCATGTCTAAGCTTTACCGTCTTTGCAGTTTGTACATGCTCAGTAGAGACTTGTTAAATACTGACACCTAAAAATCCCATCTAGGCCAAACATGTTCCAGCTCAGAGCCATAGAAATCTTTCTGTGCTTGGTCTCCAAATATAAGGGCTGTAGAGTTGCCCTTGGCACTTGTGAGACAAGGTCTGCTGTGTGTGCCTGTGCAGCAAGGGGAAGGAGAGGGGAATTTGGTTTACTCATGGGAGAACAAGGAGAGGTGGAGACTGAAGAAGAAGAGGGGGGATGTAGGGGGGGATATTGGGAGGGAGAAGGACGGGAGTGAGGGTAGAAGGAGACATTGGCACAGAGGGGCAAATGCCAGGACATCAGGCCCATGGTAGCTGGTACCCATGGGGGCAGCAAGGAGGAGAGCAGGACCGTGCAGTGCCTGGGGTGGCTGGGAGGAGAAGGGGAAGGATACAGTCCTGACCAAGACAAGATGGAAACTCCCATCACTGAATAGCTGCATTCTCCTCCAGACCTGGAAATCACGCTGCCAGACCAGACGTGAGGCACCATCTTCCTTTGCTGTCAGCAACGAGCAAAGGGAAGATGTCTGTCAGCCCCAACGCTCTGCATTGGCTCATCAGTATAAATAATAGGCTTTTTAGTGAGAGATAATGTTGTCAGTAATATCCATGCAGCAGCAAGATCCATGCAGTTCTTTTTTGCAGAAATTTAAAGCTGTGGAGACAATGACACAGATGACTATAATTAAAGATGGTATCAAAAAGCATTAGTTGCAAGGACAACCTTAATTTTGATTTTTCTCAACTTCAAGCACTTTGTTTTGCAGCTTGAATGTTTTTATAGCAAAAATTTTCTTCGTGTTGTTCTCAATATATAATGCCCAACATGTCCCACTTAACTAATTTCTGTTGTCTGGCTCTGGAAATCTGTACCCATGAGTAATGCTTGCACACATGAAAAAATCACCAGAACTAACTGACGCCACTTATCACCTCCTGATTTACGAGAGTAAACAGATCCTGAAGTACTTGCCCATTTAATTCACATGCTAAAGTCAGTCCAGATTTGTGAGTAATTAATGAAAGTATTTTAAAACAGTATCTGCTACCTCTTGCCTGCTCCTGCTTTGTTGTTCAGATATAAATATATTTTAAATAAACATATATTCCAACAGCCAGTGAGCATCTGTCTATGTCAAGCCTTATCACAGCTATCTGGGTTTTTTGCATTTCTGTTTCTCTCTCTGTTGGTGTTGCTTGTACCTTCTCAGGATGGAACTGGATCCAGAGCCAAAAGAATGAAATAAAGATGTGTCCAGGTTGTGCATGTTTCAGCATATTTATTCCAACTTCAGGATATACATCCTGTGAGCATCAAAACAAATTAGTCTACAGTACAAGGAGAGTCTATGGTCTGGCTGTTTTCAAGAGAAAATGCAGCTGGACTTTTCGTGCTAGAGGAAAAGCTTAATTTTCCTGCAGCAAGCTTTTATTTTTTGAGTCTAATTGCAAACTCCTCAGGTATGTAGGAAAAGCTGTTTATTAGGGGTAAAAGGAGATAATAACCAGTGTCCCTCAGAGCTTGTAGAACATCTCCAGGGAAGTCTGGTACCCGGGTGAGAAGAACCACCACCTACTGCCATGAGATGGAGCGGTGTGGGGCTTCCCCTGGCTGGAGTTTCCCTCATTTCAGGGTTCTTAAATCAAAGGGTAGTTAGTATACACATTCTTAATAATGACCAGCTTTCTAAGATAGTAAAATGGCAATTATGCAGAGCTGCAAGCAAAGGACAGATTCTGAATGAGAGAAAACGAGTTCAAAGCCTGTGATTAAATAGCGGTAGGCTTAAGGTCTTAATTCTCATCTCCCACTATGTGAAGCAGGAGTAACTCATTTGTAGTCCGTGAAGCTACAGAGATGTAAAACAGCATTGGGGGAGAATCAGGCCATTGTTCTCCGCCAAACTCACTGATAAGATATTAATTACTAAAGAGAAAATGCCATCAAAGTATTTTAAATGCTTTGCAGAATTCAGGAGACAAACTCATTAAATGCTATGTCATACAGGGAATTAATTCCAAATTTGTGAATGTGGAGAAGGCAAATGCTGCACTACAGATAAATGAAAGATCGTCTTGAAAGCCTTCTTCAGAAGACCACTTGCTTTTGGAGCGGGAGCCAACCCCACACATTACATCCAGAGATGTGAAACAATTCCAGATAAAATAAATCACCCTGAACCTTGGTCCGTCTCACACACTGAATGCCAGCCAACTGCAGTTGTTTAAGGTTTGTAGAAGTTCACTGGACTCTGTTTCCTGCCCAGCCTGTCTCCCCTTCCTCCCCTCCACTCATAGCTCTCATCTTAGGTCAAGCAAATCTTGGAAGCAGAAAAATTAAACACCATGTGCGGTCTTCCTAACTGAACACCCAGTTAAAGCACAAGAAATCTCTCGGGAAAATCCCACCTCCAGGGAGATGATAAAAATCTATGGTAAAATTTTCATTTGATCTCTCCAAGGGCAAGATTTTATGCTCATCCTCAGGATAATCCCCAGATTGTTTTTTCAGACCCTAATTGCTGATATAGGGTGACCAATGATTTGAAGATCCTGGTGTCTTTTTGAACAAAAGCCCTGAGCAGTTAATCCTCAATTAAATCCACCATGCAGGAGATGAAGCATATTAGTGTACAAGAAGGAGCAGCAGAGGAGTTATGAAATGACCATGTCACAGGGCACAGTGAGGCTGTGAGCCTCAGCCACCACACACGCTGTCCTGCTGGCAGACCCTGGATGTGCTGAGGTTCTCAGTCCAGCATCATGGTTGTCTTGAAGGCATATATTTCCCCCGGTCTGTTTGCTCCAGGCATGGGCAAAAGCCCTGTGGCAAGGTGCTGGGAGTGGGGCTTCTCAGGGCTGAGTTCCACATCCAGCTGTGTGATGCAGCAAGCGAAGCAGGACAAGAAGATGTACTTGTCACATGAGACAGGGGCAAGGTATGCCATGGTAATATGTCCTGAATATATGACCTGTGTGCAACACTGCCCTGGGATCTGATGGGGTGATTACATTCTTGTCATGAGGTCTGTGTGGAGGACAGAGCCCTTTGAATGTCCCTTATATCCAGCCCTTTCTTGTCACAATTGTTCAAACCCAGCCACTCAAAGCAGAAGGGTCACACTCTGCCGTCGGCGTCATTTTGTGCTGATCACACTCTGGGACTGGTGGCGGGAGCTCAAGAGGATTATTCACAGTCCCTCAAGCTGCCAAAGAGGCTGTCCACTGTGGAGCAGCAGGAGTGCTTCTCTGGCTCACAGGAAGATGTGTCTGCCAGGAGAGCAATGTCCTCGGCTGAGGGACATGTCTGCCAGGACAGCAGTGTCCTCAGCTGCAGGACTTGCCTTGTCATTGCCATCCAGTCCTGGGCACCTGCAGTTCAGATTTCTGGGTGACAAGAAGCATAACAGGTATATAGCCATTGTCAAAGTGGCCATGAGAACACAGTTTCACTCCTCAAAAGAGAGATAGATAACTTGTGCATCAGCCAGAGGCTGCTCTGATGATGTCTCCCAGTCTCTGGTGCCGCTGCCTCACTGACATCTTGCATGCCCAGTGGAATGGTCACCTTTCCCTTGCACGCTGGGATGGATGCTCTCCCACTATCAGATAGTTCAGACTAATCTTTGGGTTTCCATGGTTTGGAGCAGTACAGCTGTCAATCCTGTGGTATAATTCCAGGCAATAGTGCAGATGCTCAAGGAGATCCAGTCTGACCAGTGGGTGTAACCACAGAGGCTCACAGGCAGAGTCCGTGGGGGTGCAAAGTCTTAGACACAATGCAGAGACTGACCTGAAGGGCATCCAGCTGCACAGTTTGAAGAGGGCAGAGGTTTTGGTTGTCCTGCTGCAATGGTAGTGGTAGCTGTGAGCACCCTGGTGCCAGACAGTGTTGCTCACTGAGGCAGCATGTGGCCAGGCTGGCTGACTGCAGATGTTTGAGACTGCGGTAGGAAGGGAAATGTGTGCCACTGGTACAGCACGAGGTCCTTCAATGAAGGTAGCCACTGTCTAGGTGGAGCGTGGCTGACCTGGCCCCTATTGTCTGTGATTTCCTGAGGCAGCAAAACCACGTGGGCCTGAGAAGGTGTGAGCCAGAGAAACCACCCAGTGCTTCTGGGAAGGACCAGAAGTTGGCATATATCAAAGGTCAGGAAAAGGCTTAGATGCAGCCACAATGGGCTTAATTTAACAAGTGGATGAATTGCAAGCACTGCCTGGAGCAGCCAATCATCACACTAATGTGCAGCTCCAAGGCTAGCCAGGAGAGTGTCCTTATCCAACAACAGGTCACAGATCCAGGAGACATAGTAGAAATAGTGTCTTTTTTTGTGAGTGATACATTTTCAATCCAAATCTATGTGGAACCTATTTTAATAATAAATTTATACTAAACTGAGGAAAATTTTAGAGATACCCTTTTTCATTCTCACAAAGGTATCTTTTCAAAACAGGCCAAAAAGTAGATTAATAGTATGGAATAAAAAAGAATTAAAACAGCAAACATCAAAGTCATGGTTGTGCTGCTGCAGTGTCTCATCACTGGGCATCAGCTTGCTGGAGCTGTGTCCGTTCCAGTGTTTTGTTAAAACACTGCATTGGGAACAGTAATTAAACAGATTCTGATGATGGTTTTCAACACATGCCAGCTGGCTCCCAGCCAGTGTCAAAGCAGAAACATTGTGGAAACTCATGGTCAATGATGACTTTGATCTTTGAAGGGCTTTGTAGTGGTGGAAGGAAATGGGAAGATAGGAGGGAGGGAGAAGGATGCAAGCAGTAGGGAGAAAAAAGACTAATGTGCATTGGAGTGGGAATTATCACCTTGACAAAGGCAGTGGGTGCTTTCTTCTTTCCCCTCTTTCTTTACATGGGGTAGTAGGCACAGTCATAAACTTTATGGTAAAGATTCATGTTTGTTAATGGCAACCCATATGAGCAACAGAAGTCCCTTGAATATTCCCACATGTATTGTTGGGATTGCTCTGTGAGTGCCTTCCTCTGCACGCTGGCTTGCAGTGGCAGGCTCTGCCTGCACGTTGATTTGCAGTGGACAGTACATAGTGTTGGAATCCTTCAGGACAGGATCCAGAACAAAGATGAAGAAAAGCCCTTCTGCAGCCAAGAAAACCATAAACGCACGTGCTATTCAAATTATCTGCTTAGACATTGCCCGAAATGCTGCAACAGCTACAGCTCTTTAGGCACAAGATCATTGCTTCTGTCGCACAAGGTTCACTTTACAAGGCTTAGATGTTTCATGAATGGAGAGCAGGGATAATGGACAGCCACATCTGGGATGAACGAGCACATAGAGATGTTCCTACAGTTCCAACCAGAAATTTGGTATGACTTTCCCATGTTAAAAGCAATAGGCATGAAGAAGGAGAATAATTTTGTCCTTTCAAAGCCTTAGAGACTTACAGAGGTAGAGGATGTTTCTGATTTTCAGGTGTAATGCCAGCTGTGACTTGGTCAGAAATGAGCCCATGTTCACAGCCTCTGCTGGAGGGCTCTGAATACTGGTGTGGTCTCTCTAAAGTAAACCTAAATCTGAGATCACAGATGCTTTCACTCTATTTTTTTTAGGAAATTCTTTACAGAAGTAGGATTTGCTTGACAGGAACTTACAGAATTATTTACAGAAGTAGGATTTGCTTGTCCTTCTGTAGGACCTCAGGAAAGCTGAAAAAACTTGCAAATATCTTCACATTGAAGAAAAATAATATCTATTTGCCTTCCAAATTCTTCACTAATATTAGATGGTGACACTTACTATTTTTCTTTCTTTCTTGTTTTCTGTAGTGAACAACATTTTAAATTCATTAAATCCTAACTCAGGAAGGAGACATTTAGCAGCCGCAGGGTTTTGGTGCAACTCCTAAGAATTTCAAATAATAAAAGTCCTTAATGAGTCCTCCTGTGCTTTTGCACAGACAAAAGATGCTGTCAGTGAGAATAACCTTTATTTTAGTTCAAGGGCTCTAGCAGATAACTGAGTTAAGTAACTAACCTTGCATCAGCTGAGCTCCTAAAGACGTCAGTAATCATCTCACTCCTCACCTGCTTTAATTGCAAGGTGAGACAACTAAGCATGAACTCTGGTGGGAGCATTTTAAACTAGAGCATTTCCTCCAGAACTGAATGACACTAGTCCAGTTCTGTATCTGAGTCATAAGAAAACAATAAGCTGGAAAAGATAACCCTATTGTTTACAGGATAGTGTCTGGCCCCACTGTGAAGAGTCCTTGAACTGGAATGAAAGTACAAGCAATCTGAGAATCATTCTTGCCTTTTATATCAACCAGGTCCTCTGTGCAGACATATTTAATTGACTTACAAATTACTAATAGCAAAGGAATTTATGTAAACCAGTTATAAAACAATTTAGGGTGCAAGATGTATCTCATCCTCTTAATGAAAAACCTATTAATTAATGTATTTTTTGTGTTAATACAATACATATTGCAAACTTCTTGAACTCTGTCTGCAAAAACAACCATGGCATTGAACGTCCCAGCAATATGCAGAAGTACAAATGCCATTTCCAGAAAAAATATTCTGGTAATTACATCCACCGTGGATTCTTAGGTAAGATATTTTTCTGTGTGCTTCTCCAATGTGCCTCACATAACTTGAGCATCTTTGCTTTCTGAATTTGTTTGTATGCTGAGGCACACTGACAGAGATGTGAAAAAGGAGGGCAGCAGGAATTCAGAGGTGCTTCCTCAACAAATGGAGCATGTACCCACTTGGTCTCCCTGCTGGCTTGCAGGAAAGACATCTGTAATCATAGCAGAGCCAACTAAAATGCTCAGCCTCTTGGTAATTATCTCAGTGCTATGACAAAATCTTTGTTTAAAAAACTGGGGATAAAGAACAACTCTAGCTGCTGCAGTAGTAAGGACTGAAGCAGGTCAGCAGCCACTGCTGGAGAAGCAGCCTCTTCCTGCAGGGCTCCCAGCTCCTCTCACTCCCAGGTCAGCAGCCATGGGTGCTGCCAGGCCCCTGACATAGGACAAAATCCCTGAAATTTGCCCTCCCTGCGTGGAGGCAGGAGCCAGGCCTGCAGCACAAGCAAAGGAGTAATTCTTTTCAGAGGGTGCATGGGTGCCTCTCTCTGTCCCTGGATGCTGCTCCCAGCTCTGGGAGGAGCTGCAGAGCTTCACTGCAGCTGGAGTATTTGCCACCTGCATTTTTAATTGGATTTTTTCCAGGTGAGTAGACAGTAAGGCAGAGAATTTTGGTTGGAAGCAAGACCTTGCTTACTGCAGGTGCAAAAGGAAAACAAGGCCAAGGTAATAAACTTCTGCAGCATTGCCAGTGAAGCCACTTTCACACCGGCCAGCCCTGGGGGTGTGTGGCAGGAGGGGCTGGTGCCTGGGGAAGTACAGGCACAGTTGTGCTGTTCACAGGCACCTGAGGCCATGTGTCACTGTGGGAAGGTGTCCATGGCACAGGCAGGGAGTGACAGCCACATGTGGCTTAAAATTGTCTTCTTGCACGACCTCAGCACCAGGCTGGGAGCTCTGACCTCAGGCCTCTGCTCTGCCAGAAGCACTTTCCATGAGGCTGAACGCTCAGGTAGCTCAGCTGCAGGTGGAAGGAGAAGGAGGGGGAACACTTCTCCACTGCCCAGGAAAAAACAGGGACAGCGCACTGAAGGCTGAGAGGCAGGAGCAGTGTGCCTACAGCCTTGTTGGAAGTCACAGTATGAATGGCTAGGAAGTCACTTCTGCATCTCAGTGGAGAGCTAGACAAAGCCCAGTAAGAGTAGCATTTCTTGGTGAGCCTTCCTTCCTTAATTAATCATTATTTTAAAAAATACTTGATGAAACTAGAGTCACCATTTTTCTTGATAAGCCAGTTTGCTGCTACCCTTATTCTTCTGGACGGCTGCTCTGTCCATGAGAGAGGTGAAAGGGGATTCCTAAGAGATCTTTAGTCATAGTTTAAGCAGACCTTGCTTTTTTGGTGGAGTGCGATGGCTCACAAAAAGTTACTCCTCCCTTAATGAGCCCCTGGGGATCCAGTTGTGTATTTTTTCAAGATCTGTGATGCACATATGTATCTATATGGCATCCTCCCAAATGCTTTCAAAGATAAAATGTGAGATGAACATCTGGTTTGCACTATTACAGTCCTTATTAAACACTAATTTCTTCTTCAGGAAAGCACCATCTGCCACAGCTCAAGCCCTTGTTTGCTAACATGGATTTTTCTTCAGAAGTACACAATGAAATAAATCTTCACCAGTTATAGTCCCCAGAAATTTCCTGAGATGAAAAAGCACAGTGACAGTAGTAGACTCCAAGAGCTGATTTGTTTCACAAGTCCTACATTCTTATTTAACTTTGTAAGAAGGCGTGTTATCAAGGATACTAGTTCCACTTCACATTATGAAGAGTACACTTAAATGTTTTGATAAATCCCTTGCTGAAGGATTTGATACTTTTGCAGCAGCTTAGAGCTTTGTGTCTTCAAGCCTTAATAGTCAAGGTGCAGATTTAACAAAATCTCTCTTGTTTCTCACAAAATTTCTGGAAAAGAGAGACAGCTTGTTATAGATATTAGAAAGTTAATGTTCATGCCAGTTCAGTTTGTCTTTATGACCTCTGTTCTTCTGCCTAGCAGTACCAAAAAAACAGGAGAGGAAAACACCTCTGAGCCATCCATCATCTGCTGCCTCGTTCAGAGGCAACAGGATTCCTGCATTTCCTGTGGTTCTGAGTCTCTCAAGTCTTTTACATGACATTGGAAGACTCACCTCACTCTGCTCAGGAGCTTGAGTGTCTAAAAGGATTATAGTCTCCTGGGCTCTTAGGCCCTTATTCTTGCCCATTACTAAAGCAAATCTAAATAAATGCTATTAAGAGGCTAAATTCAATTTGCTGTCTCCTGGTGTTCTGGTATCTCCCCCATGAGAAGCTATGTGCAAAAATCACTGTGCCCATGGAGCACCACAGAACCAGCACCCTCACGGGGCTTTGTGAGGTGCTGAGTGGGCAGCAATGGGGCATGACTCCAACCTCTGCAGGCAGGCCTGCCTGGAGAAGATGAAGCTGAATGAGCACATTTAGCTTGATTGCAACCCTGCTCAGGTACTGGCAGCTGAAGAGATTTGCACAGAAAGAGCTACTGCCAGGATCAGTGCTGGATTTTGATAGGAAAGGAAGAAGACCGGGGTGGACTCAGTCCCTCCACCTGTAGATGGCTGAGGATCTGACTTGACGAGGACAGGCAAGCCCCTGTAGGGATTTTTCTCCAGACATGTTACTGAGAGTCCTTTGTCTCTGAAGAGACCCCCAAACCTGCTGAATGGCTGGCGTCAATGGCAGGCTAGAGTTCCTCACAAGGATGCTTTTCCTTATGTCAACATCCAATAGCAGCCTCCTGCACCCCCAGCTCTCTGGGATGACAACATGCTTGCAAAACTTGTGTCTGTGAGTTCTTGCTGCGTTTTGATGCCTCTGTAATTCGCAGGTGTTTGCATGGTCCATGGTGCAGCACAGTATAAGCACAGCCGTGGAGGCTGGGCCTCCTGCTCTGCTCTGCTGAGCTGCCTGCCCTGCCTGCCCTCCTCTCCCAGCAGTACTGGGGTTTATGGTCACAGCAGCAACAAAAAGGAATTAAGAAAACTAATCTCATCATGATACAGCTTCATGGTGAAATCCTTGAAGTTTACATATTACATAAGCCCCATTTTTCTAGTCTCGACCTGCTCTTTGAAGGTTATTAGAAAGCTGTACCAAGTAGTGACAATGCAAGAGATGAGGAGTGTGCTTTTTAAATAAAAATCTGAAATTGATCTTAAATTTGCTGCTGATAAAAGTGCTTCAAGAAAAACCCTTGGGAGGTCTGAAGAGTGTAGGGATTTTCACCAGTTATTACCTGTTTGGGTGGAGGTTCACATCTGTATCAGCCTGACAGTAAATTTTACAAAAGTGAGGGATTAACAGGTAGAAGCTGATTATAAAGAGTGGGTGAGCATCACGTGGAGTCAGAAATGCCTGCTCACACCATGGTGAACACGAGGAAGGCACGAGTGCTGGCATGCTGACTTAAGGGAAACTATACATTTTCCTGCAGATCTGTATCTCATCCAAAATCTGTACACCTGAGGGGAGGGAAATGTTCAGCCTCCCATGAAAATTGACACCAACAAGAAGGGTTCAAGGGAGGCCTGGGAATGGCCACAGCTATTTCAGGGAAGAATGACTTTTCTTAGTGGTTTCTGGATTTCACTGTCAGTCCAGCTCAAACAGTCCTCACTTGCCCTCTGGTACCAGAACGAGACCTTGAGGTAAGGTTCAAGAGAGCAGCTGAACCACTGCACCTCTCCTGTTGGACGCTCCTCTGCCTGTGGTGCTGCCCCTCAGAGGCACAGGTGCAGAGCAATTTCAGAAGATCTGTCATTATCTCAGCAGGAAATGGGGCCAAAATCACAGTGGGTTCAGTGCATTGCTATCTTCTTGAGCTGGGCCTATTGCATAAAAATCCTCCTGTTGTTCCTCCAGCAATGCATCTTTGCCAAACAGCTGGGGGGTCTCAGTATATTTGCTACTAAAACTGAAACACAGGCAAGTGGTAAAATTTGCTTCAGAATCACAGGAAATCCTGTTCTTGAGGGTGGCACTGGCAGAGCAGCCCAGGGCTGGCAGGCTTCTGCTCTGCCCATCACCCAGCTGGGATCTTTGGAGGAAGGGAGGGTCAGAGGCAGAGGTCACTTCTGTGTCTCCCTCCAGGTCAAGGATCAATCCTGTGGCATTACTTAAAAAACAGAAGAGTGAATGTGTAACTTCAGCAATGTCACCACAATTCCTTTTGACCATTAAACAAAATGAAAGAGCCATCCAGAGCCACTGAAGTTGCTGTGCCTGAGAATTACCTATGCAACATTGCTGTGTGGTTGCTACCAGCTGATGGATATCCACTGCAGTTTTACATACCCCAAGTGTGAAAAATTCAATACAAACTCAAATTCCTCAGGACTTACTTCACAGCAATTTTCATTTTAAATGGCTCATGCACACAGGCAGACTTTGAATGAGAAGCAGATGTCCAGATCCAATACCTATTGTCAAGCATATGCATAGGACAATGAGATGCAAAGCAACAAACGCTGAACGTGTGACCTGAGTTGGTTGTGTGAGCCACTTCCGTTTACTGAGGTGAGAGTTTACAGGAACTTACTGCACTGAATGGTTCCAGCAGGGCACGAGGAGTTTCATCCCGTGCCTGAGGGAGGTTTGATGACTCTGTACTGCATGCTGCAATCCTCAATCAAAACGTTTCACTGTGTTCAGTTCCCCGAATGGGAACATCTGGCAATTTACAGCAGAACGTCTTGTAGCATTTAATGCCCGAGGATCTCTTTCCTACAACCTATTTTCATTTTACTGAACAGAGTCCCAATTTCCTGAATTTTTAAACAGTCTTGCTAACATAATCAAATTACCCTGATTCCTCGGCAACGATTTCTAAAAGTCATAAAAGCGCTGTTCTGGCTTTGCAGTGAATCCCTATTACATGAAGAAGATTTTGTAAACACTTTAAATAGAATGCTTTTAATTCAATCAGACGAGTAAACAGTGTTTGGTTTTGACTATTCAATGTATTTGAGCCACAAGCATTTTTTCAAGTGAGCGGCTATGGGAGTTTGTAATGCAACACAAAGCAAACACTGAGAATATAAAATCACACTTGTTCAAACAGGATTAGAGAGTTTATTCTAGCAGAGTTTCCAAGGATTTCAAAGAGAAAATAGCAATTTTTTTTTGCTTAGAGAGGTGGAAACTATGTGATGCCTGGTCAGTGATTGTACTTGGTAGAATCCCAGCAGCACCGTGCAGTGGTTCTTGCTGGGTAGCAGGGCAGGGATGCCATTCATTTTTTAGTCTCCCAGCCCTTTGCATCTCTCTCCAGTTCTGCCTTTGCTCAGCAATTGCTTTCATTGTATTTCGTTTACATGATTTGGAAGCCAGAAAAGAACTACAAGCCTATTTCTGGCATGCATGCAGCAGCTGCTGAAAATAGGAACTACTCCACGTGTCTTCATGTATGCTTTTTGCAGGCTTTGTGTAAGATGTGGTGGTAAGGAAGGAAGGAAGGAGTTTCCTTGGCCTGGGGTTTGGGTACAGTGCCTCAGCCCTTGCTTGGGCAATAGCTCTTGTTCCCCTGCCCACGCCACTGGTTCCTCTCCCTGCATCCCTCCTCTCTCTCTATCCCTTTCTGTGCCTCCTGCAAAGGTCTCCAGGTACCTTTTGCCAGCATTTCCCAGTAAAACATCCTACACAAGGCTGGAAACATCCAGAAAGCATGGAGTGCGCATCATCCCTCCTCCACCTCCAGCTGTGTTGGACTGCATGGTCTGTCTGGCCATCCCCTCTCCCACAGCCTTCCTCCCCAAGGCAGCAGCACATCAGGGTGATATCAGAGCTTTGTAGGAAATCACTGCAAAAACCTCGCCCTGTCCAAAATATTAGGCAGCACAGAGAGGTCTCTGCAGACTCCCCTAGAAGTATTACCTAGGTACTGCATTCCAATTTTCCATGACAGTTAAGTATATGTTGTGGGGGTGTGTGAATCCTTTGTCCTGGGTGGTGCTTAGCAGGTCAGCTTGTGAGCCCCACCCGTTTCTGCAGAGGCTCTTGTTATTTGTGAGCAGACATTGAACTGCTTGAATGCATGATTTGTAGAGTATGGGTTGTGCACAAACACAACCACACACATTTTTTAATTTTTTTTTTGTTTTGTTTAGCCACTCACTCTTCAGGACTTGTTTTATGCAATTGGCAATTTAAGTGACACAGTGTCTTTTCTGATTCTGGATTAGATGGCTGAAGTATTTTAAAGAGAAGAGGCTAAAACAGCAGACAGAAAACAATGCCATTCTGCTGCAAAGACACATTTCTTCTACAGCTCATCATCAACTTCCATGGAATTTTTGTAAGCATGAACAGTGGTCCAAATACTGTCAAAATGTCAGTAAGAAAGTTCCACTGTACCCAGTGTATTAAAGATATGTACTAGAAATGTAGATTGCTTTTACCAACTGACCTCATGTGTCTGCATACACACCCACATTTGTACAGGGGCTTGTGTGGATGCAAAACCAGAAAAAAAATTAACCTTGTGCAAGTACCATCTGTACAAACAGTTTGTAGGCATTTAATGTAAAAATATACAATTTTGCAATCCTTCTGCAAAGTTTGAGGAAATGTTTCATGTTACCCATTATTGTGCAGAATCTCTTAATGCTGCTTTGATTTAGTACTTTGTTAGCAGTCCTAAATCCTTGTCAAAAAAGGTGAGGGAGCTGAATTTTTATTGTCAATTTCCTTAAAGTTGATGTTCAGAATCAAATAATATTTAGCTACTGCAGTGGTACGTAATTATTTCTGCTTTTGTTCGGGACACTGGAGTGCTCTAGAGAGCCTGGGTAATATGAGTGAAAATTTATGAGTCATTACAGTGAACAGAAGCTCTAATATAAGATAAAACCAGCTATTCCCTGTGGGTATTTCCAAAAAAGGGTGATAGTCGTCCCAGACATTTTGGGTCTGAGCAGCACTGCCCTGTGCTGTGCCACTCTCACTGCTCCACAACTCTTCATGCTGAGGGCTGAGCAGCTCCAGTGCCCCAGGATTTCAAGGCTGTGGAAAAGCTTGGAAGTGCATCCTTCCTGCAAGTCCTCCCTACATCAGCAGATTCCAGAGCTGACAAAAAGTGCAGGTTAGGGCTCCTTTTCACCTCATTGATGATCTAATGCTCACTTCCATTTGACCAAAGTAGGAAGAATGGGCTTAAAATAGGGAAAGTGAATGCCTTCAGAGGAATATTTAGATTCTGAAGAGTTATCAAATACATTTGTCACATGGGTGGGAGAATTTCCCCATACAGCTTGCAAGATGATATTGCAAAAAGACTACTTATAAGGGTAATATTAGGCAATAGTCATATTTTTAGCAACATTTTAAGTAATTTAGCATCTGGAAATAAGGAGAGAGAATCATTCCCAAGTGATTCACACTGTAGAATCTGCTTTGTAGGCCAGAGTTTGAGATGCTCTCTGCCCTCAGTAGCTATTTCTGCAACAGGCTCCAGTGTGATACCATGAATCATTCAGCACCAGTGTTCAGTGCTTTCTCAACAGCCTCTACCCATGTCAGACCTTTCTTAGAACCCAACCACAATGGCAAAGCTTGCAAAATAGGGTCTTCAGACATGAGACTGTCTCAACCTAGAAGATAACCTTGTCAACAAATCTAATGCTGAAGAATTCCTTACCTTTTTTCTCAGCTATATGTGTGATATTCCTTTGACAGTGGGGAGGACATGAGAAAGTCTATGGCCCTAGACAATGGTAATGGAGTGAGTTAAATGGTAACAGTTCTGCTGGAAGACCTCTTGCACTTTTTCAGTCCCTCTTTCTTGGTTATTTTTATTTAGATAAGCGAAACATAAATTAACAAAAGAATTACTGAGGATTTTGGAAACAAATTTCAAAACTTTATAACCGGCTGATATAGTTGGCTGTTTGCAAAATACTGGAGCAATGAGATTCTCATTGCATTTGTTGAGAAAGGGAGGGCTAGGGTATTTATAGAATTTATTTTTCCCTGACAAAACCATGCTCACAGCACATTACACTTCTTGCATCCAGGTATTGATCTTCGGGTTTTTTTCTAGATTAAAGCCCTGGTAGGGTAGGATTGTACCATATCAAGATCACATAAAATAAATTAAACCCTCCTTTTCCACAGCTGGATGCTACAGCATCCATGGGACCCAGTGTTGGGACCTCCAGTCAAGGCCAGCAATTTACTGACACAACAAATCAGATGGGGACACTGGCAGCTAGTTAGGCACAATATGAAACTTTCAATTCCCGCCTTTTATAATTTAATCTCATCACCTTGTCATGGAGGCAGCATTTTATTGGTAAGCTTTGGAAGTCAATAAATAACATTGTGTAGAAAAGTGGCGTGAATTAAGTGCTCATAATTGTGAGCACTCTGAGATTTCAAATACCTCTGCAGATGGTAGAAGCAGGAGATGGGCACTGGGATGTATACCTGTTTTAAAATTTATTTTGGTTTGTGTTTGGGTTTTGTTTAAACTGCTGCAGGTTGTGTAGTTCATTTGCAATTAAAATATGAAAGACGAGCAGCCCCAGGAACGGAGTAATTTCCGATTGTGGCCGTGAAAGACAAGAATGTTGAAATTTCAGTAAATGTTATTCACAGCCTCTTACTTATCAAAAGAACCATGCTATTTAGAGGTAACTAATGGATAAAATATGAACAAAGATTAAACTACAAAGGCTAAAAAGGATTATTTAGAGCATTGCCATTATGCAAAATCCTGACATTAATATTTAGACACTCATGAACACTTACATAACTGCAGCTTATTTTTAATGGTCTTCTATCTTGCTTTGACAACAGGCTGACAAAATGTAATTTAGGACTATAAGCTGTGAGCCCCACATGGAGAAGAAAAGCCTGTAATTCACATCGTGCCCAGGCTTTTAAGACTTAAGAGACGATAGCAATTGTATGGCAGAGTGCAGCTTGCAGGGCAATATCCATTTACATGCCATTTGAGCACCTCAGGCTATACGAAGCGCTGCAGAGTGCATCATTAAAAAAATAGGATGAAAAGAAGCCGGTTTAGTTACAAGTGAGCTGACATGAAGGCAAATTAATTCATAAGGTAAGAAGAAGAAAGGAAGTCCTGGTTCTGTCAGTGCGGCCACATACCCACTGACTCGGGCACATCTGTGACTTCACTTTGTGTTGTTGATTCATCACGGCAGATTTTCTGTCCTTCCCTTGGTATAAAACTGCAGGAAGGGGGTAAAGCATCAGATCAGTATTTCCCAGGCAAATAGAAAGTCAAGCAGAGCCAATGTTGTAAAAAACCCCGTGGTTTGTGTGTACTAGGAAATCAAGGTTATTAGTTAACATTTGTTTTTTCCTCATCCAGCCTGCAGTTAATAATTATTAAGCCTGTTTTGAGAAAGACAGAGCCAGGGCTTGACCCCTGTTAAGCATGGATGTCACCAGTAATTAGCCAGGGCTGCCCCTGATGTGCTCCCTGGGAACTCGGTGTGGGTGACAGACTGTGGAGGTGCTGCTGCAGCACCTGAGTGGCTGATCTGCCCCTGGTTTGTGTTGCTGCAGCTGTTTTTCCTTTGGAGGAATCTGTTAGTGGTTCCCTGAGAAAGACCCTCAAACCCCAATGTGTGATTGTGCTCTGAAGTTTGAAGGTGGAGCACTGTTCCTGCTGTCCACACTCAGGGCACAGGGACACTGAGGCCAGGTGGCTCTGCAGAGAGAGGAGCCCCAGCCACCTTGGGCTGAGGGCTGATGATACCTTGGAATGGCTACCTAGAACAGGGGCTACACAGAGTTAGAGAATAAAGTAGGTATTTATTGAAGATCTTCAGTAGGCCTTATTAAAGGCCTTAGGCAGTGCAAAAGCCTTGCAGAGACTACGCCCAAAATAGACAATGGTCATGAGTTTTTCAGACAGATGTAAGTTTGGTCTTTTTGCATATCGGGGCTAATTGTCCAATTGCAGCTTCAGGTAATGAAGTCATATTCCCCAGTTTGCTCCTCCCCAATTCACTTTTGTTTGTACTTTTCAGGCCTGAGGTGATGAGGGTCACCTTGGTTCTCAGGCCTGGAAGGATTGTTTTGTCTGATCAGAATTTGAAGAGAGCTTACTAACATTCTATATGGAGTTCAGAGTTAAATGCTAATGCAGTACAGGATCTGAAAAATACAGAAGCTAAAAACTTAAGGCATCACTGATGCTGCTGCTGTGCTGGGGCATGTCTCAGGGTGGCTGGCAGGGTGACTTCTCCTTGGTTAGACTTCTCAGGGGCCAGTGGCCTCTGAGGAGTTGAGCAGGAGTCCCATCTCTTTGCTTGTCATGGGATGTCCTGTTTGTCTCCAGTTTTATGGCTGCGTGATTTGGCCTTGAATTTATATGCAGAAAAATAAGTGTTTATATTCCCACTCTGGCTTCACTCAGAGACTGCAAGCAAGAGAGAGTGAGTATAAAAGTAAGATGAAGACAGAAGATCACACTTAAATGCACAGTCACCATATCTGTCATCAGTCAAGGTCTGTTGCTGCACCACATTTCCAACCTCCTCCTCAAGTAAACTGCCAGTGGAGACTCATGGTGGCATGTTGGTCTGGGTCTTGGACACTCTGCGAGAGACCTCAGACATTATTCCTCTCTTTCTCCTCCCAGAGCTCATCAGGGAGCTGAGCAAGGCTCTGGTTCAGTGCCAGGCTCTCCTTGGCCAAGCCCTGGAGGCTGGGCTGCAGACCACCACCAGTGGCCAGCACTTTCCACTCCTCATCCTCTTTTTTTGGCTGATGAGCTCTTAGCTGGGCTGTTTGCTTTATGTCAGCTTTGCAATAGCTGGTTTCATCAACACCTTCATCCACTCTGGCTGGCTACAGATGGAGGGAAGTAACAGGCAAGGTTATTAGCCCTCTGTGTGACCTCCAAGCCTGCCTACCTAGTGCTTTCCAGACCAGCATAGGTGTCCTGAACCTGGCTGAGACCTGGCTCTTCCTTTTGTTGATGGAGCCTTTCTTAGGATAACAGCCCTCTAGAAGGTGCTTTGTGGTCTCATAGCTTTCCCAAATCACTGAGATGGTGTAGTCCATCTCCACAGGTAAAAGAAGCCTGTGGTGACATGCTAAAGAGGTGTTGGCCTCAGTGTCCATGCAGATTGTGGGAGGGATTTGGGACAATCTTGGTGGATTAGTCTGGGAGAAGGATGGGCACCCATGCTTGCTGCTGAGGCTGCTGGAGAACACCCTTACCCTGAAGATATACTTGAGATTTCCACAGGATTGTATCACTTGGGTAATCCTACATATTGTTTAAGGATCATTTGGGCAGTCAGCCCAAGGGGGTGATCTTAAGACATGATGTGATCATAGGACTGCCTCCCTCAGCTCCTGCTGCCAGCAGGTAACATGGGCATCTCCTGAAGGACTGACCCTCCCAGATCAAGCACTGCTGCAGAGACAGTGGCTGATGGCTCTTTGTGGTGTTAATGCAAAGTGTGACAGTGCAACTTCATGAGTCTTAACATGCCACTGTGTCAGGGTATAAAAGTGACTGTGAGAAAAAGTCACTTCAGATCTGACAGTTGTAATTTTTTTCTTCACTCCTTGCTATAAAGATACTCTTCCTCTCCCATGTTTTTCTGATCAACTTTACTGAGAGGTCTTGTGTCTTGAAGACATTTGTAATAGGGAGCTGGAAGCCTCCTGTTTAATGTGTGACAGGCAAAGGAAATCACTCAACGCAGAATTAACTTGACAGAGGCCAGGCTGACCTGGTCCTGAGCTGCAGCAGGCACTGTTACAGCTCTGTTGGAAAAGAGGCATCAGACGGAAAATCTGGGGAGCCTGAACGGGGGGTGCACACAGAAGCAGCACCAAATGGTACAAGCTGGGAAAAGCCACATTGCCCTACACAGAGCCATATGAAACAAAAGGGACACTACAGGTTCTCCACCCATTAAGGGCATTGTGAAGAGCATATCACAAGCCTGGAGGGTGTCTGCCATGTCCCCACCCAGAGGGCTGCTGCTTTGGAGCAACAGGGTGAACAAACCATCAACTGGAAAGACTAACATCTCCTTCACAGAAAGTGGAGAAAGTGACTGGGGGTGCTCAAGCTATAAGAGGATGTCACCTTGGGTGCACAAAGTTTCAAATTCTCCAGACTGCAGGAGGGGGGAGAAATGCTCCTGAGACAGCCACTCTGCCTGAGAAGGCTCCAGAGACAGCCGTGGCTGCTGGTGATCTCATGCCTGAGAGCATGAAGTGATGTGATGTTACAGAACTGAGCTAAGGAACTCCCTCCACAGTGACACCAGGTAAACCTCACTGACATGAGACTGGGCAGCTGCTGCCTGCCCTTGGACCAGGAGCCTAAATCCCACCAGAAGCACTGATTCTGGGAAGGAGGAAGCAAGAAACTCTTGAGCCTTCCCTGACATCTTGGGCGAATATGGCAAATTCTAAGGTTTTTTTAATATGTGCTGGGATTTCTGTTGTGCTAATAAAGTCAGTGACCTTTTGGTTAGGCTGGGAAGGGCAAGGGAGAGGTTGGTGACAACCCTACAAGAGGCCTACCAGAGCCAGTCACTGTCTTGTGCAGCAGCTCATGTTGTCCCTTGTTAAGTGGTTTTGACTCAGACTCTGCAGAAGCACATCCATGATGATTCTGTTGCTAAAAGAGGTTTCTAAGCAGCGCATCTATAACCTGCTTGTATTTTTATGTGTAAAAACATAAGTGTATCACTCCAGCTCTGGATAAACTACGCAAAAGCCACTGGTAAGAGTGGCTGTTAGCCCAAGCACTTCAGCAGAGTTGGAAAAGGGCACAAGAGATGACAAGAGATGCTGGGGACTGCACTCATTTTGCCTGCACTCTTAGGAAGCTGGTTGTTGGTGCTGTTTGTGAAGTTTATGTCAGTGGAATATTCTCAACACAAGGTAGTCCATTAAATATCAGATCACAAATCAATGATGTGCAAATGCGGTGTGCCACAGAGAGACTTCTGCTCATTTCCTGTGTGAAACTCTTTATTTATTTTCTTCAAAACCTGTAGACTGGAAATTCAGGCTTCTAAATTGAATGTAATTCATCCATCACAGCAGGATAGCCATCATATTCCCCACAAAACCATCTGTAGTAATAAAAATACAACATAAAATCCAGGCCTCAATGAAAATGAAAAGTCCACCTCATTTTTAAACCTTCTTCTTTGCAATAGTGATATTCTTCACTTCCCTCTTGCTTTCTGGTACTGAGAGCTCAGATGTGTCTGCCACACTGGTTTAATATTCTCTTTGGAATATGAAAAATATTTGCTACCAGTGATACATTGTTATTAACCTGCCTAAGAAGGATTCCTTCGATGATTCAATAGCTGCTGCTTTCTTCTGTCAATCTGAGTTTTTAACTTCTCTGTTTATGATGGATTGGGCACCAGAGGAAGGGAATTATTTTGGGGTGCTGCAGAGCCAGATGTTTAAAGGATGTTTGGCTGTAGAAGTGTTGATTTGCTGGAGGGTAGGAGGGCCAAGGCTGGGCTTAGGCCAGTTGAGTGAGGTTCCACAAGGTGAAGGGATGAGTCCTGCACTTGTGTCACAAGAACCCCAGGCAGTGCTATAGGCTGGGGGCAGAGTGGCTGGAAAGTGCCCAGTGAAAAGGACCTGGAGGTGCTGGCTGACAGTGGCTGGAGTGAGCCCAGGTGGCCAAGAAGGCCAGTGGCATCCTGGCCTGTGTCAGAAACAGTGTGGCCAGCAGGACCAAGGCAGGGATTGTCCCCCTGTACTGGGCACTGGTGAGGCCACAACTTGAATTAGTTCAGTGTTCAGTTTTGGGCCCCTCACTACACAAAAGACTGGTGTCCAGAAAAGGGCAATGGAGCTGGTGAAGGGTCTGGAGCACAAGTCCTGTGAGGAGAGGCTGAGGGAGCTGGGCTTGTTTGGCCTGGAAAAAAGGAGGCTCAGGGGTGGCCTTTTCACTCTCTACAACTGCCTGAAAGGAGATTGTAGTGAGGAGAGGGTCAGTCTCCTCTTTCAAGTAATAATCTATATGACAAGAGAAACGGCTTCAAATTGTGCCAGGGGATGTTTGGATATAATGAAAAACTTCTTCACTAAAAGGGTTATCAGTCATTGGAACAGGGTGCTCAGGGAAGTGGTGGAGTCACCGCCCCTGGAGGTATTTAAAAGACATTTAGATGTGCCATTTAGTTTAATGGTGCACTTGGCAGTGCCAGGTTAATGGTTGGACCTAACGATCTTAGAGGTCTTTTCCAACATAAACAATTCTATAACTATTTGTTTTAAACATTTCTTTCCTCAATCACTCCTCAGCTGCCAGACCACAGGGCAGCATGGAGAAAGGAAGCCCCACATGAGTTTTGTTCCCACTGTGGTCTGCAGAGCTGCACAAATAACCAGTGAGAGCCCTTGCTGTTCAAATACCTGAAACTTCCCTCCTTCCTAAGGTCCTGAACTCAGCTGGGGCATCCTCACACTACAAGCTTGAAGTTTCAATGGAAATTGAGTCTTTCTAGGAGAAGAAAAAGCTTTTGTTTGGGTCCATGAATGTCCTCTGAGTCCAGTTCATTAGGTTTCCAGTAGGCAATTTTGCCTTGGATTTCATCACAGATTTATCTTGATGCTCTCTGGGTCATTTTCTTGGCGTTACCTGCTGGCGTCAGGACTTTGGCTAGAGGCAAATTGATTCTCTGATGTCCTTGCAAATGAATTAAAAAATCATTTCAAATACAGTTGAGAAAGGTTTTTCAGGTTCCTGTGAACAGCAACCTTTCAATGCTAAATGATTCTGGCTCCAAATCTTTTCCTTGAAAATAAACACAGTCTCATAAAATCATTTCACTTGAGTAAGACAGAATGCATAATTGCTGTTCATAATAAATGATTAATCCAATGAAGGAAATTTTAGCATTAGCTCTGTTTTAATTTTCAAAATAGAAAATTATATCAAATAAGAAAATGGAATTGCATTTCTAACACAGAAATTACAGAGATGGATTTCCCCCTCCTTTACATGGACCTGGAGTCCCTCTGGGTGAGTGTAGGATCTGAAGGGGAGGGCCTAACTTACAGGTTCAGGTGTAACCAAATCCAGGCCTGCTGCAGTCAGTAGGATGTTCCCCTTCACTTGGGGATGTGCAGACTGAGTTTTAGATGCACATTTTCCTTTAAAGTAAGGGCACACCAGTTAATTGTTTGTGTGTGTATGTGTGTGTATGTGGACCAGATGCACAGATTTGCAGACCCCAGAGAATTTCAATGCTTTCAAAGGATGTGATGTAAAATTCTGTACACTAAATTTATTTCTTCCCATGCAACTGTGTACAATCAGTTCTAATAGGAACTAGACACTTCCTGCATGTCTGTTTTTTAATGGAATCTGCTAAGTTTTACAAGGGCCATATTTAGCTGTACATCCTCTCAACTGTTAACTGTATTATCCTTTTAAGGAAGTCATTAGCTGCTCACTAAACACTCTTCCTATAGTGGTTTTACAATGCATGCACACTGAAATGTGGTTCTCTGCAGGCTAAATAGCTCTCCATAGTAAAAGAATGCATATGTATGTGACTAGAATAAATGAGGAGAACCTCTAAAATGTATGGCACAATTAGCAAATGATTCCTTCCTCTCTGCCCTCCAACAGCTCCTAAGACAAACTTCATATACTTAAATTTCCTTTTTTTTTTAAGCATCTAATCCCAGGACTTTTACTCATGCCACCTGGACATTATATTTCCTGCTACATTTTTGTTCCAACTTGAAGGAGAGAAATTATTTTCACATCCTGACTGGTTCAGCATTTGCAGCTGAAGCTGTTTTCTTCCGTGTATTATTCTGGACTAGCTTCTACTTTTCATCTCACACCATTCTGTTTTGCTTTGCATGTACAAAGTGGAATCATCAACTTTCAGCCTAAAAGGTCTATTTTAATATGAAGGGCAAATAAAATGAGGAAGATCATAAGTGAAGTCTCCATGAAGAAGTTCACTGCACTTCCTCTTTATGAAAACAAACTGGAGGCTGCCTCTGGCAAATACAAGGTTTGTTTTAATGTAAGTGTACAGGAAAGACCTTACTCCTTGAACCTGCCACAGTCCTGCTCTGTGAAGTCTGTATAAAGTTTACATGGGAGTTACAAATCAGGAAGAGAGAGCACTGAAATAAACGGTCTCTACTTCCTATGGAATAATGATATTGTCCTCTGCCAAACTGCAGGTTGGATTTTTGCTGTAGCTCTTATTGCCTTGAATAATCAAATACCAAGGAATTAGAATCCACATTCCTTTCTTTACTTACCTGCATCTACTTCCTCTACAAAATCAAAAAATAAAGACTCCAACAATGCATATGTTTCGTCCTAAGTTTTGTGGCTCTTCCTCCCTCTAACTGAGACTTGTGGAAGTATGTGAACAGGTGCCTAAACAATTTCAAGCATTCCAACATCAGAAAAACTTCCTGTTCCAACTCTATGGGACTCTGTAGCCCCTGGAGATGGGTCAATGGTAACAGGAACTGCCCGTGGGCTTGCATAATCCACCTACTCTGCTGTTCACTTTTGTGGACTTCTCCCATAGCAGTGGCAGACAGTAGAAAAAATAAATGGCAGAAAAACTATTCTGCATTACATTTTTGAGAATTTTCATGTTTGGACTCTTCCTCCTGTCTGAGCCTGTCATGGGCAGGTCAAGGATGGGGTCACAATCCCAGCGCAGAAGCAAAATGCTGAGGCACAGACACAAAAATAAGATGGTGCTGTCCCAATTGCCAGCTGGCTGGCGTATTTGGAGAAACAATGAGATGGCTGGGGAGGATGCAACTGTGACAGTGTGTGTGCTCAGAACAGGCAAGTAACGAGCCCTGGGCTCATCCTAGGATGCTGGTGGCATTGTGACCTCAGTGTGACTTCTGCTCTAATGTGCTCTAAGCAGCACAGGGACCAGAGAAGTGGGAAGGAGCTGGTAAGTCTTGTCTTCAGTCTGGCAAAAGGACACCTCACTCTCAGTGAAGCCAAGGGGCCACACCACAAATGCAAATCCCAGGAGTCTGATAACTGGGAAAATCCAGAGTAAAACATGAAAAAACTTTTTACAGAGTTTTTCCTTCATCTGCATTTTTAGGAGGTGTGATCAAATTCTCAAGGTTGTTAGCATAACATTTGGCATCCATTAAAAAAATATTTATTTTTATTGTCCACATAAACAGGATTTTTCTCTTTTTCTCTCCCCTTTGAAAGAAAAAAATACCAGCTGATATGCTTCTAGGAAGCTAACAAGAGCAAGAGTGCATACAAAGCTGGATATGTCCACTTCCCACAAAGCTCTGCTGTGTTCTAGTCTAGTAGGACTTGGTCCTTAATGAATGAAAACAAGATAAATTAATTGAATTCAACAAGCCTTAAAACAAAGATTCCTGGAGAAACAATATACAAACAATGAAAAGAAACTGTTTCAATTTTTACAGAAATTATGGAAGAAACCTACTTTTCAAAAAATCCCCAAGCTTCAAAAAAACTACTTTTCAAAAAAATCCCCAAGCGTCTTTGTAAAAATAGTCAGAACTTAGTTTTTCAAAAATTCTCCTACATTTTGTTTTGCTATTCAGAGGCTACATCCGTTGATGGAGCAAAGAAAGCATCAGGAAGGCCATGTGTGTAGCAGACATGGCTCCAGTCACACAGAGGGCTGTCATCTCCATGGTAGGCTCCCAGGGAGATCCCAGGGGCCTCATTCACAGCTTGCCCCCCCTCCACTTCCAAACTAGACCCTGCATAAATTCCCTGAGACACACACAGCCAATTTACTTTTAAGAGCAGAAATGTACAAGTCACTACTATTATTATTATTATTGTTCAATAGGAAATGGATGCGGAGGGTACGGTTTTGATTAAGGAGCAGTTTACTGCTACTACATGGAGGAATAAATGACTGCACAGAGATTGCAGCAATGGGGAAAACAGTCTTTTTGATGGAGATCTTCAGGCTAAAAGCCAAAGCCTAAACACCTAGCTTGGTGTTTAGGGTAAAGGCAGACCCCTGCATCATGGAACTGGTGGGGAAAGCACTGTATGCTAACTCTAACTCATGCAAAGAATGAAAGCACCTTGCTTCTTGACCAATGACTTCTGACAATACTCCTCACCAGAGCCCTCAGGCCACTGCAGGTTCCATTACAAAAAACAAAAGAAACCACAACTTTTTTACAATGGAGGAAGGTCACAGACAGACTTTAGCCATTTGTGCTGGGACCTGCTGATCAATAGATTCACAAATGACCTAGACAGAGAGGTGAGTAGCAAGACAGGGCATTTTCTGATGATAGTAAGTATTGAGGTTAGGAAGGCACCCTGCTTTACCAGGGCAGGGTTATGAAGTTCCACCTGATGCATAAAACACACGAGATAAAAACTAAACATGCATCACCCAGTGGCAATGCTGGTAGGTCTAGACTGCCAGTGGTGTGTTGTATGCATAACTACACTGTAAAAAGGTTTATTTCAGTTTATCTTTTAATTAAATTTATGTTTATAAGCTGCAAAGCCCAAATACTTCCTGCGGACTCAGAAGGGCTGTGCCGGATGGAATGACGTTCTTCAGCTTTGAATCAGATCTCGTGGCCAGTGAAAGAGTATGATTAAGAAAGGCTAAAACATCTGGAAAACAGCTGATGATGATGTCCCCTCAGGGGACATCATCAAAATACCCTGAAAGAATATTTTTGTTGCAGAAGCAAGGACAGTGTTGCACACACAGAAGTAATTTTTCTTGGGAAAATAAAAAACTGTCCTCATCCAGAAGTTTTTTCTTCTCTCTATTAAAATTCAGGGGGAAAAATGAAATAGCAATTCCTCCTTTTTTGGATAATGAAAACAAATGCTTACTAATATCTCCATATTTAGACAGGACAGCATACTTGGGAGATGCAGTCACTCATTTGATATCAAGGGTTCCTTTGTTTGTAGAAGCAAAAGTAGGATTTGAACAACCCTCATGGACATTTGGGCCTTCAAGCATGACACAGCTTTAATACAAAATTGCAAGTAGTTCAAACCCCCTTTGAAATTTACGTTGAGATTCAGCTCTTTAAAAAGTTGGTGGAGAGGCTGGCTCAGAAGGGGTTTGCAGGGTGTTTGGGTGTCTGTCAGCCTAGCTGAACCGTCTGGGTTCATCCCCAGAGCTGCAAATCTGGGCGGTGCAGTGGCTCAGGCCGGCAGCCTCCGGAGGACAGCCCTCATGAGCCTTGCTTCTTAATTGGACAGACAGATAACTGAACATCATAACTGCACATCGAAGCTCCTTCCACAAAGGAAGAGTGACCTGCCACTCTCGTCCTTAAGGCCTGAACTCATTTCCTCCCAGGCAGAGTCAGACACTCCCTCTTGTTCAGCACACAGGGCTCGGCTCTGCCCTCCATGGCCGTGTGCTCATGGGATGGCACAGAGCCGGCATGTCACCAGCACAGCTGGTCAGGACAGCAGCAGTGCAGCTAGACAGCTCCTTGACCCCGGTAATGAAGGGACTAACACCTCAAAATCTTCCTGAAGAGCATTTCCACCCCTCTGCCTTTGTGGCTGTGCCAGTCTCCTCTTAATAGATAGGAATGCATGGAGCTGGCTCCTTCAGCTTGACAAAGTGAGACCTCACAGCTGCTCTCTGTAAATTCTTACCTGACCATCCAAGGACATGGAGGTCATGGGTCAGCTTCCTAGTCAGGCAGTAGGGACAAGATAAGCTGATGAGTTTTAAGATGGAGCTTGATCCTTTTAGTAAAGGACTTCAATGAGTTGTTGGGCTGCTTTGTAGCAACCTGGGAGACCCAAGTTCCTAGGAAGCTCTAGGCTCTGTGTTTTTCTATCTGTATGGTACCAGCTGTGGTCCCAGAGGATGACAGGCAGCATCAAACAGCTGCATCTTGGAGCGTTGTAGAGTCACAGAAATGCTGGCCAGAACTGTTTTCAGATATTAACGTTTGATGATGGCATGTAGTCAGTCATTACCCACACTATGGCAGCAAAAGGCTCCTCCTTATTCCTCATTATGGGTATTGTCAAGTTCTCTTCTATTTCTAATGTAGTTTTCTCCCCTTCTTTTACATTTCCAAAGCGGAAACCAATTAATCAAATGGCCTTAAACCAGCGTTTTTTCAGTATGATATTTTTCCATTATGTCTTGTGGTCAGCAGCCTCTTGTGCCTGCCTCCACAGGATTCATTTTTCCCCTCATGGCAGTATTAAATTTATACAATCCTGTCATTACCTGCTGTGTTTCCAAGGTGAGTCAGGTAATTCTGGCAAGATCTCAGAAGCAGGCATGATTGACTGCAGCAATATTTGGCACATGGCAAGTACCACATTCCAACTTGCCAGAAGCAATTACCTCTTTAATGAAAAGTTAGTCTACATTCAAGGTAAGGGGACTGAGAACATGGCAAAGAAACTGGAGAGCTGCAATCCAAAATTTTGTGTAGTCAGAGCCATCTGAGATCCCATGCTGCAAAGACTGGACAAGATACCTAAGGCTGCATCACTCCATGCTTCAGTCCCTCTTCACATCCTTATGCAGTTCTGCTGAGCCAGGGACAGTCCATGTGACTTCTACTATTTGGAGTTTCAGGATTTTTGCCTGAGTTTCAGTTACCAGAATGTAATGGGAAATGTGATCACAAGGGGTTCAGACTTGGTAGTTTTCCTATATAGTTAATAAACACATTTATTTAAACTTAGCAATTTCCTGTGGTCTGCAGCATATTTCCAGAAAGGAAACTCAAGTGCTGCTGTACAACTGCTGTCTATAAGCAGCACCACAAAGACAATACACAAGCCACTTTCATTTATTTCACAATTCGGAAGTAATCACACTCCTTTGTAGTCATGTGCTTTTTACTCAAAGCTCTCTGTGTACTTCCTCTCAACACAAAGTCACGTTCTGTTGCTAAAATTAATGCTTCCTGAGTAGTGATGTCATGCCAGAAGAGCTGGTAACACCACTGACTCAGAGCCAGCCGCATGCATCACTCCACCCAGGCAGCACCTTGCCAGAAGCAGTCAGCCTGCCCTAAGGTGCAAGCTGACCCATGCAGAGTCCTTTCCCCAGCACCCTGCCCAAGGCTCCTAATGGCCTGCTTTGTTTCCAGCTCCATTGCACAGCACTCACACTATCTTTCTCCATAAGAGGTACTCAAAAGAAGATTTGACTCGGCCTATCCAAGCTGGGTGTAGGACTTGATTTCCAACCATTAGGTAAATTCCCACCTGGTACTTCAGTGGTGTTTATTTAAAACAATAACGAAGTCTCAAAACAGTGTAGCATCCTGCTGTCCAAAACAAATCCATTTATGAAGAACAGCATCATCACTCAGGACTACAAAAATGAATAGAAAAGGATAGTTACTTGAGGTATGTTACAACTGGTTGCCAGCACCAGGCAGCTCATGCTGTGCCATCAGACCTTCTCAGAGTTCATCCCTATAAGACCCATTAAATCAGTTGTCAGTAATCTGGCTAAAGACAGCCTGTGGGGATGAGTTAAAACAGAGGAAAGAAAACTACAGCAATAAAGGAAAGTGAATCTGAGAAATTATGCATAATAGTAAACAGCAAGAGACCTGGCTCCTCTTTTCAACACATAAAGGGTTATGAAAATTCTGTGTGATCATTACAGGGGCGGGGGGGAGACCACAGGAAGCATCAAATACTTACAATCCAAATTCTTGCAGAAGATTTCAGCTGTTAATGCAGGCACTGCTGCGCTGACTTCCCATGTTGCTGGCCCTGGGCGAGCCTCCACTCTGAAGTACTGGGTCGTTTGCCATGGGGAAGTCTGGGAAGAGATCTAGAAAACATGGTCTCAAAAATATTATTTAAGACACAGAAATTCAAACCAGCAAATTTGTGGCCAGATTTTATAATAATACTTATATTTATTGCTTACCCAGAAAACAGACTAATTAGCAGTTCTTCCTGTATCCACAGTAGCTGAAAGTATTTGCACTGCCCAGGGTATGCACAGTGACTCTGAAACCAAGCTGAAGTTTGAATTTCTAGCCTAGGCTCTTCACTGAGACCTTTGCCAGTGGGGGCTTTGGAGTGAAATAATCTCCCCATCCTTCCTTGGAAAGACTATCTCTTAAGCCCTGAATATCCCATATCCTCTCTTCTGTTCCCTGTTGTTCCCTGTTCCCACACCATCTGTGCACGTGCTGCCACCAGGACTTATGATTCCTTGCCAGTGGCAACTACTCCTGATGGGGAACTGATGGGAATAAGTGGAGCAGATCCCAACTGAAAGGAGAAATATTGACCAGGGTCAAGCACCTGAGGCCAGCCCCAGTCTTACCCACGCCATTGGATACAAACAAGACACCTCTCACTCAGGCTGGCCGGCAGTGGGGCAGGAGCAGCTTAGGTACCTGGAGACTTCCACAGGCTGCTGTGGAGGGCACCCAGCTGAGCAGGGCCTGCCTCCATCCATCCCAGCAGCCACAGGCAGGGTGTGCTCACCCGCAGCAGCTGGAGCTGCTCAGAGCTGGGGATAAGCAAGCACGCCAGTGGTCTACAAGTTGGAGAAATATTGACACACGGGTGGACTTTAATTTGTGCAGGCAAACTCTAAATATCACTGCATTGAGGGCAATTGCATACTGTTCCTGCTTTTCCAACTAGTCTGAGGCATTTTCATGGGGAAGCACTTAGATTCTCAGGTGGGAGTTTTGGGGTTTTCTCTGAAGCATGGACTGGGAGGCACTTTTAACTGGTTTTTCAGGGCTCCCCCAGGGAGCTCCATGGGCAGAGAGTCTGAAGGCTGGTGAGCATCACTGTGTGGATGCTGTTTTACATACATGTGGTGTTAGCAAGGCTATCCCTCCACACACAGCAGGGCAGGCTGTCTTTCATCTGCCTTTCCAAGACATCACAACATTTTTTTTCTGCTTTTAGCCTTAGAAAAGATTGGAATAATTTTTCTGAGAGCAGCCAGGTTATGGATCTAAACTTTAGCTTCATTTGGTGTAGAAATCCAACCAAAAAGAAAGTGGCATTACAGAAAACTTGTTTTCATACAATCATTGCTGTTTCCTTTTCTTCTCAGGCTAGGATTTGTACTTAGGTTAACTCCACATTTCTAACTGTCTTTTTGATTTAACAGGGTTGGCAGGAAAGGGAAGAGCTGTCATAAATTGTTTCACCATCCTTTTTTATTATTATTATTCTAAATCAAACAAACTTTGGAGGAAACTGTTTTACAAACCAAAAAAAATAATCTTTAATGAAACTTGGAGAGCTGTCTTGTCCCAGTTTCACACTGATTTCTGGAGCAGTCACTCACACAAAAAAATATGGGTGTAAAATGCTGAAGAGGATCTGGTTCTGGAAAATTTCATCTAACCTATGTCATGAAAAGTATGTTTTTATTACAAATGCTAAATATAAATAAATAAATAAATATATATATATAAGATTTTCAGGCCAATATTAATACCCAGAATGTTAAAAGATGGCCCACTGTGTCCATTTCACACAACAGAAAAATTGATAAGTGATTGCTGCCATTTTCCTCATGCTTGGGTCTGAAATCACCTCCTCTGTTTACAAATGCTTTGGGAGAGGTTGCTTAAGAAAAGGTGTGAAGTAAAGCTCAGCTTGTAAGACATTAACAGTTGTTGGCTCCAGAAGAATAACCACAATGACAATTAGATTTGGCCATTGAATATGGAGCAGCTAATCACCTAAGCTAAAATCAGATTACCCAAAATGAAAATCTTGCCTGGCTGCAGCTGAGTTTCAGATGTTCTTATTGTAAGTGTACCAGGAGGAATCACAACCCTGTTATCCAGACAAGGACCAAAAGCCCAAATCAAATACCAGACAGATTAAACTGAGGCTTCCCATGTCCCCTCCCTCCTGCTGAGCCCAGAGCCAGGCACTGCCCCTCCTTGGACAGCTCCTGCCAGGCAGTGCCTTTGGCTCTCCACCAGCAGCCCCTTGAGCCAACTCACAACACCCAACCTGCAGATCTACTTTAAAAGATGATGTAAATGCTACCTGAAAACTTTTTGTCTCATTGGTCTCTTGAGCTTTTCCACTCGTTGTGTTCACACATTGGTTGCAAGATAGCACATAAATTCAACAACAAATTTTACCCTCTGCTGGACAGGCATGCTGTGGTCAGAGATGGTGCAATATCATGTTGGCAAACATTTGGGCTCCTTGGTGTTTTTGTAAATTTATTAATATTCAGCCAAAGTTTGCAGAAGGGTTTAGCTAAAAGGTCAATGAAAGAATATCTGCATATTGTAAATCTAATAATCAGAGATGTAATTTGTGTAAATTTGTAAAAAAGCCAAAGTAAACACGTTCAAGAAATTGCTCACATATCTGAGGCTAGAAGTGGGGTAATAAAAATAGAAATTATGTACATAGGATCTATTGTGGTATAGAAACTTAACCTCAGCATATTGATTGAGGTAGTTCTTTTCCCTGAATTAATATATGCCTCCAAGTGAGTATTTGTTTTAGGAAAGTTAAATAGAAAGGCCATGAATAAATATAAAGGCTGAGATGAAATAGCCATCTGGACTACATTAGCCCAAACTGCATAAATGAAGCAAAGAGAGCATACATCCTTTGATCCAGTCACGAACAACTGAAATGAAAGTCAATGGGCAACTCCTCTTATCTAATCACTGGAGAAGAGTTTGCAGCACATGTGAGTGAGAAGGACCACTGGAGAGATCCAGCTGGGGCCACCTCCGCAGCAGGAGGACCCCAGGTACAGAGCCACAGGTGTCCTCGTGTCTGGTGCTACATCAGGACCAAGACTTCAGTGCAAGCCCTAGCTAGGCTTATGTTTAAACTGCTAAATCTATGTGCCCAGCCTTAACATCTCTGCAGTTTCCACACAATTAGCAGCAGAACCATATGGCAGGGCAAGCTTGAGCTTGGCTCTGTGCAGCTGGAAGAGGTGGGGTGGCTTTGCAGTGCCCCATTCAGACATGTGGGGACACCCAGTGTCCCACAGTGAGCGAGGGTGGGCAGCCAGGCAGGGAAACACCAGTCCCTTTTAATCCAGATTGGTCTTGCAAGAAATGGCATGGAGAGGGGGCATGCAGTGTTGTACTGCTGCCTTGGAGTATCCTCCATTTGGTTAAAGGTGAGTACATGTGAATGGGATTGCCAAAAAATAATAATGGGAATGACAGCCTGTACTTTCAGAGCTTGAATTCTGCCTCAGCCTTTGAATCCAGGGCTGGCTCTGGTCTTCAAGGGGCACAGGTGCACTTAACTCTAAGGTGAAGGAGCAGACAGAATTGAGGTCTTTGAATAGGATTTGTAAGCTATAAACTGACCAGAAACTGCCTTCAGTAAGCTCTGCTTCCCTGAGCACCTCCTTGCCCAGGCCACGAACAGCCCATCAGGAGGGCTCTGAGCCCTGGCCCCTTGGTCAAAGAAGTCCTGTTTGTCAGGGCTGCAAGTACCCCTGGTCCTAGACCAACAGTGTTGTGCTGGCAGAAGTCTAGAGTCTAAGGCATCAGAGCATAAGGAATTTTCATTGCTGTAGATGGCTTGAGGGGACCGAATGGGGCGACAGGGAGTGGCAGGGGGCCAGGAGGCAGAGGCACCTGCTCAAGAGCCAGGCAGGAGTAAGATGCCTGTTGATTTGGTCATGGGCAGCACACTGTCTGAGTGAGGAAATGGCAGTGCTCAGAAAGCAAAGCTTGCTGAAGGCAGCTTCTGATTAGTTTTTCGCTTACTCAGGAGCTGCCTGGGATTTCAACAGCTGGTTCAACCACAGTGAACCAAACTGTCTCCTAGCAGAGCCCTGTCTGGAAAGGGGGAAGAAGAAATTTAGTTGAATCCAAGGAAATAATTTTTCAAGATCCCATTGTCAACTGCCAGCTTCTTGAATAGCTTTTCCATTTCTCCTGTGCTCCTCTGTTCTGTGCCTGTGGTTAATGTGTCGGGTTTGTAAACAGGCAGAGTGTAAAGTCAGCCCTTCTGTGCTGACAACAACAGCTCTGTGGCCAACAGCATAATATTATCTAATAATCTTTCTTCATTATTTTCACAGAGCAAGGGAAATTATATGCAATTGTTCACAAACACACACACACACACACACCCCTATATACATAGATATCTATATATATATATATGTATTTTGTGACATTATAACATGAAATATTCATATGGAGAGTTTTTCCATTATTTTCAAACCTCAAGCAGAAGTTTCTCAGATGGGTTTGTCTGACTGGCATTATGTAGATAATGTTATAGTTTTTAAAGGATTGAGATGATAATTCCAGAACAAAATGAAAAAAAAAACCCCAAAAACCAGTCTGCTGATTTTGAGAGTGGGAAAGTTTTATAAGTTAAATTTTCAAATCCTTGAAAAAATCTTAATTGAGTAACTTTCAGACCGAGACAGACCCCATCCAACTAGCTCTGTTATGCAGTGGCAAGACTTCCTGAGTAATTGAGAGATGTGTTAGGTACAGCTCTCTAAATGCTATCAAAAATTATATAATGGGTCCTGTGACATACTAGTCATGATGGATGTTCTTCAGTAACAACCACCAGTCAAGTGGATGTGTGTGCTTTCTTCCAGTTAGTTAGGAAAGTCTGTATGCCAGGCCATTATATCCAGAGTACAGACCCAGCAGCACAGAAAGGGCAGCTGAAAAAATACACTACGCCTTTGAGTAGCAGCTCTGAGTCTGTCAGCTCCCTTATTTAAATCCAATCTCCAAGCCGGAAAATAAGATGAAACAAGTTTTCTGTCAGGGACTGTATCACCCACTATTCTATCCATCCTCTCAGAGGAGGATATCTTCCCTTTGACCTCAACAGGTTAGATGAATGCTTTTTTTTTTTTTTTGCCACTTGCATTTCACCATATTAAATGAGTAAAACTTGCACAAGAGTTCAGAAGAAAAGAGGATGCCCCATATCCCAGACACTCACTCTTTCCCACGCAGCATGGCCACCCTCCTGCACTGTCCATCTGCCAAGTAAAATTCAACATCTTGGAGACAAATGGCAAGGGGGAAAGATTTTTCATGAGAAATGGTGAGTTTTCAGAGCAAATACTATATTCATATTTGTCAGGAACAAAAAGTACTATTTATAGCCACATGTGGCTGAATATAAATGAGTTTGTACAGCTGAGTTAACTTTAACCCTGCTGGGGAGGAAGAGATTTAGCTTAACTGGAAAACCCGACATCAGATTTCTCCAGCCACAGCCCCATGCACTCCTATACAGGCCCTTTTGGTCACACCGCTGCAACCTGCCAGCAGCCTGAACGATCTGTAAATGAAACACCATACTGCAGGACCAGGGGAAAGAAATACAGTTGGAGATTTTTTTCCACCCCATCAAATCCAAGTCCAAATGCATTTGCAAACCTACCAGGAAAGCCCTCAGTGCTCTTACTTATCCAGACTGCATTGTGGTTCCATGAGGTCTGAAAATGAAGTCAGGGTGACCCATCTGAAACAGGAAGGGTGAAGTCAGAGGGCGAGGCAAACAAACACAATTGCTACCTTTTGTCTCATTTCCGAGCCAATCTCTCAAGGTCTATAGTTTCTCATCTAGAGATGTGGATTCAAGTTCCTGCTCTGACCCAGCTGTTCCCATAGGTGTTTCTGATGGAGCTGGTGGGTTTCTTGGCTGGCTCTAGCACTCACAGCACCTCTGTCCTCCCTGAGGTAGCCAGTTCTGTTGCTTGGTCAACAAGACCCTGTTTCACTCCTGCAGCTTCCCACTGAAGCCTGGTTGGGGCTCCCTGGTAGGACTCCCCATTGCTGATGTGGAGCTGTGTGTGCAGGCTGGAGAGAGGATGTCTGCATGTGCCACTTGCTGCCTCCATGCCCTGTGGGGAAGCCCAGAGGAGACCGGGGTCTCTTTGACGGGGTTGAGCTCTGCCACTTTCTTCATCATTTGTCAAGGAACAGCTGGAGATACTCAGGACACACTGTGATTAGCTGATGTGGACTCACTATCAAACACAGGCTGCCAGAGGAAAGATTAAGGGATAGAAAAGAAGGGGAAAAAATATATCTGGGATTTCTCTGTCCACCCCGTGCATGTTGCCTGAGTTGAGTTTCAAGGCCTTGTACATGTGCCTGGCTGGCAGCTGAGAGCAGGAGCAGCAGGTGGGCTGTGACATCCTGCAGTGCTGGGGGTGTGCAAGCTCCAGAGCAGAGCAAGACAAGAGGTCCCTAGCTTCCCAGGCATGGCTCTGGCTGGGCCCACTCAGGAAGGCAGCAGCTGCTCTACAAGGAAAGGTGTTTTTGTGGCTGTAGGCTGGGAGAGCTGATGCAGCCATCCCTGTTGAGCTGGTAGGTCTGATGTTGCTGGAGATACCGAGCTGTGACACCAGTCAAGTGTCACAGGCACCAGATGACAACCTTGCATTTAAGCAACTTCTGCCCCTCTGTGAGAAACAGTTTAAAAGAGAACATCTTCAGGATAGTACATCTTCTAGCTCATCCTTTGAATCAAAGCTAGTCAATTGTGGGTGTAAATAGGTAACCTGAGTAACTTGGCCTTAGAATTCACATGGATGGATGGATGGATGGATGGATGGATGGATGGATGGATGGATGGATGGATGGATGGATGGATGGATGGATGGATCCACCTTTGATAAAACTTCCCCAGCCTTGGTGGCCTTGTACCAGATCAGCAGCTGTCCACATCTGGTTCCTGCTTGCTGACAGCTGGAAAGGCTGACACAGGCTGTGATTCACCTAAGGGTTGGACCGGATCAGATGATCCTTGTGGGTCATTTCCAACTCAGAATATTCTGTGATGGAGGAGCTTCTCCAGATTTTTAGTCTGTCCAAGGCCACTTCAACATCAACCAATTTCTTCAAGTACACGCAGTCCCTGGAGGGAAGGTGGAGCCCTGGACTCGGCAGGGGAGCTGGCAGGAACATGTTTAGTCCTTGATCCCTAAGCAAGAGAATAAATACAGGACAGCAAAGAAAAGTTTTCCACAGGAAAAGGAAAAAGGGAGGGGGAAGAGTCAACTTGCACACATTTTTATATCAAGATGAACTTGTCAGGAGCCATGAAACCAACACTTCACTGAGAAAGCAGAAGCCGTGAAGGGCTCATTTGCTGACAGGCTCATTCTCCTGTGGCCGTTGAACTCGAGACCTACAGGGAGGTGAAGTACAATCATTTATATTGTTCAAAAAACCACTGGGCTTTATCACAGTCTGCCACAGGAGTACAGACACCTACAGATCTGGGAGTGTAGCTCAGATCAATGGCAAGACTAGAAAGGAGGGAAAACTTCCCTGGGGGTATTGAAAGCAAAACAGCCCCCCAATCTTCAAAGGCAGCTTAGCAAGAGAAACAGATCCCACAAGCTGATTTCTGCAGGCACTGCTTATCTTTTCCAGTGCTGGAGGTTTCACACTTTAAAGACCCACTTCCTCTACAGTGCTCACACATCAGTATAATATTATTTCCCCCTCCTCCCTGGTGTCAGTCATTATCTTCCAGTCTCCCATATGTCTTACTCAGATCACAAACACTGTTTGTGGGCTCTTCTGCAGTCACCCCTTCACATGGACAAACAACAAATAACTGCAAATTATTCCCAAGGTTTGTTTTCCCAGTGCTGCCAGATTTTTTCAAGACATTTTATAAAACCATGCAAAATGACTTGTCCTGACCCGTGGGAAGCAATGCCTGTAGCTCATGGCAAGGGAGCTGTTAGCTGCAGCTTGCCATTCTCTCCTCCCCCATTCCATCCACTAAGGTCTCTGTCTGTCTGTCCTGCCGTGGTCTGTCAACCCACAGCCCCCGGCTTTTGGGCAGTCAGGAGTCTGGCAGAGGTGGCATGGGAAACCAGGCAAAAATCCTGCTCTTCACCTCTTCACAGGCATCCACAAAAATGGTACAGATAGTAGTCCTGATATGTTCCTTGTTTTCAGAATGCTGTCATGGTCTGGGAATGCACAGCTCTGCATCTTTCTAAGTCATCCTTCCTTTAAAGAAAGTTGAAAGACTGCTGTTTTGCATGTCATGTGCAGAGACAAGCAGAACAGACTGGGTCCTCTGCAGAAGAAAGACAACACAGGAAAATTAATAACATTTGGGTGATTTTACCTGACCTATTAAGAACTGTAGTTCTGACAAAAGATAAATTGCCAGTAACTGAAGATGGCATAACAAAGAGAACTTGAAATATCCTATATTAGCATGTATGTTGGCTCAGTAAATTATCTAATTTCTGTTTTTCTATCTTTGGTCCCTGCCTAGCCACAGCACTGCTTCATGCAATAATAAAATGTTTTCTAAATAAAGCTCCAAGCCCAAAGACCCCACTCTGGGTAAATTAACAGAAGTAAACAAGCAAGCAGCTAACTGGAGCTAATTATATATCTGCCAGCAGCCTTGCTTTTAAGCACCTTACAGGTGAACATTTTAATTACTTAATGTGCTCTATTGTTCTTGAATTAGATATAAGAAAAATAACACTGATACAATCCTTTTCTTATTTTTACAAACTGAAGTTGGAAGGCAAGTGGCTTTGTAAGGGGATTATGCATGTGTTAATCCTCTTTAGCTATGATAAAGTTCTCTGCTTCCTAGTGAGGTTGTTTAACCCTCTTCTAACAGCTGAAGGAAGCTGGAGAAGATGAGTTACAGCTTGGGAGAGTTGAAAGCAGAAAGAAATAAATGTTTGTTTCTTATCTTTTGCCATGCTGAATACTGCTTATCACACTAGTAGGAATACAGCCTCAAATTTAGCAGGTCCTGTAAGAAAGCAGGTGAATATTTTTCCAGCATGGAACCCTTAGTTTCCTTTTTTATGCTGCAATGGGCTCAGAGTATCAGCAGCATCCCAAAAGCACACCATTAGGAAGAGGGGTAACATGTAATTCCCATCTCATCAGATGGAATTATCCACTGCTGAAGTACAGTATTCCTGCATCTAGAAAACAGCATCATGCTCTGAGGACCGATGGGGAAAACAGACGGATGCCTCAAATCAGTGGAGCACTGGGATCATGTACCTGGACTCATCCCTTGTCATTTGGGTGCTTGCAGGAGGTGATGCGTTGTGAAAAAGGCTGGTGTAGCTACATGCCTGCTCTCAGCAGTGAAGGCACCTTTGGAGGTCACCTACAACTCCAGAGAATGATTAAACCATCTACAACCTCCCTTGCTCTTTGAAGATGCCTGAAGAATATTCTTGACTGGCAAGGAAGCCTCTGCACCTAATTAAGGCTCTTCTGTCAATTGTCTTAAGTGGAGATGAATCCAAGCATCCCATCCTGCTGCTGGGAGAGGCTGACTGCTGCATGAAGTCACATGGCTGCTGAGGGAGAAGAGGGAAAAGTCATTGTTAGGGGAGCAGAACAGAGGCTGAGCCAGACTGTCACCTGCTCAAAGCTGAAGCCCTGTGGGACCATATTAGGTGGAAGGATAGAGATGAGCTAGGAACCCAGCTCAGAAACAAAGGCTTTATTTTAGTTCCTTTTTCTTTTCACTTTAAAATGGCTGCTATCCTCTTATCAAGTTCAAAAAGTAATTGTCCTTAGTGAAAAACCTCTGATGTGTCAAGGCAGAAGAGCATGGCTGATGGAAACAAACACCAGGGTCTGACAGGCTCAAGATCAGTATTTAAAAAGCAGAAATTGAAACTTTTTAACCTGGTACAAAGATGCTTGGGTCATTGTCTCTTGCTATAACAAAACAGGGAAAACACCCTCATGCAAAGATCAGCTCACTCAGCAATTGCAATAAATGCAAAACCAAAACCATGAGGGCCTTGAGGTCCTGGTGTTAGTGGCAGACCTTTACCAAATCACCCACTTCCACAAATTAGTTTCTTCATGCAGGAAGGCATTGCATGCCTGGGCAAAAAGCCCACAGCAAACAGCTTTCTCTGGGGTTGTCCACCCAAGAACTGCACACAGCACTGCAGGTGGGGTCTCACCAGAGCACAGCAGAGGGCTGAATCCCCTCCCTTACCCTGCTGGCCATGCTGCCTTGGATGCAGCCCAGGACACATCGGGGCTGGGAGCACACATTGCTGGGTCATGTCCAGATTTACACCCACCAGAACCCCCAAGTCCTCCTCCACAGGGCTCTCAATGAGTCCTCCCAGTTTGTATGCAGGATCTTGTACTTTGCCCTATGTGTGTTGATACACCTTTAGCAAACCCTAATTTTACATCAACAGCCAAGGTATTGGTCAGAAAGCTCACTGGAAATGGTAGGTAAACTGAAGTAAGCCAGGGAAACAAAATGAAATGAAGATCAGAATATAAGAATGGAGGGGGTATCACCTTGCTCCTGTTCCATCTTACATTATATTTTCATTTTTAAGGACTAAGAGATGTGGATAATATTCCTGGAGTTACTACACAAGCCTTTTATTAGGAAGTCCCATGGTAATTTTCAGATAACAGCATGGAACCCAAAGGTCTGGGATTTTACTCTTCTCTTTGTCTTCAGCTTCCTGAGGAAATGTAAACAAGTGACTTACCCTTTGTCCCCATTTCTATTCTTTAACATGAACTTACTGGCCACTCCCCCCTCAAGTTTGCAATGACCTATGCATTGTTCCAAAGAGATTTCTTCAACATGGAAGCGGTACAAGAAAAGGGACTCTGCAGCATGAAAGATCATTACTGGTAATCATGTTACCATCCCCGCGAGAAGCACTGGGACTGAATGAACAGCATGTGCTGCCGAAACCCAAAGTCACCAAGTGGAATATTTCACCCTGAGATATTTTGGGATGTTTAGAGAACATGTCACCAGGAAATTGCAATTCAGCTCTATCTGGTTTCTCCACCCCAACCTCCGTCCTGCAATTCCAGATGCATTTTAAATGTGGGCAAATGGAATGCATAGATGTGGATTTGGGAGCCAAATATGGCAAAGTCAGCAAAAAGGCAGAAATAATAGTATTTAAAATGTTATAAACATCATTTTGCATCACCTACAACCTTTACAGCACATAAATAAGAAAATACACAAACCTAGATGTCTCAGGTAATATAATAAAAGGTCTTGGTTTTCTTCCAGGTTATTTATTTGATTAATGGAAAAATATGACTCTTTAGCAATACCTTTCACTGTATTCTTTTTCCTCTCCATTAAGTACTGAAGTCAGGCTACAACAAAAACCAATACAGGCTTACCTATATTAGTGGCTTCCCTATGCAGAACCAGATTGAGAAGAGCAAGGACACTGTTTCCTCCTGCAAGGAATGATGACTGCAATTTCTTCTTCCAGCTGACCATATAAAAGTTAAATGATCTTTTTCCCCAACAGCCATCTTAGAAGTCATAGTAATTGATACAAGTTGGGTGCCTTGTTGAAGTTTGTGACCAGAAGGATTTTCCAAAACTTTAGAAAAAAATTACACTTAAAAGGAGAAACGGGAATTCTTTGCAGATGGTATGAAGTTTTGAATGCTTGCTGATAAATACTCTGAGTCATCCAAACTCTGAGCCTCATAAACACACAAAGCTATAACAATCTGCACCCAGTGGCTTCCCTGTCCCAAAGAGATTAGCAGAGATGAGGGACAGGCTCATCCAAGCAAGGAGGTAAATTCACAACTCCATGGCTACAGCCACAAACTCAAGGGAATGGGCAGCACACTGGAGATCATGCCCTGGGTTCAGCTGAGCTCCTGGGAGCAAAAATCAAACCACCTTTTCAAACACCAGTCATCCTATCCCTCCCCATGCCCTACACAAAGCCCAGTGGGAACAGGAGGAAAGCCATAAGAACCTTGCACAGTTTCACCCAAAGATCCTTGGGAGAAAGTAGTGCTCCCTTCAAATCAGCAAGGTACTCAGACAAGAAATTGCAGTCTTTGTATGGTGGAAACCAGAAGAGAAGTCTATTGCTCTTGCTCTCCAAAGCCTAGAGCTATCATTTAATGCTTTAAATAAAAATCTTCTCAAAGCTACTAATTTGATTTTATTTTGCTTTGGTTATTCTGCAGCAAGTTTGACAACAAGGGCACATTGCAGGACTGTGCACATGGCACTTGTAATTAAAGTCAACGGGAGTTATGAAATCTTAAAAACCAAGCCTGGGTGGCTCAGGCCAGTAGTCCAAAATTAGAAGCAACATTTGAAAATGCAGGTCTTATTCTTTGTGTGTTTGTGTTACAGCATCACCTAGGGGCTGCAACTGAGATTAATGCCTACTGCTCCTGGAGCTTCCAGGGGTACAGATTTGGATGCTTTCAAACGCTCAGGTGTGCTGTAGTCATTGTCACAGACTGTACTGAACCAGGCTCTGAGCATTTCAATGAGAAAGTTCATATGGTAGATTTATATGTACATTTACAAATGCACACAACTACTTTATACATTGTTTTTTGAGCAAGAACCACTAAAATACTGAACTGGAGGGCACAGCAGTTGTAGAACATACTTTGGATCACAGCCACAGGAATGCTGCTGCTGTAAATTCCCCTACTCTAAAAACATTAAATAAGCCATCCAGTTATTTCATGATCATCTGAAAACTGAGATCCTCAAAAACGATGAAAATTGAACCCATGTGTATCCTTAGTATAGTCTGGCACTCGCATTGTTGCTGATTATAGGAATTCAATGTTTATAATTTGCATTCTTTCCCACACTTGTTTTTTTTTTTTTTCTGCATTGAAGTAAAAACTCACTTGGTCTTACCATAATATAATTTAGACTGTTGAGGGCAAGACTGCTCCTTTGTGAGAAAAACAAAATCCAAGCATGAGAGACCAATTCTGCTCTTTCACTGAGAAATGATAGAAACAGGAGAAGATACAGTCCAAATTAAAGACACAGGAAGGAGCTGGAAATAAAAATTAACACCTCAAATTTCCAAAGTTCTTTGAGATAATCGTGACTTGGACTCAGAGTACAAAGGAATTTGATACATTTTGCTAAGCAGATGCCCAAAGTGAACAGACAGGTCTCAAACATGCAACAGGAGACTTGTGCAGGATCTACTCTTTCTGATGTTCTTCAGATGGATAGCATAATTGCAAAAAAAGCAACAGCAGATCTAGAATTATCCAGAAGCAAACAAACCAACCAAACAAAACCAAAGTGCCTTCTCCAGACCAAACTGGGTTCCTAGAGTCACCCTCATGGTTTATGCATATGGCTCTCACGTACAGGCAGGTTACTGGCTTCATTGGTACAACAGAAATCAGGAGCAAGCCTGAAAGCCTATGTATTATCTTCACAGTGCCAGTGGTACGCCCTGTGGGCTGACATGTCTGAAAGGTGCGTCACTTAGTCCAAAAAAAGCTGGAAGCAGCAGAGCCTGACTATCAGCTGGCTTCAGGGGGGGCTCATGCAAATGAAAGCAGCACAGGGGAAGGCACCTGAGGTGCACCTGCAGCCACAGCACTGACAGATGAACAAGGAGACATAGAGGTAACAGACCATGTACCCTGCTGGGCATAAGCCAAGAGTCTGGTTGTCCTTGTACCTTTCAGCCCACTGTATGAAGAGCTTATGGTTTTCTAGTCCTACTTTTTTTGAGTAATATATAAGTGCCCAATTCCTGATCAGCCATGCTAAAGCAAAAGTGAGTAACATGGGCAGGGTGTTTGTCCAAAACACATTTCCACTCAACTGGGAAACTGCACCTTTAGGAACTACTTTAATTTCTTATATTAGGACCAGGGCCTGCCATGGCTCCAGAGAACAAAACTGTGGTGTGGATAAGGCAGATCACACCTGCAGACAAAGGGAGCCAGAGTACTGCAGGAGGTATTTTGAGCATCCAAGCAGCTCAGAAACCTCTGGTTAAACCTAATTGTGTGTTCCTCAGAGTGCTCCAGCATATACCAGAGGGAACTGGTGGCTCAGGACAGTAGTGCTCAGACCCATGCATACATTAACAGGACAGAGCTGAATGTGAGCACTCAGACACTGAATTAGGCACACCAACACCTATTTCAATCATGCTGTCAGCTTTTGGCTCCAGCTTCTAGTCTGGGCCAAATCATACAATCTTAATATTGTGCAAGTTGTGCCACAAGGTGACTGAGCACAAATGAAGCCACTAGGCACATCTGACACTGCTGATTAAGCTTCACCCTCAACAACAGCTACCAAGACATAAAACAAAGTTTGATGGTCCAAATGCAGTAGATCTCCATGCTTATAAAGGAGCACATTTTTGAATATATAAAAGTTTCTTCCACTGTTCCAGTTTTTTCCCAGTATTTTTAATGCTTTAATGAAGAATGAAACGATAAACACCCACCCCTTCTCTAATGCAGTAAGCAGTGCTCTGAGAGAGGTGGCTCCTATAAATTTTTAATCAGGTATTTTCCCACCCTTCAGAAGAGGTTTACAAACGAACACTTGACTTTTACCTGTTCTTCCCACACTATGAACAAGCTTAAGTCCTTAAGTTAGGCTATCCCTAACTTTACTACAACCTCAGAAGGTATGGCCTCTCTGTAAACCAGAATTCAGAAAGATAAGTCATGTTGAAGGAAAGCCCTTCCCAGCAAATCAGAAAGACCCAGTATTCAATGTCTGTATAGAGAAGGAACTGAAGAAGAAAAGGAAAGCTATGCTGCTTTCCAAACTACACATCTGGCTCTGAAGAGCAATCAACAGCTCACAACAGGTTTTACGTATAACAGAACTGGAAACTGCTGTTGTGGGAACTGTCAGCAGTGGAAGCCAAAGCAAAGTGATTTAAGCACTCAGTGGCACTTTGTAATGGCTGTTTACTTGGTGACAGCCTGTCCTGCAGTCCTTGCACAAGAGGCCTTGCTTCTTCTTTGAAGGTTTGTCATGAGACCATCTAACAACTCAGCTTTCCCATCCAACAATAAATAAAACCCAAAAAAGAACTAGTAAAACAAGAACTGATCCTGTACACTAGAGGAGCTTCAGAAGGGATAATGTAACCATTGTTGTTATCAGGTCTGCTGCTCCAAAATAATAAATTACAGCAAAACCTCAGAGTGCACTGTAGGCTGCCCAGGAACCATTGCATTTGTCAAAATTCATTCACTTAGAATAAAACATAAGATCTTGTAAAGGGAGTATGTCAATTTCCTATTTCTTACAGGTACAGACAAACACACATTCCAGTGACATGGGTTGATTTACATAATTATTGCAAAATACATTACTTTGCAATCAATACAGAGCAATTCTATTCAAAAATTATTAAACATGTGGTAACATCTGTGTCCTCCTGTGATAACAAAGTTGAAAACAATTAACTTTTAACAGCTGGCACATCAAATGATGATCTTCACAGAAGAATAACAAAAGAATTGGTTGAAACCACGCACAAAATATTTGATTAGATGTGGTGTATGATCCAGGCAGCAACCTTAACACTGGAATTCAGTACTCAACATGAGCTCTGATTCATTGTATAAATCTATTTGAAAACTCTCCATTTTTATTTAATCTACTACTTCAAGTTCTTGCCACTACCCTCTGCTTACACCACGCTGATTCAAATTAGCCTCCCTTCAATGATTGACATTGATGGACAGCCTCTGGAGGGCCAACTCCAATCTCTCCACAGCAGCACGGGAGATCACTGGAGGACAGAGAAAGGAAAGAACATCAGAAGCAGAAAAGCAGGAATAAGAGGCTGTGGCAGAACAAGTAGTTTAAAACAGGACAGCACATCCATGACTGTTACAAAACACTGTTCAAGCAGCAGAACTCATACATGGATGCTTGTTGCTAAACAGTTCAGTGATTTGTCATTTATAGGTGTTCCACACATACAGAATTCAGCAACAGCACAGTAGCTGACAAAACTGAGATCACTAATTATACAGCAGTGATCAAAAGCACCTTTCCAATGCCTTCCAGTGCAAAGCTCACATCCAAAGTGATGGGCTGAAAATACAGTTGTCAGTCAGTGGGGGACTTGTGAGAACACATGAGAATTCCAGCCAGAACTGCTGATACAGGAGACAAAGTGCCATTTACCAAGCAGCACTTGAATAGTTTACTTGAGTTTCCCTTTTCCCTAGCAATCTCTCTTTTAAAGTAAAGAAAGAAAAAAACCCAAAAATACAAGAACAAAACAACAAACCACCAACCAAAAAACCCCAAAAAACCCCCAAAATACCCCCAAAACAACTAACAAAAAAACCCAAACAACCAACACCCTCCCAATCCCCCCCAATGAAACACCACACAACAACCAAAAAAACCCAACCAAAGACAAAAATTTAAAGTAAAAAGACTTATTTGGAAATAATTTAAATGTGTTGTCAAACAACATTTTTTCAGGACAAAGCTGTTGTAATAGTGTACAGAAGTCAACTTCCATCAAGATGACACTTCAATATTTCTCTTTCCAGTATTTTTAGGGTGCAATTCAGCAATGTGAGCACCAGGCCTACATTTACACAACATGCTTGTCCCCAAGGCAGGTAGATGTTGTACTTCAGCATCTGTTCACACGTGTAAGCTTTGTATACATAGTTGGTATGTATACCCCTTGCAAGTACAAAATAGGCTCTCACATTGGAAAACCACAGTACTTAAAATACCCAAACCATTAGATTTCAAATCTCTTGCTTTGGTATTGAATCAATAGAAAATTTACAATGCCATTCTCCAGTCTTACACAGACTGAGTTTTTAACCAAGGAAATAAAAGAAATAACATGTCTCAGTATCCAAAGAAATCTACAAATACATTCATCAATATGTAGTACATTACAAATACAAAGGCAATATATGGAATTGCTATAATATGAATGAAAACCAAGTAGTCGTAGGAGAGCCTGAAAGTCTTCCTAACATATTTTTTCATGTAACATTAAATGTCACTGTGGCAATGATGATACAGCAGTTCCTACTACATTACTTTCCAAGCTGTACACTCCATGTTTGATTGAAAAGCAGGGTAGGAAATTAAAGGCCTCTGAAGAGCTGAGCAGCAACACTTAAGTGCATTGAAAACATTGATAATCTGTGGCACACAGGAATTGATGGATTACACAGGATACTTTCTTCTATTTACAGTATCATACACTTGCATAAAAGTCTCTGCTGCATTTTTTCTTTAGTACCTAGCCTGTGGCAAATCACAGTAACATTAGTCAAAGAAAAAGCAAATCCTATTTTCTCATAAAGACTAAGTAACAAATGGGTATCACTTATCCTTTTAAGCTACCTACCCCTCTGAACGCCTTGAATCCCAAAACTTAATTGGCACTAAAACATTTTGATAATGTAATACAGAAACTGATTGCTCATGATTGCTTACCTCTTGACTTAATCATTACATTCACTGCTGGAGAATTATCCACTTCGCTAGCTGTCACAATTCATACATTAAAAAACCACAAAAGAACACTGAGACAAAAAGTAAATCGCCCCTCTCAAAAAAAAAAAAAAAACCACCAAAAAACAACCTGCAAGAAAGAAAAGGAAGAGAGACACTTTGCTTTTGAGTATCTGATGCATGATAGGAAACACCAAAGCAATGGGCTCTATCACATCATGCTGCCTCTCAGACACCAAACACTACTGCAAGTCTTCACAAATAATGTATTTATGGAGATAGTAAGCAACTCAGCTTCAGCAGAAAACTGCTTTATCACCAAGCTCAGTAGGGCATCTGAGCCTTCAAAGCAGCTTCTGATATCCGTCTGAAGACAATAGGATTTCTGGGTCCAGCTAGGATGGAAGCAAATAGAAGGAAGTAGGAAGAAACATGGCACAGATGAAAAAAAGACATATTTACATTTCAAAATGCAAAACACACTACAGTAGAGGAGGAAAAACAATGAAATAACATGACCTTTGTCACTGAGGACAGGAGGCACAGCCCTCTAGTATGAAGCAGATTTTTATATATGTATTTTAAAAACTTTAAAAAATTGAATATGTATGACTCGAGCATGAGGACAACATAGAACAAAAAAAATCTCTGCATTTGAAAATCAATTTCACATCCTTTACAAGAAACCTGGACCCATTTCCTTCCCGGTAAAACCCTGATAATAAGGCCTTTAAATAAAAGCAAGCAATATGAAATTTTTAAATACTAACAATTGCATGGGAAAGTTTTGTTTTGAGACTGAGAAAGAAGGGCAGAGCTGCTTTTAGTCAAAGGGTTGCATACTCTTCTAGAAAACAACACAATAAACCAAACAAAAAAAATTCAGTCAACTACACCAACTCACTATCAGTTTACTAACCTTTGGGTTGAAGTCCTCAACTAATCTATTAAAAATGACCTTGCAACACCTGAAAACAAAACAGGGAGTACCTGCTATGATAAAACAACATTTTTTCCAGTATACCCCTCATGAACTTTTGATGCCACCTACTGAAGAAACTAGATTTATATCAGTGAATGGCAAGTGTCATTGGGCAACAATCTGCACCACACTGGTGGCTCCATCTTCATCATCCGTCTCTTCAACACCTCCTTTTTTAAACTTTAATTTAAAAATTGATCTTCCATTTGGTAATTCAGAGCCAGGTCTGATCTTCTTTGTCACTTCTGGTCACACTGTAGGATGTCTTTAAATACCACTCTTATTTCTTGCCAATTCCATTTGATACTTTGGATTTGGAGTGTCGATTCCTCCTTCTAGATGAATGGCTTTCACTATTGACTGAATGTTTTGGTGGACTATTATTAGCACCTGCTGAGAAATAAACACCTATTTATACATATATATATTTATTTAGTTGACATTGTCAAGCTCCCATCCGAAAGGCAGTAAGGCTTTTTAGAGCTAGAGTGTTAACCATATGGATTATTTCAGGCTAATACAAATTGGTTGATACTTGTACTCCATCTAGTGGCCTATTTTTTTTAAAGCAATTCTTAAGACTCCTGTAAAATTCTTCCCTCCCCCCTCCCAAAAAAAAAAATCAAAGTTTGCTATACCAGAGTACAGTGGTGAAACATCTTCCAATTTAAATCATATCAATAATTAAACCTCCCCATTTTTCTTAGTGGCAGAAATTAAGAATTATTTAAGCAAAGTCTTAAATAAGACTTTAAGCAAAGTCTTTTAAGAGTACACGTCTAGACTTCAGTCTTTCAAATGACAGAACATGTTCTATTCAGAGAAAAAATGGGAGGCAGTGGGCACCAAAACAAGAAATCAAGAACAAAATGTGAAAGAAGCTTGAAGCCTGTAATTAATGAAGTAACAGGAAATTACAGAGAAGGGTTTTTTTTGGTCAGATTTCTCCAGCATGCATAAATGGAAAAATCATTCTGAGTGCAAATAATTTTTTTCCAAAATATAAAAGTCCACAAATTTACTAAACTGAGAATAAACATCCAGAAAAATCATGTATGAAATATAAAGAAGATCTGTTTTAGGTGCTTTGCAAGCTTATGATAAATAAGAAATATTTTTAATTTTACAAACACCTGGAACACAAACTTTGACAGATAACTTCCAGGTGTGAATTTTTGATATATGTTCAATAAGCAAGACCACACCAAAAAGCCTATGGAGGAGGCAGATAATTGACCTCTAGTGTAAGGAAAAGAAGTCAGAAAGAAGCTGCCTTTGCTTAGTGCAGAGAAAGCTGCTTATGACCATCAGGACTGCACTGACAAGGCAAAAGTCAGTAAGAACACAAGCTCCAGGGCCCACTGCTGACTATTTCTTAGCAAGAAGAAATAAAAGTACAGCAAATCAAACATGCAATGTTCAGAGAGAATGTGCTCACAATAGTTATGAAATGCATAATGCCCAACACATACAATAATGGCCTGGAGTAACAGCAGAAAAAATCAGTTAACACATTAAAAATAAATACATTTCCAAGAATCAGAATTTAAAAGTGAGCAAAGAAAAATAACTCTGTAGATGATTTATCTGCATTGGTCCTGCAGAGATGTTAAAACAAGTCCAGCTGAAACTAGGTAAGTTTCTCAAGCCTCATTTTCTAGCACTGAGTTTTAATTATACCATTTTAGGAATACAGCTACAGAAGTACCAATACCTCTGCTGAATTTAGAATGAAGCCAGGAAGCATCTGGACTGTATGGACTGTCTTCACTTTCTGATAAGGTCTGCAAAAACAAGGATACATGTCATTGGGATGGTTCATGTTATCAGTACTCCTCCCATTTGCAAATGGACTTAGAAACTGTAGCAGAAGTCCTCATAAAACACTCAGGCAGTACTTCGGACTTTTCCCTTCCTAGTTAGAAGGCACCACATAGATGATACAGTAAGAACTCACCACTTGCCATGTGATCTGTTGTGTAACCAAGTATTCTTAATATTCCCCTAGCATTCCACCTGTACAATGGGAACATTAGCTAACCATTCATCCTTGAACACTTTGCTAAAATTACGGCCTCATTTTGAGTAACTAAGAGGACAGCATTCTTTAGAAACCACAGTGTAATTTGGGATCTGTCCAAGGCCTGCTGAATTCAGAGTTCTTTCTATTGACTTCAGTTACACTCGAGACCATCCCCCCTTATGCCTATTTATGCTAACTCTGGTAAAGAATTCCAAAATCTAGGGGCTTTGGAGTCTTAACTCTGGAATAAAAAAATAAAAAAAAAAAAACCAGGCTTCTTTTATATAAGTACCTTTTCTCGGTGGCCGTAGTACTCTGCATACCAAACCATTCCATATAAACACAGGAAAGTTGTAAAGGCCTAAACAAGGGAGGAGAAGGAAAAGAACAACAAGAAAAACCATCTATAAAACTTTTTCCAAATTCCTTGCTGATTCAAGGTCTCAGAGTCCCTGGAGATGCCACATTTAGACTTTCATGCTCTGTTTCTCCCTGCATTTTTTGTCCGGATGAGTAAGACTCATGCATCAACTTCAAGCTACACACAGAGCCTGCCACCATGGGGCATGCAGAACAATTCTCAATGGGAGCAGGAAAATACATCCAGATCACCCACAGGAAACACAGCCAGCAGGATTTCTGTCCACACTCTGAACAGTCATCACACAAGGGCAGCTGGTAGGCACTTGCAGGTAAATTATCAGGAACCACCAGACTGGGAGAAAACCAAATTCTCCTTCTCTGGCCCATGCTTCAGGCTAGGTTACATCCTTGGTTTCGTGGTAGTCTGATCTGAGAAGCAATTAAGTACTTCTCTCCTCTGAAGTATCAGGAATAAAATCACCAGGCTAAATAAGAGAACAATAAATTCTGACTCCCCATCACCTGTTCAAACTGTGTTCCCAATTAGAAGGGAGAAGTATTTATCTGTCAGCCCATTACAAATGCCTTCTTTTTCACTGACCGTGAAAAATGTGCTTGGCATCAGAGTTACAAGTCTGGCAAGACAAACGTCCATTTACTGTTATAAAATGGGCATTTCATGCTGCATTTGCAGTAATCACACTGAAGTACAGAAAGTTACAGGCTTAGTGAGAATGATTTGCTATATAAATGAGGGCTGTTTATGTAGTTGTAAGACTTCAGTGTGGCACAACACATGTTGCTTTTTAACACTATCCATTAACTCCTGTTCATTTCCAGTAGACACTACAGCAAGCTCCACCAAAGCTAGGCTCAATCAAACTGACATCATCTCTCATAAAGATAAAGCATCCTATAACTACTGTTTGTTTCATTGTTAAGCACCAGTAATCTGCTATGTCAAGAAATGAGAAGTTATTCTAGTCTCTTCAATGTGAGTTCTAAGCCATCTAGCATTTGTTTTTACTAGGACATGGATAAGGCTCTTCACCAGCATTGCCCCACAATGATCCCCTGCTGCCAATGTTCCAGAGAGGAAGCTATTTAGATGCTTTCAATGCTTTTGTCATGCTTTATGTTTCACATGAGAAATTTCACTTACCACACAGAGAAGCCAAAACACAACATACAGTATTTGTGTTTTGGAAAAAAGATCTTGTCCAAACTTGATGCACACAATAGCTTCAAGGAAGGCAATTACCCTGTGGGTAAATGAAAGCAGGGAGGAGAGTGATTAAAAACACTAAGGATTTAACTCACATGTTCACAACTCAGACCCCAGACTGTCAGCTCTAAACAAGCACTACCCTCTAGTGAGCACTCACCTCCCTGACACCACCATTAACTGAAACTCTGACAAATGTAATTTTCTATCTATACTTTTCTCAGCATAAACAGCACACAAAAAGTGATTGACTGGCAGTTCACTGTTCCATGGGGCTCAAGGGAACAAGGAGTGTGTGCCAATAGCAGACAATCTTCAATTGTGCCTACCACTGTGCTTCAGTTCTCACCACACATGAATTTCTTTTCCATGCTGAACACCCAACAGACTCCCTTGATGGATGAACTAGAACTGTGCTTTGTTTATTTCTCTACTAGATGTAAATTTACTACAATTCTAAATTCTCTAGTTTGTTTGCTTCACATGTATTTCCCATATTTTCACATACGAGAAAATTCATGTGAAACAACATTTCAAATTCTCTGAGAACCCATGCATTTGCTCTGGTTTATCTGTAAACTCAGGTCCACACAACAGCCTTAGAGGATTTGGGAAGAAATGTGAGAGGAAAAAATGCAGTTTTTACTTTCCTCTCTGACATTAAAAGGATCAAAAAAAAGTATCTCCATCTTTCTCCCTGCTACCAGGTGTTTACATATTTTCAGGTTCAAAGCTATGAAGGCTTTTCCACTGCTTGTTTATGAATCCAAAGTTTCTATTGTTTGCCGTGAAAATAAATCCAGTTTGTATAGGTTCTGAAGAGAAAATTAGGTATGTTTAACAATACAAGTGTAGAAAAGTGACACTAAAAACCTGCATTAAAAGTGCAGGAAATTGACTCATCTCAATCTGAAGCAAATAATGAAAACCACTATTAAATTTAAAGTGTAATAGTTAGCTTGTTCAATAGAGACTTTAAGGTTGTACACCTGAGCAATGCATGAAAAAACTCCTCCTCACCTATGTGCAGACACACTTAACATCATGGCAAGTGTCCCAGTCTCCCAAGCTTGACACTGCAGGACACATTCCCTATCAGCACTCTCAGTAAAACCAGTTCACAAAAAAATGGCACTACTGCCTTTCAGGGAAGACCCAGTTTCCCTCACAAAAGAGGAAGAAAATGTGTGCTTGACTAAACCACTGGTATTGCAGAGATGGTCCTGGTGTAAGTAATAAATCACAGCTTTCCCTGTACTATTCAATGTGACTTCCAGCATGACTAGTGGGCCCAAAACTTAAAAATGTGGCAGTAACACCCAACTGACCAATACACAAATCAATGAGATGCATATTAGCAAAAACATTGAGAGCAGTATTACTCTCTTTAGTCACTAACTATTTTTCCTTCTTGGTTTTATATTATTCTTACTGATCCAGCTGCAGAGTAAGAAATCATGAAACCAGAGTGGGAAGAGAAAAGACCACCATCAGAAAATAAGCACAGGGTTATGATACACTCAAAGGCATAAACAAAATAATTGGCTATTTTAATAAGGACTCCAAAAATACAGCTGTTTGCCCTGAACTAATACATTCTGTTATTCCTGTCAAGAATACTTGGGTTAAGCACATTTTACAATAGGAAAGCTATTACAGCTGATGAAAAGAGAAAGAAGGATGCTAACAGTGAAGGGTGTTAGTGTCCTACTGAAGGGTGATGAGAGCACTCCATAGAACTAAATATGGTAAGTTTTCTTTCAAACAAAATGGTCTTGTAACATTCTAACAGATTTTCCTTTTTGAAAGGCTTCATCTTAATGAAAATAGTGCAATTTCAGCAAGACTGTTGCACTGACCTTGTTCATGCTTTACATCACTTGCTTTATATCTATCAAGAGTGATGCAATAGTTATGCCAAGTTGAAAGGAAACAGTTTTGTACTAATGAAAGGCACTAATTTTAATTATACCCATAGTTAGGTTGCTTAAAATTCCTTTTGTGCCTTTAGAAGTGTCTTGGTTATCACAGAGATGAATGTTCCATATACTTCTTTTAATTGCTTCAGAAATTATATTCTAGATAGTTACATTACTGGAAGATTTCCTCTTCTTCTGCAATCAACAGGAACTCCTAGTGATGCTCTGTTGCTTCTAGCAGATTATAGAAGTAAGCAGTAGGAAGGAGAATACTTATTTCATACACACTTCCCCCTATTAGATCAGACTGTGGGTGAATGTTCTATTGCAGTAGACAATAGAAGCAATCCTGCAGACATATTTGGGTATGTCTATTTATTGACACATTACATTAATGTGTTCAGTGAGAGCTTTGGTCCAAGGATGATGGGTTCTGTAGTCCTTAACAATTTTTCAGAAGCAACCACGCAAACTCTTCATTTAAAGGCATCCTCTAAGAGAAAAAGAGATTGCAGTCAAGGTCACCATGGTTCATAGTACATTCATAGAAACAGTGGATAACCATGGCTTGTTTCACTGTCCTCTGCTGGGATGCTGCTAACAGCAGCAATGCCCACCTTGGCAGCCAGGGAAACTTTACCCTCACAACCATCAAGCAAAGGCAAGCTGTAGAGGTAAGAGCTTTCTCCTTCTCACCTAAGAATATGGGCAGAAAGGCCAATGGTGCTTTGAAAGAGCCTAGCTTTATCCACCAGTTCCTAGTTATTCCTTCTGTTGTCCTTACTCATTCCATTACTTCCCATGCTCTTCCTCCAAATTCAGAATTTTCCTTTCCCCTGAACTTGCAAAACCAAAACAAGACAAGAACTGGCTTCATGGGAACTGCCTGTTCCTGTGCTGGACCCATCCTTGACACTTGTCCAAGTGCTTCTGGAATGCAGCAAGACCACTTACCCAAACACCCAGCACTGAGTTCCCACCCTCTTGCACTGTGTGTCTGTGAGGTAAGCATAGTATTGCCTGAGAAGGGAAGAAAGAAAATTCTTTAGTGAAGTTGAAAGTCCACAGAATATTTACATTTAGAAAAAAAATTGTGTTACAGATGTATCTATAGTGAAAATGAAGTGCTGATGGTTAAATTCACATGCAATCATTCTGGATGTCTACCAGATGGCTTCAATTCTAGTAGGACAGATTATCACATATATCAAATAGCTTGAGACAACACAGAAAACAATCCTGAGAGCAAGGACTGGGAAAGTACCCAAACTAGTAGGCTAGCAACATTTGTGTCCTGCCTCTCCAGAGTCTCCAATTCTTATAGGCAAACTGCAACAGTTTCAAAAGACCTAGAGAATCCTTCATTTTTTTTCACAGTTTATCTTTCATTTATTAACAACCACATTTTCTTGAGAAATGTGGGCTTGAATCTTTAAAGAATATAGCTATTCCATATTATGTTTGAATGGTCTAACCACTGGCATATTTTCCTCTCAAGAACGGTATAATTTTTCTCTATTCTCAAAACAGTATGGAGGCCATTCTGCTCTCTATGCTCCAGAAATTTAAGAGTTTAGAGAGGGGAATTCAAAGAAATAGAATCAAAGTTCCTGTTCTCAGTTTCTGATTTCCACTGACAGATGGGGAAGAGAAGTGTTATTACTCCAACAATACAAGGACTGCTAAAGAATAAACACTTCTACAGGTGTGCAAGTGCTACAAAGGAAAAAACCATACAAATTCACCTATGCAAGAGCTCACAGGGTGTTTTGGGTGATTTAATTAATAGTGTGAAATCACTGCACATAACTTAAAACACTCTTTGAGGAATAAACCAATTCATGGCTTCCGTTTAACTGTCCAAGGTAACATCACTTTGGACATGAACAGGGAATTCTCTGCTTCTAACTTCAGATCTGTGTGCATTCTGTCTACCTCCAACTATGGAATGGGGAAAAAAAGAAAATTAAGGGACTTTGCTAACAAGGTAAAATGGCATGCATGTCCAAAAGCAGATTCATGGTCCTATACAGCTGTCAACATTGCATAAATATTGTTCTGTTCTCACAATAAGCCACTGCTCAATCACAATCAGGAGCTGCTAGAAAAACCAACAGCTCTGGTTTTCCTCATCTACACTTTTGGGAGCACCTGACTCATTAACTTGAATACTTTCACATGCAGGCCTCAAGAATAACATATGCAGCTAACTCAAACCAGGGAGATGCTACACAAACAGGAGAAGGAACAGACTGGCTCTGCATCCCTATGGCAACACAGTTGTTATGTACATTTTACCTCATTAGTTTACTTGTGAGGAAATATATTTTATTGACAAGAGGTAATTGGTTTGCATTTTATGGTGGCAAAAGCATACATTTTGTGAAACGTGCCATACTTATTAATGAACTTTATGTAGTTCTTGGATGCCTAGAAGTTAAACTACTTTAAACTGAAAAAAAACCACTGAAGCAAAAAAATTACCTGACAGTGGGTGCTGTAATGATTCCTATGAAGAGAATTCTCCCCCAGCTTAAAGGGTGGCTTGCTTGGAACACAAAGATATGTTTCAAAAAGAATGTGTTCAACTCAGTTAGCTAGATCAAAAAAAAAGCTAGTTAATAATGTTCAACTTACATAATTACTAATGAATTAGTACAGAAAATGTGCAAAGATTAATATGGAAACTAAAACATAAGGAATTCCTGCTGTGTCTTTTGCTAGGACAAGCAAGTAATATACTAGAAAAACAAAAAATTCTCCCCTAGAAACCTCTATCCAAGTATTTGCTCTTTTTCCCAAAACTCTTTAAGGGACCAGACACTAATTCACCCTGTAGAGATCTTCTGATAGTTTGCATATCCTAAATCAAGTACAAATAACCAAGGCAACTTAGGGAGAGAAGCAGAAGAGATCATATATTAAAAAAAAAACAAACCTCAAACAACTATATCAAATATTTATGGTTTTCCTTTAAAACACTAAATTAAGAATTTTTTTTAAAAAATCACAAAAGTTTTAGTTTTAAGATTTTAACGCATTTGTGACACACTATAGAGTCTTGTTGGATCAATAACAGTATTCTGAGTATCACTGATCCGTTCAACAGTCAATGGGAAAGGAAAAAATCCAAGAAAAGCAAAGCAAAACAAACACACACACCCCACACAAACCAAACTTAATCTCCTGTCACATCAACACAACAAAATAAAAATAAATTAAAATTCCACCACCTAAACTCTACTGACTAGCAGTTTTTAAATCTGTGTCAATTGCAAAGAGCCAATACAGCAATCTGTAACATTTGGCTTTTTCCACAGATTCTGTAATTACACTCCTGAACTACAACACAACTCCCATGAAAGTGCCCTGTCCAATTCCTCATCATTATTTCATTTAACTGTGTACTTCAGTAACTTACAGTCCATCAGAATACTTTTTAGTGCAACATAGGCAGCAAGTAACTGAGCTGATGGCAGCTCTGATTTCACAGAATTGATTTCTTACCTGCCAAATGATCATGAAAAGGTAGACTCCAGCCACTCTCTGAAATGAGGACTTTGGGTCAAACCAGCGGACATAGGTCCAGCTGGCTGGGGTGAACTGTAACACAGCTCTTTTGATCTTCCCTGTGGTTGTGTGAATGTCCCTGTGAAAAATAATGGCTGGAATAAATACAAGGAATTTGCCAGAAGGAAAAACCAAAAAAGCAACAGCTCTGTTACTGATGTTTCTGAGGAACAATCACTTTTTTTTTGGTCAGCAGAGATCATCTCAGACACAACTATGTACCAGGCAAGGGGAAATTCAGAAAAATAATCTATTAAGCCTTTCAGTCAAGGTGTGTCTTCTGCTACAAAAGTCTGCCCTTCTCTATCCTCAGTCAACAACTCAGTAACTAACTACAAAACCCATTTATCATTCTCTTCACAAAGAAACAAGGAGAGCAATTCTGCAACTTCCTTGGAAAATCTATAGGTTATTTCTTCCTAGTTTATTTTGCCACTGCTCTCAGCCCAAACACTCCTTGTTCTAGAGCTCACTGACATCAATCTTTCAAGAATCTGTCAGATTCAATATTCATTATTTGTATCAGAGACTGGCTCCACAGGTTTGATAATACTACACCTCCAGCACATGTAAGCCCTGCTGTTCTGATAGCAGATGCATGTGGACCTCCTGGAGAGGAGTGATAACACTGTTAAAAGCTAGAAAGCATTTAAATGCCATTTCAAAAGGGAATTTTAATGCAGGCTCATCTGACGTGTTACTGATTCTTACTTTTGATGATATTAATTCAGATGAGCAACAGCATCCAAAGGACACAGAATCTATGAAAAACTCAGAGCTTCCTCTTCTGAAGGAAGACTAGCAGGACTAGAAGCCATTTTTCACCCTGTTATTTCTCTGGCCCTTCTAGACCAAAAAAAAAAAATCAAAAAATTCTCAGATTTGATATTTCCAATATTTGTGTTCTTTTAGGCTAGAGAGAGATTAGATTAGGGAGAATCTTCTAAACTTTAAGATCTGTATTTATTAAATGAAAAAGAAAAATAAACTAAAAGGGCACAAGCAAAAGCTCCTCATTCTCATGAAGCAGCATCTTCAAGGTCAGAAAAATCTACTCATGCATTTAAAAGAACATGAGGAAAGATTATTTCACAAAGACAGTAAAGAGCAGTTGTGTCATAGATAGTCTGCTGTTTAAACTTTCAGTAAGCCCCTCTAAAGACAGAAGGACCATCAACTCTAATAGAAATGCAGGAGAACTGAATTCAGATTAAAGGCTGGATGGTTCTTAGAGTAATTAACAAATCTGTGAGTAAAAAATGAAAGCAGAACAGAAATTAACACAAGGTACAAATTTGGAAGTCAAGATTTGAGTTCCTTTTCCACCTCTCAAGGCAATTCACTGCACTTGACCCTGCTTCATGCACACCATTGGTAATATGCAGATATCCATGCTTGCTACCAGCTAGCAGGGAAGAAGGCAGGAGAGGGGCAAAAAGCTATGGAAGAAACCACAACTGGACAGCTAGGATCTGACATACTAGGCCATAAGCTGTTGCCCTTTTACACAGCAAATGCCTCTTTATTTTACAATTACTCCATTTATTTTAGAAGGTCAGCAATGAGGTAAAGCAATTCACAGCACAGGTACCATCAGCCCCATGCCCTCACTGCAATTACAACTAGTTCTGACAGACTGCCACACTAATAGCTCACCAAGGTGAGCCCAAATCTAATTAAAAAATGTATGATGAGAAAACAATCACAATTTGTTTTGCTCCCTGACTTCCTCAAAGTTTTATGCATACAAAATAAACTGAAAATGCAAATAGCTTTACTGTTTTGTATTGTCCATTGGCATCAATACTTGTAACTTAAAATTGCAAAGGAGAATCATATACAGAGTCACATTTACAAACATATACATACAGGAACATTACTATGACACTGATATTCAACATTTAAAATAAAATTACAGCACTGTTAGCAGATTCCATGCTATTTTTTTACATGCAAAACAATGCTTATCAAGCTTTAATTTAGACCTACTTGAAGCTTGCCCAGTGATAGGTCCTCATCTCCAAGAAACGACAAACTACCATGCCCAACCAGATGCCACCCCCGTTACAAAGCAGGATGTCCAAAATGACTTGATCCCACCAGCATTCAGCAAAATTAGGCAGAAGGTGCATGAAGAAGAGCTATAGAATACAGCAAAAAGACTCTGGGTGAGGAACAGCACAGAATTAATATAAATTCACTTTTAAAGTACACATTCAAAAATCAGGTTTTCAGTACACAGCATACTTCAAGGGTATAAGCCCCAGCCACTGAAATTTGATGGACATCCTTCCATGAACTTCAGAAGGCCTTGAACAGAATCACACAAGGCATCAGAGGTTTCCTTCTCACTGTTTTCTGTTGAGGCTATGTTTGCTAAATAGTTTTTAAAAAGTATGTTTTCTAAACCAGTAACAAGATGCAGCAAGTAAAATGGATGCATTTGTAAAAGCTGTCAGTACTAAAGCATGGTGGTGTTCATGACATAGGACTTCTTTATTTCAAAACTCTATTTTCAGGAAATTTAGTGACTGTAAAAAAATTAAGAGTTCAACAGTATTTCAGCAAGTTTTGCTGCTATACTTATACTTACAGAATGGCTCAAGAAGTTAAGAGGACATTCCACTCTACTGATGCAGTGAGGGGAACAACTGGCCAGAGTTAAGGTAAGATATAAACATATTGTACCAAGAGCTAAAAACAGGTTCACTGCCTCTCTTTCTCCCTTTTGAAAAATAATTTTACTTTCTTATTCTATGAGAAAAATTACTTCAATCCAAAAAAATAGACTGGAAAAGTTACCTATGGGCAGGAAATCAAGACAGCCATGTGTTAAGCAGTCCCTTTACAATGCTCAAGGAGATAATTAACAAAAAACATAGCAAGCTAAAGAATGTACCTCCACAAATACAATGTAATTCTTGTCAGTTAATGTAGGGACACTGTGGCTGTGGAAGATTATTGGTATGATTTTGTAATAAAGTATCTTTTGTTCAGAGATGTAAGCACAAAGTACAAAAAAAATCAGATTTGAGAAAAGGAACAAGGATGTCTTCTGTATACAACAGGAATGAATGCTGATTCATTTACAGTACATTACAGTGACTAATACTGGCAATGACAATTCCTGTGAAAACTCTTGCAAAAATGTATCAAATGCAGTTGTTTTTCTTTGACAAAGCTATGTGGATTTCAACCTTTACAAAAAAGAAAACTTGACTTTCTCTTCAGGAACCAAGTGATACAGTGTTGTTCGTTATCCTGGTAAAGTTTCCCTTTCATATTTTTAATTAACTTAGCCGGAGAGGGGCAATAGCCTACAAATGTCAGTAATATCCAGGCAAAGACACCAGAAGTAGCAGATAAAGAGGCAGCAAGACCCAGGGCACAGGTGTTAGCCTGACAGCCTCCAAGGTTCTCTAGCTGCTTTCTCACAATGAGAGACCAAGGTCTGCCTGCTCCCCAACTTTAATGCAACAGTATGGAGCATGAGCCAAGCTTCCCATTTCAGAACAAGGAGCTGGCTGCAATCCATGAATGCTAATAGGAAATACTCAGCTAAATCCCTAAGTAACTGCCCTGATAACTTCTGGAGGTTTCTAATTACTCTCCTGAATTATCTGATTTATCAAAAATCCACTTGAGTGGTGATAACATATCTGTGTTTTGAACCTTGTCCAACACATTATCTGTTCCAATAATCTGCCTTCCAGTAAGGGGAATACTAGACACCTGATGCTGTGTCAAATTGAAGATGAGGGTTGTGTGATGAACAGTAAGAGTATGAGTGAAACAAATCCAAATACATTATTTTCCAGAGGGAAAAACCTAGTACAATAACTAGCTGAGGTGTTTTCTGTGAATGGGTACTTGTGAAATCCCAATCGTGAGCAATTTCAAAATCATTTAGAAAACACAGTATCCTTCAATGCCACAGAACAAAAACACATTTTGAAGAGGAACTCACAGTACCAGGATTTTCAACCCAAAATTTAATTTCAGATGAATAAATCCTTATCTATGTTTCTAAATTACAAATGCTTTGTCAGATAAGCCAAACATTCTCAAGACAGCAAGCTTTACAGAAAACTGATTTTAAAGACTAAGTTCAGGTGTTTACATCAAGAAGATCCCTCAACTCCATCTCACTTGAACATTATGTGTGATATTGTCATATATGAGGTACAGGGACCAAGAAAGTAGATCACAGATATTGCAAGGTGAAAAAGGAGAACAGTTGCTCTGAATCAGGAAATATGTGAAGTAGAAAAAGTAGCATGATCCCCATAACAGCAGAAAATAAATTATGAATGGCACAAATAGGCTGACCGAGATTTCTTTTCTATTCAAGCAGTAATAAATCACTTACATAAAACCCAGCTTGCTGTTGCCTGTTCATTCAGCTGCATAAATTACTCAGAATCTGGCTCATAAGACTAAAATGTACACCTACACTGAGAAGTAGAGAGCCATCCTTCTAGTATCATTCACTCTTCCCCCAAGACCAATTCACATCTCTTCCCTTTGCTGATAATTAAGATGGAAGTGGCCTACCTCAGTGAGCTCCCAGGTGATGCTGATAGTCCAGCAGAGCCCATAGCTGCGGATCAGCAAAGCCTTCATGGCCCAGCCCCAGAAATGTCCAAAAGCAAATATGTCAAAGTGGCTGAGGATTCTCTCCCAGGTGATAACATGACAGTTCACTGCATACTCCTGTTATGAAAAGAAAAAAACCCAAAACAAAATTACTCCATCAACACACAATTTCAGAAAGAAGAAACATCTTTCCATCCAGTGCATTAAGCCTGGGAATTATAAGGTAATAAAATCAGCATTATTTCATTTTCTTATCCTTCTAAACTGTGGCAGAAAACTTCCAGTATTAAGACTCAGTGCTGCCATCACAGTACAGCTCTAATTTAAAGGGAAACAGAATGAACCTTGGTGCCTGAAGAAGCATGTATTTCCTAAGTGACAGAGAAGCAACAAAAACAATAAAAACCATAACAATAAAACCAGGAAACAATACTCCAGAAAATACTTATTTGCCTTTCTGGAGTTTGATTTGAAATAACCACCTTTCTCCACATTCATACTGTCTGGTATTGAGATGTGGCTCATTAGTGGCTAATCCTCCTCAGTTTCTGATGTAATGTTACTCATGTCAACATTTACTTGAGTATCTTTTGTGTCTTATTTTCCTTATGAAAGCAATTTCCTAGAACCCATTCCTATTGAGGACATTCAGTCACAGGCTTGGATTGAAAAAAAAATTAGGGGAAGATCAAAGGGAACTTGCAAACGTTTTTTCACAGATGAGCAGCAGATTGCTTAAGAATACCAATTAATATTCTAGTCACCAATGACAAAGGAACTGGGTTCTCAAAACATGGTGTACAGCAAGTGCTAGAAGTCACTGCCCAAAAAGAAAAAAATGTGTATGCCATCAGGAGGCTGCAATTGTGGGGTTCTGTCTCATCACTGGGCACAAACTGAACTATTCCTAACAGGAAACACACATTTAAAAAAATCTCTGCTCTTCAATCCTCCTAAAATACACATTGCCACCTGCAGGTGACAACTCAGCACTGCTCAGTGCTGTTAAATCAAGAATTCTCTTTCAGGCCAGAACTATTGCTATTCCTGCACAAATGAACACTAATCAAGTTGAAGATGAGATGGCAGAGAAAGATTTAAATCCTGGCCACCACAAAGAGAAGAAAGCACAATTTCATATAAATCTGTCTATCAGCAGGCAGCTAAGTCCCACTGTGGGATGATAGGAGTTGTGTAAATTACTGTAAGTCACCCTTTACTGCTAGTGCTTTCTTGTGCATGTCTGTGCTGCTGGCCAAAGAAAGGCGCACCACCTGTTCTAAGGATGGTAAACCTGCAGCTTTAGTGCACCAAGAGAACTGAAACTGACTCCTTTGCCAGCATGAGAAGCACAGAATACACCACAGAAGGTGCAGGCTCCTTGCTACACCACAATACCTATGATGAGTGAACACAATGAGGCTACTCCAAAAGTAAGGGTTTTTTTCCATAGCTCTTGCTTTTTTTAGTTTTACTGGGACTTCTTCCTCTCTCTCTCTCTCTCATTTTTCCAGCTGCAGTTCTGCCAGCTACACAGTGAAACGTGTTGAACTTTTTTTTATACCCAAGCAACTTTGCTAGTCCTGTACAAGTGACCAAGCTGCAGCCTTCATTACAGCTGCACTTTAAAAATTTACTCCAACTTCAAATGACAATATCCAGATTGCAAAGCAGGCCAGGGCAAGTTTCCACTGACTGCTACAGTCAGGGCATCTGCTGTACTGTGCTTCTGTGCCAGAATAGTAATACTAGTACCTTTCTCTAGTTAGAATCTATTTCTAGTTTAGAAGACAGGAGAGCCAGGTGAATCTGACAAACCAACAGACTCCTTGTCTCAGCACCCTTTTGCTGCCCAGCAACACCACTGACACCGGTGCTGGGGCTCCATTTAGCCATGTGCCCTCCCCCCATCCTAAGGGCAGGCTGCCCTCCTCTCTCCAGGAGCACAGGAGGTTCCTTGCAGAACCCAAATTCACAGCCCAGAGCTGCACAGCACGTACTGCTGACAGCCCGGAAGCATGCAGTTTTCCAGGCAAGAAGCCTGCATGCAGCCCTCACCATCAATCAGCCAAGCTTACTGCCCTGTAAAGATTTCCATTCCCCCATGTGCTACAGGGCACACGTTTGCAGCCACTGCTGATGAGGTGCTGTGCCTTGGTTTGCATAAGCAGTAAATTGCCACGTGTGAAAGACAACCAGTCAATTTCCAATTTCCCTACTCATGAGGCATGAGCCCTATAGAAGCACCTAGCAGTCAACAGATGACCATGGTGGACAGATGCACAAACCCAAGGTCAAGGGAGCACATTGGTCAGATGGTGAGGAGTAATTTGATGTGATAGTGAGGAGGGCAAGATTGGCGATTCTTGCCTCCCCATGCAGCCTCCTCTTCTGCTTGGTGCCCAACTGCTCACAGTGTCCTGCTTGCCTCCCTGCATAACTCACATCCTTCTCCCAGGCCTCCTTTTACAAGCTCAGTTCACTGTGTGCATATCCCCACCTGATGGGGAATGTTCTCCATATGGAAAACTCTTTGCAAGTTGCTCAGTGAGCAGAAGAACAAGACTGGCTTTCTATGCCACTCCAGGTTATGGTCTATGGAAACAATTTCCCAATGGTAACAGCATCAGGGCTCAGTTGCTGACTGATTGGAAGGGAGCAGAGTCCTGCAATTGCCATACAAACACGTACTCCCACAAGCTCCATAGCACGACAGCAATGGACTAAGCTCAGAGCAACAAGATGAGACCAAATCTCTTTGAGTGCAGCACTGTGGCATCAAAAACCCTCATCTGGGACACATACCATACAGACTTCGTTTAGATACTACCTTGCTAAGTCTATTTTCAGTATCCATCTATTACCAAAAAGCATCCAAAGCTACCCCACTGCAAACATATATCCTATTCCAAATTGCACACTCGTCCAAACATCTACATTAGCAAAAGAAAAAAAAATACTGAGAAGACTCTTTTTCACACCAGCTGATTTCAATGTAAATAAATTGCTGACACAAAGGACTTGTTGACTCTGTCAAGTATAGGCACAAACTTGCACTGCTCATGGCAACAAATTCAGATTTATCCATTCCCACTCATATAAAACATGCCTAAAGTATGTACAATAAAGTGCCATGGATACATACCATAATATCTGCTTCCCTTGTGGCATATCGAAGATTAGGGTCCAGCCAGTACATCACTGCTTTCACCTGCTCAAAGTTGAGGAAGAGCACGAACACCAGGAACAGAAAATAGAGCACACTGAGACCTGCAAAAAGACTCAGTTTTAAAATCATGCTCACTCACAAAACTGCTTGGAACACAGAGTTCAAAAAGCTCTTTTCAAGCAGTTGTTCTACAAATGAATTTCTATATGAGCAGCTACATACAGAAAAGCTGAAGAGACCCCAGTCAGATGGCACTGCCTGAGCACTCAGCCCTTCATATCCCCTCCTGTGACAAGTGATACAACACATGCTCAACTGCATGAACAAAATCAGTCTAATCAATTTAGACATGTGTAGTACAAGGCTGTGATCAGGAAGCTCCTTAGTAAGAGATACATTAGGATCCAGGATTGCATTAGCTCTGTCCCTTTGCTTTAAGTATTCTTGGTCTCACTAATGTAAGTCCCTAAGCCTTTACACAGATTTCAACATAAAGATCAATTTAAATGCCACCTGGCAATTCTGAGCTGTGATAGTAATGAAGAGTAATTACAAACTAATTCATGTCTGAGTTACTTTTGTGAGCTGGAAAATTTGCTGCTTGAACCTTTTAAAGATAAATGTGATTATTATTTCTTTTCACACCACTACAAATTATGGAACATGACTGCATTTAGGAGTACCATTTCTCTCATTCAGTCTGAATATGGATTAAAAAAACCCCAAACTTATTAGAAGTTGAGTCCTAGGTGTAGCTCTGTGGTAGACGAAGCTTTTGTTGGGACCATATCTTTACATTATTCACAAGCTCCCAGAAATCCAAGACCACATTTGGAGGAGGCATACAAACACTATTTCCAGAGCCTCAAATGTATCCTGCAGCAATGTCATGGAAGGCAGAAAGATTAATGTGAATAAACTTAAGATCTGCCATTCAAAATAAACTGCAGCAATTCTAAAAAGGCCTTTTAAACTGTAACCAGGACTCACATGCTGATAGCCCACAGTGTACACCAGAAAGCAACTTTTGTTCAGAGACACACACATGCACAGGAAGTATCTGTATGGCCCTGTGCAGTCCTTCCCAGAAACAGGAGGGCAACAGATGTCACCCTGCTAAATGAAGCACAGCCTGCAGGCCAGGGTGCATCTGGAAATGTTGAGGATGAACCAGTCCAGCCCTTCATCTACTGAAGGGTTCTGAGAACTGAAACACAGCTAAATAAACCATGCCAGAAGAAGGAGAATTACACAGGGGAAAATGCTGCTCCTGATTTTGCATACAGCCTTTTCCCAAAAGTACAGGGATCAAGCTCTGACAGTATAAACACTGAGAATGACCTTTCACTCTACATGTGGTGAAACTTGAAGTGAGCAGTAGGACCTAGTGTTTGCAGTAGGAGTAGTGTTTCCCAAACTTTCCAAGAAGCAGGTTTTTTTAATGAGTACTGTCTAATCAGCAGTATCCTCTCAATGTCAACAGATGAGTAATCAGCTACTTTGGGAACCTACTTATTTTTAGATATAAGGTGGCAGGAGAGAGGAACATTCAGTCTGCCTAAAAAATAAGCAAATGTGCAGTCTAGCATATGCTCTGTGAACCCTGAACTACTTCAAAATAAAATTCCTCATGATTTTTCTGTGTAATTCAGATGTTTAAGGAGCAGGATTTCACTTGTTAGTTTTGTAGCTAACAGAATTATTTTTTGAACCTGTAAATGCAACTGATATTTACAGGTACTTTTAATGAAAAAAGTTAAGAATATTAATATATACATGTCAAGAATATTAATAAATGTTAACCTATGCAATGCTACAATTTAATAAACAGATAAATGAACAGCATATTTTGACAATAATGAAAAGAAACCAACTACTCAACTGTGTTTAGAAGTCAGACAGCATATGCAGTAGCTGGGGTTGGAAGAGCTGACAGTAGGAAAGGTGTGGGAGAAGGAGATTGGGAAAAACAGGATTAAAAGTGTATCAGAATGAATGAACCCTTTTCTGTGATTTCATTTACACCATCCCGGCACAGAGTAACTACAATGATATTCCCAAACATAACTAAGAATAGATTATAAGCAACTGCTCAGGAGCAGGAGGAAAGTAACATTCACACACAAGTTTGACACACAATTATATTTCATGACAATTCCATTCATCGGAAAGCTAAAAAGGCAGGTCCTGCAAAATCAATGCAAAAGCTGGAAACACACACTTACCAAAAACCATCCTCCACAGAGCAGGGTGAGGACGTGTAAAGGGTCCTATGAACAGCAAACAAAAAGCTTATTAGGAGACAGTCAGTAAAAGCCACAAAATTTATTTTTGAGTCATTGCATATGACTACTTGGCATGAGCATGGATCAGTTCCTCATCAAACTATGTAATACACCTGAAAGCTGGATCTCTATGCTCTTGAAAAAAAATTTCAGCAGATTTCAGCCTGGAAAAAGGAGACTGCCAGTTGGTAACATGAAGACAATTTTTCACTGTTTTTATGGAGTCACGTCCAGAACAGTAGCATGCTGTTTGTTCAGCAGACACCACATCTCAGGTGTCACCTGAGGATGTCCTGACCTGGTTTCCAGACTGCAGTTTGCTGCCAGTTAAGATATCCCATACAAATTTGTCTGTGTTAACAAAGAAACATGGTGCTTAGCCTTCAGACCAACAAGAAATGTTACCAAACAGGCCTCCTGAAATTTCCTAACTGAGCATCATATATAGCTGACAAGAAGGAAGACACCTATGCTCTTTACTGGTATCAAATTATTTACTTTAGAGCCAGGGATGAAACTGATTTATTAAACCTCTCAGCTAATGTGAACAGCAGAGAAGGTAAATCTGGTGAAACTGGAAAATGTCTAAAGATGAATCATACATTTAGGTAGCAAAAAGTGGCTCAACAAATATTTTCAGCACACACTGCAGACCACTCTTTCACCACTGTATGCATAAAGCTCCTTTTTCTCTGGCATTCAGCTTTTTGGGCAGCTCTTTGTGAAAAGCATCCATATAGAATTTTTAACATCTGGGAAAAACACATCCCAACTCTGCAGTACAAAGCTGCCCTGAACATGATCACTGTTTTTTCCTGAACATTGCCAACTGTGAGACAGTTTAGACTTAACCCAAGAATCACAATTTTGCTGACAAGAATAAGGAAAAATTAAAAAACCAAAACAGACAAACCAGGTATAAGCATTTCTTCCACAGAATCAAGTGACACAGAAACATTCTTACATTTTTATACTTTCTGCTCCTCACACAACTACCAAAATTTTTGTCCAGCTTTAATTTCTACTGAGCAACTGTGGTTTTACATTGTAAATGCAACTTAAACCATTTCTATTACTATCTTCTGGTAAGGTGCTGTGTCTGAGAACTTTTAGAATTACACTTCTCTTGAAACACATCGGGGCAAAGTCCTCTTAAACATTATTTAAGGGTCTGTTAGCATCATTACTTACAATCTGAGCTGCAGCTGCACATCTGCAAATAGGACACTGATTTTGAGAACTTGACTTCCTTGTTAAATACAGACTATAAATAACAAGCTATAAATAACACTTATCTCTGCTCAGTATGACTACAATCCATTTTTAGACTGCTCCTTAACATAAAAGAATTCAAATGAGTAAAGAAAAACACACTGAAAATTGGTATTTAAATAAAAGTCAAAGTAAATATAGTGCAATAAAGAGAAAATTACATTTAAAAACATGAAGTACAAGCTGTATAAACCTTACTCACCATTAGGAAAAGCTAGAACACTGATGATTAGAAAGAAGAAAATCACAGAGAGGATACCCCTCCAAATATTATCCTCTGGTACAGAATCATCCCTAAAGAGACAGACAACACAGCATTAAAGTACATTGTAAGGATGAAGTCAAAAGGCTCTCAAGATATATTATTTAAATAAAGAACACAAGGAAATTAAATATAAGAAATATGCATGCCCATTATGTAACAAGTTAAGACAGTAATTGCACTGAATGATTTTCACACTACACTTCTGGGTGTCTCTTTCTTACAAGAGGGTTAAATATTTAGTAAACACATGCAAGCCATTAGCATTGATAGAAGTAAGCATAGAAGTAATGATCAAATTTAACATAAGGTGAAAAAATCTTCCTGCTTTAATACTTACAGAAACATCATTGAATTACTTTTACACAGCAACTTTTACACCTAAACTAAAACCTCTGGAAGCCTGGATGCAATTCCTAGGTTTCCTTCTGCTGTTTTGGTGCTACTTGCAATACCCTTCACTTCCCTTTGCCTATTCTCAACATCAAATGCCTGAGATGAGGGCAGAAATAATGACTACAATCAGTCTTTAGAAATAATGAATGAGCAGCTTAGAATCTGTAACAGAGACAGAGCACAACTTAAAAGACCCAAGGAAAAATATCAATTTGCTTTAAGATCTATTAAGCCAAAGCTCTGAATATAGCATCATGCATTAGTTGTGCTACTGTTACATTATAGCCAGAAGAGAGACCTAAGAATTCAGTTTGGAATGCCGAGGCAAACTCGATAGAGCCGTTTCTTTTCAGGCAGGTAGAAGATTAACAAAATAATCCTCACCTAACTTTTCTAACCAGCAGACAGCTTCTGGGATACTTCAGTAATACAAAAAACCAAACTTCAGTCTATCACAGTATAAACAGTGAATATTTCATAATACCCACTACAACTAAAGCCAAAGTCTTACTATTTGGGTAGTTAGCATGCACTTGGGATCAGTTTATTCATTTGAGTATGTTTGTTTATTTATTCTCAACACAATAACAAAAGAATTCCTAGCAAGCTTTGAAGGTATAAAGCTCTTCCTGGAAGAGCATCTGTCACATTTCTGGATGGTTCAGTAAAGAATCCATGACAGCATAAATGCTCTCCACATTAGATACTCACTGCAGTTAGAAAGTATTTCTCACTTAGCCAAATTATTTTTCTTTTCCTCAAAACTGAACTTTAACAGCTTCACAGCAGGCTTTCATCACTGTGAGGCATTTAAGCACTGTGTTAGTTTAAATGTATGGAAGGAAAAAGTGCATTAAACACAAATTGTTTCTCTGCAGTCCTTAGAGACTCCCCACAGCATTTTTTTTAAACCAGCAGAGTTCAGCCTTACCAGTCATTTTCCAGCAGCCATGCTGCACAGGCTGACTCTTTATACCAGATATAAACTCCAGGTCCCAGAGCTTAACTCTGGTTCCCTTGGCAATCCCAAGACATTACACCATCCAGTGCACTTACTAGCCAGAGCCTCCAGCTCTGATGCCTCAGACAGCAAAACCATATCACTCTTTTAGCACATGTAAATAATAACACACTGGAACATTCTATCATGGCTGCCACCAAGAGGATGAACTGGTTTTTTGTTGGTTTTTTTTTAGATAGAACAAATAACTACAGTTGCATCATATCAATTCATCACAGCCAACAAAGTGAACGACGTTCTGATCACATCACTTAACTGCTGCTCCAGGTGAGACAAAAGGTCCTTCCCTTTGCATATCAGGATTCTGAGTACTACTCAGCTTCAGAAAAGCTCTCTTAGTCATATTGGCACCACTTCCTCCCAAAATCAACAAAAGATGTATGCAGTGATAAACTGCAACTAACTCCAAGTGAGTGGCAAGGCATTTTACTTTGGCTTGCAGATACATTTCACAAGGGACAGACACCCAATCTTTTTGCCAGAAGCAGGTAAGAACAGGTGTGAGCAAGAAACTTGCTGCTGCACACTAGCTGGTATAAGAATTATAGTGTTTACCTGGAAGAACTATTTTGGGGAATGCCAAAGGAAAAGATGCAATCATAACAAGCTGCAATTGGGAAAATCTGCAAAATCATCCCCTTACATAGCCAAGAATTGATGACTGATTTTGAAATACAAGGATTCATGCAGCAGAAGCAAGGTTTCTAATGCTGCAGATGGGCATTAGAAAGATGAAAATTCTCTCAATTTTAACCCACTTTATGAGGGCATTTCTCAATTTTGTGGCTTTTTAGAGAAAAAATTTAAAAAAAAAAGTGCATAAAAACTGCATAATCTTTATCTCTCTTCTGTTATTCTCCAGAGCAGTAGATTACAAAAATGTCAACAAGTGAGTTATTACATCACAAAAAAACCCCCAAAAACTGGGAGGGGGGGTGGGAGGGGAACTCAATTGAGGAAAAAATAGCTAGGACACTACATTTGGAATGTGGAAGAAAGAGGAAAAACATCTTCCATAAACTCAGCCAAACCTAAATACACAATAATCCAGTTTAATCAAGCCCATTAATCAAAGGAGATGGAAGACAAAAGCCCTACACCCTACAGGTCCTAGTCCTGCTTCCACAAGCCCAGGCAGCTTCATCCCAGAAGCCCCTAGTCTGTCACCCTTCTCAGTCCTGTTGTTGTGTCCCACAAAACATCCCTCCAGGACTCACTCCTGCCAGTTGCCTCTGGGCTCAGAGAGGGCCACACTCCTCCATCTAGGGTGGAAGAGGACAGGGAAAGCTACAGCCACTCCCCACCTCTGCCCCAAGGCACAGGATGGAAGCAGTGGAGCCTCTGTCTGGCTCATTCAGCAGGAAACAACCAAGGAAGCTGCAGCCATTGTCAGAAGCACTAGAAGGATGTGCTTTAAAGAACAGAATACCCTCTAGGCCCCATTTTATCACAGAAAAATTAAAAAACACATTTCTTTTGGATTATTATTATCATCATCATACCTGAAGATTCCTGCTATCTGAAGTTCAGTTTCACCCTTATCTGTCAGCTCAAAGACAGTAGCAGCTGCTCTCAGTAATCCTAAGGAGGACTTCATGTTATGTATGGCTTGCTACACACAAGGGAAAAGCATTTTCTACGTTCCTCAGAACTCTCCACATAATTCTGACACAAAGCAATTATAGAAGAGACAAGAATTTAAGGAACACAGAATTTCCTCTGTCTATGGTGAAGTTCCTGAAAAAATAAATTTTACTTCACAACATCAGCATGAATCTATCATAGAAAATCCCCCACTCAACAAAGTGCCCAGGAGAGCTACGGAACAACTGACAGCACAGCAGAAGCAAAGAACCACTTGTGACACCTTACAGGGAAGTCTACAGGGCCTTGTGCCCAGGAAGTGGGAAAATTAACTTAAACATCACCTTGACTGCATGAGTGAGTGTAGACTCAATGCAATAAGCTGATGGAAAGGAGCACAGACTGTAAAAGCACGTGGGAAAGTATGTCCTCTTCCCCAGTCTCTCTAAGAGTGTAATACGGTTTGGATAGTGTCCCAAATGAGGCCCAGAGGCAGCACCCTGGTATCACTCAGGAGATCTATGAAACTCCTACAATAGTTGAAAATAGCAGAAGGAGGAGAGGGGAGAAAGTAAAATCAGAGTACCTTCTACAACCTGAGAAGAGGAGAAATAGAGAAGAGTTAAACAGAAGTCAACTGGTATTTAAACACAGGAAGTGAGGCAGATAGAGGGAAGAAAATGAAACTGAAGAAGTCAGTTAGAAAGACAGCAAAACAAATGGAAAGACACACCAGTAATCCTCTTGGAAAAATGCAAACAAACATCCCAGAAGTGAAGCAATTTTATTTGGGCCTAGAAGACTCCAAAGTGCTGAAATTGCTTCTTAGCTCATCCTCTGCTTGAAAGAATTAATGGCAAAATTCCTTCCCCAAAGGTGAGCAATCCATTAATCCTCCAGAATGACACTGTGATAAAAATTTCTTAGTGAGTCAGAACTTTGACCTAAATTAGCCCTTCAGGGGAAAAGTGATCAGGCAAGGGGACGAGGAGCACTTGTACCAAAGGTCTGTAATTAAACATTGTAGCAGAGCACAGAAATATGTCTCTGATTTTGGAGTTAAGAAGGGATCCAAGCAGAACAAGGGATGTGCTCACCAAAAGTATCTCCCTTGGGGCCATACACATGTTGAAACAAGAAAAGGCACACCTCAGACCATCCGCAGTTACACTATGTTACTTTTCCTTGTGCCTCTGTCTCAACTCAAGCCAGGCTTGGGCATTATTTCACAGCTGATGAAAACTAAACATTTGGATTCTTAGAGTAAGACAAGATTACACACTGAACTGTGTATCAGGCTTAGTGACAAATAATAATCTTCTTACATCAAATGGAGAGTTGTCATGAATTAATGTTTTAAGGTCACTTTCAAAGGGGGATTCGCCACCATCAGAGTTTAAGCCACAAGACCACCGAAATCCATGACTGTGTACACACAGTGCCACAAAAGTTTAAATAAGCCTAAAACGCACCGCACTACCTAGCCAAAACCTCGCAGGAATCACTGCCTACCTACGACACAACTTAGTCTACAGGAGGATTATACAATCATCTTCACATCCAGTGGGAGGCAATAAAAAGTATACACCACTTCAAAAACATGCAGGATACCCCTCAGACTGCACTGCTATACCCCTTGTTTTCAAGGCAAGGTTCCCGAAAAACCTGTCCGTTCCTGACAGTATGGCCATGGATGACTGCAGGGGTGATGCCCACAGAGCCCTCCTCCCTGTGGTGCGCCAAGGATGTGTCTAAGCCCACCCGTGCCAGGGCCTGAGCCCTGCTAAATCCACCCGTGCTAAACCCACCTGTGCCAGGGCCTGAGCCCTGCTAAGCCCACCCGTGCTAAACCCACCCGTGCCAGGGCCTGAGCCAAGCCGAGACTGGCCACAGACAGTGCGGGATACAGAAGCGGTGCCACAGAACAGCCACTGCCGCGCACCGCACGCTTGGGAAATTGTCTACACGAGTGATGTCACTGCGGGGCTGCTCGAGAGCCTAATAAAGCCCATTTCTGGCAGCTCCCTGAAACACACATTTTAGTAGAGACTTTAGCAGAGATCCCTAGAACGATGACCAAGTTCCCAGGAAACGCCCGCTCTGGAAAGGAGGGCAGGATGCCCGCTCTCCATCCAGCACGGGCCTGCCGAGCGGGCCCAGCGGGGCGGTGCAGCAGCCGCCCGGGGAGCGAGCGCACCGCAGGCACGGCCCGGCCAGAGCCGCGCTGCCCCTGCTCGCCCCGGGCCGGGCACCGACCCTCCCCATTCCCTGCCCGGGAATCCCGGGGCTGCCGGCACCCAGGGGCGGGGCTGCGGCTCCCCGCGGCGGCCGCGCACCTGGTGAAGGCGAAGGCCATGAGGCTGAGGATGGTGAAGCTGAGGAGCGTGATGGTGTGCGGGCGGTAGAAGAACTCCAGCGTGATGTCCTCCACCTGCTGCTCGTTGATCATGCGGAAGTGCAGGCGGTAGTTTACGTCGTCCTTGCTCAGGGTCCGGCTCCCCACGCACGACGCCATCTCGCCCCCTCTCTCCCCTCGTCTCAGCGCGGCTGTGGTTGCGCGGGGCGGCGCGGCCCGAACCAGCCCGGCCGCCCGCCCGCCCGTGCCGCGTCCCGCCGAGCGCAGCCGAGCGGGCCCAGCGGGGCAGCGCCGCGCCCGCCGCGCCGAGGGGCGGAGCTCGCCCTGCCGCGCCCACGAGGCGAGGGAGGGAGAGAGGAACGGAGCGCGGGAGGGGGGGATGGCGGGGCCACTCCGTCCTTTTACAACACTCGGAGGGAAGGACGCTGCTGCCTACTCCCCCTCCGTTTCCTTCCAAGTGGTCTCGCCCGGGCCGGGCCGGGGAGCGGGACGCACACGTGGGCCGTGCCGTGCCGCGCAGGTGAGGCCCCGGCGGGTCCCGCAGTTCCCGGGTCGGGGGGCACTGCCCCTTCTCCCGCAGGCTGCACGCAGCGGCTGCCGGCGGGGGGAACCCTGCGAGGGGAGCACGGCGGGCGCGGCCCGACTCAGCCTCCCCGCCCTGTGCGGCTTTACGCGGAGGGCCCCGTGCCCCCGGGAGGGTTTAGGTCCTGGCTGGGCTTCCCCTGCTCCCGAGGGAACGGCTGTCCTAGAGGGCGGCGGGCGGCGGCCTCAGACCCGGCTTCTCCGTTTGTGGCGCGTTTAAAGCCTGAAGGCAGTAGGTGGTGCTTTATAGCGAGGGGCTGCTGTAACGCCCGGGGATTCACGCTCCCGGCTGTACGGCGAGGCGGGCAGCGCCCGTGTCACTCCGCGGCCTTTTCCTGCCTGTAGGATGCCGCGCTGCTGTGGGTGATGGCCGTGTGGGCTCGGCACGCCTCCCGCTGGGGCTGCCTGCTGAGCAGGGCCCGTGCTGCTGCTGAGCTTCCTCGGAGGCTCGGGGGTGGCGGCTGCCCCGCACGGGCCTGCCCTGAGTTGGCCCGTCTGGCTGTGCTGCCCGCTGGAAAGGAGGAGGCTCTGTGCAGACTGCAGGGGCGCAGGCAGCTGTCCACGGGGAGCTGTTCCCCGCCCGACAGCGCCAAGGATGCAGCCTCCTCTTGTCTCGAAAGTAACCTGCCTTCAGTGCAACAGGAGCAAGCAAAACCGGAAATATTACCTGATCTGAATGCAAAAATACTGGACGAAGGTAAGAGGCTTTAAGGGATACCATTTCTCCCGAATCCTCAAATTATGTTTTCAGTATGTTGTGGTTCAACCCCCACTGGGTTCTCCTTTTTTGCCCTGTTTGTCTAAAATATGTATCTGGAGTTCCTGCCTTTCACTTCTGATTAGCTTCGTAGTTAATTCAGATGGTTATGGTCGATGTGGCATGCAAAGAATACCTTTAAAGTGAGATAAAGGGATAATGTTTTGGATAGAAATGTAGGTCTGGAGCTGCTCTTTGAAGGAGTTTTCATAACCCTACCTGCATCTGTTTTACTTTCCCTCACAGATGTGGTGGTACAAACTAAAGGGTTTTGGTTTGGGGTTTTTTGGGCATTTGGTTTTGGTGCTTTTTAAAATTTTTTGGTTTCTGTTTTCTTTTTTTTGTTTGGGGTTTCTTTGCTTTTTTGTTTGTTTTGGGTTTTGTTTGTTTTAATTTTTTGTTTGGTTTGTTTTTTTTTTTTTTTGGTGGGTTTTTTTTTTTTTTGGTTGGTTGTTTTGTTTCTTGTGGGGTTTTTGGTTTTGTTTTGTTGGATTGTTTTTTTTTTTTTTTTGAGTGAGGCTGGGCGATAGCACGCCTGAAGCATCTCACATTCCACGGTTTGAGGGATCAGGAAGGACCAACAGGAGGCAGTGGTGTGAAGCCTCCTTAAGCACTGCTCTGATCAGAAATGCTCACCCAACTGTCTTCTGAGGAAAGGACACGAAAGGAGATAAATGCAGCGGCGCCTTGGTGTTGTTGCCCTGAAGAAGTTTACTCACTTTTTACCCCTACTTTTACATCTAAACAAAAATTATAATATTTCCATCCTTTCAAATTACTTTAGGTGTGCTGAGGAAATTTGCTCTGAATTACTGAGCAGCTTTGTATGTTCAGATTCTGCTTTGAGCCCAGCCAGCCTGGATTATACAGAGCTTATTGTTTGGGGTGGCTCAGACCTGCAACAGAGATCTGTGTTTGTAGCTGGTTCTGAAGCAGTGCTGCATCAAAATGATGGGTCAGCCAGGTGCACCTGTGATGCAGTTTATCCACTTGCTAGATTTTTATCTGCCAGCAGACTGACTGGAGAATGTGTGTGTAGCATTTTGCCCAGTTGTCAGTCTGTATAATGGAATAAACATAATTGATAATTTTGGGGGGTTTTGGTAACTTGAAGTATAATTCCCAATAGGAAGTAAGGACCTTAAAGTGGCAATAAAAGACACGTATGCATCTAGAATGGACTTTATTGTATATTGGTTTGGTCCTCAACAAGTTGAAAAAAACACTTAATATTCCTATAGATTCCTAGAGAGTTCCTGTTCAATGTGTAAATGTTGCTGAAAGCATTTTACTGTGCTTTTGTTTCTGAGGCAATCAGAAAAAGACAAGACCTTCAATAGCTCTCAAGCTAGTCTGTGCAACTCTTCCTGGAGCATTAGGCACATCCTAATTACTTTGGAATTACTTGTAGTAGAGTTCTGGTGTGCCTTTGTTTCTTGACTTGGAAGAGTGTTACCCTGGTGTCTCAGAAGCCATTATACAAAGGTATAGAGCACTGAAAATCTCCTTCCCAAAGAGTTTACAATCAGGGCATCTGATCAGTAATCAGACTGATGGTTGATGTGGATGCTAGCAGCTAGCCTGCAAACAGCAATCTTAATCTTGCTGCTGTGAGCTCCTATCTATGGAAAAATAGATCTGTTTAGAGAATTTGTTTTTTAAAGACATTGAGTTCTGTGACTTGGAACACTTAGGGGAAAACAAGCATAATGATGTTCCCTTTGAAACCTTAGTGAGTAGGAAGTTCTTCCTTTTGCTGTTAGAGATAGTGGCAGTCAGCTGCCTTTCTGTAATGGATAAGACATAATAGATTGGCTGGAGTTGCCTGTGAAATACATTGAAAGTTAAAACAGCTGTATTTCAGGCATCATATTCAGGAGAGCCACAAAGTAGTGGGAGGTAGTGGGCTGGTCAGGTTATGAAAAATAATCTTGGCAGTAGCCTTTTATCTGGCTGTGATCAGACAAGAATGTGCTTGTGAAGACATGAAAGACGATCCTTTTCCAGAGGGTGATTTGATTTCTTGTCTGCAGTGGTCTAGGCAGGCTGGCTGGGTACTACTCTCAGATTTGGCCATATGAGTAAAAGTTGATGGACAGTGACCAGGAGATGGAACAGAGGCAAAAACTGAGAGCAGAGTCTATGTTTTTATGTTTTCAAATAATAGGCTGGCTGTTTGTCACATGGCACAGTGTTCGTGCATTTTGGAAAGGATTTTAAGAGATCTGTATAGCATTTGGTGGGAGCAGCTTTGTCTTTCACAAAATGCATTTGGGTTTTCTATATTTGTTTCTCAGACTGGGATGACATCCCACCTTCATCTGCTTTGGAAGTGATTTCTGAGGAAGAAGCTGTACAGATCATTGCAGAACCACTTCCCCCCATTCAGTCTTCCACGCTCCGAGATTATGTTGATCACTCGGAAACCCTTGCAAAACTTGTCCACCTAGGTATGTGTGATTTTGTTTGTGTGGTTTCCCTATGGCAGGAGCTTTGTCAATCCTGTAATTTGTGTTTTGCTCCTACTGGTTACCTTGTAAACTTGAAAATGGGAGCAGTGACCAATGGTAAAAAGCTGCAGAATGTTATCCAGGGTAAACGGACAAGGAGGGGACTGTGTCACTAGCAATGCCGTACTGCTGGGAAACAAAGCTGGCTGGTGTTAGTCCCCTAGTGCTCTGGGTGGTAGAAGGAGGCATCTCCCACAGCTTCAGGAGGTGGGGATCACTGTGTAATTTAATTGGTCTGTCTTCTTTTGGGCTGGTTAAAGCTGCAAAACAAGCTGCAGCTCTTCATCCTTGGAAGGAAGGAAAGAAAATGGTTGCTGTACATAACATTAGGAGTGAGGCACACCACATTGGAGAGGCAAGGGATTGACAAGAACCTTCCTTGTCATCAAAAACCACTTGGACTACAGAGATGCCCAAGTTCAAGATTTCTCACCACCTTGTTGCCCAGATGTACAAGGAAGACTAGAAAGAGGCTGGAGAAATTAATATTTGCGAGGAGGAATCTGTCCCCATGTAGTAAGAAATTGTTATGTGTGAGTCAATATATTAAGTCTCTTCATTGCAAAATTGTCATCTTCCCTTTTATAACAGATTTGGAAATTCCATGCACACATACTTCTGTGTGTGAAGAGCAGGTCTCTAAATGTGGCACATGCAGGTTTCACTGCAAAGGTCTTTTTTCAAAAAATAAACTCAGCAAAAGCTTCTAAAATGACTGCTTATTTTATTTGGAGTCTTTCCACAATATACAAGGTATAGCCTTGCTGTGTTGAGTAATTAAAGTATGCAAAATCAGTGCAAAAAATTGAGTAGTCCTATAAATTCCAGCATGCCTTTGGGAAACACTTAGAGAAAGCAGGGTCTGTGTTTAATTAAAACAACTTCTAATTTTGTTTGTTGTAGGAGTTGACTTATCCCAAGTGGAGAAACGTCAAAAGGCAGGTCAGCTCTTACTGACCTTGGACTTTGAAAAAGATGTGAAAAAAATACTTCTGTTTCTTAAGGATGTGGGTGTAGAAGACAATCAACTAGGACCATTCCTGACCAAAAATCCATACATCCTTGGTGAAGATCTGGAAGCTTTAGAAACCAGGTAAGCCTTTCAAGTAGTAGCAGGGTGTTAAGCCCCTTGGCTTGAAGGTCTGGTTTCCCAGTTGGTTTAACCTTGTCTGAAGGAACCTGTGCTGCCTGCTGCCTCCTTTCTTACTCTTACTCTTACTCCTTTCTTACCCTGGCTGCATATTCTTGTGCCTCCCCATCTGTTGGCACCAATGTTTGATGGTATCGTAAGTCAACACCTTCATCCACCTGAAAACTGCCTATTAACAAATTTTAATGCCCATCTCTGTCTCTTTGCCACCGAGGAAGCAGCTTGCCATTTTAGGCCACTTGCATTACTTGTGTCAGCTTTCTTTCCAAAATGACATCCCAGAGGCTTTACATAAATTTGTAGAACAATATTAAACTCTTCAGTCACAATTTGAAACCTCATGAATTCTGCAATCAAAGAAGCAGACCAAATTTCTTCTGTGTTGACATCTAATAGCAGCAGGAGGTTTTGGTGACTTTTTTTTCTGTTGTCCAGCTGAAACTCAACACAACACTATGATGAACTAATTCGTGCGTGTGTGTTTGTTCATACTTGTGTGGCCCTAAACTGTTCTTCAGTCCTTAAAATGAGCTTTAATTTATAATATTATTCTTAATTTGATAGTTTTTTCCCAGAACAACTAGTGTGTGTATGTATGTGCATGTTTAATGAACTCAAAACTTCCCAGTACTCCAGAGAAAAAGTCTCATCTTGGCTCTTGCATGTAGTAGTATTTCTATCTGAAACAGAAATCTGAAAGTACCAATATTTAGAAACAGGCACATGATTAGACTCTTGTATAACATGGACCTAACTTCTTTCTCCTCTGTTCTTCTAATCTTGTGTTCAATAAGTGGCCTTTCAGAAACAATATCCAAAAAAATACCCTATGTCATTTTTCCAGAAGTAGTTTTGAGTTTAGTTATCAGACCAGACTGCTCTTCTGAATGCTCTTCGGAAGAGAGGTTTGGGGTTTTTTTGTGATAAATATCCTAACTTTTCCATTAAGTCAGATTTTATTTTCAGTGACTTTCCTGTGGCACTGGCTCATTAGTAAAGAAGGGGCTAAACAGAGCAATCCAATTTCTTCTTAATTTTCTGCAGTATGATTCTTCTGTAAGTTTGACACTGGTGAATGATTTCCTGCAAGCTTTAAAGTAAGTGTGCTGCAAAGGCTGTGAAGTGAGTGTGTCTCAAATAGCTGTCTTTTGAAAGCTGAGTATCACCTTTGCATAAACAGTTCAGTGCAGATGGACGTGGTATTGGTTACATCACTCTGGAATGTTTTATTGCTATGGATCCCATGTTGCCAGGAAACAAAACAAAATTTCAATAGGTTTGGCATTTGACTTCAGATAAACACTGTAAAAGTCAAAACATTCCATAATTCCTAACAATTTTGACAGTTGCAAATCAGTGTCTGTACTGCAGCTGCACCAGATGCTTTGTTTTATGCTGGTGTTAATGATGACTTAAAACTGTTAACATGCTACATAGAACTGCTGAGCCCTGTAGTGGAACGGGGGCTGACCTTGGTGCCAGCACTCACAGATGTATCTCAAGCTTTGGCCAGGTTGGATAGTTGTGTTCCTTTAATATTCCATTTTCTACAGTCAGGTTACTACAATCTTGCCATCTCTCTTTTAAGTTTCTTGCCTTTCCAAGAAGAAACACTTCAAGTGTGAATCTTAATGACTTGTTAACAGAAAAGAAGTGGAGTCAGGACAGCCAAAAGATTTGATTTTTAATCTGCTCATTTAGCTGTTTCTGGGATGCCTGGAAGCTGGGCCAGTTCCATTGTCATTGTCTGGAGCCTAGGGTGCTACCTTCTGTGTTGGGGTGCCTGCTCAGATAGGAATTGGTCCTCTAGAGCTTGTTTTTATATCTTCCATCTGGGAGTTTTTGGCTTGTGATAACTTAATTTCTGAGGATTTGTGGAAAGAGGGAAGTTGAGTGACTGGAAGGTAATTTTATTTTTTTTCTCTCCACAAGACATGGTTTAACAGAAAGCCCATTTTTTGCTGAATATCTGCTTCTGCATAATATTCTGCAACCCATTTATTATCTTTAATTACTACCAGATAAGGCAATTCTTGTCTGCTCTAAGTTGATCTGACTGCAAATACTTCTCATATTGCAACTATTCTCATCTATAACCAGAGGAAGCGTCTCCAAATTGTAGTTTAGTTGTTTAGTACGTGGTAGTATGTAGATTAATTGTGTCTCTTTACTTGGTGTGCTGTATTTCTCCTCTTCAAGCATTTTTTTCTGGGAGCTGTGGTAATCATCCACTGCAAGTGGGACTTGAAATAGGATTTCACTTTCACTGAAATCAAAGTTTGGAAAAAGTTTTGACTTGGAAAGAAGGAAGCAAAGCAAGCTCTGTTAAATATCAAAACTTTAGTCAACTCCTCTTGCTTTCTGACAACCAGATGTTTGTTACTCAGTTGTTAGACCAGTGATTGAAAATAGGGCAAACACAACTTCAGCTGATGTAGAAATGTCTTTCTCAACAGTATCTCTACACACAGCATCCTTGTATGATATTTCTACTCAAATGCTATTGGCAAAACAGGAGTGTATGAGGTATAGGACTCCGTTCTTTCAGCAGTAGAAATGGAATTCATTAAAATAGCAAAAGGCTGTATATATCTTCTTGTCCATACCCTATTAATGTGTTTGCGGTCTAGGAGACAGACTGGTAGTTAACTGTAGGTTAGCATAGTTATCTGCTTAAGGACAGCTGGAAAGAATTAAAATCTGTCTTCAGTATTGGCATTCTGCTCTGAGGTTTATTTTACTTCTAATTAATTGGAAGGGAGGGTATTTTGCTTCTACGATAACTGCAGATTTCACCTTAATTATTTTTGGCAGGGTTGCATGTTAATGCTAGAACATCTGTCCATTTATAAGATATCACTGAGGAATTTAAGTGATCACTGAATAAATGGAGGCAATATAATTTTCATCACTGGATTTTATTTTGTTTTTGTTCTCTTTCTAGAGTGGCTTACCTAAAATCAAAAAAATTTGTTAAGTCAGAAATTGCTCAGATGGTCTCAAGAGCTCCATATTTGCTGTTGTTTTCAGTGGAAAGATTGGATAACAGACTGGGTTTCTTCAAAAATGAACTTGGTCTCAGTGTAAAAAAGGTAAGACTGAAGTGTTCAGGTATTTTGTTAGTGACAGTTGTAAGGTCTTGCAATATGAGTACTCCAAAGTGTTTGGAGATTATCAACAAACATTGTGTTAACATCATTAATGTTACTAGAGGGTTATAGGAGGGTAACATGGTTTTAGCTGTCTATGGAAGTGATGTGGACACCTGACATTCAGAGGACCTGAAGTACAGTTTCTGAAGATGACCTGCTACAGGTTATTATCAAATAAGCATGCGTATGTCCAATTCTGTTATTTGAGCTGGGTCAGAGGACTCAATTAATTACTGAAACAGCAAGCAGCTTTTTTAACTTCTGGAAAATTATTTGGTGCTCTTCATCTCTTCAAGATACTTCAACATACTTAAAGAATTTTTAAAATAGTCTAATATGTGAGTATCTTATCAAGATAAATGCCAAATCATATGCTCAGCTCACCAAGAGTGACCTCTGTGTTTGCTCCTGGGTGTGTACCATATTACATGCTTAGTGGATATTCAGCACCTTGCTTTGAATCTTCAGGGCAGGTAGTAGCTGGACTTGCCTGGAGTAAGTGGGCAGTGTTAGTTGTGTCCTGCAGTAGGTGGGGATTGCAATGAATACCAAATTCCAAGTGGAATCTTGGGTTCTTCTGTTAGCTGAACAGTCATAGCTGCTACAGTGCCCTGTTGCTGGCCTTTCCATATTTGAGGTGAGACATCTCCTTGTAAAAAGGTTTAGCCATCACCTTGTACTCAGGGTGGACTACAAGTAATCAGACATTTCAGGGAATGTGGAGTATTTCTTGTTGTGCTGTTACACTGTGGTCTAACCAGATTCAGAAGTTAGCTCCACTGCCACTAAAAACCCTTTTATAGCTTCCATTGGGTAGTGGGTAGTTTACTTTTTTAAAAAGATGGGAAGAAACAATGTGAGGGCTGAGAGAAATTAGGCACTTGAGCATACTTTCCCCTTTTGATGCATGCTTTTACTCCCTCTTGCTATCAGCTTTACAATTGTATTATTTTTTGTTTTCTAAAAGAACATATTTGAGTAATGTTTTGCGTCTTATCATACTGCTGTTTCATGCAAATTCATCTTTGGTGTAGAGATAAACTTTTTTTTTCATTTCATTTTGTATTTCATTTTATATAGGATCTTTCTTTCGAAGCCTTCTGTAAAACTCGTTAATTTATGTGTTTTTTCTGATTATAGACAAAGGATCTGGTAATTCGTCTTCCAAGGCTACTGACTGGCAAAATAGAGCCTGTAAAAGAAAATCTTCAGGTGAGCTTATGAATAGATATTAAAAGTGTATTGTATATAGTTGAAGAGTTGTCAGGAGATAAAATTCTTGTAGGGGATTGTGTACAGAAAGAATTTAATTAAATAATTTTGGTGGTGATATAAAGTAACTGTTAAACCATGTATTTTCCTCTACAGCATGCATACTTACTCAATGCATGGAGCATTACCTTATTCTCTCATCTACTCTGATGTATTGCCTTCCTGCCTAAAGTTGCTATATGATGACATAAATGGTTACCCATTTTTTAATGAGTAGAAAAATTCTCAGTCTTTTTTTCCCTCCCCTTAATTATTATGGGTTTTTGCTAACTTGGATTGTCTGTGAGTATTTAGGAGCAAGAAATGTGCAGTTGATTATTTTTCTCCTGGCAGGTAACTAGCCTGCCAAAATGTGCATTTGACACCTATTGTCTGATAGCAGATGGTCATTATTAACAACTGTTGGGTAAATAACTTCAAACCCATGGGGATTCCTTTCCCTTTTGAAAATGTAAGTGTATTGCTTTAATTACTGTGCTATAAAGCCATCGAGGCCAAACAGCATGATGTAGTGTAACAATTTGTGAAATTCCATTTTTCTATAACAAATAACTATAAATCAAAATGTATAATTTTCAGACAAACTCACTGTTCTGAAACTATTAAACACTATAAGTCCTGCAATCTGAAATGTGTGTGTGGTAAGGGAGGAGACTGGAAAGTAGCAGACTGTTCTAATTAATAGTGCTTTCTTTTAAACACACATTGTTTCCACAGGCTAGGGAGCTATTATTATAATGAATGTGTTTTTGTGGTCTTTAGTTCTATGTGGCTATCTTGTTTATCCACCAAGAAATACAGCATAGCACCTCTATTTTTAAAATGTGTGAGAATGGGAAAGAAAGGAAGGATTTTTAGGTCCCCACTGTTGGAATCTACTAATTCTTAAAAGCTCAAGCTTTTCAGGAGGTTGGATTCAGAATCTGTGTTCAGACCTGTATGTCCTAAAGTGGTGGTGGGAGGACAGTACTTGGAAAGTGAAATCACATACCAACAGTTCAGAAGTGATCAGGTTGTATCCTTCATTCTGCATGGAGTGTTACTTAGAAACAAGTACAGTAGTTATCATAAGATACCAGTCATGGACTGAATGTGCTGAAGGATTGCTTAGTCCATCCTCTGAGGGTTTAATCAAACACAATTAGAGATTCATTGACAGGCTAAAACCTGTCAAAGCTTTCATTACCACTGCCTATTGTGGGAATAATACATACTTTGTTGACTATTGCTGAGGATTACGCAATAAGGACATTAACATGTGTGGCCTAGAGAGTTATTGAATATTAAACATGTTTCCTGTCAGACTGAGTGCAGTCAAAGCAACTTAGACTTGAGCTCACTGATCTTGTCAAGGGAGCTGTTCCATGTCACAGAGTAGAAGATAAAAGCTCAAGATTCTTGCCACAGTTACCTCTATAGTGGGCCCAGCTTTATGTCTGCAGTGATTTAACATGGGGTCTTAACTCTGGTTGTGTATCTTGATGCAGGAAGTTACCCCTGCCAGCTCAGGTCCATGGAAGATACTACTCATGTGCAAACACCTATTTCCATACTTGAATGCTGTCTTAGTTGATTGGTATTTTGTGTGGTGCACAAATATTTATAAAGCAGAAAAGCAAAAATGAGGAGTTGAAAGACCTGATTATAGTTGCCTCTAGAAACAGTTCCCTGTAAGGATTTGGAAGTCCTAAGGTAAATTCAAAACCCTTCCCTTCATATTTGACAAGCAGTTCTGGAAAAAAGCCACAGTCTTGGCACATCAAACTGGGCAAACAAAAACACCACCTTCTTGCCAATTGAAGTACCTTAGTTTGATATGAAAGTCTGGTTATGTTAGCTGGCAAGCACACCCACTTCATGACTGAAAACAAGCTGCTTGTAAGTGTCACTGGAGGATAGAAGAAATGACTGAGTTAACAGACACTCTTGTATGCTGAATTCTTTCTCAACAACTCAATGAATTGCTTGCCATTCTGCACTTTGGGAGGAGTGCTTATGATTTTATTGAAAAAATGTGTTTTGTTTTCCTTTTGGGAAATCATAATTGGAGTCAAGTCAGTCTCTGAAAAAGACATCTTACTTTAGACTTTATTGAACTGTAGAATAAATCGAATACACCATGTATTCTACCCATCTCTTTTAGGTTCAGCAGTCTTAAGTTGAAAACTATAGAAATTATACTCTCTATTTTAAAAAATGTACCTTGGATACATTAGCAAAAGTAGGCACTAGCTATTTGATTGCTGTGTTTTACAGAGCTCAACAGCTCCATAGGAAGAAAGTCTTTTGACAGCTTGGTATTGAAAATGATAAAGGACTCTTAGGGGAAAATCTTTATGCTTTTAACTGCCATACATATGGAGACATGGCTTTTTTGTTCATATCTCAGACAAACTAAAAAATACATAACATTCACAGAAGTTATCTTTATTTTGGGGATATTCTATGATCAAATTTCACTTTTATCTAGAACAATAAATAGTTTGCATTGTCTGACTTGAGAAGAACTGAAGTGGCAGATATTTTTGTGGTTTGCATTCTTTTTGCTGTGTAAAAAAGAATAGAAGAATTTTGCATTAGTTTTATTTCAGTGGCACATTAAAATTAGCTGAGTTTGCCGTTTGTAAAATAAGCTGACTTGCAAAGATAAAATTGTGCTCTTTTTCAGGTTTGTCAAATTGAACTTGGTTTTCAACGTAATGAAATTCAACAGATAGTGTGTAAAACTCCCAAGATTTTAACTGCAAGTAAAAAGAGACTCAAACAGACATTTGACTACCTACACAACATAATGGGCATTCCCCACCACATGCTTACTCGCTTTCCTCAGGTGAGCTGTTGATCTGGGAATAAATTGTAGGTGCTCTTGTCACATCCACTTCATTAACATGCTGAAGGTGGAGCCTTGCTCTGTGCAGAACATAAGTGAATTCTCCAGCTAGCCTGTGGCTTTTACTCTAATTAGGATAACTTTTATTAGCAATCCAGAAACTATTGAAGATTTCCAATGGAACTGCTGCTTATTTTCCCTTAGCACATGTGACATCACTACCCACAGTCTTGTGATATTTAAGGTTTTTAACAGAGGTAGTCATGCTCATCTCCTCTGTGTTCATGCAAGAGAGATTACTGCCTGCTTAGGGATTTGCTTGTCCTGAAATCTTACCTAAGAGACACAAGAGAAGACAGATTATGCAGAAGATCTGTTCATTAGATAACACTTTATATATAAATATAAACATTTATTTCAGATTTGTCTACTTAAAAAATAACCTTTAGAAATTTTAGGATCTGAAAATACAGTGTAAAGTTAAGAGAAGTTCTGTCCATTAGACAATCATTACATTATCATTGGTCTTCTTATTGCTGCAGCAATTGCTAAAATACCACGGGATTGAAAATAGATTTGTTTCTTGATTACTATTTTGGAGTTTTTCTACCTCATCATTACTGCTATTTCCTCACAAATTGAAAGCTGAAAGTGTTAGTCACTTCATTCAATGCCTACATGCAGTTGCACTATCTTCTTACAAGGTAAAAATGAAAGCAGAAATTCCAACTTCTGAACTGCAGTAATTTTCTTTCTAAAGCAAGTCTAGTAGTGAATCTAAGTGGCTAGAAAGCCAAAATTGCATGGGGGAATAAAACTATTCCTCGGGATTTTGATTATCTTGCTATTTAATCTATCGTTACTTAACAAGGATGCTTGCTTTTATGCTCAACTTTGTCACTTTGCCCTCCTTCATCTGTAAATGACCACAAGTTTTGCTCACTTCTTCTCAGTTGTCTTATTGTTGGCTTTATGGTGGTTCACCTCATTATTTTTCTTCCTTTTGTTTGGTGAGGTAAGTGGAGTGTTTCCTCTGTTCCTTATTCTTGGCACAATATCTCCCTCTCTTTCCTGTTCTTCCCTTTCACTCTCGAAAACTGTGAATTCCAGGATACAGGTGGTGCACATCAGTCTGTGTATGGTTGGGCCTTTAACTTGTGTCTTCACAAATATGTATTTATCTCCATCTGTACTCACTTTTGTCCTGATTGACAGTAATGTTAAAAATAGGAAGTATACAGGATTTTTTTTTTGGTCAAATTCTCTTTGATGTTACAGTTGCTCTTGTAACCATTCTGTCAGCTATAAATGGTGGTTAATTTTTTTTTTTTTAAAATTTTCTCCTGTATTTTGACTGCCTCTTAAAATTCGAGAGAGGCAGAGGAGGAACAGTAGTTTTGTTTTTCCCTCCTTGTTCAAATTAGTTTGCATCCTCATGGAACTCTTCTTCCACCAATGGAGTCTCTTTTTTAGTAAAATCTCTGCTAGAAAGCAGAGCATTCATATTTTCATCATTATTACCACTATAGCATCTCTATTCAGTTGTACTGCTCAGGAATGAACTTAGATCTTTGCTTTTACGACTTAACTGTGCACCTCATCTTCCCCACTTCCTTCTCTTTTTAAATGTTCTGTTGATTTCTTTTGTGTTGCCCCTACCATTGTTCTCATCTTTGACTGTCTAGATTATTATTTTGTGGCAGGTATCTTCAAAGGTAGGCATTGCTGTGCAGCAGAAGACAAATGGTTGCTTTGAACCACCACACTGTGCCTTTTGGCCACATTATCATGACAGGAGTCACATCCACTCACCTCTGCCCTGTCCACCGTGCCAGTTTGTTATTTGCATTATGCCCTGTGGTCATCTCTTCATTTCTTCCTTGTAACAGTGGTTTTTTTAATCTGTCTGACGCTAGAGGGAAAGTGCTCCCTGTTACTGAATGTCTCCACTGTCTTGGCTGTGATTACACAGTAATTACAAAGTAATATAATTGTTATATAGAAACAACTCTCAGGCACATTGGGTTTTTTGTATCACTCCCTTGTTTTTTTTGTGTATGTCAGCACATTGTATTGAAGTATTTATTTAGAGTTTAGATAATTTGTATATAAATGTAACCTACCTGCTGTTTGACGTAAATTAAAGGAAAATAAGCATATTATTTGTTGCTTCCTAGATCTTCAGTTTGTCTAAAAAATGCTCTAATTTTTGATGCCTCAGGGTCTGAAATTTAGAAACTAAACCTCGGGGTCTGAAACTAAAAAATGGTTCCCTTTTTTCTTTCTTAGGTTTTCAACTCAAAGCTATTACGAATCAGAGAGAGGCATATGTTTCTTGCCTTCTTGGGAAGAGCCCAGTATGACCCAGCCGAGCCCAGCTACATCTCCCTGGATCAGCTGGTATCCCTGCCCGATGAGGTGTTTTGTACAGAGATTGCCAAAGCCTCTATGCAGGACTTCGAAAATTTCTTAAAAACACTTTGATTAGTAACACATGTAAAAAATTATAGAATTAAGTTGCAAAATAAACATACTTTATAAAACTACTTCCCTTTAAGGTCTCTTAACTTTTTAATTACTGGTTTAGGAAGTCATTGTTTATGAAGCATGTAGGATTTAAAGGATTACAGTAATACTTATAGTAATTTAAAAATGTATTTCAGAAGGATTGAGCCAATATGTTGATTGCTACTAATGCAAGCCTTGTAATTAATCACAAACTTAATTCAGAGTGGATGATGCAGCACATTAACAGAAAGGTAAATTCAAATTCCTCTTTTTTTCTTTTGATAATGGCAGAATTTTGGGAGATTGGAAAACTGTCTAGTGACTTATTCCCTGTCTTGCCCTCTGTTACCTTCTCCTTTCACTCTCTTCCCCAGAAGTTAGAATAGCAAGATAGTGTGGTAGTGAAGTAATGTTGTGTTTACTTGCTTGACCTAATAATAATAATGTTATTCATTTCCTTGTATGGTAGAAAGAATCACACCATTAATATGTGAAGCTCCTCATACAGAAAGGCATTTTATCAATAGGCTACAAAGGTGTTTCTCTTTGTAGCTGGCTGCTGAAACCTAAAGGCTGGTTAGAAATGTCAAAAAAAAAAAAAAAACCCAGCAAACAGAATTTGGGAAAAATATAAAAAAAAAAAAAAAAAGATGTTACTATCCCTGAAATCTAGAAGAACTTTATTTTAATTACTTTTTTTTCCCTGTGTTCAGTTTTTCTCCCCCCCATACCAATAAGATTCGTGTGGCTTTAATACACAAGTAACCATGTGAAAAGAGGCTGTAGTATATATTAAGGTGATAAGAGTTGGTCGGTTGTAAAAGCTGAAGTAAATTCTGACATTGGGCATCATGGGAGTATTGAAAATACTTAAACTTATCATTAAACAAAGCACATTAATATGGAATTATCAAATGCTTCACAGTGTATTTGTGAAACAAATTTCCAAACAAAACAAAAAAGTTGCCTAAATGCACATGCAGAACTATTTGATGCTGTTTAGAAGTTTGAATTCCTTCATTAAAAATAGCTCAGGAAATCTGAAATCCAGATGTTTTCAATTTGGATTTAAACTTATTTAATGAAAATGCCTCAATGTTTTAAAACCTCTCTGTTGAAGCTAAAAATAGCAATTTTTATGTACACAGCAGAATAAAATCCAAAAGGCTAAATTCTGCTAGTAGGTAGCAAATAAAGTAAGATTAAAGAGATTTAAAGAATGAGAATAGTAATGATCTCTGGATTATGACTTTGGATAAATTCTTATTCATCCAAATTAAGAATTAGAAAAACAAATGCTTGAAACACATTGAAAAACCACATTCATTATCGGCAATATATATCTGAGATGATGTCTTTTGTCTTTTTTCTCATGTTTTTTGTTCCAGTGGCCTGGAAAGATTGCTTGAAATACTCTATTGAATGGACTGTTCTCGGTGGAGATGCATAACAAATGTCATGGTGGCTCAAATGTGCTGACTAAGCACTTCCCTCCATTTCCTCCTGTTAAATCAAAGTATCCAAACTCCAATATGCTTACTTGGATTTTTGACTGTATTAAATGCTAATAGCAAACTGTAATCTTGAAATAATATTGTAAAAAATAATGTTCACAGTAAAAATGTTAGTAGAAAATATGTGGGTTCATAATGTTGGAGTTAACTTTTGCAGATTTTCTCCACTAGCCTTATTATTATGACAAACCATCGAACAGAAATTGTATTACAGAGTCTGTATATTTTGAATGTCTCAAACGCTGAGCTTTAAATTCCTTTAATATTTTTAAATATAGGAATGATTGCTGCCAGAGCTAAACCAGTTTCTTTGAATTGTTGAATTCACAAGCTTCTGCCGAAATAGATTCCCCGAACCACGATGAAGAATGGATGCAAAACATTTAACGGGAGCGCTAAAATAGAAGGGGAGAGGGGATTGAAGAAGTTCTTGAGGATCATGACAAAAACTTTGTGGCTTTACGATTAAAAATAAAACAAACCACAAACTTTTCTGGCTGAAATTACCCACTGCGTTACCTACTACCAATTTCTGGGCTCCCCCCACGTCCGCATTTTGTTTGTTTCAGATCGCAGTGCTCCCTTCCTGCAGGAAGGCCTGGGCAGATGCAGCGCTCTGTGCCCTCCGCTCACCTGGCGGCTGCGATCCCTGAGCAGAGATAGGTTTCTGCTCCTTGGCGTGAGCTATTGTTGCTTTGCTTATCGTGCTTTACAAAGCGAATTTTTATTTTTCTATTGTTTTCCTCCTCCACTTATTCCTGCCCCGCGGCCAGAGCGCAGGCGCCGCCGCCGGGCCGGCATTGGCGGGCCCGCCCCCCCGCGCCGTACCCAGGAGGCTGCGCGGCGCCGAGGTCAAGATGGCGGCGAGGGCGCCTGGTGAGGCGGCGGGGGCGCTGAGGGGGCAGCAGGGGTGCTGAGGGGGCGGCGGGGCCGGGTCTGTCCCTGGTCCTTTCTCGCCTGCGGTGCTGAGCTCATCTCGGCCCGCGCTGGGCAGCGAGGAGGGCCGTGACAGGGAGAGGGGGAGCCGGTGTGCACCGTGTGCCCTTGACAGGGACAGTGAGAGCTGGTTCCACAGTCGCCGGGCGAGTCTCCTCGCCGCCTTCCCGCGGCAGCGGAGGGAGCCTGGCCGCACAGCTGAGCTTCCTGGGCGCAGAGAGCGCACGGGAGCCCTAGGGGAAGCCTCGGGCTGCTCCTGAAGGGCCTCAGGCATTGCTGTCCTGCGCGGATACCTTACCCTCGCAGTCGGGCTAAGGTTTTTCCTTGTCTGGCCCTGAAGGACGAAGGAGTAACTAAGTAACCTGCTGAGGTAGTGCTTTGATGAGCTCTTTTGGGGTGGTTTGGAGATGACCTGGTAAGATAGATGATTTTAAAGTCACGTAAAACAGCTCGCCCGCACTGCATTGCCTGTGTCGTGCCGTTCGTGGCCTTCTAGACCCCTTGTTGAGGTATTTGCTTATGTGTAAAAGCACCTCTGCCGTCCCAAACCACATTTAAGGGAAGGTGAACGCACTATATGTGGCGTGGGGTCTGGTTTGTTTGATTGATTAATTGATTAATTTTATTAATTTTTTTTTGTTTGGTTGGGGTTTTTTTGAGGTTTTAGTGTGGATTTCATGGTTGACTTTGGCAGCTCCTTGAAAAAGGAATAGCATTCAAGTATCTGGAGAGGAGAGCAGAAGGTTAACAGTATAATAATAGCTGGGCTTGAAGTCACGTAGTGACAGCCAAGGAAACTAGATAAATTATTGGAAAAGCCTGATGGTTTTGCTCTGTGCAGACACTATGGGTTTGGCTCATGTAAGTGTTACAGAGTCTAAGAGTTTTGTTGCTGTCTTTGATGAGGAATTGGTGGCATTAAGTCTTAAAGCAGCCTAATATTCAGATTTAGTGAAATGGGTTAAACTCTTGTATATAATGACTTCAGTGTCAGTTATGGGATACTGAGAAGTGGAGGCCAAGTCATGTATGGTGAAATTCAAACTTGATGCAATGTTACATTGCTGCATGTGTTGGAGGCCAGCAAATATTTGTGTACTGCACAATGCAGTGTAAATGTTGAATTTTACCTTGCTGTGCAACTGATGTTCATGTTCATTTGCATGTTCAGTTGCAGGAGGTGGTCGCCTGTTTGAGAAGATTTGTAAGTGGTATTATAATGCAGCTGGATTCAACAAATATGGTAAGTGTTTCATTGAGTTTTAAAAATTGCAAATGTAACAGTTCTCAAATTAGTTATGGTTCATAGCTGGCATATGTACATGCAGGTTAGCATAAGTCCTTTTGATCAAAACTAGCTACTACTTCTGTGGAGAAAAAAGTTGGCAGTAGCTTCAATTATTTCTGTTATTTCCATTATTTCTGTGTTTGCTCATGTTCCAGTGAATTAACTTATAACAGCTAAGACCAAGCTGGGGCAGTTGGAAAAGCTTTCATAAAGCAGTCCTGAAAACTCAATTATTTACATTTCCCCACTGAGTCACTTTGACTGGCCAGTGTCTTCTAACCCACAGACTGCCCTTGAAGCTGGAGAGGTTCCCACTGATAGTAGTCAGCCTATCTGCAGTACTAATGCAGAGTATCCAAAGTGCAAAAAGGATTGTTGTAGTTGTTCTGCCCTTTGTGTCGCCATAACTTCAGCTGGCATCACTCTGGCCTGCACGGTGGTGTCAAAACAGGGCTTCCATAAGGAGAAGAGGGTCCCTTAACGGTATTGTCTTCAGTTTATTCAGAGTTGTTACCAAGTTTGTTTCAACCATTTAGATGGCAGAACAGTTCTTGTACAACAAGAATCTGAATATTCAGATGCTGCAATTTATTGCTCATCACAATACAAACAAATCTCTTAAAGGAAGTTAACATACCTGCCCTGGGGAAGTTAGAAAAAAATTACAAGAAAACTGTAAACAAGTAGCTTAGATCCTTCCTCCAGAGATGCAGTGCTTAATTCCTCTTTTATAATGCCTGTCTGCTGAAATCCTTATTTCTGCTTCTCTGGAAATGCAAGTAAAAAATTAGAGAAGCACCAAATTTAATATAGTGATTAAACTAGCAGCAGTGCTTCCTGTGCCTTTGAAATAAATTACAAAACTGAATTTAAGAATACGTGACTCAAAAGAAATTTTTGTTTTATTGAGACACTACTGCCAAATCAGTCACATGAGATGAAAACCTTTAACCACAAGTCAGTAGGTATGTTGTAGTAATCACCTTGGAATGCCACAGAAGTAATGTTTTGTCCTGTTTTCTTAATACTGAACCTTACAGAAAGGTTGGTTGAATTTCAAGAATCCTTTGTTCCACAGAAGGTGTGGGAGTGTGCTTAGTTTTGAGAAGACTGGGTGTTTCTCCCTGATTTAACTTGTGATTTGGAGCTCACACACCAAGATAGAGCTTTGGGTTTCCATAGCTTCATATAGTCAGCAGAGGTCTGGTCATCATGAACAGTTCAGAGAAAAATTCTTCAGTACTGAGGGAGTCTCATCTGTGGCTGACTGACTCTAATGCATTCAGAGCTCTCAAAAACTCTTTACCTGGACAGTCATCTTTAACAGAGATACAAAATTAGATGCACAGAAGTTCACCCCTTAGATCCAGAGAAGTTTTTGTTCTGTCTGTGTATATTCTCATGAAACACATTGAATTAAATACCTATTTTCCTTATTCCTCTTGAAGAAAAGGAGTGAAAAAAGTAAATGGAGTCTGTGTTAGGATTGCATGTTCTCTGTGAGCAATCAGTGGCTCTCCTGGATTAATTTAACTTTTAAGTTAATTTAAATTAACTTTTCTTAATAATTTTGTGCTGGAAGTGTTTTGCCCATGGTACATGTGTCAATCCTAAATCTTACTGAAGAGCTTTTATTCGGTGGTACTGTAAATTCTCCTTGGTGCAGGGTTAATGCGGGATGACACATTGCATGAAGATGATGATGTGAAAGAAGCACTGAAGAGACTTCCAGAGCATCTGTACAACGAGAGAGTATTCCGCATAAAGCGAGCACTGGATTTAAGCTTGAAACATCAGATCCTTCCCAAAGACCAGTGGGTGAAGTATGAAGAGGTATGTGCATGGAGTGCTCCCAAGGTGCAGCTCTTAAATGGCACTGCTGGGACTGGTGTGTGGGATTTTCATTCTCTGGGGAGACACGTGTTTACATGTTCTCTATAGTGAATGAGTCAGTATCTGATGGAATATCTCTGGAAAACACTTTTGATTGCAGTTAAAAAATCTGGTTTTCTGTTTGAATTACTAAATTTTTCTCAAGATGACAGAAGCTTAAGCTGCACCTCAGAATCACAGCACATTGTTTGTGTTCAGACAAAATACTTCTTCTAAGCTGTCAGATAAAGAAATACAATGTAAATAGCTTTGGAATTCTTAAAGAAGGTCTCCTCCTTTTCTGAATAACTTCTTAATCTTGCAGAAAATCTTGAGCCAAAGCTTTAATTCATGAAGGTGCCAGAGAAGAATAATTTGAAGGGAAATCATGCATTAAAATAAGTGCCATCTTGTACTTTAAAAAAACAAACTGCACTTTCCTTATCAGATATAACTACATTTTATTTTTTGGTAATGAGTTGCTTGACAGACTTTCCATCACTGTCCACCTCAGCTTTCTCCATATTACCTGGCAGAGAGGAATTTTATCATCAAACTTTTGACTATAGGAGAGTATAAAGGTATTAATGCATCTCTGAATAAGCAGAGCCTGTTTCTTTTGGTCTTACAGGTCATATTTAGGTAACTGCTGGATTGAATAATTGGTCACATATTTCCTCAAGCAGCAGTTTGGTTTGTAAGTGTTAAACATGGTCAGAGTGTTCTATCAAATACAAGTTTACAGTGCTGTTTAGAAGTTAAGCTCAAAAAGAGATTATCTGGAGTATTATTGTTGGACTTTGAACTAATTAAAGTGGATCTAGTACATTTGAGTATCTGCCAAAAGGAACACTGTTTCTAAAGGCATAGCTGGAAGCGTCACTTTGCCTGCTAATGTTGATGAGGCATTAGGAATTAGTGGTTGCTGCAGTTGAGAACTTATCATCACAGACTTGGCAGATACAAAGTTTGCCTTTTCAGGTAAGTAAGGCCAGATTTTTTTTGTTTGTTTGTTTTCCTTGATAGGTTGGTGTTTAGTCAAACCTGGGAATGAATGAGAAAGAAATAATCTGTAGGCATGACTTGAGATGCTTCTGCACCTTGCTGTAAGTTTAAATATATTTCTTCTATATACTTCTTCTTTTTCAGGATCACCGTTATCTTGAACCATACCTAAAAGAAGTAATCCGTGAAAGACAAGAAAGGGAAGCATGGAACAAGAAGTAACTATTGAATCACTTCATGCAAATATCCAGATATTTCTGATATTTTAAACATTTGGTTGTAGAAGTCCATAGGGAGGCAGTTGTGGCGCTGAGGAATACTGTTTCAGCTTGTTCATTGAGTCTGATCATCCAACTAAAATAAACATGTCAAACTATAAAAATCTTGGAAGAGTTCTTTCTAAATGTTAACAAGCTAATGTTCAGATCTTTCCTGTGAGCATATACATTACACATTAGCTTAGTGGTATGCAGTCTTCATTCCAGCTTTTGATTCTTTCTCTTTTCATCGTACAGCTGTTTTCTGCAGTAGTAGAATTAGGTAAGAAATGTTCAAGGCTGTTGGTGGTAGTTGTTCTCTTAACTTAAAGAGGATTTGGTATTTATTTGTCAGTTGTCACTGTGGACAAGCAATACTGAACCAGTGTTGATGTCTCAATGGTATTGTGAGACAGCAGAATGTAATATTCTGTGTACCCAAGCAGATATATATTGTAAAAATGGAAAATATAGATGATTCCTGAATCATAAAATAGGAAATGTTTCACTGACTTTTTATACCATATACATTGTTAAGCCTTAAAAACCATTTTCATATAAACCATAATGACTGTCTCACTTCAGCTTTTTGAGACTTTTTATTCTTTTAAAGAATAAAAGTGGTATTCTGATGTGCTTTAAACAACATAGCACTTAACATAGGTAACTTCTCATGGGTTTTTTTCATCACCTAAAGCATGCTCTAGTTTTTAGTGATTCGTATCCAGAAAATACTGGCCCTTACTGGCTGAAAACTTGGAGTTTAGTCTTCTGTAGTTCAATGGTAGTGTAAATTTGAGACAGATACTGGTACAAAGCATGAAATTCAGAGCCGGTTGTGTAACCTTCTGCATAAAGTACAGAATCTTGTATGATGGCCTCAAGGTTTGCTTTTTTCCTTTTGTTGTGCATGCTTGTCTGCCAAATACAGCACTCAGTTTACCAAAAGAAAAAGGAGCAAACCACATCTACAGTTTTGAATTGGTATAACCAAATAATAAAATACTGGATTAGAAGCTTTTAGCTTTGCTCATCACTCTGTTGCTAACATTCCCTTGCTTGCTTAAGTCACTTACATCTGTAGCATGGATACAATGATCCCTCAGAACTTGACAGCCTGATGTGGCAAAACAAAATTCTGCAAAAATGCCTTCATTGCCAATATTCCTCTAAAGTCTGTGTGGAAAATATATTAAGAATTCGAGGTTTCGTTTTTCTCCTGTAGTAAAATCTAATGATTAAACCATACATAATTTGATGGTTTTTTTAGGAACTTTATGATTTTCTTCCAAGAGACAAAAAGAGCATGAAGTTTCACACTTCTCTTTATGGAATTATTAGAGTATAGCTTTCTAATGAAATTAGAACTGTTTAATTATCTCTTAGAATTATATTAGAAGACTTAATTACATAGTGAAAGTAGTACTTTAAAAGCATAGCTGGTCAAATTTCTACTAAAGCTAGAATCTGCTTATTTGACCACAGGTTTTGATTAAGAAAAAAGTCTGTTGAAAATTACTTGCTTTATACAAAAGGGCTTTGTTGGCATAAGGTGCTTAAAAATAGGCTGAGCTTTGAGGGAGGTGCAGAGCAGCCACACCACAGTTGGCCTAAACCATCTGAAATCACTGACCCCTTTACTTTCAAATGTAATATCTTAAAGAGCCAGAGGTGAGTAGCAGAAGTTAATAAAAGCATCTTTCCAAGTGATCTTTTGGGCAGCTCAAGGGAAAGAGGGAAAAGGAAGCTATCCTGTTAAGAGCTAAGCTGTTAAGAGCTTTCCTGTTCACTGAAGCTTCATTTAGATGAGTTTTCAGATGCTTCTGATTTGGATTGATAATTTTTAACTTTAAATTTCCATAATGTCTGAAGCAGTCTTCTGTCAAAGCATTTTGAAAAATTTACTACTGTCTAGTTATATCTTGGAAGGCTATTAGTAAGGAAAATGGTATTTGCCATTTTTGGCAGAGATGTGTGTGTATTTGAAACATTTAGGAGTATCTAAAAATGATGAGGAATAGGGAAGAAGGAGGTTGGTGTAAGACTGGCATCTATTGCCTGGGAACGGGGAGCTATAGCAGCTTTGTGTTAGAGACCAAAATCTTCTTTAGGATCTGTGGTGTGAGATCTGTATGCTTCTGTCTAACGAATGAGTAGCTTGGGAGACATTTCATGTTTCACCTTCTGGTCTTCCTCTCTGTGCACACTGAGTTGACAAGCATTAATCTTAGCCAGAAGAAATGGGAATTTTGTTGTATGTAATATTTGAATCCTGCTGGTGACAAGTTGGAGGGTCAGCATGATTCCAAATTTTGAATGTTTGCAGTTATGCTTAAAAATGTCTGGGATGGCAAGGAATGCATTTGCAAAAATGGAGTTTCAGAGCTGCAATTTCAGTGTTGATTCTACCCCACCTGTCCATCTCTCTATGGGATCCTGCCCTCTGACTCATCCCGGCCTGTGCAGCCATCAGCTTGCTATCTGCAAAGCTGCCTCATTTTAAGGAAAAGCTTAGTAACAGTAAAGGGGGTCAGATAGCTAGAGGGGAAAGGGAAAGGGAAAAAGGAAAGAAAAAGAAAAAGAAAAGGAAAAAAAAAGAAAAGGAAAAGCGAAATAGAGGAAAAGGAAAGGAAAGGAAAAAGGGGAAAAGAAAAGAAAATAAAAAAGAAAAAGGAAAAAGGAAAAAGAAAAGGGAAAAGGAAAGGAAAGGAAAAGGAAAAGGAAAAGGAAAAGGAAAAAGGAAAAGGAAAAGGAAAAGAAAAGGGAAAAGGAAAGGAAAAGAAATGGAAAAAGGAAAGGAAAAGGAAGAGGAAAGGGGAAAGGAAAGGGAAAAGGAATGAAGAGAGAAAAGAGTCTGATGTGGAAGGAAAGGACATTCTGCTTTGGAGAACTGGGATTTCTTTATTCTGCTATCACAAGTTTCTTTTTTAATAAGCAAGACACTTGGTTCACAGAAGCTCCATGAGAATTTTGCTAAGTACTTAATATATCTGTGCTTGGAGCTACATCTGCAGAAGTGCAGAGTAATCACATCTATGTCTGGGTTCAGTTCATCGGTTCTGAAAATATTAGGTGTAAGTGTTGGTGTTTATCCATACACACAATGGTTACTACAGGTGGTGGTAGCAGGAGCAAATTTCACAGGGATTCTCACTATCTTCATTCCTCTGGTGGTAAGTGCAAAAATACTTGCATAGAAGATGATGTATTTGCGGCCTGTACCTGGTACTTTCAGAAAGGAAGGATGAGTCGTGCACTGAAGAGGATTGTAAATAATTTCCAAATAAGAAGACTGCCTAAAATGTGAACCTGCAATTTAAGATCATATCATCATGTACAATGCAACAGCAAATCTTGCATCTCTTTATTCCTAATTTTGAAACCTTCACCCTTGTTAATGTAGTTTTTTGGATATAAATTTTGTAGGGATTCCATAAATTACTGAGGTGTTTTTGTAGTTCACCACATCCAAATTATGTGTGTAAAATTTGAGTCTGAGCTGACATTGCTAGTCCTGCAGTTTGATGATAGTTTTAGCTTAAATTATTCTTTATCACTTTTGAGCAAACCTGTGCTTCACTTGAAGTTTTCTTTATTAAATACATAATGAAATATAAGAATACATTTTGATTGCTGAAGATCATGTTTGCTATGTCAGACAGATTTCCTTAAATTTTGAATTGGTCAACCCCAAAACAATGGATTTTTTTCAGCACTGTAACAAGAAACATATGCTTGTTTTACATCCAACTTCCATCTGAAAGAGAGCTACAGCAGATACAAATCCCATAAGAATTTTGATGAAACATCGTGCTTGTCATTTTAATGGAAGCGTTTTAGCATTAGTATGGTAAACACATTCTGACTTGAGGCATTTTCTCTCTAGATAGCAAAGGTCAAAGATGACCTTCGGGATTTCTCCAGTGTTGGCAGTCAGGTTTCATGGACTGAAACTGTGGCCAGTGCAAGGGCTGTTCCTGGGCAGCAGAACAGACAGCGGCAACCCTTCCAGGGTGACACCAGGGTGACTTCACTTCTCACAGCCTCTCTTGGCTATCTAGGGCCCAAAGAGCTAACATCTTGAAAAATTGTAGGCCATGAACTTCATTGTAAACAGTGTGTTAGCATCTAAATACCATGGGGCCTGATCCCAAAACTGTTTCCTCAAACTCCCCTGCAGGCCATGTGGAGCTGTAAGCTTCCTTCAGTGTCAAGAAGTCCCTGACTCAGCCAGAACTTCTGCTGGAGTTACTGGGGTGAGGTGACAGGCAAGTGTGCTGTCCCAAGGTGCCAGAAAGCATCTGCACCTCTGCCTTCCTGGCAAGGTGTGTGTTAAGACATGTCTGGAGAAGGAGCCCTTCAATGCCTTCTGCTCACTGGTGATTAAATGCTAGGTTATGCTGGCAGCCTGTCAGCTCAATTTACATTTTCTTCACAAAAGGTGTGGATTCACAGTTCCCTTCTTGGTGAATGCTTACATATTTTACATAATTACATATTTTCTGGAGTGCAAGTGGGACTACTAATTCTTTTGGCTATCTCTCTTCTGCTACGAAAGATCTGATAAGCTATACCAGGAGACACGAGGACTCGAATCAGTTGCTTAGAGCTTTTATCTAGACTGGTTTATGATGTGCTTCAAAATAAGGGCAATGCCTGACTCTACCTGCTTAGAGGCACTCTCCTGTCTGGGCAATTACTGCCCACCAGCTTCTGCTCTGCTCTCTCCTGTAGTACCTGAGCCCTGGCACTGGATCAGGGAGATAAGCCAGGGGCTTGAGTGAGGAATGCAGGATGGGTGAGGGGTTGCGGTACACCCAGGGTTACAGAATCATGTGCAGAGATCTGAAGGAAGTATAAGGAATATAAGTTGACCTCAATTCCCTTTGCCTGCTCTGGAGGTGTATGCTGAGGATAAGGTGGAGTTGATGCATTTATGTGCAAACATGTGGTTTAATAAATTTTGGGAAATGGGACCACTGAGTATGAGCATCTAGAGAGAGGTATGAGGTAGTTTGACAAAGGCAAAGGTGCTTTTCAGGCCACTGCAAAGAGTGACACCTGTGTGTTCTAACTTTGGGAGTGCCAAGTTCATGGCAGTCTTTGAGGCTTAAGTTTTCCCTAAAGAATACTTAAAGATCATCCACTGAACCTTACTGTGAGTCGAACCCAAGCTGTCGTTGCCCTGCCTCCAGGGTGCCCAGACAAGGCCTCAGCATCCATCTCCCGTGGCCCAACCTCATCTGTTTCTTTCATGAAAACCAGAACATCTTCAAGAAGATGCCCCCACAGTTACAGGGTAGGTCTGAGTTTTGGATGCTCACATCTGTGCTGAAAAGAGGAGCACTGGATCTTTCTCTTCCAAAGCCTAAGCAAGCGCTGGAATTGTAGTTGCTGCTTTATGAGAGTGTGCTGCTTTGGTTCCTGTGCTGGGAAAGGACCTGGAGCCTGAAACCTGATCAGAAGCAGGTAACTCAGCACAGCTGGGCTGTGCTCTCCTCAGCCCTTCCTAAAGTGGTTCCCTACTGGCCTGCATGGATTTGGTTCTTTGTGTCTAAGTCTTCTGGATTGCAAGGGGCGGCTGCCTAGTGAGACATGGAGTTAAGCACTGCTGCACTCAGTATTCCAACACCTAAGCCCTTTTATGAAGCCTCATACTCCCACTGCGGCCTAGCAGATTGAAATGATTGTTTATAAGCAGCAAAGTTCAGAGTCCAAAGCTCAGATCTCTTCAAGGCACTTCAGAGGGTTTTCTGTCTGCAAGTTGTGTTCCCCAGTGGAGTATTACTTTAAAAAGATACTATTATGAAATAGTCATAAAAGCAGCTTGATCTGTTTGGTTTTCTTCAATTAACTAAAAATTCTCCAAGTTTTCCATGTTTCTCAGTGCAGTCTCTCATCCTGAAGAAGGTGGGTGAAAACTCCATCAATGTGCAAGCGAGCCCTCAGCAATGCTCAGCGCTCAGCCAGCCTGCAGGAGCTCCCCACACTGTCATGGCAGGGTAGAGGTGGCTCTGCTAAAAAGCAAGACGCATCCTGCTGCCAGGTGAGGCTTGGCTCAGCCCTTCTCTGCACACTGCAAAAGCCAAGGTACCAGAGGAGGGGTGAGATCATCATTTCAGAGCTCTATGGAGGCAGTCATCCCTGCCTAGGAGCACCTGGGCACCTAGGGCAGGGCAAAGTCAGGACATGGGGCTGCCCTGACAGCAGCTAGACGTGCCTTATTTATACCTTTTATATAGCAGCAACAAAAAAAATCTAGAGAAAAGTAAAAGTAACAGACCACATTTCCTTTCAGAAGCACAGCTTTGATTTTTATCTGGTCACAGACTCTTGCTCTTTCTCGTGGAAAGGAGGGCTGCAGTCACCTTCACCTTTGGAGCTCTGGGGGATCTCTTTCCCAGTGGTGCATCTGAACATGTCCAAAACAGCCATTAAAGCCTTATTCAACAAGCTACTTCAAAAAGAACAAGAGGAAGTATGCTTTGAAAGGGGACTTCTCCTCCAGCTGCTTCCACCCAGCGCTTTAAAAACATATAAGACACAATAAAACGCGTGTTGACATAAGCGAGCCTCAAAAAACCATTGGATTATTTTGAAGGAGTATAATCTTAAGTGAGGAGAGTTATCATCCTTCACCCAGCAAAACAATTACATCAGTGCAGCTTGGACTGGGATCTGCCTTAAGATCTCCCAGATGTTGCAAATGGTGTAGTTGCCGACCAGTTGCTCTGGGTAATTATAAGCTGTCAGATGGAGGAGGGGAGGTTGGTTCTCAAATGAAACCACATAAAAGCTTTTGGGGAATTGTAGAGAGGAAGATCCACTGTTCACAGCTGACACCAAGAACCACAACAGCCTCTGCTTGTGCCTGAGTGGATATGTCTCAGAGCCTATCTTAGACCTGAGCTATGGCAGGCTGCATAGAGATGAGCCCTTCCAGCAAGGGGTTTGCTGTGGACTGATCCTAGCAAATCTGCTCAGAAATCATTTTAGCAGAATCTCCTAGACTAGAATGAGGGACCTGCTGCCCACCTCACTAGCAGAAACCCATCTGATCCTGAGGCAGCAGATACCAGCCCTTACACTCAGATGGAAAGAGGCAACCTGGGTAAAAAACACCACTTTGCTGGCCCTGGGGGAAATCAGCTTTCCCAGCCACAGGGCTGGTCCTCTGCTCAGACCTGGCCTGAGCAGCTGGAGGACAGAGCTCCAGATGAGGTGTTGGTGCTGTGCTGCAGCGCAACAAGAGTTCAAGACTCTGGGAGCTGCAAGAAGATGGGGAGCAGGTCCCTGATGCTGTAGCTGGGTGGCTCAAACACTTACCAGAGCCTGTCCCCAGCTCCAAGGTTCATTTTTGTGCAGTTTCTCTGAAGCATTTGTTGTTTGTAGCACAAAAAAGTGGTGGGGATGGTGAGTTCATGCCAGAAATAAGACTGGCTCCTCTCCTCGTTGCATGTGACTGCTACCTCCCTTAATCACACCAGCAGGTTACTGGACTCATGGAGCATGCTCAGGTCATCAGTGACCCTCTGCTCAGCCCTTTGAAGGATTTGGAAGGCACCATCATCCTGAATGGCCTTTGGAAATCAGCTGGGAGATGCTTCAGCCTTAGAAAGAGAGGGGATTTTGGAAATTCCCCATGCTGGTGTTTCCGTGGGTAACATGAATTTGTGAACTGCCTCTCCAAGGTCCCTTCTGGGAGCCCCGGATCACAGTCCCACTGGGCTCCAGCCATGCCATCTGCCCAAGTGGTGAGTAGCTGGGGTGTCCATGCAGCTCCCTGCAGCCCAGGGCATGTGACAGAGCCAGGTCTGCCAGCTTGCAGCCGTGCCTCAGGCTGTGAACAAGGGCAGGGGAAAGCACGGGGAGGGTGAGGAAGCTGGCTGGCAGCAGCCACCCCCACATGGCCTCCCTGGGGTGGTGAGCAGCAAACAGCAGCAGCAGCAAACGCTGCCCAGTGCCACGGCAGAGGGAGCACAGGCCCCCAGGCCCACGGCTCTGGCCTCTGTTACCATCAGCACTTTGCTGCTTCCCCACCACCTGCTCAGTGGGGCTCCTGAGCCCCTGTACAGACAGGGATGCACTCAGGAGGGTGTGCTCAGCCACCACCTTTGCAAGAGCTGCCCAGTGCCAGAGATGCAGGTGGCTTCATCAGCACGGAAGGGTGACAAGCTCAGCATTAGGTCAGCTACACAAAAATGAACCCCTGGCAAGGCCAATGCCCCAGGTGGAGGGCTGGCTTCATCCTGGACACAATGATAACAGTGGGGAAAAACACATCACCCATCTCCAGCATCACCAATCAAGGCCAGCTCATCCTGACGCAAGGTGGGGCTGTGCTGTAACAGTACAAGCACCACCAGAATGTCCTGGCATTGTCTTCTTCCCTTTTTTAATTTCATTTTTCAGGATGACAACACTTTAGAGGTTTATGACCAACAGGAGAATTTACTACTAAGTCATATACTGATGTAATGAAATCTAATATATGCTGTGTAATGAGTTATGAGATGTTATTTTGTTTCAGAGTTTTATTACTTCAATCAGTTATGACCATATTTCCTTTTATATGATTGCTCACCCTTTAAACATACCAGATGACTGTATAAAGAACACCTAATAAAGTCTGGAGATGTTAAAATATAAATGTTTTAATTTTTGCCATAAATTTGTTTTAATTCTACCAATGGTGGCTTTTGCACTGGAGGCAGCGCAGTCCTTGTTAGCAGTGCAGACCCTGGTAGTGTTGACTTGTTCCTTTGTGGGAAGGAGCTGGACAACTGTGCTTCATTACAAAGCACAGTTAGTCACAAACACACATCCTTGGTAGGATATGGTATACATATCCTTGGTATACACAGAAATGGGAAGTTTTTCAGAATATAAACAAATGAAAGACAACACTGATCTGTGATAGAAGTCATTATCTTAATTAACCTCTCATATTTACAATTGCAATTGCAATTGCAACATACACATGCCCTGGTTTCTACCAGTCTTCAAGAAGGGAGGATCAGGCTTATAGTCTTCAGTATCAAGATCAAATCCAGGGATGTTCTGCCCATGTACCATTTGGCAATCCTCCTAATTTTTCCACATTTATGCTTTGTATTCTAAAGTCTTTTGGGATAATGTCATACCAGTGGAATTATATAGCTGTAAAATAAGATCAGGATCAAGTCTTTAATAAATCAATGTTTTAGCAAGCAAAGGACAATTGCAGGAGTAGAGTCTCAGTTGTGACATGTTCATGGTGAGTGTGGAGTTCTCAGAAATTATTGTAGAATGTATTTTATGATGTTAACAACTCTGCAGTAGAGGTTTGTGTCCGAGTGGGTGCCGACTGTTGTAAGACTGCAGCATACGGCTGCCCTCTGGTGAGCCACCCACTCCTGGGAATGCAGAGGTCTCCAGCTGCTGGCTGGGGTCCTGCACGGGTGTCACCTGCCTGGAGATGACCCCTACACATAACAGATCTAGTTGCAACATTCTCATTTCCTCCCCAGCTCTGCACCAGGCAGCACGGGAGCTGGTGGAAGTTCCCGCTGTGGGGTCTAGGGCAGGGGAAGCCAGGCTGTGCTGTGCTGCTGCTGAGCTGGAAGGAAAGAGCCTGGTAAACCTGGGTCACTGTACAGGTTCTCTTGGCCAGCGTCAAGGGGGAGAAAACTGCCTTTTAGTTACAGTTTAATTTAGTGTTTGCAGCAACCAGAAATATTTTCATCATGTTTGATCTGCTGTGACTGTGGCTGCCACGTATGTCATGGCCCAAGGATGTGTTTGTAGGGATGATCCCTGCTGCTCTATTGCCTGCAGCAGAAAGGTACCAGAGGCCCAATTTGACAGAAGTTCCATGCCCATCTCCATCTCCATCCCACCCTCCGAGTCCTGTCTGTGACCAGCCTGTGCCTTGTTTTAGCTGTGGGTAGTATTACTGCCAAATGCATTCCTTTCCTTCCAATTCTGCAAGGCAGGGTGTCAACTCAGAAGAGTCCTTCTGGACATCAATTCAATGATTTTTAGTTGTATGTGCATCAATATCTTTTACTACTTCCAGTATTTATTCAATTATTGATAGAGATACTAACGGAAGGGAAAAATTTCTAAACGATCCATCTTACTTCTCCATTATACTAAGCTCTACTGCTAATTGCATAAATTTTAGGAGAACGACAGCAAGACATGAAATAAAGAATTTACTATTCACAGTTCCAGGCCAATAATTCAGCCAAAGAGAATCATACATCAAATAAATGGCCAAGCGTACTTAAAATGTGTCTTTGTACAGTAACAAGGCAGAATTTAATCCCATTAAGAAAATGTTGGCAGTGGCTCAGTGTTTGGGAGTATGCCACTGAACTGTCCTGCTGTAACCTTGGATGTAGGAAAAGTTGAGACAAAGCAGCATACTCAGTTTGACACATCTTTGCCCTTTAGGTCCTTAATGATGCAGTGATTTACTGAAACATTTAATATTGTTTAGCTGCAGAAATTATCTCATACGTGGAAGCTAAGCAATAACATACTTGCTGAATCTGCCCTATCTTCTGCTTCATGAGCAAAGTTTATTTGCAACTCCATAAAATACAGATTTCTGAGCTTTCTCAAAAAAGCAACTCCACATATTAATTTGTAAGAAACAAAATCTTTGTTCCATATATCTTATTTAAAGAATAAAAAGACAGGTAGGTTAATATCTCATTGACCAATGATTTAAGAAAAACTTTTTTTTCCCTCAGGTTTTAGTTTTCATCTGGGTTACTCTGCTTTTACTTTGCCCCCATTGTTCTCAGAAGGATCCAGAGTACTTCTCTCTTGTCCAGGTACTTTGTATGTGGCACTTTGCTGCCAAAACAATTTACTTATTTCTAATTAAGAAGGATTTAATATTTACCATTGAAAAAAATAGTATGGTAGATGCATTTCGCATGACCACATATTGTATCCTTGGAGTTTTACCTGTGGATCTGTGGAAAAATACTGTGTGAATTAATTAAAGCATTAGATTTTCAAGACAAAACCACAGCTCATTCAGTATAAGCTACCTCCAGCAGCATGCTGGGGGCTCAGCACTGCTGCTCTGGAGTGCTCCCCACAGGGCTTCTGCTCCTCGCCGTGCACATGGCTTTCTTCCCTTCTGCTGGTGTGGCACCTCCCTGATTCTCCAAGCATGGAAGGAAAATGGATGCTTTGAGTGTTACTAAAATGCACAAACACTGTGAGTTGGAAGCATCAATGTTCAGTGCCTTCCAATGGTCCTCTATTGAAAGTCTTGCCCCTAAAGTATCACCTGTGTGGTTTCCCTGAACTGTTACTTGCAATATCAGGTTGTTGTGTGGAAGGAATCACTTGACAGACCTTTGTGTCTCTTTGTACTGCAACAGCTTCTAGAAAGATTCAAACTGGCAGTTTCTGTAATAAGACATGAGGAAATATATCTGAAGAGTACATGTGTTTTATAGTGCAAGGTCAGAGAGCACCCATACATCAGGGGCTACAGTGGGGAAAAGAGGGTAGCTATAGATATATGCCTAACCCACAAACTTGAGTGATTATTTTTAAGCTCTCATCCTCTGGCATTTGCTGTCAAACCAAAGAGAAAAAAAAAGTTGCTGCCTCCTTTCTGTGTGATTGTAGGAGCCTTCACTTCACAGAATACAGTTCAGAAACCACAGGAAGCAAATAGTGTGGCCCATAGAGATGGGATAGCCCCATTTCTCTTGCACTAGTCACAGTGCTAAGGATCTGGCAGAGATGCTCAAAGAGGCTGTGCTCCTGTGCTGGCAGCCCCATGGTCATGGCCAGGATGGGGTAACCATGCTGCTTCCAGCAGAGTTGCTTCAAGGAGCAGAGGGGCAGCACAGCAGGGTGGGGAGGTGTACCCTAGCAGGGCTCAGCACCAGCACTGGCTCCTAAGGGGCTCTTTGCTGCCGACAACCTGGTGTTGATGTTTTAAGGGCAGCTTGCTGTCAGTGGAGGTAATATGACAAAAATTAGGTAGGCAAGAGGGATTAAAACATGTACAATATTGCAGAACTTGTTAGGCTCAATTACACAAGTCAGGAACGAGTGGAGTGTTTGAAGACCTGGAAATAATTCCAATTTGTCATACCAGGAGACTCCTTCCCAGAAACCGGCTGTGTAAGCAGAGGCAAGTCCACCATATGGAGAACAGATGTCTCAAGGGAGCTGAAAAGAAGATACTTTGCTAGTACTAAAAATATTCAGTATGAGGAGGTGATAACAAGTGCTTCTAAAGAAGAAGCAATTATTTATCATTGAGTAGACAATTTTTACTGCTTCCTAGAACACAAACCTATATGCTTAAATAATCTCAGACTGCCAGAGTGAAGAGGCACTGATTCACAGCTTGGGGTAGAAACTATAATAATAAGCAGATTGCACATCTTGTTTAACCATCTGACTTTTTAAAGCATATTTTATCACAGTTTGTATCACTCTGAGAAAAATAGAAGAAAGGAAGAAGAAAGGAAGTCAGAAGACAATGAGTTGTTGGTATACAGTTGTTTTAATGTACAAAGCAATGTGGCTGCCTTTGCCATTTGCAGCTTGGATGTTTTAGTTTTTTCCCTTTAATTAGGAACTGTCATGGAGGTTGACTCAGTAAACAACTCAGTCTTGTTAGAATGGTGTCTGTGACACTGCCTCCAAGACCAAATCTGCTAAAACATCAGGAATGAGACTTGAGAGAAGCACTTCATCACTGCCTCTGGGTGCCTTAGGAGATGTGCTAAGGGGAGATCCAACTGAGCAAGGAAGCCCAAGGACTGCTTGAATTGGAGCTCTGCAATGACTTGCTCTATGAGCAAAAGCATGCAGTGGCTACTGCCTGTGTGAGTACCAGCCATGGTGCTTTCACACATCCCAGGCAGATGGCTGGGTTTTCCTCCTGACAGAGCAGCAGAACAAGAGCTATTGGCACAGCTCTTTCAGCTCCAGCAACTCCAGCAAATTACTGCAGGGAAAGACAAAGCAGTACCAGCAAGGGCCCTGTGGCTTATTCTCTGGTGCTGAGGTGAGAAGAACTGTGACAGGCTGTCTGCCACAGTCATTCGTCTAATCTGTTCTTAAAAACCTCTAATGACTGCACTCCCCCAGTCGACAAAGGCAGCATGCTCCTGAGATTATATGTGTTTATAGCTGGGTAGTTTGTCCTACTATCTAAGCTAAATCTCCCTTGCATCCTGTTAAATCTATTACTCCTTATGTCCACTCTCAGTGGATATAAAGATAACAGATTTTCATCCTCTTTACAGAAAAAAAAATTGAAGGCTGTTTTCCCACTCCCTTTGGACCTATCTATCTTCTCTTCACTAGACTAAACAACTCCAAGATCTTTCAATCTCTCCTCACAGGTCAGATTTTACAAACCTTGTAATACCCTTGATGGTCTCTCAGGGCTTTCTTATTTCATTTATGTCTTTTCTAAAAGGTGATGTCCAGTTGCTGGATGCAAAACTTGAGAAGTTCCCAGTGCCATGAAGTTACCACTCAGCCCTGAGCTTTCACATCCCACACCTCCCCTTGTGGGCGTCGCTGTGGTCAGCTGGGGTGTGTTCACCTCGAGGCCGCTTCTGCTGCCTGGTTGGTCACTCCTTGTTTCAATGCGAGGCCTTTTGACCTCTTAGCACTTTGCATGTATCTCTCTTTGGTTCCATTTGTTGATTCTGGAAAAGCTCTCCAATTTTTCATAGTTATTTTGAATTTTAATCCTGGGCCCCAATATGCTCACAATCCTCCTGGCTTAGTGTGATGGGCCGATTTTATAAGCATACTTTATTCCATTATCCCAGTTACTAATGAAAATATCAAACTGGAACAGGCCCCAAACAGACCCTGGGTGACCCTATTAAAAGTGAATTTTCAGTTTGATGACAAACCATGATAAGTTCAGCATGTTTTCCAACCACTTGTGCACCCACTGATTAATGATTTCATCTCTCCTTAGCTGTCTGTATGAGAAAGTCATGGGGGGAACATTCATGGGCCCCACTCAGTTGGGCACTGCTATTTTAAAACTGTAAAAACCCATTATTAAATACATTGTCTTTTTCTGCTGGGATCTGCAGTGATCATGAGTCTGTAATGCACCAAGAACCCAAGGAAACAGCTAGGAAGGGAAGGAGGAGAGCAAGGCAGCATCCTCTGCAGGGAGCAGCCCGTACTGAGGCTCCTTCCCTCTCATCCTGCATCTGCATGTGGGTGCTCCAAAGAAAAACCCAGCATCTCTGGTAGCCAACAGTGAGAGCAGCAGCACCCACAGCCCCAGAAAGGCCAAGGGATTGCTGCCAGTTAAAGGTGGGAAACATTCTCCTTGATTCGAGAAAGGATCAGCATTTCTGTGCAGCCCTCACACGCCTGGGGAGCCCTCCTTCAGTGAAGGGTCTGTCAGAGGGAAAAGGAACATTCTCCTGGGAGAGCACAGGAGAAGACTGCGCTTTTCAGGCTCAAGCTTGAAGAGGATGCTGCAGGAGTGACAGAACTCTATGGCTAGGGAAGAGACAAATAGTTTTTAGCACACGTTTTGGTTGCCCAGGATTGAGTGTATATTGGGTGTCACAGCAGCTTCTGCAGCCACAGGATTCAGGACAGAGCCTTTACTGCTGGTAGCTCTGGGCTATGTATATTACACCTTTACATTCAATATGATACTGCCTTTAGCCTGCTGGCCCCCTGCCAGTGCAGCTGCAGAGAAGTTGGGGAAGTTTGCCATAATTTGCTTGGGAATTCTTGTGGAAAGTGAGTTTCACCTACTGCAGTGGAAGGGGATAGGTTTAAGGGGTTTGGGTTTCTTTTTGTCCTGAAATGCTCATCCTTACTTAGAAGAATGTGGAGTTTAACATTAAAATATTCCAGCTTGAACATACAGGATAACTGGAAATCAGTAATGGAGACTGTTCAGAAAATGCACTGAATTCATGCCCCAGATTAAAGCAAGGCAAACGTTACTTTAACCAAGATCCTGTGGATGTTGCTAGTGAAGAAGAAAATAGTCTCAACCCAGATTTTGGTGGACACCTTTAAAAAGCACCTAGATGGGTGTTTTAGTCCCTGCTCAGCCAGGAGCACAGGCTGAGCAGAGTCAGGCTGAAGGCAGCCTTGCCCACATGCTGCTTGGCCAGCAGCCAGTCTTCCCCTGTCTTCAAGGGGTGAAATCCTGGCACTAAAACCTCTGCTGGCACCAAGAGCCCCAACTGCTACACCCTTCAACTGCAACAGGGGTCTGCCAAGCCTAGAGGAAGAGGACCACAAGGGTATGGACAATTAGAGACACAGTGGATTTTTATCTGTTTCCTATCAGGAAAAGCGTAAGTGATGTTTTAGGTTTTCAAGAATACCCTAACTCAGCATTTTGCTGCAGCAGGGTGGTCACTGGGCTTTGGACTGCAGCCCAGCCAAACAGAATGGAGCTTTTCGTCAGTTAAAGTCCAAGAAGGGAATAATGATCTCAGAGTTTTGTATTTATCATTGGACTTGGCCTCCTGACCCTACTAAAGAAAGGCAATGACTTGAAACAGTTTTCACAAAGCCAAGAAATAAATGGTTGCAGTAAAAATTAATTTTATCCTGATATCTTTTTTTTTTTTTTACCTCCAGATACACAATTTCTATTATGTTTGGATAAATCTTACCCCCTGGTTCCCTCTGAATGGTCAATACAGTTCTCCACATTGGAAAGCCGTGCTGGTCCAGAGATGTCACTAGCTTGGCAATAGCTCACACAGCCCCAAACAGGGCTATGTGGAGCTATGTGGAGTTTTTATGATTCAGCAGCAACAAGTGTGAAAAGGCTGAGACTGCTAGCACTCACCCTTCCTCAACCTTTTCATATTCCTGGCACTCCCTGCAAGCATTGCTGGCTGCAGATATTTGAAGAGCAAAAAGAGTGAGTACTGAAGTTAGCTTTTTTTTTTCACTTAGCATTTTTTCCTTCCTCTTTATTCATTTAGGCAGATCTTTATGCTTTTATGGACATGACAATCTTCCCCTGGTTTATTAGCACCAGCACAGATCATCTTGTTCTCCCAGCAAGCACCGTGCAGTGATGAGCAACACTCCTTGTCGCACCAGCCTTTCTCCTCACAGCAGGCACTTTTCCCCCTCACCCAAGAAAACAAGCAGGGTTTGTGTGGTGAAAGCACAGGGGTTTTTCTGCCACATAGTGGGTTCAGCATGATCGAGCACAAGCACTGGCTAAATGATGAGGTATCTTATATGTTCCCCTTTACAAGCTGCCCTATACCAAGCGGTCTTTGCATTTTTTCCAGAAGGCTGGACATTACTGCTCTGTGAAAACTGAAAGGCCTCCACATAAAATCCCCAAAACCACAACATAAAAAACTCTGAAAAAAGACTCAGGGATTTCTATACTTCCCAGTACAGCTATGGAAAATGGAGACAAAATCTTTCCATGCTACACCTACAAAAGCATGCTACAAGATTCCTTTATGCCTGCCACAGCTTGAAGTTCCATATTTTGTCCTTCTAGTATAATTCTTCTGATACGAAACAGTGGCAAGATCTAGGTAATCTAAAACACATCTAAATTGGGACTTTGGACTCAAAAATCCACCTGATCCTAGGCTGTGATTTAGTCTCCAGGGCTGTATTCTCCAAAGATGTACTTAAATTAATTGGGTACTTCCCAGGCCACTGGCACCTAACTTCTGATATCCATGTGTTCCTCAGGCTTAATTGTTAATCAATGTTACATTAATTTGTTGGTGGCTGGGGGTTTTGAGGAGGGGAGTGCAGAGAGCCAAAACCACTTGACAGGCAGGATTCCTGTCAACCTGCCTTGGCTGCCTCGGGAGAGGTGCCAGTGATTAAATGGACAGAGCCTCCTCTCTCAGCCAAAGATGCCTTTCCAGGTGCCCAGTGAACAGCACTGCTTGCTGCTGAATGCAGAGCTGAATTCATTTTCAGATGAAAGCAAATTCAATGACAGTCCTGACATTGAAAGAAATCACATGCTTAGAGACCAAATATATATTCTGGGTTTTATTCTTCTTTCTCACAACATACATGATGGCTGGAAATTTTTCCTGTGCACAATCTTTTCTTTTTCTGTTTATCTGTCCTTATTCAAAGCTAACAGCTGGTTTTACCTATGAGAACCAGCTCACAGATGCACTTCAGGATATAAAGCACATTTATGATAAGACACCTGATAAATCCCTTTATGTTCCATACCTTCCCTGTAAAGCTGGGGAGGGGGCGAGTGGAGAAGGAGAAAAGACCTGCCTTAGGATGATGTCATGGCTGTCGGGCACATCTGCCCCAAATTAAATTGCCATCTAAAGAGCTTATTTCTCAAACATATTTCTTTTCAGCTTGGAAGGAGACATAAAGCAGTGTATCCCTTCAGTTTGCATTTGGGGAGTCTGAAAATTTGGGATCACCCTCCACAGTATGCCAGCAAGATTTACTAGTGCTGAGCCTCCCAGGTGATGATGCTGTACACATTGCATGAAAAATGAATCTTTCTTGGTTCCTTGATTAAGTTGTGACTCCTAATAAATCTTCCAGAGACATCAAGCCTGTCTTGCTAAAAGCATGAGGGACCTTTGCAAAGCCCTCTAAGAAAGTGTGAGAAAGAGGTCTCATCTGGAGAAGAAAGCTTTAAAAAGTGAACCTGTTTGAATTTTAAAATATTCATTCTCAATCTTTCACAGTAAACTCTATGTGCATGCCAGAATTGGAAGATTAAAATGCAGAATGCATAGAAATAAACAACAATGTTTAAACACACCAAGAATGAAACATTTGCAAATAGACTGCTTTAACTGCTGTCCTACCATCCCAACCCTGCCCTCCCCAATAAAAACCAAAAACGGCAACAGGAAAAAGGAAGAGGAGACATGAAGGGCAGCTATTATTTTTTGTACTTTCTGTGCAATCTTTTCCTATGAAGGCACTCAGCCTCTATGGTTTGTGGGTTAAAAATAGGAGGAAAAGGCTGCACCAGACAAAATCCTCATGCTCTTGCTGCCTCTCGGTGCCAACAGCAGGTGTCCCCAAAATACGGTGGCAAAGCCCTGTGTAAAAAGGTGAACAACAAGGGAAACATTTTTTTTTCTCCTGAGCAGACCCCCTGGACCTGGTGGCCATGCAGAGCTGGAGGAAAAGATGCAGCACATGCCACACACATGCGCAGCCTTGTAACCGCCTGGGCAACTCTTTCAAAGCTGCCTCTTTCAAAGCCCCTGCCAAACAGCATCAAAACACAGCAAAACCTGCCAGCCCATCTAGAAACCATGGCCCTGGTTTTCCAGCACTCCAGTAGGTGGAGTTAACGTTCATTTACGCCAGCTGAGGAACTGTTCCTACATTCCCACCTGGTTTCTGAAGATTTATATACTAATTCCCTGCAAAACATTACAATGGAAAAAGAAAAAAAAATGCCTAATTGGGTCCACAAGCCCTATTTCATAAGTGAGTTATCTCAGCCTTGTTGGGTCAGATCTTACTGGGAGGACGATACATCCAGGGCTGTCATGTAAATCATTTCCTTTTGAATACTTATGTCTAATCAACTTCAGACCTTGTTTTGGACACATTGTATGTTTCATAAGCTGAAGAACTCTCTCTGATGAAATCCTTGCCTCCTGACCCCAAAATACATCTGAACAAAATTGTCCCATCAGGAGTTCAGATAATTGCTTGGCCTTTCCTGTCAGTCATAAACCAGACAGATGCAACTTTTTTGGACACTTCCCCACACTTGACCGTGCATTTCAAACATATTCCAAACAGTGTAAGAGAATAGGAATGGTTGCTTTTATAAATATGTGGTAGTTCATATGCTTAAGCAAAGAAAACAGACTCTCTTTGCTGATGCCATATGTATTATTGTGTGATAAAAATTTACCAGCATGTAGTTCTGCAATTATTGTTCTTACAGCTCCATTAATCTTAAATTTGATTTATTTCTGTAGATGTTTGTCTTTCACTGGAAATCCCAGGCTCTCCCTTTTCTTGCACCAAAGCTTACAAAGGGCTGAGTAGTCCAGGCACAATTTGAAGACCCCTCTCTGAGGGCTGAGCTGGGACACTGCCCGAGCACTGGCAGGGCCAGCAGGGAAGGCATGGCATGGACTCTGTAAAAGCAGGTGAGGTTTTCTGCTGACTTCTGAGGGGACCACGATTTTCTTCTCCTCACCATCCTTGACAGCTTGCTGGTGTACACAAGAGAGCTTGGAGAGGTGAGAAAAATTTGCTGGAGGAAGCCTGGAACATATCTACTGGTGAATGGCAAGTCACCCCATGCACTTGGATGGAGCTAAATCCTGAACAATGAGAACTATTACAAATATTCAGACATCACAGACAAGGGTTTACAGAGATCACAGTCTTGAGTTGAAAGCCTGGGAATTCCTCAAGGAGAAGGTGTGGTCTGGCGCAGTGCATATGAGCCAAGAACTTTCCAAGTGCCTCTGCAGCTCCCAAAATCTGATGAGAAAATTAAGTTCATGGGCAAAACACATTGTGAAAATGGAAAGCAGGCTGCTACACTCATCAGTAAGTTTAAAGAATGGAATGTATGTGAATGTTAGAAAAGAAAAATCATTAGAAGTTCATTTTACATCAAGAAGAAAACTTTCTAAGGAGTGGAAAACAAGGACCGGCAGGGCTCGGGTGCCACGGAAGAGCCTCTCTTCTGCACCTGAGTCCTGGTTGTGCAGGCAGAGCTGCAGAACCACGTGTATCATCTCACAGACCATTTGGGCCTGTATGTGGTTCCTGCAGACAGGCAGGCTCTGTCAGACATTGCTGCGCCTGTCAGCATTGCCAGCCTCGACAGAAGTCATTGCTATCTAGCAGAGGTGACAAAACTGAACGCAACACGACTCCATCTGCCACAGCTGTGGCCTAGTGCTTTACACCTGCAGCAAAGAGTAATCTGGAAACAAAACTGGTGTTTCTGGCACTGGTGAGTGACACATGGGGCAGGGGTTGGCTCCAGGACAACCCAGAGCCCAGGTCTGCGTGACTTACAGAGCCACTCCTGAAGCTCATGCTGGCTTTATCATTTTGCAGGGTACCTTTGTGAGCCTGTAGTCTCAGGCAGAGCTCACACAGGGCTTATTTACAAAGCTGACCTGTGAGGACATGGAAAAAAAGCATGAATCATTGGAAAAATTGTATTCTCTGCAGGAACACCTGCAGCAAAGGCCACAGGAGTCCCCTGGGTAGCTGCTCACCCATCAGGTTGCCAACACCCACAGACCAGCACATACTGAGCTGCTTCTCTCCAAACTTTTTGCTCTTTCCAGACTTATGCTAAGTGTAGGAAAATAACCTTCAATTTTTCATATTTTTGCATTTCTCCCCTTCACTATTGTGATAAAACCCCTTATCTCATAATCCTGCTGTGTGATTTAGTTGGATGCCCACTGTTTCAGCTTTCACCTTCTATTTTCCTCACCATGGATGCTCTCTGTAGCTGCTCCCTGTCTGCGCTGTCATTCCTGCTAGATCCTCGCAGCATGCTAGGCAAGTGTCATATGGGAGAATCGGTCTGTGTGCTCCTGCTCTGGGGACTGGAATGAGCATGTGGAACGAATGAACAAAAAAGGAGGGCAGAAATTTTTAGGAAGTGGAGGCCCTCCAGCAGAGCAACCCCATAGGCAGCACCACCCCAAGGAATGGAGACAAAATTAAGGGAACCGTCCTCAAAAAGGCCCGTGTGGCGGTCACAGCGGCGCTCAGGGACACTCAGAGCGGGGAGCGCGCCTGTGCGTCCCGGCTGGAATCCCGGCTGGAATCCCGACCGGAATCCCGACCGGGAGAACCCCCCGGAGGCCGTGGGGGAGGGGCTCCCGGGGCCGGCCGCGCCGCTCGCTCCGGCCGCCAGGTGGCGCTGTCGCCCCGGGCACGGCCCGGCCGCCCCTGGGAGCGGGGAGGGAGCGGGGAGGGGCGGGGAGGGACCGGCGGCACCGAGCGGCACCGAGCGGGACCAGGGTGGTACTGGGGCGGCACCGGAGCAGGACGGGGGCGGCACCGGAGCGGCACCGAGCGGGACCGGGGTGGTACTGGGGCGGCACCGGAGCAGGACGGGGGCGGCACCGGAGCAGGACGGGGGCGGCACCGGAGCGGCACCAGAGCGGGACCGGGCGGCACCGGAGCAGGACGGGGGCGGCACCGGAGCGGCACCAGAGCGGGACCGGGCGGCACCGGAGCAGGACGGGGGCGGCACCGGAGCGGCACCAGAGCGGGACGGGGGCGGCACCGGGCAGCACCGGAGCGGGACCGGCCCGGAACTGGAGCAGCACCGGAGCGGGACCGGGCGGCACCAGAGGGCGGGTCACCCAATCGTGTCACCCATCGGGGTGCCATCCGATCCGGCCCCTGCCCTCCTGTGACCGCTGTCCCGGGCGGGGGTCGGAGCGCGCCGGGCTCTCCGGGCCGTCCGTCAGCTGGAGCTGCGAGGGGGAGGGCAGGGAACGGGAGCAGAGCCCCTCCGCCCTGTGTCCCCGCAGAGCCCGAGCACCCCTCTGATGCTGGCCTTAACGGGAAAAGTGTGCTCGGAGCCTGAGTGCCGGTCCCACAGAGCGCATTTCGTGTCACCCAATCGTGACACCCATCAGGTGCCAGTCACTCAGACAATAGGCAATCTCCTTGCGAGGACGGTCATTCACAGACTGCCCGGGTTTTCACTTGGATGCTGCTAGTTCATTTGGACTGATATGAAGAATGACTCGGTGATCCTCCCGAGGACCCCCTGAGCAGCAATTTCTCTTTCTCATCCCCATGCAATGCCTTGTACAAGCCTCTGAAATACATAATGTAGTCCAAGCATAGTGGTTCTTTAGGTTATTCTTTTAGCCAGCTCTCCATAGAAAAGCATATTTCTTGTCTCTTTGCTCTGCTCATTTAATTTGTGCTAGTGGCTCTGAGTTTACACCTCTGCTCAAAGCACAAGCAGCACCTTTGCTTACTCCAGTTAGAGACATTTGGGCCTGACACAAGCCCACCTCTCACAAGTCCTTCACAGTCCAGACATGGTGCCCATCCCGGGTCTGTGCAGGCGCCCAGCCCAGCCAGCATTTCACTGCCCACCAGTTTTCATCACAGCTCACTGATAGGGGCACTGCCAGGGGATGTGCTCCGCTCCCTTCCCAAGCACCTCATCAAAGCACAGCCCCTGACATTTTCCAAACACCATCTGCTAGTGTTTATTTTGGCCCTTCTACAGGTGTTTCCAAATTATTTTATGGAAGAACATGGAAAACATGATTTAGGGCAACCATTGAAGGAACTGTGAGACTGAAGGTGAAAATTCCCCAGGTGACATCTGCTCTTTTTGCTTCCTCAGAGCTCCATCCTGCCTTGCCCTGACCCTCAGTATGAATGTGCAGTGCTGAGACTCTCAGGAGAGGCAAAGCCCATCCACAGTCCTCAAAACAAGGGCTCAGGAGTTTATACAAAATTCAACCTCTGCTCTGGAAAACCTGTGACTTTGGAGACAAGTGGGATTTGGTGAGGCTGAAAATGCAACAAGAGAAGATTTTCTTCAGATGTGTGGATGCTGTTGCAGGCTTCATGAGCCATCAGTAAAGGAAAAATGAAGTTATTTTAGTAAACAAAAATGCACATGTAAGCATTGAAAGGTGAAGTCAGAAGTTTGGAGTCAGTTTGTATTTTAACAGACACAGAAACAACAATGAACTGAGGAAACATGCTTGTTTATAAGTCTGACTAAGCAAAGCTATGCAAGTCAGACAGAGAGCCATCAAACTCAGTTATGCTGAATAATATCCTATTACTCCCTGGACAAATAAGCCAGTCCTCAGAGGAGCTATCAAGGAATACCATTCCATAAATTATATACAATTCTGACCTTGTTTTTTAAACATATGCTTTTTGTGGGGGTAGGAAATCCATTACATTATTTTCAGTAATGCCCTCTGATTCTATAGGTCTGATAAAGCTCAGGCTGTGAAATGTTTCTTCAGCTACCTCAGGCAAGTGCTGACATTACCAGGAAGCAAGCAGTGCTAAAGAAAGAAAGGTACCTGAGTGAAAGCCTGGGCTGAGATTATGTGCAATGAAATGGAAGATGCCCAGCCAAAAATTAAAGTGTTTCTGCTGACTTACCGTGGAACTTTGTCCTTTTGCCGAAGAACTACTGTGGGATTTCAGGCAGGGTTGAGTCTTGATGAATTGTGAGGCGAAATTTGATTTTGATTAATTATTTGGTAAGTTCTGAAAATTACATACACACGGGGGAAGTCTCCCTATGACATGCATTTCTCTGGTTTCCATTCCTTGTCGTGCTGCTGTTGGGGATATTGAACACCTCCAGTTGTGGAATCCCTGCCCCGGGAAAAGGACGATGTCAGCTAAGCACAGGCAGTGCTGAGATTTATAGAGAAGTAAAGACAACTTCTGTTATTAAGCAAAGAAAGCTGAGCTGGATAAAAAGCTTGCTTGAGTAAAATGAAGCTTTTATTTTTCTTTTTTTCTTCTTCCTCTTTTTCTTTCTTAAGCTTAACAAAAAAGAAAAATGGAAAATCCCCACTGATTGCATCCAGCTGTTAAAATTTTATGATACTGAGATTCCCAGTTGTCATGACCACTTCATGTAGTTTAATATGCAGTCGTATTCTTTTCAGTTTCATTTTCTTCCCCAACTTTAGTTAATAAAACACCTTTCAGACAGCCTGTTCTTAGCAGTTATAGAGTGCCTGGTCTTCTTTTATAAAGAGGAGAACTGTGTGCGGCTCTACCCTGGCACAGGAGAAAGTTAAACTGCAACCATAATTCCCATTACTGTCGGTGAGCACTGCGCTGATGAAAAGGCGCTGCAGGCTGAACGGCAGCAGGTTTCTCCCGATGACCGTAGGCCAGCCCTGCAGTAAAAAGGTCAGCTCTCTGCCCCAGCCCACTCCCCTTGCCTGTGGATGGCTTTGGGCCCACATCCAAAGTGAGCAAGTCTGTCCAAACTCCAAACATTCAGAGGCAAGCCAGCACCTCCCAAGCTGTCGTACATTAATTCTGTTTGATCCACAGCAAGTACGAGGGTTGTTATCTACACTGTTTGCACAGTTTCAGCCTGGCTTTTATAAAGGACTTTTTTGCTGCTTGATTGGCACAGATAAAATACCCAGGATAAAGGCCATGCCCATAATTTTACTTGTAAATGCACTAACATTCTTATTCTGCCATCACTTCCAGTTCCCTCCTGGGTCACCGGTGTCTGCTCACACCAGCAGCCATGCACATACAGGAGCTGTGGAAATGATTCCCCATGCCAGGGCAGCATTGGCAACAGTGGGGAAGAAGAATACTCCAACAAACCCTTCTGATTTAGAGCTCTTTGTTTGATACAGGATATTGGCATTGCTCTGGCTTGCTGCCACTGCTCCTGTTTGTAGAAAAAACCCCACCATACATTAAGAAAGAATAAATGTACACATCAGCAGCTCCAGGATCAGACCAGCTGATTTAATTAATCCCAGAACACACATTAAAAATAAGGGAACTCAGAATTATGATTAAGCTGCAAAGGAAAAAAAATATGCTACAGGCAAGAGGATTTTGCTGTTCTTTAGCTGGTGAATGCTTCTTTTTGAACTGTGGCATTCTTTTGAGTAAGTCTTTTGCCTTTGTGGTGTTGAAATGGTTTGAGGAATCTATTTAATGATGCAGTTTTATGTAATAGGTAACTATGTTACTGCATTAAATATAAAGCAGTCAGAGGAACTGAAAAGGAACTTGTTGATTTCCTAAGAGGGAGCACTGATAAACACTTTGGTCAACCAATACATTTTTTGGACAGTGTCGAAGGAAATATTATCTTCTGACATGCTTAACTTGAGAAAGCTTTATCCTTCCTATGCCAGTATTTGTAGTCATAGTTTAATAGAAAGCCTCTAATGATAGTATCTTACTGCTTGTTTAATCATCTTTTACTGAACAAAACAGCTGATTTAATTTGGGACCTAAAAAGAATGGACACTATGGCTGGCTGGGATAGGAGCATGGAGGCTCCCTGTGGCTGCTGGCATGGGACTCTGTTGTAGCACTGCCCCTTGGAGAAATACTTCATCTGCCTCCCCAGGGCAAGTCATCAGCTTCCATTTGCTGTGCCTGCCTCTCTTGTGACAGGGATAAGAAAAGTGGCTTTTCAAAATTACAGAGATTTTAAAATGCAAAAAAGAAATGTAAAGGGAAAGGAACACTTGCAACATGCAGGGGTGTTTTCTGAGGTGGAGTAGAATTCACAGCAAGTCCCTTTATTTAATGGGGAAAATCCAGCTGGCATCTAACCTTCTGATATAAAACCACTATCAGCTTGCCTTCTCCTGTCTTTCCTTCATCCCCTCCTCTTCCCCTCCATGCCTTTCACTTTCTCTTCAGTAAACCAAACAAAAAGGAAGGAGAAAAGAGTGGAATTACCATGAAAGCTGTCACCATCACAGAGTTCAGACTGTACCTCTCCTTCCCCTGTCACCATCCTCAGGCACAACTTCTCTGGACAAAGAAATATCCCCAGCCTGAGGACTGCTGCAGCCCATCTCCTTCCAATATCAAAGCATTACCAAGGGACAAAATGAATCTTATACTTCCCAGGAATTTGTTTTTTTTGCCAGAGCCTATTCCATTGGCACCTCCCTGGTTTGGATCTGTATGCAGTGACTCTCCTGCACTGCTCCTGAAGGGTTTCTCTAGGGCAAATGGCTCCAGGTGGTGGTCTGGGAATGCAGTAAACAACACCCAGTGGGCTTGGCAGAGCTAGCACTGGTGGATTGCTTTGAACTAATGTAAGGAAAAATTAAATTTTCCCTACCAAGAAAATAATTAAGTGACAGTGGCATGGTGGGAAACAGATCCTGTCCTGAAGAGTTTGTAGCTGAAACAATGAATAGGTAGAAACAACAGTAAGGAGACACATGGTGACACTCCTGAGGTAGTGGGAGCAGGGATGAGATTGGTACCCACACCTCTGAGGTGTCACATAAGTGCTCATTTTCTCCCCAGAACTGGTAAGAGAACAGTAACCAAGACATCTTGAAGTCATCTCAGGGTCTGTGAGAAAACCCAGCTGCCATGCTCCATGTGGCCAGGCAGTGCTGAAGTGACAAGTGGGACATGAAGGAAAAAGAGATGGGTGAGAAAGGAATTGGAAAATAAAAGGATGCAAATAAATTTCTTTGTGCTGTTAGGCCAGACTGCAGTGATGCAACACTTGAATGGACTCCTTCATCTTCTTTTGGAAGGAATTTCTTCTGTGTCCCTGTCCCTCTCCAGTCAGAACGAGTAGTTCTGATCATTCATAACAGCAAGCATCATTTAATAGCACCAGCTTGGCTGAAGCCAAAGATGGAAGTCTGAGCTGAGATATTCCCCCCAAAAAACCCCAAAGGAACAGTTAAATCTGGCTTATCAAAACTGTACATATTCTTACATAGAAGGAAAAAGTGCAAAAAAGATCTGCAAATTATTTCACCTTTTTTCTAAAATGTGAAGTTACTGTGCATATATGAGCTCCCACACTTCCTGAAGCAAAGAACAGCCCTAGGCATATGGCCACACAGTATAAAAGACAAAAAATAATGTAATTCAGCCCACAAATTGAGGGCTGAATCCTGCTGCATCTGAGTTCCTTTTGTGTCCTATAAAATTAGGAATTGTGGATATCAAAGAAAAAATGCTGAGTATCCTCCAGGGCTGGTTCATAACCTCACAGAAATTCAGACTAAAAAGAAAACAACAAATTAAAGTCCCACAAAATTCCTCAGAACAAAAAAAACTGCATCGAAGCAACAGCTTTCACTTTTACCCCCTCAAGAGCTGGAATAAGCAGGCACTGAGGTGGTAAGCAGTTCTCATCCTGCCACCAGCAGCAGGATATACATTCTTTAGAAATTACAGAAATTGTCTGATTTAGCAGAGTAGCTGAACAAATTAGAAATGATGGTGTGAGTGGGAGTTTGGTTTATATAGCTGGAGTTCCAAGACAAAAATACAGATTATGACAGGTTAATGGAGGCTGTGACATTCCCTATACATGTAAATAAACACTGAATTTGAGAACCTCTGTTTTCCCCAAGCACTAGTAAATAAAAGTATAACAGAGACTTCGTGTAAAGTAACCATATGCTTATAATTATACAAACATTGTGGATCCCCTGTGTGAAATTTCACATCTTTATTGCGTCTATTTTAATGTTTACAAAGTTAGCAGTAATTTTTCAAAATCAAATCTATCCTAAACAGGAAAAACTATTTCCTACATCATTTTAATTTTCTACACCAGAGCAAATGAAAGCAGAATCACTGTTGCAAACTTCTTCCCTTTCTCCTGACCTATAGGCTGCAATTTGTTTTCCTGATGTCAGGATGTGTTTTGATGCACCAAGAATGCAGGAGTGGCTTCACTCTTCATGTCCACGTATTAAGTTTTTAACTGTGAGTGAGACACAATGTGGTTCCAATCTAAGACAGGGACAAAAATGCAGAGAGCTTGCAGAGAAGCAAAGTTGCCACTGTTTTGTGGCAAAATAAAACACTGCAAAAAGCAACAGTGATGCATAAGCTTAGCCCTGCTCCTTCTCCCGACTTTTCTTGTGAAAAGAAAAACTGCCAAAAGCAGGAGCAAAAGGAAGAGAAATGGGAAAGCCTGTCCCCATGCTGGGGGGCTGCACAAGCCTCCCCTGAGCTGGAACATGGGGGGACTCAGCTGGAAGAGCCCTGCAGGCTGTGTGGCGCTGGGAGAGGTGCAGATCCTTGTGGGATGCTTGGAAAGTGAAACAGGACTTTCTTTGGAGGAACCACAATACAGGAGGTACTTCAGACTCCTAAAGCAATGCTATTTATTTGGGTATGCTCCTTTGTCTGCTGTTAGTTCACACATCATAGTTTGGGCAATTAAAAATCTTGATCTGCTTAGTCTTTTGAGGTTTATGTTGATGGTTTGGAGATGGGGCATGCTGAAATAAATATGTTTAGGGAAAAAGGATGGTTTTCTCTGTTAAGAAAAAAAAAAAAGGCTAATGTGACGGTCCAGAATGAGGGCAGCAGAGAAGGATCTTGGTGATCAGTCTCAGAAGATACTCTCAGCCAAGAGCAGGGCAGGTCAGCTGGGGGGGAGGCAGGGAGAGGATCTGGCCCATTATCAATGAGAAAAGATCCATGTGGAGAAGGACAAACAACTCCTGGGCCAAAATATAGCTACTGAAAAATAAATATTCCAGCCAGTGCAAAGCACTGAAAACCAACCTTTTCAGAAGCACTGCAGAAAAGATTAGAGGTGCTAAAATGCTGAGGCTAAAAGAGTAAGAATTTAATGCCTCAGAACCAGGGCCTTTGAAAAAAATTCCCGTTTTCAAAGCCAAGGCTTGTGGAGGCTGGTGTTTTGCTGAAAACCAGCACATATGGACTACACGGGCATTTTGGAAAATGTGCTAACTGCTGTGCTGGTAGGAATCCCTGCCTCCTGATTATGTGGTGTAACCACAGCCTTTTTGGAGCCTATTGTGCTAAAGTGGGGAAAAACCCATAGTTTGAGGGGGTACATTTTCTAGTCATCCTAATAAAAATGATTTTGGTTCACAGAAATAAAAATCCTACAACAAATCGTTCATGTTAAAACAAGCATCAACTTAGTTTAAAAAAAATACTAAGGGGGAATGTCTACAAACGGATCAACTCTGTACTCATATCTCTTATGTACCACAGAAAGTCTTACAAAGGACCACAAACCAGAGGTGAAATGACTGATGCTTACATCTTAGCTCAACCACTTTTCAGGGATGAATTTTAACTTCTGTCATTCTTTCTCAACATGGCTGCTCTCGTTACGGTTATAGCAAGAGAAATTTCCATTAAACTTCCAGATGAAAGAAATGGCATTGGATTTGGACTGCTTCCTGACTTTCAAATTTGTCTCTATTAATTTGTACTTTTCCCCAGAATAGCAAATTCACAGAAAGAAAAAATGTGAAAGATGGGATCTTTTAAACAGTTTTAAACTAGTTTTAGAACTGCATTTTTGCAGTCTCCAAATTGCTTTAGTTCTGAGAAACATATTTGAAATTAAAAAAATGTTACAAAATATGTATAATGCAATTATAAACTGAAATCTGGCCAAGTTTTATTGTTGAGAAAACCAGAAAGGAAACAAGTTTTTAAAACACTATTCTTCTTTTCTGGTGGCTGCTATTATTTTACTCTTTTTATTGTTGCTGCCGTTATTTCACTCTTTGCCATGCACTGAAGTGGGGATCTCAAGTGTCTCACAGGCACTGATTCATTCTCATGCTGCTCCACAAAGTGCCCACTCCTGCCTGCAGTTCTTGGGTCCAGTTCCACACAGTTTTCTCAGGGACAATCAAAACCAAAGCTTCTTAAGATGGCTCCAAATATTCAAGTCCCTCTCAGTGACCTGACTGCATTGTTCCATGAGGCACCACAATTGTTATATCCCCGCAGTTCCATGCTCTGTCATTCCCTTAAGTGACTGTCTTGGCAATTAGCTGTATTGAACAATGGCATTGTATTCCAAAATGGTGCAGGGACAACCCTGAGCAACCTAAAGCTTTGAGAAACGGGCTGGAAAGCAGCACTGCCTGTTTATGGCTGCCACTGCTACCTGTGTGCACTCTCACCCGCTGAGCAACAGCCTTGGGGTGCTACAGGGGGCATCTGCCTCAGCAGGGCCTCAGCCTCCTCACTGCCTCAAAGGTCACAAGAAATCCAGCACAGAAACCAGGGCCAGAGGAAAGGCCCCGTTGGCTGCAGAGGGCTTCAAGTCAGGCCCCTGATAAAGAAGTGACAGTGCAAAGCAACCATCCAAGTCAATTTTAGAGAATGCGTTAAAACATGCAAAAGCAGCAGGTAGAAATTAAATCAGGCTGATGGAAGTTGCTCTTGAGACCTTGCAGCTTTGCATTAGCATGAAACCACCACCCCTTGGGAGAGGAGGAGGCCAAGGGAGGAAAAAGCTGAGAACAAAGAGGGAAGAGGAGAGACAGACCAAGAGACAAAGGCAGGAAGGGAACAGACACTCCAGGAGCACCAGAGGGGACCCTGGAAACCAGCAGAGTGAGAGTGGGAAAGGGCAGCCGTGCAGCAGCAGCATTTGGGACCACAAGGCGGGGATGTGGGAAGTGGGAACAATATCAGAAAAGAAAAACAGGACAATGAAATACAGCAGGAGAGAAAAGAAAAAGCCTGGGGCGCTAGGGTTGGGCAGAAGTTGACGGAGGAGAAACTGGAGCTGGGCAGCTGATTGGAGATAGCCAGCAGGAGCATGGAATAAGTGAATAGGACACAAAAGGGGCAGAAGGAAACAAAAAAGTGATGATAAGGCTCTGGAAGGAACTGGGTCATGGCAAGAAAAAAATATCCAAAATGCTAAGTACAAAGCAGAAAGGATGGGAGTGGCAAAGGGGAGCAGAAGCAACAAAAGTGAAGCATCAGAAAAGAGAAGACAAAGGGACAGGAGTGGGGGGATGCTCCCAGTGCGGAAAGCAGCTGATGAAAAGGGAGGGTTGTGGTCAGGAGGGTGTCAGTGAAGCCAGAGGATCCACAGGAGGAGTGAAAGTACAATAAATAAAAGGGGGTGAAGAAATGGGACAGAATGAAGTGGGAAATGGTTTTGCAGAACACTTGCCTCATTTCTGCACTGTCACTGATACTTTTTTGTAGCCCTGTCTCTTCACAGTTCATCTGCCAGCACCTCGCAGTACATCTATCGTGCTAAAAAGAAGCCAAGGCAATGATGGGCCCCATTCTCTAATCCCAGCTGTATGATGTGTCCCACATCCACATGGGCACATCCCAATGGCCATCTAGGGACAGCCCCTGGCACAAGCCATAACTTGTAACAGACCTGGGTATTGGCTGGGAAAGTGCTAGTTGGCATGGGCCAAAACCACACCAGGGAGCTGTCTAAGCCAGGTATGGAGGGCTGCAGGACAGTGTGAGCTCCTGCCTTGGAATTATCTTCTTTTCTACTAGAAATGCAGCATGGTTCACTTGGAACCCGAGCCTGTCACTTGCTTTGAATGTTCCCCTTGTGTTCCTCACAGTCCCTAGCGTCTCTCCATAGGAGATAGGGAACACAGTGGGACTAAGCACCCTACAGGCAAACTGGGATGTGCCAGGCTAGAAGCCTGCTTCAAATGCCCTGTCAGGGTCTGCCTCATCCCACTGATCCTCTGTTGCACTGGGAGTGGTGCCAAAGCCCAGGCATGAGCTGCTCTCAGTGGAAAAATGAGAACAGGGAAGAAGAAGACAAGTCCACAAGTCCAGTGTATGACTGCATGAAGAATGGCAGCTGATGGAGGAGCATAGTCAGAGATCTCAGATTCCCTTATTTACTATGGACCAGGCTTTCACAGCTAAACACACATGACCTCTTACTGGAATTAGAGGAAAATCCACCAGTGGCAGAGTCGGGGCAGATAGGAGAGGTAGGAAGAAGTGGACAATGGGAGATCAGGACAGGAAAGGAGGAACACTCAGCACAGGGCAGAGGAAAGCCACACGGGGAAGTGGAAGAGGGTGGTTTGTGGCTGCCTGCAGCAGCAGTGCCATGGATCAGGCAGGACGATGAGAAGGTGAAGGAGAAGAAAGTAGTGATTAGGACAAGTAGAGTAATGCAAGCATGTTACTGCGCTTTGTCATGGCTGTGAACTCTACACAGGCGGTTGGATGAAACCATTAGAGAACTGACACCAATTTTATGCTGAAGGATGCACCTTGGAAAAACCAAATGAAAAGAGGTGGGTGAATTTCTGAATCCTTGTATTTCTGCTCCACTGCTGTCTTTTGCATGACCAGCACAAGGCAAATGTGTGCCCTGCCTGTCTCAGGCTACCTTGATTATCTTGACGGTGCTGACTGCCCAGTAATGCCCAGCGCTGCTGCCCAGCACAGCCACACTGTGCTCCACTTGTGCTGGTCCCCTCTTGGTGGCTGATTTGCAGATTTTGAGACAAGGAGAACGGTCTCTGGCTCTCCCTATGCTTTCCCTTCCTTCTCTAATGGGTGTCAGGGCCAGCCTCAAGGCTGCTAGCTACATGGGCCCTGGCACATCCCAATGTGAAACCCTCATTTGCCACCAAATTCTCCTTCTTATAAGACCCCTGCTTTGTGCCAAGTTTTCGGGCACGTAGCCACAGGAATACAAAGAGCCTCGAGTAAAATCATTAGCATCACACGAATCTGCCCACACTCAAACCTGGAGAACCTGTGAGGCACCTGAACAGATGCCATCGCCGCTGGGTCGATGAGAAGCGGTACCCGAGAGGTGGCAGCAAGACGCGCGGCATCTCTCTCCGGCCCTCGTCCGCTTCCCGCGTGGAGAGCACAGCGGGGAGGGAGCAAAGGGACCCCCAGGCGCCCGACCCGGGTGTCCCGCCCCGCCGCGGACCGCCCCGCGGGGCGGGCTGGGTGCCCGCACAGGGCGGTGCGCGGCGGGGCGGTACCCGCGGGGCGGGGCGGGCGGCTGCGGGCCGAGCCCGCCCGGGTGCAGTCGCCGCTCCGCGCCGCGCCGCCGCGCAGTCCCCGCGCCGCTCCGTGGGCCGCCGGAGCCGCACGTCGGGCCGCCCTCCTCTTCCTCCCTACCGCCGCCGCCTCTCGCTATGAATGCACGCCGGGCCCTGCTCTCCGCCGCCTTGCTCGCCAGCCTCCTCTGGGATTTACCTTGCTGCCTCCCGGCTTCCCTCCCTGCCTCCTCGGAGCTCGCCGCCTCCTCCAAAGGTGGTCGCAGCCGCAGAGTGCCGCGGTCCCCACGGGAAAGCCGCCCGCGGCAAGGGGGACACGCCATGGACCGGGCGCTCCCACGGGCGGAACCCCACGAGTACATGCTGTCTCTGTTCAGGACTTACTCTATCGCGGAGAAACTGGGCATCAACGCCAGCTTTTTTCAGTCGTCCAAATCCGCCAACACCATCACTAGTTTTGTAGACAGAGGACGAGGTAAGTTCTGCCCTCCCCCGCCCCTCCCGGTCCCCCCGGGGCTGCGGGTGCCCCTTCCCGCTGCTCTGCGCGGTACGAGGCTGCCGTCCCGCGGAGCCCGGTGCTGGGGAGGTGGGAGCGCGCCGCAGCGGTCACCGGTGCTGTTCCCCGCCCCGGTATTGCAGGCAAGTGCAGATCGCTCGGTGAATTAGGAGTCGAGGTGTTTTATTTTAAAGCAAACGGCCCCGCGGCACTAAACCCGAGCCTAGGCAGCCCTAAGTGCTGCGTGCGAGAAACACGAGTGTTCCTCCTCGAATCGTCATGGGGCGGTAGAAAACACGCCCCAGCTTTGCAGGCGGAATTTGGGTGTAAATTCAACCTTGAAAAAAAAGAATTAAATATCGCTCTTCTGGTTTCTTTCCACCCGCCGGATAAAGGGTGGCTCTTACCGACGCGGCTGCACAACGAAAAGAAAGTTTAAACTGACCGAAGGCAAACATCTTCTGCCTGAGGCTGCTGTCGCCTCGAGTCGCGTTATCGGGGCTACCTGGAAGAGCCCCAGCCCCTTCCGAGAGCGCAGGGACTGGGACCCTCCGGCTCCACTTGCGGGGGGCAGCGTGCAGCCCAGGTACCGCCCGGTACCGGCACTCAGCGACGGGCGGCCGGTCTTGACGTCTGCTCGGGGCCGCATCCTCTGAGCTGTGTGCGGGGCTGGCCGTCACGCACCCCCGGGCCGGGATTGGCAGCGGGGCCCGCTACCCCGGGCCGCAGAACTTCCCGGGCAGCATCGGTGCCGCGGGCTCCCGGGCCCCCTCCGTGACCTGCAGCCCCGGCCGGGGACCTCCTGGGCTTTTCTCTCGTCGTCGTATCGCTCGTACCCGGGGCCGCGGGTGCACATTTCTCGTCGATCCAGAGTAAAATTTCCCTTCCATAAAAACGCCCCCTTGCCCCTTTCATCCCCCCCACCTCCCCACTTTTTTTCGTTACCCTGGTTGTGAGCCATTAAGAACAGACTAATTAACAGGTTCTTAATGAAGGTTGCGCTTTCGTTCCTCCCCCTCTCCCACATCTGAAGACCCTCCCCTCCGTCCGCGCCTCCTCGGGTTCTGGTGTACCTGCCGGGGGCTGGCAGCACCGCGAGCGGGGGCAGCTCGCCGCCCTCCCGCCGTGTCCCAGCCGTTTTAGGGCAAAACACAGCGCCGGGAAAAATCACACTGCTCCCTGGAGCTGCAGAAGCCGATCGCCCCAAACCAAATCGAACCGAACCCAAACCGAGCCCCTTCGCCGCCTCCCCGAGCCGGAAGCTTCTCCCCGCCCACGGCACCCGAGGCTCGGCCCCTTGCCCCATTGCTGCCCCTGGCTCGGGGAGTTCTTCCCGCGGCGGAGCCCGGCGGGGCTCCTCGCCTCCCGCCTCGGTCGCGCCTCTCTGGGCTCGGGAGGACGCGTGGGAGCGCCCACAGTATGGGCCCCCCGCGGTCGGAAGCCCGCAGACGTTTTCGAGGGGAAAGGGAACCAGGGGTTTTGCTCTCCGCCTTCGCCTTATGGGGGTTGTTTTCTTCGTCGCTGTTAAAAGCGGGGGTGGGGGAAGAGTACCCGCTTTCTAGAAACACAGTTTCGAAAATTCAGCCGTCAGAGAGGAGGTGGACCGCTCCCCCTGACGGGGAGCAAACGGGGTGCTGATCCTGCGAGCCGCAGGAAATGGAGCCGCGCTCGATATCATCTTATTCTTGATAACTAGAAGAAAGACAGTTAATTTAACAAATTTAGCTCATCTCGCTGCATGTGAGATTCTACTCCGGGGGAAGTGATTTGCTAACAGAAGTCCTGGTTTGATTAAGGAAAAGCCTCACTTTTCCCCATTGATTTTGATTTGATGTGTCACAGGCTGTGACCTTCTGCTGGACCTTCTGAGGGTTGCTTAGCATCAAGCCACTGATTGGAGTATTTCAACTCAGTGATCTAATTGAGTGTTCATGTCATAACATATCAAATATTGTCTAGTCTCCCATAATGAAGTGGACCAGCCGATGGCACATCACCAAAAAACTTCAAGAGAGCTTCCGTTCCTCTGAAGTGGTAGCTGTTTTACTGCCCACCTCCCCGTGGGCTCCTAGCCCAGTTAATTGGCGAACTGGAGTTGTGCTGATGATGAACAGTCTTTGCTCAGGGAAAGCGGGGAAGGGGGGCAGATTTTCTGTCACTTCATTTGCAGACAGTATAGCCGCCCAAATTGACCCAATTAGATGCGCTGCTCTTTACCTAAGCGGCAGCTCCGGGGGGGATATGGCGGTGGCCTTCCCACCTGCCGCACGCCATCCCGCATGGCAGCATTTCGGGGGAACACCAGCCCGCAGAGGAGCGCGAAGTAACTTTTAGTCCTGCCGAGAAGCGCCCTTCCCGTGCGAGGCGGGCTGCCGTGCCTGCGTGTCCGGCGGGGCCGCCCGGCGCTCGGCTCTGACCGGCGGCAGCTCCCTCCGGCCGCAGCAGCCCCGAGCCCGCCCGTCCCACCGCCCTCCGAGGCTGGGGGCAGAGCGCTTCGGCGCAGACACCGGCAGCCGCTTCCCGTTGCTTCGCTTCTTCCCTTCCCGCTTGAAGCTAATAAGATCGTTTTCAGGGTAGCGCGAGAGGGAGTGAAGACTCACTACTGCTCAATGTATATATGCTTTTCCCCCCGTCGGTAGAAAGAGAGGAGAAAGGGGGGAAAGGGTTTGCGATTCCTCCTTCTCCACCCCCTACCGCCCCCCACTCGCTCCCCCTTGTTACGGTCGCAAGATCAGACAGGACCTAGCTGAATGTAGGAAAATTACTGTTGGCACATGAAGTAACTCATTAAAACGCAGATGGTGCTCTCACTGGCCTCAGGACCCCCAGCATTGGAGCTCCACAGTAAGGCAGGACAATTAGGAGCTGCAAGGACTCCACCAGGCAGGGAAGAAAAAAAAAAAAAAAAGAGAGAGCGGGAGGGAGCTGGAGAAGGGAGTTATAAACAAGCAATCCCACAGTTAGCAAGAAACGCGGCATGACTAGGAACAAATCGAAAACAAAAAAGAAATAGCTGGAGTGCGAAGAAACACGATTTTCGAAAGGATCTCCGTGGGAAGGGATTGCCACGAGGGCCGGCTGCTGCGAGTGCCCCTCGCCTCACCCTTTTGTGTCTGCAGAGCCCGCAGCACCGGCACCAAGCAGGGCTCCCGCATACGAAATGCTGCGCTCCGTGCCTAAGGGACGGGGACATCGAAATAGGTCAAGAACGTCTCCTTTTTCCCTCCCCGTTTTCTTTATGCGGTTTCGCGTTCCAGTTGGAAGGTCGCTGATTCGGATGGGCAGGGATCCGAACATCGTTATTTTGCTCTTGCCATGAGGGTTGTGAGGGTGGTGAATAGACGGCTAGGACGAAAGGGGGATCCCGTGTGCAGAAACTGAAAATGGCTCGGCTGTGCATGTGGCAGAAGAAAAGAGTGTAAATCTCACTTGAAGTTCATCTAGTACAACATATTTATGCAAAACAGCGGGTTTCTGGGTGGACCGAAAGCTGCAATGTAGTGTAATCTGTGCAGCGCCTTTGCCCAAGCAGTGTTGTCCTTGGCAGAAGGAAAATGAAATACAAACAGGGAAGTATTTTAATGGGAAAGGAGGGAATTCACAACTGTTAATTATTTGGTGACCTTGTATTCGATTTGTTTGAGCCCCTTATAAAAACACTAATGCAGACCAGACGGCCGGAGCGCGGCAGCGAGCTGCCGCTCCTCATCCCCGCCGCGCACCCGGGAAAGGAGCGAGCGGTCCGGCCCAGCCCGGCTCGGCCCGGCTCGGCCCGGCCTGGCGGGGCCGGTGGCGCGGGGGCGGGCGGGGCGTGGCGGCGGCTCCGCGCTGCCGGTGCCGGGAGCCGTTTCGGGGGTCGGTGCTTTGCCCCCCGCGCCGCGGGAGCTGCGGGAGGGAGCGGAGCGCGGGTCCGGGGCGCGGGCGGAGCGGAGCGCAGCGTCCCCTCGGCGGCTGCGCCTCTCGCCGCTTCCCGGTGAAAATAGGGGCTGTCGGCGGGGGGAGTATTTTTTAGTTCATCTTTCGTTTGTTTGTTGTCCCTGGAGAAGGCGCGGGGGCTCGCGCACGGGAGGGCGGTGCGGGAAGCGGCGCCGGGAGCTCCGCAGATCAGGCAGCTCGGCGGGGCGGTGCGCTGCCGCGGAGCCGCTCTGCTAACAGGACGAGTAATTAACGCATATCAAACTATTCCGGTGGCTCATTTCGGACCTGGTCCTGATTTTTTTCGTTATTATTATTTAATTTTTTAAATCCAGAAACGCTCCTGCGGGGCTTGCTAAGAGGTTGCAATTTTTGGGTTTGGTTTGGTTGTTTTTTTTTTTTTTTTTTTTTTTTTTTTGAGGGGGGGCACGTGAGGGACGGAGGTCCGAGGTCTCCGCCTCGGAGCTGTGGAGTTGTTTCCGCCGCCCGCGGGGAGATGCTGTGCCGCAGCTGGGCTGGCCCCAACCGGCAGCCGAGTGGCCCGCGGGGAGAAAATCCGGCGCAGGCCAGGGCCACTCGGTGCTGGGCACGGCAGCGGGGCGCCTCGCCCTCCTCATTTACCGCCTTCCTTCACAGTAGGGAAAAAAAAAAAAAAAAAAAAAAAAAAAAAAACAAAAACCCCAAAACGGTCGATCGGAGAAAACCCTCCTTTCCTTGCGATTTCAGGGCAGGCTGAAACTGAGGAGTCCTCTCGTGCCTGAAGTCTGATTTATGAGCGAAAGGGGATGTTTCAGTCTTTGCTAGTTATGGCCAGATCTGTATGCTCTGCTGCTGTATCTTAGTGCTTCCACATTTATCGCTCAGTAATATTTTTGCTACATTTCTTAGCTCCAAGCGCTGGGAATATTCGGGCCGATTTTCTCAATACGAATAATTTCGGAGGAATTATTTCTCCTCCGTCGAAGTATTTCGGGTAGCGTAAGCACCGCAAATGGGGTAAGGGAAAGGTATTGGGTTAAGGTCTCTTACAGCAGGTAGAAACCCCGCAAGGAAGCTCCCGTCCGCCTTGGCGCATCTCCTGGAGCGATGCCGACAGCCGAGGGCCCGGAGCCTTGCGGGACGTGCGGGTATTGCAGCGATCCCTCTGTGCCCGAGGGCCGAGAGTCGCTCGTGGCCAGCGGGAGAGCGGGGCAAGAGCAGGCAGCCTTCCCGGAGCAGGTACGGTACAGCGGTGATCAAAGATGCATCACAGCCAGGTGCCTCCCCGCTCCGAGGAGAGAAAAAAAAATTAAAAAGAAAAGAAAAAGAAACAGCCTTCCAACAACTAGTTAGTGTTTTTTGGCAGGATTGGGAATTCGTCCGAGGAAGGTGTGGTCTTTCTCGGTTACTCGATAGCGAAGCGAACGATACATTTAAATCTAATCACTCGGTGTAATAAAAAACCGCGGCGAGGCAGGCGCTGGGAGATGTGGAATTGAAACCCAGAAAAATACCACACATGGAGAGTCAGCCCCTTCTTTCCACAGCTTGGGTTATGCTCCGAAAAAAATACCTGTCAGCCTTGCGACTCCGCAGACAACGTGTGGGCAGACCTTCGCAATTAGGGACAATATATGTTTTAATTTCCAGATTATTGTTGTACGAATGTCTGCAAAGTGTCTTTAAACTGACAATGTGCTTTTGGTTTGCGAGTTTAAATATGGCTTGAAAGAGAATTTGGGAATGGGAAAATTCTTCTTGAATGTGGTTTGGGTATAATTTGCAGTGATGTAAAGTTAAGATCTGAGCCCTGATGAATTGGTTGGGAGCCCAGTACCTGATCTGCCATGAAAAGGGAAACTTTGTGTAGCCTTCGTTAACCCCCGTCTCTCCTCAAAGCCCAGACTGCGGCGAGAAAGCGACCCGGGAAACGGGAGAGGCTTCACGCAGGGAATTGAGGGAAACGTCCCAACCCAGTCATTCATTCAGCTTCGGAGATGCTGAAACCGCAGCCACCGCACGGCGAAGGAAAGCGTGGGGGAAGGCGGGCGGGACCCGGCGCAGCCCCCGGCCCGGCCCGGCCCGGCCCGGCTCGGCCCGCCCACGGGAGCACCGGGCACGCCACTGCCCGAGCGCCTCGCGAGGGGCAGAACGGAGTAGGGCTGCTCTCTCCCATCTGCCACTGACACATTCTTAAATTTCAGATAGACCTACTCCCTCCTTCTGTCCCTCCTTCCTGCTCCTAATATTTTATTTTCGCCCGAAAAAAAAAAAAAAAACTACGGAGAGTCGAAATAGAACAAATACTTACGGCGGAGCTAACATTCATCTACATTAACGCTACAAATATAAACACACCTCCCCGGTGCATTTTCAGCCATGTGGCTTTCCCCAGCCCAGCTGGGATGACTTTGCTGCTCGCACGAAGTATTTCGGTAACGGGAATATCTGTAAGGACAGCTTCAGCTGGCCTGAGAAGAAGGCAGATCTCGAGCTGGCTGTTAGAAACCCCGGGTTTTACCCCATTCGTTTCTTGGGTTTAAAGGAAAACTGAAGAGGACAAGCCCCTATCCGTTGTGCGCTGCTCACGGGGAGAGAGAGGGACAGTCAGGGTGTCCCCACGCCGTCTCTGCTGCCGCTCTTTGTGTGCTGGGAAGGCAGCAGCTTCGCTGGAACAAAGGGTCCCCAACCTAGACCCGTCTCTCCCCGTTTTGTGGAGGTTCCGGAGGTCCCGCTTTCCCTCCCCGCTCTCCTCTGCTTTTCCCACCCTCTCGACTGCGCTGGGAGCGAGCCAGTTCTGGTTTAGGATTATGTATTCATCTGGAATTATTAGGTTACAAGAGTGAATAAATAGCGTTTATCTGATCGGATTCAAAGCTGCTTATTTGAAACAACCGGCAGCCCTGCCCCTTTTCCTGCCCTCCCGAGAGAGGCACGGGAGCCGGCAGCTGCCTGAGCCAGTGGGACTTTTCCAGCACAGAGTTTCGGTGCTGCTGAAATCCGTCTCAGATCTGCTTGACCGGGGGCACATTTCTCTGCAAACCGGCCGTGTCGGCAGCGTGCCATGCCACCGAGCAACCCGGACCAGCCGTGCAATGCCCCAAACCCTCGCCAAACTGGAGTCTCAAAAGACGCTGCTTGGGGAGCACCCCTGAGCAAGCCTTTTGGCACCCACAGTGCCGGAGCTGGTTTCCTCCCGCACCGCCGGGTGACAAAGGTCTGCAAACCCTTTAGAGCCCATTTTCAGCAGCGGGGACACGCGGGGAATTCGGCCTCTCGCTACTTCCCTCCCGTCTAAGCTGCATGCCTGGATGTTACCCCCGAATGGGATTATTTCCTGCGCCGCGACAGGCCACCTGCGTGACGGTTCCTCGGGAAGGGGAAAGGCGCTGTCACCTTCGTGTCCCCTCATCCCTCGGGAAAGGGCTGCCCTTTCCCTGAAAGCTAAGACTGACGGGCAGTGCTGCCTTGTTCCTGCACCGCGGCAGAGATATGCAGGACCCCGGGACCGTGGCGCTGGTCAAGAATAGGACAAGGAGGAGTGTATGTGGGGCTGTCTGCTCCGGAGGGACAGCAGCACTCTCCTCACCCTCACCCCATGGCGACTGGGAGTATCAGAGAGAGCGAGCATCTCTCTCTGAAACAAAGCGTGACACCCGCCTCTCCATCCCCTAAGCAACGAGAGCGACTAAAAAGGAATCCGTGCCCAGGCCCGGCTCTGCCCACATCCCGATGCTGGGGATAACCGCAGAGGAAGATGTTGATCTAGTTTCCTCGACGGTCGCTGGAACCCTTGAACGAAGGTCTGACGCATTTCGGCAGGGCCGGGAGATCGGTCTGCGCCCTGTCGGTGCCTGGGTATCTGACAGATGTTGGATGCAGAAAAACAAAAACAAAACAAAACACCAAGACGACGAGAAAGAGGGGAAGAAGGAGGACCTGCGCTTTCTTACCCGAGGGCTCATCCGCTTTTCTCTGAAGGTCCCAGGACCCCCTTGAAGGAGGAGGCAATGATACCAAAGACCTCCTGAGCTGTTGGACCCTCCTCCTGCAACCACGTGCACCTCAGCCCACGGCCCGCTCCTGTGAAGGGCAGAACTACCCCCATGCTCCCCCAAAACCCACAGGAGACTCATGGACCGAATCCTGGTCTGTACTTGCAGCGCTGATGAAACTGTCCAGCACCTCTAGGCAGCTCCCGATGGATTGCACTTTTATATTCACAGCTCAATAAAGTAGCTGTTGTCGTCACCTAGACTGTGACGACATTTTTCCGGGCTCTGCTCGTGTTTTTTTCAGTCTCCTCCCGCACTCCCTGAGCGGGATGCACGACCAGGCGGCCTCTCGCCCCTCGCTGGGAAGGAGTAGCCCCACGGCGAGGAAACAGACAAGCCTGAAGTGGGAGGTGGAGGCAGGGATGCGAAAGGCCTGGGTTCAAATTTTCCGGGATGCCTGAAAGGCCTGACGGATTCCGCATCGCTCCCGCCGGCGCGCAGCCCCGGGGAGGCGGGGAAGCCCCGGCTCGGGAACTCCCTCTCCTTGCTGACTCCTCGTGCCTCGGTGCCGGGCGAGGCGGGGACCGCGGCCGTGCCCCGGGAGCCGGGCAGGTGTGCGGGGCCCGGCTCCGCAGCCGGAGGTGCGGCCTGGGTGCGCGGCGCGGTCCGGGCGGGCGGCGGGGCCTCCCACGGCGGCTCCCTGCGGGGCGAGGGGGACGCGCTCGGCGGGCAGCCAGGCTCTGCAGGGGGATCCCCTGGCCTGGCTGCGGGGCAGGTCTTTTTCCCAGCAATTCCCGCTGTCCCTGCTGACGTCCAGGGGAACACGCAGCGACGCAGGGCTGCGACTGTCGAGTGTGCTAATCCGCACTGATTAACTGCACGTTAATCCGCATTGATTTTTTACATCGCCGTGTCGCGTCTGAAGGTTTTTGGTTTACATAAATCATCTCCTTGTCTCTCCTGCCCCGCAGGAGGTTCCCAGAGACCTGTCAGGTAGAGCCGAGGTTGTGAAACATACTGATTAGCGATCGCAATGACCTTTGATATCGATAAATAACAGGCGGTGTATATTTCTTTAGTCTCTGTTTCTACCCCTGGGGCGGGCTGATTTTGGAAAAGCGGCGAGGGGCTGCTGAACAGAGGCTCCAGTGACACTTTTACTATAGAAATCTACACAAGCTTTACTAGCTTCTGGGGAAACACAGGGGCTTTGGGAATTTTTGTATTTGCTGGGTTGTAAACATTTTATTGGAAAGCAGCTCAAGGGAATCTGGTTTGCTTTCTGCACTGCACTTTGTACACCGATGTGTCAAAAAAGAAGTCCAGGTTTTCATCAGAGGAGCACGTGTATACGGGACTGATAGGCAGAGGATGTGCGCGGGGCAGGGTCTGCCTCTAGTGCTGGAGAGCCGTCTCCCGTCTGGTGCGGGTTCTTCCATACTTCCTTTCCTTTCCATATTATTCCCTTCTCCTTCTTTCTCCTCTCCCCGCCCTCCCCCGGTCGCGGTCCGGCTGGGGGTGGGGGGTGAGGCAGGCAGGAGCGGCCCCGGCCGGGCAAGCCGGCGGTGCTCCCTCCCTCTCCCGCCTCAGAGACCTCTCGGCAGATCCCCCCGAGCGCAACTGACTGTAATTATTTTTATCTCGCAGACGATCTCTCGCCCGCTCCCTTGAGGCGGCAGCAGTATGTGTTTGATGTGTCGACCCTCTCGGAGACGGAGGAGCTCGTGGGGGCCGAGCTGCGGCTGTTCCGCCGGGCCCCGCGGGGCCGCCCGCCGCCCGCCGCCCCGCCGCACGTGCAGCTCTCTCCCTGCCTCTCGCCGCGACCGCTGGACTCCCGCGCCCTGGACCCGGCCCCGTCCGCCGGCTGGGAGGTGTTCGACGTGCGGCAGGGCCTGCGGGAGCAGCGGCCCCGGAAGCGGCTGTGCCTGGAGCTGCGGGCCTCGGCGGAGCGCGGCCCGCGCCGCTGGCTCGACCTGCGGGGCCTGGGCTTCGCGCGCCGGCCGCGGCCGCCTCAGGAGCGCGCGCTGCTGGTGGTCTTCACCCGCGCGCGGCGGCGGAGCCTCCTCGGGGAGCTGCGCGCCGAGCTGGGCGCGCCCCCGCCGCCCGCCGCCCGCCGCCCGCCGGCCCGGCGCCAGCGCCGCACCGCCTTCGCCAGCCGGCACGGCAAGCGGCACGGCAAGAAGTCCCGGCTGCGCTGCAGCAAGAAGCCGCTGCACGTCAACTTCAAGGAGCTGGGCTGGGACGACTGGATCATCGCCCCGCTGGAATACGAGGCCCACCACTGCGAGGGCGTCTGCGACTTCCCGCTGCGCTCCCACCTGGAGCCCACAAACCACGCCATCATCCAGACCCTCATGAACTCCATGGACCCCGGCTCCACGCCGCCCAGCTGCTGCGTCCCCACCAAGCTGACCCCTATCAGCATCCTCTACATCGACGCGGGCAACAACGTGGTGTACAAGCAGTACGAGGACATGGTGGTGGAGTCCTGCGGCTGCAGGTAGCGGGCGGGACGCCCCTCGGCGGCGGCCGGGGCTGCGTCTGGCGGAGGTGCGGCGGCAGCGGCGAGCGGGGCCCCCGTCCCGCGGCCGGGGCGGAGGGCACGGCGGAGGGCGGCCCGGCGCCGGGGCTCCGCCGCGCTGCCCGCGGTGGCGGCGGGGGCTACGGCAGCGTCGGCCCGCGGCTGCCGGCGGGGAAGGGCGAGCGGGCCGGGCAGGCGGCGAGGCCCCCGCTGGATCCCTTCCCCGCTCCCCTCTCCTCCCCCGGGGTTTATCTGGCGATCTATCCTCCTCCCTCCAAAGGTGAAGGCAATTTACCAAGTACAAAAAGAGTCGGGGGAGGGAGAGGGAGCAGACTGATCCCTCTCTCTGAAGTTGCTCTGAAGAGGGCTGTTTAATTTCTGCCCTCTCTCTTTCACATTCCTGCAAGCTTACCAGCCAGAAATAGCCTATGTCCCCCCCTTCCCTCTCTCCCCTCAATGGGAAAAAAAAAAAAAAAAAAAGAAAAACAACCGTGAGTTGCTTAAGATTGTAATTATCAGCTAGGTTTTATTTTAAGACAGCAAACTGTGAAGAGCGAAGTGTTACAGAAGGCACAACCAGGGTGGACTGGAAAGGAAACTGCTTCGGGTCCCACGAAGAGTGCGAGGATGCCATTGCCAGGTCTCTGGGTAGCTGTGTCTCGGCGGCCCTCGTAATTTGCAGCAGTATTATATGCAAATGTTGTGCTGGAAAAGGCGTTTTATGTAAGATTTTTGGTTCTTTTCCACCTTTGGTCTCAGCTGTGGCTTCACCTGAGGAAAGTGCACTTCGAAGCTATGCCTAGCCCTTTCTTAATGTAATTATTATGTTCGTAGTTTCAGGCTTTTCCCCACCGATTTCTAGAATTGTTGGCTTATCTGGTATTGCAGAGCTACAAACTTGTGGAAAAAGATAAAAAAGAGAAGAGAATAATAATATAAAATGCTAATAAAAAGACTCGACCAGGAGCAGTAATTTAAAATGCACATTTTGCTTTGGATGCACTGTTGTTCATGTAAAAGTTGTAAATATTTGTTTATTTAAACAGACTGAAAAGTGCAAAATGGAGATGAACAACATGCATTTCTTTTTTTAAATGTACAAAACATGATATGCACTCGAAATGTTATAATTTCTAATATTTTTAAAAGTTTATATTTGAGTTGTACAGAATTAAGCATTAATCAAATATTTCATCCTTACTTAACATTATCATTTCCTTAAGATATTATTACAAGATTTTAATTCTGTGTTAATAATGGAGAAAAAAAAATTTTTTACTGTCTACCTCAATATAATGCAAGTATTTACAACTCTAAAGTTATCTGAGGTAAATTAATATTCAGAACATTTTTACAATACACCTTTACTGGACGATACTACAACTATCATTGTATTATTAAACATTTTTTTTTCCAAAAAGTCAGCTTGCTTTTATATGTTCTATTATTTGATTAAGTAATTCTGAGTTCTCAAGTAAATATTGGCTCTAATTCTAAAATGCTGCAGAGTTGAGTTGGATCAAGTGCCACTTGAAGGCGCACCTAAAGCCATTCCTCCTGTCTGAAGACTTTTTGTACTCTCACAAGATCTTTAGTTTCGTCTTTGGTATATGCCAGTGGCATAAAGCTGCGTTGTGTTTTTATGCATTTTATGCAATGATTATTGTAAGTGGGAGAATGCATTAAGGGGAAAAATTCAGGCAAACGTTTGTAAATCTCATCTGTACTGGGGACATTAATATACACTGTATGATGATGATGAGCAAAAGACAATGAATGTTTTATAAATGATATTTATTTTGATGCAATGGGTAATATATTTATTAAATATTTCTTGGCTATCTCTTAGATAATGAAGAACTATTCAATGAGTAGCTGTTTCAGTAAGAGAAGGATCCTCTCTCAGTGATGCATGCAGGGGTGGTACAGGCAGCTTGGGGGCTGTGAGCCCCACTCTCAGGGAAAAAAATAAAAGCCTCATCTTATATGCAGAAGGGCTGAAAGAGCTGCTCACCTTGTGGAATGTGTTTGAAAACAAGGTTCCTTTCATGGAAAGTGGAATTTTTTTGCCATATCACAAGATCTGATCCCACACGTTTTTCTCTGACCAGCTTTCACTCCCTTGGACTGGTGCTTGAACAAAGGAGTGCAGAATCGGGCCTGAGTGTTTGAATAGCAGCAGCTCAGAGACCTGTAGAAGACTCTAGCCTTAGAGCTGGTACAACTGCCAGAGGAATACTGCTTTCTAGTACCTAATAGTGTTTCAGGTTCATTACTAATAGTAGATTTAGCAATTACAGTTTAAAAAGGGCTTTGGTTCTTAAGCCAGGTTCACCATGTGTTATTGTGATTGGTGTGAACTTTGCTGTTCTGACCACACCAATTCAGTCTTCTGCTGTGGATCAAGACTCTGCTCTCTTTATGAGGGAAAGAATGGGCAAATGATGTCCAACAAGCTGCAATATACTCTCTGAGGAAAGGTAATCTAGATATGTAAGACATTGTCAACTGGAAATGAACATGATGTAAAATCTGAAATTTTATGAAATTGTCAGCTAGAGAAGGCTGAATGAATCATCTCTTTATTTTGCTGTCTATTGAGCAAATGAATTATTGTGTGTACAGACAATGCTTTGGCTACGACCATACACTGAGAGTTTCAATGCAATTTCCTTTCCATGTAAAAACCAATATCGCTTCTGTTGCAAGCCCATTCATCACACGCGTGGTGGCAAGCTGTGCTGTCATTGAGCTGTCCTTTCTGTTCCACCTCAGACACGGCTTTGGGGAGCTTCATCAGGCAAAGTTCAACTGTGGGAGGCCTAAGAAAACTTCCATCAAAGGAAGTTGTTAAAGAGGCAATGTTTTTCTCTCCTGGGTGTACAGTGTAGTGCAGTTTGTACCTTCTTTTACATTAGCTGAATTTTTGGTGATGTCTTTAATGGCCAAAAAATGTTTGAAAGCCCTTTGTCCCAAATGCCTGTGGTTGGTTAGCTCCAAGAGGAGTGGAGAACCAGAAAAAAGGCAAAGATAGTTAGAAACTGCAGTATCTGCTTTGGAGGCACACCTTTTGGATATTGCTTACTGAAGCAGAGAAAACACTGGCCTTTTTGAGCATGTGCTCTGCATGCTGTAGCTAATATAACATTATCTGAACCTATTTTGGCAAGTCTGCTATTCTTAAAGATGGAATCTCTGCTCGCTTCCTTTTTTAGGTCTGCGGTATTCTTTTGCACAAATCTGAAAAGGAGCAATATTGTGCTGAGAGGGAAAAGTGAATAGATACAGCAAAGCTGAGCGATGGTATTTCTTTCCTTGCACTTCCTGTCCTCTCTCCTGCCCTCCCCCCAAGAGCTACCCAGTAAATTGAAAATGTAACAAAAAATACCTGTAATTATTTTTCAGCTTTTTTGCTACAAATACTGCAAGCCTTTGTTACAGAGAAATCCAAATATGGAAATGCAGTGGATACACAGCTCAGATCTCTTTGTCCTGCCAAAGTAATATGAAGTTTCTTTTCCATTTCTCAACTCCCCATGCTCAAAATCACATTTCAAAAGGGGAAATTATTTCTTTTATTATGTTGCTGGCCAGAAGAGGGAGCAGAATCTATGAAATAGTGGGAATAGACAACGAGGGACAGAAGACAGCTGAAGTTGGTCTGGCTGATGGTGTGATACGTATCAACAGACGTTATACAATTCATCCATCACACTGCCTGTGCTGCTCAAGCACAAGAAAATCACTGACTCATCTTTGAAGTGTAGATGTGCATTGGAACAAATTCTGAGTACATGAATGAAAAAAACAGCATGGGACTCAAGCCCTTATATAAGTAAGCTCCTTTTTGGACCACAGACTCCCTCTTACTTGTCAGAGGGGTGTGTTTCTGACAATGTTTTTTTCTGTGAGGAGAAAAGCTGGAAATTCCCCATCAAGAGCAGATCCAGTCTTCCTGCTTGTTATCTCCATGTAGATGAGAGGTTGGTCTGTTTATTGCATTTATAAAATAAGCATGTTGATTTTTAACAACTCAGTGTTTAGCCTGAAATATTATTCGAGCTGATCACATTGTGAAACCTCTTCCATCACAAACTCTTCTTTGCTTCAGAAGCACATTTGAAGCTTTGAGGAAGTTGAGTGACTGAACTTCACCGCTGTCAGTCATTCAGAGGCTGGGCAGCAGGACAGCAGGTATCAATAGCGTGTAATTTGTTCTCTCACATAGCAACCATGTGCTATAAAGGAGTATATTCCCCTAGAGCAGGGTCCTCTTGTCAGCATTCAGCTATATTATGTGATTAGATTTCCAAATATTTGTTCTTGTTTCTTTGCAGTGTCAGACCCATTGTAAACTGAGGATGTTCCAGCTGTTCATAATTGTGAGGGAGGAGAATCAACATATTGTCCCTGCTACACTCATCACCTGCCTATTGCTTATGACTGCAGCCTTGAAAAGTACCACTGTCTTAGTTAATATACATTACTGCTTCGTGTATTATGCTGTTGGGAATTAGAAACAGTTCTCCCAAGGTTTTACCCAGACCTAATTTTGCACATCAGCCTGATGCAGAGCATGGGACTTTATATTTGCCCATATGCTAGCATTTTGACAAAACTAGGGTTTGTTTAACTATGAGTGCTGTCAACCCCTTTTCTGGAACTGAGAAATCTAAAATTGGACTGTGGACCTTTATCCAATAATATTGCTTTCCTGCTAACAACTTTCTGCACCGTTTTTTAGGAAGACCTTAGGGAGAATCTCTATCCTATGGAGCATTGTTAAATCAGTGAAAAAAACATTGCTTTCCAGAATGTGAGAATTTTATTACTAGAGAAAAATGAGTGAAAATGCTCCTAGGACAGCAGAGTTTGAGTGAGTGGGCAGGAGAGACCTCAGGTGAGTAAGAAAAGTAGAGGTCTGGTTGACAACTCATTGCTTTGGTGGAAGTGGGAAGTTGCAGGAGAGCCGTAGAAGAACGAAAGGGATAATGTAAGGGCAACCTGCCAAACATCTGAGATGTTTTCACTCTAATGGTAAGAGTATGGAGAATAAACAGGAAGAACAAGAAGTCTTGGGACACAACAAAGGCTACAGTTTAATCAGCATCACATAGGCTCAGTGAAATAAATTGTGGCACTTCAATATTAGCAGAGAGAATATAATCTGTGTAGGAAGTAGAGGCAGTAAAAAAGGGAAGAGTATTATCTGGAATGCATAGAAGGCCAGAAAGAGGGAAAGACAGAGTGGTTGGAGAGGAAACAGAGGAATGGTAAAACCCTGCTAAAGATTACTGAATGAGGAGGAGGTTGATGTCACATTTTTGAGGAACTTCTGGGAGTGTCCTGAGGATATGAGGTAGTGGTAATCTAACTTTATCCAACCAGATTATCTGCTGCCAGAAAATTTAAAAACCAACAAAACAAAACCTAACAGCACAGCACAAAAAGTTTCTCAAGTTGCTGGAATATGTTTGGACAACTCTTTCTTTCAAAGTATTAAGGCCGTTTTGGGAGACATGGCCAGATAAAATATGATAGATATGATTAATAATAAAGAGAAACTTGCTAGAAAGTAATTTGAGCTCATGTGGCTGTGGAGGAAGAGAGCAAGACCAAGTGACTCCTGTATGGCAGATTTCCTCGCTTTGGACCATTGATAGGGAAAGTTTTGAAGGGAGGAGCCAAAAGGAGAAAGAATCTTAAGAAAAGAGGCAGTTTGGAAGAAATCCTTGGTTAAAAGTCTCACAGGAAACTATCCTCCTGGCAAGGAGGACAGCATTGGAGAAAATCAGAGGGTCTGAGTCAGAAGTTGTGTTATCTATTGACAAAAACCCATCATATAGAAAGTGAGCAAAGACACTACTAGGGTAAGTAAAAGAGAAAGACTGAAGTATAAAGAGTACAAAAAGGGATCAGAAAAAGAAATAAGGAAAAAGGGAAAAGGATTATCACTTCATGGGGATGTTAAACAAAGGACAAATGACAGAGTGGGCTGAAGTGTGAAACACCACCTTTGCAAACAGGAGACACTTGATATGAGAAGCTGAACACACTTAGAACTAGCAAGGGAATTGAAATGCAGCTCAGGGAAGAGAAGAGAAGGAACCTTTGAATAAAGGGCATATACTCAGACCAGGAAGTCCTGGGGAAGTTTACTCTGGTATAATTAAAGAACTAACCACAGGAATTTCTGAAATATTAACAAGTGTATTTAGGAACACGGAGAAGATTTAAAAGGTACCAAGAACTATAGATCAGACAACCTGTCTCAGATGCCTCCAATACTTCGAGAATCACTGCCAAAAATTCAAGCGCTTCATAAAATAGCAGCTGCAGAATGATGATATGATAAAAATATCCACTGAGAATTTATCCAGAACAAATCATATCTAATTAGTCCTGTGTTCTTCTTGGTAAGAGTGGCATGCAACTCAAGCATGTAAGTTTCCAACATGATTTTGCTACACTAAAGGGACAGTTTGGCATAAGTACAGTGAATTGTAATAGCACCAATATACAGTTAAGCACTTTATACAAAATATTACATTTAAGAAAGGATAACATCAAGCAAAATGTAAAAAAACCCCTAGCTAATAATGCTCATACAAGAGAGAATCTGGACTGTATAGTGAAATGAGTTCTGAATACAAGGTAATGAAGGGTTCATTTAGTTGCCCAGGATATTCCAGAGAATAACAACTGGAATATTAGGTGCCAGAAATATTCTGACATCTAGACTACTGAGGGCTCAGGTAAAGTGCTGTGCCCAGTTTTAGGGTTCATGATCTAACAGATCATTTTCTGGTACCTTCTGGATCATTGGTGGCCTCCTGGCCATAGGCTAACATGACCTGGGACATCAGTGTATCTGGGCACAACAAGTACCTGTGTAAGACTCACTCAGGGCCAGCTCTTTCTCTGTGTGTTCTGAAAAGTATTTTCAGTTATGCCTACCAGGGTGGACCTTGCTCAGTCCCTTGCCATTCAAAAGAGGAGGGAGTAGAGCTCCCAAGGTGCTGTTGTGTGGAGAGCTCTGCAGTGCCACAGTGCCTGAGATCTGTACACCATAAACTGCCTGACACTGAGGAGAACTAAAAACTGTTATGCACTCATCTGCAATTATCTCCCTTGACACACACAGATCTGAATTTTCCTCTTGAAATGGGAAAAGGGGGTTTTATTTTGATGCCCATTGTGACACCTAAACTGGACTGTATGCCTTCTGGGATGTCACTAATACTGAGCAGAGTGGAATAAATGTCTCTCATAACTTTATATGAGGCATTATGTTTGATGCAGCCAGATGAATGCTTCACAGTGAGGGAGTCCCTTTGTTCACTTCCACTCAGATGGGGTCCAGCTCTGGATGGGAGTTTCTTGTTGCCATCATAAACCAGACAATGGGTCATAGCATGACAAAAATGTGCTTCTGTGAATTCACCAGGCACAATTTGCTGTTGATGCCAATTCTGGTCAAAAATCTCCCAAACCTCAATGAGCCTAAAAACAGTTATCTGCACTTTCCAGCAGATGTTCTGCAGCCAGCTGTGTCCTACAGCTGACTCTTGAAATACTTTTCAGAAACTAGGTTTTGTGTCCTCAAGAGTTTTAATCTAACATTGCTGTTCTGTTTGTCATTTATTTCATATTGGTTCAGATGTGGAACTCTAGAGAGGAGTATTGGGTATTACTGTGACCAGACAAATAAAAGCAATGAAAAATCTGGTCCATCTTGAACCAGAAACCCTGCAGACATGAGGGGAATCAGTTCTTGCAAATGTGTCTGCAGGCCTTTGGCACATCTGTGAACAGAGTACAGCATACCTGCTAATCAACTCTCTTATACACATCTTTGATTGATGAACATCCAGTATGACACAAGCTCCCAAATATGTTGTGTTCAACACAAATGTTTTTTTCTTTGTTGTTTTAGAGAGAAATAAATTACTATCATAATCTAGAGATGAAATTCTGTAAATCATACTCCTGTCCCTTTTTGTAAATATTCTACAAGCAGAATATTTTCATTACCAGTGCTGAAGGTGTAGTGACTCATTCTATTATTCAGTTGCTCTTTCTTTTTGTTCTTTTAGAGTCTAAAAACCTATTTAAATTGGGATGTATCTCTGCCAAAGGCTGTTTTGCTGGGAGACAATACAAACAAAGTCATGACTGAGAAAACAGGCAGCAGAGCCACGAAACATCAGGCATCTACTGTAGGTGTGGATGAAAGGTTTTGAGAGAAAAAGAGGAAATAAAGAAGTGTTCATCATGTAAGGACTTCTCAAGCATTTCTGACTTCACATTTTATCTCAGGAAGAAGGGTACTCTTTACATTGACAGGAATGCCTAAGATGGCAAGGAAGATAGGCTTGACCTGGAGCCATTAGAAGTGTGGCAGATACTTGGAAAGCAGTCACATTTTCTCAAAAGACAACAAAACCAATTTTTTTTCTCTAATTATGAGAGCTATGGTATTAGAAATTGCTGAGGCATCTACTCTCTATCTGCCCCTTAAGTATCACACTGCTACAGATGTGAGAGGTTCAGAGAAGCTTAGAGAAAGCCAGGAGGATGTACTCCTGGCCATTATGTTTTGTACAGCTTGGTAGTCCTAGTGGGTTTGCAAATATTTCTTGCTCTGGGTTCTGCTCTGTTCTCTATCAGCAACCACCAGGACAAATTCCTTGATGTGAAGGTAGAATTTGTTTCAGATGGAACAGCCCAGAGATAATGCCTTCTCCTCCCTACAGCTTTGGCTCTGGTCTTTTCTGTTTGTGGCACAAGCTTTGCCAGAAGCTCTGAGGCATTCAGACTCATAGCCTAGCTAGAGGGTTTTGTTTTGTGTGAGGAAGTATATGCATTTGAATTCAAAGCAGATTGTTTTATGCAGTGTCAAATTCTGTGCAGATGGAACATGATATGATATGTTGAAGTGGGATATATAGCATATGGCTATAATTCAGGGAAACACATTTCTCCAGCTGGATACCTGCTATTGAGTTGGGAAACATGTGTCCTGCATTCTGGTAGGCTTTCACCAGAACAGTGAGAGGACATAAAAGACAGGTCATTCCTGGTTCTGAGTATCAGCTAATATTTACATCTATTTCACTGGTTTCATAGTGCTGTTCACAATTAAGCCTCCTGTTATCACAATGAGCGTAGTGCAACCGAAAAATAAAAAGCTATTGCTGAGCTCTACACCCACAAGTACATGTGGACAAGCCAACATATGCAAACAGGCTGGGCTGCTTTTGGGCTGGATGGCCATGCCTTCTGCCTTTCCTGTCCCCAGGGAAACATAGCCTGTGCTGTCTCAGCGTGTGGCACTTCTTCCAGACACCAGCCCCTGACTCTGGGGCTGCATCCCATGTCTCCAGGCATCCCCTGAACCTGGAGATCCCCTTGGGTGCAGCAGATCACATCATGCTCAGTCTGGCTGTGGTGCTGCAGTGAGCACGTGGATGGGAGTGATGCTGTCTTTGGACAGAGGAGCTGCAGCTCTGCCTGGGTCCTGCATGGTCTGCAAGGTGCAGGCATAATTTCACAGCATGCCTAAGCAGACAGGAGCTGAGCTGTACATGACAGACATATTCCTCGAGGAAAATGGGCTCATTTTGGCCCTTGGCCAATGGGAGAAGTGAGATGTGACTTAAACTGTATTAATCATCAACTTATGCCTTCTGCCAGGCAGAGGTAGGCTGTGCATACAGCTTCTTCTGTGGTTCAACGGTTAAATACCTCGTGGTCAGACTCATGAGTAATTACCTGCCTCAGCCTACTTAAAATAATGAAGCAAGTATAAACCATTGCCCAGGAGGGATCCATCCTTTTCAATGCTGCTGTTCGCTGCCTGCTGATTACCCTCTCTGCTCCCTTGCACCCATCCAGGCTCCGACCTTGCTCTGCTCCATCCCAGCCAAGCACAGTGAGTAAATAACAATTTCTCTCCTGTGATCAGGCTAACAATGTTCCCTTCTTACACCCTTGCCTCTGCTTTTTCTTATGCAGATTCTACTCCTCTTGCCCTTAGTTTTTATTTTCAAAACCTTGTGCAGCTAATAACCACACTGAATGTTGTCCTTTCTCTGGCCTCTTGGAGATGATGGCATCTGCTACTTCCCCCTTCCTCTGCCTCTTCCTCTTGTGTTTTTTTCCATCTTAGTCACTCCTTCCTTACTTCCAGATTTAAAGCCTAGCATCACTGTCATAGCTACACAAATTTGGTTATCTTCAGGTGCACTGTACCCTCAGAATTCTGGTAGTTCAATTCACACCATTACACCCCCCACAAAAGACTAGTCTGGTAAAATCCTGATAGCAAAAGTGGAGGCTGGCTGGTATGCAAAAAAAAAAAAGAAAAAAAAGCCTTCTCCAGCGGCTTTTATTTTGCTTTCTTATTTTTACATTTAAAAAAAGCTACAATTTTTATGATGCAAAGCTCTGTCCCTTCACTGGAACAGACATATTCCTGAGAAGAATAAAAGAGATTTTTATGTGAAAAAATATCACTGAAAGAAATTTCACTGTTGATATTAAAGAAGGTTGGAGGTAAAATATCACTTTCTGCATTGTTTCATCTCTACCTTCTCATGATATTATTTAAATATCATGTGCCAAACAAAACAGGAAAACACAAAATCCTAGAGACTTTATTTTTTCTAAAAAAAGTGAACATTTTCATTTCATTACAGGCTAAGTTCTTCAGCAGCCCTTCCCATCCCAGCATTCTGTTTTTGTGTTTTTTTCAAAATCACCCAGTCTTCCCTTCCGCAGCAGGAGCAGCTGGGGCAGCTGGGATGCTCTGAGACCTGGCAGGTTCAGCACTCAGGAGCCAGGTGCAGGTGAATGTGCTGGTTCCTGGTGTCCCAAGGGGCTCCCTGGGACGTGACAGTGACACGAGGAGCAGGGAATGTGCCTTTGCCAGGCACACCTCCCTGGCATGGCTGAGCAATAAACCCAGACACCATGCTCAGCTGGCCTGGCTTTTCCCCAGCCTGCTGATGGCTCCTATTTCACCTAAAGTGACAGAACTGGCATGGTGCAACCCATCCCTTGTTTCCACAAATTCAGAGATTCCTCCTAGAAGGCTGTGGGAAGCAGAGAAATCTGTGTGTGACCTGAGGGCATGGTAGAGACTCTGGAGCAGCTCAGCATTTCCCTTTTTCAGACAGCCTGCAATGTACCTCGATGAAGAAAATACTGTAATTTTACTGACTATTTCTAGAAGGTTTTCCATGTTGCAATAAAGACTGAAAACAGCAAAAAAAAAAAGACAGACGTTGTCCTGCATGGAGGGTATGGAAACTGCAACACACTTTCTGCCTTTATACATTGCAATTTTCAACATATTCCATGCATATTCCTGTCCCCTTTGTGCATGAACATGGCAAAGTTTGAGTTCCATGGGCAAAAAAATGCATGCAGTTTAAAATGTTAGTTTCGTTAACAATATAAACATTTTAAAAACTTAAAAAGAAGAGGTAGAAAACAAATTGCAGTGTTCTTATTCTTCTTATTTATTCTGGAAGGGAACAGGAGGTCATGTCACTTACATGAGAGCAACAGCTCAACAGCACAGCCCCAGTTCTGGATATTTATAATCAAACCAAAATCAAAACAGTGATGATGCCCAGAAGTGTGTGAGGGATGGAGCTGCTCATAAATGTCGAGTTAGAAAAAAGCCCCAGTGGCTGTTATTAAGTGTAGCGAACACTCTGCTCTGGGTGTTGGCTCATATGCACCCCTGAGGCATTCATGGGGACCCTGGGGTAGCTGATGGAGGTGCTCATGGCTTTCCAATGTGTCCAATCACTGTGCTCTTACTTCAGAAGATGGAGTTCAAAGAGCTCCTGGCCATCTCCATTTCCTGTTCTTCTCAGTTCCTGCACCTTACAGAGGATATCTCTGCTGCCCATGTAGGATGGGGAGAAGCTGAAGGACGTAAGATTGTCACTTCTCTGAGAGAACAGATGCTCCATGAGAAGACGATGATTCGTGTGCCAGAGGAACAAAGCAGGTTGGAGCTCTGCCAACAGCACCTGTTCCAAAGCGAGGAAAGCAATCCCAGCTGGAAAGTGTGGTGTATGCCTCATGTGGCAGTGAAGTGACCCTGGGAATGAAGCGGCTGCTGGAAGCTGCCCAAAGGCCAGCTCACAGCAGTTGGTGCAGGTCTGGCCGTGGCCCACTGTGGGTGGTGGTGGAGGGGCACGGCACCTGCGCTGGTGGGGAGTGAGTGTGGTGCCCTTGTGTTGTTACTGACCCTGGAAGGAAACACAAACGTTGATTTCCACTATTTCCTCCTTTGTGGAGGAACAGTGCTCAGCATTGTTGTGACAGGAGAAGAGGTGCTTATATAGGGAGAGGACTATCTGTAATTAGGGCACATAAATGCTGTAGGAAAGTCCTGATCAATACCTTGGTATGGTTGAGCCAGGTATCTATTCATATCAAGCTCAAGCTCTGACTAAGCTCTTGGAGAATTATAATGTTTCTGTTTAATAACAGAGAAAGTGCATTAATGTGAAGAGTTGACATGCTATCCAAATTTTGGACAGCTCTGTCTCTCCTGAGTTTTGTGTTTGTGATAAGTAAGTCATGTCCCAAAGTAACTCTGCAGACCTAAATATTTGGCTGCCTGTGTATTTCATGGAAAGTTCCCCTGATTTTGAAAGGTCACACAAATGTTAGAGTTTGGCCAGATGTGAAAACCAAAGAGCCTCCCCTGAGTGCTGCAGACCAGCGAGTCACTGGCCACCCTTGGATGCCACAATGATTGTTCATCAGTTTATTAGATGGGCTGTACACAGGAATGATCTCTGTGGAGTCAGGAAGTCCAGACCAGTGAATACTTCTGTACTATTTGCAAGCTGTTGGGAGGGGAAAAAACCCAGAATTTTTTTTATCTACAACCTTTTCCTCACTGAAACACAGTTCCAAAGGAATCTGAGCCGAGGGGCCTGACGCTGGCTTTATGCCTTATATAGAGCTGCTGTTTTTCATGCAGCACACCTGAGTTCTCAAACTGGCAGAAAACCCAATTTAACCAGTCTCAGTGGGGTGCCCTTCTGGGCACTGCAGATGATGGAAGTGCCCGTGATCTGTCCCGGGCATGGTGTGCTGGAACACCCATGGCTCCTGTTGGATTTCCAGGTACAAGACCCAGAGTGCTGCAAAGGCTGCTTGAAGCTTTAGTCTGCCTATGAAAGGACCTTTTTGATTGGCTTGCCTGACCAGTGGCGCTGAGGGATCCTTTTGTTTTTCTGAAAGGAGCTGTATAATGGCCCCTTCCACACTAGGGTGCTAATGGAAAAGGCAGGGCAAAGCACCTCCTACCAACACCTCACAGAGCTCACCAGCTCTGCAAATATTACCAAACAAGTGACAGCAGCCTTCAGGTGGCTCATGTGAAATGGAAAGTGACATGGTGGCATCCTGCAGAATCCCCAGAAAGGCTGAACTGCTGGGTCTTTGCTTTCTCATTTCAGCATCAAGTGGTCTCCTGTGGGCAGTGCCCTGTGGGGCCACAGCATCTCTTCACCACTGAGCTTCAAGAGATGTGGTGCCTGGGCAGGGCTGCCCAGACCCTCTTGTACCTGCAGGGCTGGCTCTTAGATCCTGGACACTGGGGTGCAGTGATAAAGAGCTTTTGAGGTCTGATATCTATGCAGGACCCTGTGGATTATGCTTCTGCTTTCCTAAAACAGTGAGTGGTGACAACTATCCCCATATTTCCTTACAACTGTCTGAGAAGGTGAGTCATTGGCAATTTGGAAACAATTTTCATGTGATCACCTTCCTTGTATTTACCCTGGCACGTGAAGTTGGACAAAACAGCAGTGTGCGAAACCAAGGCAAAGATAGGGAGCTACTGTATCTTATGTTTAGTTTAATATAACAGTTTGAGAGGAGAAACTGGGAGATCTCATGCATGGTCTCAACTGGCCTGAGTCCACATCTGCTTGATTTACTCCAGCTGAGGATCTGGCTCTAAACCATTTTCTTCCTCATAGATGTAGCTGCAGTCAAGCCAAGTGGTACATGTCAGTGCAGATGAGCATCCTGTGTAAAAATCAACACAAAGCAAATGGGGGAATAAAATTTCAAGCACAGAATGGCAGTGTTCAGCTAACCCCTGCCTCCAGGCCAGAGTGCACCCAAATGATCTGCACCCTGTATCTCGGGATTTCAGTCACCACAGGACTTGATCTGGGCTGTGCTCTGCTGTCCCTCTGAGTCTGCTCCCTCCTACCCCTTGCAGATACCCCCAAGCCCTACAAGCCCCTGTCTCTCAACGTCTGTTCAAGCAGCAGCTCCTGCCCTTGCCCTGGCAGAAGCACACTGCCTTTGGGGATGGCAGGCTACATTCTCTCTGGCAGACTTGCTCCTTCTGCCTTCTTACATCTTGAGTACTCTCCTCAGACTCCTGTGCTGGCCTTGGGAGCTGGATGGAAGTGTGGCACAGGTGCCTTTCATACACAGCCTGCAACTGAGACCACATCCACCTGTGTCAGTCTCAGACTGATTTTCTTCTACAGAGGATAGGAACAACAGACATGAGAAGATTTGTCAAGGCTGCAGGAACAGTTTCAGGTCTGGATGGACAATCTAAAATTTTGGGTGCTCTGAACTCACCAACGAGGTCCCTTCCTTGGGGAGGACCTGGGTGGAAGAATTTGTGTGCATTTGGGGCACCAGTTGCCAAAGAGACAGGATGATTTCAGGGCTGAAGGGGGAGAGAAGCTCCATGGGCTCTCTGCAGACAAAACTGTGCAGAGTATGAAACACCTGGTGGGATGCCTGGGGCTGGGGGCACCACTGGGGCTGCACCCAGCGCTGTCACCACAGATTTCAGATTCTGGTGGATATCCCACCCTTTCCCAGAAGGGTGACACAAGCTTCCACTGACTCTCACAATACATTTTCAGTTCTCTTATCTCTATGCCATGCTCTAACTGGCAGCATATATATTTTAACTGTTTCTCTGCAATGACTTTGACTGTGCACAAGTTTAGAAAAGCCACAGGATTTCTTACAGGAGTCTTGCCCCTGAAAGCCTTCAAAATTTCCTATTTTGTGTTTTTGTCTTTAGCTGCCCATTAAGTCACCCCTTAGCCTTATTAATACCTATCCTGCAGCCCACCTTCAGTACACCATGATCCTTTCAATGGCATGACCTGGAAGTAGCTGTATAATAATGCTTTCTCCTTTCCTCATAAATTCCAAGAGATTAATTCTTTCTGTGTCTCAGCTATCATAGAATTATAGAATATGTGGAGTTGGAAGGGATCCATCAGGATCATCAAGTCCATCTCCTGCCCATGACACCTCAAGAGTCACTCCATGAGCCTGAGAACATTGTCAAATGTTTCTTGAGCTCTGTCAGGCTGGCGCTGTGACAACTTCCCTGGCCTCCTGTGAATTGTGGGAACTTCAAAGTCTGTATTTCCAATTTGCAGGTCTGGTTTTCACTGGAAAACCATAAATAACAGTGCAGTGATGCCACACAGGAAAAGGTACAAAATTCAGTGAGCTGATTTCTGACTGTCATCCTGCATGATGGAACCTTCTGCCTGCACATACCCCTGCTTTCTTTCCTTTCCATCTAGCCAGCATGCTGATCCCATTAAAGCATTGATCTCCATTTGTCATGCTTTGTAAACACTGTAAAAACCCAGTGCACCAGCCCCTCTTGGTACTAAATAGTTTTTTATCAGTGTAACAAAGTTTCCTTGACCACCTCCTGGCTATCCCTCCTTCCAATAGAGTCCCAATGAAGTTTTACCTAGCGACAGAAGTTGAAAGTTTCCTGCTTTAAATGTTTATTTAATAAAACATTTTACATTCCTGGAGAGATACCAGTTTGTCACTAATGGATTCTTGGCTTGATGCCAGCAGCTAATAGTTTTATTGGTCCTCACACATACAGAACAATTATGCAATTTGGGTAACTGCACTGAGCTGCGCCTTCCTCTTTAATTCTGACCAAAAAACCCCAAAAATGTCAATGCTGGAGGAGGGACAGCCATCAGAGTGTGGAGAGAGGGAAGGGATGAGGGGCTCCTGAGCTTTGCAAAGGTTATACCTGGCTCCTGGCAGGCAGCTGGAGATGTCCACAGCCCCTGTGAAGGGCAGGGTTAGCTGGAGACCATCCACACGTTGGCTGTGAGATGGTGAGCTCTCCTGCATCACCCCAGATCTTGCTGGGAGCATTGTCCCCTTGCTGCCCATGGCCCTGACCCCACATTCCTGGTGTGAATCCCCTGCCCTCCCCAGAGCATGGGCAGGCAGAGCTGGCTGCCAGCTGGGGCTGTGGGCAGAGCTCTGTGACTGCACGAGCGGGATCTGCACCCAGAGCACAATTGTATACTTACATACCCGTCTCATTCAATCTCATCTTCCATTGGTAGTTAACATGAGGCCACTTTTTCCTTAAAGCCCCTTCCTCTATTAGTATCAGTGACAAGAGGAAAGGTGGCAGTGTCATTATTTTTTGATGGGGGCTTGCATTTGTTTTTCAGCTGGAGAAGTCAGGCTGTTGTACACACACATTTCAAGGGTATGACGCAGCAGGAGAAAAATGAGCGCTTTGGTGCTACAGGTCAAGTTTATTTAACACTACAATGTTTTAAAACACAGTGATGCCATTTCAATTAAATGCCCTGGAATGTTTTGCAAGGTAATAATTTAAGAAACTTTTCAGAACTACTTTTGCAAATTGAGCACATCTCGCATAAAACACCCTGGCAATAAAATTGTATGTGTGAGAGAAAATACGCTGAGGGTTTTACTAGAAATGAGGGAAGTAGTAATTTTCTTTTTAGGACAGGCTGGTTCATAATAACATACTATTATATCACTTAGCCTGTTCTGCATTTCTTTTGCAATATTTGCGTTTTGCTTTGCTCTTGCAGCAACCTTGTGATAAAATTGTAAAGGACAATGAGAAGAGAAAATAAAGCAAAGAACAAGAGGCCCCTTGAATTTATAGAGCACATTCAAACTTGCCTGGGTCTCTTTCATTTGCAGCATCTCCATTCCCGCTCTCTTTTTGTGTTTCCCACTGACCAAACTCACTTCCACAGCTAGGATTGACTGAGACCCCAAGCTGGATTTCACAGAAGCAGATAGTTGTAGGGACCAAAGAGACAAAGGACAGTTTAAAAATTAATTCTGTCTAGTTCTTTTGGTATTGTGACCTCTGGATTTGTAAAACTGTGGGATTTCTTTTGATTATTGAAAGTTTTTCAAGGGACTTTGTTTTTCCTCAGAACCATTGGTTATTTGATACTTTTCTGTAAAGAAATATTTGACAAAGCTGTGGCACAATGGTGTCTCATTCTGTTTCTAGGAAGAATGGAAATCGGAGGCAGGAAATTTCCAAAGTGAGTGTCAGATTCTGATCTCTTTTACAGAAGGATAAATCCAGGGTAATTCAGTGCAGTTACTTTAGATTTATGCTAGCATAAATAAGATAACAATTTGGCTCTGGGAATCTCTTTAGCTCCCTGTTTGCTCATCTAACAGCTGGCAGCTTGCTTCTTGCTATTTCTCTTGCTTTCTGGGCTAATTTGTCTTGCCTGGTGCTCAAGTTGGGGCCAAATGAACTCAGGACTTTGTTAAATGAACAAATGTGTTTTGCACAACACACAACTATGAATGGCTCAAGATCCTTCACATGATCATACATATTTCATATTTCCCAAAGGTCAGAAATTAATGGCTAGTAAATGGATAGAAATATTACTTCACACAGTATGTAGTCAACCTGTGGAATTTGGTACTGCAGGAGGTCACCGATTCAAACAATGGGTCAGGATTTGAAAAATGGCTGGATAATTTTATGTCAATTAATTACACTTGGAACTGGACAAGCAAAGATTGAGGTAAGTAGGCCTTTTGCACGAGCACAGACATGAACTTCCCTGCAGAGACTAGGAGGAATTTTCCCCTCAGGTTGTGCCCACTTGGCAATCAGCTTTGCCTGCTTTTCTCTGTCATTCCACATTGGGAGACAGGAGGAGGGAGCAAGTAAAGCTGGGGTTTGCAGGGCTCTGTCTGCTGCAAAACCTTGGATCCCAGCATTTCCTGACTTTGTAGGAATTAAGACCTACATCTAGAGCCAAGCCAGACCTACATTATCTCCACCTGCTTAGGTGCTTTTTGAGTGTTATCTGTGTGCTGGAACTGTACACACACACTTGCTGACAGAGAAAAAAATACACATTCACATATGTAAACTGATGCACTGCTGTTTGCAAATTAAGTCAGACAACAAAATCACTAATAAACCATTTTAGAAAATAAGTAGCTCAGTCTTAAACCATGAGTGTCTATTTAAGCATTTATACTTATGTTCTAACCTCTCCTTGGGAGTTTCCTAGTGAAGGCACCAACCAGCCAGCGCAGCTTCCCAGCTGTAGATATCTAGTGACACTTGAGAGGACCTGACACACCAAGGCATCCTCCTGGTGGTTGGTGGGGAGAGGGTTTATGGGAAACTCCACTCTCCAGCTGCTTGGGGCCAGGTGACACCAGCTGCGACATCTCAAATAGCCAAAATGTCCAGTGCTGAGGCAATTAAATCCTACTTACTGTGTCAAAACATGAACATACATCCCATCCTCTATATCTCCAACAGGGAGCTGAGGTTGTTTTCAGAACTGCAGAAGGCTTCCTGGCACAGTGCTGACCACTGTCTAGGGCAGGGCCCCAGGGTTTAGTGACAGATGTGCTGTGTGCTAGACCCAAACTTGCAGTATGGGTAGTACTGCCTGTAGGCCTTGGGACTGGGTCTGGGTCTAAGCAGGAGTGCAAGCATGCCCTCAAAAGTACAGCTTCCTGCAAATCTGCTTTTCTAAAAGAGTTGACTTAATCACACAGCAAAGAAGAAAGGGTGGGTGGATTCCCACTAGCAGCAGTAGTAGAAAATATGAGCTCTGAGAATGTGTTTCAGTGGAGGCAGCAGGTAGGTGTGATTTGGAGTGCCTGGAGCAGCATAATCCTGTATACATGGTTTCCAGTGTTCACTTTCTGTGGAGGTCCTTACAGAGTGCACCCTGCAGTACATGGGAGAGATCTTCTTGCCATCTTCAGGAAAAGACATAGGCAATTATATTTCATAGGAAAAAGGCATTCTAGAATTACACAGCAGAGGAATGCAACTGACAGCAGCATATGGAAGGAGCCTGAGGACTGCATAGAATTGCATATCACTGGATTTTGGTCTGTGTTACATACACAGAGTCATTACTTTTGATTACTGACTGCTCTGACTGCATTAAACACCTGAACAATAAAGATGTCATGGTTTCCTGCCACAGCTGGGAAAGTGATGTCAGTGGGAAATCTGTCTCTAGCTCCTCTCAAACCAACAGCTCTGCCTTTGAGATGGCCAGAGGAGATGGAGTGAGTCTGGTGAGCAGTTCCATGCTCTGATTGGATCATATTCAGACCAGAAAGAAACTCTTCTCTCATACAAGGACTCTGAGAATGGTTTATGCAAATAGCAGCTCTCTCACTTGACTTAGGAAATCTGTGACTTGCCAGGTTTTTAGAGAAAATCCTCACTTTTCTGTTTGGAACCTGGTTGGGAGAGTGGATCACCAGATGGCAACTACCAGTTCTGAACAAGCTCTGCCCTTAACTTTTTTAGGTTCCTCTTAAAATGAGTTTAAAAACAGCCTCAGCATTTTGAGTCCCACTTTGAACTGTTGATCAAAGAAATAATGACATTTCTACTTTGCTCAGCACAGCTTGGGACAGCTAAACACTTTGAGGTGAACTTTTTGGCAAGTAGGAAAAATCTTCCTGCTGAAGTTGCCCATGATGAAGCTTGCAGCTGCAGTGAATAATCTCTGGATTCCCACTCCCTTGCAGATGCAGACACAGGCCTCCTCTCCTCCTTTGTTTTCCTCTGCTGTTTTGTCAACTGTGAACAGAGACCTGCCAGCAGCTGCAATATGCTCATAAAAAAAGGCAAAGGTCTCCACTCACCTCTGTCTCCCAGGCAGCTGTTCACCAATGTGCTGCTCTTTAGTGTTCTCAGCACATTGAAGTACCTGCACGTGTTGTCAGATGCTGAGAACCCAGAGTGCCTTCAGCTGGTGGGCTCAGAGGCACTTGGGGGCTGTGCATGGCCAACAAGGCCTGGCCTTGCACAGGATGGGCTGGAGAGGGGCAGCTGCACCAGCAGGCAGATCCCCTTGTATCCTAAGAGTTTCCCACACACGTTCAATTGATTTCAGATATCCAGAAACTCCCACTGCATCTCCTGCGTTTATGATCTTTCCTCCCTGAGATGTACTAAAGGGGAGGAGGAGCTGGTACTCATGGACAGACAAGGTGTGACTCCAATGAGTTCATCTGTAGGACTAACCAGAATAAAGCATTTGTTATCCAGCTGAACAAGGCTTTTAGTGGGAAATGCTTCACAGAATCACAGATTCATCCAAAAATATAATTGTAGAACATTTTGCTAAAACACAGCACTACCCAAATGAAGCTGCTGAGTAAGTTTCTCACATCCAGAAGGAATTTTACCTTTCCTTGGAGAGAACCTGGAATATCAGAGACTGAGATTCAACCCCCTCAGCTAAACTAGAGAATCTAGGTCACCTGTAGGGCCACCAGATGTCTTCTGAGTCTGTTTTTTCATGGTAGCATCCGTGAGGAATATTGTATTTCGATTTCATTCTACAGGGAAATAAAATATATTGACCTTCATGTTTCACATGAAAGAGAGTCCTGGTTTTCTGAATAGGCCTAGCTAGCAGTGAGAAATAAGACTGAACTTTAGGGATGCTACATCCCCCTGCGTATTCTGGACTTTGCAATTTTTAAATTAATGTTTTGCAGACCTATGCATGCAAGGGAGCCTCACAAACATTTTTATTTACCTTTTTGATATCCAGTCATGAAGAACATAATTTTTTTATAGGCATATGAGTGTGCATCTGTGTATAACATTGTAAGTAAAAATTGATATGTGTAACAGTGGTCAACAAAGAGCACTATTTAAATGTCAGTGCATAGCTTCAAGTTAGCCTTGAGATACAATTAGGCATTACACAGTTCTTCAAGAGCAGGGTAGGGCTAAGCAAGTAATGGTCCTTCGTTCTGCCCTTACTGGTGCAGAGGTGCTGCTGGAGCCAGAGAGCAAAGGGAGCTGGCTGCTGGTGGGAGGCATGGCTAAAGGACTGTGCCTTTTGCCCAGCAGACCTGGATTCACAGGGCTGGAAAGGCAGCCCAGAACATCACTGGGGTCCCAAGCTGTGTGCAGCTAAATCCAACAACATGGATATTCAACTGATTTAACCTTCCTAGTAGTTTTTGACCATTACAAGAACATGTACAATAGGATTTCCTTTCTCAAGCTGTACTAACACTTGAGATAACCATGGTGTGTAGTGTCCCTACAGAGCTACTGGTAAGTCCATGTCCAGGCAGTACAGTGTGCAGGGCTGAGCCTTTGAGGGGGCTAGTTCACCATCAGCTACAATCCCTCTGGGATCTGCTCTAAAGGGTTGTCATCCACTGGATTTGCCAGGAGCTGTGTATGACCTCCTAGGACTTCAAAATGTGATTCATTGTATATTACAGAATGTCCATTCCTCTGGGCAGCCATTAAAGTGCCTTTGATGTGGGTCACTGTGCAAGGATGAAGGCTGCATGATGTCACCAGTTTCCCTCTGACAGACCCATGCAGCCCTGCCAATGTCAATACAGACTGCTGGTGCTGGCTGGCTCTGAGAATCACTGTGCTGAGTCCTTCCAACCCTGCAGGACCTGTCAGGGGTTTATCAGCCTCTTTGGCTGCTACAGGCAACGCTTCACAGACCCCTGCAAAGAGTCAGCATAGGCAACTGTCATGCAAGTCAGCGTGGAGCTGAGCTATGGCTTCTATTTTTAAAATAAATACTTCTACAGAGCTTGTTAGTGTTCCTCCTGGTCTCTGCCCTGGGTGTGCCTGTGAGAATGGAAGGGGGTGTTTAAGCCTGTGTATGCATCTGATACTCTTTTTTCTCTACCCTTGCAAACATGCAAAACTCAATGCTATTTTGATGATGGCTCAGAAAAAAACCAAGTATGTTTTACCTGGTCTTCAGTCGGTTTCTGGTTTACCAGGACAATAGCAATCAAATTTTAGTCTTTTGAGATAGTAGGAACAGGGTATAGAGTAAAGTAAAAATGTAGATATTGTAAAAGCTACTTGCACTGAGCTTTGGGAATATATTTATGCTTGAAAAACTTAAAGCTTGGCTTGCTGGACCAGTGTCCTAGACTGGTCCCTAACTGACCCCAAAGCACTTCTAAGCTGCATATCTAAAGCTAGGGGTAATGGATGCTGGTAGTTCTGATACAGGTTCCTACAGATGCTGTTGGCCAGGTGTCCTTTATCTCCAGGGAAAGCTGGTGCCTTGATAGAGTGCAGAGCTGGTGCTGCTGCCTCAGCCCTTGCAGGTACATATATCTATATCTATATCTATATCTATATCTATATCTATATCTATATCTATATCTATATATATCTATATCTATATCTATATCTAATCTATATCTATATCATCTATATCTATATCTATCTATATCTGTAAGGAGCAAGATGGGTTGAGTTCAGAGGCTAAAACAAAAAGTGTAGTAAGCAGTCAGGAGGTGAGTGGTGTGGATGGCATGAGATGTGCTCCTGCATTTTACAAGTACAACCAGTAATTGGTAAATCCATCCTCACATGGAATTCATCCTTTGTACCTTCATCCCTTGTATCAGTTACTCCTGGTCACAGACTGTTTTTATTTCAAGGACCCAAGAACTTCAGAAAGGGAGGAGAAGTAGGAACTGTCAGGATGGCTGAGATAAGGTGGTGACACCACTGCTACCTGTGGTTGAGAATGTCCTGCAGTTCTCCCTTCTCTGATGCAGTAGGAAAGGGGTGCGCAGGGTACAGCTGTTTGATGGCAAAGGTGCTGCTCACCCAGGGACATTTCCTAGGCTTGCTCACAACACAAGCCAACATGAATCATCCTATACATTACTTCTAAGAAATGGGGAAGTTCATTGCAAGTATATGACAAGCAAAACAAAACAAAACAAACAAAAAATCCATCAATGAAACAGTGGGCAGCAGGCAGGGCTGGTGGGAGGGAAGATGTGTGGGCAGAGAGGTTTCATTGGGGGCAGGTAGCCAGTGACTGACTGTTACTTCTTGTAGAACCATGACATGAAAAATGAAGCCAGGCCAGCAGAAAAGTAGGCAAAAAATGGCAGAGTTCAGCTAAAGACAGCCAGAGGGAAGTGTTTGTAATGTGATCCTGGAGGAGAGAACTACCTGGGAATGGGGGACAGAAATAGCAAAGAAATGGTATCTTGTTATTTTGAGTCCAGATGTGATTGTAGAACATGATTTCTCCTTTTTATTTTTGTAATTGAGTGGGATCACGTGAGTGAAATCCCTGATTCTGCCATCTACTTTTCTTGATTGAAATGAGCAGGAGAACTCCCTGTAATGCCTGGGTTGGGAAGCACAACCAGGAGCCAGGCAGAAAAGCAATCATGGCAAAAGGGTTGGGAGCTGATGGTGTCATTGAACTGAGAAGAACCAAATGGTGGAGATATCAAAATTACTTGTCTGGAATTAGGGAAAGAAGAAATCCCAGACAAGGTCTAAAACAAGACCCACAGACCTTGCAGTTGGAATTAAGACTTGAAGAAGCTGGAGATGTCAGAGAAGGAATTAAAAGAGGGTATAAAATATGAGCTGAAGGCTTTGCAAAAAAATGAGAGCAATGTCTGGAAGTTTCCCAAAAAGGCAAAGGAACAAACCTTAGATTGAAAATTGTTGAAGACAGCATCTACAAAGCATTTCACCATCTTGGGAAGCCACCTAGGTACAGCATTTTAAATCAGGAAAGGCTTTGCTGAGGTTCTTAATAGCCTGATTACTGTATTCCACATGAGATTATTCACTCGGAGGAATGAGTCCAAGCAACTTGTGACTGAATGAAACTTCTCATTGGTTTGAAACTTGTCAGCAGAAGCAGACTGATGTGAGGATTCCAGAGGATGCATTATGACTCTGAGAAGGATGCTGGAGGTCACAGTGGTCATACAGCCTCTGTATGAATGATTTTACTGTGACAAATAGGATTGGGTTTAGCACTTTCTTAATTTATTCATAACCTGAAGGAGTCATCTTGCCTAGCTCCAGAGATATAAAAATGAATATCTCTAGGGAGTGAGATTCCACAACTCTTGCTGAAGGAAAAATCATTCTTAGGTGCTTTTGCAGATTAAATAAAATTCAAATCCCCAAATTCATCATGAGTGAAAGTATGAACAAAAAATGTCAGCTAAAGAGATTCAGACTTACTTGAGCACAAAAAACTTGATTATGTTCTAAAGAGCTTCTTTGTAATGCTTGTCCCAGAAAGCTACAATTTCCCAGTCACTATAATTTCTCATGGCAGGAAGCCTGTGGTTGGAACAGCACTTGCCATGATCATCTGCAGCCATATGTGCTGCTCAGGCACTGTGTGTGGGGGAAGATGACAGAGCTGCAGGGCTGCAGCTGTGCACAGCCCTGGGCACCACCTCCTCCCAGGGCCTGGTCTCCCAGCCCTAGCTGTGGGCACCAGGAACATACAGAAATGCATGAAAAGGGAAGGATGCCTCTTCTCTCCCATGGCCTGCAGGGCAGCAGGCACTCCTGCCCAGGGTGAGTGTGCTCTCAAGGCTGGTGCCTCACAGTGCAGTAGAGAACATTTTCTGGCCACAGCAAGGTGATTTGGACTGAAGATATATTAGAGTTGGGAGGCACACAGCAGAAATACAGTGTCTGAGGGTAGCTGGGAGGCAAAGTCACAGAATGGAAAAATATCTGAATCTGACAGGCACTTCTGGAGATCGTCTGGTCCAACCCCTGCTCCAACACCATCAGCTGCAGCAGGTTGATAAGGCCTGTGCCCTGTCAGACCTTGAATATCTCCAAGGATGGAGACTTTGCCTCCCTGGTCAGCCTGTACCAGTGCTTGACTGCCCTCCACATAAAAATGTTTTTCCCTTTATGTTTTAAATGAAATTTCTTGTGTTTCAATTTGTGAGGTCAGTGCCTAGTGCCTGGGAGGCTGTCTTATAGGAAGCAGCATGTTGGTGCCTGCAGGAGAAGGGTGAGGGCAGGGGTGAGGGCCTGCCTGATGAGTGGGATGTTCTATAAGCACCAGCCCTCAGCCCCATGGCAATTTGGTGTGGTGGTATCAAGATTTACTTTCTTTTTAGATTGGCAACTCCCTTGCAGAAGGACATCACTGGACACGGACTTTGCAGTGCTTGAAGAGCAGGTGGCAGGAGTGAGAGGGAGGATGGTGCCTCCAGAGCCCCATCATTGCTCAGGCAGCAGGGACACCCACTGCCCTCCCCCTGGGCAGCCCCTCTCCCCACCTGATGGATGCAGGTGCTGACAGAGGGTGTGAAGGATGCTTCTGCTATGCTGGATGTGTATGTGGGATCTGAGTGGGAAGAGCTGAAGTTTTCGTGTAGAAGTTGCTTAACTTATTTTCCCAAAACGTTCCTGAGGTGCATTTGCACTGAGTCACATTCCTTCTCGTCTTGGACTCAAAAATAAAATAGTGGAAGGAAAAAATCCTGATGGTGACAGCGCAGGCTTAGATGTTAAAATCAACTCTCCTTTGTGGGTAGGAGCTCATTTATACACATGATTTATGCCTGTTGGAATGAGAGGGACAGACTTAACAAATGACAGGTTTTGAATGGTTGCAAGTAATGTTATTAATGTCTGCTGACTTGGTGCCCTGCCCAACTTTGAACTTCTTTCAATTGTATGGGACTGAACAAGAGCTGCGTGAGTTTTGAAATATTTCCACATAAAATAAGCTCTGAGACGGATGGAGAAATGTGAGTTTCCTAGTGGGGCCTAGTAAGAAGAGTGCAGGAATGAAAAAAAAAAAAAGGAGGGGGGGTGGTTTATAAGAATCTTCTTCAATTGAAACGAAAACAAAGAATCAGAGGAAACGTATTGCAGTGCCAACCACTGCCTGACGGGTTGCACTGCTGCCAGTTAGAGGACAGGCTCTTTCAAAAAGGCATTTGCAACACCTTTCACCTGCTCTGCAGGTCAAGCAGCACTGCATCCATAACTCCAGCTACTGCAGCCTCCCAGGCCAGTGCTACTGAATCCCAGCCTTAATTTATTTAAATGCACACAAGATGATTCAGTAGGTGCTAATGCTGCTAATTCAGTAGGTGTTAATGCGTGAATAATTATAGACATATTTAAGCAGCTGGTGCTGTGCCTTCAAAAGTTTCTGTGCATGGAAATTAATAGCTCTGTGGTGGCATGTGTGCTTACATGATATAAAATGAAGATGTTGGTAGCAGCTCCATGTTAAAGTTTGAGTTAATATTTTAATATTTCCCTTGAAGTAGAATTTAAATTTCTTTACCCTTGGATGTCTCCAGACATGGTACAACAGATCCTCAAAAGATCTGATTTCTTTTCCTTCATTCTTTAAAAAAAACCTATTGTTTTTTTACATCTGTCCTTGATTTCCCCTCATTTCTCAGGATCCCTGACAGCATGGCTCAGTTCTGACAGACTTCCTCCACATACGTGTACTGATGGTATCTTAGGGCCAGGCCAGATGGGAACCGCACACGCAAACAAATATTCCCCTTGTTTGCAATAGCTGTTTGGGGCTAGATGGGATAGATTCTGGGGCTGCTCTTCGCTTGACTTAAGTCTGTTTATGTAGTTCCAGGTGAATGCTTTGCCTTGAATGGGTGACAGGGCACCTCAGATGGACACACCCAATAGAAAACAGGCCTGTATGAAGGGCAAACACTGCAGAATGACAGTGAAAATGGGCACAGTGGGACCAAACACTCCAGTGTAGGCCCCATTGACTGCAAATAATACTTTCTCATGTACAAAAGGGTTTCTGAGCTTCTGCTCAGAGGTGCTCAGCACCTTGCAGGATCAGCCCCCACAGAGATCTGGGCTGGGGCAGGAATTGACAGCAGGGTTTTGACGTGTCAACTCCTTGGCTTTGGGACAGAAAACAGGGTCAACTTGATGCTGCCTGGTAGATTTCCCTGGGTCATCCTGACAGCTGTAGAAAGCCCTTTATTGCTTTTACCAGATAACCAGGAGGAGCCTGCTTTCTTTCTTATCCCCTGCCTTCCTGTAAAGGCAGCGGCAGTGCTGCTTCCCCTTCAGCTGCCCGGCTGGTGACAGTGCCCAGCACAGCCTTGCAGGATAGGGGTCCTGCCAAGCAGAGCTGAAGCAAGGGCTGCAGACCCAGGCATTTTCTATATATGAATATACACCATGAGAGCAGGGTACTTTACTGACCCACATCACTGTGATTCCAGCATTTTTTGCCTAAAACAGGTGGTGGGACCTCTGGCCCATCATCGACAGTGGCTACTTTCAAAAAGTGGCATGGCTTTGGATGGGAACCATTCCACAGACATCTAGGATGTCACAAAGCTTAGATTAATCAAATAAGCATTACTCTAGCAGCTGTTTTAAATAGCTGCACATTAAACTGACTTCCAGTGCCTCAGTTTTTAATAGATGAATGTCATGTGAAGGTTTCACATTATCATTTGGATGAAATATAGATTTTTGAAGATAGAAAGATATCCAGTGTTTTTTGTATTTCCAGGAATGACATATTAATATCTTCTCTGTTCCTCTGCAAAAGGCACAAAGCTGTTTCACCAGTATCAGACATGCTGAACAAGAATGGCTCACAACTGTTAATTAAAGAAAGTCCGGGATGACAGGCAACAAGGTCTGTTCTCATGTGCTTTGTATGCAGGCAAGGAAGTCTCAGAGTTCATGAATGGTTCATTTATACTGCACTTTAACTTATCTGTTTCTTGAGTGCTCCCAGTGCTTTAAAAATGTTGTATAAATTTGCACTGGATACCCCTCGCCTAAACTGATTATCAGTATCAGATCCAAAAATAATTTAATTCCTCTAAACACTACCTGTTGCTTCCTGTTCCACTGTACAATAGTTTATTGTCTGGCTCTGTTGTGCCACATTTTGTCCTGTCAACTGAATCCACAGATGGGCTGAAAGGGGAGATGAAAGTGTTCTGCACTTCTTTACAAACCATAACCCAAAACCCAGGGAATGCACTTTACATCAGATGCCCCCTAGCCATGCAAGTAATGACTGTTTTACCTTCATCTTTGTGCTGATATCTGTGAGTTGTCTGGGATTCAGAAAGTATGTGCATGGGGGGTGAGGGGGCAGAGGGTGTTCATTAGATAAAAGCTACCTTTTCCTGACTTGTCAAAAAGGTGCACTGTAAAAGAACTCACTTTGGTTTACAAGCAAATCACAATAATTTGCTTTTTCAATTATAGTTGCAGAAAAGTTGAGTGTTTAGTGTAGCCCAGTATTTTTCACTAAACAATCCTGCAGGAGGAGAAACAGGAAGAAAATGGACCTGTTTCTGTCTTCTCATGGACAAGCCCTTCTCCTCTGACCCTTTGTGCCCCTTCCAAGGTGCAGGATGTCTGGTATTCCTGCTTTGAGAAAGGCGCCTCTCACCCTCACTGCTTTCCTTGAGGTGCTACTGGGGGGGACACCCGGTGTCACGAGAGGTGACTCTGCCCCTGCTGCAACCCCAGTGCTGGGGAATCACCCCCAGCCACCCTGCTGCTACCTTCTCACTGGGGAAACCACACTTCCCTCATCCCTGAGACAGAAGTAACTCAGGTATAAAATCCTCTACTCATTTAGGGTTTCCCCCTCAGCCAGGTCTTTTTTATTGCCCCAATATTTTCTTTGGACTTTCTCCTTTCCAACATTTCCCTGATTCAGTTTTCAGCTTATTTTGAAAGACAAATCCTTAGATACACAAAAAAAAAAAAAAGGAACAGGAGAGAGAAGGGGAGAGAGAGGGTGACAGAGAAAGGGAGGAGAAAGGGAAAGGAAGGGAAGGGGAAAAAAAACCCTGATATCCCACCTCCCCAAACCAAACCAAACCCAAACAACAAAAAGAGAGCAGAGAGCTTTGCAGGGTGCCTGGCTGGCACATGCCAAAAAAAAAAAAAAAAAAAAAAAAAAAAGGCAGCCAAGCAGTACCATGAGGAACAGACCCATCAGCTCTCCCCCCAGAATAGACCCTGAACAGCAGGAGGCAATTCCTTGCTCTGGTCCAGGCCCCACACAGGTCAGACTGCCCTCAAAGCCCCCACCTGCTGTGGGCCACCAACCCAGTGCCCACATCATGTCCTCACCTTCATGCACTGTCTATCTGCCTGCTTTGGCTCCTGGGGAGGCAGGCATTTACATTCAAGTAAGCTGAGAACCCCACCAAGATTCTGTTAGGTTCTGCTTGGGCTCTGTCTGGACTGGCTGGGCTGGGAACAGCAGTCCTGTAAGACCTCCATGGTAAGGAGAAGGTGTAATTAGATTGGAGCCCTTTACTCACATCAATCCTGGATACAAGAAAGCTGCTTCCTCTCATGAAACAGGCTTGTGTTTATCCATTTTTTTAAAGAGCAAATTGTAAAGACAAGATAGAATTTGAGAGTTGAGCCATACTCTTGGTGCACACAGGGAGAGGGGGAGAAAACTCTCATCTTTCAAAATCCTGGAAAGGAGTCAAAGGAATGTATGCTTCCAGAGTTGTGTGTTTCACACCGAATCAGTCTTACATGTCCTTCAGTGATTCTGCAAGAGGGAGCATATTTCTACCATCAAAAATCCTCTCCTTGGTATATACCTCTAGCATTTTCTTCTAGCACATCTCAGAATTGTTCTGCTAGTATCCTGGAATCGTCTTTCACTTCTTATGCTTGGTTTCTGCTGTCCCTTTTAGATATTCCTTCTCTCAGACTCACAAAACACATTATAGAGCACAAAGCTAAATCCTCTGCACCTTATCCTCTGAAGCAGCCATGCTACCAATTATGCTTTACCAAAAAACCTCAAAAACCCCTATTTCTTTTGACTAAGGACCACAGCAGCTCTGCAAGCCCTGTGTTTAAGGACCAGGAGGTGAAGCAGGTAACAAACCAGGGATGACAAGATGGTGAGAAGACCTGGAACAGAGCTTTCATTGGCTCATATTTAGCATATTTAGCAGTCGAGTCTCTGATGCCTGAGGGCAGAGAGTGAGGGGCTGGCTGTGAAGGAAAGAAGGCATCAGGTAGAAAGGAGGCTGGAGAGGCAGGCTGGTGTGCTGGGGACCAAGAACTGGGAAAGTGAGCTCTTTGTGAGCACAGGGATGGGCTCTACCCTGGAGTCACCACTCTGTTGTCCCTTATCACTGCTGAAATGCCCTATCCAAACTAATAGACCAAAATATGGCAGACAAAAACACATTTAAGCTTCATTTATTTTTTAGGCCCACTTTTCTGCAGAGGAAAAAACACCCTTAAAGTGCCATATTGACCCAAAAGATTTAATAGAAAATGTTTAGCTCTTGTAGGAATCATGTTGTGAATGAACATCTTTATGCCAATGTGTTCCCAGCTAGCATTGGGGTGGCCCTAGCAGGCACACACTGTGTCTTGATTCCCACAGCAGCCACACTCTGGCAATGACAGCATGTAGTGGCATTGGCCATCTGGGGTAAGGAGTCCATCCATTGTCACCAGAGGCACCCTCGTGGTCACTGACCTCTGCTTCCAGTGAGGCTCCTGGACCTGAGCTTCAATCCAGGCTGGATGAGGGGAAAGGTCCCTCCCTGGCCCCCACAGTAGATTCAGACAGTAAAAGGTGGGATGGGCAATCTGCTCACAGAGGTCCCCCAGGCACGGGAACAGGTAAGGGATGAGGCTGAGGGCCTTGCTTAGGGCTTCCTTCAGAGGTGTCACTGCTGTGCAGCCCTCTGCCAACAGGGCATGGCAGTAATGGGGAGCCTGGGGCCAAGGCACTGGGCTTGGCTTGAGAAACCACAGTCAGGCAGAGGCCTGGGAAAGGGAAAGGACTCTTCTTTCTGGCATCTACCAAGCCTGAGGCACCTCAAACTCAGCACTGGCTTGTTAAAGAGCACCTCACATCTATTTGACAGCCTACAGGAGCTTGGCAGGAGCTTGGCATTTCTCCTAGGCTGGATGTTGTTCCAGCCATGTGGCCCAGGGGCCTGAGCCACTGCTGTCTGCCCCTGTTGTGCTCCATGGAAGTGTGCCAGGGGAGGGTGGCAGTGGTGGTTATCGTGCTATGATAACCAGTTAAATGTTGTATGTTAAATATCATTCCAGGAACTGTAGCAATAGATGTTAGAGCAAAAATGAGACCCTCAAAGTCCCTCTCTGGGCAGATGATTGAGGCTGAGAGCAGTTTTGCTTGCTCTCTCCCTCTGGTCAAAATGATCTTTCACAACTCCTTGCCAAGTGAAGCTGTTTCAGCAAGAGGGGTTGATGTTGCTTCTCTTTCTCTCTCTGGTGTGGTATGAGCATGCAGCAGAGACAGCAAGGTTTGGGGAGGTATTATCTTCAATCTATCTGTTGACCACCTTCACTAAGAGCACCTTCTCAGGCTTTTTTCCCTGAGTGAAAAGCTGGCTTTTCCTGAAGTTTTGAAACAAATCACACACTTAGAAAATATGGGGAAACAAATTATGCTTAAGGTAATACTGACAGCCAGGTTTTCCTTATTGGCCCTTTCAGCAGCCCTCAGCACAGGAAAGGCTGCTGGTAAGGCGCATGGGACATGATGCCTATGTGGGGAGAAGAATGGGGTTAAAAATCTGTGGCTCTAGTTTTTAAATATTATACAAGGAAAAGAATTTGAAAAAAACAGACAGCCAAGAGATAGCCTCTACTGGAGAAGCATTCTTCTACTCTAGCCAGAAAGGATGCAGACTTCGTCTTGTATCTTAACTTACAGAAGCACTAACAATGACAAATTATTTAATGAAATAAACAACTAGGACACATTTTGGGACTCACCCATAAGAAATTCTGTGGAGATCTTAGTGCTTCAAAATTAAAGTTCACAAAATGAAAATCACCATAATTTAAAAATACCATTTTCACATTCTATCCTTGTTCACAGTACAGACAGAGGAGGGAAAAGCTGCCAGGCCTGGGGCAGGGTGGGGGCCCAGCCAGCCCTGCGCTGACAATGTCTGGGCCGCCATGTGCCAGCGCTGTAGCTCTGCCTTGGCTGTGTTTGTTTTGCTAGAATGGATGCAACCTGATCGTTCAGGGGCGGGTCAGCCCAGGACAAAATAACAACTGGGGTTAAGAAGCCACAGATTTCCATCTGAGCATTTCTCTCTACGAGAAGCCAGAGTGTCCCTGGATTGGTGGCACTGATCTGCACTGGATGTGCAGAGAGTTAGGCCTTCAGGGGATCAGGGCATTCCAAAACCTCAGGGACAGCAAACTGGCCAAGAAGAATGTCCCAGCTCTTTGACCACATCCAGCATATGTAATTAGACAGGAAACTCTGCATCTTGGTATTAACTTCTGAATGATTTCTTGCAACTATTTCTCCTCTGAGTATCAAACTTGAAGCAAGTGCATAATCAAAACAGCAGAAGCAGCAGATAAGACTGATCTCAAGATATGCTTTGTTCATCTACAAAGGAAAGGTGAGTGCTGCTTCAATTGCGTCTGATAATCATAGAATAGTTTGGGGTGAAATGAACCTGTAAGACCATCTTGTCCAACCCCTCTGCAATGAGCAGGGACATCTTTGAATAGATCAGGTTGCTCAGAGCCACCATCCAATCTGACTTTGAAGGTTTCCAGGGATGGGTCATCTACTGCTTCTTGGGGCAACCTCTAACAGTGTGTAACCACCCACATTGTAAAAAAACCTAAACTTCTTCCTTAGATCTAATCTAAATCAACATTCCTTTAGTTTAAAACCACTACCCCTTGTCATATCAAAACAGAATATTTCAAAATAACCTAACAAGTAGTCAGTAGATATTTAATTGTAGTGATGACTTTGTAATATTAGACATCCTTGTAAGATGAGTTTGTAGTACAGGCTGAATACATCACAGTGCAGGTGTCCATTAATTTGCTGATACACCACAGACCAACCACACAAAGAGAGCTGGCCAAAGCTCATGAGGTTGTGTAAGGTCTGGAGCTGACCTGTGAGGCAGCAGCTCTCTGGCCACAGAGAGAAATACACAACTTTCCCAGGCATCACCTGAGAAAGTCTGTGAGAAGATCAGAGAAAAGAATGAAAAACAATTCTTACCTGAACTTGCTGCACCTGTTGTGATCATGTAGAATGTATTTTGGAGATTTATTCACCAAAGGGTGGTTTCTTAATTAGCCAATGGTGATGTTTAATTAGAGGACCAATTAGGTCTACCTGCAGCAAACTAGGATATAAAAAAGCAATAGGTTTCTTAATAAAGATAGAGATTGATCAGCCTTCTGTGAATTATGGAGTCAATGCTGATTATTTCCTGGCTGGGAACCCCTTGTGAGGCCAGACCTGCCCTTCAAATGCTCTGGGAAGGGTGGATCTTGACAGGGACTCCATGGGCTGGATGTCTCAGGACAAAAAGTCAGGAGGTGTTTGGAGAGCACGATGGAAGGGGTATATGGGACACCTTTGCTGCCAGCATGACTGTAGTGTGATGTGCAGGCACTGGCTGGCAGCCAAGGAGGGCTGGTGTCATGGAGAGAGGAATGAGCAAGCACCACTCTCAGCTGGTTGAAAAGGGGAATCCATAAATAGAATTCCTTCTGCTTTAGATGACTGGAGTGAGGGAGGTTTTCTGGGCTCACATGTTTATGTTTTACTTCAATGCTGCCTCAAACCAACCAAGACCCTCAGAATCCTCTCTGGAGTATGAAAAAGAATTTCCTGTCATTGCTTGTTTTCTCACACAACAAGGAATAAAAAAAAAAGGTGAGGCAGAGGAAACAGTACGTGCTTTGGGCACTTATGCTTCATGGTAATTCTGGCCTGTGTTTCTGTCTTCTTACTGCTTACTTCAAGACTATTATATGTGCCAGCCAAAAAGGGTGACAACATGGTTGGCTTTCCTCAAAGGTTACCCTTGAGTGGGGGATTTTCTTTGGAATATTGCGTCAGTGGCAGTGGAAGAAGCAGTGGAGCGTGATCAGGGCGGGATTGTTGACCTGAAGGAATGTGTGTTAGTGCAGTGACACATTGCTTCCAAGGAATAGGAACAAACCATCAAGAAAGCCAGAAAAATGCTTCATTTCATAACTGGCCTGTGAGAGTTCTCCTAGCATCTGATAGTAGTGCTATATGTGCCAAACAGCTAACAAACACAGAAAAAGAAATAAACCAAATTTTGCTGATATATAAGAATGTTCAAGGTCACACCAGCAACAATATGGGAGATTGGCAGGAGTGGTTTTGAAAGACTCGGCCATGTCTACTGTTTTTTGATTCTGCAGAAGAACTGAAACCATTGATTTTATGAACAGAGCATGGAGAGCAGCAGCCCAGGCACTGGAGAGGAAATTGTCCCCTGGGTAATATGGTGCCATGGAAATACAATCTGATGGCCAAACTCACCAGATGGTGCTATTGTGCACACTATTTTTGTGTGTAACCATCGTCTGTGCTTTGAAGGGACCTTGAGGGGTATCTGTAGGATGAGGGCTCTGGGGTGGTTTGCTGTCTGCGTTCCTCCCTCCTGGTCCAATGCAGACCTTGGGGCTGAGCACTCCTAGGCTGATCACTGCCTCGTTGGCCCCAACTCCCAAATGGGGACGGCCTCCATGCCATTACACTCTTCACTGTTTGGGGATAAAGAATAAAAAAACCCATGCTATATGCAGAAAACCCCTCATTCTGAGTCACTGACTTCTTCCCCATGGGAAATCCAATCTCTGCTCAAGAGGGTATGAAAAAGAAGCTGGGACTTTCCATCATGCCCAAGGAGGCAAAGAGCATATCTTGCTCACTGATCAACAAAAGTGCCTTCTGAAATATCCCACAGCAAAATTACCCTGCAGCCAGGCACAAAATCCCCATCCTTTGGGCTATGAACCCATAGAACTGAAGGGCACTCCTCTGTGCTCCAGGAGAGTCCTTCTTTCTGGAAAGGCTCTGCTTTGAACCCTGTAGATCAACTCCCAACAGCAGGATCATGGTCAGAGCAGCTCTGTGGTGCTGAAGCATGATGAGTAGAATATGTCCCAGGTCAAGAAACCTCTGTCTCAGTTCCTGTCACCACCAGAATAATAGATACAATATTACATGTCTACACAATATTAGCTATTTAACAGTGATAGTTTATATGCATACAGGCATATATTAATAAAATGCATATTTATATATAAATAACATATAATATATAATATGGTCTATACCTTTATAATAGGCCCTAATCCCTGTACAACACCTCGATCCCATTATCTATGTGGGACCCTTTCCCCTGAGGGAGCACACTGCATGTTCAGTTGTGCTTGCTGAACTTGGGGGAAGATGTGAGATCTCTCTCTGCCTGGAGTCTTGGTCTCCACTACCACCATCTCTGTGTGCTGATAACCAAGCAGGTAACAGCTCAGGAGGAGGGCATGGACCCAGCCCCAGATGATCCTCTGCACAGTTCTGTGTTTGAGTACTCATTACGTGCCACAGGAAAAATGCAAGGCAGGGAATGGTGTAGAGCTGGCCAAGCTAAGACTTGATTTCTGCATCTTGCTGTGGTAGGGGTGCAGACTGAGGTAAGGGATGTAGACTGTATCTACAGAAGGTTGGAATATCCATGTTTAACTGGGCATGTACAAGTCACTGTGGGGACAGGTGTGGTCCCACTACTCCTTATGGAAAGTGTGGGCAAAATGTAGGGAGGATAAAGATTTGTGTTGTTGCTCCAACCTTGGCTGCTGTGGGGGGTCTGGAAAGGAAGGTCAGTCCAGAAAACATCACTGCCAGCATCAGGGATCTGGGTAAGGCACAGGATTGTGTGATGGCCCTGGTGAGACCTCACCTGGAGTGCAGTGTTCAGTTCTGGGCCCCTCAGTTCAGGAAGGACATTGAGGTGCTGGAGCATGTCCAGAGGTGGGGAACAGAGCTGGTGAAGGGTCTGGAGCACAAGTCCTATGAGGAGTGGCTGAGGAAGATGGAATGATTCAGCCTGGGAAAAAAGGAAACTCAGGGGAGACCTTATCACTCTCTACAAGTACCTGAAATATGTTTTTAGTGAGGAGGGGGTCAGCCTCTTCTCCCAGGTAAAAAGGAAAAGGATTAGAGGAAATGCCATCAGTTGCACCAGAGGAGGTTTAGACTGGATATTAAGAAAGGGTTGTAAAGCATTGGAACAGACTGCCCATGGAGGTGATGAAGTCACTTCCCCAGAAGTGTTCAAAGCACACGAGAATATGGCACTTGAGACGGTTTAATGATGAACATGGTGGTTGTTAACAGGTGGGCCAGATGACCTTTAAAGGTCTTTCCCTATGATGATTCTGTGATTCTATGTTCAAAGTTATGCATTATCATTATTTTGTTTTATGCCCTTTCTAAAAGTTGCTTAGTGAGCCTGCTTTTTCCTAACAACAGTTCTCTAATTTTTAAAACACATAAGCAGTTTCCTAAGAGTATTTATACAGAAAGTGTGACCCTGAAATCCTGATGCAGGAAAGGTATAAATGGACATTTTAAGACTGCCACTGCAAGGTATATCAAGAATGTGGCTGAGAGGACTAAACTCACTTTGGTGTCATCTCCTCTGATTGAAGTCCTGCTGCTGCTGCTAGTGTCCACCAGGCTGAGGATCTGTCTACACTCAGCGTCTGGAGCAGGGATGAAAGCTGCTGCCTGCTCTCTACCCCCAGACCAGGACCTGCTCCAGCAGGTGGTAACAGGGGGTTTGTAAGATGCCTACACCACCGGCCTCCCCCCAGTACTGCCTCAGGGCCACAAGAGGAGCCTGCTGTCTCTGGTGCTTGAGCAGTAGCACTCTCTCCAGTGGTTACCACGAGCAAAGGAATCCATCCCTAAACATGGAAGATAAAAACCTTTTGTCCCAGAGCACCCCTCTGCTGGCTGAGTTCTATTCCTCAGTGATTAAAACCAGGGGGACATCTTTTTGGCTCAAAAATAGAGGGAGGGGAGCAGCCCCCTCTGAGTGGGTGCCTTTTGCCTTTCTTGCACCAGACCAAGCCCCTTAGCTGCAGAGATCCAGCAGCAAAGCTGCCCATGGGGAGAAGCAGCACTGGTCTGCAAGAGCCCCCAGGCAGGGATGGGGATGGGGCTGGGTTTGGGGTGCTCCCTGAGTGAGTGCAGCTGCTGGGAGGGGAATGAAGCAGCATCCGAATGCTTTTAGCAACAGACACAGGACTTGAATCAATAATACAAGAAAGCCTGTGGTCGGCGGCACTTCTGGCCACAGCAGATGGACCACCATTCAAGGAAGGGTTTGAGGCTTCCTCTGCCTGAGGGGATTTTAAACCACATTCCCACATTTCAGGCGAGTACCCTCATCTCTCTCTGGCCTGTAGGTCTGTGTAGAAACTGCAGCGTTGCACAGCCAGAATCACAGGGCTGGGAGGAAACTGAGCAAAAAGCCTGACTTTGGTAGGGCAGTTATCTGGGCAGGGCTGCTCTGCTGTCTACACCCAAGAGCAGCCCTGTCCATGGAGGTACTCATACCTCAGCTGGTTATGACCCTGTACTACCTGATCTAACTTGAGGTTGTATTTCTCTTTGAAGTTTACCCTGCTCTGAGCGGGGGATGGACTGGATGACCTCCAGAGGTATCTTCAAAGCTAAATAATTCTGTGATTCTATGTCTATCACTGGTTTTTATCCAGCTACTGTTTCATGTAAAATCCCTCAGTGAAGTCCCCTAGCCATTAGGTACAGGCGTGTTCCTTCTTGCCTGTTTTACCTCTGCCTCCATAAATCTCAGGAAGCTCAGCTGTGGACGTACAGAGTCTTCAGCAGGTTTTCATATAATGCACAAAGGTTAAAAGCTACTGCAGTTGCCAGTAAAGGCAAGACTCTCAGGGTCACTCTTAAGTAAAATCTCCACTAGTTTGATCAAAGAACTAAATTATATATTTTAATGATTTGTCTAACTGAGGGTTAATTAGTCCTGTATAAAATTTTGCATAGAAATCCACTTTTCTGCTGGCACCTTTGAACAAATAGAAACAACCCAGGCACATTAGGGATAATATAAAAGTGCATTTAGCCACAACAGAAGATACATTGATGTATTTGTTGGGTATGAGTGCAGGCAGATAAATGTAATCATAAACAAAACCACTATACTAAATGAAGCCTGAAAAATAAATACATTTATTATATCTTTTAACAGCAAATAAATAAATAAATAAATATTTAAATAATAAATTTAAACTTGTTATTTTTTAATATGTTATGTTTAGATACAGAGAAGCACAGTCAATACTGACTGTATAATAAAAGATATACATTAACTCGGGCACTGGAAAACAAAAATGTTGATTTTTAACATTTTTAGGGTGAGAAGGGTTATACTTTTGAAAAAAATATTTTCAAAAGCGTGTCCTGTTTTCAAGCTGTATTCATTTGCCATGAAGTAACAAGTTCCACAGTGTGGTGTGTTCTACAGCAGATGAAAATATTTAGTGTGTTAAATTTATGGCCGAGGGCAAAGAGCTGAACTTGGGAACCTATTTAAAGTGCAGTGGAAGTCTGTAAAGATAACGATGGGGAGTTGAAAGCAGTGAAGCCTCAGACAGTAATATCTCAATAACAAAGAGCTAATACTTTGCTGCAGAGGCTTTCTCAGCAACAGTTGGTCCATTTTTGTCATTATGTCTAATCAAGTCCAGTCTTGCCTCGGCCTCCTCAGCCAGCAGACATCCAGCACTTAAATATAACCGTATGTGTCCAGTGTGATTACAGGCGTCACAACGCGCTCCCGGCTCTGTCCTCCCACCTCCAGCTGGCCCCAGAGCCCCGGGTGTCACATTCCAGGTTCCATCCCCTGGATGCGCCATGTGACCTGGGCTCAGGGGAGGCCTGCAGGGTGGCTGTCACCCATGGGCATGTCCTCTCTGAGCCCAGCCACAGCCACAATGGGACACATCACCAATCCTGCCAAAAAAGCTCTCGGAGTCAGGATGGGCTTGGGCTGCCAGCGCACCCATATTCCTTCAGAGGATCGTGGATTTCACTTGCCTGGCACTGACCCTGACCCCACTTGGGGGAGGCCAAGCATGTCAAACCCCACCCCTGCCAGGCAGAGGACAGTATTTGCCTCCTTGGCAAGTGGAGACAGGAGGCAAGAGCCAAAGGCAGGAGCTGTCTGAAGTGCTTTCTGCAATTACATGGGAAAATTCTTTTGTGTGAATCAGTGGTAAAAAATTAAGAAAGTGACAAGGAGCAAAATTAACATATGAGAGGTTTCACAAGGTAAACAACTTTGCTCATGATTTGCTCAGGTTCTAATGTTGCCTACATGGCTTAACACTCTTAAAAGAATTCCTACTCTGAGCTGATAGTTAGAATACAGACATTAAATTGCCCACATTACTTAATAATTATGTACAGGCACTGGAATCCCAGTTGTGGCTTTGGATACACTTTTTAGCAAATTTTAGTGAGCAACATCCACTATCCTGGAGGAAGCAGAGAACAAGCTTTTCCACAGCTGGGGTAGGATATAGGGTTGTATTCATCCCTCCTGAGTTTTACCAAAGTCCCTATCCCCGTGACCTTTTCCAAAAGGTGTTGAACGGCCTGTGGGAGTGATGGGGTGTCCAGCACAGGTGACAGGGGGTGCATGACCTGGGACTAATAATCACCTTAAGGCCACTTCTATGAGCCAGCTCCAGCTGGGATGAGGAAAGCACTGAACCTCTCATGAAAAAAGCTCTCCGTATAGTGAGCTGTATACTCAGTGAGAGAACAAAGGCCTTGACAAAGTGGTTCTGCTAAAATGTTTTTAGGATTATAGTTTCCCTTTTGGTACAATGGTCTCTAGTAATAGAGGAGAGCACAGTCATGGGCAGAGAGCTCTGCTGTTTCCACTGTTTCTCCAATTTGTGCCAAAAGCCTGGAGGATCAGGAACAGCTCTGCTGTGGAGGCCAGAGGGCTTGCTCTGGTGTGGTCTGGGCAAAGTGATATGTGCCTATATGATGAAAAAAATCAAGGTGTGATTTTAGTGTGGGAGCAGCAGGCATGAGCAGCCCACCAGCAAAGAAGAAGGAAAGGTAATCCACCTCTCCTTCCTACTGCTGCTTCCAGTGCCATGCTGAAGACAGGCAGGCAGGGGAGAGACATACTGGGAAAAAAGGGCAGTAGGTTGCTCCATACTCCTCCTGTAGAAAGGAAGCTGAGTTGCTAATATTATCTGTATTTATTATATTTATATGGTGCTGAGCTCATCTTTGAGACATCTGGGCCCAAGAACAGTAATTAAAATGAACAACTGTTGACAGCATTTGTCACAAATTGAACAACTGGCATAAATCAAGCTGCCTGGAGTCTCAGCCATCTCTCCCAAGGAGTGGATAAATACCATCTAGCCAAATTAAGAAGGCTCTGTGGAGTGCAAATGTTTGTGGCACAGAGTCAAAAACATGCCAGTGTCGAGTTCTGTTTTGGTTCTAGAGGAGAAAATCCCCCAGCCCAGTTGCCCTCCTTGAGGGGTGCCTGTCTGTCCCCCCCACACCCCCACCCTCACCATGCCGCTGATTCCAGCTATGGCACAAACAGAGCAGGTTTTCTGGCAACAGGCAAGGTCAAAAGCAGCAGCAAGCTCTGTCTGAGGGTGGGTTCTGCATTATGTGCAAATACCACTGGCTTTGCTGCTTACTGAAGTTTGCAGCTAATTAAAGCACAAACCAAACCGAAATCCCACCCAAACCCCTTTGAAATCCATGACATGCAAACATAGGATATATTTTATAAGCACTTGAGAGCAGCCAAGTTCATTAGGCAAAGATCCATCTAACTCAATATCCCAAAGCAGCAGTTTAGGGGACAGTGTAAGTATGGGTAAGCAGACATAGTGCCATCTTCCAAGCCCTCTCCTAACCTCTGACCATTTGCAGCTGAGAGACATTTAAATGACAAGGCTTGAGAAAACAAAATCTAGCTTAGAAAAGAACACACCAAGCATGTAATAATTATGAATCAAGTCCTTGGAACATACAAATCCATGTAGCACCTCTATTTGTTTCTTAGAAAACTTGTAGATTTTCTCTACTTAGACCAGGGGCCAATTTAACACCGAAGTCCATTTGTAATCAGAGCTGTTTTTCTACTTCGTTCAAAAGACTTTAAGGTTGGACCCAGGCGTTGGTCCTACCCATCACCCTCCCTTTGCTTCCCACAGCTGGAAACACAGGCACTTTTCTGGAAGGGGTAACCAGAACTGCCCTGGTGCTGAGGCTCTTCTGTAGCCTACGGGGTCACCAAAAAATCAGGGCCAAATAAAACCAGGCAAAAGCACAGAGACACCCCCAGTGTGCCTGCGGGGCTGCCCTGCCCCAGGGCCCTGCGTGACCCCAGGCCAGCTGGATGGAGCGGGCTGCAACTTGTCCCCAGCCCCGGCAGGAAGGTGGGACAGCAATGCAGAGAATTATTTCAGGAAGCTCCCTGCCTTATCCACAGGGCGCGTTCTCGGGTTTTGCATTCGTGTGGCTGCAAATAGGTGCAGCAGTCCATGCCTCCCCACATAGCTCCAGGGTGGGCTCAGAGGCCAGGAGCTGTGTGTAGGACATCTGACAGCAGCGAGGGGAAGAGGCATAGCAGCAGATCAGGCTTTGCTGCCCAGGTCTGTGAGCCCCATTCTCCTCCACAGTTCTGAGGCTTACAAGAAGCCCACAGGTGTCTGTTCAGTGGCTGCTGAAGGTGCACCACCCTGTGCCCAGCCCACCATGGCCCCCTTTCCACCCCCTTCCCTGGCAGCGTTCCCAGTGCTGCCCCTCCAGCTGTGTGTGCACAGATCAGCCCAGTTTCTCTAAGCTCCAGCAATTCCTTGCATGTTTAGTGTCCCATCTGCTCTAGCAGACAGCTCTGGGCTGGCTTGGATGTTCAGATCTTATTCTTTAAAGTTGACTCAGTTGTTTTACAAGGGTGCTGAAAGGGGTGAGAGACCTCTCTTGCCAGTATTTGTTCTCTTTTCCTCACTCAGTAGTGCCCATCTTCACCTCTAAAGACCAGAAATAGCTCCCTGCATCTGGATTCAGAAAAACTCCAGTTTTCTGTTTTTTCTCAAAGTGTACACAGGAGCAAAGACTCTGTGTATACAAGCTTTCAAATAACGTTTGCAGCTTTCTTCTTATCCTTATTTATTATGTGTTTGGCACCAGCTGTGGCTTGAAGCATTGTTATACTAAGCACCATGCAAGCACAAAGCAGAAAAGCTGCTGGTGACTGGAAGCTTGCAATCTTAATCTCATAAATGAGTACTGTGATTATGCATAGAAGAAAACTGCAGATTCATGCTGGCATACTCCCAGCTGGAAAAAGAGGAATGGGTAAGTTCTTCTTATTTTCTCACAGTCTCAATCAGAGCCTCATGCACGGTGTTTCCAGCATCTCTGCTCTTTCGAGTGGTGACCCCTTCAGGTTCACCTCAGGCCTCCAGACTGTCCTGCTCCAGTGACATACAATCATAACAGTGCTTTTCTAAAATAGAGAAAGCCTATGAACTCTGGAGGGATGGTTTGGGTTTGGCTCTCTGTGTTCAGGATTCGGTCTTAATAATGAAATTCTGGTGAAAATAATACACTTGCTTTATTTGGAGTGTGAGATATGTGTCTTGAAAGGAAGTAACTGTGACAGAGTTTTACTTTTGGCAAGTTAAGTAAACAGCAGGCTGTCTAAATGGATATGATGTCCAAGTACTTTCCCATCACAGGGACTGAGATGCTAGCTCTGCTTGCTTTGTTTGCTCTAGCCAGTATAAAACAATCTGCATACCATAATCTGAAAGGAAAGGTCAGCCCAAAGGTCACATGTTTTAAGGGTGTTACTTCAAAGACATTTATCTCCTTTACAACACCATTAAGTCCCTGGTAATGGTCTATTGTCTTTCATCATCTCAACCTCTTCACCTGCGTGTTTATGTTTGGCCAAGCCTCCCGAAGCAGGCACAGGGGAAGCAGGTGCTTGGTGGCTCCTGCTTGACGGAGCACACTCCGTGTTATTTGAGAAAGCAGCAGGCTGTTACAAGACTATCAAGCCATAACCACAGTCATCCTCTTCCCCCTTCCTGCAGAAACCAGTAGTTAAATCCTGCACTTTTCAGGATTTTCACTGTTCTTTCTGATGCAGCCCTTCTTGTCCTTTTCAGCTGCATTGCTCAGGTGGGGATCTCCACCGGGTGGCTCCCCTGAGATGACTGGTCCCTGAGATGAGCAGTCCCTGCTGTTTCCTGCCACACCACTCTCACCCCACTGCTGCCAGAGGATGAGTTTGCTTGTTATACCTGGGAAGCAGGACCCCTCTTCTCTCGATCCTCTTTTTTATATTACATACCTTGGGCACCAATCCCATCACCACCATTAGTCTACAACTCTTGGGGCAAGATGTCATCTCCTTCAGGTACTGTCCTACTGAGTATCACTAGAGCAAAGTTCATCAGCTGAATATCCAAAACAAACTCTTTCCTGAAGACCTTGATGGTGTGTCCCAGGGTTATTTTCAAAGGCAAAAATGCCCCACTCCCATGGACACCCCGTTGACTTGCTAGAACACCTGAGACACAAAGTCAGAGAGCACTCTGATTAAGTTCCCCTAGACTGAAAAATTAAAATATTTATTCTGTTTCCTTTTGTGTTAAGGTGCACCATACCTAAACACACATAGCTTGGTCATGGCCAAAGGGCAAGGTTTAATCTCTTTGCACCCACAGCATCCTCTAGGTGTTCCATAATTTTTGCAGTTTCAGTGAGAGGATACCAGGCTCTCCACTGCACTGAGATGCTGTGACTGAGAGAAGAAAATCTTTTTCATTCACAGTTATTTTGCCTTTAATTTGCAGTAACTCTCCTGCTGTCAAGAGAGGGGACATGGGTTTGGTGGGTGGACTGTGTGGGGCATGCTGAGTGTGGGGTCATGCTGCAGGGCGAGGACAGCTGCTGAGCCCTGGGATGGGGAGGAGGAGCAGTGCTCTAGGTCTTGGCTGAAGACTGATGGATGCAGCACAGGGAGTCACTCAGGAGCACTCAAACAAGAACATGGCCAGGTGTCTGCTTCATGCAGAGCCCAGGACCCCTCCTACAATCTTAGGGCATTGTAGTTATTGTCAGGTGTTTTTGATATTGTTATTGCCCTTTCCAATTATTATACATCACAAATTTTCTTAAAATGTTCTCTTTCCATCAGGCAGTAGTGGGGGACATTTTTCAGGCTTCCCAGGAAGAGTTGGTAAATGCAGTTTCCACTTAGAAGTTTCCCATATAAGTTCATCTTCCACATACATAACTGAACCCAAATATTTGGGCTGAATTCCCATGCCATGTTGAATTAGCTGGGCAAATAATCAAATTAAGTAGTCTGGGCATTTCTATCAATAAGAGAGTAAGAAAGAAACTCTCCTGATGAATTCTAGCACCGTTGCCTTTGTCCCCTGTGTCTTAAAATTATGTAAGGGCTCAGAATACGTCTTTTCCTGTTCCCATGAAAAGGTGTTCAAATTTGATGAAGCTGTGAAAAAAAATCAATCTGCCACATCTGTGTACGTTTTCCCTAAAGTTTGGTGGTTCTTATCCCAGATATTCTGCCTGCCCTGAGCATAGCTCAGGCAGGGAGGGAGTGAGCAGGGCTTTTCCTGAGATTTCTTCCTCTGGTCCTGGTGCCCCAGGCACACCTGGAAAGCTGAGACCATCTCTCTTGTGCTCCCAGCGCCTCCCAGGTAAGGTGCAAGATAGGAAGCAAGGAATGTAAAGGTTTTGGAGAGTGGGAAAGAGCAGCTGGACAAATTAATCCTGTACATGGTGGTGAAGCAGAGGCTGGAGCAGACCCAGGCTGAGGAGACAGGATGGATGATGGTAAAATGTCTCCTAGAGCACCTGTTTCTGTAGCTCTTTGGCTTTTTCTTTTGCATGCTCTCCTACTGGCAAATGAAATCTTTGGCAAAAATTGATGAAAAGCCACAATTCTCAGCCTGCAGAGAAGCCCAGTGATAGAAAATTTTTGGGAGTGGCTTCCCTTCCCTTCCCTTCCCTTCCCTTCCCTTCCCTTCCCTTCCCTTCCCTTCCCTTCCCTTCCCTTCCCTTCCCTTCCCTTCCCTTCCCTTCCCTTCCCTTCCCTTCCCTTCCCTTCCCTTCCCTTCCCTTCCCTTCCCTTCCCTTCCCTTCCCTTCCCTTCCCTTCCCTTCCCTCTTTTTTTCCCTTTTCCTTCTTTGTTGTTGTTTTTTTATTTGTTTCATATTTTTGTTCCAAACTGGGATGAATATCTGAAATACTGATTTATTTTTTTTTAGTACTGTGCAATTTTTTAAAATTTCTTTTTTTATACAGCAGTGTCCTTGATTCCAGCATTTCTCAACCTTTAAATTACTGGCTTTGCAGAGTTATGCTCCTTTTATGTATAGTTAGTGTGTAACTTTATACAAATGTGAAATGCCTTAGGAAGATGATGTGTGAGAAACACACCTGTGCATGTTTGCCCATATCTCTGTGTATTGCATAGTCATAGAATTTTAGTTTTCATCTCTTCCAGAAGTGAGGAAAGATATTATTTAATAGGAACTCTGTTATTCATTGGAAATGTATAAATCTAAAATTTGTGGAGTCTAATTACTGTAAATGCTAGATATTTATTTTTCTAAATTCTACACAACCATATCTATGTTCATAAACAAATATGTAGTTACTGGAAATTTCAGAGGAATTTTATAATTCTGATCTCTCTTTTGCTAAAACTCTAATTTGACTGACCACATACTGCAGATTTATTTCTTTATTAATTGCATTATCAGGCCCAGAATTTGAAATGGAATTTTCCCATTTGAGCTCTTGTGGTCACACATTCCTATTTGCAGGCTGAGGCTGTAAGAAACAGCCTGTTCTTCATCTTTAAGGCAGCTTGCTTTTTAGTGAGAAAAGTGCAGAAATGTTTGCATTTGGTAGCTGGGAATGATGCTCTTTTTCTTCATCCCTCTGCCGATTTTGCTGAACAGCTAAGGATCTCCAGGTTCTCAGCTGGCAGAAAGTGGAAAAATGCCAAGAAATTCAAAGGAGTCACACTGAGTTTCACCAGCCAGGAACTTGCCCCATAATTTTTATTTTAGGCAGAAGATGGAGTATAAACATTTCCACGGGCCTGGAAAGAACTCCTTTCTACGTGCTTACTACATGCTTCAAGTGGACATTTTTAGAAATTAGTAGTTGCTCGAAAATGAAAAACTGGCTGATTGCATCTCTCTGCCAGCACACTCACCAACCTGGGAGAGTTCATAACTCACTACAGAGAGTGAGAACTTTGCACTAGCTTCGCAAAAAAAGTGAGAAAAAAAATTGTCTAATGGGACTTTAGGCAGAAATTACAAAGCTCCTTCTGATTTTGCTTAATTTGGCTTCTTGTCCAGTCCTCCTGCCCTCGCAGCCTGTGCTTCTCCCATCCAGCTAATGAAGCTGATTATAAAGCCTGATGTGACAGGCTTAGGGCAGGCATGTTGAAAGTCAAATTAAGGTGTTGGGCATTTTTTGTTAAACCAAACCTCAAACTTAGAGGTTTCTTAGAGGCCTTGGCTGCCGCTGCCAAGGACCTGTCATGCTGTGCTACCTGGGGAGGCTCCATGCCAGAGCAACTCTTCTCCTTCAACATTTAACAAACTACCAGCCCCTCCAAAAATGTTATTTTTACTCTCAGAACCAATACAGAGCTACAAGAGAAGTAACAAATCTGCTGTTGATATACTCCCAATGTTCACAGTATTGTCATACCCATTGCAATTTATTTATATATATGTACGTATGTATTGCAGTTACCTGGGGTGGAACAGTAATAATGCAGTGTTTCTGGTGTTCCTTGCAATGAGATTTGAAATAGCTTATTTCTAAATTATTTTACTTTACCTCTGACACTGTGTTCTATCTTTGGTGGATTTTTTTCACCAACAAGACTAAATTTACCAATGTAGTTCTGCCATGCCACTTGGTTCCCAGATTTCACATGACCAGCTATAGGGGAGGTGGACTATCTGCTCGAGGGAGTATCCCATTTTTCTTTATCTTGTGCATGCAATGTTCTGCAGGCCTGCCTTTCTTTTCAAGGCTGCTCCTCTTTGGGAGCTCAGAGCAGTGAGCTATGTATAAGGATGTACTACACAGTGTGTAATTTTTAGAAGCTTTTCCCTGCTTGCACCGTAGACAATTTCTAGTATGTCTAAATTACATCTTGTTTGATTTCAGTGAGTTATCAAGGCTGTGTTATACATTAACAACCTGAAAATCAGGCCCAGGTTTTATGCCAAGCTTGTGTTACAGGCTCACATTTCCTTGGGGAGAGTGGAAAGGAAGGAAGAGATGGAGGGTGCTTGCTTGATTGTCTGCTTGACTGTCTCCCTTCCCCAAGCACTGCTGTGGTTTCCCTCTGGTTGACACCAGAGGTACATGGAAGACATCTCCACCTGGGTCCTGTATCCCATTTTTGGGGGGCCTAACATCCTCATCTGCCTTCCAGGGAGTTTCCTGCCTATGACCCTGTACAGTGGTGTGTGTGAGGTGTACTTTTAAATGCCTTGAGAGATTAAAATAAACTGCCAGAAAGCGGTCAATGGGTAATAGAAGTGCCTAAACATGAAAGTAGGTGAAAACATGCCTGGTTTTAGACTATTTAATTCTTCTAATAAAATATATGTTCCTCTTCCGACATGATTATGCTTCAGATAAGGAGTCTGTGCCCAAACAGGTGTGGCATGTGCTAACACACTATCTGCTATGCCATATAGCATCACTTACAAACTTCTTCCTAGCTGGACACTGAATTCGTGATTTTGGTACGTCACTAAATGTAACTCTGGCATTTCAGAAGCCTGCATAGGCACCAGTATTTGTCTTTTTTCTTCTGGTGGGACTCAGGGGCTGTTGCTGGTCACCCTGGAGGCCCCAAATCAACCTTTATTTATTTCTATCCCAGATCCCCAGGCATGGATGATGCTGGGAGGTCCAACAGTCAGTCCTTAGATGGAAAAAGGGAAGGGAGGGGCAGGAAGATTCTGTAAAATTAATAACAAGCTTGAGTTTTCATATTCTGTGTTTGCCTGATGTGTAGGACATAACATCAAGGAGGGAGATGTGTGTTGCCTGAGCTAGGGAAGGGCAAATGTGGAAAGAGAGAGGACAGTCCATGACATGGCTCATAATCATCTACCTCTGTCTCCTGAAATGCAGTGGAAATATTTTATAGTAGGCCAGGTAAGGGTGGGGCATTTTGGTATTTGGACGCAAGAACTTTTTGAATGGAGGCTGCTTTTAGAGAAAATGATGATTTATTTGAAAGTAATGAGCAAAACCAAATGAGATACCTTTAGGCTTGCCAGTTCATGAGCAAGCAAAACCTATGGTTCCTGCTGGACATATCTCCTAGGACTAGTAAAATGAGAATGTATTTTCATCCTTAGATTCCATCCTTACATTCACAAAGAGCTTTAGACATCCCAGGAAGTCAATGGGAATTAGATCCCCAGATGCCTCTGTGAATTTGGCATAATTAGTTCCAGGAAAACACTGCCCAGGCACTTTTCCCCTGCTACATACAGGACTGAAATGCAAGCAGGGATATTTTAGAACAACTGTAGAAGTAACATATTTTTGGATTTGGGTCAGTAAGTATTTCTTTCTAGTTTTTCTCAGGTGAGAAGAGATCAGAGATGGGACAGTTATCTCCAGGGCTCAGGGATTTTGAACACTTTTCAATTTACTGAAATCACTGGGAACAGAGCAAATACAGACACAAGTCACAAATCAGCGGGTGACACAAGCCAAAAGTAGTTTTTAAAGGAAGGCAAACAGGCCTGGTTCTTAATGAGGCCACAGATGTTACTTGAGATTTTGCTCCAGTAACTATCAAGACCGCACTAGCATTACACACAGATGTTACGCCAAATGATCTGGGGAAGTGGGGGCGTGATGTCATTGGGGGGTTTCAAATCTGGAACACATAATCAACTTATCTTTGTTCTGAGAGCTCTCATTATAGCCCCCCAGGCTTGTTCACATGTCTATTTGCATAGGAAGTGCCCTGAGAAGAGATCCTGTTCCCACATAACTATGGTGACAGTCCAACATACCTGTTGTTTAAGTTTCTCCTGAAGAGTGGATATAGCATATTTTGGAGAAGAATTATGGTTGGGTGGAAAAAGGATGAATGGTCTAACTCCCTATCCACTTCTGAAAACTTATTACTTCCAGAGGAAACCCTGAGAGCATGTAGAGTCAAAGCTCTCCAGGGTAGTGTGATCATCCAGATATTTTCTGAATAAATGACCCAGCAGAACTGCGTTGTATTCATAACAACCAATACAGTAATGAGTAGTAGGATGGTATTTTAAAGGGCTTTTCCTCTAATTACACTGCAGCATTTTACTTTGACAATGTTTTCTCTGTCCACACCCTTTTGTCACTGTCTTGAGCCTCTTATTTTGTCTAGCTGAAATACCTCCTTAAGTGGCTCTTAAAATAGAAATTGGCTCAGATACTCATCGCATTTCTGCTTTTGCTAGATGAATTTGAAAGGAATAGAAAAACAACAGCCATCTCTATTACTGGATGTTTCTTCTGAAAATAAATCTCATGCTCAATACTCAGATGCTAAATATAAGTTGCTGTGCTGAGCCAGCATGGCTACTGTCTCAGCTGACTCCCACTGAGCACATATTTAAGGGCCTTTTTGAGTCAACACATTATAAAACAGTCCTTGCAAGGAGCAGGGAGAACGGTGACAGTTTTAACAACTCCTCTTCATCTTCAAAACAAAGTGTGTGGGACCGGTGGTCAAAAAAAGACATGTAAAAACTTCACATTTCATCTAGACAAATATTTTCCTGTAGCATTTTATGATGTGTAAGGGCTTTATAAACATGAGTAGGCTCCAATTATTTTCTTTTCTTTGTGTGTAAATAGCAAAATTTTTAAAAAGTTGATTTAATATCTTAGCAGCTTTGAGGGCAAGAAATCTTATGAATGCCACAAACCCAATTTGGACGGCACACAAATGATGGATTCACTGTATGGGAAGGCAAAGCATTTTAGCTGATCTTCATTGCTTCCTCCAAAAGTAGAGGTATTGTGTTGGGCCAACAATAACTAGGCATGAAGGATAAAATAGTTTGCCTGTCCTTATCAACAGAAACTTTTAAGAGTATTGCTCAGAAAAGAGTCTATGCCTGTCAATATCTGCAAAATTCCTCTCAGAGCGTGTGGAAGCAGTGCTTTATCTCTGCTGAGAGTGAGTCTCCAGGCTGACAGCACTGAGTTGTGCCCTCCCAGAATGTATTAACTTACATCTTTGTGCCTTCAACCTCATAAAAGCAGGGCTTGTAAACAGCTGGAGCTATGCTGTTGTGTGGAAGAGGGGCTGTACAGAGGACTGCAGTCAGACAGAATTAGCTCCCTGGGCTGCAGAGGGCTGCCCTGCCACAGCATCTCCAGCTACCTTCCACCAGGACAAAGGGGAAATGTTCCTCTGTCATCACCCTCATTTCCTTGTCCTCGCCTTCAGCCCCTTCCATGGTAGCTGCTGCTCTTTGTGCTCTCCCGGGGCAGAGTCACTGAAGGCTTCTGAGACAAAAAAAATGGTTTGGCTTACCCTGGATCTAGCTCTCCTCCAAAGGATACTTGTCACCAGCACAGCTGGAGGTATCCTGTGTGGCACAGGTGTCTGCAGGGAAGCCTGTGATAGTGGTGGAAGCAACAGGGAAAGCTTCTGGCAAGTCTGGCAAGACACAGTGCAGCCCTAGACCCTGGTGATGGGGGAGGCAGTGATGTGGCAGAACCCAGCTGGGTCAGACAAGACAAAGACAACCCTAATGGTCACTGGGGGGTTGTCTTTCTCCTTTAAGCAGATACAGGGCTAGTGCCTGGGGTGGTGTGGTGGGAGTCTGGGTCTTGAGACAAGAACTGGAAAACCATGGTGACAGCTTTTGCCCCTCTGCAGTCATCCTGACCTGCCCTCATGGTAATCCAGCTCAAGATCAAGTGGCTTTTTGGCACAGGGAGAGTTGTCCATGTTGGTACACGTGCCTAGCACAGGCAGTCAGTCCTTACAGGATATCGGCCCTCAGCTGATTTATCTTTTACCTTCTATACCAACAGGAGGGTGTCACCATGGCTGATGAGAACTAAGGAAGGAAAATGTGCGTACAGCCCAAACAAAAAACTCACTGGAATATTCTTGAAACTGTTTTGGGGACTGGGGTAAGATCACAGGATTAGTTTGAAACCCTCTTCTCCCCATTACCTATCACCAGCTGGTACCAAAGAGAAGCTGGAAGGGCAACTTCAGTGGAATTACACTGGGGTAAGACTGGGTGATTTCATTGCACAAGAATTACCACTGCATTGCATGAGATTTGAGGGGCTTCTCAGGGAGAGTTGAATCCTAACATGGTTCAAAAGGCATACAAATTTAGAAAACTTGAGAGCAAACTTAATTTAGAAACTATTCCATGCTGGAATCCTCTACAGATGATTGCAGTCAGGAAAATCATTATCAGAAGGTAGCTGTTTAGGCAAAAATAATGTAACAAAGGGTCTGGGTTTGGTGGTTTTGCTTTCTTAACAAAATGTTCCCCTGCACTGCAAATACAAAGGGAAGGAGGAAGGGAAGTATCTGGCTATTTAAATGAAAAATTACTTTTCTCTGCAATCACCTTCTGTCAATAAAATGCTTATTTTCTGACATGTCAATTAGGTGATTCAAAAGCCAGATGACCACTGCCTTCCATTTAGTACTGCTCAGCTGGGTTAAATGTCTTAAGTGTTTATCCTTTATGACCAGTGGCATGTATCTGTTCTTAGTCAAACTGTGCTATGTGTGACATGTTTGCCTGTAGGTTTTTCTCTTGAGGTAAAGTCAACCACTATTATCAGATTCTAAGAGAAATGGTAGGCTAGGACAGTGGTTTCACTGACTGAAATGGGTACAGCTTGTTTTACAGTAACATGTACGAGAAATATGAAACAGATGAGAAGAATTCACATAGAATTAGCCAGCCTGCAATTTAAAGTGCTGCCATTAAATAGGATCATGTATCCATGCTTGATACTTCAAAAGAAAACTCTGCTGTGTAAGACCAGCTATTAGCGAGGAACATTTTGTCCTGTATCTCAAACCAATTTTAAAAAATCTAATCACAGACACACACAACCATGTGTAAATGAAACTATTTACTTCAGAATCCTCAAGACTTGATTTTGTTCACACAAAAGTCTTGAGGGTTTAAGGAAGGACTTTGAATGAGGAAAAAATACATAGACTCTGCGTCCTGACAGAGTCCAAGAAGAAGGATGGTGATAATATTGATATAAACTTTTACTGTGGCTTGTTCTGAACACACAACACTATCTGCTCATGTAAAAGAACAGAGCAGGCAGTGGAGTGAGAAAGATTCACATAATAGCATTAATTTAACTAACTTAAAATGGGTTAAGTCTTTAGAAAGCTGTCTTCTGTCATCCACCATGGAATGCAGCCCAAGATTTTTTGGTGGCAAAAGCCAAGACACTTCCTTTCTGACTTCTGACCAGAACTGAAAGTGAAATGCTCCTTTGGCAGATACAAATAAATAAGCTGAGACAATAGAAGTAACTTTCCCAGACAAAAATAATCAGAGAAAAGCCTTTGTGAGTAAGAGCAGGTCAGCAGGACTCACTTCACAGGCCCAGACAAGCTGGCAGGGAGCAGCCACCTCAGTAAAGCATTCTTTGGGTGGAGACCTGCTGAGCAGCACCATTCTCAGACCTGGCGTGGGGGGTTCACATCCACAGCCAGCCTTTGGTGAGCCATACAAATCCAGTGAGTCCGTAGCAGTTTGGTCTGAGCAATGTCCCTGAAAAGCAACAAGTACTTAATGCTTGGACATTCAGCCTGGCTCCCCACAGGGTAAATGTCTCTGCCACTGCCAGCATGCCCCAAATCCCAGAGGAAAACCTGAGAGGTGAGTGCCAGTGTCATGGCCTGAACACACTGCTGGCTTTTCAGGGGATCAGCTGGGGACACTGCTGGGCAGAACTGGGCAGCTCTGCAATTCATCTAGCAGTTCAGGGAAATGTGAGTGTGTAGGACTCAAGGTAACTCAGGCTGGAAGGAATCTCAGGAGGTCTCTAGACTAATGTTTTGCTTCAAAGAAGGGTAAAACTCTGAGGTCAGGCCATATTGTTCAGGTCTTTAAACAGTTTGAGGCAGTTGAAAACTTCTAGGAATGGAAGCTGAACTGTTCTCACTCTGTGTTCTTTTCTCACTCCCAGCCTAATAATGCCAGGCTGAAGGGCACACAGATGATTGCGGCAGTCCAGAAGGGACATTCAGAGCAATGGGATGCAACTGGACTCTGTAGGTGCCCCCACACTCTGCTACATGTCCCTAGAGACCTGGTTCTTTCATTTCTCCAGGTAACCACGCACTGGGCCAAGCTGTGGTTCACCTTTGGACTGGGTCCTGTGTCCCTTACTGCTGAAGCCAAGCAGCATATGTATGTGCCTGGGTCTCATCTTGGCATTTTCAGCCACAGCAGTTCAGAAACTCTTTGAGGTTCCTCAGTTTCAAAGAGTCTTGAAGACTTTCTCAGCAGTCTGAGTCTTGGTTCACTGCTGGCTCTGGGTGGCTGGAGCACACAGGTTTGTCAAACAACTTCTCATTTCAGACTTTGTGTAGTTTAACCACAGTATTTTACAGAATCACAAAATTGCTGAGGTTGAAAGGAACCTCTGGAGGTTATCCAGTCCAAATCTGTGCTCAAAGCAGGGTCAGCTATAGCAGGTTGTCACGGTTTAGTCCACTTTTGTTTTGAGTATCTTCAAGGACAGACTCCATAAACACTTTGGACAACCTGTGCCTGTTCAAACATCCTCACAGCAAGTAAATGCCTGTCTTATGTTTAAATGGAATTTCCTGTATTTCAGTCTGTTCCCATTACATATTGCCACATTACCATTATACCATATTACACACTGAAATTCAATGTACAATGATACTCTTGTGAACACCATTGTCAGAATAATTCTCTCTGTCTGTCTGATCAACTTGTATTTTATAACAATAACACAGCCCTTAATATTACATTTTCAGAGGAAGGTAATATATTTATTCATGCAACAACTTGCCCAGTAGCTTAAACAGACAGTATGAGAAAAAAAATAGCTTGGAGTTTTTAAAATAATGTATGATCCACAAAAAAGATTTCTATACAATTTCAGAAATTTTATGCAGCAGTATAAAATATGATTCTTAATCTAGTTTGTGAAGATATCTCACTATTTTATACTGTCTTGAGGAATAATACAGTTGGATATGGCTGCTGAAGTTTGTTTTTTTCATTCTTCTAAAAGGAGGAAACCAAAACTACAAATGGAAATTGGAAATTGACAGGTTTTTTTCTATATTCTGCTTTGCCATATTTTGGGCTGTATTCTTAGGTTAGTGCCCCAATATACATATCAAGAAGCACTTACAGACAAGATACCCATGGTGTCCCCCATGATCAAAGAACTCCTTTTCAGAAACCAGTTTCTCTTCAGTTGAGAAAGTCTACCCATGATATAGGCTTGTTCCACATGATGCAATGTTCTGCAGATCAGCAAACTTCAGCAATATGGAAAAGCTCTATTGTGTCCCATCAGCTTTGTGAGGTTACCACCAAGCCTTCTCTTCTCCATGGTCAACAGTCCCAGCTCTCTCAGCCACTCGTATGACAAGTGAGCAGTTCCTTACACATCTTAGCAAACTTGCTCCCATGTGTCCATGTCTTTCTTGTATTGGGGAGTCCAGATATAAAGATGTGAGTGGAGCATCTAGGTGTGTCTCACCAGTGCTGAACAGAGGGGAAGAATCGACTTCTTCAACCTCCTGGCAACATTCTTCCTAATGCCATGCAGGAGGCAGTTGGCTCTATTTGTTTTTTTTACAAGGTGCATTGCTGGCTCATGGTCAAGTTGGTGTCCATCCAGACTCTCAAGACACTCTTTTCTGCAAAGCTGCTTTCCGCTGGGTCAACTTCCAGTATGCTCTGGTGCAGGGGAGTTGCTCTGTTCAGGAATTCACATTGCCTTGAATTCCATGAGACTCCTGTTGGCTCATTTCTCCTGCCTGTCCCTACCCCATGAACATCAGCATAACCCTCTGGTTTATCAACCACTCCTCCCAGTTTTGTATCTTCCAAAAAGTTTCTGCATGTGCACTCTGCCTTATCATCCAGGGGATAATGAAAATAATTAACAATGTAGGACCTAGATCCATTCTGGGCTACACCATTTGTGACTGGCCTCCAACTGGACTTTATGCTGCTAACCACAGCCCTTTGAGCTCCACAGTTCAGCCAGTTTGCAATCACCACCATCTGTCTAGCTCGTACTTATTCCATTTGTCTAAAGGGATGTTACAGGAGACAGTGTTGGCCACAACTGTTGCTCTCCTCTCATCCACCAAGCCAGTCATTTAATCATAAAGCATTATTGGTTCAGTCAGGCAGGATTTACCCCTTGTAAATCTATGCTGATGACTCCAAACCACCTTCTCGTCCCCTCTGTGCTTGGACATGGTTTCCAGGATTAGTTGCTCCATCACCTTCCCAATGACTGAGATGTGGATGCCTGATCCAGGGTTCTCTGGATCCTCCATCTTACCTTTCTTCAATATAGAGTGATATTTGGTCTCTTTCATTTTGTAGGAACCTCTCCTTAAGTTTCTTCTTAAGATGCCTTAAATTCCAGCTTTCATATTATCCAGATTCTGTACTGCATTAGTGTATAATTGAACTTGATATAAATATTAGCAAGTTTTCCTCACAGTTTAGTTAGATAAAACAATCCTTTTCCAGTCTGAGAACCAAGGGCACCATTGCAGCTTCAGGCCCAAAAAGTATAAACAACAGCAAATTGAGGAGAGCAAACTGGGAGGATGGGACTTCACAACCTGAAGCTGTAATTGGACAATTAACCCCAACATGTAAATGGACCAAAACTTTTAAAAGTGTGAAAACTCGTGACCTGGTGTCCTTCTTGGTGTAGCCTGGGCCAGGCTCTTGTACTACCCATGGTATATCCTTTGAAGGCTTTTTAAATAAGACCTACTTTATTCCTTTAACACTGTCTAGCCTCTGTTCTAAGTAGCCTCTCAAGGCATCACCCTGTATGCCATGGCCTTTCAAACATAATCAAGAATGGCCTCACAAAGACATCAGCCAGCTCTCTCACCAGCCACAGATACATCCATCAGTTCACACAGATCTGTCTATGTTCAGTTTCCCAAAGCATTCCTTAACCTGATTGACCTTTACTGAAGGTAAGTCTTCCTTGCTTTGGGTTTTCTGGCTCATCTTGGGAACATGGGATTCCTAAAGAGTGTTCTTACCCATAAAGGCTAAGGTGAAGAAACCACTGAGCACTCCAGCTTTCTCCATGTTTGTGTCACCAGCTCTCCTACATCATTCTGCACTGAGCCTAGCTTTTCCCTAGTCTTCCTTTGCTGTTGATATGCCTGCAGAAGCCCTTCTTGCTTCCCATTGCACCCCTCACCAGTTCCAACTGTTGATGGGCTTTGGCTTTCCTAATCCATTTCATGAAACATTTACTGCCACAGTGGAAGGAATTTCCTTCATTTCACTGAGACCAGTGAGATTTATGGGCTTAAAAATTGTAATAAGATTATGCCTGTAGTACTCTATACTGTGTTAAAAAAATCTCTAACTGTTCTAATGACAGCAGTATCATTAACTGTATTTTCCCATTATAATTTATTTTACTAACAAGTCTCTCAGAAATCTGATTTTCCACACTTCACATCTGAACTCAGTACCCTTTTGAATGCCACAAGTGTGATCTCTTGCTGCTGAGCTCTCTTTGAAGCCTTTGCCCAGGCAGGGAAAAAATTATTCATGTGATCCCATATGATTTCAGACTGGCCGTTAAAGTCTAAGCCCATTTGAGGAGGTGACTGAAAAATTTTGAAACCCAAGGGAATGGGTTGAGGTTTTGCTACTGACCTGATTCTATAATGAGACAAATCACTTCACTGCCTTGCTTTCAAAGCCTTTCCAAATAAAGTATGAATCAAACCTGAATCCTTATATATTACAGAGGATTTTAGCCCTTACTTCAGGGGAGAAGAACAGGGTCTCCCATGTAACTACCTTTCCATATTAACATTTGGAAGTACAATATGTCTTCATCTTATGTAACATGCCTGAAAAGCTTGGAGGAACTCCTCCATGAAAATTCTGGTGTATTTCTTCAATTATGGGATGGTTCAGCAAGGAAGCAAACAGGGCTCCTCTTATAATTAGGATTAAAAATTTGGAAGATTTTATCCCACAAGAAATCAGTGACAGACCATGGGCACTTCAGGTCCTGAGTCTAAATTAGAACCATTGAGAGCTATGGACAGGCAGTTCAGTGTAGAGTTTGGTTCATGTTGGGTCATGTGCAAAACTCAAAGGGAAACTTTGGTCAGGTTGTCTCTCCAAAGTTCAGAAACAATTAGGAGGAGAGACGGACCCTTGATATTGAGTGTTACTTTTCCTCAGCTCCTTGAAGAGTGGAGGGAACAGAAGAATTCACAGGATGAAGTGACAGAGAAGTTTTTGCTGTCCCACTGTTCTGGTTTGGGAGTGAATCTGGGACTGAATCTGTAGCTAAAACTACAGAAACAAATAGTATGGTTTGGGAACCTGGTTTTGCTTCTGAGGACAGCCACATGGAATGGCTCACATCCACAGAGGAAAATGCTTTCTCACTAAAATGGTGTAGTATAGTCCAAAATTGCACCAGGGAGACTGCAGAGAACTAAACAGCATGGGTCAAAGTCAAGCTTATGGTTTCTTCTATTAATATAGTTTAAATTTGGGGACCATTGTGGTTTCAACTTGGTAGGCGCTTGCCCAGTGCCCCACAGTGGGATGAGGAGAAAAGGATAAAAGTGAGAAAAGTAATTGAGATATGAAGAGCTTAATAATAGTAATAGTAATAGTAATAGTAATAATAGTAATAGTAATAATAATAATAATAACAATAATAACAATAATAATAATAATAATGGGGGGAAAAAAGAGAGGGGAAAAAACCAAACAAACCCATGAGAAAAAACGTGGTGCAAATGAAAGCAATTTCTCACCATCAACACAGACCAGTGCCAGCTCCTGAGCAATGGCAGTTCCCGCCAACTTCCACCATCCCAGAACTAGAACTAAACATGACATAATAGGTTGTGGGATGTCCCCTTGGTCATCTGGGGTCAGCTGCCTCAGCTGTGTGCCCTCCCAATTTCATGCAGACCCCCAGTCTACTCTCTGGTAGGGCACTGTGAGACAGAAGAAACACTGATGCTGTGCAAGCACTGTTCAGCAATAACTAATGCATACCTGTATTGTCAGCACTGTTTTCATCACAAATCCCTAACATAGTCCCACATAAGATATTATGAAGAAAATTAACTCTATCTCAACCAAACCCAGGGGTTGCTGGCCTGTCTGCCACTAGAATGGTTCCTACAAGAGAACCAAGATACTCTGGAGCAATCAATAGAGAAGACTATCTATGCTATAGTCTTTAAATTGTATTTTAAAATTTAGCTTTTAACTAAAAAAGCTGAAAGCTATTTAACTAAAAAGTTTTGCCAGTGAAAGGTTTTACTTTGTCTCCAATGTGTATAAGTTTTTCCTGGCAATAGGTTGATAGCAGGATTTTTCAGCTTCTGGCTTTGAAATTTACCCTGAACCCGTGACAGTGATCTTCAGGATCATTGTCCCTGTCCTTGTCCTGGAGAAATGCCTGAATAAAATGGCTGAGTGCAGGAGATCTTGGTGCCTTCCTCACCAGCTGCAGAGCTTTCTCTCAGTGTATTTACAACCACAGCTCCAGCTCTCCCATTTGTACAGAAGAGCATTTTGCCAGCACGTACACGTACCTATGTCCCATGCACTCAATTGCTTTGTTGGGTCACTGCCTCTTAATCCACCCGAGTCACTGCACAGAGCTCAAAGGAGGTGTGCACACTTGCATTTCCAAAGGGATTTTAGCAACCTATTCCCACTTAAGCCAATACTTTAAACAACAGAAAGATGGGATATGATTTATGAGGTTTCCTCTGGCTTTACCTCACTCCCTAAATCTCCTTCTTGTTGTCTGTGAAGGCTCAGACCCTCAGGACCAAATGGATGTTGTTTTCCCACTGTTTTCTTTCAAAGTCAAGCTGTGGAAAACAGTGCCTCAGTATAGGATAAACAGCAAAGCTTTCCCATTTTAAGAATTTATTTTTAAAAAACACTGTTGCCAATTAGTACCCAAAATGAGTACTAAGGAAGAATGAAAGGGGAAAGTACAACAGCACTGCTGAAAGGATACGTTTTCATGTTCATAGAAAGTTTAAAGCTAACAACTAGGAAAATCAAATTAGTATAGACATCTGGAGAGAGGGGAAATTGTGTTTCTATTGTGCAATGTTAATGCCTTAAAATGTTTAAAACAACAGGGCTGGAGATGTGAGACTTCATTTAATTAACATGCTAGGAAACCTTATTATCAAGTTGAATGTGAATTCTTCTTATATTTTACTCGCTCCATTGCCTGGGGCTGGCTACAGGAGGCCTTATCCCTGTTTTCCTGTAAAAACTACTTCCACATTCCACATCCCAATTACTCTGAAGGGCATACCCAAGCTCCCAATAAAATCATGCTTGGAGTCTTTGCTGACTTCGAAATTCTATTCTACATGTGTTTCTGATCACAAAATCAGATTTCCAAATGTCAAAATTATACTTTGAGTGGAGACTGAATAATAGTTTAAGCCTTTTTATTTGTGTAGATAGCTGAAAATGAAAATGTGAAGCACCTGAAAACTCTCTAAATTGCTTGCTCTATTTCCACTTGAAGCAGCGTCCTGAGACCTATTGTATTGCAGTTCATCTACACTTCATGTTGTGAACACCCAGGGGGCAAGGACTGCTCAGATTTGCCTAGTGCAACATCTCCATCATACTGGTGGGGACAACCCACTACTGCCTTTGTTCAAAGAAATCATTAAACCAAAAATAATTCAGAATGGTAGGTTTTGGTTTCACTGGTCAGGCATTTTTAAGGTGGATCTAGGTAACCCATTCCTCTCTGGTTAGCACCCATGGCTCTTGTTTTGGCTGCATATGGGAAGGAGGGAAAAGGAGCAGGTAAGCTGGAAGCTTTTAGTCAGGTCTTCTGTTATGGGAACGGCAGATAGCAGTGAGAGGGCAGGATGGGGCACGGGGCTCCATTTCACACTTCTGCTGATGGCAGGCGATGGTGGCCTCGGCCAGCGTGGCTGTTCCAGGGCTGCACTCAGGGTTCCCTGCCTGCACAGGGTGGTTTGGTATCCTCTGCACTTGCATGTGCTCAGCCATGGGAAAGGCCAGAGAAGCAGCAGCTGAATGGGCTGACCCAGAGACTGGCTGTGGATGCTGGTGGTGGCAGGAGGGGACCCACAGTCCCTTCCTTCTCCACAATAATAATAATTATTAATCTTAATAATCTACTGCTTTCTGCACAAGCTCTATGTCCAGACCTAATATTGTCTATAAAATAGCAAGATTTTCAGAAGCACCATTTAGTTTTTGTACACAAGGAGCCCACTCACCAATTCAATGTGTTTCCTTATGTGTTTTTTGCTTAAATACTGTCCTCCCCACCCCATATTGTCAACATAGATAATAGCCAGTGATTTACTGCATGATATTCCCCTCTCAAACTCCACTGCTTTTCTTCTGTCAGATGCTCATTGTAAATTCTTGTAATGTGAAACAGCTCATTGGACCAGGGCTCCACATTTTCTCCTGTTTCTGGTAACTTGTGAGAAGTTGTCACTTTGTATCTAGGAGAACTCCAGGGAAAGATGACAGACACCACAGGCTGCACATTGCAGAACTGGAGGAAATGGATACTAAACACAATGTCATTTAGATTTAAAATAATAGCTCTTAAGTGTTCACTGTTGTTTGTAATAAATATATTATATATAAACTTTTGCTTGTGGCTGAAACCTAAACTATCTGTTTTAAATGAATGATAACATAAAACATGTCATAATTCCTGGTCCATTACTATTGATGCAGCACAACTTAACATTCCACAACATGGTTTGGCTGAACCATGCATAGTCATGAAAAGGTGAAAGCAGTTGAATGCCAAATGTACAACTTCTGTAGCCTTTGGTCCATTGCAGCTTAATAACAGCAGTTTCTGCTCGTCATCAATTGTTTCAGTGTTATCCTTGGGAGTGATTATTTATGGATCAGAAGATGTCCTTTTTCCCTTTGCAATGCAAGATGGAAAACCTTGACTAGGCTTTGTGAGGGTTTGACTCTGGATCAGGAAGACTAAAAGCCTCAATCCACTTCTGTCCTTCACTTGCCTTTCCAGTGGAGAGGCTAAACCCTCTTTATCCAGCCTTGTTCTGCACAGTCTGGCAGGAGTCTCTTTGCCTGGGGCCCGCTGCTGTTACAGGTGAAAGTCAGTGGGTTTGCCTAAGTCTGAAGCTCATCATGAGGTGATCTGTTCAAATGGCTCTGAGAAAAAACATCAAAAGAAACATAATGCCATATCCAGAAGCAACTGACAGCTGGGGTCATCGCACACAAGCTTTCGCCAAGCAAAACTACTTAAGTGGTGAATGCTTGACTTGTGAAGAGATTTGTATCACATAATGACATCAGAATTCACTTATGGCATGAGCCTGCTCTAGAAGGTGATCTTCAATGCAATATAATGTAGAAAAAATGGAGAAAAATAGGAGAAAAAGAGGGGAAAGAAAGGGCAGAGAAATTCCCCTCAGTGTTTAGTCTTTAGAAACAGAGGAAGTCTGTGTGCACCCTTGTGAACCTTTGAAAGCTTCCAAAGTAATTGATTTTTGCTTCTGTGACAGCTAGTCTTATGTCAAGATGGGGATTTTTGATCTCCTCATAAATGAGCTTGTGGACATTCAATTTATTACCTATTACTACCTGACCTGGTTTTCCATTCTTCATCATGCTGTCTGAAGCACCACCACAATGATTTAGACCATTTACAAATAGAGGGAAATGAATCCAGAGTTTAGTGTACAGAAGGATATGAAGGCAAAGTTCAGATGGGGGAAAAAAACAGAGAAGCTTTTCTTCTTAAAACTGTCTTAATTTTATTAAATTTGGCAGTTATTTTTCTGTCAAATGACACAAACAAACAAGTCAACCTTTAAAAGTTGTATGATACACAAATTTGTAAGTACATGTGAATATATGAGCATGTATATAAAATCATGCACTTATATGTGTAACCATAGACATCTGCTTTCAGATTCAAATCCAACAGCATCCTTTTCTTTACACAAAGTGTAGTTAAAGCAAGGAGCTTGTGACCAGTGTACCAATGGGCTAAAAATTACTAGAAAGGTAAGAGGCAGAAAAGACAAGGATTTTTTTGGCCGCAAAGGTACAATTTACAGTATAGGTGATCTCTGAGCCACAGTCTGAGAGCAACTGAAAGGTTTTATCAGGGAAATTATGATTGCTCACTTTCTTGTTGCTATAGTCTCACTGTTGCCCAGTTTCGCTGCTACAGGCTGCAGCTGCCCGCTCTGGGATGGGGACCAGTTATGTTTCCCTGCTGGGGAAGGAGGGGCGTGCTTATGGTGTGTTTTTGCTGTGCTTACCTGGCAGCAGCATGCAGTGAAGATCCAGTTCTACAGCAGTCAGGAAGCTATGTGAAGCAGTGTAAAGAAATGTGATACAGATGTGCTGTCTTTTAAAATTCTGATCTGATGCCAAGGCTGCAATTACAGGACTTAGCTCAGCTGCCCCAGTGGCTCTCTGGGACAAGATACATTACACGTGGCATTTTGTTCCCAGCAGAGAGTTTGTGCCACCAATGTTAACTCATCCCTGTGAATGGAGCAGCTGACAGAGGGAAGGACTTTGCAGAACTGAAAATTCTGTTAAGGATCAGCTGGACTCTGTGGTCTTTACCATCTCTCTCACAAAAAAACTCAGCATTATTTGTGCTGGAAAATTCACTTGGAGGACTTAGTCTAAGATGTGATTCGGCTGAAACAGCCTCTTCAGGTTATTGCTACCCTGTTCAAAATCTGGGGGGAAGGTAAGGACTCAACTGAAACTAGACAAAAACATGTAAAGAAATGTGTATTTTCAAATGTTTCAAATGCAAACAAGAGAGAATATAAAGGAAAACTTCAAAAACCCCAAAACCTTGAGAGTCCCTACAAGAATTAGAGGTTCTCATGCTGGGGCTCTGTGGGTTTGAATGAGAAATCAACATAAAATGAATATGAAATACTAGCTTACACTACAACTGGCTCAGATTAGGCAGAGATTCCCTGAAATCCTATATATCTAAAATATTTTGTATATCTAGCTAGATACCCATTCCCCGGGACCACTATTTAGCAGGTTTATGAGATACTGGAAATGTCTAAGGGAAAATATCAGCCCTTAGTGGGAAAAGACCAGCAGCTTTTAATTTCACTCACCATCTGCAGCACATTCCATTCTGTCTTGTGAAACTGAAAACAAATTTGGCAGAAGGCAGTCATCTGATTTTCATGTAATTCAATAATTTATCATGAAAAATATTCATTTATAAACAATTACTTGTTTTGGAATGATAGCAGCTGTCATTTTGGAGTCTGTAGTTTCCCCCCAATGGGGTATTTTTCTGAGTTTATCCATCATTAAATCATGCAGTGTTCAATGTGTTTGGAATCTGGTCTGAATGCATTTTACAATGTGTTTATGTTTTGTTATGTGCATAATTTCGTTTTTGCTTTACAGACATGAAATCCAATATTGCCAGATGTAGTAACCTCTCTTTTCTGAGCAGCTCCTCTTGTATCAACCCTTGATACAATTCAGGAGGAATTCCCCCATACAAAATACCACCATTTCTGTTTTGCAGTCACAAATCTGTAAGTACCCAAGTCACACACAATAAACAGCTCCAGCTAGAGTCCCTCCAGGCTTGACCAAAAGGCCCATGTGAATGTTGCCTTTTGGATTTAGCTGAAAGCATGCAAACATTTTCTTTCGTTGCTGTCATACTATCACAGGGTGAAAACTAGACAACCCAACCCAGCAGAGAAGACTTGCACAAGCTGCCAACCTCAGGCAGGACCCTGATGTTACCAGCATGACAGGTGTTTGTGTGCACAGGAACCACAGAGTCAGGCATTCTTGAGAGAAGGACCTTGACAGCATTATCTTTATGTCTTTTCAGAAATAACAACTCTACAATCTTATAGATACAACAGGAGAAGGTAATTAAAAAATGAATGAGTTTCTCAATAATAAGTACATTGGTTGGCAAAAAGGATTAAATGGAAGTTTGAGTTATGCTATTATGGGGCTTAATAAAATCTGAAGCCACACAGAAAGATCCCTCTCAAAGAGGTGATTTTCCTGTCTTCTTAGTTATTTTTCCTTAGAAAGGACTGTGAGGTGTCAGCTGAAGTCAAATCAGCTATGTCAAATCTGGGGATGCCTTGGCATGTGTAGAAGTTCTCCCAAAAAGTGCTCTTTTTTGGAGCTAAAAAACCATTATAAAATAATTCATTCATTAGAAACTGGGATGAAACACACTCTTTGGAAAACATTTAAAATACAGGTGATTTTATTAACAAACGTTTCCCATTTTCAGTTGTTTGGAGTTTGTTGCTTGTGGCTTCACATGTGCTCAACTCCCTGACCACTCTGTGTTACTCTGGACTTAATTTCAAAATGAAGGTTAGAAGTAAAACTTTTGAAAACAAGCAAAGATTAGAGGATATTTCCTGTTGAGAACTTCCTGTAAAATTTTTTGTTATGGAAATTTAGCAGTTTTACTATTAAAATACCGATACCTCTATGGAAGTGCATAGGAAGCAATCGAACAAAGATAAGAGCTGGGTTTTTAATACAGTGGCAAGATGGACAACAAAAAGGGTTCTTGGTATTGACTCCCATCCCATTTCTGTTCAACACTTCAGCATGTATTTAAGGTTAGCATGTGCTGAAGTCCCAGTGTATGAATTGGCCCTGAGTCACGCATGCATTCAAACATCTCTCTGAACAGAGCAAACAAGCACACATTTAACTACCTTGCCAAACTGGGCTGACAATTTGGCTGGACAATTTGTTGGATTTGTCAATGCCTTCGAAAAAAGGGGAAATGTAAAAGGGTGAACTTGGCATCTGACCATTTTTATATCCGATATAACAGGCTGATATTTGGGAGAAGCTGCAATGCTCAGCCATCAGTCAATTCAGTGGGAGATGAAACTCAAAGCAGACAGAGGCAGAACAACACATGCTGGAGGCAAATACCTTAAGCTTTTCAGGCCCACAACAAGCTCCAAAATCAAGTGCAACCACTCAAAAAACCTTAATAAAATTGTAGCAACCACTGTGGACAGCTCAATGAGCACCTCTGTTTTGCAGGAAGCAGAGGTGCAGGAATCCAAACAAAATGTTAAGACATAGAAGCAAGGTAATGGGGAAAAAAAAGATGAAGTATTAAAGCATAACTGAACCAAGAGTGTAGAATTTCACATTCATTTCTGCTCACCCCTTCTTCTGCCAGATGGCTGATGTAGTTGAAAAGAATAATGGAAACAGAAGAAACAGAGAGATTTTAAAGGTTTGTGGATATTAGATTATCAAAAGAAAAGAAAAAAAATAAAGAGAATTAAATGCGATCTACTAGAGATGTAAATGATGATGGGGAAAAACCCATCCCGTACCCCTTTTTACCTTTTTTGTCACTGAAAAAAACAGGAAGGGGAACTTGCCAAAAGTTGAACAAATAGTTGCGTACTACGCCATTATATTGAAAGCTAACCCAGCTAAATATTTGCTTTTTAATTATAAGCTTCTTTAACCATTAGATCTCATTGCTCTAAAATTTATGGCATTTGAAAAAATAATTAAATACTACACACTGATGTGGATACTTGGCATAACCCAAACTGCTTAATAGAGGATTTGCTGCTGTGCTAGAAACAGATGGCTTCATATTTCTGTGCATAACCCAGCTCTTGAGAAGGGGGAAAGATTCTTTTCCTTGGAATAGAGTTGTCAGGGATTTTTCCCATACTTGCTGATTGAAGTCCTATGCATCTCTCTATAAGAATCTACCAGCCAGAGGCTGCCTAACAACCTGCATAACAAACTGTGGGATTGTCCAAATCCAGCATTTCCTGTGCGCCTTCCTTCCTCCATGGAGAAGACTTCCCCTGGTAGAAAAAATAACTGCATTGGGCATCATCCTTTGTAGGCAGACATTTTTGGGATGTTTGTTTACATGTTCCCTCCATGCATCAGAAAGCAGCCATGAGCCATGGAGATGTCCCTAAACCCCTAAATCACCTGAGCAGGGAGACTGACCTTTCTCCACATTTCCCCTCTTGTAGTGACAAGACTGACAGCCCAGCTGAAGTGGAAATATTCAAGATCAGGTTGGATGGGGCTCTGAGCATCCTAATCTGGTTGCAGGTGTCACTGCTCACTGCCAGGGGGTGGGAATGGGTGATCTTAAATGTCTCTTTCAACCCAAACTATTCTATGATTGTATGATTTCTCTTCACCTCTCTTATGCTGTGTCAGAAAAGATGTCCCTGTCCTCAGACCTGCACTAAGCGCAGGAAAAATTAGAACTCTGAGAAAACAGCAGGTATTTGGGTGTAGGTTCTCTGCTGTCCTGGCTCCACTGAACTGATGATGTTGAAGAAGGGCACCCAGTAATACCAGGCCAGTGCAGAGTACCTTCCATCTCTGGTCTGTTTTCCAAAGCTTACACCACTGATCTGCAGAACAGCCCTGAGGGCTATGCTGGCATTGCTGTCTTACAGAGGGGTGAACAGCAAGTTTAGGTGACCTGCCTGAGGCTTTGGCACCTTCAGACCAAGGGGTGGTGAAGGGGAATCCCCAGTGCAACAGTCAGAAGAAAACACAAGCTCTGCAAGACTGGCCAGTTTTTTTTCCTGGGATTTGTAGGATAATTATAACTATCTTTTGACATTCAGTGTGCCTGCAAGTGTCAGCTTGGAAATTTCTGAAAGAAAATAAAAGAAAAACAAACTTCTGGAGGAATGTGTTACATTTGAAATCTGGTAAGTGGCTGCTGATGCTGCTAAGAATTACTGGTTTTAACAAAGGATTTCTAGCAAACCCCCCTTGTAGCCATCACATGCAGCAACCCAAAGAAAGAGCAGAGTGAGCTGCCTGATTAGTGCTGAGCTGGTTTTTTCTCACATGTAATCATCCCGTGTTTTTCAGAGGACATTTTAAATTATTTGGTCAACCTAATTCAAGTGCATATGAAAAAAACCTATGAGAAGTAATAATTTTGGGGTAAGGTAGAATTATAAACGAGTCAATACTGGCTTTATACAAAATGCAGCCTTTCTTTACAGCGCTGAGTCAAATGAAATGACTGAAGTTTCCCTGCCAGCAGAAGCCAACTTGCAAAGGCTACACAGCAGATGCTGCTGATTGTATTGGTAAGGGCAGAAGATGTACATTGCAGGCCCTTCAGTATTCTGGGGAAAGCAAGTTAATCCCTCAGTCTGTCACAGCGTACAGCCCACTTCCCATTCCTGCTCCTACATGCACCCCAGTAGAGCTGTGGCTTGGGTCATCGTGTGCTTTCTCCTGCTGGTGTAGGAAGAAGTGAGCACAGGGCTCTGCTCATGCAGCTGCCAAAGGCAGGGATGTCTTTTTGGCCCATGTCCTGCTTTGACAGAACAAAGATGGAAGAGGCTTTCTGAGATTTCTTCCTTTCACATGTTTTCTCACTGGAGTTTATGTTGTCCAGTGCTGTAGAAATCACGTTATAGAGGCAAAAGTCGAGAATGACCCCAGGTATTCACATGGGAAAAACTGCATCTTTCAGGTTAGAAGGAGCCCCAAATCTCTCTGTGCTCAGAAAAACATCTCCTTACTCTTTGCTGGCCTGGCTAGCTAAGTCTGGCTTAGGTTTTTGTGTCTAGAATTTCTGGTTTTATATGACTGCCCAATTTCAAAATACAAACTTTTGACACTTACCTGTGCTTTGTTTTGTTTCTTACAACCATTGAATGCCAGATTTGAGACTTCTCCAACTCTCCCTGTACATTCCTGTATCCCCTGGGAACCATAGCCTGCCTCTGTTCCCTGTGCTGAGCCACGGGCGCAAAGCTTCATCACGTCCCCAACTCAGATCCCTGCCAGGCTCCCTCCTTTGGTGGCTCCTGAGAGATGGCAGCTTGTGTTATTGTGTGCAGGGTGGACACTGATTTCACCCGGGCTCCTTGCAAAGATACTAAATCTTTCAAAGTGAAAATAAATTAGCCCACAACTGCTAGGCAAAACAGGCTTGATAAATGGAAGTTTTAGTCAGCAATGTTTAAAGTGAAATCAGTAAAGTGTGCATAATGATGGATGAGTCCAGAGATTTTTATTAAATACAATAGCCTAAAGAAATGTAGGGAGCTGTTATAAATGAAGTGAATGCTAGTTTAACTAAAACAACTCTTGTTTAGAGAAAAATGTTGGGATTTATTATCCTATTAGTTGCTTTTTTTCTCTTTTTTTTTTTTTTTTGTAAGGAGCAGCTCTCAGGGTGTCCCGGGCAGAAAGTCAAATTCTCCATTTACCCGAGATGTTTAAAAAACATCCTCTTGAAAGTTGAAACTACTGAGTTTTTGATGGGACAACATAAATACATTTGAACTGTTGTCAGTACAAACTAGGCATCCTGAAAAGTGTAGTACATCTCCACTGGAAATAATATTATTAATGTCTTTGAAACAGCTCAGCATTTATTTTGAAATAGCAAAGAGGTTTGATTCACTTCCAAAAGGAGCTGTAATCCAAAAGTGTCTCCTATTATAATATTTTAAATGACTGGATGGACAGAAATAAAAACACAGCATTTTTGGAGGCTCAGCTGATTGAAAAATTAGTTTGAAAATGTCTGCTGGGAATCAGTTTGCATGGCATTGCTGTTCAGACTTGATGCCCTTACCTCATTCTCAGATTAGAGAGGTTGGGGCTTACCAGTCCTTCAGCCAAAACAGCAGCCTAGCATGGAGGATGGGTTACAATGCATATTGTGAGACTGCGTGCTCTGATCTGCTCTCTTATCCTTTTGTAATGATCAGAAATGTCCCAGAGACCCTGCTGCAGTCAGCTTCTGATGCTCCTAGCTCTACTGGACCTGTTCCCACCCTGATTAGAGTCAGTCATGCTGGGGAAGGGAAGAAGAAATGTCTGAAGCATGGAAGTGTCCAGCTACCTCCAGCTTTTCAGTAGGTGTTTTAGGAAACAGGACAGAGGCAAGCTAATCTAGATCTAGGTTAAATCATGCTCTCTGCTTCTTTCATCTTCCACTCCTCTCTTCCCTCCCAGGCTAATATGAAGTCTTGGTATTGAAATAATCTGCTTCTATAAATTTTCCGAGTATCACCCAAAACTTCAGAGTTCATTGTTTCACAATGCTGGATTCTGTTGCACATTTTGAACAGTTGAGTGTCAGATGGTTAAAAAACTCTCAGATGGTTAAAAATGAGTTTTGGTCTGGTGTCAAACTATTGCCAGTCTGCTTTCATCGTAGTGAGTGCTGTGAAATATGACTTACTAATGCTATAGAAAAAGGAAGGAAAACAGTTCAAAAATTCAGAGGTAAATGACTAAATAAGGCTTGCAATGGGAGAACAGTTCTCTGTCCTTTTAGCTCTGAAGAATGTCTGGGAAAACTCCTGGCTTGAGAGTAATTTAGATGGATTTTGAATAGATGATTCTGAGAGAAAATTTAGCTGGCGAAAGTGGAACCTGTTTTTTTTATTCAGTCTTATTTCCTTAAAGATATAAGAAGTCTCCAAAAATCACCCAACAGGAGAAAGTCAAGTGCAGCAGGAAAAAAAAATTCTTCTTCTGGTACTGCTTTTTCTGGTCACCTTATGACTGATAAAGTGCTCAGCATTGGTAATCTTATTGACAAACGTGAGTTTGGGAAGAAGCTCACGTGCCAAGGGTTGTCTGGGGACTGCTGAAGCAGGCAGGTTGCAATGGGTGAGGATCAGACCAGTGGAAACCCCTCAGGGCCCTGGAGAATTGACAGGACTCTGGGTCATGCCTCTCCTGCACCTTTGTGCTCCCAGAGGCAAACAGTGATCAACAAGGTGTGTGCATGTATGAGCTTTCAACCATTTGCACTTTCTAATCAAACACCTTATTGCTTTAAATGTAAAGCTTCTCTGCAGCAGTCATGCTTATCCTTGAGAACTGTATGTATCCCATCTGCCTTCTGTTCTCCAAGATTAGGTCATATTTAAACTGGTGGACCAGCTAGATCTTGGCTTTCTCCCACCCCTGCGTCAGCCAAAGACCTGGATTGTCCCCAGTCTTAGGATGCAGAAATGGAAGTAGGTTCATGGGCAGAATGGAGCAGTGACACAATTGGCCAGGCTGCGCTTCTGGACTCTGCTGGGTCAGAAGGTACATTTTTCCCTCAATCCCTCATTCAGGCAGACTAAGGAAAGAGTTTCCTTGCATTCCCTGCAAGGTCTCCATGGCGTGGGCAGCACATCCCAATGCTTCCCTGGGGGGAAACATGATGGACTGATGCCTGTGCCAGAAGAATGGTTCACATGGAGCTCACCAATTAGAAATTGTCCAAGTTGGATTTTGCAGCTAAGTGCATTCACTTTTCAGCAGTCTCTCCTTAAAAGTGCACAGATGCGTAGAAGAGACTTAGAGCAGAACCCAAAGAGGTGAATTGCATCCCCAAAAAGGACTTTAGTAGACACACGACTGACTTCAGATATCCACCAAATGGGAAGGATGGCAAGCCCAGAACTGTGCTTCTGGAGATGGCCACCTAAAGACTGAATGAGCCCTAACTTCTCATACTTGACCCAAGAACTGTCTAAGCTTTTTAAATTGTGGCACTAGAGAAAATACAACACTTTGTATGGCCATAAGCTGGAAATAAATGCCCAGCTAACACAGTAGAACCAGTATATTCCTCTGTGCAGACTGGGTCACCTGTCTTTCCTTTATTCTCTTAGAATCTGGAGAGAGAGAGACCCTAAAATATTTAATCTGTGACAATTCCTCCTAGAGCCAGCCCTTGCTGCAGCTGCTGCTGGCTCTACAGGGCTGCTGTGAGCTGGCCTAGATCTGCACAGGCACCTGCAATTCCTGCTGAGTTTTCATTCCTGCCAGGCTCCAGCTGCTGTAAGGAGTAATTCCCATAATCCAGCACATCAGGACTATTAGCTCCAAGGTAAGCAGGTCAGAAGCTTGGGTTTCTGCAGCACTGCTGACATATGACCCTTTTGGAGCAATAATCCTTGGCTCAAGGCCCATGACTCAAGCTGTGCCTCATGCATCTGGCACATGTGCTGACCACTGAGGCTGCCTTGCTAGTCAAGGCTGGTGCTCACACTTGCAAGGCCTCTAAGGTGGCAAGACCCATCTTCATTTTCCTGCCAGGCAGGAGGGGAGATTGGCAAAAGAAGCATCTTCTTCTACTCTGGTTTGATTGCCAAGGAGAGGTGCAAACCTTGTGGCTGAAAGTTTTGCTCTTCTTCCTCAGGGAATTAAGAGAGGAGGTGAATAAGCCAGCCTGAAAAGAGGAATATTTGTCCTGGACAGGAGACACTAGTAGAAATACAAGGCAAATAAAATTAAACACTTGTATTGTGCACAGAGTCTAGGAGTTTTCTTCCTTTCACACATGGCATCTGCACAGTAATAACAAAATCTAGTCCCTTTCACCCTATGCAGATTAATGGAATTTACTAGCTAACAGCTGGGGTTTTTTATTTTTCATTGACCTTGGTATCAAAGTGCGATCTGAAATGAAAGAAATAACCACGTGTGAAAATATCTCAGCAGGTCATAGCAGCATGGAGGACTCTGAGCACCCTACCTCCTGAAAAGTGCCACCAGTCTCGTTTAGAGATAGGGATACAGAGGCAGGCCAGAGTGCAGCCTCTGTTTTCAGCCTGGTATCCTGCAAACTCCAGTGTCTTCTACTTACAGGCTGGCACAGGCAGGAGTTTACTGGGACTCAGCAGGCCCGTTGGTCCTGAGTGTCACAGACATGGATGGCTCAGCTGCGCAGACCTGGTCAGGGCTAGGGAGGACAGCTCATTTATCACATGGCTCCCCAGCCCTAGGACAGTCCACCTGTCCTAGGTGGACTGTGCCCTGGAGCATCTTTACAAGCAACCAACCAACCAACCAGATTTTATTGAAGTGAATTTTGGTTAAGTAACAAATTCTGTCTCAAAACCAGTCAAAACCAGAACAATATGTTTTCACAGCCAGCATCTAAGTTCTCTTAAATCAATAGGGTACACGGGCATTTTCATACAGGTGAAATTAGGGAATTTAGGAAGAAGCTCTTCCTGACGTGGTCGCTGTTGTAAATGCCTGGTGGGAACAGCCTGACATTGCTGGGAATGAGAGGAAGCTGAAGAACCAGCTTGAGGAAGAGATATGAGAATCCAGCAATGCTAGATCAGTGTGCAATGTCAGGATTAACTTCTTCTATTTAAGACTAAATGAAAAGAATCCTATTTCCTACTTTGGAAATATGCATTCTCAAATAATTCCCAGTCCACCTATTAGGAGCTCAACCCATTAGTTGTCTACATGTTTCTACATTCTTCTGGCAAGATTTAGACATCTCTGATCAAGACAAACTCTCAGTGAAAATTTGCCAAAGTTGTGTGTCTGTAATAATATCACTTCATTGGCAGCGGGGATTAGTACATATGGCAAAGTTCAAAGATTTGGCAAAGCAAGCTCACCTTCAAAGAGAGTGTTCTGCGTTACTGGAAAACGAATTCTGTTTGACTGCTGCTAAGTGTTGAGGCTTTTTTCTTACATCAATAAAACTGAATCCAATTAGAAGCGAAGAAATGCATTTTCAAATACAATAATCAACAAATGTTTATAGGATATCTAACTCATATAGATTAAATTACCAGGTTAAAGGAACCCAAGGCAAAATGGCTGTTAATTCAGCTAAACTGGAGTCCATGCTGCCCTGAGACTGATTCTTCCATCAAATTAATTCCTGATGTTCCATCTGTTAAATTTGACTTTTCCCAAAATTTGCATTTTTTTCTGGAAGTGCACATCCATGCAGATGAAAGCTCTGTCTTTGGTGTATCTGAACTGCAGCTAAAATGGTTCATAAGAGCAATATCGAAACTAGAATGCCAATCTGAAAGCTAGGAAACACTAGAATTGAAGTTGCTTCTGTATTGATGATCTGCCCTGTGTTCGTACATATTCTGTAAGCTTGTGCACACTGCTGCATGCACATTTTTCTGATGAATCCTTTCTTGTGCTGTGCAACCATGACACAGGTGGAGAAGCTGAAGTCTTGCTTGCTCACATGCAAGTTCTGCATTACAGGGTGGATGCAGGTCCTCCTCCTCCAGTCACCACCAACATCTGGAGCCTTGTCTCTGCTCTGGCAGCAGGCCACAGCAGACACACTTGCCTGTGCCTGGAGCAGACCCAGTGGGGATGCTCCACTCTGCAGTGGAGGCTCAAGGGAGGACCAAGATGCCTCTTCTTCCTGACAGCAAATCTGGGCCTGTTACTAACCTAAACACTGGAGTTGCTAGCTAAGTCACACATAGGATCAAAAGGTGTTTTGCAGCATGATTCAGGGCACTTTGTTCAAGGATGCCTCCCTCTATTAACTTTAAAATATTGCATCATCCTGGCATCAGCTAAGGGATAAGTTGTGGGGTGCAGAGCAGTCCAGAGTCAGCAACACAGACAAAAGAAGTCTATCCTCAGACAGGCATATCCTGCTCTACACTGGACATACACACACCTATGTGGAGCAAAGCAGAGGTCTCCTCTGCCAGAATTATAGCACTCAGCACAAATCTGGGACCAAGGACTGGTGGTGTGCCTCAGTGGTCATGCAGAGTCAGCTTCTTCAAGCTCATAGCATCCACAAATCCAAAGTGGTCACAAGTTCTCTACTACAGAGACCTTCAATAACTTTTACGTTTATTTCTTTGAAGCAGGCGATGTTTCTGCTTGATTCAGCAGTTGTTTTTCCATTCTTGTTGGCTAGATTCCTTTCTTTAGCTTTCCAAGGAGGATCTCTCTACCTTTCCTTGTCTCCTTGTGTTTTGAATAATTACAGCTCAAAAAAATTTAGTAATTCTTTCAGAAGTAGAATGAAAGTATGGGTTACTTACACTAATAGTTGATCATGTTTACTGCAAGATACTTGGTCTACAGTGCCACTGATCCCACTTTATTTTAATGCTGTCACTGTTAGCCATCTACTCTAAGAAGGTAATCTAGACATTTCCTACTTGTCTGCAGTAATTCCAGCTATTTAGTAGCTGGGAGATCTTTCCAAAACAGTGATTACACAATTCAAACACTAGCAATTTCTGAATCAAAACAAAGAATGATTGCAGGGTTCTTTTGCATGAATTGAATATACATTGCACACTGTGGTTTAGAAACAGCTGTTGGCTGAGTTGTACACAGTAAAGATACACAGAACACATGGCACTGTCCTTTGCATATAGTATGTCACTGCTGTATTAAAAGTGGAGAAAGGTCAAAAAACCCTTGAAAAGACAGTAGAACATAAGCTGACACATGTAAGTCATGGAGAGCACTGTGGTAACAGTAAGCATTAACAAAATGGACAAAATTAGAAAGGGTGTTTGCAGTAAATTTTCAGTAATCTATCAAAGAGCTGGTAGCTGTGCTCACACTAGGGAGTTGCTAAAATGGCCTTGAAGGGGGATATATGGCCCTTGTATATTCTTTTTCCACTATGGTCTATGAAGAAAGTTCAAACTGTAGCTCAGGTTCCTTCCCGTTCCCCTCATTTTACATACACATCTGACCTGATAATAAGTCTATTTTAACTATCATCAGAACTTTCTTGTTTGCAGGAGCCATGTATCAAAATCCCTACATGGTAGAGAGTCCCAAAAGATCTAGCACACAGAGGCCTAGGCCTCAGAGGTCTTAGGGAATGTTGAAATGCAGGAATGATTCACAAGTAAGAGATGAGAACCAGCCTCCCATATTTGTGTTTCTAGATGAGACTGGGCTTGATGCAGCTCCTCATCCTGTGGAGCCTTTGCACAGCTGGCTGGAGCAGCTCCCACTGACTCACCTCTTCCAGTCACCAGGGATCTGTGTCCCTGTGTCCTTGGTATCAGCACAGTTGTACTGATGGCCACAGGGTTTGTCCTCAGCTGGAAGTGTAGAACCAAGCTCAGGAGCCACATACTCATGGGTAGACAGTGCTGGAACCTTGCCAATGCATATAACTCAAATAGTTCTTAAACTGGTCTGATTTAAAAAAAGAAAAAAAGTTTGGTTTTCTTGGTTTTCTGGTGTGCAGGCTGTGGTGATTCGCTTTTAAAGCTCTTTTTCTGTCATATTAATGCTATGTTTTTCCTCCTAGCAAAGACTGAGATTCTTCTACTACTTCTGATTTCAGAGCTTAGGCATTTGTGAAAAATACCACCTCCTCTGAAGTCATGAGGGTTTTCAGTATTTCTGTACAGAGTATTGCATTTTCAGGAGCTGGGGGGAGAGTGCACAACTCCATATCTGGTCACCAAAAGACATTTGTAAAGTTTTGCCATACATGGTAGTTCCCATCAAATTCCTGCTATGGCTAGTTTTACAAAGTCACTTCTTCTTGAATTACCTGTGTACATTACCCTGGAGCAGATTGTCCATTTGACTTCCTTTCAATAAAAGGGAAAGCATGGGTCTGTTAAGTTGCTTCCTGCCCCATTTGAGGTAGTTGGAGAATTCCTGAGAGCAACAGAATTCACCCAGGTTTCTCTTCTGCCACTTTCTCTGAGCACAAGCCTGCCTGCAACTTCTGTTTAATTGATACCAATGGGACTTCAGTGTCCACTGACCACAACCACATTTCCAGATGCAGAAGTGGGACCTGAAGTGGCTTGAGGGGGGAATCCACAAAGGCATCTTGATTAAACCACTTCAATTTAGTAAAACAGTAATTTGACAAAAATTTGTGATTTTCTGAATTAGTTGGAAAAAAATCAAAGACCAACACTTGGCACTGGGGCTTATAAAACAATTGTCCATGAGAGTGACTAATCTTTTATCAATGCCTGCAGGAAACATTTTCACCTGAGCATGCAAAACCTGTGGTGGTTATATGTTAAAAAAGAATTCCTACAGATGATAATGGGATAAACACAGTATGGTTTAGATAGTTTATAATGGTAGACAAAACATTTAAAAGTGAAGGTTAAAATTGCTTAAGGTTATGACTGTAGAGATCAGGTGTGGTGTGACAGGGTTAGTTGTCCACCAGCTTACTTAAGCATTAACATCTCCAATTAAGGTACAGTGATTTTCAGGCATAACTTTTGTCAAACAAAAAAGCCTGCAGCACTGTTAATATCAAGTCTAATGATGAGTCTGTTAAGTCAAATACTTTAACTAGCAGTATTGATGGATCAGAGGATCAGATGTTTAAAGAGCCGATCAATTTGTGGAGGATCAGCTAATACTGCTGCTGACTTTTTTCTATGGCAAGATGGTTTGTACCCTTGACTCGCAGTATGAAATGCAGCCCTTCTTCCACCTCTAGGCTCTGTGTGCAGCTGGCTGCTGCAAATCATGACCCAGCATCACTGCCTAGGGAGTAGCTTTAAAATTGACTTTCTTAGCAAAAAGCTGCCAGGAGTTGGCCAGGATGAAAAGTGAAGGGTAGATGTGTGTCACAAACCTGGCCCCATTCATGTGGCTGTAAGGAGGAGCCAGCTGCCATCCTGAGTCTCCCACGGGAAGGTGTTACAACCTCAGTTTTGGAGCTGGCAGGGATCCCTTTCTCCTGCCAATGCCTAGGGAGGTGGGCCATGCCATGCCAGTACCAAGACATGCCACCCTTGTTTTGTTTCACGTAAACAATCCTTTGCATGATTTACAACATGATTTTCCCCCATTTTTTGCAGAAAATTCTCTAAGCAGTACAGCACTATCAGAGTCATGTTTCCCACTCCGTTGTGTTCCCGTTGGTTCAGAGGACTCAGTTCTGAAGCTCAGACATGCATGTACCTCTCCAGGCCCCAAAACTCTTGTATGCTCTGATCTTGTTCACTGTGGCTCTACAGCCCCAGTAGGTTTCCTGCTCATGAAACCTGTGTCTCTCATAGTTGCTGCTCCTTATCCACTGCGTGGGGTGGGAGTCCTCCCTTCTGAGCAGTTTGTCCCAGTCAATGAGCACTAGGAGATGGTCAAGAGATTTAAACCATCCCAGATATCTGGGGGTGGTGTTTACACAAGATTTTCTTGGACTTGGCAAAGAGGAACAGTCCTGGACACTGATAGGAATGGATGTTTTGGCAACTAGAAATCCTGACTTATTCCAAATAAGGCATGCATGAACTTCAGGCATCTCTAGGGTTGTGCAGTAGGTGAGCAATTTTGGCTGATCATCCTACTGAAATATAGAGCCACACATTCCTGCCCATAGAATGATGGCCAGGAACATCCTTTACTAAATCAGGTTGTTCAAAGCTCCATCTAGCTTGACCTTGAATTCTGTCAAAGATGGGACATTCACAATTTCTCTGAGCAACCTGTTCCAGTGCCTCTCTACCCCCACTACAAAAAAAAGGTCTTAATTATGTGTCCAATCTAAATCTACCCTCTTTCAGAGTAAAAATTGTCTTTGTCCATTCCAACAGACCATGATAAAAAGCTTGTCCTCTTCAAGTACTGAAAGGCTACAATATGGTTTCCCTGGAGCCTTGCATTCTCCAGGCTGAAAAACTCCAGCTCTGTCACTCTTTCTTCATAGAAGAGATGTTTCATCCCTTTGATCATTTCTATGGTCCAGTGTGAACCTTTGAGTGACAACTCTTGTAACTGATCTTCATTTGGACATTGAGCCATTGAATGTTACTGTCTGGAAGGGGCCATACATCAAACCTGTATCTCTCCAATTTAGAGGCAAATACTCATTATCCTTTCTTGCATGAGGCCTCAAAATACTGGGAAAAAATATCATGTTCAGATAAAGGCAGCTATAGCAAGGACTACTACCCCAAAATGTCACAACTATGTGTTCTTTCTGTTGTTATGAACTCAGAAATAGCTATATTATCAAAATCTGAATCTCTTTCTGGGAAAATGTACAGGCATACTCTCTTGCCTATTCGTCTTACCACCACTGCCTTCCTTATACAAATTTTTGATAACAACAATTTTATTTCAAAGCATGAACTAACAGACTAAGGGGGATATCTGAATTCAGTCCTGTGTCTGTCTTTAGTGTGTTTCTCTTTTTTCTACACAGATTCCTTAGGGTTTGGCAAAAAAATAGCACTGAAATTTACTTAGACTGATATGTTTCTCTTGGTCTAGTTTTCTTTTTTTTACAAGAGAAAAAAAGTCTGCTAAATATTTAGGAATTTGCCCTCTTTACACAAGAAACCTAAGCAACTAGGGGCCCAGTCCTACAAGACTTCTTGAGTGTCTTCCTCACTTGGACATGGTTCCCTTGAGACAAGGGGAATTTGCGTGAGACAGGGCTGTAAACTGAGCCCTGAGAATGGAAATGCAATTTTTAAACAAGCAAAACCAAGGCATCAATGTGGTTGACATTGCTTCCCACTTTGGATTATGTATTGTATATAATCCAATTTAGACCAGTCAAGGAGAGCAGAAGAGTTTCATGAGCCAAAACCCAAGGAAGGAGAGAGCCTAAATCCTGTGAGATTTTGTTTGTATTTCAGAAACTAAGCAGAGAGGAAATGCATTTTAAAATCCCAAATTCCATTACTTAGAGCTGACCTGTGATTCTTGCTGTCTCCTTGCACTCAATCTACATGTTCCCTCTGGCTTGCACGCTACCATCTCTGAAGTTCCTGCTACTAATCACTACAATATGGATTCTCTAGCCTCAATGTTAACATTAAATGTAGTGGCTTTCAGCTGTAGCCCTCAAAGCATTAAGAAAATAAACCCCCCACTAAAAGCCATTTTCAACCTCATATGTCGTCAGGGACCACAGGGACCACCAGCAACTGTCTTGTACTAAGTTTTGATCTATCCTTTTTGCCTTTCCCCCTCTGATGTACCTTTTCAGGGCTTGCAGCTACAGAAATGCCAGAACAGTAAGTCAGCCTCCCACAGGCTGGCACCCAGACTTCTTCACTGCCCTGCTCCCCATTTGTAGTTCAGAATTGGTTCTGAGCATTGCCATGAGTCTGTATGTGGCTGGCTGTTAAACAGATACTACGGATATGAAAAGCCATGGAAACCTGAGCACAAGGAAGACAAGATGCCTTCACAAGGTGTCTTTTCCTGCTTCAGAGGTGGTAAGTCTCGTTTTCAGGCTTTTACTCTACTAAAAATATGTCCATCCAGTGCAAAGTGATCTTCATCATTTGTGAAGTTCTAATTTACCACTTTCCCTTCCCCATCACGCTTCTGACACTGAAGATCTTTAGCAACTCTGTAAGGATTTCTGAGCAGTCCTAGTGATAGAGCTAAGGTGAAGGCAGAGGAGTGCCTGATCTCTGGCTTCATAAGATGCTGAAGCTCTACATCATAATGTGAGTGAAGACAGGAGGAGGTACTTTTTGTGTGGCTTGTGCTGGTGTCTGACCTGCTTGGCAGTTTAACAGGGAAAGGGATGCCTCAGCTTACCTGAATGCTGAGGGTTTGATCACTGTCTTTGTCAGGAGGGATGCTAGTGGCAGTGCTGAACAGAAATATGACACCACGCTCTCACAGGCATACTTTGCAGTCCACCTGTCAGAAACAATTACTCCAGCAGCAGTACACACTGTCCTGCAACACAAGAAGGTAAGAACAAGTGTGTGAAGTGGAGCCTTTCCCACTGACATGGAGTGGGCTTTTCCTTCTCAGATGAGGGCAGAGGACAGTATTTCCCTTTGTGCAGGTTACCAGAAAAAACAGTTGTCTGAACACTTTGCTATACTTCCTTGGGATTCTTATTTAATATAATGAGATCTGAAAAGCAGGTTGAGTACCTGAAATGCAGCTATTTCTGATGTGGGGAATGTTTTAAGAACTCTTCTCCTTTCCTTTTGGGGAAGAGTGGCTGGAAAGCAGCCCAGCAGCAAAGGACCTGGGGTTGTTGGTGGACAGCAGCTGAACATGAGCCAGTGAGCCAGTGTGGCCAAGAAGTCCAATGGCATCCTGGCCTGTGTCAGCAATGGTGTGGCCAGCAGGAGCAGGGCAGGGATTGTCCCTCTGTACTGGGCACTGGTGAGGCCACACCTCGAGTGCTGTGTCCAGTTCTGGGCCCCTCAGTACAAGAAGGACATTGAGGAGCTGGAGCGTGTTCAGAGAAGGGAAACAGAGCTGGGGAGGGTCTGGAGCACAAGTCCTGTAGGAATGGCTGAGGGAGCTGGGGGTGTTTAGCCTGGAGAAATGGAGGCTCAGGGGTGATTTTATTGCTCTCCACAATGACCTGAAAGGGAGTTTGGGTCAGGTAAGGGTCAGCCTCTTCTCCTAGGCAGCAAGCAACAGTGCAAGAGGAAACAGCCTCAAACTGTGCCAGCAAAGGTTCTGGTGGGGCATCAGGCAGAATTTTGCCATGGTAAGGATGGTTAAACATTGGAACAGACTGCTCAGGGAGGTGGTGGAGAAACTATCTTTGGAAGTGTTCAACAAATGACTTGACATGGCACTTAGTGCTGTGGTGGTTAGTTGGCATGGTGGTCTTTAGTTAAAGGTTGTACATTATGATCTTGGTGGTCTTTCCCAACCTTAATGATTCTGTGATTCTCTATAAGGACAATTTCAAACTGAATACATTGGAAAAATACTAATTAGAGGCCGAAATCCACCTAAGCATTTCAAATGGTGATGTGCACAACAAATACTTCTGCATGTTTGCCTACTTTTCATATCGGTTCCTATCACTTACCCCTGCAGCTGGGACCCTTGGTCTTTCATCAGAGGCTGGCAGCCAAGCCAGTGGGGCTGGACCATCCTATCTTGCCAGGTGACACTCTTGCTTCAGGCAAGAGCAACCAGAAATTCACAGGAGAGTCTCAGAAATCAACAATTTATTGAGTAATATTGACTTATTGATGCAGCTTTGGCTTGTCCCTAAAAGGCTTCCAGGCCTGAATGCTTGTGGACCAGGGATGATGATTGGGCAAAATTCACAAAGGATGCGGGTTCCCCTGCTGTGTTTGAGTACCATCATTAGTATTTTAAATTATAGTAGTGCTGGGTATAATACATGTGGCTTAAACACAGGTGCCTGAAGCTCAGAGGGAGCACAGGTGCATGCAGAATAAGCCTCTTTTCTTTCCTGCTTGGAATTGCAGGATGAGACTTGAGAAGTGCTAGGGTGCAGTGCAGACTGTGGTGGTGTCAGAGAGGGATGCTGGATGCTACACAGGGACCATATCACTCAGCAGTGGAAGAGTCAAGTAGAGCAAGGTGGAAGGGGAGGAAGAGGAGGAAAATCAGCCCTCCTGGGCTCCCTGCTGGATCACACCTGTCCATGGATGTCTGTGGTCATGGACAGATGTTCCCTCAGTAGACAGTTGTTCACTGGAGGCTCTGCTGCTGCTCAGCTATTCCTCACTCCTCCTGGGAAGAACAGCTTGAAGGGAAAATTCATGGTCCTGGGAAGAGCAGGAAGGTTGCCTTACACAGAGCTCACTGGGATATTAGTTTTTCCCCAGGTTTCATACTCATCTGAGTACCAGCAGAGCTGTGGGGCAGCTTCCACCACCTGATGAGCAGTGAGGGACGCCTGGGCAGGGCAACACTTTCCCTCATGGCACCTGGAGCTGGGAGTGGTTATGTCTGGCCACAATCTGTACCAGCACAAGATAACCAAAAGGGAGTCTGAGCTTGCTCAATACCTGTGTTGAAGAAGGACAGAAGACAGTGTTCATTGAATTGGCTTAGTGTCTGTACAGATTTCCTGCAAATGTGGCCTCTGTTCATCCAGCTGTTCCTCTGACATTGTGCAGAAGACAGCTACAGAGGCAGACAGACCTCAAAGAACACCTTCTGGAGTCCATTCTGCAAGTGACGTATTTTGCTCTCACAGCAGGCTGGTTTTGATGGCCTACTACAAATTTTCTGTCCTGTGACACTGTGATCCTCCATGACCATGTTTGATGTTCCCTCCTCTTCCCTATATGGACTCTCCACCTGCTCTCCTGCTCTGTCACTCACTCAGGAGGCTGAGTGTTTATGCCAAAACAGCTGCTCCAGCTGAGATCTGATGCCAAAGAAGGAGGAATTTTATTCCCTGTGTAAATTTGGGAATGCCAGGAAGGAATATTCTTGGCTTGTCTTTCATTCGCACTGTAAATGATGTATCTAGTGAGTGGTGAGTGGTGATAGTGAACTGCATCCAAATCCTAATCAGCCAGGAGTATAGTTACAACCAGTAAACTAACAATCCCCTGCAAATTCCAGCCTCCAGGAGGGATCAGAACCTATTTATGTGGAGTGAGAAAAGACATCTCTTTCACAAGCCCTGCAACAGCAAAAGCAGTTTTCCTCTTGCTTTTCTTCTGCGGAATGGGGCAGGAGAAAAACTGACCCCTTCTTCCAGGTTACATGACACTAGAATGCTTGGTTAAAATGAAGCAGGTTTTTTACTGAATAATAAGTTAGGAAGTCTTCATCTATTTGTGAATTTGGTTGAATTTCGTGAGCAGTTCTTTTTGGATAAAAAAAAAAAGAAGAGTGGGTTTGAGAACATCACAATATTTTACTTGGTTGCAATATTTGTAAAATGAAATATTTGGTTTCAGAAAAATATTTTCTGTTTGAAATGTTGCCTTTAAAGAAAGTCTAAAAGAATTTTAAAAACAGGTTTTACCATTTCCAAAGGAGCTAGAAGTTTTTCTTTGAAGTCAAGGGATGCATATAAAGTTAATCTCAGATGACTGATTTTTCAATTAGCTTTGCCAGCTGCTGTCCTCCTCCCTGCTGTGTGCTTTACTTTGGCTTGGCAGGAGCTGGCTCCATGTGTCCTGCTTCTTTCCTCTTCTCCTTAATTTCCTCTAGCCCTCTCTAAGCCAAATGGGCACTATTCAACCAACCCAGTTTAGGTCCATTTTGACTAGAAAAGAATCAGAAAACGTTTCTGGAAGAATATTATTTATATTTAATTTATGGAACTAAAATTTACTTGGAGTCCTTAGGTTTCATGATCTAGTAAACACATTGAAGACACTGCAGAGACCCCAAGGTTACATAGTTTGCCTGATTCAAGAATAGGTAGATTTGGCTCAGGAAAAATCTTAGTTCACTGAAGATTCAGTATTAGTGGTTGTCACTGTTCTAGAGAAAACACATTCCTCCTAATATTTACTCTATCTAATTGCAGAGAAAAAAAATCTAATGATTTTTTGACAGCCCTATGAACACTTTCTGTCCTATGTTGAAGAACCGTGTGGACCCAATTGGGTCCATCTTGTATCCAGACGACTTCTTATCAGGCAAAGCCTGCTTGTGTCAACCCCAAGTGCTTCCTGAGTCTTTGAGAGAATCATAACACCATGATCTGGAAGGGTTGCAGTTATTTTCACAGTTACTTCACTGGTCTGTTAGCCTTAGAGTCACCAAAATCTTCACTGATTTCTTCACCGTGGTAACTCATCCTGTTAACCAAGGGCACCAAGGCTTTGGACCAGGAGGAACACACAGCTATGGTGTTTGCTGTGGTTGGCAGAATGCTGCAGCCATTCGATCCCAGGAAATATGTGCCTGGCCTTATCCACAGAGCCCTCCTCTGCAGCACAGCATATAAACACCTCTTTTGTTGTAGCGCGCTAGACGATTTATGACTGTTCCCCCTATCAGATGGTCTGTTCCCATTTCCCCCCTTTCCCTTGGTGGTCGGTTCCTCAGGTGTCCCCTCACCTGGCCCCTCCCCAATGCACCCCATTGGCCACGATTCCTTTCCCCCGCCCCCTCTCCCTTGGGGACAAAACCAGCCGCAGGTGAAGGCGAGGCTCTTTCCTGCCTCATCCGGGTGTGTCCTGATGCAAACCAATAAACAGGATACTCGCAACACGTGGAAAGAGCCTTCTCGAGTCTTTTGCCTTGATTCATACTGTTCCGTGGACCCTGGGTTTGACTAGCCGGGAACATACAAGCACAGGGACTACGCTACAGCACTCTTTGATTTAAATTCTGCTTCAATGAAATTGGTGCGAACCTCTTGTTCTGTTTAGAAGTGAAGATTGCATGTGCATTCCAAGATGAGAGACCACTTCCTCTTTATAGGGTGTACTTCATGTTACTGGATGTTAAATTATATCTGATGATATTTCACTGATACCAGGAAAAAGAAAAAGGATCAAGTAAATTATTGCACATGAGTTGTAGCTACAGGATCAAATGTGATCATGACATGTTTGAACAAAGAACCTACGCAGTTTGCAACAGCCAAGTGGAGATATGATTTTTCATGCTGAATAATCAGTTTGTTGGAAACTGGTCTAAACACAGTCAAACATAAAAAAGGGTAACATTGAAAAAAAAAGGGATGACAAGGAGTTACTAACACTGACCTAGACACATGATGGAGTTTTCTATAAGTCTTTGAATAAAACCATATTAATAAAAATCCCATCTTTGTGAATCCAAGGTTGTGTTTTTTCTGAAATGATACATTGACCTTCTCAGACCTCCAGGAATACACACATCAGACTAAATACTGAAAATGCTTCTGCTTCTAAAATTTTCAATTCTTTTTTTCAAAATAAAATTATTACTTCATGGGTAACTTTTGCTATATTTCTGATCACTAGAAATTACTTGATTGCCAGCTTATGTATTATGTAAGAAAAATGCATAAACTGTTTTAAAATTTATTGAATTTACAAAGCTGCCATGCTCTGTAAACACTCACATGTTGTATTTTTTGATCACAGTGTTGCAGGGATGAAGAATAATTCTGCAAACATGGTTGAAAATATAGCTCTAGTGACTTTGTATTGTTTTAACATAAATTATTATCAAACTTGGGGTCATATTCTGTATGTTAATGACTCATAGAAATGCTTCTGAATCTTCATTTTGACCCTTTTTTTTTCCTATAAAATAAACATTTCTGCCCATGGAGTATCCTTTTACCTTTAAATATCTGACCTTTCACAAAGAAGACCTTAGTAGTGTGCTGTTTATGCATTAGGAAATGTGATGCTTATCACACTTCCCCTGCTTCTTTATTTTGTTGTAACTCAGCAAATGGCTTTATAATTATTTCTTTATTAGTTAAACCAGATCATGTTCTTGTGTGGCAATGGTTGGTCTAAAAGACCAAGCAAGTGCAATCTTGCTCCCTTTAGGGCAAAAAATGTCTTTCACAAAAAAAATTTTAAAAAAAAAAAAAATGTATATGTATAAGGACAGTAGCATGTTCTCACTATCAGTATAAAAGTAACCATTTTCCCGAGGTGGCAAATGAGCATTAAATCAGTAGACATGAAAACATCAAATAAACTGCTCCTTTTCACAGAAAGTCTTCATATATGCAAAAGCTGAATTTTATACAACTCAACAAAAAAACCCATTGCCTTCCGTTCTGAAGAAGAACCACTAATAAAGATCAGTAAAGTTGTGAATTCTGTGGCAAGTGATGGCAAAGGAGCAGCTCATGCAGGGGCTGAGATGAGAGGTAAGAGGACCAAGAGCAATTCAGGGTGGCAGTGTGAGAAGGAAACAGGCAGGCTGGGGAGTGACCTGCTGAGCTCTGCTCCAGCTGAGTTCCCAGTCCTTGCTCTGGGGGGCCAGAGCCATTAATGTGTGACACCAAGCTCCCCCTCTGAGTGGGTTCTTAGTCATAAGGAAATAAATAACAGCTCCCTGCTTTTTCCTAACTATAAGCAGATTATTAGAATTTCCTTTCCCTATGCAACTTATACACCTGAAAATAGTTTCAGCTTAAAGCAGAGCACTTTGTCCAGTGATTCAACATAAAGCCATTTCATACCTTTTTAAACAAATATACACTACTCTTGGTTTGCTCTTGCTCTCTCTTTTGGAACTATCTTGAGCTAGTTTCTATGACCTGTTGTTTCACATTATGAATAAATTGGTTTTCTTCACTTTGGTTATCCCCTAATCCCTTTTAGGCATATGATAGTTCTGGAACTTTATACAGTGTCTCTGGTTAATGTACCTCTGAGAAGTTAGATAAGGCTGATCCTTATTTAGCCTGCATTCAGTAGAATTACATTAAGCTATTTTTGGCTGAGTGCCCTTTTAATTTTCCAAGCTCTCAAATGGAGTCATTTAAAGTATAAAAATGTATGAACATCTTTCCTCTGAACTAAATGGCACTCTTTTTGTTGGCTTAATTTCCTTTGGAAGTAAATGCTATACTATGCTTCACTGGTACCAACAATCAGTAATGTAGTGTAGGTTGCCAGACATAAAGATTAGATAAGTATTTGAATTTCCAGTAGTGTTTTCATGGAATTATCTATATGCAGCTCATATTCTATTCTGAGAGACCAGTGGGGCTAGCAACACTAATTATATTTCCCATCTAAAAACAAATTATATTTTTAACAATGGAAACACTTGAAATCTATTTAATATGTATTTATACTTTTTAAAAATCAGCCCAAGGATCAATATTGAAGTTGGTCCTGATTGTATTCTAGAATCTGAGAACCCCATGAAGATGGAACTTTTACACTACACAGTTTGCTCTAAATGGCTCAGAGTTAAAGAAAAAAGAAAAGTGGCCTTTAGTTTCTCCTAGCTGAATTTTCCTTCAAGATGATCTATGTTATTTAATACTAAAATAACACTGACTTTCTAATAATAATAATCATCAATTTTTCTCTAAGATGTAACCATGTAAAATTGGCCAGGATTCCTCGTTAGGGCTATTCCTTGAATGCACTGACTCATTTCTGTGGATTGAGGTAAAAATTAGCTTTTAATTCCTGCCATTGTGGGAGAACTAAGGCAGGTTGGAGAGATGAGGCTGCAGTCGATTTCTCCTCAGCATTATTGATTTTGAATGAAATGAAAAAGATTCTTTTGGGAAAGTTTCCTGAAATTTAAATCTCATGTTTCTCAACAAATCTCTACTGTAAGAGTAAAGCTTTTCCCCTTTTAAAACCTTCCTCCACCAGTGGAATTTTCTCAGTCTCCTTCTTCCACTATGAGGAAGCTGCCTGTACAATTCCTTATTTATAACCCAAGCCTATTAATATCTAACTTTTTTTAACAAAAGCAATAGTGGCATTCTCTTGCTAGCCAAGCCAGCTTACACAACTTTAAAAGAAGTATCAGTTTGTCTCTTTCAGAATATGCAAACAGATTCTGGGGTTCCAGAGCTAAAATACTCATCAATCATAAGCCATAAAGTCCTCATTTATTACTCTTGTGTTCTTCTGTAGTGGATAGAGGAGTGCTTGCTCAGAATGAAAGGAAATCAAGTCTGGTTGGTAGGGGTCATTTTGCCACCCTAGGATGTGCAGGAAAAGGGCATTTTGCCATTTTATCTCATATGCTTTTTAATGCTTCCAGCCAGATCTGCCTCTTGGTCCATGTGTATGTGAGGCATGAACCTGTTCTTCCACTGTCCCCATGGGAGGGTTGGGAGCAATGACACTGTCAAACATGATCTGTGCCTTTTAGGACAGGTGCTTTGCATCATTGCATCAGAACCAGATGCATTAGGAATAAGGTAATATTTTTCTTGCCACTCTTCCCCTATATATTGCCTCAATTCCCCCTCCTAGCTGAATGTTTGAAATTTCAGAATTATACTGCAAAACTGCGTAGCTGAGCAGCTCCTGAGCCTGGGAGCACTCCAGGCTGGAGATGCCAGTGCAGACTTCATATGGGGTGTGCTGAACAGCCACAGTGTTAATGCACCCTTGTGTTTCATGGGCTCTCTGTGCCTTGACCTCAGAAAGTTTCAGCACTCTTCACAGGGTGTGTTTGTATAATAAGGAGAGTGCAAGGGTGGGAGGTGAGACTGTATCTCTTTATATACTCTTTATTAATTTTTACCTACTTCCTAAATCCTTGGCCAGAGCCTCAAGGGATCATTAGTTTCATATAAAGCTAACAACTTGTGTATCATTCCAGTATTTAAGTAAGTGGAAAAGAGCCCATTTTCCTAATCTCATTGGCATCTAGGTTGTATTTTATGAATTTTATCATATGGAACTAATATTTCAGTACATGTCAAAAAGGCTTTTCTTAATGCAATCCAGCATTCCTGATTATACTGGCCAATTTATACAACATTATGAAACAATTAGGATGATACATATGCAATATGAATATGGCATAAGTAAATGTGAGCTGAGCAACATGATGGTGAACAGGCCTATTTTTAGGATTCTCTTTGCTGGATACTTGATTGAACCAAGAGGGACAGAGACAGCACAGATGGGAAGGGGCTTCCCTGTAAGCCTGAGGCCTGTGTACATGCAGCACATTCAAATGAGTGTAAGAGGCAGCAGTGCAAAGGACCTTATCAGAGCCTTATCAGAGCTACCCTTTCTGTAAGCCTTGCTGAATGGCTGCAGAAAACCCACAGGAGTGCAGGAGTTTTGCTCTTCCAGCTCTTCCACTCAGGCCAGTGCTAAAGCCATAAGAAATACTCAGAAAAACTGGTAGATATTACACTGCTGGATTTATGGAAGAACACAAATTTACCAGGCTGCAGGCATGGAGACATGAGAAGGGATCTACCCTGGGAACTTTCCTGGGAGTGCTGGAGATCAAGGTGCCTGTGAGAGGAGGGGGAGGTTGCTGGGAATGAGATGGTCTCACAGAAACCAGCCTATGCAGGGGCGTCCCAGCAGTGTGCTGGGTTTCAGCGCCAGGAACAGGGGCAAGGAGTGAAACACAGATGTACATTCACATGGCCAGACCCCTGGTTTTGCACCAAAGCCTTCCATGCAAACATGGGCAGAGAGCTTCCAAAGAAAGCAGTGGAAATGGCTTACCCCTGGTGGTTTATTTACTAAAATAGCTGCTGCAGCATCTGCTTCTGGATCATCTAATGTCAGTCAACAAAAGGTTCAGCTTTAAAAGAAAAACACTTCCAAATTATGTCATTTTATAGCTGCATTTTTAATTTAGCCCCCTGATTCCCAGATACTAACTCAGAATGAACCAGCTTCTGACTTTATAATCTGCAATACAGTTTATGACTTCATCTCTCAAGCCAGAAAGAAGGGACAAAAAAAACCACTTTGTAAAGAATAAAAAGAAACAGCAAAGAAATAATGAACTGGATTCTAATGCACTCTCTCAAATGCTTGCTACTTTATACCATGCATTTACTAAGAGACATAAGAAGAAGGAAGTACGTTTCTGAACTTTGCTTCACTTATTTACTTTGTGGCAAGACAGAATTTTGGCTGAGTTTCCCCCCCAAATGCCACACTAAGGGTGGTGGCAGGGTAGGTTCCTCAGTTTTGCAAACATGGCAAGTTAGCCCAATATTAGACACTTTTGCAGGGCCAGAGGAGGGAAATATTAGGATCAGAGAAAGAATAGACACAGGTAATGTGTCATTTGGTAAATTATTCAGATAAAAGCTGATGAGGAGTCTTGTGTGTGTGCTCTGGGAAACAGTTTTAGCACCACAAGAACCTGTTGTCCCATGCATGGTGCCTTGCAGGAGTTTAGCAGGGTTGGTCTCACTGACTGCCACTGCTTTCCTAAGACAGGAACAGTGCATCTAAGTCTAAATCCACTGTTCCTGTTCCTGCAGCCGTGCAGCCATTTCATGCTTCAAAGACCTACTGCAGTCTCTCCCCCTCTTCACCTTTGTTGCCCCAGGATCTTGTGGGACTCTGGAAGACTCTCACTTCATTTTCCTTTAAAAAGATTACTTCTGGATATTCAGCTGTGAGAGTTGAACGAGATTTTGGCAACTTTAATGTAGTACAGGGTATTTAGGTTCAAGTGATGACAAATGAATGTAATTAATATATTAAAGTATGAGTCTGTAAGTACTCCCACCCTTAGAGTAGTTTGCTTGTTTTTAAATGCAGTTTCAAAACATAATTCATTATGTGATCCGAGTGAATTTTGAGCCAATTTCCACTTGGATCTGTGTCCTAGAGGACTGTAAGAAACCTGTTATTCTGCCTAGCACCAGGGATAGCATATAATTCTCAGACCAAATCCATGTGAATTGTTTTCAAGTAGCTGTACTCAAGCAAACAGCTGGTTGGACTAAAAGCTCCAGAGAAGTCCCAGGAACACACACAGTTAGATCTGCTCTTCCTGACCATTGCTGCTTTCACTCGGATGCAGGCTTTGGTTTGGAAATATTGCTGGCACCACCAGCCAGCAGAAGGTTAAAGACATAATTCCTGCCCTAAGTTAATAGTCCCATATTTCAGAAAGATGATCCATACCACCACCTATCTGCACTCGAGTATCTGATCAAAAGTGTCTAGGGATTACCACCTTCTTGTCCCAAATTGATTCCAGTGGCTATATTCAAAACTTAGAAAGACTTTAAAAGTGAATGAGTATTTGGATTTTGCTTTAGGTGTTTTCAGGATTTTTTTTCCTTTGATCTGTAGGATTGGTTGATATTTGATCTTTTTTGATCTTTATTGTATGCTTCATTGTTTGACACATTTACCACCATAAGGAAAAATGTGTTTGAATTGTACAAGATCTTTTGCTAATGGAGACTTGTCATACACACCTTTGACTTTTCTGGATTTGTCTTTTACATGATGCAGAGGGCAAGTCCATGCAACAGCCTGAATAAACCCTGATTGCCTTTTTCTCTAGAGATAATTTACAGTCTGTGTCAACTAGGACCCCTTCCCAATACAGGAGCAGTAGTAGTAGCATGCTATGCTCCACAGGATGGTTAGGAAAACTATCCTGATAACCTGGAAAATTATGGTGTAGCAGAGCAATATTTTTAAAATATGTATATTGAGTATAATTTAATGTAGATACATTCTATTAGTTAAATTTAATATTTAAATTTCTACATAGAGAGGCACTAAAGTCTGAAATGCTCAATGAATGAGCCCAAAACCAGGAATGATGATTCTTTAATGAAAACAACACTTTTAAGAACTTTAAGATATTTTAAAACGTAGCCATAGTGAAGCTATGTGCCATCTTGACTTATTATTTTGTTCAGAACTGTCCCTTGCATACAAAATTTGGATTGCATTGTTCAGAACTGTCTATTGCATACAAAATTTGGATTGCATTTGCATACAAAATTTGAAAATGCAAGCTGGAATAGATGAAGCAAGTATTGTAATTATGGCTTTTCAAAGTATACAAAGTACAAGCAGTCAATACTTGTTCATGCAGTTCACATGTTAATAGTTAAAAATAGGCCTTTAAAATTTGCACCCTTCATGCTTTATGCTGTGTGCAAATACTGTTTCCATTACAAGTGCTTTATACCACACAAAGCTAACCTGCTTCTATGAGGAGTCCAAAAATGCCTCCCAAAAATAACCACACTGATTTCAGTAAGGAAACCAACATTATAAAAATGGCTCCCTGAACAGTAATAGTTGTACTATATCTTTCTAGCCAGTTGTAAAAATAATTATTTGTTATTTCCCAATGAAAACCAAAATGTCAAATTCTCAGGTGTGAACTTAAGGTTTAATACAATATTTACTTGGGCTTGTAACAAAAGTTGAAATAATACATGAATGTAAATTCTGAAAAATGAGACTTTGCCCTGTTCTAAATATTTAATAATTGTTTTTTTTATCCCGAGAGAAATATTGGAAGACCTTTATCCTTGAGACAGCAAGTTCTTTATAAACTCTTCGAGTCACTAGCAATATACAGCCCATGTACAGGAGAGATTCTGTTCCTAATTATAAGAAAATAATCTATCACTTCAGTCTGGAAAGGGCTTTCCAGACTATCCCCTCCTCCCCAGCCCTGTTGCATCTGTTGGCTATGAGACATGCCCAGTGTGATGTGAGGGGGCAGTGCCCATGGAGCTACATCAGCTCACACCCGGATGTGGCTCTGCAGGTTACAATTGAAATTCAAATGATTATATTTTATATTAGACTTGCATTTTCTGATTTGCATCAGCAATTAAATGTTGAGATCCAATATAAGAGAGGTAATGGATGACCCACATATTTGATATGTCTGCTGTAGCTATATAGATGTGACAGCTGAGTATAGGACAATGACGTGCTGAATTCTGATTTTATATACTTATATCTTTTAAGATATTAACTTTTTGTTTGAAATTTACTGTAGTTATTTCCTACCTTTAGGTTTGGGATTTTTTGCAGTTGCTGCTAAACATGAATTTTGGGTTCCCAGCAATTGGGATGGGTACACTAGTCAACTTGCAGAACTATTGAAACTCCTGCTATAGATGAAAATTGGTAATACTTGAAATTTAGTTAAGCTTAGACAAAAACTAAGCCAAAAGAAAATGTAAAAGTAGTGAAGTTTTCCCTTAACATGCCTGATGAGGCAGCTGCCAAGATTCTTGGATAATTTACACAATGTCAGAATTATTAAGATCAAAAAAGACCTCTAAGTTCATCAAGCCCAAAATTTAACTACAGCCTGCCCCCAGGTAGGTGGATCCACAGCCTGGAAATTACAGACCCTTTCATTAACTTCATCAGGGCTGGGATCAGCCTCTTTGCATCACTGCCATTTCTTCTCCTGCTCCTTGTTTTTAGGGTGATTTATCAGTTGAGGCTCATGCTTATCTCATGCCACATGGAAATTGCAGTTCCTGTGTTAACTTGAATTTAGCTGTAGGAGAGAAGGAAAGTGAAGCCTGCCTTCTCATTTTCCCAAACAACATTGTCCTCCAGACAATGGGGACAAACACTCTGCTTTGCCAGATTATGATTATAAAAGCTGCACATTGCTGATCCGGCAGTTTCTCCCACTTTCTCTGTCTCCTTCAGCTTCAGAGAACAGTGGTGGACAGTTTGATCTGGTGACATGGGCTCATCCAAGAAGATGGACATGTCCCAAAATGCTCAGATTTTTTATTGGGCAACACCTATCTGCATATCTGCAATCATATTCAAAGTCTCCGGGACAAATTTCAGATTTATGTCTTTTATTGCGCTGCCCTTGAATGTTTCCCTGTCATCCTTGACAGATACAGAATAAACTGATTCCTAAATGAACTCCAAGCCAGTATATGAACCTCCCTGATGCTGTTAGCATCATTCAAGCAGCACCAGCTCTGTGGTTTTGTGAAATGGACTAATTTATCACTGGATGTGATGGTGGTGACAGCACCACCCTTTACTTACATCAGATGCCCCACAGCTGTCTGATGAGAGATTTCTTGTTCCTCTGGCAAGGCTTCCTGAAAGGCACAATGCTAAAGATTAAAGGTCAATTTTATAAAATGGATGAAAACAGTGAGTAGCAGATTAAACTTCCTTTCTGGTAAATGGTGCCATTACTTTCCAGTAAATAATGTCATGAATTGATGAACAACGAAGGTTATGAGATAAAGAAGATACTCATTAAGTGATGGAAAATTATGCAGGTCTATAAACTCAAATATACCTTTAGCTTTCTTTGCACTGTGATCTAGTCCTTGAAATATTTACCAAGAAGTCATTTTAGCTAGGATAACTAGTGAAATCTGCATACAAATTAGAGCTAAATTTAGTCTGCAGTAATAGCATTGTTCCAACAGCCCTAATCCTAGATTTATGGGTGAGGAATGCAGCCCCTTCCAAGCAGCAGATACAAAAGACCTTGAGCATCCCCTCACACCACAGACCCTTCTGAGAGCCATTCTCACTACCTGCATCACAGCCTTTTCAACAATCATTTCAATTCCTGATTGCAGAATTATCTCCCATGCTAGCAAATAAGTAAAGAAAGTTTCCTTACAGAGGTAGAAGATTTTGTGTGGTTTTGTTTCCAGGGGAAATTGCAGCTGGCACAACTGCTAGCCAGTACAACAAGGGGAACAAGTCTCTTCTGCAGTGGAAAGAAATTCCTTCAAAGAGGAAAGATTATGTCCAGCCTAAAATAACTCAATTCTGTTATCTTTACAGAAGCAGTGAAGCCAAAATCAGTGGGGAATCTTACATGAAGAAAAGGAGGAAATATAATCTGTTCAAGTAAGAAAACATAAAGTAACCATCTTCCAAATAACTCCTTAACAGTGCTTGAAAAATCCTAGAGAGCACAACTGTTGCTCATGGTATGAGCAGAGAGGCTCTGCAAAGCACTTCTAGCAGGCATAGAGGAGGATTATAAATGTAGCCTTTAAAAACTAAACTTCACAAACTGAGAATGGAATTATAACAAGCAGTTCCCAGTGACCTCGAAGAGACTCAATTTAGTAACCCAATAAGGTCCCTTCCAGTTCTGTCACCACACTCAAAGCCACTTTACTTAAGTATAATTTAGCTTCTTTATTTGCTTTCATAAACACTTGTGCCAAAGGTTTCTGTTTTCACAGATAAGTGGGGAATGATTGCTGAAGATGTGAATGTATGCACTCCTGCACACAGATACTCACAGAGAGGGCTCTCTGTGCCAGGCTGTGCCCTCTCCCCTTCACTTCTAAGCTTCAATCACACAGGCAGAGAGCAGAACTGGGCAGTTGCCCATTACTTAGGAAGATGGTAGCATACCCTGGAAAGCAAACCAGGAAATATTCAAATGTCCACAACAGCACCTTTGTGATTGAGAGATGGAAGTGGCAGTTCGGCAGCATCAGGCTTGCACTGTGTGTGCTCTCTCCAGCACACTCATGAGTAAAGATTTTGGCAAGGCTGTTTACAGCTGTGCACATGGCAATTAAGACCCATGGAAGCCAATGCCTCCTTTGGCTTCCTCACCCTGGCCCAGGCTCCTACACATGCTCATGGGCAACTCCAGCTCCACAATAAAGTCTTCTTCTCACATCTTTGTCTGGAGAAAACCAGCCAGCCAGCAATATCTGCTAATGAATAATCCCTGACAGAACAAAGGGCTTTGTTCCCTGGGCAAATGGTGCTGGAGAGCCTGCTGAGACTCCCTCTCCTCTCCTGTCAGATGAGGCTGCAAATCAGATGAAGATGTTAATCCGACAAACAAATATTTATACAATGTCATTGACCATTTCAGCCCAAGGTCACTGTGGAAAAAACAACTCAGTACATTTTTATAAACATCTTTTGCTTGTGTCTTCTTCTTTAGAAATTACTGCACATTTACTTTCTGAATTATTTTCAAAGAGGCCAAGGAGTAAACCACAAAAATACACATTTTGCAATTATAATTCATCTCCAATGCAGCCAGGGGAAGTGGATTTCCAGATACATTTTCATCCAAACTTGCTGTCTTGAATATTTCCATCTTTTTCCATCTTGCCCAGATAACCAAACACAGATACCAGAAAGATTAATTTCCTCTTTCTGGCTGCAGTAGGGACTTCTGCTAATTGTTTCCCTTGGAATATACAATAGCTTTTCTTTCTTACACGTCTGTTTGCTGCCTTATGATTCATCAGGACACTTTACCCTCAAACAATGCACAGAGGATTTTACTGCTGGAAGACCATTTCAGAGCTTCTCATTCTGAACCATCTAGATCTATGCCTGGAGCCTCACTCCCATTTTTCTTTCTGGTATCCACACTGTGTGTGTGTGTGTGTGTGTTGTGTGTGCATGTGTGTGTGTATGAATGTGGCTCAATCCATTGCCCATACACCATAAGTGGAACAGGACTTCTATCCAGCTCCTCAGCAAAGACCTTGCATTACCTACATAGATTTGACAACTGTCACTTGATTTTCCATGCCTTTTACACAAACAATTTATTTTCAGAAAGTAATTTCATTTTCACTCTCTGCATTCCACTTGTTTATCCTGCACAGAGGTTCAAGCCACAATAACTTTTCAGGACAGATGCAGTAGGACTCAAGAGGAGAGCACTTTCTTTTTGTCAAAGAGTTGATTGAACCTGTGCAATAGACAGCTGGTCTTCTTGCTCCATGTGGGAAAATAAAATCAAGATTTCAGCCTTGGTCTTTAGCTATTTCAGAGAGTGAAATCTGGTGTAAATAAGATTTGGTTCATTTGACAGGTGTCTCAACACCTATTGATCATGACAGTCTCAGACAGATACCTGAGGATAGCACAAATATTTCCAAGGAACTACCTGCCTCTTTTTGGGGTCCAGTTAAGGCTACATGGATACCTTCTAGATCAGGAAAAGAAGGTCAGATGATTCCTGCCCCTCATGACTTGCTCACAGTTGGACAAGAAGTGTGTGTGAAAGGCTGGCATGACACCAGGACAGACCATGTCTGGATTGGACGCTCACTGTGGCAAACTGTGTTCTGGTTTGTCAGTCATTTGGCAGAGAGGTGTACCTTTGAGTCCCCTGAGGAAATCATGGGCACTTGCCGTTACCCTGCAAAAAAAACCAACTTGCAAAGTTGATAAATAGATGAATTTGCAAAGTCAGGCTTAGCCAAGTAAATCTGAGTTTTCTTGCTTGTTCTATACAGACATTTTTAAATACTAAATTCTCCACTTGACGTTTTGTCTCAATTTCCCTAAATCGTTAAAACTATAAAGGAAAAGTCACCACCAATCTGGAAACAATAAATCTCAATCCTGGAACACTAATCGGGTTTCCAAACACTCTCCTAAATAGCACTTAATTTGAATTATGGATACTAGTTGCAGCTGTGTTCAAGTAAGAGTGGCAAACATGGTTTCATCATATTAGGACATGACTGCAGCTTCACACTTTTATCACTGAACTAAGGAGTCATCTCTAATCTTTGTGTTAGCAGAAATCCACCACTGTCAGCCCTGTTTGGAAATGCCATTTAGAGGTAGATTTAATTTGACAATAGATTTGAAAATAAAGCATGATTTCCTGGTTGTGGCTATTGCAAAATATTTCCCATAACCCAGACCTGATCTGCATTGGTTTCCATTCACATTGCTCAATAGAGTCTCACAGCATCTCTTTGAGGGTGCAACCAGTAAGTCTGGGAATCTTCAACTGTGCAGAAAGTATGCAGCATCCTTGACCATGCAAAATGTGTCACATACAGGAGAATGTAACATATTCTGAAGAAGATCACAGCTATTCATAGATATTTTCAATTCAAAATATGTCAGTGAAAAGAAAACAAGACACATTTGATGTTACTTCCATTTTTTGATGTATCCTCAAACCAGGCTTGAAATAACATTTTATCTTGAAGCTACTCGTGCTGCACCCCTGCAGGTTTTTAAGGGCTGCTTTCTTGTATGGTCATTCAACTTGAATGATCAAGTTATGATCATTCAAAAAAACCCCACTATTCTTACACCAAATAAAAGTGAAAATTAAATTCTTAACACCTCCTCTTTAATTTCTGCATCCTAAGTATTGAAAAGTAGCAGTACTTCCACAACTCCAATGCCTCCACAGCTCTCCAAATATATTTAAAAAAAAATAAATGAAAATCCCATTAATTTTTCTCTTTTGCCCCGTGTTGCCCAGTTTGGCTCAGCCCAAGAAACCTCTAGCTCAGACTCCAGCAAGCCCTCTGGCATATCGCTGGATCATTTCTGAACTGTAAATAGGAACCCAAAAACACACTCATGGTGCATCTGTGCTTGTGGCCAAACTGCAATGTGCTATTACTTTAATTTGGCTCTTATAAGCATGAACAGATTCCCATCTTCAGCCAGGAAAGCACCCCATCAGTGGTTTCTCTGCTGTTGATTTGTATGCATGCCTCCGACTCTTGCTGTGACTGCTGCAGCCAAAAGGAGAACCAGATCTCCATTTCATTCAGCCTTGCATAAATAAAAATATCATTAAGCGCTATTTAAAATATGTTACATTTTACAAATTGACATGTAATCCCTTACAATTTATTGAACTTGGCAATATTAATAAGTGTGGTCTATATGCTATAAATCAAGAACATGTTTGCTGGAGGTATGTGCACTTGAAATCACTTCTAGCCAGAATTCTTACTTCCATTAGGGAGTGTTTTCTTCTGTTTTACTGGATACATGTCTATGGGTGTGACTACAAGATATATTTTAGTCTAACAATGTATTTTTCTCCTCACACCAGATGGGAAGTGTTTTTTCCTTGTTGAAAATGTCATCTTGTATTGATTATCAATCACAATAAATACATTTTAAGGGCTTGAATTAAAGTGTTCCTTTAATTAAAAAAAAAGAATTCAGAAGACAGAACAATGGGTACAATTAAATATTGAGAAATGCTTTGCCATTTTACTGTGAAAAATCTTTGGGTTAAGTTAGTAATGTCATGCTCTTTAGAATTTACATATAATAAACTGTTACACTGTTTATATACAATGTTTTACATTTTCTAATTTAAGATGTACATTTTAAAGAGCTGTCACAAACACAGAGCTTTATGCATTCCAGATGTGCTGGTAGGTTCAGAGAAGTGTGTCAGTCTGTGACCCACTGCTGTTCCAGGTATGTGTGTGATAGTGATCCACTCTGCAAAAGACTGTGGAAGTCACTGTTTTCCATGAGTGCATAATGCTACAGCTCATACATGCAAATCAAGAAAAGGAGGCAGCGTGGATTTTTAGCCAGGTCTTTGGAATATAGCCTTTCCACACTTCCTCTGAACACCTCCTGAGCCAGCCAGACACAGGTAATGGTGAATCCTCCAGCCTCCAGGTAATGGTGAATCCTCCAGCCTCCAAGACTCTCGGATGGAGGCATTTGACCAAATCACCTTTTCTTACCTCTGAGCCACCAAAATCCCAAATTAGTCCTGGGGCAGAGTTTGCTCTTCAAGGAATAGATTAAAGCAGATGGGACTAGGAAGGCAGCAGAATCTCCTGAGATACAGGACCCTTTTGTTTAGACAGCAAAACTGAACCAGAGAAGAGTGTATCTGCTGAGATATATCCATTGGTTTCTGCCATTACTGGAGAAGATATTAACCCTGGCCCAAAAACTGGTGTGGAGCCAGTGAGGGGCTTCTGCAAAGTGTAGTGGTGGGAGTTCTGTGTTTTAAATGTACTATAAAATGTGGGGACTGATTTTCAGCTTTCCTTGCTGGCATAGCATGCAGTTCATTGGGAAGTGCATTTCATTGGGAAGTGTACTTCTCTCCTCTAACCCTGGGGCTCTGCCTTTGTTGCTCCCATTTCTCTTGCCTCAGCCACTGACACTTCCTTTGTACATCCAGAGGCAAGCTTAAGTTATATGGCCAAACTTACGAACCAAGATGATAGACTGTGTTACTGCATGTAAGTATTTTATATATTTTATATATTTTTTCTTACCATGAAAGGGCATCTTACATTCATTGTTAAAACTGTCATGACTCATTTTTCTAAGTTTGTGGGTTTAAAACTAAGCCAGCTATAACGCTTGCTTCTGATGGGTACACTAAATAGGTTTCACTACCTACCTTGGTTTTTCTGTTATGTATTAACATTCTTACCTCCCCCTCTTCATTGATAACACTGCAAGTGTGGTATGATGAATCGGATGTCAGGAGGTTGTCATTTGTTTCAGCTTCATATTTCACAGATGAAAAGATGTTGGAGATGAGATTATATACTCACAAACACATGCCCCTCTCCCTCAGCGCTTCTTTGTAGTAAAACTGATTTTGACTAGCTGACCTCAAGACAGCAAAAACCTCCCATGTGTTTGCATTTAGATTTCTAAAGGACTGTTTTATTTTTCTGTCCTTGCATTCACTTCTGTATCTTGCTCTCAAACAGTGAAAAATACAAATAAAGAATTTCTAATTGACCTGATTAATAATCATAGCTACAGAGAATAATAAAGGCCATTAATTACTCTAAAAATACACATATCTTTGTAACCTCTACTTTTTGTGAACTTGGAAAAGATGGTCCTGTATCACTTTTGTTACTCTATCACATCCCATATTTGTAGTAAGCATTGCCTGTTTTCAAACAAGTCTTTTTAGTTATTCTTTAAGCTCAGATACACAGTCATCCTCTTGACTCATGTTTTGTCCTTGTAAAAGCATCACGAGCACCACCACTGAGGTGTGTTTACTCACCTCGTTGGTTAACTTCCCCCTGTACTCTCACCACTTCATTTTTGCAGTAATGGATGGAATTTGGACCCATGACTTAATGTAAAAATATTGGAATGAATCATACTGTCAGAATGAAAAGCAAGGAAAAAATTAGCCATAGGAATTCACTGCCTTGTGAAAAAGGATGGGGGAAAGGTAGATAGTTTCAATAGCTATGAACTTCTGAAGTGAAGTTTGACTGAAGAAAATGTTGGGTCCAGGAAATATACCCACAGCGAAATATGTGGGTGCAAGGGAGGACTGAACATTCTTCCCAGATAAACTTTCCTGATATTCATGACCACGTTGTTAGCATTAAATAACAATTCCATGCAGATTTGGGACAAAAATCTAGGAATTTTGTTACACTGAGGTATGTATTCAAGAGGCCTCTTGACCTGAGGCCAGAATTAAGGGACTCCTTTGACGTGTCTCTGTGCAGTTGGGGGGAGGAAGAATGCCTTGGATGCTTGCCATTGGAAGCAGGCCATCACCCAGCCACAAATGCTCCCAGCCCCTCTTCCAGGAGCTCTTTGCTGAAATGTACTGTGTGCTATACTAGATAAGGGCAAGAATTTCAGGGTTTTTTTTCAAATGATTGAAGAAATTTCATCATTGTTAATACATCATCTCTAACACAGTGCTCCCTGCCAAGGAAAAACCCACACAATCACATAAAGGTAACAAGCAAAGCAGCAGACATGAGCAAACCCAGAATTCCTGAATGCCTGCATTAGACTGCTACTGTTGCCTGCAACACAGACCCTACATGAAAGGCCTTGCACACTGATCCATACATTATTTAGAAATCTGGGCTGCTTACCCACAAATCCTCAAGGCTGGGCAGTGCAGAACTCAAACTGCCTGGGGAGAGGAGAAACCACAGACACCAATGCCAGATCCCTAACCTGCACCGTGGTGTGCTCAATTTATGGACAGAAAGGCAACCAGGAACCCTTTTGAAGGTTTATTTACATACAGGTGCAAATGACATAGGCTTACTTAGTAGAAATATATTCTAAGAAAATTAGGCATTTCCAGGACTTGTACATTGTGCTACAGGTTTTATAACCATTGTCATATATCTGAATTCATCAAAGCCACTGAGAGAAGAAATGGTCTGGTGACCTAGAACAGCATTTAGAGAGTTCATCCAACAAGGGGGAGCCTGAGGTTTAATTCCATCAGCAGCTGGAGAACACCAAGGTTCAGACCTCATCCTTCTCACAGGGGAGGATGGGTCATTGCATGGCAAGCCTGCACCATCTCCCATGGCCCCACCTTTGCTGCTGGTCAGGAGGGAACTTGTCCATCTGCTACAGACAGAGGGGGAGAGCAGCTCCTTGGCCTTGTCTACTGGGAATTTGACCCTGGGTCTCCCTGCTTCCCAGTGGAAATGCCATACTGGATGTTCGAGCAGAGCAATACTGAGAAACAGGTTTGGGACAAGAGCTAGAGGGATCAAGGCCAGGCTGACCAGCACAAGTGCCCTGTGCAATGGCCAGTGAAGCCCCCTCTGCCAGTGTCACAGCTCCCACAGCAGCCAGTTGGAAAGCCCACAAAACCCTGTGTGCACTCAGAGGTCTCTGCCCGCCTGTGCAGAGTCAGAAGGCTGGAAAGTTCTTCCAGATGGGATGGATTTCAGTCCAAAGTTTCAATACAGGACAAAGTACCTACCTTTGCCAGCGTGACAGATTTTGATTTGGCGTATTCCCTAATTTCCCCCCAAAAGGGACATTCTGGATCTGTCCCAGCTGATCTGTTACAAGCCTTCATTGCCTTGCAGACAGAAACATTTTGTTCTTTCTGACCAAAACTTTTCTTCTGCAATTTAAGTCCATTACTTCTCCTAATCACAATAGACAGAAAGAAGTTATTCCCTTGTGGCCAACAGGAGCCTTTTTTATCTTGGATATTTGCTGGTATATTTTTAGTCTCAAGTTTTCCTCCTTCCAGTTCAGTCACTTGAACTTACTGAGTCTTCTTTCCATGACCTCATCATTCTCTGTATAAAGGGTTTCTGGTTGATCCACACCTGCCTCAAAATGTGGCAACACAATGGGAACCAGCAGTCCAGCAGAGGTTTTGCTGATAGAGCAGGAAGAGGGCTTAGTCTGGTACAAATTCTGGTGAAGGCTGTCCAGTCATGGTGGTCTCCATTCATGACAACATCTTGGTGCACACACTCAGTTTTGACCTGCAGGAAGCCTGCAATTCACTACAACCAAAAGTTCATTACAGCAATTGGACACAAGCCAGTAGACCACCAAAGGCATTGCAGCAGTAAGTTGTCTTATTTTATAACAGCATCTGAAAACGCTACCCTTTTAAAGCATCTTACAATAGTACATGTTTGGTAACATCCTGATTTTTTCAGACTAAAGCTCCAGTCCTGGAATGTCTGAGTACTGTCCTCCAGTGTACATGAATTTGCTTCAAGTTATGACAGCTTATTTAAAAAGTATTTGAGCACAGCCTGACCTTCCTTGTGCATGTGAGCAGAGAGGAGACCACACACCACATGCTGCAGCTCTGATCTGCTTACTTGGGTCCAAGAGATGGAGGCTGCCCCCTCTGCAGCAGCACCTTGTTGGAGCTGTGGTGCTGGTGTATCAGCCTCACCTCAGGAACTGCAAACAAAACCCCAGTGCAAAGGTTAATTAACGCTGATTCACTCCTTGCTTAACATAAAGTCCTCTTTAAAAAAAAGTGTATGTTTCTTGCCTTTTCATGTTTCCACTACAAACACTAGGTTGTGGCAATTCAATGTAGGAAAACAAGAATTAAACATTTGCTCACTTTGGTGTCTCCAGACAAAGTATTTAGTGCAACTAAAAACTATAGGGGAAAAAATAGGTCTGAAGCAGAGTAGAAGCAGCTCTGCTCTGCATGATGTGTGTGAGGGAGAAAGAGCTTCTTAAGCTTCTCAAAACTCTGAACACCCATTCTGAAGCTGACAGGCTCAACGTTGTTCAGTAACATAACATATATTTAGTAATTTCATGACAAAAATATTAGGTAAAATATTTATTTCATTTTCTTTTTGCCTTCTACTTGTCTTAGATTATTTGAATGAAGTAGTGAAGCTTTTACCTAAGACTTTCACTGTGTGATTGCATTTAATTAAGGTTCTTTGTCTAAGCTGTAGAGTATCTTCACAAATGCAGCTCTTCAGAAATTTGTGTCTAGCATTCCAAACTTTCAAGCTGGACATGCTTCAAAGCAGGACTAAGAGGGATCACCAGGAACACCCAGTCAACATTTTCTGTTATATAAATTATGCTCTTGGGCAAACAAAATATTCTGCATCTCAGATTTGGAATTTTTCTCATAACACAGGACAGAAGCAGTCTTTTGCCTCTTGCCATGTCTATTTTGAAGACCAGAGCTAACAAAATAAGGGACTTGGTAGCTAGGAGCAGAATCTTTCTCAGATTGTCTCTTTATTACAGAATCACAGAATACACTCAGCTGAAGGGGACCCACAAGGATCATCAGGTCACTCCTGGCAGTGCACAAGACCATCCCCAAGAGTCACACTAAATGCCTAAGAGTATTGTACAAACACTTATTTTGTTTCATTTCCTAGTCAAAACTTACCTAAATTCAAATTTTTATTTCTTTACTTTTGCATTTTGACTTTCAAATAATTTCAACAGCGGAAGTTGTTGTCCTACTCCTTCCATTCCTCTCCTGTTAGTTACTCCCTATTACTCCAGAACTTAATATTAACCTTTCAGAAAATTTCACTACTTCATTTCAGTACCTCATGATACCAAAATGTTTTTAATTTCTGCTCTGCAATGTAATGACTTCAAAGTACTTCTTCAAGAAATTACTGAAATATTTTCATAATTTTATTAAGACAAGTAGACAGGGAGAACTGAGCAATGTCTAAGCACTACAGCTGGTTAAGACACAGACCCTAATAAAATAAAATAAAATAAAATAAAATAAAATAGCTCATGATCAAGAAACATATTTTAGTATAACATCATAGTTTGCATTCATAAAGAAGTATTATAAATACACAGTTCTGATCTAGCCCTAATGCAGCATACACAGGGCCTCAAATGTTCACAGAGATAATGAAAATTAGAAAATACTAGTTGTATTTTTTTTTAATATTGCTGGTTACACAAGTCTCTGCAATCAGGCATTGGCAGCAACCTCTTTGGTGGAGGTGATTTTGGTACTGTCTTTCTACTTAACTCACCAGAACTTGCAAGTGTATATGACATATTCTAGATCTTGCCCTAAGATCTTGGTTTGTTTCTTCCTTCCAGACAGTCATACGATGGTTGTGTTTTCTGTACGTTGCTTTCCAAGGTGTATATTCTGGGACTACTGGTGTTAGTCTGCTTCATAAAACCCTTCAGTCAAGAGCTGTAATGTACTTCAGTACTGTAAAGTGCATTAAGATTATTGAAAGGAAAAAAGCCCTTAAAAACCACCTACCAGGCTGTTACATTTTGCATTGAATCTGCAAAACTGCAGTTTTACAGCTAACATAGCTGAAATCTGGTTTAGAATTTGGGTCTGATTTTGGCCCTCCATACTGCTGCAGGCTTGAGTTGTGTGCGCAGTCATGTGCAGCTCCCCTCATATCTCCTACAGCAAATCCTGTAGCTGCATTATCATAACCATACATAGGTACATATAATATCTGGAATCCAACCAGCAGCCAGATTTGAAGGATCATCCATAAAAGTTTCACATAGCTAAAGAAAGCAGTCAATGCACTCTTAATAAATTTAACATTTTCACAGATTCTCTGGTCAGTTTCACAGTGGAAGGTACTCTTTAAAAAGACATATACATTTATATAGAAGTATGCAGGTCACCTGGAAAACATCCAAACTCTTCCTTAAAGCAGTCAGTCACAAATTTCTAGATATACGGAGCAAGATCTGTAGTAATGATATTACTCACAGCACTGAAGATTTATTTGGTGTAGCAGTGGGTTCAGCAGAATTTCAGACCTGCAATTATGTCATAAGATAAGCATGTCAGAGGCTATGGGTATGTCAGATAATTTGACTTGTGCACCTATCTTTGTTCTGGCATCTGCCCACTTGTGATATACACAAATAGTATCGTCGAGGGAGTACTGAAGATCTGACCGTTACTGGTACTTGTTAAAGTGAGACATAAAATGGTAAATATTAAGAATCCATCTGGTTGGTTTAAAGAAGTCAGGCAATGTATTTCTGGCAGGATGAAGCACCAGCCAATGTGGTACATGACATTTGTATCTGATACATGGTTAAATGCCAACATGTAAGATGAAACACTACAGATCTTCTTTATTAAGTGGATTCTAGCAAAAAGATGTTTAACAGTGCTAAGAGAAAATACTGATTAAGAATAATCTCCTGAGAAAGAAGATTCCACATCTTATGAGCAAGGTCTCATCTCAAAGAGTTGTCACAGATCGGCAGCAGTGTGGAGGAGCAAAATAAGGAAACAGAAAACATAAAAAAACCTAGACTTAGGTGTGATGTTGAAGATTATCACTCATCCGGACTGAACAATATGGCAAGAAGACTGGCAAAAGAAGGAAATTTGAGGTTGTATGGAATACAAACATTCATATGAGCCTAAATGTAAGGATAAACTGATTTACTTTTTCCTCAATTACAATGCTAAACTCCCAGGCCCCAGAGGGGTGAGAATTGGCTTGGCCAACTCCAAATATCAGAAGAATTGACATAGTGCAGATTTTTTGTCAGCTCTTTTACTAGCCCTCTGTTTTTCTCTGTTTTTCTAAAGTCTTTTGGTTCAGTTTCTCCCTATGTTTCCTTGAAATGATTAGGGCAAGTCATTGCCTTAAGGGCACTATTAGGACAGCATCAATAACATTATAATGCTATTAAAGTTTAACAATAACTCCTAGATGACAATTTCCTAATTGGAAAATTAGGTGCACTTTGATTGATGCTTTCAGTTTCTGATGCCTACTAGGTGGCCTAAATTTTCTTCATCAAAGCTGGCTTTCTGGCTATTTCTCAAAACTATGAAGTCGCACTCTTTCCACCTTATCTTTAGTATTTGCCTTCTCTGAGCTACCAAATAAAAAAAAATTTCAATCATAAGAGAGAGAAATATATGACCTGCAGATGAAAACACCCTAATCAATTACATCCTTGCTGAAATCCTCTGTCCATAAATCTTTGGAAAGGAAGAACAAGTAATGTATAAGCTAATAAGTCAAGTTTAATATATGAAATTCAATCCTTAAATTATTATAAAATCTTTTAGGATAGAACCCCTATATAAATACAATCTTTTATTTTGTTGTTCTTTTTCAACTGTATAGAATGTATGACAGAATCATCAAGGTTGGAAGATACCTTTAAGATCATCTAGTTCAACATCATCCTAGCACCATCATAATCATCCCTAAATCATATCCTCAACTGCCACATTCAGAGACTGTTGAACACTTCCAGAGATGGTGACTCCAACATCTCCCTGGGCAGTCAATTTCAATGCTAACCGCTCTTTCAGAAAAAAATATTCTTTCTAATATCTAATCTGAATCTCCCCCAACCATTCGCTCTTGTACTTTTCACTTGAGACATGATGGAAGAGTCCAACCCCCACCTGGTTCCAACCTCCTTTCAGGTCATTGTGGAGAGCAATATGGTCACTCCTGCCTGAGCCTCATTTTCTCCAGGATTAACATCCCCAGCTCCCTCAGCTGCTCCTCACAGGACTTGTGCTCCAGCCCCTTCCCCAGCTCTGTTTCCCTTCTCTGAACATGCTCCAGCTCCTCAATGTCCTTCTTGTACTGAGGGGCCCAGAACTGGACCCAGCACTCGAGGTGTGGCCTCACCAGTGCCCAGTACAGAGGGACAATCCCTGCCCTGCTCCTGCTGGCCACACTATGGCTGACACAGGCCAGGATGCCATCGGACTTCTTGGCCACCTGAGCACACACTGGCTCATGCCCACCAGCACCCCCAGATCCTTTTCCTATTGACCACTTTTAAGACACTCTTCTCCATGCCTGGGTTTACTGTGACCCAAGTTCAGGACCAGTACTCATCCTTATTGAAACTCTTGCTGTTGTCCTCAGCCCATCAATCCAGTCTGTGAAGATCCCTCTGCAGAGACTTCTTACTCTCTGGCTGATCAACACCCCCATCCAACATGGTGTTGGCTGCAAATTGACTGAAGGTCTCCTTGAGCAAGGAAAACAGCTTGAAAGAGTAAACACAGGTGGTAATTTAATTAGCTCTTAGGATATATGCCTTGTTCATGCTGAAGGATAGTTTTCAAAGGTACTTAAAATAATTTTGACGTTATTTGCAGTGAAGTGTTGTTGGAGGATATTTAAAACACGTCCACACGTGTAGATGGATCTTGCCTGTTCCACTGACCTACTCTAAAGTAAGTTTCAAGTTACTTTTTTTCAGGTGAAGCGGGCAATCCAAGAGTTTCTGGATAGGGTTTGTGGAAGTAGGATCTCAAAAGCTAGCTTAGGTAATTGTTAATTGTAGAGTGTTCACAAAACTTATTTTAAACCTGCTGTCTGAAGTGGTGAGTGTGATTCACGGGACTGCTAGGGCTGCTCTGGATTAAGATCAGGATTGGGAATTAAAATAAGATTTGTGATACCAAGCACTAAAGAGATATTTTTACTGCAAAAGCCCTCAGCCTCTGCAAAGTCTGTGCTGACAGAGGTCAGTTTGGGATCATTAGCATGTAGGTTAGATGAGGGTGAGAAAAGGCATTTTTGGCTATGGAAATATGGTCATTGCTGTAATTCCCCCCTCTACATGTAGGCTCTGGCACATAAAGTAGGCCTGCATCTGTCAATGACCCAAACAGCATCTCTAACCATAACCCACCAACACTTCGTAAAAATACAGTTGTTTGCTTCTGCCAATATAGAATTATAAAATTAAAGAATCATTGGTTTGGGTTGGAAGGAACCATTAAAGGTCATCTAGTTCAGTTCCCATGCAATGAGCAGGGACATGTCAACTTGGTCAGGTTTCTCAGTGCCCCATCCCACCTGACCTTGAATGTTTCCAGGGACAGGCCATCCACCACCTTTCTGGGCAACCTGTGCCAGTGTTTAACCAGTCACCATAAAAAAATTCCTTCTATTTATCTAGTCTGAATCTAACCTATTTTACTGTAAAAGTGTTATGCCTTATCCAATACAACAGTCTCTGGTAAAGAGTTTGTCCCTAACTTTTTCCCTCAAGTAAAAGATCACAATGAGAGCTTCCCAGAGCCTTCACTTCTCCAGACTGAACAATCACAGTTCTTTCAGTGTTTCCTCATAGAAGAGATGTCCCATTCTTCTGACCATTTTTGTGACCCTCTTCTGGACCTGTTCCACCAGGTTCCTGTCCTTCCATGCCAAAGAACCCAGAGCTGGACGCAACACACCAGGTAGGTCTCACCACAGGGGAGTAGAGGGACAGAATCCCCTTCCTTGATTTTCAGGTCACACTTCTGATGCAGCCCAGGCTACAACTGTCTTTCTGGGCTATGAGCACACATTACTAGCTCACATTCAACTTTTCGCTCACTAATACTCCCAAGTCCTTCTCTGCAGGGCTGCTCTCAATTCCTTCATCCCAAGTCTGTATTGATAGTGGGGGTTGCCCCTTCTTCATCCTAGACTTGATGTTTTTCTATGGTCCAGCAGTTAACTTGGTCTACTAGACTCAGATGTTCAAATCCTAAATCATACCTAACCTTACTTGCTGATCCAGTTTATGCCAGGAGCAAGCACCAACCTGCTTAGGCTAGGTCTGGATAGAAGGACAGGAAGGAAAAAACTCTGATGATCTAGAAAACTTGAAGCCAAAAAGGATACTTGGAGTGAGTCCATGTACTGTGCTGGAGTTCAACTCACTTTTCCTGGAGGAACTTTGGGTGTCCAGATCTCTTTCTGGGTATACAAACCAATTGTTTTGTGCCTAGATATACTTGATGTGATCTGTTGAATAATACTGCTCTATGTTTGCAATGGTTTACAGCCATATTCAAAAAAAGCATCTGAAGCCAAATGTTCACTGGATTTTACCACAAGTTGTGGTGCATTTTTATTTTCTATTTCTTCAAATATTTTTAGCTGCAATTCATATGTTCAAAGTCCTTTATTACTATTTATAGTCATGAAACAGATCTTCATAACATAGATAAACAATGTTGGACCAGGAAAAGCAGATGCTAATTTAAAAAAACCAAGCAGTCCTGGAAAAACCCAGAGACTGAAGTTCCTTTGCATAAACTATTTCTTCAGTATTTATGAATAACAAATTCATCCACTGAAATAAGGTTGTGAGTGACTCACATTCAGGAAAAGGCCAAAATTCATTGGACAATCTGTTCATAACAATAATTTAACCAGCTCTAAAAATATTTGTGGGGTTTTTTCTTACAGGGGGAAAAAAGTGTCTCACCAAAATGAACTTGTTAAAAGGCAAAAAAAAGTCCAAGGACTGGTTTGCAACCCTGCAATCCAGCCCAAATAAGGGCAGTATGTGGTTGCACTATCCCAGGAGCAGAGCACTGACTGGACTGTGCCTGACAATCCGATACTTCCCCTATGAAGCGTGGGAGAGAGAAACCACTTGGCTGGTGTATTACAGCTCTCTGCCTGCCCCAGGGCAGGCCAGAGAAGCACAGGGACAAAGCTAGCAGGGTCTGCCATCCCCTGACACTGACAAGCTCCAGGAACACAAGTCATTTGCTTGGAGCCAAACAGCACTTAACACTTTTACTCAGCACAATGCAAATATACAAGAAATCATCACTTAGTCCAAGTTTTCAGAATTAATTTTCAAAATCTTGGACAATAGGTAGGTTTTGAACATTTGCATAGTTAAAAAAAAAAGAAAAAAGAAATGTGTGAATATCTCATGCTTTTTCTTTTATTCTGCAGGTTTTGGGTGTCCCAAACTACTGCTGAACCATTTGCTTTGTCAGTTCCTGCTTCATCATCTTTGTAATGCTTTCTGACTTACTGAGAATCCACTGATATGTGGTACAGCACCAAATACATTCCTGAAATCCAAAGAAATTATATCTATCTAGCTAGGGTAATGTATCTCAAAAAATCCAAGCACACTTCTCAGACATGAGACTTTTTTAACCATTTCATATGGAGTGACCTTTAATAAATCAGAGCTAAACAAAGTCCTTATAGGTCAATGCACATATTTCCTCCCTTTAATGTGCTCCAGTTTATAGGTATGTAGAAAAATGCTCTAATTTTTCAGCCTCATGCAAACATCCTCTGAATGCAATGAGAATTGGTGCTGTTCTGGCTGGGAACCTGCATGCCTAAATTTTTATGAGTAAGAGCTCTTCCTCCAAAAAAGTTTTCCCTTGTATGACAATGGTTAGGTAGACTCAACCTTACACTCCTAGGACTGACTGTGGGATACCTCCCCTAGGCCAGAATCATTAGGAATAAGGGGTCACCACTCAGACAAAAGCTGAGCTGGATGTATGCAATGTCCATGGTCCAGGATATCTGTAGGAAAATGACTTGAGAACCAGGAACAGAATCAAAGAACAAGGAAGTCAGTGTCAACAATGACTGACGAGGCTGAAGCCATTCATGGCAAGAGGTTTGATTTTAGTGTGAAAATAGCTGAAGGAGGCAGAAAACTGCCTGGTTCAAGGGCAAATTAAGTCAGAAATCTAACTCCATAGACTGTTTAGGAGCATGGAAGAAAATGAGGCAGGGAAATGGTCAGGGTGAGTTAGTTGAGTTTTGTTTGTTTGTTGGGCTACTGAAGGACTGATTGCCCTGCGATTCTTTCAAAAAACTGTGCTGTTTGCTGTACAGATGAGCATGGGTTGATTCTGCAAAATAAATAAAATTGGTTGTGTGAAAGGATAGCAATTGGGTTTATGAGCTTACTTAAGAAATCTCACTCATCTGGGCATGAGATGGGCAGCGGGGCTGTATGTGTTGGCTGCAGTGGGTGCAGGCTCACAACGTGCAACGTGAAGTCAATCTCCATGTAAATGAAATCCAAAATACTGTTTACAACAGCGTTGTACAGAGTCTGGGCTCTATGAGAATGTGAAAGAGAGCCTGAGTTTGCTGCACAGTTGACAGAAAGTCTCTTGAACACTTGCATACCAAGGAAGCAGTTGCTCCACCAGCACACATATTGGCTGTGCACAAATTGTCTTCTCTCAGAGCCTCCCACCTGGAATCAGGACCTAATCCGTACCCATCATTTCCAATGCCACTGGCACCTGGAGTATTGCTAGTACTCCTCATCTTCCTAGCAGAGCATGAAATTATTTGTTGCAAGTTTATATAACTGCAATGATTCCTTTGTCATATCAGGATCAAGAGATAAACAGCTGCAAGCTGGGGAGGATGAAAATCATTCAAGGTAGGGCACTGGAAGAAAGAAGCCAGGAGCTGACCGCTCATCCCTAGCCCTGCACTGAGCTCTGGGACCTGCACATTTATGTCTTAGAGCAAACAGAATGCAAATTCCCAGCATTTGAGTTACAAAGGAACTTGCACAGTTAAGTTAGATGGAAATGGAAAGCAGCTCATCAGTGCTGAGAAGCAGCTGAATGCTTTCAACTGTACGGTCCAAATACAGCTTCAATCTTTCAGTTAGTCTGTGAGGAGGGACTTCTTGCCCATAAAGAGCATATTACAGGACTGGGGCCAAAACTAGCAAAATTCTTCTGAAGCACTGAAGACATGAGTGATTTTTGTAACACAATATTTATTCCAGAGCAAGCCACCATATATCTTGTTTCTACCACATTCTAGAAAAAGCACTTCTCAAGGTATTGCCTTTTTATACAAGAATAATTTTGTACCAGTACCTCCAACTGTAGGACCTCAAACAGCATTGGACATGGTTCTGGCTGATAAGCCAGACCCCCAGCTACAATATCCTTGTAGCTGTCACTGGTCTCTCTTCTGAACCAGTATAATTTGGAAGAGGAGGATAAAAAGGGAAACTCTGTGTTTACAAAGGGAAGAAGGAAACCATCTGTGACAGGGCTCTTTTTTGAGCATTGGCTGTTTGAGTGCTGCTCAGAGGTTTCTAATGCCAGAAGTGGTCCCAGCAGAAATGGATTAGTGGGCAGAAACAAGTGAGGAGGTCAAAAGGTGAAAAATAAATGCAATTTATCACATGCCTGTGCTGTTTGTCACCAGACTAGAGAAATTAAGGAAATTACATGGATATTATCACATTGCCTTGGAATAGGATGACCCTATATATATACAATCTGAGCTACTGCTCTGGATTAGCTTGTTAATTGTAAAGTGGTGGTGAGCTAGACCCAGCTAGTTTGCCTCATCTGGCAGGCTCCTGTCGGGGGAGTAAATGTATGTCAATAGCTTTAACATGTCCAACCTTTACAGTAAAGGGCCAGAGAGGACATTTCATACCCAGACTGGGAATTTTCCATGCCAGTTTTACTATTCAGAAAATATACATATCACACAGGCACATATGCAGTAAGCACAAACGATTAGCATTGGAAACGACAACTTGTAAGCCAAGTTTTAGCTTTATGTGATTTGAAACAGTTGAGTGATAAATTAAAATAAAAACAAATGCCAGCAGCTCCTTAGCGCTAATGGGATTGGTGGGTGCTCCTGTCATGAGAGCCTGGTGAATACATATTGTTATAATTGTCTGGGTGGAGGTGATAGAACAAACGTGACTCTTCCAAGCCAGTGCTGGCACTGACAATAATTGTTAACAGATTTAGTATCCTATTCACCTCTTTTTCCCCCTATAGCTTCTTCTTAACTTATCAGCAGATTTTATTTTTGAGTTATTAGGAATCACATCCTTCTTTATTGATTCTTCTGAATTGCCAGCCCAGCCACTAATTGTTTCCAGATCTGAGGGTTCAAAATTACTGATTTCCTTTTAGATACTTCAATCATTCATATATCTTCCCCTCCATCCCTCCACCCCCTTTTGACTTTCTTTGGCTTGAGGTTTTCTCAGAGGAGTTATCAGCTTAGTTAACCCTACTTGTTCTAGCCAAATCCTGCTCTCATTCCTTTGGCAAAGGTGTACTCCAGAAGAGTTGATAAACAAAAATCCTCATGTAATTCAGCCCCATCATGAGCCCTCTGATTCTAAATAGTCTGAATTTGAACACCTAGTTGATGTGCTATTCAGGTGTACCTATATAGCTACCTATATACACACATAGACACATACATACACATATATTCATATCCATATCTATATACATAGTGAGTGTGGGTGTTTATATGTAGATATACTACATTTACATGTAAATATGGATTTACTGTATAAATATAGCATATAAATAATATATGCATACCTGCATTTATAGATTAATGCATGTGCTTGTATTTAAGGTCTGGTTTGCTACTCCCTTTTGCTTGCTGCTCCCACTGTGCCACATGGCTCCTGAAGCAGAATGTCACAGCACTGAGATTGTCAGAGTCACCCAAGAGTCACACATCAGCAAGTCACCACAGACCAGCTGAGTGGCAGGAGCTGCTGACAGACTCATGGATAACCCAGGGCAAGGGGAAGGAGAGGTGACTTCTTGCAAGAGCTCTCTGACTGTTAGCAAAGATGACTTCAATTGCATCGCATTAAGCTGGGCACTAGAAACGTGCAGACAATCTGCTGCTGGGCCACTGCAGACTCGAATCATTTGTCAAAAAGCAGGAACTGGTGCATGGGCCTGTGCCCTGTCTGCTGACCAAGGCCCCCCTCTCCTGTTCCTCTGCACAGCAGTGTCAGTGCATCCCCCTGCTCTCTTCGGCCTTGAATGACCAGCTCAGCTGTCATTTGTCCTCCTGGCACTGGGGAATGGACATTTGGAGAGCTGCAGGAGGGAAAGTTTTCCCACGGTGCTGCCCTTGCACAGGCACTGCTTGGCTCCCTAGAGTCAACAGTCCCACCACAGCCTGGCCACGTCTTTGCTCTGGGAAGCCCACACTAGCACTGCCTAGCTCCCTGGGCTTCCCACCCAACCCAGAGACATCCTGGAAGCGTGGCCAGGCAGCTGCCAGCACTGCAAGCCTCTTCTGCTGCAGACAGGAACTTTCCAGGCTCTCAGCCTTGTTCAAGAGCCCAGCATTACTGTCCCAGGTGCATGTCACTGAGAGGTCCAGGTTAATATACTCTTGCAGAACCTAACACAAATTTTCCTAGGCACAACTTTTTTTTCTGTGAAAAATGCAGTGTGCAGGACCTTCCAGCAGTGCAGGACTCTTTTAAAAATGCATAACTCATAAATGAATCAATATAGGAATAATGTGAATCAGTACAAGGGCACTTGAGGACACTCTTTCCCTGTTGCATAGTTGCTCCCTCTCCAGACCTTGCCAAAACTAACCCATTGTTACACTGAAAGCAACTAATGGCAGCTGTTAAACATGTGGTTCAACTTTAGGAATAGTCCCAGGCATGAAAATTAGTCTTTGCTTGGGTTAAATGCAAGTAGCAATTAGGTGCCTCTGCATAGTGAGAACAGAAGTAGTTGGAAGCTGCTGCCCAGAGCAAGATCCTGCCTGAGAAGCACAGTCACCCTCAAGGTCCATCCCTGACCACAGGCACAAAGGTGGAGAAATGGACTGGTTGCAGCTGTATGCATTAGTGAAGCAAAGGTTTGAAGATGAACATGCATGGTTTTGGGAGAAAACCAAAAACCAGACTCATTTCAGCCATAATATTCCTTGGAAAAGCAAACTTGTTGAGGGTACAAAAAAAAAAGCCTGGTCTGTCTTCATGTAACATTGCTTTGTCCTATTTAGAACAGTTCTCCAAAAATACACAATATAGGATTATTAAAAAAAAAAAAAACAAAAAAAAAAAAGCTGACTCTAATTAAAAAGGAAGAAGAAATTAGCTTAAAAATCCAGAATAGTCCTGTTGTTACTTTTTCCATAGGTCCCTTCCAGTCTTATGCATTCTGGTTGAATTGTGAGTTTATGGCAGGAAGCATGCTCAGGCTCCTTGGGGCGGCAGTCAGCATTCTGGAACGATGTAGGTGAGAAGCATCAGTATGTATAACTGAGTCAGAAACCCACTCAGTGTATGCCATCAGGCTTTGAAAGTCACCCTTCTACTCTATATATGCAGCAGAGATCGTGACTGGGGCAGTAAGTGAGAGCTAGTGTCCCTCTGTGTGTCTTCAAGTTAAAATAAAAACCCTGTTCCCAAATCCTCTAAGCAAGCTTGGGTATGTTGTCCCTGTCCAGCTGTTAAGTTAGTGTAGTTTTCCAGTTCAGCAAAACTTTAGTCTCCTCAGAGCTTTGAAAGTCTACAGCAGAGTGTGTAGCCAAGGAAGTGCAATTCTATAGCCAAATCCACAGGCTCACTCTTACAATTGCACCCAATTTTGGATACTTATTCTATTTCTGTGGGAGAACCAGGATTCCTGAGTTGTGTCTCAGCCAAAAGAGAATTCTCTTTCCCTACAATTTTCTAGAAATGTCAACATATAACTGACACATTGGCTTTTGACAGATAAAGTGGGATGTTACAACTGAAAAAAAAAAAGAAAAAGAAATGTCTGAGTGTTGCAGGAGATCCTTCTTCTCAAACAGAGCAGAGGGAATGGTTACCCTGTTGAATCACAGTGGGGCTATGGCTGGGTAATTGGAAAGATTTGTTGTCTGAGAAAGCACATTTAAAAATTCCTCTCCTTTCTTCAGCTATCAGGATACCATTGGGACTTCACCAAGTCCATGGATCTGCTGCATAATGTGTGAATGGCCATATCTCACCATGGAGTCAAGAGTTGAGCTGTTACCAGTACAACATAAATAAGATCAAAATCAGGGTTGACTTCTGACAGGAGATATAATGGCAGGAAAGTGGGGCTAGAGAAATTGGATGGGTAAAATACAAAACAGCAAAATGTTTTGGGTAGAGAGATTTGAAGCATTCAGCACCATCTCAATGGTTTTATCAAAACCTGCTTATCATTTTGAAAATGGCAAGTCATTTAGGCATCTCAAAATTACTGAAGGAAGAGGTGGCACAGTTTAATTAGACTTTCTCATGATAAGTTTCTCTATAGACATCTCAGGTCATCCCAAGTGTTGCTGTATCACTCTGGAATAAGAAAATCCACTGTAATAAATGTATTTATTACATATTTACATTGATATAACAAAACAGGGTCTGTCCAAAGGATTTCAAACATGATGCTTCACAAACAGTGGCACAAGCTGAACTCTGTAACACAGATTAAGTCAAATAAATCTTCACACACCTGAAGATGTATGTTTTAGACATTTTCATGTCTGAAGGATTTTACTACTGTGTCCTCTTTCCTGCTATTACAACAGCCCCATACAGGACTGAAAATAGGTTTTTTCTCATCCATCTGTGTGACAACCACCTCAGTTCACATGGCAAATACAAGAAATTATCATAAAGCTACACAGATAAAATTAAAGTGTAGCAGTTTCAATGGAAGTAAGGACAAATTGCTCTTAAGTTAGGCTTAGGTGGGCAGGATCAGTGGACATTAAAGGGAAACACAAAAGCAAAGAGAAACAGAGCCTGTATCACCTTCGTGTCATTGGCTTCTACTTTATTTCAAGGCATTATCAGCAAAGTGTCATGAGCCTATCCATGCCACTTGATGCATTTTCTGCAGTTCAGACCTTGCAGTGATGAGCCCACGTGAGTTGTGGGCTTTTTGTCCCAGTGGTATCTCAGGTGATGGTGGGGTTTTTTTGATTTTTTGGGTTTGTTGTTATGTTTGTTTTGATTTCAGGGATTTTTGTTGGAGGCGGGGGGAATTGCTCCTCAGTTTTGTGCCATCCCTGGGTTGCCAGCCTTTGTATTGCAGTAGTCAGAGTCCAGCCCAGCAGCAGCAAGGTATTTGCCCCAGGGATGAATTAGACTGGCTACTCTAGCAGTAGCATTCCTTTGGCAATGTACTGTATAATTGATGTATCCTAAAATTTCAATTTTTATGGACACATGGTAGATTTCAACTAAGGGATATTTTAAACTTTGGGGAACAGGAACATGCTGGAGCCATTGAATTGGTTTCATTCTTGGACCCTCCCATGAATGCAGCAACATCCACCTGAGCAGCCAGCTCCACCCACACAACAGCTGTGGAGGGGCTCTTCCAGAGCTTTCCCACCTTCATGGCTACAAACAGCCTGCCTATATATGTTCACAAATTCCTTCTCTCACAAATTCATTCAAAATCAATTTATAGGCAATCATTCTCAAATCAGTACAGACTATGACTCAAATAAGTGTCTCTCCTTTACTCTTTATGCCTCTTTGTAGATAATTTTCCATCCCATCCCATTTCAGACATTTTAATTTATTTTTTGTTTAAGGAACTGAAAAACATTCTCTAGGTCTTCTCTTGTATCTCTCAGAGAGTTCCCCTACCCCTTTTTTGCTCTTAACTCACCCTCCCTTATCATAGATGACTTGGACAGTGTCTGTCCTCTCAGGTGAACACTTGGCAGACACCTGTGCAGTATAGCAGCATTTCACACCTGTCCTGCAAATGCCCCACCTTTACAGTTTTCATGCTGTTATGGCTTCAAAGCATTGTAATTATTCTGAAACTAATACACTGCCCTCGTATGATGTTATATCCATATCATGAGCTCCCAGTTTTCACAGATTGCTTATGCTGAGTAACTGACCATGCGTTTTGTACTACTGACCTTGGTCTTATTTTTTCCCACTCCACCTTCTCCATGTCATATGCGTTATTGGCAAAATATTCTGAACCTATCCTCTTAAATGGCGCCCTCTTCCAGCCAATAATCCGTGGTAAATCAAGTAATTTGTATGCTCTCAGAAGCCAAAGATAAAACTCCTGCCTCTCTTCAATTAACTCGTCTCTTCTGCTCAAAAAGCTGACTTGCCAGATGGTTTGTGCTTCCTTCCTCCCATGTCAGACAGATCTGGCTCCCAGAGACTGGGAAAGAGCCCAGCACCGACAGCAGGGAGATTCCCAGCCAGGGGTATCTCCCTGAAGTGGCTCTTTAGATGAACTTCAGAGCCTGTCCTGCCTTTAAAAATATTGTGCATAATTTTGGTTCCCTGTCAGATCAGCATAATGGACTGGCAGAGCTTGTAAAATAAAATGGCAAACAGCAACCTAGCATCCAAATCCACCCTTCAATTTGAAATGCAAAGGGTAACACTTTTCAGGAATCTGGAGGGTGAATGTAACAAGGAATGTGTCCTCCCCAGAAATGAAGGATTCATTTCAAAACATGCTGATACTTTGGCGCAGAGCAGTGACTTCATCAGCAGAGTCAAAAATAAGAAAAAATATTATTTAGAGGATATTACCTCTGGGCCAGATCATCATATGTCACAAATTTGGATTAATTTAAACAGAGCTATATTAGTTTTTATCAGTTCCAAATCCACCTATTTCCCATGGTCTGGAGCATTGTATTTCCAAATTTTTTATTTCCTAATATTTTCCAAATGTTGTTGGAATTTTAGGGAAACCGTATTATATTTTCCATTTTCCTTTTTCCTGTGTTTTACGACTCAACCATCTTTCATAATGATTTCTTTTTGATTTCACAGAGAAGCTCTTTCATAAAAACAAAAAGCTGATCTACTCGTTCTTGCTAGCAAACATTGTAAGATGGCATTTGTGTGGGGAATCATTAAAGAAGAACTGCATATTCAAACCCTATAGTTTTAGAATACCAGATATTAAATTAAAGAATTAAATTACTGCCCAATACTTTGGCTACCATTCACGCCAAATTTCAAAGTAAAAGCGAAGAAAAGTGACTGTTCATAAATTCCACAGTCTTGATTAATTTTTTCATTCTTATAGTGACAAAGGTCTTTGAATGTCCATTAGCATTAAGTTAAATTATCTACTTGAGATTGGGAAAAATAATATCCATATGCTAAAATTTCATCCTATTTCTGCACAAGCACTATGTTCTTTTAAATCAAATTTTCTCCACAAAGAATGAAGCAGAGGTTTGTAATTCATATCTGTACCATTTCTTACAGCTGTGCCAAAGCCTGCACCACAGTCCAAAGCCAATCTCACCTGGGCACTGCTCAACACAGCTTCTTCCTTGGACCTCAGCTTCCTACTAGGGGAATTATTTCATCACAGATAGAGGTCAATGACTAATTTGTCTTCACACATCACAGGCAAAGGGGGCACCAGGACATGTGAAATGTGTGGAGTTTCATTTTAGCACAGCAGTAAAAGCCAGAGTTGGGGTGAATCCTGACTATCACACTCTGAAACACTCCTTTATCTATTGATGTTAGTTGTGTAAATATCACTTTGTGTAAATATCAATTTACAATCAAAAATGTGACCACATTATATTCAGAGAAAATATGAACAGTTTGAAAATGTGAAGAGAATTGTGTTTTTGAAATCTGAAATATTGTAAACACTCAAAAATAGCAAGTGAATTGATTTTTTAAACTTAGCTTTTTGACCCAGTTTTCTCTTGAACATTCTTCTGAATATTTTCAAAATATTCATTAATAATCTGAGAAAGTAGTCTACTGAATGTCTTTGAAATTCAGCTGTAAAATATCTCTGCCTTTCCATAGTTATTGTGGTAACTATATTTTGAAAAATAATCAATTAATTATAACCCATATCTCATAAAACCATATTTGCTATCTGTAATAAAGTTGGCTTGTAATTTTGTTCCCTCACTGAATAATTTTAAAGAGTTTACATGGTATCCTGACCACCCATGCAGAACATAACATCTTATTGCTGCCTCTTCCTAATGACACCCACTGTACCCACATTTCCCAGTTCCTTCAGATGTTAATGCCTACCTCCATTTATCAGGCATCATTCATTTCCATTCTTCCTTCCTTCAAAATTTAATAGTGAGAGCTAGCCAAAGCCCATTCCTTCAAACTCTACCTAGCTTGAGGGCTTCTAATATTTGACAAATCACTGTGAGGGGATTTGTTTGGGGTGGAATTTCTCTTCTGCTCCACTTAAGGACCTCTTTCTTGCAGTGTGAGGCATTGCTCAGCTTTGTACAGTGAAGTGTAGAGGGCAGAGAATAGTTTGCAGTGAGTGACTTCTTAGGTGAAGTATGCTTCTAATGTGTTTTTGCAGATTTTTTGTGCTTAGCAATCCCTATGTGGTATGCTACTATCACAATTATTTGCTAATTAAGACCCCTGAGTACCTGTTGGTACCCCATGTGCCCATGGGTAGTTTTACTGTGGCAGTAAACTCAGCCAAATTCAGAACTGTAATGGGGTTACAAAGTGCAGAGATGATCTCATCTGGATGGAGGTAGCCTTTGGAGTAAGGACCTCTGAAGCACCATTCTGTCACATATTGGGTATTGAGATAAGCTCCCAAAGTTAAAACTCTGGTGGTGCCTGCGCTGTTGCCTTGGGCACTCCCCAGTACGCAGAAGGGAGACAAGTGTGTTCCAGCCAGTCCCTGGTCTGGGCAGCAGCAGGGCCAGGCCCATCATGAGTCAGGAAACCCTTCTCCTGTGCAATTACTCAGAAATCTTCTGCATCCACTTATGTGAAAGAACCAGGTGCTCAGAGCCATTCAGATTTAAGATAAACTGCTTTCTAGAATAAGCCTTTTATTCATTTGGAACTGATGTCAACTATTGAAACTGAACTCCTAGCAGAGACACTTCAGGCTAGTTGCCTAAAATTTAGTGGAAAGTATCCAGGCCCTAACACATACACTAATTCTTCTGGGTAGCTGTAGACACAGCAAAATTCATTATTTCCATGAAAGCACTGGATAGTCAGTCTTTACCATACCATATCTGCTGGCAACACAGAGAGAAGTGTGTGTTTACAATAACAAGACAGCAGAAATTTCAGACAGTGCTTTGAATAATGCATTTTGCAGTACTTACTCAGGCTTGTTAAACACAAAGCAAAATATAAAAACCCAATGTTGCTCTTTTTGTGAGGTTTATGCCTCTGGTTTTTAATGGGATTTCTCTTAAAGGGTAAGTTCATTTCTTTTACATGCTACTAAGCATGAATGCATCTAAAAATCTGATTGCAACTTGCATTATTCTGTGGGTACAAACTCTTCTAATCTTAACTTAGCCCCACAGCTCTGTGACTGGACTTTATCCTGACTTGGCCCTCCAGCCACTTCGAGCCTCATCTCTCCAAAAAGATGGACTATCTTGCATCTGGTAGTGGAACTTAAAGATTTTGCCTCTTCAGCTTGTGATCAGATACTCTAGTGATGCCAACTAATGCATATGGACTTGAACCTTGTTGGGATCTGATAGCCTCATTGTTACTTACATCTAGTGGAGGTAACATCATGGTAGCCACAGCATAGTTCAAACCAGTGTCTATGAGGTATTATGAACAATCAAAAATTTTGCTACCAGCAAAAGCCTCAACTGACTACAACTGCACAAAAATTATGCAGCAGCTTGGCTCTGCACATGTACAGAAATCACCATAATTGTATGAGTGTACATCATTCACTTCAGCATATTCTGCTAAGAGCTGACTTCAGGATTCTTTGTCTGACCTTTGAAAACCTTTTACAGTGTTACTCCTACCTCCTCATCCAAATGTTTAAGTCCCTGTACATTTAAATATCAAATCTTATTTCTTATTCTCAACTAGTAAATCTTATCTCTTTCTAAAGCCCTCTTGAAATATTAGTGTTATTGAGCATGTTCTGTCATAAGTATTACTTGGTGGATTACATTGCCAAAATACATTTGTGATCTGTCTGAGCTTAGTCATTTTAAATCCATCCATTAATACACATCTGCTCACAGCTGAGTAAAATTCTCTACTGTAAATGTTAAAGATAAATTTTCTAACAAGCCTTTTTGGTAGGTGTTTTCTGTGTGTGCTTTTTGTGTTATTTACTCCTAGACACTGGATCTTGTGACTCCTATATCCTGGATCCCATCCCTGACTGGGATGAGACACTTTTTCTTGGCTTCTTTAAAGCTTGGCAGAGTGGCTTTGGTGGGCCAGATTTTCACTCATGGGGCCAAATTTGAAAACTGTCTGAGGGGATCACATGGCCCAAACTGGTGCATCTGTCTTGGCACAAAGCTGCAGTTTGGGTCAAATCCATGCTTGGGTTTGCAGAGAGGAGTTGAGAACACCATCAGCAGTACCAGCAGAAGGTTTCTTCTGCCAGCCTCCTTGCTCTGTCAGCCCAGGCAACTTGGTTTAACCCTTTTATGGATCTCTGGGAAACATAACCAAGTCATTGCTGTTGAGGGCATTATGAACAAGAAATTATTTTGTACCAGTATTTTGTTACTAGCAGTAACAAATATATATTTTATAGATATTTTTGCTTTGCTGCACCCCTAAGATAATGTGACTGAGTTTATCCTTCACTAAAATACATTAAATAAAAAAGGTACAAAGTTATTTCACATTTCCAGTGGAGAAAGAGACAATTTAAATGAGACAACAATAGAATTCAGCTTGGTTTCTGTATACAACAAGCCTTTAAATTTTGCTATCACACCTGTTCCTGCAGCCTTTGAAAGGTTAAAAAACTGTTTTCAGAACTGCATCTGATTCGCTTAAAGGGCACTAGGAGAAGAAACTCCCATTTGCCAGATCAACCAGTCATCCATACTAGATATTTGGAAAATAACTGAGAGCATCACACAGTTAAATTTATTTATCTCTTATACTTTGATGTTTCTTCTGGAGACTACTCTGAGAAAATGTTGTGCTTGCAGCAAGCAACCACAAGGAGTCTGAGTGAGATGGAATCAAGGTTCATCTTCCACCTCAGATGGGTTCTGGTGGAAAGGCTGTACTACACCTCTTGGGGTACCTGCCCCCAGTCCTTCTCTGCACACCTTTCTGAGTGAATTCAGCTGTCTACTTGTGGATATCATGCTTTAGTTCAAAACCTGGGGCTCGGGGGGTAGTCACAGACTTCTTGTTTATAGCAGTGGCCAGTAGTCCCAGGCCTATCTCCTGAGACAACAGCATGGTCTAGGAGGGATCCTGTGTCCTTCTTTCTACACAGAAATGGTTCACACAGGACAGAGCTAATTTTCAAAAGGCCTTACATATTCAGTGACTGCTGCCCAGGTGACTGAGGTGTTGGAGAGGTAAAGTCTGAGTCTGAATGAAGGCTGGCATGTATGCAGACTTAAAGAATAAATCATCTTTTTATGAGTGGGAGAAGGCAAACTTCCCAGGAGATGAGATATTCTGGGAGCCCTCTGTGGGCAAGTCAGCAGACTGACTGCCTGTGGAAATGCCATTTTTTGAGACATGGAGCACTGTTTGGTGGCACTTCTCATGGATATGTCAGTAAGATGTCTGCCCCCAAGAGGTGCACATCAGTTCCACCTTGACAGGAACCAGGACCCTAAATTGTGTCTGTATCTGCTGAAGCACCCAACAGACCCTTCCTTGGCCTTCTTGCAGGTGTCAAATCTCCAGCACCAAGAGGAAACTAGGGCTTTTCTCAGTGTCATGCCACAGCCCTCACATGGCTGGGTCCCATCTGGTCTTTCCCCCACTGGATAAGGAGAATGATCATCCTGTGTTTCATATCTTTTCAACAGAATTTATGTCAGGCAGGGGGAGGGAATCAGTGGAAAACCAGCCCCCATGGACACCATTTCCACATGGTGTCTCCAGTATGTCTTCATCTGTCTCACATAATCATTCCTTGCTTTGTAACAACTGTAGGGCACAGTGGCCTGTCCGCTTGTTTACAGGCAGCAAAACCAAGTCCTTTCCAAAACCTGCATGTAGCACTTCCCTCCCCTTCACTGTACCTCTCCAAGCTGCTGGTCCACCTGGTGCCCTTAGTGGCTGAGACAGAAAACAGCTTGGTTTTGTCCCCTCTGTTTTGCAAGTGATATTATCCCCCAAGGCTCTATACATATAAGAGTTGCTGTGTACATTTGGCTTGGATCTGTGAGTTACTTCCCTGGTCACTAGTAAAGAGCAGTATCTCTTGACCTTCCTTCTTGAAGAAAAATTCCTCAGCTGATCCTGCCCCTGAAGCAGGATGGTCTGTGCTACACTGTGCTGCAGCTGGCAGCTCCGAGCCCCAGATACCAAGCCCCATTGAGAGGTGTCACTCCTGCTTTTGCACTCTCCTGCATCTTGAACAACACACCGTGACCTGCTTGAGGAGAGAAAATTGTCCCACCACCCTGGGATGGATGACACACTGCTGTGGGGGCACTACCAAAAACACTGCAGCAGCAGCTGCTACTGCTCCACCTCCCACCCTGAACAGTGTGGGGACCTGTGTGATAAAAGGTGTTTATCACCTCTAGACCTGTACAGTCAGCTGAGGACCCATCAACCTTGATTCACCCACCCCAGCTTCATCCTTGCCTGCAGGAAGGCACTGTGTCATCTGTGGTGACAAGTGAAACTGGCCTCATCTTTTACTAAAACCTTCTTCTCCCTCCAAAAATGAAGTGGCACGTGTCTCATAGACCTGCCTCTGGTGGGAGATGTCTGTCAGGGCATAAAGGCAAGAGGAACACATTCAGGCACAGATGTACACCAAAGCAGATACAACTGCAGAAAAAAAAGGGGGAAAAGTTGGCTAGGGAACAAGTATTTTTAATAGTGTTCCCTTTAACAGAACCTAAAGAGAAGTAACACTTCATTTTACCTTTTCTATTAAAGCAAAAAGCTCACCAGTGTCGGTTGTGTGCAGGTGCTATGCACAGTGGGAAACAACTCAAACCAGCATGTGTTCTTTGAAATATTTCTTTTAAACAGACACTAAGTATTTTCAGCTTTTGGAGAATGTGACTCAAAATAACAAGAAGATAAAATATCACCATGCTGTGCAAGGGAGGATATGTGCAGTTATCTGCTGTGATTTCATACTAATATTTAGCTATCATATAGCACTCTCTCTGCTGACCCCACTGTATAAACACTCAGTAATTAACCAGCACACTCCCTGCTATGCAGCAGGTAGGTAATATTGCTCTTACCATCCCCAAGCTACACAGAAGGAATTTAGACAGCGAGATGACAAACCTTATCCAGACCCACTTGGGAAGTCTAAGGCAAAGCAGAGAGTAGGATCAGTTCCTGCAAAATGTGTTCGCTTTCCCCCACTCTGCCTTTTATGTTACAGCCCAGAGACACGTAAGACTCCAGTGCAGCCCTGAGCAGAGAGGAGTCCACCTGCAAAAACTCCTAAAGCTGTTTCACACCACTGACAGTTTCTGGAGCAGACACAGCTCAGAGGGGAGCCACGGGAGTGCTGTAAATCAGGACTGAGGCATATTGGCAGAGCTTTGTGGGAAAGCTTGCCTGGGGTCTGCCTGTTACTTGTTCTTTTTCTCAGCACTTTTGATGCTTCTTTTTCCTTACGATAGAGCACTACCCCCAGTCATCCTATGCTCATCATTTACTAATTGTCCAGTTTAATGACCGCATTTAGTTCAGCTGAGAAGGGGATGTGGAAACAAACAGAACACGAGCAATGCACTAATTTACTGTGGAGGGCAGCTGCAGACTCCCGACTGCAGGAATGGCTTGTGAGCCTCCCACAGCCTGTTGCGCCCCAGCAGGGACAGTGCTTGTCACCCGCCCTTCAGGAAGAAGCTCTTGGTTCATCCCATTCGCATTTGCTGCCATTAGAAGCAGCAACCAAAATGGTGTAAAATGGTTCTCAACAGAAAAAAAAAATCCCAACAAGCAACAAACCAGACCCAATTATCTTACACATGTAAGGATTAACTGCTCACATTTTGCACTTGATTTTGCTGTAAGCTTTAACTGATGAGGAAGCAGAGTTCAGGGACCACTGAGATTATTTTCACCACAGGAAATTATGTGAAGGAAAAGGCAACCTTCATAAGGAAATTGGTAAAATCTTGTTAAAACTCCAATTTACTTTAAGGATTGCATTTTTTCTACAAGGATGTCAGCAAACTTGGAAAGGTACTAAGAAGCACTGTCCGTTTTCCCCATTTTCTCTCTGAAGAAATTAAAATATGCAATTTTAGGGACATTTAGACAAAAACAGCTTTGGAGAAAGCAAAAACATTTTACTGTAACAATATCAATAAAGTTTTGGCTTGGCAATTGAAAGAGACTGTTGGTATCTTTAATTCATTGCATGGAAACTTCTTATGACCCGTGTTTTTCTTATGTGTGTTTCCAACACATTCTTATTCCCTAGTATGAAAGACATCCACTTAAACTGCAGCAATATTGCCACCACTTCTAAAACAGGCTGGTGCAATGCAGTCCTGACTATCAGAGCTCACATCTCTCACAAAAATCAAACTGCATGTTTTTCCAGGTGCTGCCATCTTGGAAACAAGACACATGGGGACCAAAAAATGTGTTTCAGGACTTAACCTGAGGCCTACAATTAGAATTTTTTATTGAACCTAGTTATTGCAAACTTCTTTCAACTGAAGTGTACATTTGTTTAAACACCTTGAAACTCATATTTGTGCTGGCTGTTGAAGGAATGCATATTCTCAGAGTCAGTAGAAGAAAATAGTGCCATTTAACTGGCAGTGTAATTTCTTGTAACTGAAATGCTTTATTTTAAGCAGTTCAATCTTTCAGAGATTGCAAAGAGATGCTGCAAATGTTTTAAATGCGGAGGGTTGTTTCTCCATGGAAGCATGCTGTGCTCTACACAAGCAACACAACAAACACGCCCCAGTTCAAATGCCTATTGATACATATGCATGGCATGGTTCAGAGTTCCTGTGTAACTGAGGCAGACTACTACAGGCCTATTTTCTTGCATCTTCAGCTGCCTTCAGATGAAGTGAGCTCTAAAATCTAAACCATTTCTTTACTATGCAGACCATATGCAAAACTCCCTCATCTTCCTTGAAAATGAGATTTTGGTTCCTGGTTTTCCCCTGAAAATGGGAACAATGATAATTTTTTTGCCTAATATTTGCCTGTCTGTTTTACACATTCATGTAACTCTTAACCCACCCTGACTGAATCCTCCAGGTTTTATTCTGGTTTGAATAGCATAATACACACCAATACAGATAGCAAAATGCTATCTGCTCCCCCCTGTTGTCTCAAGGACCTCAGGGTTACAAGAGAACAGGCACTGACTCGGCAAAGCAACTCCTGGAACGTCTCTCCATGTCAGATCACAGCCTCAGCATGTGAGCTGGAAAAAGACTTCTGGCCTGTCCAAGGATGTTAGAGAGACTCAGTCCAGCCCTAATATCCATGTGGGGACTCCTTTTCCGTTAGATCATGGCAGTGAAAACATGAAGTGCAGAAAGAGAATTAGGTGTTAGGAAATTTTGAGTGCTGTCTAGCTCTGGGTTTGACCAGCACATAAAACACATAGAGAAGTGGTCACAGCAACAAGCCTGAGAGAGTTCAGGATGCATTTGGACAATGCTCTTGGGCACATGGTGTGATTCTTGGGGATGGTGCTGTGCAGGGCCAGTAGCTGGACTCAATTATCCTTGTGAGTCTCTTCCAATTCAGCCCATTCTGTGATATATCATTAGCAATTTCTGTATTACAACGTTTCTCCAATTAGCATAATGAAAATTAACAAAATACCTGAAATTACAGTTCTTTCAAATGACAGTGCATTGGGTCCTTTCTTGTATTTTTCTCTTAATCACCAGGATTTCTCAATGGACAGATCTTCACACATAAACTTTAATGTGTCTTTGATTGCATCTACTTTTCTTGTAGGCCTTGTCATTTCTAGTCTGTTTTGGAAATGCACTGTGATATTAATATCCTTTCAGGTATCATTTCAGGAGATATCACTGCTAGGATATATTTGCCAATGATTTTCTGAAGTGGGCCCAGCCCCTGCTCATCCTGTGGTTTTATCTGATTCTAGATAGTACTTAAGTAACATTTGCTGCTATTTCCAACCCAGCTACATGAGGTAGAGCACAAGTTTTCTAACAATTTTGGCAGGAACAATAAAAAGACACGGGTATTTTTTGGGGTGGTGTTGGTACACCTGTACTTGTTACTCTTCTCCTGGTACAGTGAGGAATTTCCCACCATTTATTCATAGTTCCTGGCCAACACTAGCCAGATTGATCAATGAGGAGAAATCCCATTCCAGTGCAAGTAAATCAGGCATAATCTGGTATAATGGCACAAGAAATCTCCATCTCTATTCCCGTTCTTTACCCTAAATATTTTTGCAATCACTTTCTCCATGAGGAAACAAAGCACTGGAGGTCAGGACAGGTATGAGTGGAAAGAGGATCGTCCCAGGACTGGCGGCCAAGTTGGAAAACATGACTTTGTAGTAAACCCTACAAGTGCTTAAAGTGTCTTCCCATGTCCTTCCCTGACTCTGCCCCCCTCCATCATATGTAGTCTTCACTTTGCTAAAGCATATGAATTTACTTCTCTGAGCCTTTACAGTTTATATCCTCAACCATGTCTGTGGTTTATCACTGAGATTGAGACTTTACTCACAAACCAACAAGCCCAGAACTGCACTGAGTGTCTAATCCTGTAAGGAAGCCTCTTGCAGCACTTTGAGAGGGAAAACTACTCACTGAGAACTGATAAAATACCTGTCTACATGGCTTACAAACCCAACTGCAGCTTTGCTATAACAAGATATAAGTCACATCTGATTTGTTACCTATTATCTTCCCAAAATCTTCATAAACACAAGTGCTTCCAAGTATTCCCCTCATGATGATTACACAGTTAGGATGGTTTTTTTCTGAGATATATGTTTGTGTTGTTTCCTAAGTTGAATCTAATTGTGCTATTTCCTGCACATATTTCTAACCCTGAAAGTCCCTTTGGAGAAATGTACATGTGAAGAAGACTAAGCAATCACTGGGGCCAGAAAAACAGAAACCAGAAAGGAAATAAAGTTTCACAGTTCCCAGGTCCCATTTATTTCATACGCACGGTGCAGTTTGTAGTTAGAATTCAGCACCATGCAGGCAGGCAAAACAAAACTGATCCCTGAGAAAGAGGGACAGGAGAGCTGGTAATGTATTACCAACTTCCTTTTACACACACATACACACACACATAGATACATATATATATATATATATATATATATAAATTGTATTATCATGTAAATAAAGTAATTAAATAAAATCAGGATCAGTTATAATCCCTGCAGACTTTTTCCAGCTTAGTATATTGCTGTTTACCATTAACATTTGTTTCCAATCTTTTATTCAGTTTTCACTCTATATAGTAAAGTTCATGTCCAAGTAAACGTTCCGAAGTCTAATAAGAAAGAATTCATGGAGTGTTTTCATCAGTGAAATATTCCATTGAAACCATTCAGGTACTGCAGTGATCTGCTTTAGGATTTTGATAACACACACACACACACACACACACACACACACACACACACACACACACACACACACACATTTCTCTTTTTTTTGCAGAATTCATAAGTCACTTAGATTGTATTACAGGCAAACTGGTGATTCACTATTTTTTTTTTTTTTAAAAGATACTCTGCTGCTATACCCAATAGTAATGATTCAAAGAATATTTTTCTGGGTAGTCAGGATCATTGTGTCTTCTCATCTTCAAGATAAATCTTTATAATAACTAAAGAAATCCTGTAATTTATCAAATTTTTAAAACTTTAATGGCATGTATCTGAGACAGTGAAAGATAAATACTCAAGTGTTTCTCATCACACAAAAGGTGTTTAGTTGTAGGAGTTTTACTTAAGAAATTAATAATTATTCCGTTCCTAGACTGCCAAAACAGTTCAGAAGACCATTCCTGAGAAACCCAGTTTCTTCATGGAGTTAGAGAACTTATTTCATGAACCCTTAACACTATTTTGTATCCTTTAGACTACAACTTTTGTTAACACACATAACATATTGGTCACAATGATCAAAATGTTTTCCTAGACTCTAGAGGCTTTGAGAAGAACCTAGGTTATTTTCTAGATGAAATATTTACAAAATTTCCAACTTGGGTCAGTTTCAGTTTGGAAAACAAGTGGAGTTCAAGGGCTCTGAATAAGTTTCATTCTCTGATTTTTGCTGTATTCATAAGTTTACCAGGCTGAAACTCACACAGATCAAAACCAAGGAAAATGTTCCCATGAATTCCTGTGAAGACTGAATTTTTGGCAACTTTGCTGAAACCTAAAACAAGCATGAGAGAGCTGCAATTGTCAAAAATTATTCATCAACATTTTCACTGTATATGGGTCTGTTTTATTTATATAAAATTTTCTATGTGTTAGGATGTATGAGCTGTTTGCCTGTAACTTATCATCAGCAAATCTCTGGGCAAGCAGCAGGATTTGAGTGTCTGTCTCCTTGTGGCCTTACTACAGAGGTGCTGAGTTCCTACTGATCTCACTGTGCTGTGAGCTGTAAGCACTCCCCACCACCAACTGTGAGACCACTGGTCAAGAAAAATGCAGACATCCTGGCTTGTGTGTGTCAAAACTGCCAAATTTGCAGTTCCCTCAAAATTTGTTGAAAGGCTTTAGGCATGTCTGCTGATCTCTGTCATCTGAATTACAAAATCCTGAGATGATCCTAATGCTTCCGTGCCAGCCCAAATCAAACTAAATCAAACTAAATCAAACTATACTAAGCCACCTGAATTTAATTCTATTATGAAACAGAGGGGAAATCCCTAGCTGTAACAGCAATAGAAGATGCTTTTCTTTGGAAAAATAGTTACAGAGGAACTGTATTCATAGCATAAGAGGGGGAAGGGAAGGAAAAAAAGAAAGAAAGAAAGAAAGAAAGAAAAGAAAGAAAAGAAAGAAAGAAAGAAAGAAAGAAGGGAAAGAAAGAAAGAAAAGAAAAAAGAAAGAAAAAAAGAAAGAAAGAAAAGAAAGAAAGAAAAGAAAAGAAAGAAAGAAAGAAAGAAAGAAAGAAAGAAAGAAAGAAAGAAAGAAAGAAAGAAAGAAAGAAAGAAAGAAAGAAAGAAAGAAAGAAAGAAAGAAAGAAAGAAAGAAAGAAAGAAAGAAAGAAAGAAAGAAAGAAAGAAAGAAAGAAAGAAAGAAAGAAAGAAAGAAAGAAAGAAAGAAAGAAAGAAAGAAAGAAAGAAAGAAAGAAGTTAAAGTAATGTGGTAAAAATAAATATAATACACTAATCCCCATTTCTACCATTTTGTCAAGGTGAAAAGTCTCACCATAGGAGCAAACATGTGCCAAGTTTACATTAAGGGGTCCAATGTGCAGGGTGGATGAACCTCAATTCATCTCAGTCCTCTTCACTGTCTCTGCCTCTGACCTTCTCTTCAGCTCCTCACATCTAATTTCTTCACCCTCACCTAAAGAAAGAAAAATGTACAGATGGGTATCATAACTGTGCAAATAGTTCCTTTGTGAATATTTGGATTTCAGGAGTAAGAAACAAAGTTGGACTTGTTCAGCTTCCAAGGTTCTCAGAGGTACCTCTCTGACAGAGTTATAGTTGCCCCAAACAAACCTTCCATACGTTGTATTAATCAAAAGGGAAAAATAAAGGAATGGCAAAATCTCTTCAGAGCCTTTTGCATATGAGTGATAATCCTGTTATTGAGCTGGAGAACCATTCCCCAAGTAACCCCCTGGAACATTCCTGACCTGGAATGCAAACTGGGGAGATTATGTGCAACAATAGTCAGGAGGAAAAATCCAAGTAATTCCTGCAAAAGACCACTTATTACCATGTTATATATGTATATATAACATTTTGAATAAATAACTAACTGGCTGGTGTTGACAGCTTTGCTGTGTCTAGCAGGAATGAATGCACATTTAGATACAAATTGACAGCTGCTTTTGAAGTGGAGGGGCTTTCACTTACAGTGCTGGATCAGTACTTGAGTGAGAATTGTAAATCCATGTTTCATGGACAAATAGCTGCTTCTGGTTTATAAAAAATGTAAGAACAAAATGGGAAATTGTTGTCTTGTGGGCTGCTCTTCTGCAAATTTCCTATGCAAGGAAATTCCTATAGTGTAGGTCATCTGGTTTATTGGTAAACTAAGAAGCCTGAAGAGAGGGAGAGGACCTCATGATACCACATGAGGTGCAGAAAAGTCTCTTTAACTGCAGAATCTCAAAGCAATATTTTTCTGGGTGTTTCCCTCTCCCCTTCTCTGCTTATGTTTCTTGTTCAGCCCACAGCCTGTTTGCCCAATGCTGTTCCAGTGCAATGGATAATGCAGAAATATTTGAAATTGGAGGCAGTTAGGGTTATTGTAACAGCAAGACTGGAGTATTTAGAAAGCAGGACAGTTTAAAGTCAGGGTAAGGTGAAATGAGCAGTTTTTACTTCTCAGTTTCTGTGTTTTGGAGCCGGCTGACCCCACTACAGGCATTGGGCACAGTAATAACACCTATGGGGAGCAGCGTTGCCATCTGGGCCCAATGGAACTGTGCTGATTTACCCCACCTGAGAATGTAATCTGTAATCTGTCACAGGTGGATTTGGCCACAGTGAGAAGTAGCAAGATGAGGAAAAATGAAAAGCAATGGTAACAAAGTTACCACAGCCTCTTTTGCTTGCAAGGAAAAATCACTTTCAGACTTTTGCAGTCTCTTTTCGTCTCCTTTTCTGTTCTCCCCCTTTTTTTCCATTGTCATTATCTTTTGCTCTGCTTGTCTTTCTTGATTGGGTACTTTGCTCATTCCCTCTTGTGTGGTATTGATGCAACATTTTTGTGGATGTTCAGCCTCCTGATGGACCTGGGTCACGTAGGCAAAGCCTGTCCCTGAGGCCACTCTGCCCATTATTCTGCTGAAAGAAAGCCATTCCTTACAGCTCAATTCCTCACATATGACCACCAGACATGTGGCACCATTACCCTCAAACTAACAACATTTAGCAAGTTGAAAGTAGGGAAAATTTCCAGCGGTCCAGCCAAGTAAATGCTTATGAGGACACAGAGCATACACAGCACCTCTATGTATACACAGAGGAGATGATCTAAAAGTTTCCTGTTACCATAGTAGAACTACTAAATGGAAATTGACGGAATCTGAAGAACATTATCATGGAAACGTCAGCAAGCAGACTAGCCTGTGGGAAAACATCACAAGAAAAGGAAAAAAGAGATCCCCTCCACATCTGAAAATCTGGATGAAGTGCTAAGCTGCAGGGGTTGGTTCCTGAACTAAATGTCAGTGCTTTGGGGTCAGTGACCTTACCTCTACAGTACTTTATTGGTAGTGTGATAGATAATTTATAGCTTTAAAAAATGCTGGAAAGACATACTCTTTCATGGAACATCTGGTTTGAATTTGTACTATGTCCATTATTCATATTTCTGACAATCTATAACAAGTCTATATAAATTTGTTACCGAATTGCTATTTTTTAATAGGTATACAAAGTTTCCATTATTTGATGATATTACTGTCACAGGGGTACATATGTCAAGCCCAAAAGATCCTCTGAAATGCATGAGTGTGGGCCAGGATTTCATTTGACATACAGACTTTAATTTTAAATGCAATCATATAAGCAATAAAGTTTCACCATTTCAGCTTGAATTCCTTGTAATAATAGCCTTTTGGTTTTTTTCCTTCTTTTAAATAAAATTGACACTGACAGCATATTGGCAAGGTTAAAACAATACTGTTATTACAAGCATTTAATCCCAATAAAAAGGAAATAATGTATTTCTTTTTTTTAGTATTCCTTTGAAGCATTACTGCCTGATTACTTCATAATATCTTTATCTCTTAGTTATTCCTTGCCAAGACTGTGCTTCACTCCTCTGTCTGTGAAGAATGTCATTTTCTCCCCAGACAGAAACAGAATTTATTTCAGTGGCTGTGAAATTTTTTCCTATTTCTGATACTCTTACAAGGATCTCCAGCAGTGATTTATCATGGGAAATGGGTTTTAATTACTACCATAATTTGCATTGACATTGCAACAATCTGTAAACTTGTTTCCCTTGTTTGGCCAAACGTGACTGTTTGCATGAGCAACAATTTGTCATTTCCTTCATGCTGGCGACACTGAGTTCCTGTGACCTGGAGAAATTAGTGCATCATCTGCTCCCTCATAAGTCAGTGGGGTTTTGCTTTCTACTTGCATGGGAAAATAATAAGGTTCCAGGTAAGAAATTGCTGAATGAGCTGCTTTTTGCACCTTTTCTTTACAGAAAGTTAATCTTTTCATGAGATTCAAGAAAAATCACACAAAACCTTTTGTTTCTTTCATTATACTATCCTAGCAGCCAAGGGTCACTGCTGAAATGTTATGTCTGCTAGAGACTGCCAAAGTTTGTCATTAAGCACGGTCACTTGGGAATGTTCCAAACATTAATACTTTTATATTTGAGATAATGATATTTTCAGTCAAGCAATATGCAATTTTTGCCAAACCCAAGCAATGCAAATGCAGCTTCTCTTTGGTCATATTGGCAGGACCTGTATCACGTGGCAGGTGTCCTCCACAGCTTTGGTCCCCTGAGAGGTTGCTCAGGGGCCCTTCTGGAACATTTTGAGGTTCCCTCTTGACTTTGAGCCTGGGTTTCCTCTGCAGAACTAGCCAGGATTGTCTGGAAATGATGCACATCTGAGTCTTGTCCCAGCAGGAGAAACACTCCTGCATCCCACACTGTGGAGGAAGAATTTATCATTGCCTATTCCCATTATTCTGCCTTTCTGTTCATTTTATGACAAACCATAATAAAACAACTAGCAAATGTTCAGTCTTGCCATTGTTTGTATTTTTCAAATATAATTTGTTATTTTCATTTCTTAACAATCAAGGTCAGTGACAAGGCAATTCTCCTATTTTCACACCACACATTAACTTCACCTGTACAGCAAACACATTGAAAACATAATCACTCATCCTACTGCCACTGGAGATCAGCAATTCCCCACCAGCACAGAAGGAAACAAGAATGGTCTGTGTCCTGGTTTAAAGGACAGGTGCCTGCCAAGGAAGGCGAGAATGGAAAATACTACCCCCTTCCCTCCTAGTTACTATAACTTTGAAATTACTGGGCTTTTGGGCAAAGACATTTTGGGAAGTGGAATAACAGTTCTTTACTAGAATATATACATAAAAAAACCAAGGCAAACACACAAACAGCAGCAGCAACAACAAAGCCACCAGAGCCCGCCCACCGCCTCTCTGGGCCGCAGGCCTTTCCCCGTCGGTGCAGTTCCGGTCACGGCCGCCAGGGGCGCTGCGGGCTCCCGGCCGGGCCGGGCAGGGCGGCTGCGATGATTCCTCCCGCCGGCAGGGGGCGCTGTGGCGCAGTTCGGCCCCTCAGCCCTCTCACAGTGGGGGGAGCGATGGGAAAGGGCCGTCCTCTGCAAACTCCCGGGGAGCAGCTGGTGCTGCTGCCTCTCTGCAGGGTGAAATAGGCTGCAGCTGGAACAGCAGAGGCGGGCACACCCGGCGTGGCAAACAAAGTGTAGCAAAGCTCTGAAACCCACAGGGTGCCAGGTTAAAAGCCTGAAGCAGTGGCAGAGAAGCGGCAGCTGGGCTCCCACACCCGGCCCGAGAGGCTCCCTCAGCGCTGGGGAAGGGGCTGGGGTCCCGGATTTTCTCCTCAGGCAGCCCAGCAGATGGTGAAGGTCCTTTCCAGTGAGAGCGGGTTTTGAACAGGTCCCAGTTCAATGGCTGCTCTTACAAGCAAAGGGTCACCCGTGGTAGGGGAAGCAGTAAAAGGCTGAACTCCGCCATGGCAGCGAAGTCTTCCCACAGCAACAGCAGCCCGGCACCAAAACCACAAGTGTCTCACCTCCGATCCTGAGAGAGAGAGAGCTGAGCCCAGGTCCTCAGCCCTCAGCCAAAATGTCACCGTATCTCTGCATTTCCCAAGAAAAAAAAAAAACAACCCAAACCAGATAACTGCAGACAGCTGCACTCTTGCCCCCATCTTGGCCGCATCTTTTGTCTCTCTTAAGTATCCATCATATCCATCATTCCCATCTCTTAGGCAACAAATGGGAGAAAATTCCCCGAGAGAAAGAACAAAAAAAAAAAAAAAATCCTAACCTCCAACAGTCTGCTTCTACATTTGACAAACCTGCATCTTAGTAGTAAAAATACTACTAAGTACTACTAAGTGCATATAAACTACATTTCATGCAAAGATCCCTGTTGCATTACAAAGGTTGAATTACCATCATTCATATTTTACAAATGGCCTGCCAGTGTCACAATGAAAACCATCATTGTTCCTTCAACTAGATCTTTCTAATCACTAGGCTGAGCTTAAAATTAAACTCTCATGCCAAATATCAAACTAGTATTTTAACACTCCTCATTGTCCCCTGGTGATGCTTCATGGAAGTAATAGCAATGAGCTTGAACAGGTTGCTGAGTGCTGCATATTTGTGAAAGAACATTCCTAAGACCAGTGAACATTCTACTCTCCCAACAGTTTGAGCTGTTCCTGGAATAAAGCATGACTTCTCTAGTTGGGGACCCCTCAGGAAGTTGTAAAACCAAACAGAGAAGTACAGCTATAAATGTAGGGTGATGTCAAGAAAGAAGAAATCAGTCCGCCGCATTTATGATTACAGAGCAGACAATCTTTCCTTTAGGAAACAAATGGTTGGAGGCAAGTCTGTAAGTCTTTTCATTCTGTGTGTGCATTGGAAGGTTTTGAGATCCATTCATGGACTCAGGCAAAACAGTTGGTAAGAAATTCATCCTTCCAGTCAGGTCATAGAAAGCTAATCTGTGGAAAGAGAGCAAGGCAGTACAATTTGCAGCCTGGAAGGCACTGGAGGAGCAAAAGAAGAGAGCAAGAGTAATGTCCAGAGCAGAGCCAAAGTAAGTCCAGGGGTGAGTGAGACGTCCTTATTGCCACCCCAGACCTTCAGAAAGTGGCAGATGCTGGCTCAGCCTCATTCTAATCCACAGGGAACACCTGCAAGTGGAGCCCCTTCTCCATGATGATGGGGACAGTCCAGCCTATGTAACTGCCTGCTATACACACTCAACAGTAATATAATTTGGAATACATTTTTTCAGGGACTCTAACATCACACAGGAATGGAAGAGAAACCCTGAAATAGAACTGGCTGGAATTTTGGTCCAAATGGATTTGTTAGATCAACAAGTCTAACTTCTGCGAGTACTTAAGCCGGAGGATGTCACAAATATGTTTCTATTCTTTAGGATCAAAGACTGATTAAACTAGAAAATTTCAGTCTTCAGGTAGTTTAACAGTCAAATCTACAAGCAAAGAACAGGGAAGGCTGAGATTCCCGGTATCTACAAACCCAAGAGATATGGGAAAAGAGCTTCAGCATGAGAAATTTCAGGCAACCCCTCACCCCCCCCACAGAACCACTCTCAAAATGAAAATTCCTTCCTAACCCAAATTTGTGGATCGATATTAATCTGATGAGCAAGAAGTGAGGGTTCAGGTTGAGAAACTTCAATATTATCTTAAAGCATGTGTGCCCCTTCTGCATTCTCATTGCTGCCTGTAGTTGATCTCTCATGCTTCAGGGGAAGTCAAAACATCTCCATGAGCTCTGAAAAGCATATAATTGCCATTTGGACTCTGAGAGGAAAAATCCCTTCCCCATATATTTGCAGAGATTGTGAACTATCTTACACTGAGCTGAAAAAGCTTTGAATGAAATACAAGACAGATTAAGTCCCACAGCCAATGCAAAAAGGGGATGAGTATGGTTTCACACACTCATTAGCCTGTCACAGGCTAGCTAGTCTCCAAGAAGCTCTGACAAAACATGTCTTTTTCAATGTCTGTAGTCCTGTGTTGATAATGCAGCATTAACTTTGCCTGTACTACTTGTCAGCAATGGTGCTGTTTTTTTAATGTTACAGGGACAGTCTTGGCAAAAGATAATGGAAAGAGGGTTGCCAGTTATAAAAACCATTCTCTGCTTTTTCTTCTTCCCACCTGTGTGCCCATGATTACCTTGTCCTGTGAAACTTCTTGTGGAACAGGACAGGCTCCTTCTCTCTTCAGGAAAAACTGGGCAGTGCTAGTATCAGCTTTACCAGAGCATAGCAGAGCCATGTGGGTGTTTATGGAAATAGCAGTGGTATTAAATACAGGAGAAAGTTACAGAAAACACAGATTTTTGCTTCCAAATCTTTCAACTCCTCTGCCAATACCCCCAGTTGGGCAAGTTGTCTGTTATTTGTACATGCTTAGCTACTCCTTGGCACTTATATAGTTTTTAATTTTTCCTAATGATTCTACAAGCCTGTGAACAAATGTATTTTGAGTATTACCCAGTTTTTCCAGTTCACTCAGAATATAGCAGTAACCTCATCAAAAGTGGGTGGACTATTGCAGTACTGATAGAGACATATTTTCCATCTTTCTTCCTCCAGATTCATAGGCATTTTTTCATATGCACTTCAATTATAACACTAAAAATATCTATTGGATATCCATACATTTCACCAGCATGCATGGTGGATGCCCCCTGTCTGGGTCAGTGCATGTAATAGTTTGTCTCTTATGGAATTCGTTCAAATCAGCTGAGTCTGAGGAATCACACATAGGAATTCTAATAGAAATGTGCAATATATGTTCCTAAAAGCATTAATCTCAAGAGGAGTAACCAATAAGTAAACACTGGGAATAATAGGAAAAAAATCCTATATTTTGTAAATTCAGCAGGATAAGAGGTATGAAATACATGCATGAAAGTTGTTGTCTTTGACTGTAAAAAATACATTTCACGGTCTTGTGTGTGATGATAATTTCATGCTACATGACTATTAGTTAATCTGATTTTCCACAGCTGGGTTAAAGTGCCTAATAAGATGCTTATCCCCTTATAAACCCAGGCTTCAGTAGTTTAAAATCCCATCACTTTTTTTTATTGTAGCTCAACCTAGCAGTTCTCTATTTTAGCCTCAGAGGAGTCAGAGAAAAGCTCTCACAGAAGGATACAAAACTCCAAACTAAATTCCTGCATTTTTATCCAGCTCATGGAGTTTTTTAGCTGCCTGTCTTTGCATGGGTAGCCACCATCCTTCCTTCTGTGGGCAGCCCAGCCCAGAGCCCTGCTGCAGGCCCACCACGCTGTCTGTGCCGTGGATAGTCCTCAGGAGGGGCTGTAAGCCATCCCCAGCAGCTGGCAGGTGGGAAGCAGAGTCTCTGTAAAGTAAATGCTCTGAGGTGAGCAGAGAAACTATTTCCTTAAACTTACACAGCAAGTGGTTGTTTGAGTAGGGAGCAGAGGTAGGTCTTCCCTTACTCTGCCTCCCAGCAAGCAACTTCCCCAAGTGTGTGCATTTCTCCTGTGAGGAACTCACTTCTTTCTGCTCAGTTTTGTTAAAGATTTTCAGCCTATTTTTACTTGGAATTCACCTAGCTTCAACTTCCAGCATTCCTACTCTGCTATGCCTTCATCTTCCAGGCATTCTGCTGCCAGCTTTACTGGCATTCTCCTGGATATTCTGTATTTTCACCTCCTTTGGGTCCCCAGCAGCTGTTGGACTAGTGAAAAAAGGGAAGTAAAATATTGGCCAACAGTGTAAGTAGGGAAAAGAATGACCAAAATACCTTGGAAATCTGGGTAGAATTATTTCATACACACAAAGGATCTTATTTTGATTTTTCTGTTTTAAACACATCTGGACTTTAGAAGGATGAGAGGTCTGAGTCCTTCTCTGCAAAATCAAGTGAAGTTGCAAAACAGATCCAGATACCAGTGGCTGTGTGGCTCAAGAACTGATAGCTAGAAGCATTGAATTTGCATTGAAGTCCTTCCTTGAAGCCTGTTTCTGCCTAGAAATGATCTAATGCCATTATTGTCTGTTGGCTCACAGGCATACTGTCTCTGGAGTGCAGGAAATAAAACCTGGTGATGTTTGTTCAAGTTTTGGAGAGTGCTCACAGTCACTATTTCATGCCTTTTCAATAACTTCATTGGAGAGAACAAGTATGGAATGAAAATGCTCTCATTCCTCCAGATCAGAGTTGATTATAGCACTAAGTCAGCACTCGGATAACTGCTCTGTGCTGCCTGGAGAAAAAAAAAAGTTAAAAAAAAATAAATTGAGCCTAATGTTTATCTTATGTTCAGAGAAAAGTTTGCTTAGTTTTACTGACTACAACAGATATGTGGAACCTGTGGCCCAGCCATGTTGAGACCGATAAAAGACCAACTTACTATAAAGATAGTAAGTTGCCTGATTTATCTGCTACCTGAAATCAAATAACAAAATAATAATATGCTTCTCTCTGTGGATTCTTGTGCAGGTGAGGTCTTTTAGGGAAATATGGGCAGACCCAGCTGCCATGGGGAAAATGAAGGTCTGTCAAAACTAGAAGGTTTCATGAAAATACTTGGGCTTTCTTAAAACTTTTGTTAGTAATTAAGAGAGGAAATTCTGCTAAGAATGATAAAAGCGACTGGTTTGATATTTTCTGATTCAATAATTTCTGACTTTTTTCTATTTTTTTAAACTAAAAATAGCCGAAAACTTATGTTATGAAACCCAGAAATATTTAATTACTCAGAACTTTTCTCATAGATATTTTGTCATTTCAAAATGAAACCATATTTCATATTTCATTTCAAAATGAAATAATATCCTAAGAGGCTCATAAGAATGAGTTTATACTCTCTTCATATTTCTATCACGTGTTTAAATTGTCTTATTTTGATGCATTCACTTCTTTCCATCTGTGTTTTGCCGAAGTGTAGTACTCAAGTGTTGATAGAAAAATACCTTAGGAAAAAAAAGTTGAAAGTCACATTACAAGTGTTTCTGGATAGAACAACCTTGATATGATGAATGACAAATCTCAAACAAGGAATCCTATTTAACACTTGAATTCATATTCAATCTAGAGTGTAAAACAAAGCATTTAAAGAAATCAGTGGGAAAAGATGCATTCACAAGAAGTCTTAGGTAACAGAATTTCCCTTTCTGTGCTCTTTCAGTATGCTTCATTTTGTGTCTTATTAGCTTCAATCCATTCATGATATAATATTCCATTCAGGTAAATTATCCTATTTTTTTTGTAGTTTTTCTAAGGCACTTGTACATCTAACATTACTTCATTGCAAAGATGCCAAGAGTTAACAGGATTAAAAGATTCCGTCAGGTAATTACACAGATATTAAGGATCCTTACAGTCGTGTTACATATATTTTTCTTAATCCTACCAGGTTTAGAAATCCTCACATTTCAAACCAGAAAATGACTCAAAGTGAGAAACACCTATTTCACTGGATACTTAGTACCTTAGTGACTTCTCAGTTGTCTGAAATATTTATGGTGGTTGACTAGTCTTTGCAAAAACTTAAATGAGGAATGGGACTAAATGAGATGCCATGTTTATTCACCAGTTTTCTTCACTTATGTAACATACTAAGTATCATATATCAGAGAAACAAAATGTCACATTATTTTCCCCTAAACCAAGATACAATTAACTTCTCACAGAAAGACACAGTCTGCTAGAGACATTTATGTAAGTCAATGCAGCCTCTAAAAGCTGAGCACCTATCCTGCCTTGATGCCCCAGCCTTTCTCCAGCCCAGCCTAGGTGACAAATGACTCACATGGTTGGCAGAGGAAGGAAAAAGCTCTTTAAGAGTGCTAAGAGCTCCAAAAAGCATGGGGATGAGTCCAAATTTCAGGGTCCTGAAAAATGTCTTGCTCTCTGAGAAAAGTCAGTTGTAAGGTACTGCACATGGGGAGGAATAATCCCAAGTACCAGTACAGGATGGAGACTGACACAATAGAGAGCACCCCTGCAGAGAAGGATCTGGAAGTCTTGGTGAAGACAAGTTGACCATGAGCGGGCAGTGCCCCTGTGGCCAGGAGTGCCAATGCTTTCCTTTGGTGCATCAGGAAAAGTGTGGCCAGCAGTTCGAGGGAGGTGATGCTGCCCCTCTGCTCAGCCCTAGTGAGGCCACATCTGGAGAGCTGTGCCCAGTTCTGGGCTCCTCAGTGCAAGAAAGACAAGGAGCTACTAGAGAGGGTCAGCAGAGGGGCACAAAGATGATGAGGGGCCTGGAGCATCTCTTCCATGAGGAGAGACTGGGGGAGCTGGGCCTGTTTAGTCTGGAGAAGACTGAGAGGGGATCTCACTGACACCTATAAATACCTCATACACAGGTGCCAAGATGACAGTGCCAGACTTTTCATTGGTGCCCAGTGATAGGACAAGGGGCAATGGCCATAAAGTAAAATACAAGAAATTTCATCTCAACACGAGGAAGAACTTCTTTACATTGGGGGTGGCAGAACACTGTAATAGGCTGCCCAGGGACATTGTGGACTCTCCCTCTCTGGAGACATTCAAAAGCCACATGGACACATTCCAGTGTAAACTAATCTATTAATTAATAATAAACCTAAACTAAATCTTATCTAAACTAATTCTGTGATTTTGTGATGACAAAGATAATATTTGGAAAACTAAGCACAGTCAGTCCCACCCTCATACCTCTGCAAATCATTGTTAGTACATTGTACTTTGTGCTATCCCTTCACCCCACACACACCAATACTCTGGCCCCCACAGCTTGCTCTTCTAATAGTTCATTTTGCCAAAATTCTCCCTCCTTTCTAAGAGATCTGGAATGACAGCAAACAATCTTGGCAGTATCAGATAACCCAAAGACAGGAGTCACTTGGTGTCCTGAAGTTGTGTCACATGCATATACAAGTTACCTTGAGGCTGCTTTGTTGTTTTTACCAAAGCTGGTCAGCATGCCAGATCATTGTTTCAGATGAGGCTGGTAAATGCACAGCCAGAGCACTCTTCCAAATGTTTTCAGGAGATCCTGGTTAGACAGTGCCCAGGCAAAGTTTCCTATGCAACTCCACCTGGCTGGGCTTCCTATGCAGTCCTCCAACACATATTTTTCTATTTGGGATGTTCCTGTATCTGCCTCTAAGGGAATATTTACACAAGGGACGGAAAAACAGTGAGAAACATTCCAAACTACATGTCATTTGCACAATGACACATATATATACCTTGTGCTTTGAAAAATTGTCACTGATCCTGCTTAGTTTGCTGTAGAGGTGGCCAAGTTTCAAGTGCTAAGGGTTCCGTTTCCAGCAAAATGCTTTCATGTACGTTTCTGCAGATAGCATCCAGAATTGGAGAAGGTTGGTACAATTGATGCTGGACCAAAGATGTCCTGACTGGCCTGTCAACCCACCCAGGCACAATTTCCCCTGAAAGACTGAGTTCTAGTGTGTGGCCTGTTCCCACAAAAGTGTGTTTTTACCAAGCTGTGTGCTTTGATCACAAATTCTTTCCCCTGAGGATGGTGAGGAACTGGCACAAATTTTTCAGAGAAGCTGAGGATGCCCCTCCCTGGCAGTGTACAGGGCTTTGTTGGATGGAGCTCTGAACAGCTGGGTATATTAGAAGGTGTTCCTGCCCATGGCAAGGGGTTTGGAACTAAATGATCTTTAAAGTCCCTTACAACCCAAGCCATTCTATAATTCTGTTCTGTGAAGGAAAAGACAGCAGCTCCAGCTGGGCCATGAGACACATGCCACCCTGAAATGACCCAGGGCCTCACAGACTCTGAAAGCCAGAGGAGAAATCCCAGCAGGGTTTTCTCCCAGGCTCTCAGTCTCACTAACTGCATGCAGTTGCAGAGGTGTCCTGAAAATATCCAAGTAAGTGTGCAGCGCCTTTCTGCTTCTTTTCAGACTTTAAATAGGTATAACAGCTTTTGCACTTTCACATTTGTTTTACTTTTTCTTTCTATCATACAAGGTCTCAATCAATACGCGAGAGGGAAAAGACGGCACTCAGGTTAATTCATGATTTTAAATAAGCCAGACTGGTGAGGTTTCTGTGGCAGATGGAGAAGCAGTTGTGTGATCTTAGAATTGCCAAGGTTGGAAGAGACTTTTAAGATCACCAAGTCTGACCATCAACCCAGAAATCTTCACTCACATCTGCCCGTCTGGTACATCCCACCACCCCAAGCAGCACAGTCCTGCCCACAGCACTTCTCAGAAGCAGTAACTGGTGCATTAATTAGCCTTGGACCATGCCCCAAAAATGTCCAGGACAGAAATGGACAGAACAGGTCCAAAGCAACTCAAGGGTGAATATAAATAATTAAATTATTCATGTCATTGTGAATCTGTATCCTGGTCCTTTTTTATTTATCACAATAGTTACTCTTGCTGCTCTCTGTTGTGCTTAATCTGCACTCACACGTTGAAGTGGGCTTTTTAAAGCTGTGGGGGTATCTCCACTGGTGCTGTGGCTCTGATACAGGCTGCTAGGAGGGACCCAGAGACCCCTTATTCCAACCCCATCCATCTCCATGCCCCCCACAGCAGACAATACAATCCAGCCCTTACTACGTGCCTTGGCACTGTGTCCCATGCCCATCCAAGCTGCTGCCCTTCCAAGATCACAAGTGGCATTATTTTACTTCTCTTAGATTTTGTGAGCCTGTAGTGAAAAAACAGAGTCAAGCTGAGACACCACCTGAAGGAATTTGGACTATTTCTGCTGTGTATTTGGGCACAGAGATTTTATTTGCCTGTAATAAGAAACACTACCTTCTCCTCCCCCCAATAAAGTGATTCCTCTAATATTTAAGTTTCAAGACCATACACTGTGTTTATAACCCTCAGGCCCTGAAGTAAAATAAGATTGAGTTTCCCTCAGGTAAGTACTTCCAGACACTTTATCTGCTATATCATTACAACTATACCCTATTTGTTACTGTACTGTGTAACACAATACTTGCATTATATTCCACATAAAAAGCTGTTTCTGCAGCATCTTGTCATCATTTCACGAACGCAGCTTTGAAGCCGTTTTGAATTCTGAATTCAGTGCATAACAGCGAAGGCTCAAGTGCACAACACCGTATTATTTACTCAGATGGGGTTAATTGCTGAATAAAAGAATGGTTCCTTTCAGTTTACTTTTTTACAATCTCACTCACACTGGATATGGAAGACAGGTAAGTCTGTGATAAATATCAAACTTTCTAATCAGAAACGAGCCCAGTCGTATTTGAAATCTTGAACTTAATCCAGAATCAGGAAATGCAGCCACTTGTGTTACTGTTGCTGAAAGAAGAAAATGACCTTTTTATTGTAGCTTACATTCACTATTGTACTTGTGAACTATGGGGAATGAAGCAGAAGAAACGTAAGGGCTTAAGGAGACCTTCATTTAACAAGAAAACTGAAATCGGGTGCAATAAAAATATATAGCCAAAATAAAGGTTGTGATTCTCTGGGGAAAATCTGTGACTTTGACATGGATTCACTCCTAACAAATTAGTCCTGCTTCCTAGCTACTATTAATATTTCCTTTCAGGTACCCATTGCCTTAAATTTTACTTGCTTTAGCCTCAGTGTGTGTTCATTTGAATGTAGAAAAATTAGTAATCTGCACTTCTAACAGGAATATAAAAAGTGAAATGATACTATAAATTATTAAGTGGAGATTGACTTTCAGCAAACTTTTTTATTTCTCAGCAATGTTCCAGGGCAAATGCTTGCTGGATTATTTCATAATGACTCTCTGCTGATGACTAATTTACAGCTCAACTGGAATCCTAGACCAACATCAGTAACAGAGTGCCATAACTCTGTGGAGTGCTCTTGGACAGCACGCAGTGGTACCGGAAGAGACCAAATGTTGGAGCAAAAGAGATGGGAATCATAAAATTATACACAATTTATTTTGTGATGTGGAAATCAGATGGAATTTATACTTTACCTAAACTGAGTTTTTTACACGATCGGTTTATTGTGATGCCCTTCCTGTGTTAATATTGCAGCAGAGGCTAGATTTGCCAAGCAGTCATAATAATGGGTAGGCATTTAAATTAAAGGCATGGATTTTAAAACAGTTTTAAACTTTTTCAAATGTTTTAGAAATACTGAGAGCCTTACACATTACCTCAGGGATGTCTGATCTTTTTTTTTTCCTAAATCAGTTAACTTAATTATCTAGAGAAATCAGAGCCTAGCTATGAGTAAAAGTTTAAGTTGATGGGTCAGGCAGTGGAATGATGTGAGAGCTTTCTGTGCATTTTCACAAAGTCTCAGTATCTTGTAAAAGAGACTCAGCCTTGTCTTCTGATCCCTAGATCTCATTTTTCACTCTCTCTGATTTTGAGGATAAGATTATCTTTTTCCTTTTCACTATTTCTACTATAAAATTATCCAGAAGATACTTAAAATGAGATCAAAATTTGAAAAAATAAAAAGTCACAGGAAGTTCTTTAAGTTTGCATGTTATTGAATGAGATACTGGCTTTGACTGAAAGGGTAACTTATACTTACTCAAAGGTAAACTCATATTTCTCTGGAATAAGTTCTTGTGGATTTTTTCCCATCAGCTCACTAACTCTTATAGGGCACTGTGAAAATTTTACCACAAGCTTCAGTTGGAACAAATGGTAGCCTTACCTAGGTGTTTTCTTGGCTGTGATGGGCAAGGATTATCCAAGGCCAGCACTAGCAAGGCTAGTATCAGAAGATGGGAGAGTTGCTGAATAAATCCCACCAGAAGACTCTGCAGGCAGTACTGTGTGTAATTCCCTAGTGTCCCACCTCAGCAATGGTGGTTATGCTGTGCCCCCTGAGTAATACTGTGATCCCATATCCCATTAACATGTGCAGTTGAAGCTTTCTGAGAGCAGTAGCCATTCTCAGGGTAGGACTTAATTCTATAGTCCCACCTTGCTGCAGTGGAGATGTTAATTTTTTTTTCTCTCTCTCTCTCTCTCTCTTTTTTTTTTTTAATTCAAGAAGATGGAAAATAAGGCCTTCTGAACTGAAAAAGAAGAGCAATGAAAAGCAAGAAAATGCTAAAAACTGCAATCAGTCCTGTGAGTGAGGTTGAACTTGAGATCTGGAAGAATAACCTCCATATTACTACTTTAAATCATTTACAGTAATAGAGGACAGAAGTGGACATATGGGGCCAGAAAAGATGTTATGAAAAGCATTCATAACTCATGATTAGCTCTGTAAATCCACTAATCTGTGCACATCTCTAACCTGAGCACATAGCACTGACTGAAAAGTGCACTTACTGAAATATAAAACTAAACCAGCAATCTACCTCTTTTTGTATGTGAATGTCTGTTCAAACATACCCATTACAGAAAAATTTCCACTGACTTCCACCCAATATTTATATGCATACAGTGTAGTCCTACTTGCTATTGCATGAACAGTGTCCTCCAGCACAAAGTCTTTTCTAATGTTCCTAAGATGTATTTTTATTGATTAATTATGTGCTTTCTCATTTTTAGTTCTGCTCAGCTAAGGTGCTGAACTGCCCAGATGTCTTCTCACACAAGAAACACTCTCTCTTCCAGCCAGGCCATCCCTTCTGGATGAAGAGGACTCGCACAGTCTTTTCCAGAAGCTTTGTCAGTAGCGTTGACCTTTCCCTCCCTCAACTGGCACCTCCCAAGATCAAATAAATCTCTTTCACATGTATCATGCTGAGGAATCACAGGGACCCTGTAGCAGACCAGTATTCCCTGATTTTCCTTCTGCTGTTTCATAGTAATGAAATAACAGAAAAATATTGCATTTTTTACATAAAATTATGGCTTTACCACAAGAACAGTGTTATTTTAACCTCATGCTGCTATTGCAGGCCTCCTCTGAGCTGCTGATACTCCCCAGTTTGACATCATCAGCAAGTGCCACTAATATACTTATTTCTTCATGTGTTAAAGCAATTCATGAGAACATTTTGTGAGATTAGTTCAAAAATATCTTTCATGTACTCTGTCAATAACATCTTTCCAGTCAATTTTAATGCCACTGCCAATTACCATCTCTGTTTAAAAATTGTTTTGCTGTTTCAGCACAAAAACTATGCACAGCATATTTGTACAAAAAAAAAAATCTCCCTTCTAGTGGTTTGGTAGCAGACAACAAGCATTCTGCAAAATTTTTCCTTGTTCCAAATATGCATTATGTCACAGAAGAAGGTATCACCTTCAGTCTGGTTTGATCCACTTTGTAATATCCATTTCATACTCTATTCCATTTTATGTTTCCCCCTGTCTTTTTTTGATTCTTCTTTTCAATATTTTCTCTAAAGCCTTGCACTCTGTTGAAACACACCTAAGAAACCTGGCTCTTCCAGAATCTCCTTTCCTTCCTTTTCAAACTTCTTCATTTCCGCCTTGGAGGTGGAACCTTGCTGCTGGACAGCAGAAAGTTATCCCCTAAAACTGCAGCATGGGGGTGTTGCACAACTCAGTTTAAATCAGGAAACTCTGAACCTGAGCTTCCATCTAAGCTCAGAGCTCAGCAAGCATTTGTCCCTCCTTCCCCAGCTATGCTGGATTCACTGTCAATGAAACTCTTCAACCAACAAGCAGGAAAGAATGGCTGTTAACTTGCTGGTGTGGCATTTGGAAACATAGAATGCTAAATTTCTTTATTCTAGCTCCAGTTGTGATTCAACAATGATTTTATGATGACGCAAGAAGGAGTTAACAGAACAAAAACCCAAGTTCTTCTTCAAGTATTTTTACAACTTACTTTACACCACAGAACTGTGGAGAAAAACAGCTCAGGGGTTGCTCTTTTTTTCCATTAGGTTGTTTGCTTTTACAGGTGTTGAGTTACTGTAAGATCTGAAAATCTCTATAAATGCAAATGTGATGGTGAGATGGTCTGGAACTGAAACACTCAACCTGCCTGACCCAATGCTTGCATGTTTGTAACACAGTCACTTGCTAAACTGACAGTCTGGAGTATGAACACCTAATACTATGAAAGCCAGAGAGAGTTTTCTCCCTGGTAGCTGGTTCACCTTGTCCTGGAGCAGTGTATATGAACTCTCTTCCTCAGCCTTTAGGAGAACAGTCAAGTGGTCACAGTATCTACCCACCAAACAAGTGCTGAATTTCACTTGTAATCTCCATAATAGAAGGCAGTTCCAGCCAATTCTTTCCTACTTTTTTTTTCCTGTAAGGATTTGCAAGATGTCTTTAAAATTGAACTACTGATGTACCATTATTCTGCCAGAAAGTTGAATCAAGATGAATATTTGGAGTCAGAGAGGACAGAGCTGATATTTTTGGTGTTGAATCTTCTCATGGCCATCTGATTCCACCAGACTGCTATCATGTTTGTTGTTGGACAATTCACTTATGAAGGGACCTCACAGGGGCTTTAACTGAGCCTGTTGCTTCAAGAATGGTCAGCTGTTGGGTCAGCCCAGAGAGCTCAGGAATTTATTCAGTCACCTCTTGAAACCATCTCTTGAGAACAGAAATTATACCATGTGTTTGGGTAAATTGTTACCCTGCTTGATTGGCCACATGGGAAAACGTTTCTTCTTTTACTCCATTGAAAAATACACTTTATTCAATTTCATTGTTATCTTGTCACTTCCAGCTTTTCTGAATTCTTTACCTTCAGAGCTCTTCCCCTGGGATCCCATCTATCATTTCCTGAATGAACCAAAGCCTGGTTTCCTACAGCCCAGGATCTGTATCCAGCTATACCCCCTCCTTTCTCCTCTCAGGATCTTCAAGTCCACTGGCTCATGGGCACTAAAACAGCAGTAGATTATACTGTTTTTCACTTTGCCAACCATTTCTTCCTTGTAAGTAGGAGATCTAGCTTTGCATCATTCCTGATAGGTCCATTGAGTACCTCTGCTGAGAGGCAATCCTTGATTCTGTCCAGAAACCTCTCTGACTGTAGCATGTCAAATTGTTGCTCTTCCAGAAAATGTCAGGAGATTGAAATACCCCATAAAATCCAGTGTCTCTGATCCAAGAACTTTCTTGAGTTGTTTGAAGAAGGTTTTGGCCACTTTCTTACCGTATTCAGGTGGTCTGTAACACAGTCCTACGAAAATGGCATCTTTACTCAGCTCCTTGACCCTGGCACACAAGCTCTCAGCCATCCCATCCTACACTCAGCCCATCATCCATCCCATACAAAAGCTCCATATATTAAGACTGTTCCTTAACAAGGTACACTCCTCTTCCACATCTCTCCCGAAGAGCATGTTGTCATGACAGCCTACTCCATCACATCTGAGTTATTCCAGTGTTGCTGTAGCTTTGTAAAGATACAGAGCTCTACCTCTTCCTGCTGCTTCCCCAGGCTCTGTGCTTTTGGGGTACCTATACACCAAAACCAGCTTTAGCTAGTAGTGACGATGAAATGACAGTTTTCAATTCTCAAAGAAGTAAGGAGAGAGGCCAGTAGAACTGCCACCTCAGACTTTCAGAGGGCAAACTTTGGCCCGTTTAGGACACAGGTTGAGACAGCATATATTTTTTTCCTTATGCAAAGACACCTCTTTCTCTGGAGTTCACAGAACTCATTACATTACTGTCCTAAAGTGCCAGCCATGCAGAATAAGAGCATGTATCACCACAGATAAAGCACAAGGGAAAGGAAGGTGGACAAAGGTAAATAAGATCCATACACATGATTATGCAAAATATTAATCAATTTCATTTCTTCTGATCTCAAAGAAGATGTTAGGCTATGAGGAGGAACCTGAGTGAACTAAGAAGATAATATCTGTCCTTCAAAGAACTAATAAAAGTATTGTGAGTCTGTTGTCTATTTTGCACGTATTATTTCCTCCCAACATATTATTTCTGTTATTAGAATGTAGACCCTCTGCATACCTCTAACATCTCTGAAGCTAACCACAACATGAAGCAAATACTAGAGGATGTCCACAGTTGGCAAAGGGGATTTTAATACCATGACTGATTTATACTGCCAGACAGCACAACATGAGCAGGCTGATGAAGTAAGATTTTCATCATTGTTGAAATGCTTTAGGCATAAGTAGAATTATTCCAAATCTCAAATTAGAAATTTTGGGTCAATTGAACCTTATTTGTTCCAATGTGGGAGTTGTTCAGAGTGAGCTGTTTTCTGTCATCCTGTCCTATACATTAGAAAAAAAAATATTACCTGGTAATTTTTAAAAATATTTTTCCTTATTGATGCTGTATCTTTCTGACCAAGAAACACCAAGAAGTCAAAGGTCACTCAAGACTTGCTCCACTCTTTTGAGACAGAGTCCTCAGACAGACAGAACTGCTTTTCATGCAATTTATTTGCTGTGAAAAGGAATGGAAGAGAGCTAAAGAGATGGGTCATAAAAAAAAGGTTGTTCTAGATTGTATCTGATCTGGAATTTCACATCTGGAGAGATGGAGAGTCAAAAGGCTCAGTTTTGCCCTTTAGGTGTGTAAAAGTGAGTATGCTTTATAAATAACATGTTCTTTCACTTGAACAAAAAATAATAGCATGCTGTACGTGACATTCCTTCTCTGAATAGGTGAGAGTGACATGAGGGCAGCAACATCTGAACTGAAGAGGGAGGTGAATCAAATTCTAACTCTTCTTACCTATCACAGAAACTGCAACTAGAGAGATACAAATCAATCTGGACAGAATAACAGCCCAGACAATTCAGTGGTTTATTGAATATGACTACAAAATGCATTTTGTTTTCCATTTTCTCAAAGATAATAGAAATTAGACAGATACACTTACCAGACAGAGATTTTTGACCTGCCCATTTTATGCTTTTTGAAGGTGGTTTGGTTTTCTGTAAATTGCTTTTCTATATCATGCCATAAAATTCTATAACATTCTGTTCTTCAAGGATTCCGGGTCCTGCTAGCTAGGTCAGAAAGGTCCTGTTGGTGGCCCATCAGACAGTGTGGCAATATCAGGCAGCTCTGCTCAGCCCACTGTCTTTTTTCTGGCTCTGACTGGAGCTGGGAATAGTAGAGAACAAAATCAGTCCAACATACAGATCCAAGAGCCAACAGGTCCAGATCCAACAGCTCCTCACCTGCTCTCTCCCACTTGGTATTTAAAACGTGGACTACCATGAGTGAAACCTAGCACCTAATCTCCCAGCCTCTGAAAAGTTGGATGAGTTTGTGATAAACCCATTAAATTCTGAAGGTCTTCCCTAGGGGTGTATTTAGTACACAAGAGATCTTTAATGACATAATTCAATGAACCAAAATCTCACATTTTCTTGAGTCTTCTTCCTAGTCTTGAGAGGGCAAAAAATGCAGATTTCCCAATGGAGTTATTGATGTGAGAGTATGACTACAATCAACTGATTGAATATCGGTTGACAATAATTAACAATATTACTTGCATGTTATTTTTAGCTGTACATATTGTGTAGATAGATGAAGTGCCCAATAAAAGGAGACTCTCTGCATCTTTTATAGCTCATCTGGGAGAAAGGAAGGCTCATCTTCTCCAGTCTGGTTCTGTGAGACAGACTGAGCTCTGAGCTTGTGGATGATCATGCCTGGGAGAATGTGAGAGTCAATTTCTCATCACACATGGCAGTTTGGCTACCCACGTGGATGTTTCAGCATTCATGATGGTGCAGAACTAGAAAAATTACTCACCTGTGATTTCTGTGGCCTTCTTCCAGCAGAGATTTTCAGCATCTGATGGTGAGGCATATTTAAGCTATTCCTAATGGATATAAACAGCCCAAGCTTGAGTCATTATATGTTCTTTTGGATGCATCAGCCTCAGATACATCTTAGCTGTCTTGAAAACTTGAAGTTTCACTGCTATTTAAAGTCTACAGTGTAAAAAACCAATTTTACAGTGATTTACTTAAGACTCTTGCCTGGATTCACATGGGTAAGTCACTGCATATTCTTGATGTCCATCAGAGTGTCTATTCAATAGGGTGAAAAAACCATGCGTGCATCTCAGAATTAATGCAAAATGGAGAAATTTCCTTGTAGTTAGTGGTTCAAAATTATATTCTTTTATGCCCAAGTGAAGAAGTTTTCAAAAAATTCTGCACCCAGTGTATTTTCTGCCTTTTTATTTCTTACATCCCTTTCTCCCTTTCCAGAAGGGCAGAAGAGATTGCTGAGGAGACCAGGACATCTTCTGACACAGCCTACACAGCAAGGACACAATGATGCTTCAAGTGCTATGCATTGAAGGTGCATATGCAACAATGCCTTGCAGAGAAGGTGTGACAGGAAAATTTCAGCTCAAAAAGCTGCAGGCTGGGTTATTTTGGTCTCCAAATTCCACTGCTTGGAAAACTCCAGTTTGATGGAGAGGTTTGGCGCAAAGCTGGGACTGCTCCTTTCCAATACTTACTGCCATGCAGGTGTGGGGCAGACAGGGCACAAGGTGAGAAGGGATGATAGAGCAGAGCTGCCCAGGGGGGTGCTGCCAAGCAGGGGTCCCTACGGCATGGAGCTCTTCCTCAGCTGCATGCTGTGGCAGCTGTTACCACGTAGGACACACAGCAACTCAGGAACACCAGCTCATGTCTTGGAGCTGGAGGGAGGCCACAGTGCTGGGCTGCAAATGGGTCAGGCACGTGCTGACCACCAGGGAGAGAGGTGAGAGACAGAGGGATGAGTCTGCCCCAAAATCAGCTTCAAGATGTGCCTGTCAGCAGAGAAAGCACACTCAGCAGCTCAAGCACTGTGTGGCAGATCATAGGCCTCACCCACCATGCAACTCTTGCACCTTGAAATTGAGGTTAGGGCTCAAGGAAAGGCTAAGCAAATGCCAAAAGAGCCCTCTGTCAACTTCTGACCAGGGGCCAGATTAACTTTCCTGCTACTTTATGATCACAGCTCTACACTGCACCCACAACAGAGCCTGGAGTGATCGTGATTTTCCACACGTAGATAATTTTGATGGCACTGAATTCATCCACACAAGGTCCTCTGCCAGGTGCCTCAGTCAACTGCTGACACCATAGGGAAAATGGCAACCAGTTTGATACGTCTTCTAAGCAACTCATTGCAGGAGTCTGACTTCTGGTGGAAGAAGGAATCATCCCAGGAATCCTGTTGGCCCTGGGGCCATTATCACCCCCCTGCGAGGGGGAAGGAGCAGGCTCCACAGCCAAACCTGCAGCCTGCACACAGCACAGCGTGGGCTCACATTCCTCCTGCACAGCTGTATCGTGTTGCTTGTGTGGTGCTTTGCATGGTGTGAGGACAGTGCCACTGGCAGGCCTGAGAGCTCCTGTCTGCTGTGTCACAAAACAGTGTTTAGGGCTGGCTTCAGCTCCAAACTCACAGTTCCTCCATCTGCACTGAGTTGCAAGGGGGAAGCAGGAGGGTGGGAACCCAGTTCCTGCAGCCAGCTCTGGAGCTAAAGGAACACTGTGAAATACAACATTGCCTGGTCTGCAGGGGGGCAGACCTGGAATCTCTGAGCTATAAATGGATTTGTTACACCCCATCAAATTCTTGCAGACATTTTATTATTCAGAATTAAAGTGACCTGATTTCAGCATAGCTTAATTCCACTCATAATGCAGTTAAGCTAAATTTGAAAATGAAGGCTTTATTAAAGCTGGTAAATCCTCTCTGCATCTCTGGTTAATTTGGATTAACTTTCTGAAGAGACCTTCCATGCCTGAACCCTGCAGGTGGTAGACTCAGTTGTAGCATCTGTCACTTCTCTCTGCTAAGAGCGCCAGGAGCACAACATGTGCTGGGATGGAGTGCTCCTCACTGCAGGTTGAAGGAGCAGGAGAGGGTCAGCCACCAGAGACTACTCCCCATGCAAGTCAACACTTAAAACACTTATTTCCAGAGCCTAATGGCCAGCTGCCTCCTTAGGCAGGTCTCCATGCTGGAGTAGCAACACCAGAGGGGAGACTGCCTCCCTGGAAGAGGAGATCCTGTCACTGCCACTGCTGTGAGAAGCAGCAAGGGGACCAAAGCTGCCTGATGCCAGATGATGCCCTGCCATCATCTGGTTTTCTCAGCTGAGAGAGGTGCACCCTTGTGTCCTCCTCTTTAGCCTTTTCAAGGTGAATGGCTTTGAGATGCTCTCTTGGCTTCCCCACTTGCAGGGCTCCTTCTGCAGACTGCTACTTTCCAAGTCTTTGCACAGGAGAGTTGATATTTCCTAAAGATGGTGAGTCTAATGGTCAAGGTGACAACCTTGTGTATCCAAGTGTAGCCAGGGCTCAGCAGCTGAGTTGTCATTCCTAGTTTAGGAGTAACATGTCAGACCTCCTTTCTAAGAGCCACTGGGCTTTTCTGCCTTTCTGGTGTGCATGCATGTCTGTGCTTCCCAAAGTGACCAGAAAGACTCTGGTTCTGTCTGAATCTGAACATTATTCACTTCAGGAATATTTGTCTAAGATGTCTGATTGTCAAGGCCAAATGAAGCCTTCACTTCCTTTACAAATATTTGTGCAATGACCTATAACTACCGGCCAGCATGCCTGCCAGCAGTCCATTACATGACATCCCATTTTACAATTACTATTTTCATTTGATAACCTCTTGAGGTTAAGAATACAGATGTAAGATCTCCAAGATTCCTAATGGGAATACTTCATATCAGAAGTATGTTTCCCTTGAGGATGACATCACCACAGGGACACATATTTCAAATATTTTGGCCACCATATTTTGAAAGCTTATTTGGAAATACAAAAAATGCTTTTTGAGTCCTGAAAGAGCTATTCTATTAGTCTCAAGTAAACATACTACCATTTAACTCTTCAGAAAGCCTTGAGCAATAACAACACAATGTGTCATGGGAAACAAAATAAAGAATTGTAGTGTGCTAAAAAAAGAATATGTTTGGTGTATATTTTTTTTATTTCCTGAAAATAATTTTTTGCTGGATACTATGTCAGGGTTTTTTTGTGGTGAGGCAGTTCAAATGGAGCCTGAGCCACAATTTCAGAGCAGGATCCTTACCACTTGGGGAGTTGAACACTAGTTTAAAATCTAACAAATGGTCAGTGCGCATGGTATGCCATTAACTAAACTGAAACCCTTAGCCTGAATCACTCCCACCTGTTGAGCTCTGGAGAAAATTGTAAGAAGCTGTAGTCTTACCTTTAGCTATGGACAGGACTTCCACTAGTGCCTGGGCACTGAAGCTAAATTACTTGGCTATTAAACTCAGTAGAAAAATGTTGCTCATATGTGTGTATGCCTATACATATGTTTTTCTGCATATATATGTCTATAATTTGGATATACAGTTACATGAATCATTTATTATTCATTTTACTTTGGGGTTTATTTTTCATTCTTTTTTCTTTTAATATCTTCTCCACTTCTATTTATTACATGCTTTATGTGTCTCAGATTAGGCAACTTGGTAAAGCGGACTATGAAATGAGCAGCATTTACTATACTTTGAACTACTGCAGGCTCTTTTCACTCATAAATGTAACTAAAGTTCAGAGTATTTAAGGGTGTTATCCTACTGAGGAAAACTACAGTTCCTGGAGACAATGCAGATTAGAGTCACCTTTCTTATTTGAGGGAGTGAAATTAAATTAAGTAATGTACTTGGGGACAGGGAAGCAAAAATTCAGATTTCTGCTCCTCCTTTTTGGCAGAAGAAGCAGGACACAATTCAGTTTGGGCCCTCTTAGAGTGACTGTTGTAAGGGCCAACTATATACCACCATCAAGGCCATTATCTATGAGGTACGACCCTTCTTATAATGTGGAATGGCACTTGTTAAATGCCCTTTGATTATCTGAGGTATTTCTTGTCACTGATGAACTGGCTCTAAGATGATGAACAGGCTCTCAATAACTGCTCTAAGATGGTTTCTTGCCTCTCATATTCATACTAGATTACTTACAAATAAGAGTTCATGAAGCATTCGACCATCATTCAAAAGGTAGAATGAATTAGTATTATCTTTATAAAGCTTCATTTACTTATTAATTTTACAATATGGTATTCAAAATCATCCAGATGACATTCCAATGACAATATTTAAATTTAAAATGAATATTCAAGTCTTCATTTAATAAAATAAGTCTGTTTAGATGTCGAACTGCATAAATGTTTTGAAGGTAGCATCCTAGAATTGCTTCCATTCTCAAAGACTTCAGAGAACTCCTAATAATTTGATAGACAATCCCTAAAGAATTGTTAAATAGGGATAATAACAGGAAGTCATAATTTAAAAAAATTATTACAACTGAAATTTTAGTATAGAATTAGCACTAATTATCTTAGTGCTGTAGTTTGAAAATCAGTGGTGTATTTGAAAACCTGGATAATTTATCTGAAGCTTCAAGAAAGAAAACATACTCAGTTCTGCTTTTAACAAAGAGTATTAATACCTATATATAGACATGTGTATACTGTGAGACCTATTAATTGCATTATTTTTAATAGACTGGTTAAGGTAGTCTGCAGCTCACTTGCAAGAGTTCAGACAGCCTACAGTTTGGGTGCTTTGACAATGCACTCAGGGCACCTGCTCCTCCTTCCACATGTTCCAGAATCAGACATAGCACAGCTGGGAGGCAGACTTTGAACAAGCAAATTGCATCATATTCACCTGAAAACAAAATACCTGTTCTTTTAAAAAATAACAGTCAAAAATCTGTAAGCTAAACTTCCACTGAAGAGTGACCCATTCACTTTCCAGCATATCGGGAAATCAGGACATAGGCTTCATCTTAGTCTTTCTAGAATGGTTACAGAAAGACCAGATGTGCTTTCTGGACTGAAGAGCTGAGACAGAGGAAAATATACATCTATCATATGGGATTTACATTTTATATTGCTGTAGAACTGTCCCCTTTGCTGTCTTTCTTGTCCTGCAAGATAACTATCTTTTCTGTAGGGGTGACCACCTGCAATTCTGATTTCAGTGAAACAACTCCCAAAATAAAACATATAGAAAATGGGACAAACACTCCCTACGTTAGTTTGTTTTTTGTTTGTTGGTGTTTTTTTCCTCACACTCCAGTCTCATTCTGTTTAGGTTTTTATATCACACTTACCAGTTGAGTTTTTCAGTACATCAGCCTGACTGCAGACTTGGACAAAGGGAAGTAGAAGACAGTCTGATCCTATTAGGCAACATGGCTCCTGCCTGCACCTTTTTATCATGTTAAATATGATCACAAAACCATTGTTAATATTGCATTGGATCTGTTACTCAGAAAAATACCATCACTACCCATAGTTAATATACAAGCAATTTGATGCAGAAATATTGAATTATAAAATTTGCCTAAGATACATGTCTACCTCATATCAATCATTTTATTATGAACATTGATGTAAGAAAAGAAAAGGCCAAAAGAGATTGGCAGGAACTGAATTTCCAGTTGATAGACACATGAAAGTGCATGAAATACGCATTTGCTGGCCTAACAGCCCATGAGAGAATGTTACCCCAAGAAGAAATGAAGAAATATTTGAAAAACACAGTGAAGCTCACAGAGTGATACCAAATTAAATAGATTTCATTTTTAGTTTTTGACATTGCTAGACAATGGACTTCACAAATCACTAACACACACTGATTCTAACGTGACCTAAAAATTATAGGAACTTGGGAGAAGGAATAAAATCCCCTCAAATTCAGTTTGAAAGTACAGATGTCTTTGTTTTTTCACTGGCAACTTCAACACTATTGCCTTTGGACATTTCATTTTTAAGAAACATCTGTCCAATTTGGATCTGTCATACTGCAACTGTGATTAGTTAGAGATGTTACAAAAAGTGAAATTACTTATGCAAGTCAAGTCTACAGAGTTAGTATATCATGAACACAAAGTAATGAATGTCCTGAAAACAAAAATCTGAATTTCTCTGTTTTCTTTTGCCCATGGACTCCAAACCACCTGAAAAGCATTATTTAATTACATATTGCTCAACCTAGAGACAGGATATATACCAAAAATTCAGTAAGTCTCTTCAGAGATGGAAAACAACACATATTCAGAAGAAATGCAATGGCATAAATTAGGAGGATGTGAAAAATCAGTGGAAATTCAAGACCAAATAAGTAGGGAGCCTTAAATTATTTAGTTATATGACTGAGGTATCATCTTTTACAATAAAGGTTGTAATACATGATAATTAAAACCACTGGTGGATAGTAGGGGGGTTTTCCCCCTAAAATATGGCAGTGGTAATTGCTCTGTTTTAAATCTCATTTATGAGAATTTTGAGATAAATTTTAGATTTGGACAAAAATTTCTAGACAAATAGTTTAATCACCAAAAATGAAGGACAACTGAAGCTGTTTGAAAGTTTGGATTCAATTCAGCAAATTGTTTCAGCTAAACAATGTGGGGGAGGAAAGTGGAATTCTGAAAATGTGAAACGTTCTGTTCTAACATTATCAAAATTACAAAGTTCCTCCTTTATTTTCTTCTTTTTAGTTAAAGCATTAGAAAAAGTGAGCAATACAACCAAAAAGGAAGAAAAGAGAGTGACACACCACAAGAAAAACCTGGAGTGTGTCACACTTGGAAGCTTTTCAGTCTGACTATTCCCAGTTTGTACAAGAAAGCCTCCAAACTAGAACGAGCTTTACCACAGAGAATAAGGATACGTGCACATTCCACATATTTCTCCTGTGAGTTAGAGCAAAGATGCACCAATTGAAAGCTGGAAAATGCTATTAGCAAAGTCTACCAATTTGATCTCTTTGCTCATCTTACATAACCTGCTTGATGAAAACCAATTTAGATGGCTTTTCATAAACTCTTTTAGACAGAACTATTTTTGCACAGGTCATATTCTGCTGTTTAGTGGTTTAAAATATTGATCAGATAAAGCTATCTGTACTCCTGAATTTCCCACTCATTTTAGACAAATGCTTCTCTTCAGCAGACTACTGTTGCCTGTAGCTGACAAGTGCAGGACAAAGTTATGTTGCCTTCCCTGCTCTCAGGTAAGGCAACTTTAGCTTCTCAGGACTGTGTCTCAGGAGAAGAGACACTATCCAGTGACTGACAAACACACTTTAAGCAATGAATTTCCCACTTGGCAAAGGATTGAGATATAAATTGCTTGAAATCTGGAATACCCTTTGAATCAAGTACACGTTGCTTAAAATGAGGGCAATACGGCACATATTGGACCAGTTTTTACTTAAATTTGTACAAAGAGCCACCAGAAAAAAAGCTTGCTTGATATTAGACAAGGAACAGAGCCTTTACTCAAAAGCATGAGTGATGCTCAATTGTCTCATGCATCAGTCCTTCTACTGTAGGAAGCTGGCAGAATCACAAAAGGTTAGAAGACCTACAGAGATGCACATTTCATGGATCTGCCAGATCCTCTGACCCATTTCTTGATGGATATTTGAGCCTGTGCTTGGGGGCATGTTGAACAATCATCCACAGCACAAACCATCAGGACCCAGCAGTTCACCTCAGGTTTCAAAATCTCTGGAGTCTAACCCCAACCTGTTGTTGTCATGAAGTCTGGACAGATTGGGCAGCCTTCATCTAACTACTGGCAGGAATCCCAGGCTCAGCTGTACTGGAGCTCTTTGGCTCCTCTCACCCACTAATAGCTCATTAAGCTCTCCTGCAAGGGAAGAACCTGGCATCCAGAGCTGCAGCTACTAAACTCCATCTACTGTCATCTGCATACAATTTGCTGTGTGGAGCTGAGGCACCACACTCTTGTGAAGGGAAAAAGTGATGTGGAGGAATGAAAAACACTCACTCATACCCCATCCAAACCTTGTTTTTATATTTTCATAGGTTTGTTCACTTTTGCAGTGAGCAGAAAATGGGAGCGGAGAAACCTTTGAATATGCACATGGCAAAATCACCTGTGATGCACCTGGCCACTGATGTGAACTTGGCTCAGCTCAGCAGTGGCTGTATGTAGACTCATGTCAGTGAGCAACTTTTCTCAGCTGTGCATGTTTCACTGTTGGTTTCTGATTAGAGGGTCTTCTCAGGGCCCAGAAGCTGTTTTCCAATATCAGCATGTGGGAAAATACATTCCACTTACATAGTGAAGGCCTTCAGCTACCAAGATAACATAGAACAGGGTTTGAAATGACCAAGAATGCTATACTGCCAACCAGATAGAGTCAGAACATGTCGTGAAATAGATTAACTTGGTCAGGTCTTGCCTTTGGCAGTTTTGGGTGTAAATGGTCTATATGGTGCAAGTGTCCATTTTCCTGCCTGCTTCTACAGAAGGCACCCAGCCACCACTTCATTCAGTGGGCTTTTCTTTACCCAGTTTCCACTTGTTTAAAAAAAACAACAGCAACAAGAACACCAAAAAACCCCCTCAAAACAAAACAAAAACCCCTATCATAGAATATCTACTTTGCTTGTCCCTCTCAAGTCTGCCTAATTATCTCACAAGAATGCTGCCTCGTCTCATTCATCCAGATTAGCAAACATTATCACTTATTTTAGTGTTTAATATTTTAGGTCATGTGGCTGATTTGGACAGGCACAGGTTAGAAAACTCACAGAAGCAGCTCCACCAGCAAATCCAATGAAGCAGTGGTATCTGTTAAAAGAGGGTGGTGAGCAGGCCAGAGTTGGAAGGGAAAGCAAGCAGGAGGTGACAGTCCCTTCTGCCCACCAGGATGAATTTCATTTATGAGGTCGATCTTCTGGAGTGGTAAAACTTCTTAGACCAGGAAAAGTTTAGAGCTGTGAGCCAGAAGGAATGCTCTCAAGTTTAAGAAAGCTACTTTGGACAAATGCCACTAGGCAGCATCTCTTACATGAACACAATATTAACAGTTCAATCCTTATATAGCTAAAAGGGATAAAATATGGGGAAAAGGAATAAAAAAGAATCTGAAGTTAAAAAGGAATACCTGAATTATGAATTTCAACATTATTTTTTATTCAAGTCAGAAAAGCAGGCCTGCTTTTTACAAAGAGAAAGTATTTTTTCTTTATCTTTGTGGGAGACAGTCAGTAAAGCAAGGAAAAAAAGAGAGAATTCATAGTCTTTGCCATTTTCAGAGACCTGTTCTAACTCAATCATTAAGCCAGAGCAGTAGTGTAATCACACCTAAACCTGATCAGTTATCTTTGCTCCTTCCCTCTTACCATATGTTCAATTTTATAAAGTGCTGAGGAAGAGGAAATCGAGATTACAGTATTTACAGATGTCCTGAGAGTGCTGGAAATGGTTGATGGAATAAACTACAATGAGAGATCACCTTTCCTTCATTTCAAAGCATGTGATCCCTAATTTGGCTGATGATGAGAGATGTTTTCTTCATGGGGCCTTCTGTCTCTTCCAGTTTGGCAAGCAATGGAAGAAGTTGATAAAAGAGAAACTGATCCAAATTCAAACACATACAATCTGGACTTTAATTCATGTTTGGAAGGAGAAGTTTTTCAATTATATAAATAAATCAAAACCTTTACAAAATCTTTCCCATGGCTCCCTGACTGTAGTGGTCAGTAAAAAATAATACTTCTATCATGCATAGCCTGTGAAAACTGTCCCTTTAACATGAGAAAGGATTACAATTATGCTATTTTCATTCTTGGCCCATTTCCTTAGCTAAAATTTAATGCCTGAATTTCCTTTTCTTTTCAATATGAAATTAGTGCTGGTGAAAAGAACCACCTTAGCAGCTTAGGAAGGTGAACATGTTACTCATCCAGAGAGCGAGAAAACCACAGGTAAGTGTAGTGTAAGGTACCACCAAAACCAATCAAAACTGGTGTAGATGGGAAAGCTATTTCAAGAAATAACTTGTTCCCTCCACAAGATATATAGAATTCTTAGTCCCCCTGAGGACTTTGTCAATGGCAAAGACAAAGCAAATATGACTCAGAGTACATGACCATAGTCATTAGGTGATTTAAATTAAAATACAGAAGGCATTAGTCACTATTGAATATGAACAGAGATATATTTTTGATGAGGTATGCTAAGGTTTTAGCTGTATGTGTGCTTTTCTATAGATCTCTTTTCTTCTGAAGTGGTAAATGGCTGTCTTCAGGATATCAAAGCATGTATGTTGATAATTAAATTTGTGATAAATTTGTCAATACCATCAGTAATGAGAAAAGTGTCATTAATTACATTGTTGATAATGACATACATGTTGACATACATACGTTAGAATGACACATGCAAATGCTTAGTCCTTGATTAAGTTGTGGGCTTATCTGTAACTCATGCCCATCTTGACTCCAGTGGTGGAAGGAAATCACACGCTGGACTGTTCTCTTTACATCAGTATCCCCTGGGGTTAGCACAGGACCATGGTCCCAAAAATACATCAGAAAGGCCAGTTAATAATTATTTACCACTTACCAACAGTCAGGAGCAAATGAGTACAGAGGCAAAAAAAAAAAAAAAAAGGAGAAACCTAATTTGAATGTATACTCCTCTGTTAGCTGTTCTTCTCGCACCACTCATCTCTCTCTCAACCCTGTGGTGGTGAGTTACTAACATAAGACTTCCTTAAATTCCTTAAATACAGCCTTGGATGGCTAGGTTCAGGATTCATGCAAAAAGCTGGGGGATTTAAACTGTGGCTGGTGGATGTGAGCCTGAGTGCATCTCAGTGAACATAAATGAAAACTAAATCTGAGGGAAGCTAGGCCAGAATAATACACTCATGGGATGAGGGGAGGCGGAAGAAGGTGTAAAATACACCAGCTCAGACTCCCTCCAGAGTTGGAGAACTCAGATTCACATCTGAATTTGGCTCCCATTGCCTGACTCAGAAAGGCAAGCTCTTTCCAAGTCTGGAGACACCGGTACATTCTGTGCAAAGCCCTTACGGAGATACTGTTCAGCTTGTCTAGCCCACAAATTAACTTAGCCTGACATATCTTCTGTTTTCCTCTGAAAGCACAGGCAGCGTTCAAGAAGCAGTGTTCAGCAGAAATGAGAACAACACCATGTGCTGCTCTGTGACCGGCTGCTGTGTGTCAGCATGTGCATGGGCAGGAGCCCTGTGTGATGCCATGGGCTTTAATGCCAGATCTGCTCTCTTAGATGAACGAAAATGAGAGTGAAATGGTCTGCTGTAGGGCAAATACATTGCAGAGAAGGCTCTGGGATCCTTACAGCAAGATGTACTGTGAAAAGTACACAATGAAGTAGGGGCTGCTTGGCTTTTTGATGCATTGCAGCCATGTGAGCTGCAAGGAGGAAACATCTACGGGTAAGGACCTGTCAAGCAAAAACGACAAAGTGAGTACCAATGCTGGCAGCCAGTGTGGAATTTAAAACCCAGATCTCTTCCAGGAGAAGATGCTTTGTATCAAAGTCTATCTACCCCACAGAAACTTTAGGAAGTCAGGTGGCCTCCATGAAGGCCACCACTCAGACTTAGGCTGGGGACAAACAATGTGACACTCAAGGCTTGGCTGAAGGAAACCTCCTATCTTTCTCTAGACCTGCACTCTAGAAAGGAGCAGAGACTTTCAGGAGCTGCCACCTCCTTATCTTCTACAATCTCTGCTAAAAGCAATAGAGTAAATTATGTTTTCGTTATTCACATGGGAATATAGAGATATGACTAGAACCCACTGATTGGGCCAGTTCAGTCAAAATGGTGCAATCATGGGTGCTCAGAACTAAATTCCAGGAATTACACACCTGAGAAAATCAGGGGAAAACACTTTAATGTCCCTTCTACCATGAAAAATGGGGCTTAGTTGTGGAAAAGTTACAAAAGTAAAAGAAGATAAAATTGGGGACTTGAAAAATTTTTAATTTTTTTTCTTATTTCTAGTCATAGCATTGGAACTTTCTTTTATCTGGATCACCAGATGAAAAAAAATATTAGAAAAGAAGTTTCTCATAAATTGGGTACATGAAACTAGAATGCTGTTTTCCCTCATGTATTAGCACTGTTAATGGAAGACCTGAGATCCTAGGGGTGTTAATCAGGCACTCAGAGCTACTTTGAGCTCCATCCTCTGCTTTATAAGGAGCAGCCTCCAGTGTCTCCCCAAATCCAAGCTGCACATTGACACAACAGAACACATGGCCACCAGAAGCCACCTGCACGTGGGGCACAGTGGTGGCCGGGCCCAGGAGCCCAAGAGTCCATGCTTCTGGTGCCAAGGAAGGGCCAGGGGGAAAGCAGAGCAATAGCTGCGGTGGTTTGGCCCAACGAGGGAAGGAAAGGTGGAAACACTACAAGGAGGGGAGCAGTGTCAGCAGCCTGGGGCTCCACGAAGTGTCTGTGAGAGAGAGCAGCAGCCCCAGCACAGCTGTGTCCCAGAGACCGAATTTGTAATGACTCGGCAAAGCACACGCCAGAAAGCCTGCCTACCCCTGCAACCATAGAAGTTGTGAGTGGATATTTGGGCCAAATTAATCCCTGTTGGAAGCTCAGGAAAATCCAGGGGAGGTAGAGGCACAAAAAAATGCAGACCTTTATTAGCATCATCACTTGAAAGCCAATTTTTGTACATCAAGAAGTCATAAGCAACCAAAACAATGTCAAAGCAAAGGAGGACTTTTCTTTCTAAGACCTTCTGACTCCAGTGTTTCTCACTGTTTCCTGCAGTCCCATCCATTCTCTCAAATTGCTGGTGGGAAATCTACTAATTATCACTCACTAGCAAAACAGAATAAATACCTCTTTAAAAAAGGGCTCTGTGATTTGCTCAGCTTCATGGATACGGGCCAAGAGATTAGCACTAAGTTCTGTGAGCAGGATCAGCCTGCTGCAAGCCCACACTGTGTGAAGGGAAAGGTTTTCCAGACATAGGAATTACACCTGAAAACTGCACTGTAACATGATAGAGCAGGTAACATCTGCCAGGTTATGAGAAATATTAAATACACAAACATGTGTTTGGGCAACCTCATGCAGACTTTTGTAGCTCGTAAAGAAGACACCTAAGGGGGTATGCTTTCAAGAGCTGAGGTTGATATTTTTCATTGGGGTGATTAATATTGGCTGGAAAGTGAACAGTAATAGTGGTGAAAACTGGGAAAAATAAACTTCAGTAAAAGACTCTGCAAAAAAGAGACATTCCCAGAAAATGTTTAGACCAAAGCCAATTCTCCTTCAAGAAAAAGCACTAGAAGAAAGCCACCAGCCCAGAAACTGACTAGTTCAGTGTTTTGATTGCTGCCAGGCACTTTGAGGTACAAAAACACAGGTTTCCAGCTAGAACCAGGCTGCAGGTGCAGGTCTGATGGTGATTCAGCAAGAGTAATAAGAAAAGCAAGTATCAGTGTGCAAACTCCAGCCACATAAAGACAACTATTCATGTGTTTTTCTACTGTCATACACAGTTCAATTTAATCTATGTCATGACTGACCACATAGAGTTAAATCAAAACAGGCTGTTAGAGGAAACAAAGAGGAAATGAAACAATAGCAAAGATATATTCAAGCTGAAAATACCAAGTGGTCTTTGAGGAAACAATAGGGATGCTATTAATTGTAAAATATTGTAAAATACCCTGTAGGCTCCAAGCAGGTTGGCAACATTCACTTTTCCAAGCCTGAGGCCAGAACCAAAGAGGACACTAAGTTCTGAAAGCCTAGGAAAGCAGGAGAGCTGAGTAAACTGCTGAGGCTTATGGAGAGGGTGTCAGTGAGTGCTGTTGGCTACACAAGGCACCCAGATGAAGACATGAAGACGAAGCTGCAGCTTAGCAGTCTGTTGCCAGCCCAGTGATGGAGTTAACGGGACTGAAGAGGAACTCACACATGCAGGGGAAGACTGAATTCCTGCTTCACATTACCCTAGGTGAGGGAGAGCTCAGGGTACTGAGATAATTGCTCAGTATTAGACCTCAGTATTGTGATTTACTAGGTAAAACCCAATATGGATGTCAATGCAAAATCTTACAGCGGGCTCGGGAAACGTGGCATAAAGGAAAGGAGAAAGGAACATGATGCCATCATCCTGTGCTGGAGCGGGGCTCAGGTGTGGAAGCCCTGGCTTCCACACACAAGGCAATGCATCCCAGCCCTGTTATCATCAGGCTGCCCAAAGGTGCTTCTCCCAGTCCCCCCAGTCCCAGGGTGGCACCACGTATGCCACCTTAAACACCACTGCAGTGGCCTGGGCAACCGTGTGTCATCCCGCCGAAGCCTGCCCTTGGAACACAACTCAGCCTCTGCAGAGCACGTGGGCAGACTTAGGTGGGGCCATGGTCCAGGGATACTCCTGTGCTTGGCACAAGGTAATTCCCACCCCCAGTCTGGGACTGGTGCAGTGCTCTTAGGAGGAACCTCCTGCTCCTGCTCCTCACCACTCAGAGAGTGCTGATATCTGACACCACAACATTCTCAGACTTGGCAAACCTAAGCTGGGCAGAAAAGGGGACTTCAAGGTCTATTCTTAGGTAAGGATTCACGTGCTTGGATGCCAGAGGCTTGTTGCATGCTCCTTCATGGGCTACAGTTCTTTCAGCCACTTGGATTTAGGTGCAGATTATCCTGTTTGGGACTATATCAAATAATTGCATAGCTAGATATAAGAACTACTATTAACTCTTGAATTATTACTGCTGTAAGAGCTGGTTTAAAATGACTAACTCAGTCATGTGCAGTTCTGTATTATTTGGTGATTGCCAACAATGCATACAAATATCTATATAGAGGAATTTAAACAAGAAGAGATACATAAGAGAAACAATATTAAACAAGTTAATGTTTAAATCAGTGCTTATTCATGTTCTAGTCAGTCTTGCATAAAACATTCAAGGTTACTTTTTAAAAAATGGTAAAAATTGTTTTGGATTAAACCCGCTTGAAGACAAGTGCAGTTTTAACATGAATCATTTTGATTGCACATTAGTTTTTAATATGTTTTCAAATAAAATAAACCAAAACAAAACAGCAAAATGTTGTACTCAGAGTGATTAACAGAAACCTTGACTTTTTCAACTAAAACAATTTACCAAATCTAAATGCAATGTGTTATGCTTTGCTGAAACTTTAATTGGCGTAAAAATATGCCAAATTCTTAGTGTCACCAAGAAAACAGGTGACAAAATACTTAGGAAATCAAGGAACACTTCTAGAACATAAGGTCATAAAAGAGCATGAAAAAGCACCATAAGACAAACCCTGAAAAGGTTTTCCCAGCTATAAATAAAGGATGAATGTGAAGCTGGATAGGCTCATTGCCCAGATCATTCATATCCTATACTGTCCCAGTGTTGTCACTATGTAGACTTGATGGTACCTTCTGCCCAACTCTTTGATGACACCCTGGATTTCATCAGGAAAGCTCACCAGGAGCAGCAGGTGGAGCCAGGAGCACCCACCTCTCTCTGAGATCATCACACACCATAACGTCCCAGGCAGTGCTGTGGTCAGTGGTGGTCACCCCAAACCCATCCCTGGTCATCACACAAAGCACTGCCATGGCAGGCACCCACAGAAACACCTCCCTGACCTTCACCCTGCACTTTCTGCAGCACTGCCAATCCCATCCAGGGAGTCAAACTCTGTCCAGCATCCATCCACCAAGGGAGGAGTCTGGGTGACAGCAGATGCTCTGCAAATGCTGCCTTCTTCAGCAGCTAATGGCAAGATCCTTGCAAGAGCTGTTTGGTTGTAGTCACTTCCTCCTCCTCCCCAAAACTCTGAGGACCCAGGCCAGCCTGTGCTGTGTTGTTGAACAGGCAATGCTGCAGACCCAGCCAGGCCACAGCCATATGGTGAAGGCAGGAATGGACAGATGTGACTTTTTTTTGCATGGAAAGCATTTTCTCTGTGACACCAGCTTCTGCTCCAGGATGCCTGTTGCCTCCACAGGTCCCTGTGCTCTGCTCTGGGGAGCTGCAGACCAACATGGTGAAGAGCAGAGGTGAGTGTTCACCCAGCAGAGCTGGCCGTCCTTCCATGAGCATGCAGCAGAAGCATGCTCAGGGTGAGGTGGGCTGCCCCAGATTGCCTCCACCTGCAGGGAGGAGAGCATGACACTGACCTGAACATATTTTGGATTCTCTCTTTCTCTTCCTGCCGTCACCTATCCACTTCTTGTTCCTGCCACCTCCCTCTTGCTGTAAGTCATAGCTAGATAGTCTCCAATCTGACTTCTGATTTAGTTCTTTCAAGTTATGTTTCGAGAACTAGATTAAATCTTTTCAAGGCCCACCCCTACTAAGTTGTTGCTATTTTAAGGGACAGCAAATTTACCAGGATGGACTAGTTGGCCTCAGTACTTGAGAACATGCCATGCCATGTTTACTTTTCCATACAGATGTGACCATAGGGACCAGGAAATATCATGCAGAATTAAATAAATACATAAAAGAGAATATTTTCCAATATCTACAAGGAAATTTTGGAGGAGATGACTGATGCCAAATATTTTTTTTACACTTGATGTGTCAGCAGGGTTTTGGCAGGTGCCCCTAGTAAAAAACAAGAACATATTTGTGCACATTCAACACCCTCTTTGGGAGATGCTGTTTCCTTAAACTGCCATATGGGTTGTATTCCGTATCCAAGGTGTTTTACAGGAAAATAAAACAATTTTTTATCATATACAGAGTGCTTAAGCCTAAACAGATGAGGGGGAAAAAGTAAAATATCATGATAAAAGGCTCCAAGCAGCTTTGGAAATAACTAGATCTGCTACAAAGAAGTTAAACAAACAGCAAGTGTAATCTAAATGCTATATAACAAAAGTAACACACTTGGAAAAGAAATTTCAACAGCCCAACCCAACATACAAACAGTTTTCAGTATATGCAGGCTGTCACTGACATGCCTGCCCTGACAGGCAGAAGACAGACAGGTTTCTCATGACAGTGAATTCTGGGAAGAAATGTATGACTGAAAAACCTTGTCAAGCAGCCAGGATAAGGGATATTTTTAAAGGGGTGCAGTTCTGAGTCAGCCCCACACCACACATTCAGCATACCAGTGCCTCTAGACATGCTACCAGCACAGTGCCCTCACAACAGGAGCGCCTGTACTGGCAAGTGACCAGTGGTCAGCTCTGTGCTTTCAGTGACCACCACAGAAAACTGCAGCTCTCCTTCCTCCCAATCTTCAGGGTGTCGGACAGCTGCTTGAGGAAATGCAGCACTAAAATTTAGAGTCAAGCAAGAACAGTGTATTGCTGTCACAAACCTTACCCTGTCACATCCTTCACCAAGGACACAAAGATTGGGATCCTTCAGCTTTCAAGCATTATTTTGCAGGTGAACACAGAAATAGTCAGAAGCATGTCACAAAATCATGAAGGTCTTCAATCTAAACCAGGTTTTTTATAATCCAGTTGGTTGAGTCCATGCCTTGGTTTCAGAGAGACCACAGTGGTCAGAGCTGCTGCCCTGCAGTCAGCTCTGGTGCACAGGGCTGGAAGGGCACATCCTGAGCCCTGCTGGAGGTATCAGCATGGCCTTCCTCCCCTGGCAGATAGCACTGATCACAAATAGCAGTCACACCCTTGGACACCTGCTATTCAGGAGCAGGTAAAAGCTGTTCTGAGAAAGAAGTACTGCAATTGAGGTACAGGGAAAAGAGGGTTGGCAGTCTCATCTGAGGAAGTCTTGTATGTGTAACAGTAAAACTGAATCCAGACAGCCATGTCCTGTGGCACAGCACGGTGCTCTCTACCCAACAGCACAGTCACCGAGGATTAACTACACTGTGCCACTTGGTAGGCTGCCTGACATTCTGCATTATCTACATTTTGCTCATTGTTATTTTTTATGGTATCTGCAGAAAGAGAATATCTGTCTACCTTTACCGAACTCTTGCAGAAATCAATTGGAACCAATTTTCATCTTGGGCAGGACCTCATTTCACACAGCACTGTCAGCGAGCACCAAGGCTTTGCATGAGGGGAGTGACCCACTGGACTCCCAGCCAAGTCAGTCTGTCTGGCCATGGGCAGCTGCAGCCAGGCATGCCTCAGACACCAACTAGCCCATGGCCCCTCTCAGCATGCCCAAAGACACAAGCGTCCATTCTAGAGCACAGTGGAACAACATATAGAAACATTCTTAAAGGGAAAAAAACCCTGAGGTTCCTTTTGGTAGAGAAAAGGCAAAAGCAAAAGGATCTGACTGGTTAAAACATGAGATAATCAGAACACAATGACCTGCTGTTTAAATCAAGACTGATAATGCAGAGGGAGAAGAAGTTAATCAAATACTGACACAACTATTCCATTTTAAAAAGTCAGACATTTCCTTTTATAAATAACTGGTATAAAACAATAGATAGTGGAGTGAAGGGACTGAAGAAGATATTGTTTTCACCAAACAATGTTGTATTTGGGAGTAGAGGAACCAGTAATTATGATATTTTAGCAAAGCCTGGTTTTGGCATCTTTTTCAGCATTCACATGCAGAGTGAAATGTCAGTTCCAAATATCAAATTAACAGTAAATCTAGTCCTTCCATTTCTTCTGAGCTTCATTCCATTGACTTTCAAATCACTGAAGTAATTTAGAAAATCAGAGTGTTTCAGAAATAAAATATACTTGGTGGCATTTCAAGTCTAACATTATGATCAGATGAGTATTGTACAGTTCAGCAGATTGTTTAAGAGAAAGCAGCTACAAGAGTCAACAGACCTCACTCAACTATGAAGTTACTGGAAAAATCCAAGTTGCTCGATTTTTAAAAATCTGAAATGAACCAAAAGACTGGGTTTCAAGATTTAAATGAATTTAACAAAATTATCTGGTTATAATTTAAAAAAAAAAGAGCAAAGACCAAAACACTAAAACCCTAAAACCAGTATCAAAAGGAAAGGAAGCAGAGAAATCAAAATCCCTTTTTTCTAGTAACTTCAGTGCTTACTTGATTGTGGGGATAAATCAGCATGTCAATAATGCTGGTGAAATTCCTCCAATTTTATGTGAAAAGCATATTGCATTAAATAGACTTTAATCTACAGATCCCTTGATTATTAAAACTCTCCACAATCAAAACAGGGTCAAAAGGCAAACAAATGAAATGAAATCCAGTGATTACAAAAATAAACAACTGAGCAGTAAATGGTAATTTTATGAAGCATATGCAGTAGTTCATATCACAAGGGTGGAAGGACTGAGAAAAGTACTGTGCTCGGAAAAAAATATATTTGAAAATTATCTCTTAATTTTTTGGCCATCCTTTCATCCACCACAATTGTGTGGTCTGTTTTTCAGAGAAAGAAGAAGCCAACTCAACTTCCTTTGGCCAGAGTTTTTTGTCTCAGGAGTGGAGTCAGGTTTCTCTTAAATAACTGAAGGCAAGATGGTTGTCTTATATTATATGTGTTGTTACCAAAGCTATTGTGGATGAAGACCATACCCAAACCATTGCAGACTGTACCACGTCCAGAAAAATATGTTTCTTCCTTCACAAGAAGAAAAAAGTGTTTTCCATTGTATGACTAAGAAAACATCTGTTGCTAATCCATGCAGTTTTAAAAGACTGACTGGTAGCTGTGTTCCTCTGGAGATGGACTAACTTAGCAAGCAATAGATCAGTTTTAAGAAAAAAATCTCATTGGTACCTCAGTGTCCTCTCTGCACTATGAACATACCAACACAAGGGAAGAGGGTATAACAGACTCCAGAAAAAATGACACAAAGTTGAACTAGAGGCATCACTAATTATCCAAGAACACAACCTTGAGTTTACCTGAAAGACTGTGGGTTTGGGTATTTTTTCTTACCTTCTCATGCTATTTTTAAACATTTCACATTCAGAACACACATACAAAGTGGTGATAAGAAAAGGAAATTAAAAGATGTCTGAGATGTATCCATGTACCCTGGGCATAGAGGAACACACTAAGCATGTATCCTTAAGATGTCAAACCTAAGATAAGTGTCAGCTGTCCTCACATCATCTAAAAGCTGATATCTCTGGTATTTGAGTATCACTTCAGAGATCCTGTTTTAGTCTCTGTGACTGCCTCAAGGAGAGTGCAGGGTGAATTCTACAAGGCAAAGCAGGGTCAGGAGCAGTGTGTGTCAAGGCACTCCTGAGCCAGGAGTCAATACACAAACAATATTTTGTAAAGAGTGTCAGATGATGCTTTTTGATTTTAACTCATGAGTAGCAGGGAATGGATCTCTATATATAATTTGAGTTGAATCTTAGACCAATATCAGAATACTTTAGTTCCTGGAATTGTATTGCTTTTCAAACTTCTCCCCTTTCTCTGTTTTTTCCCCTTTTCTCTCCCAACATTTTACTCCAGCAGTCCCATAGTGTAGCATGGGATGAGGTTCTCCTGCTGACATTGCACCACAGCATTGATACCCCATTTGCTGCATACTCTCAGCCCTCTGCTCTGTGTAAAACACAGCAATGATCTTGGCTTCAGATTTTCAACAGGGTGCATCAGTAAGCTCTGTTGGTGCTTACACAGATCTTAAACTGTCTTTCCCTTCCCCTCCTATAACATGGACACTCCCATACTAACTTCCACAAGAAAATGTCTTGTTAGGAAGAAAAAACAATGGTGTCTTAGCATTCATCGCCCCCCAGTACATTATTTCATACCTGGGTATCTGTAAAGGATGTGTCAGATCAAGTAAAGGTCTACATGTTGGGATCTCACAAAGTGTGGTAGATAAACTGAAGGCAAATCAGCTACTCCTGGATGTTTACTCTCATTCAGGGCTTAAATGAAATGAAGTATCCTCTATGTCATTGAACATAAGCAGCTCAGAAACTATAACCAACCCAATGCAACTTCACAAGAGCAATTTTAGTTGTGCCTTAGGAAGTTCAGTGCTTAAATCAAACTGCCCTGGAATGGACATGAAAGGAGGTCGCTCTCTGTCTAAAGAGGTTGTGTGACTTTTTTTTAATCCTGCAGAAAGCTGGTACTCAAGACATGTGAATGTCAGTCTTGAAAATTGAGAGGCTTGATTTTTTTCCACTTGACTAATTTTTATATCTCTGAAAAGTAACATCTATGATGGCAGTTCTACATCTTGTAGAGCTTAGTTGTGATGGAGGGATGTTGATTCAAGACCTTGAAAAATCACTGTAAGTTGTAAAATATTTGTTTCAGGCTCAGGTTTGCCCGGTCTCAGCATGTATGTTACAGGGGTGTTTGAAACTGGTGTTTCTGAACAGGGGCAGATTTGGGATAGAAGTTGCTGACAAAACCGTGACAGTGCAATAAACTGTGAGGTTTAAGAGAAAGGTTAAGAAAAATTAGTTAATGGCTTCTCTGATCTCAAGAGCAGTGGGGGACAGAAGCTAGCATAGAAAGGGAATTTTGTTTTACTGTTGACTCTGAAGTCTCACAAGTTATCATACTAACAGGAAAGTGTAAGACTTTACCCCTTTACATGCTTACTGGAACTTATACCTTCATTATCCTTTTAAAAATAATTTTATGAAGTACTGCAAACCACAACAAACCTCCATTTAACCATGTACATGCAGAAGAAAGGAAGGACAGTTCTTTTCTAAGGCACTATGTGCAACAACCTCTGAGTCTGTTGGTAGTGTCTACTCCCCTAGCAATTTTAGGAGTGTTGGCAAATGCTATCTAAATCACTCCTCCATGCATTTTTCAAAGATTTTCTGTACCTCTGTCCACAAAAAAAAGAAAAGAAAAGATCTTGACATTATTGAGTGGACAATGGCACTGGCAATATCACTACAGAAAGATATTCCTGTTTTCTACACCCAGCTAAAGAAGGCAATTTCAGCATTTGCTTCCTCAAGTGGTTGCACTGCATGTTGAAGATGGCAGGCTGAAAAATGTGGATCACAGTATCTCATTTTTTAAGGTTTTTATTTGAAAATGGTTGGGGTTTCTTTACAAAAGAATGACTGAAGAGCTGGACTCAACGGTCCTTGTAGGTCCCTTCCAACTCAGAATATGTTGTGATTCTGTGATATTTAAAATCAAAGTGTGTGATTTCAATTCTAGTACCTGTGGCTTAAGGAAATTAATTTTGGATAGAATCCACTGTGTGTTTTCTGCAAGAACCAGAAAGAGGTTTGTACACAATTTCAATTTCAATTGGCTCTAGTCAGCGCTTCACACCTCCAGAGGACTTCTAAATGGGGCTGGAAAAACCTTTGTATGAAACTTGAATTGCCCAAACTTCTCATGCCAAGGCAGGGGCTTACTGCTTACACTTTCTTCAGAAAAATGGTAGCATGTAGAAAGCTTAGTGCACTCTGTAAACACAATAAAAATAAGAAAATTCAGTGGGACAGAGGTGTACTACAATTTAGTTAAAATGCCAAGAGGTAGAATTATTACAGCTCCAAAACAGATTTAAAATGTTGCTTGAAATTTCTTTCAGATTACATGATTAAATAATAAAAATCTGATTTTCAGTAAAAATTCATGGATTATATTTATTTATTTGGTAATTTTATTTATGTTTGTTTAGTATTACTTTTTAATTATGATAATATTTATTTATTATCAAATTTCAATTATTATACTTATATAAATAATTAATATTATTAATATTGCTGTTATTATTATTCTCATTATTATTTTAAAAGGCTTAATTAATTTCATGTAATGAAATGTGATGTAATTACTTTCAATGTAGTTTCATTGTCTGGGAAGGGAAAACTCAGATAAGTGCATATATTTATGTATGATGTCATTTAAGCATGCAGACAGTTTCAGAGAAATCTATTATTTAGGATATCACTTAAATCCTACCTTTTCCATTGTTAAATGGTAAGTTTAGGCTGAAAGTTCAGAAAAAGGAAAATGCTATTCTACTATCTTCCACAGAATACCATCTTCTACAAAACTTTTATTTAGGCTTCATGGGAGTCTGAGAAAGTAAATACAGAAGAATATTAAAAATTATTTAGACTAGAATATTGTAAAATAAAATCACCAATCTATAATGAATACTTCAGAGAAGACAAACCTCTTCCTTTCATTTGCTTTTGCACTTTGAGAAATAGTCATCAGCGTGCTAAAACACATTACTATTTTTCATTTAGCAATGGGCATTTCACAGAAAATCTTTGCTTGTGCTGGTATGGTCCTGGTTTTTCATGGTTAGAACAGAGGTGTTGGGTGACTCTTACAGGAGTAACTTATACTGCATCCAAGAGGTGAACTTCTGCTAGCAAAATCAGGGGGAGTTTTGCTATCAACCTCATGGAAACAGTATTCAGATGTAATGACTTTCCTGGGATGTGCTGTGGTTTGGTGGATTACATATGAGCCTACTAGATTTTCTGCTCTGTAATCTAAAGCAACTTGTTTTTAAGGAGGTCTGGTTATTTTGATTCTGTCTAAATGAGCTTTCAAATGATTTTTATATTGTGAAACCCTTCAGGTCTCAATCGCTGAGGTTAAAAACAATATTCATTTTATACTGCTTCAGCATTTTCAATGCATTCTGGTCTACTGAAGTTACAAAATGGACTTTTTTCCAAGTCATCCCAGATTTTTTCTGATTTCCCAGCAGCAACACTTTCCATTATGCAAGTTTTAAACTCAGATGGCCCATGCTCTCTACCCTCCACATTACAGGTCTACCTTGGTCAGACTACATTCCCTGCAATGGGAAAGTTCCCCCTCCATCCAGGTCTTGTGGTGACCCACGGGAGCCAATAAACCCCAGAGCCAAGGACAAGGGACCACAAAGAACTTGGTCAGGCACCTGCAGCCACAGTGGTGAACATTGGCATGCAACAGGCAAGCTACAGCACCCTCCTAATCATCTGAAGATGCGCATGGATGTTAACTGGAATGGTTTGGGCAGCTAAACAGAGCAGAATGTTTTCCCTTGGGAACATGAAAAGCGAAATATGCTAACTGAAAACATCAAAACGAAGCATTTTCTTATCTTAAACCATGCATCTGTATGTGCCATGAACTTTCAGTTTCATGAAAGACTCTCCACACAAATAAAGGACGCAGTTTTCAGCCCCTGACCCTCGTCCCAGTCTTGGATGGTATTTGCAGGATGAATTGCTCTTCTGCCTGATGTTCTAGTCCCTCAGAAGGCACCTCATCCATCCTTGGGACCAAGGCTCCAATTTTCCTGGCCTTAGACTAGTTCCCAGATTGCCTGAATTGCCAACATCATTTCACAAGCTCCTTTTAGACTGAACAGTCACTTCTCTGGAAGATTTTATGGGACAGCCTTCTTAATAGCATTTCACAGATTAGTCCTTTAGAACAAAAGATTAAAAATTTTGAAAGCATTTGGTTTGCACTTAATGTTACCTAGGAGTTTGTCACCTTTCAACAGAGGACTTCAATGATATTTATTTGTTAGCTTTCCCTGAAAGTCCATTTCTTTAAAACCCCTTTCTTACTCCTTCAGAAGTTGTTTAATTCAGTATCCTGGAGTTTTGGTTCTCCTCTATATCCTGCTTGAGACACGTTGTTCCCAGGTGGGCAGAGTTTGCTAAACCCCACAGCTGCACAGATGTAGGACATCAAAGCAGATGGCATTTGCAGCAAATCCTAAATACAATTATATTCTTCCTTGCCCATGGACAGTCAACACCTCCTAGAAGCAAACATATTTCCATACTGTAAATCCCTCATGGCATTTAAAGACACTTATAAACATATGGAATTCATAAATTATTCGAGAGCAGTCCAACATCCTTCAATTTTTTTTCCTGAAGCAAAATATTCTACAGAAATGCAAGTTATTATTATTATCATGTCATGCAGCCAATAACAGCTGGGAGTAGTGAAGAGATTACTGCCGCTTTCTCTTTGCGCTGGACTGGCCTAATATGTGTTTAAAGTTTGCAGGACAATTACAGTTTAAAATAACCCATTGTGTAACAACATTTTTCTATGAGCAAAGAGATGGAATTCAGAACATATTGAGCAGAAGTAAAAAATGCCCGTGCTAATAATCTTAAAATTACTGATCTAATTAAGTTAGGGCAAGCAAATCACATTCTCTAGATTTCCATTAGATTTAAAATAAAGGAGTTTGAAGAAAATGGATTCAGCTGTTACTGACTTATATATGTACACAATTTTCCATTGGAATGTCTGGGGCAAATCGTACTGCTACAAGCCCAGGAACAGCTGGATGTATTTTGAGGAAGCAATAAAAAAGGTGGGGGAAAGGTAGTTTCAGAGGGCAGTTTTATATAAAAAGGATTTTGTCTGAGATAGTTTTGGTACATTAGATTAATGCCTGACTGAAAGACAGTTGAAGCCAAAGACTGCCTCCAAGCTTGGATGGGCTTTGGATGAAACCATGCAGGAGGTCACAATACAAGTTGTACTCCATGTTTAGCTGTTGCAGGTGTCACTGTTCCAGCTACAAATCACTGTCAAATAACAAATACTGAGACACCTCAAGGATTTTGACCAGGTGATGCTCAACTGATCTTCAAACAAAGGCTCCATGCTCCTGACTGATTACTATTTGGTGAGTTTTCAGTACATTGTGATTACCCTGACCTGCAGCTTTCTGCAACCACTGAGTGTTTGTTCTACTGCTGTACTTGGACCATAGGGCCAAAGGTCTCTCTCGTGGTGAAAAGTATAATGTCAGAGGGGTTTCTGTCTGGGCTTTGTGCAAAAGCCTGTAAACCAAGCAGCTCTTTGTTGCATAGGTTTAGGGCTGTGAGAACAGTATGCTGAAAACATGTTAGGGGAGAGGTGAGACAGGGCCAGAGGACACCAGTGGAACAGAGTTCACATTTCTGCAAGATAAAGAGCTCTTCCAGTTCTCTCTGTTCCAGAAGGTGGAGTAGTCCCAAGATAGTCTAACACTGGCTTTTCTTCTCTCCCTGCTTCAGCAGCTACTTCCTCCACAGAGTTTCTCCAGCCAGAGTAGAGAATAAGAACATTGTTTTGATCAAGGATAATCTTATCTTCTTTCTGGAATGCTGTTTCAGCTAGAAACTGACTCAGAAATAAGAGTAGTTGAGGGAATTCAGGGATTCCTATTTAGGTGAAAGACGAGATGTTGATCTATTCCAGCCAACTAGAAACACTGTGGAACAGAAGCTTTTTTTATTATTTTATTTTTTAAATTTCCTATAAACTATCTACTCTGAATAACAATTAAAGTAACTCACCCGGTTATGACACAGTAATAACACTGTCTGGCAGACCCACCTTTGGTTTGCAAAGCACTGATTAAATACAATTAGGCACAGACAACTGGACAACAACCTTGGATTTTCCTCATTAGCATTGTTAACAGTACTGGCCACTCCTAAGTGGGCAAGAAGATCATGGCCCCTGTCCCAGAGAAGGCAGCAGAGCTGTTTTGCTTCATGTGACACAGTAGAGGGTATCACTCAGTTTCTGTCCAGGCACTGTGCTTCCAGCAGCTCTCTTGTTCTGCAAAAAGCTGATGCATATCCCAGATGACAATATGTAAGCTGTATGGATGAAGAACTTGTTTGAACTATGTGTGGTTCTGAACATACCATCAAGATCAATTATTATCAATACCATAATCTGCTATTGTAACATAGTGGCCCTTTCCTCTTCACTTTGTGGAATTGCTGCCAAAACGCACTAGCATAAGATTGATCATACAGTTTGTAGACACCATAACCTCCTGGGCCACCCCCAAAGTGTTCCAGTAACATCTAGACCCAAACTGAATTCTCCTCTGTAACTCAGCATTAATTCTGTGTGATTGTTTAACCTCCAAAATGTCCCTTTGTACATTCAGCCTCCCCCACTCATATGCATCATGCATAGCACCACCCCAGGGCCTGCCACAAGGAACTTGACCTGAGGCATGCCATCAGCTTCTCTCAAAAGAAGCCAGGCAGGGATTAGAGATGCTGATGCAGAGCCTGAGCAGGGATTTCTGACTTTCCACCGCTATTATTGGTCCAAGTCTAGCCCCAAAACCCACCAAGCCTCTGGAGTCCTTGCAAAGTTCAATGCAGAGGGAAGAGAAGGTTCCTTTCTTGCCTTGTATGTGTACTTGGAGAGAGTATGGGAGGAAAAAGCGTTCCCTGGGGCAGCAAGTTCACAATGCTTTACATAAGATACCACATGCTTCATCCTTGACTGTTGTCCAATACAAAAGTCCTTATGTCTCTCCCATGTGACATGGGCTTGCAGAGAGAGCAAGAACTTGTGGGTCAACAACTGGTTGCACAGCAGGTGTTGACAGTAGGGATTTGCTTTTTATAACCATGTGACAGTCAAGGAACGCTACAATCACACATGGGATCCACCTGACAAAGCTTAATCAACGAAACAGGGCTGAAGGGAGGCCATCTCAAACATATGATCATAAATAAGGAAGTGTCTTCTGGATAGCATTATTTGGAAAGCTGTCATGTCTCTTCTGGGGAATCAGCCTGACTGGGTGCCTCTCTGGAGGGCACTAATTCATTGCACTGATGCAAGCAGCGTGGGGAACAAACAGGAGGGATGAGAGATCTGTGTGTAGTTGCAGGGCTGTTATATCCCTGGGATCACACATCTGGGTGGAACAACTCCTACCACAGCTGCACTGCTGTGGATGGTTGCTGGCTCTCTAGGAATGAAAGGCTTGCCCAAGGAGGGCAAGGAGGGGGAGTTGCCCTTTGTGTGAGAGCAGTAGGATCACATGGACCTTGGCCTGGGGCTGGGCACTGAGCTGTCTGGGAGGCTGTGGGTCAGGATTACAAGGCAGACCAACCCTGGCTGCACTGTGATGGGCGCCTGCTACCGATGTCCTGATCAGGAAGAAATAAATAAAGCCTTTTTTAACCACCCCAATATTTTATTCAGGGACAATACATCAAGGCACAAGAAATCTAGGCTTCTGGAGCACACATAAGGCCACTTTGTGAGATATTTCATCAAGATGATCACACATGAGAGAGATGTTTTTGATGCCATATTTACAAGCAAGACAGAGCTGATCAGGGATGTGAAAGTAGGCACGGCCTTTGAGCTCCATGAAACGATGGAGTTCCCAAGAGGAGAGCAAACAGAACAGTCAAAGCCCTGCAGTTAGGGAGAGCCAACTTAGACACTTCATGTATCTCCACGTAAGGATCCCCAGGAAGACAGGCTGGGATAGAAGAGGAGACCAGGAGAACTGGTCCTCTAAATACAGAATGGTCATCCATGAAGGCAGCTGGAGGCATTCATAGATGAGCAAGATGGTCCTGACAAAACAGAAATAGAACAGGTAAGCTGTAAGGAAGCAAAGACAGGTTACCCAAAGAGAAGATGGGAACATTGTTCATGTGTGCAGAGATGGAGCTAGGAAGCTCACCGAGTCCTTTGGGCCTCTTCAGGATGTGAAATAAAGCAGAAAGGGTTTCTACAGGTACATCAGCAACAAAAGGAAAAATAGGGAAAATGTGGCCCCACTTCTGAATAGGACAGGGAACCTAGAGACAAGTCAGGAGAACCTGGAAGGACATGGAAAAGACTGGATTATTTAATGTCCTTTCTGCCTCAGTCTTTACTGGTAAGACCAGCCTTTAGGAATCCAAGGCCCCTGAGACCCATGGCAAAGCCTGGAGTAGAGAAGACTTACTGTTTTTAAAGAAGGATCATGTCAGGGAACATTAAAACAGTTTGGACATACAGATAGAGGTTAATGGGACTAGTGGTGGTTCACCCATGGATACTGAGGGACCTGGCTGGTGTTACAAGGCCACTCTCAATTATCTCTGAAAGATCATGGGGATCAGGGTACTTTTCTGAGGACTAGAACAGAACAAATCTCACTCCTTTCTTCAGGAGGGCATGGTTTTCAGTCTTACCTTAGAACTACAGGCCAGTCCATCTCACGTCCTTTGGCACATGGTAGAGCCTGTACTAAAAAAAATTGTACTAAACCCCATTTCTGTACACAAAAGACGAGAAGTTGATTGTGGACAGTCAGCATGGATTTACAAAGAAAAAATCATGCCTGGCCAACCTGACACAACCTCTTGTGATGACTTGAATGGTCCAGTGGAAGGGATGAGAGCAATGGTTGTCATTAGTCTGGATTTCAGCAAGGCTTTCACTGTCTCTCATAACATCCTCACAGACAAACTGCTCAAGTAAAGGCCAGATAAACAGCCAGTGAGGTGACTGGAAACTGGCTGAACTGCCACCCCAAAGGGCTATTATCTGTGACATGAAAACCAGATAGAGGCAAGTCACTAAAGGTGCACCCCAGGAGATGATCCTGGACCCAGGCCCACTTAGCATCTTCATGAGTGGCCTAGGTGGTGGGGCAGAGTGAACTCTGAGCAAACTTGCAGAATATACAAAACTGTGGGTAATGGTTGCTACACCAGCTGGTTGTGTTGCTGTTCAAGGGGACCTTAAAAGGCAGAAGAAATGGGACAACAAGTTCAAGAAAGGGAAGTGCAAAGTCCTGCACCTGGGGAGGAAGAAGCCCCATGCACCAAGACATGCTGGAGGCTAATCCCCTGAAAGCAGATTTGCAGGAAAGTCTTTTGTGTGGCTGCTGGTGGACAAGCTGAGTGTGAACCAGCAATGTGCCCTTGTGGCAAAGAAGACCAACAGCCTGGTGGGCTGCATTCAGAAGCATGTTGCCCAAAGGTCAAAAATGGTGGTCCTTCCCCTCTTCTCAGCACTCATGAGACATGTCTGGGTGCTGTGCCCCAGTCTGGGCTCCCCATTAGAAGAGAGACACAAACGTATGGGAGAAATTCAACAATGGGACACAAAGATGATTGAGAGACTGGAGAATTTAACATACAAGGAGAAGCTAAGAGAGTTGTGACTGCTCAGACTGCAGAAGAAAAGACTATGAGGGATCTTAACCATGTGTAAAAACACCTGATGGATCATGTAAACAAGGTGGCATCTGACTTTGCTCAGTAGTTCCCACTGATAGACGAAAGACAACAGACACAAAATGAGATACAGGAAAGTCTGCCTAAACTTAAGAAAACCTGCTTTACCACGAGCATAGTTGAACACTGGCTCAGGTTTCCCAGAGAGGTCATGGAGTCTCTAGTCATGAAGATATTCAAACCTGACTGGACATTACCTGGAGCCAGCTGCTGCAGCTGACTCTGCTTGAAGGATGGGGCCGGTACCTTCCAGCCTCAGCAATTTCATCAGACTGTGATTCATCATACAGCTGAACCAAAAGCTATCAGGAAAGCTTTGGCTACCTACACAGAGAACTGCAGTCCTGGCTACAGCCTTATCTTTTAGGATCTTGCCCCTCATGGCTGGGACACAGTCAGGGAAGGGATTCAAAAGCAGAAGAATCTTTCTGCTCTCTTCAGATCGCTCATGGCTTCATGTCAACACCACGGAGGGCTATGGTCTGCTTTCACATTAAAGCCCACTGGTTCGTTTGCAACAGAAATAGCAGACAGCAGGAAGGGAAGGCACTGTACAAGGTTCAATTTTTCTATGAAATTTACCTACAAACCAGATCTGAGAATCTGGGTAAGGTGGAGGCAGGAGGAATCCACAGCTGGAAGGAAGAAGGGAGAAGGAGATGATGAGTTTTATTTTAAACATATGTACTAATCATGGCACAAAAGAGAAATAAGGGTGGGAAACTGCAGCTGGGAGGGGGAGGGCAGGCAGAGGCGCTGATGATTATTGTAGATATATTTATTAAATCATTGCTCCAAGCAGGGAACCAGGGTGGGAATATGCAGCTGGAAGGTGGAGGGCAAGGGGAAAACAGCAATTTTATATTCCATGTTTGCAATGAGTATGGCTCAGAATGGGGACTAGGGGCACAGCCCTGCAGCTGGAGGTGGGAGTGCCACAGGAGAGTGCTGGTTCTTAAACCTGTCACATTAAAATATGCACATCTTGCCTCCAAGAAACCCTGGTGCAAAGGCTTTGCAAAGCTTGTGGAATGGGAGAGCTTTTATTTTAAAAGAGTGAGGGGGAAAGCTTGTTCACCTGCTGGGTTTTTGCTAAGCTCTTGCAGCTCTATTACAAAATTACTCCATAAACTTTTACAGCTGGCCCCATGCCAGCAAAATGTCATTATTAATACTGCTATGGAAAGTGCCAACAGAAGTGAAATACTCATGGGGAGACACTGCAAAAGACATACAAAACTGCAGACTTTCAAAGAATCAGAAGAAGGGAAGGGGGAAGGGGGAGAGAAAACTGCCATATGGACCCTGTATGAACTAACTGAGCTTGTACCAGAACAGAGGTCAGTCATCAAGACTGGTCAGTGCCAGCAGGTTTCCAGCTTGTAACTGCATCAACTCTGGTCAACAGAGGTAGCATGGGGATGTGATTAAGGTGGGGAAAGGAACTATTGTGTGGTTTAGATGTTTCACTATGATAAGAATGAAAATGCAAAAAGCAAGATATGGAGAGGACATGATCCTGTCTAGAGCTGAATGTTTTCTTCTTTCAAAGCAGTTGTGGTAGCAGCAGGTACTCGGAAATCCATGGGGTCAGAATCTCAGCTGTGTCATCTCCTCCCTGGCCATGCCATAGACCTGTGTCACACAGTCTCTCATCCTGTGGCCAATCTGTTGAAGAGCTACTTTGACCTGGTTAGAATACAGATCATACAATGGATTGCTTGGAAGGGTTCTGTAAGATCAGCTTGTTCCAACCCCCCAGCCATGTGCACAGACCCCTTCCACTAAACCAGGTTGCTCAAAGCTTCATCTAGCTTGTCCTTAAACACTTCCAGGGATGGAGTATCCACAGCTTTTCTGAGCAACCTGTGTTTAGCAGTGTCTTATCACCTTTACAGTAAAGAATTTCCTCCTAATATCTAATTTAAACCAACTCTCTTTCAGTGTAAAGCCATTCCCCCTTGTCCTGTCACCACATGCTCTTTTAAATAGCCTCTCTCCATCTTCTTGTAGGCCCCCTTCAGGTACTGGAAGGCTACAGTTAGGTCACAATGAAATCTTCTCTAGGCTGAACAATCCCAGTTCTTCTAGCTTTTACCCTTAGGAGAGATGCTCCATCCCTCTAATCTTGGCCCCATCTTGGTGGCCCTCCTCTCCAACAGGTCAATGTTCTTCCTGCACTGGGGATCCCAGAGGTCAATGCAGTACTCAAGGTGGGGTTTGAAGACAGGAGAGCAGAGGGGCAGAATCGCCTCCCTCACTCTACTGCCCATTCTGCTTTGGGTGCAGCCCAGGACACAATTGCCTTTCTGAGGTGCAAGTTCACATGGCTGGCTCATGTCCAGCCTCTCACCCACCAGCACCCCTAGTCCTTCTCAGTGGGGCTGCTCTGGATCTGTTCATCCCCAGCCTGTGTTGATACCACAACCCCACCACAGGTACAGCACTTTCCACTTGGTCTTGTTAAACCTCATGAGATTCCCATGGACCCACTTCCTGAGCTTGTCCAGGTCTCCCTCTGGATGGCATCCCCTCCTTCAGGTGCGTCAACAGCACCACTCAGCTTGGTCATCTGCAAATTTGCTGAGGCTGCACTCAATCCCTTCCTTTACATAATTAATGAAGATATTGAATAACACTGGTACCAGTATGGACTCCTGAGGGTCACCACTTGTCACTGACATCCTTTGGGACTGGGAGCCTTAGGCCACTGCCCTCTGGATGCAGCCATCTAACCATTTCCTCATCCACCTAGCAGTCCACCCATCAAATTAATCTCTCTTCAATTTAGAGAGAAGGACATTGTGGGAGGCCATGTCAAAAACCTTACACTAGCCCAGACAGATGTCATCCATAGACATTCCCATGTCCACTGATGCAGCCGTCTCATCACAGAAGGCCAGTACTTTGTTCAGGCAAGACTTGCCCTTGGTGCAGCCATGCTGGGTGTCCCAAACCACCTCCCTGTCCTCCATGCACCTTAGCACAGCTTCTAGGAGATCTGTCCCACTATCTTCATAGGCACAGAGGTGAGGCAGACAGGTTGGTGGTTCCCAGGATCCTCTTTTTTACTCTTTTAAAGATGAGTGCAATGTTTCCCTTTTTCCAGTCACCTGGGACTTCACTTGACTGGAATGGGAAGGAGAAATTGTCCCATACCTGTGGTAACTCTGCCAAAAGTTTCAGAGCTGCAAAGAAAAAAATGATAAGCCTTTTTGTAAAAGTTATATAGACATAAATATAGATTCATGCACAGGTTCTGGAGTCACAGTCACAACACTCAGAAGTGTGTGTTGTCATCCAGCTCTTCAGTTTGGACACAAAGGGCCGACACAAAATAAGAAACTGGCACCATGTGTCACTTGGGCATTGACCTGCTATCTCAGGAAAGGACACAAGCTGGAGATTTAGAACTGGATGAGAAAAAATAATTGCCAAACTTGGAATAATCTGACCTGAAGTTAGTCTGATACTCAGAACAGTTTATAAGTAATGGAAAAATCAGATCTATAAAAGCTCATACATTCACTCAGGCCCCCAGTTAACCTGGTTTCAATTCCTCCCTGGATAATCTGAGGGAAGCTGACTGTCAGTCAAAGATGTCACATTAAAGCATATGTTTTTAGTTCTTTTCAATGCTGAAAAATTGTCATGTTCTCATCTGCAGGTTGTTGGGATATTCTCTATTTTAACTGCTTTCCTGAGCAGGATTGCTTTATTGAATCAGGGCCACAGAAAACATCTGTCTCTGAAGCAGAGGGGATGATCTTCACAAAGCTCATCATCAGGAAGTCCTTCATGAAAAAAGCACTAAACCAACATTTTTTAAATTATTTTTTGTTTTGCTATCAATTAGAAAATGAAATTAAATAAATTAAATAAAACAATTAAATAAAACAGGACTTGTATCATTGTCTTGTATCTATTAATGATTGCTGTATTTTGTGTTCTTTGGGTAGCAAAAGTACTTAAAATAATAGAATTAGTCATTAGAAAATAAAAAGTCAACTTGCCCTTTACTTGCCAGTGAAAGATTGTTTCTTGTACTTTCTAATTTCTCACCTAGATTAACTTTAAAAGACTAAAAGATTCATTAATTTCTCTTTTTTCCCTAGGGGAAAAAACTCCAAAGAGTTCAAAATTAGGAATATTTCTAAAGCTTAGTTTAAATATCCTCCTTCCTGGCTCTGTTTACATTTAGACTCCTTCCTGGAGAGTGGCTCGAAGTTATGTTCTTATGACTGATAATGTATCAGTTAACCCTTTTAATATCAGAAACTAAGACTTCAAAATAAAAAACCAAAAATTATAGGACTTCATGAGCAAATATGAACTGCTGCCATTGATGGCCTATGTATGTTGACATTAAGAACACCACATTATTAGATTGATTCTGGTTTATTCTTCTATATAGCAAATATAACATTGAAATTAGTGCATTTATATTAAAAAAATCTGAATTTAGAAGTCAACAGATTAATATACACCATTTTAAAGAAAAACAAAGTCCATTATGCTTGATTTAAATGAATTTTCTTCATACTATCAGCAATTGCTTATGCTGTGCTGTTTTATAAGCATTTACTGGAATGTTATATCCCTTCTGATTTGATTTCAAGATAACAAATAATTAAAAAAAAATTATAAAAAACTTTTAATCTATGATTCCAGCCACGAAACCATTCTATAGATAGGAAAACCAAAGAAAGTCTCGACTACTTCCCTCAGGCCAGATAGTCATGGCTGTATGGTGTACTCTCAGGACAGTTGTGTCTCTCGTGCTGGTGTCCTCTGTGAAGAAGCCAGCCCTGAGACACGGGGCTGGATGTGGCCACGGTGTCCATGCACAGAGCCTTCCCATGTGTTTGGCAAATCCTTGCCTGCAGGAGAGGGGACCATGCAGCCTGTGCAGTGACATGACCCTCAACCAGCCAAAAATAATGAAAAAGTCTCCATGAACCTCAGGTCTCAACACAGGTCTCAAATTTTACATTTTTATTGTACACCCAGAGTCTTCCATTGCAACTTTTTTGTCTGCATATTTAGATGAAGATAGACCTCAAGACTGAATATGACTGAGAAAAGGGACTGATTCAGATGTCCTACATGAAGTCCAAACAAAAATGCAAATTCTGACTTATTTGAAGCTTACTACATGGTGTAATCAGAATTTAAACGTTCAGTTAGTTCGTCAGTGGGTCTAACCTAATGCATTTGGTACCAACCTGCTATTTCAAAGCTTTAGTGTGAAGATTTTGTTCAAACTGTAACTATACTAAAATTCAAAGTCTCATTTTTCCATGATACAACAACATAGCTAGCAATTCTTAATCCTATAGCCTTTCTAAAATGATATTTTAAAAAATGTGACCCGCCACATTAATTTTTTTATGTGTAGGGTTTTGGAGTGTTTTGAGGTTTTGGGGTGTTTGGGGTTGTGGGGGAATGGAGATTAGGTGCATCAGGAAAAGACTACTCTTACCTTGACAAGAAAACAGACACGATATTTCTCCATTTCCTCCAATCAGTGAACTCTCCATTGAGTTGTCAGGTGGAAGTAAAAGGAGTCAGATAATTTTTTATTATATATACGTTATAGGCTGGGGACGGTGTGGCTGGACAGTGCTCAGGTGGAAAGGGACCTGGGGGTGCTGGTTGACAGTCGGCTGAACATGAGCCAGCAGTGTGTCCAGGTGGCCAAAAAGGCCAGTGGCATCCTGGCCAGTATCAGGAATAGTGTGGCCAGCAGGACAATGGAGGTCATTCTCCCCTTGTACTCGGCACTGGTGAGGCCACACCTGGAGTATTGTGTCCAGTTCTGGGCCCCTCAGTTTAGGAGGGACGTTGAGATGCTTGAGCGTGTCCAAAGGAGAGCAACGAGGCTGGTGAGGGGCTTGGAGCACAAGCTGTATGAAGAATGACTGAGGGAGCTGGGGTTGTTCAGCCTGGAGAAAAGGAGACTCAGAGGTGACCTTATCACTCTCTTCAGCTTCCTGAAGTGTGGCTGTGGTGAGCTGGGGGTCGGTCTCCTTCTCCTGGCAACAACACACAGAACAAGAGGACACAGTCTCAAGCTGTGCCAAGGGAGATACAGGCTAGAATTAAGGAGGAAGTTTTTCACAGAAAGAGTGGTCAAATACTGGAATCATCTACCCAGGGAGGTGGTGGAGTCACCATCCCTGGATGTATTTAAAAAAAGACTGGATATGGCACTTGGTGCCATGATTTAGTTGAGGTGTTAGAACATGGGTTGGACTCAATGATCTTGAAGGTCTCTTCCAACCTAGAAACTCTGTGATTCTGTGATTCTGTGAATTGCATGCCCATCATTATTACATCCACATATACAATGTGAGTGAAAATTCAGAGCAGAACCACTCTGCACAGCATACTTCAAATAGCAGTGGTCATTTTGAGGCAAATATAATATATTTTTTCAGTGTTAATTTCACTCAGTTATTTCAGTGCCCTCAGGGACTTAGAGCATCACAGTGCTGGAAACAAAGTATAGACATGTGTCTAATATAATTAAAAAGGCAGAGAATAATACATGTGCACAGACTGCACAACTTTTTCAAATTTACTTCTCAACAAAGTATGAAATAAAGAGAAAACTATACTACACTACTGTCTATGTATCCTGTATAACAGTGAATGGTTTACAAGACAGGATCCTGGGAATGTTGTACATTATAATGGGGAAAAATAATTAGAGCAACCACAATGTATATAAAGCCAGAGAGACATCTTGTAAAAACATTTCCTATAATTGCACTGTGACAAAATATGCAGTTAAATATTGTACACATGGTGAAAATTACACCACAATTAATGGCATGCCTCTAATATAATTAATTATTAATGCTTTTTAGTAGTTCAGAAAAAAACCCTATCACTGTGTGCTGTTTCACGTGATAATATTGTTAGACAACAACTCTCAGCAATTTTCATAAGCCAGGCAGTGCTGGTGATGGCAAAAAAAATCTGCCTACATTCAAAATGCCTTTGCCTGATCTCATTTTAAGTTGCATGTTAAAATTGAGATCTTAATACAACAGATTGAGAACACTCTCCTATTTAATTGATTCATTTTGCTGGAAAATGTGTCTGTATTTAGATAAATGGAAATTGATTTCTTCCCTTTGCTATATTTGGTATCCTGATGCAAGAAAACTCTGGTGTTGGAAGTCCCTTTAATCTTTGCAAGTGGACTCTTTTTCAGTAGTGTGCATTCAAAGCTATCCCCCAAACCAGGACATTTCCAGTTGCTAATTGAAAGACAAGCTGGGTTATTTTGTTTCTACCACATCTGGGATGGCCAGGGACAGTCAGACACAGCAGTTGTCACCTTAGTGAAAGCTGAACCTGTATCCCAACACTGTGCTAATAGTTGCTGTGCAAAAGGACATATTCCTCGAACTTAAGTGAGTATTACTCTATGAATATCCCAGTACCTTATAATCTCCTCCACCACTTAAAGACCTACTGATATTTGCAGCCATTAAATGCCTCTTCCATGTCCTGACCACACACAGCAAGGTTAATTACTCTTGGGGAACTTAAATTCCCACTTCAATTTCAACAGGACTGCACTTAATTTCTGCTCAAATCTCTTATACAGCAACAGTGTTTGCTGCAGAGGATATCAGAACACTGGGCTCGGAGGAACTTTCTGGGCCATTAAGTCAATTCCCCTGTTACAGTAAGTAAACATATTGTATAATTTCTTTCATACACTCCAACATAAAAGTTGTTGGGTTTCAGCCTCTGCTACTCTAGTGGCGAATATTCCAAAATGCACTTGCTCTAAGAATGAGGAGTTGCCTTCTGGTTTCAAACTTAAGCTTGTTTTTCTCAGCTGACACCCACCGTACATGTGAAATCATTTTAATTTAGTTTAAATGACTTTTCTCCCCGCTGCTTTCCCTTGTATGCTACCCCTTACCCTCATTTTACCAGTCTGACCAAGACCATCTCTTCCATCCTCTCAGAGGGACAAAAACACTTCTTTTGAACCTGTGTGGGACATTTTCTGCATCTGCTGGGCTTTCAAATGGCTTTTCTAAAGACAGAAGTTGGGAAGACATCTAGCCAGAGCCCTCTAGGTTGATGCTAGTATTTTTTGCCCACACTGGCAGTAATTTAACAGACAAATTCTGGAACTGCATTTGTCTTTTTGTGGTTCCATCACATTGATGCCTCTTAGTCAAGCCTTGATCAACAAGTAAAATTCTTCTATGAACAGATGAGCCCTGAGCTTCTAGCAGATTTTTTTTTACATTATTTTTATTACTATACTTTATCCTATTCCAATTTGGGCTCTTAGACTTTGGTCTCTCCAAAAGACTTGTGTTGGCAATGCCTCTAAACCCTGCATATCAGTACATTTTGTCATGACCCCTTTCATATTTGCATCAAGTCACTGAGAAAGTATTAAACAAAATCAGCATTGGTTCCCAGTCTGGTTTCATCCCTTTCCACAGACTGCTGCTGTCCACATTCATGACTCCTGTTACCTGTTTTACAATGCCACCCCTGATTCCTTTCATTAAGATAAGTAAAAATTGTCCATTTGTTTCCAAAAACGTTTTCCTAAAATCTTGATCGTTTATATTTTACACATTAATTTTGTGGAAAATGCAACAGTTCAGTATCATCTTCCTCTTTTAAATTATTATTTGTCACTTTCTATGTTTCATTTATCTCATAGTGCTCCTGCAGGATCTCTTCCAAAGCCTGATGTAGAGCCTTACACACAGTTTAGATCACTTTTATGTCCATGGCTGTCCACATACCTTTTCCTGCACTTAAGTACAGCTGTTTCCCTTGCCACTCTCCTGTCTGCAGTGGCAATGCTCACTCCACCCTAAGGTGTTACGGAGCTTGCAGTTCTCAACAGCGCAGCTTCCAGCCTCTTAGGATAGAGATAGGAGATACATCCAACTTTTTATGAACTTTGAAGCTGAAATTTGCACTTGGACGCTACATTCCCAATGATCCCTTCCCATCTGTCCTCATGGCTAATATTGTCATCCTTCCTGAACACTAGAGCAAAAGATTTATGACACATTAGAGAGTTCTCACACAATTTTCACTGGTTTTGACTTTTGCAACAAGGATTTCCTCTAGAGCAGTCCTTTTTTCAGCTCCTATAGGTTCCCTGCTTATTCCCAATATTCTTCCTGAGGCAGTAGTTCCCTCTGCCAGGTCTGAAACACATCCCTATGTAATTTTCCCCATGGCACTTTTATGTATTCTCAGCATCTTTGACCTGAAGCATTTCCAAACTGGAAATGCTTTGAAGACCCTGAGAAATCCAGCTCCAGCTGTCTCTCCTAACCAGTCCCTTCAATTTTTCAAAGTTTGTTCCAGTTAAGTATGAAATCTTAATTAGAGAACTATATTTTTGTTTATCCTTCCATTTAAACTGAGTCAGCTCAAGACCACTCATGTTAAACAACTGCCAAGTCCCATCCAAAAAGTGACTGAACTTTATTAGTGGATGAAATGATTGCTGCCTGCAGTACATAGAGCCAAATCCTGACACCTTTCCTCTGCCCTCTTTACTCTGGCATAAGTTTGCTGAAATCAATGGGAATTTTGTTTATGTAACTAAAGGATTGGGCCTACAGTTCATAGTTCTCTTTGAAATCCCTTAATATGAAAGGTGCTACACAAATACATTATTATTTTACTTTCTTTTTATAAAGCACAAAATATTATTGGCCATTGAAAGTTTATGGAAACTTGAAGCAATGGCAGCTGGCATTGAACTTTTCCCCAGCACAGGAGTCCCTAGGATAACACAGATGTCATGTGCAATGAAATTAAAGTTGTGAGCACAGCTGTTTAGTAAAATAAAGTAAGATAAAATAGAAACAATTACCTAATTTGATATGAGATCTTTTAAATCTTTTTTCTTTATCTTATGCTACAGGGTGCAACTTATTGACTCATCCAGTGCCAGATAGGCTTTTTCCCTTCTGTAAAACCAGTTTGCACTTACATTTACTACTGGGAAGCATTATTCCAAATGATGAAGTGTAGGAAGTAGAGCCAACAAGAACATTTTACATAGTTAGCAAGTACACCCAGAGTTCTCTTTTGCAATTTACTTATAGACTTAACTTGATTGTTCTCAGGCTAATATGCACAATTTTGAAAATTGAAATAGCTTTCTATAATGTTCAAATACAATCCCATAAACTGAATCAATTGTGAAAGTAAGTTTTACCTCAAGACCCCACAATAAGGTATCTATTACCAGGAGCTCTAAGCAAATGTTCTTTTAATTAGCTACATTTATCTTTAATGCCTGTTTTGACAGCAACTCTAACATAAACATACATTACAAATACAGAAAATCCAGCTCAAAGTATGGTTAATTTTTATGCTTGACAGAGCCATTTGGAAAAAATAACTGTGACCTTTTTGGAGCCTGGAAAAAAAATTTTAATGTGATGTCATTATAACATAGTTTCAGAAACCAAGAAGAAACAGTGGCATCTGTAGCTAAAGTACAATAACAATGCTTAAACTATTCCTTAAATGTGGCAATAAAACCCTAAAAAGACCTTTGGGCCTTATGCTGAAGCAGCTGAAAAATCATGTTAAATAATTTCTGTAAGGACAACAGTAATTATAAACCTGATTAAAGTTTTATTTACCTACATTTTATTCCTAGAGTGTCTTAAATGAGGACTGTGAAACCAGATGGTTACAGAGCACACATGATGGATATAGTCCATCAAGCATGTCCATTGCCATGGAAACAACAGGAATAACATTATCTTTAGTGTCTATTTCTTCACAAAACTTTTCATTTAAGTGTTGCTGCCAATCTAAGCAAAGTCCGTCTGAATACCTAAGTACCAGCTCAGAAAAACAGGTTTGCTTTCCCCACCCCACAGTAAGTGTGACAGACATTGCTGAGTGTTGCAGGAATGATAGTAGCCTGTGTCCTTGCCTTGGTCCAAGCTGTACTCTGCTGCTTCTCAACAGACGTTCTTTGGGTTTGTTGGGGGTGGGGGGGGGTCTGTTTGCCTTTTTTTTAAAGATAATTTGATTAGGGTTATGATTTTGAGCTGTCCTATTCAAACAATGCAATTGTTATTTGAATGAATAAACAAACCAGGTGATAAAAATGTCTTTTTTTCTCATTTTCTGCATCAATGAAAGGAACCAGAGACAGAGCAGAAGACAGAGAGTTTGACAAAGACATGAGACAATACAGATGTGTTTTATGGGTCATCATAACCTTGCAAGTGAGCACATGCATTACAAAACCATAAATCTGAAGCAGAATGAGGGAATGTATGCACATGGAGACAGCAGACAGTATTGACACCATACTAACCTGAATGGTCTATCTTCATCCTCTCTGTTACAGATGTTTAATTTTCAAGAAAATAAATGTTCCATCCTGCCCTTAGCTTTTCCCTCTTATTCTATTTCATAATAATAAACGGGACATGATGCTGCATGTAAAAATCCATACCCAGCCCTCCAAAAGCCACAAAATTGCACATTTTCTGGTTTATATTCAACTCAGAAATGTGTGGGACACATCAATGGTCTGAAATGCTTTTATTAATCCAGTGATTGTAGAAGATAGTGGCCACTCAAAAGAATCTTGACTATTTGATCTGCTTGTTCAAGTCTGTCCAAAAAGGATTCACGAGGCAAAGGTTCTACTTGCCCCTAGGAAAGTACACAGCAAAAATCCTATTGGTACCACTGGGGAGTGGTTAATCTAATTCACTCACACAAACTACATCTAGCAGTT